>OZ002740.1:323888272-325187022 GCA_963924295.1 Dioctria rufipes | reverse complement strand
TGAAAAAAGAAAACCCGTGCGCTGTAAATTTGGAATTGGCAATGACGTCGCTTGTTTGTAAAAACTAGAATGGCTAAAGAAAATATTTTTTAAGCTGCAGTCAGATTGAAAGCAAAAGCCGATTCACACCGCTGCGATAGCGATTTTGATAACGATAGTGATAATCAAAGCGATAAACTAGCGACACAATTCCTAGTTAGATGCACATGCCTGAACCAAATAAAGATATTTAGAAAAATTCTGAATATGGGGCAAAATAGAGTTTTCCAATTGTATTGGCTCGTAGGTGGAAATGCTACGATTATGTCGCTACCTACGTCACATTTTGTAAAATTTGCAGGAGAGCCATTTGAAACTTTATAATCTCTGGTGTTCAAAAACCATTAGACATAGATAATATAAGGAAAGGGTTTCTTGCATAATAAAAGGCACAGTTTCAAAAGACAAGGAATAGATCATTCAAACAAAGTATTATTAACAATTTTTGGACATAGGATATTCCGACAATTTAAATTTTAAAATCTAAATGAACCTAACTGCCGAAATGGATACTGGTTTTTTCTGCTCTTTCATTTGCAAACAAATAATAAGTTTCTTACGACAAATAGTATTTTTTTTAAAACGTAAACAAAACAACCTTTATAGAAATAATCAAGGTTTATTCATTTAAAAAATAAAAAAAAAATAATTAATTGCATTTTGTAAGGAATTCTATGCGTCGTCGTTATCCGTATCTAAATGGTCAGCAGTTTCAGTGCTAGGGAGATATTTCAGGCTGGAATAAAAGCAATGGTACGTTGCCGGCCTCCAAGAAGTTATGTGTGATCTTTACTCCATATGATGCTGCGCACATCATATATAAACAAAACATGTATCTATTGCGGTCTGTCGGTGTAGAAACTCAAGCTGTGATACCATTATCCATCTTAGTTTTAATAAAGGATAGAACACAACTACCAATTTCCCAGGCTCCTCGAGATGATATTCCTTCATGCCACATGTAGCAGCAATAACCGTCTTGTCTTTGTATATCATATACAGTAAGGTTATACATTGATAAATTTCGTTTGTAATAAAACTTGAAAATTTCATCCTTTGGAGAAATTAAAGCGTTTTGGAGGTCAAAGTAATCTACGCAGTAACCTTCTGTGCTCTGTTGTATTTTATTTTTGTCGTGCTGTTTCATTTCTCTGGCTAACTCCTTTGCTCGTCAATTTGAACTTGCAAGTCTGCCTTTTCATTTTCGTTAGAATTCTTAAATTTGTTGCACCCATCACACTGATCTTTTTTAAGAATGTGAAAGGACAAGTTAAATTCATTAAGAAATATCTGACGATATCTACATAGACAATTTCGTGATATTTTTAATATTATTTTCCGAGCAATAACTTTGATAAAGTGCATACATTTTCGATAGATTTAAACCAGACGGCAAATATTGTTTCACAGAACGTTCTCTGAAATAATGAAATTCAACTCGTTTCATGCTATTGATGTGATCTCTTACAGATTACTTGATTGATTCCAACAGATGATATCTTTGAGCAGATCTTCCTCGGTTATCGATTTCAGGTACAACTTGTCTTTTTTCTTGACTTTTCCATGCAATTGTTTTGACCATTTGATGACTGATTATGATAGGGGGTTCAAAGAAAAACTTTTGGCAATCTTTCCTTCTCTGACTTTGTTGTGATATATCGAGTAAGTAATATAGGTATGTTAACTTTCTGCGGCTATTCCTATTTTCATTGTTAGTATCATGATCGCTTGGTCTTCATAGTCGTTTTTGACTCTTTGTATTGATATTAATATATTTCGCAATAAAGCATCTCTGTCTGTTAATATCTGCGAGATTGTAGTACTGATCAAAAATGTCCTTTCGTGCATGCTCGCATTTCCACGGGCAAGTAGAAGTACTTGGTGGTTTCATATTTTTCCCTGCAACCGAGAAATTTTTCCAGTTCGTGTATGCTTTGCCACTGTTTTTAAGAATTTTTAATTTTATTTTGTCTCCAATTATTTTCATTCCGCTTTCGTTTTCGGAATAGTCGTTGTATTTGAAGATCACTTGAGTTTAATGTGCTCTGTTGAGGGTATATTTTGTCTACTAACGATTCCGAGGATGATTCTGAATATTCTACCGGCCGAAATTCTGAGGACTCATCCGTTTGAAAGGGATTTTCCTCACTTTCAGTATCATGATTAGATTCGTTTTCTGGTAGATCAGTATGCTGCGCAACAGTTGAACATTTTCACTCTATAAAAATTAAAAAAAAAATTTTGCCTAGTAATATAATACTGAATTTGAAGTTACCATTCGCTTTATAATTTTTTTTTCTGTTACTCCTTGTTTCTTTACTCCAACAAGAGACCGTAGTTCCTTCCGATTGCCAATTCGATATGTTTCAGTAGACAGACCTTCATTTACATCAATAAGATGAGAATCCTCGGATTTTTCCATTCTTGGTTTATTTATTTTAATTAATAAAAAAAAAAGACTTTCGTTTGAACCATATTGTAAAAGATTTGAAGTTGACTTAAATTCTAAGAACCCATTTTTAAAAATATTAAATGTCATGAACATTAAATTAAAATTAAATTAAATATTGGAACTTATTCTTGAATTTAAATTGAGATCCGCGCGAAACGTAGAAAATTGCAAAGCAGTGTAGGGAGTATCAAATACAATCGCACTATCTCGAGAATGGAGAAACCGATTTTTCTGATTGAAATGCCAAATGAAGCTTAAAGCCTAGTATTGAGTTCGAGTAAAAAGCGACATTTTCATACAAATTTTAGCGCTGGCAAAATGGTAAGCAAAAATTTTACTGATGATTTTACTAGTGCAGTACGGAGTTCACTAGTAAAAAGTGAAATTTCACTATTATCAGAGAGATAGCGCTTTGTAAATCTCCACTCATTTTACTGTGCGGAGCATTAAAATGCTGGTTAAATTTTGACATTTCGTGTTTCTATGACAATTTTCAGGTTGTTTTTTGATTAATTGAAGGATTTAATTTCTATGACACATTTCGGATTGGTTTTTAATTGATTAAAGGATTAAAATGTTTTATTCATTCATTGACTTATTTACTGGCTTACTAATCTAGATATACATTACTAACATGTAATCTGTTTCTTGATCTAAAATTCACTTCTTTTTTTATGTCTAAGAGCGATTCATTGAACATTTTCAAACCTTTTAAATTTAAGACTATTCTGCGTTGTAGCAGTGTAAAAAGTTGATAGTCTAAAATTATCAAAAGACCTTAGAAAAACCAATTCTGTTCCCTCAGCCGCCAAAAATAGGTTGAAACCGGCTCCAATAAAGGGGAAAAATGTACGCAATTACAGCTTACAGGTTTGGTGGTTTGGTCCATGAAAAACTGGCAATTTGCACATCTGTTATTTTGTTTTTTTTTTAGAAAGGAATTTGAGTTTCTTCATAGGTTTTTGTACAAGCAGTATCTATGGTCTATTGAATCTAAGATCAAGTCAAATAGCAAGGCTTTTTGGCACTATATTAATGGTAAACGTAAGTCAACCGGATTTCCTAAAGTACTGGAATATAACAATTCAAAATCTCATGATATTACATCTAGCTGTAACATGTTCGCAGATTACTTTGAAACAGTTTATTGTGTGAATCATAGTGATGGTTACTTTCCAACATTTGATTTTTGCACTAACACCCCAATTGACGTTGGCGATATTTCGATAGATATAGAGGATGTTCAGTCATCTATAAATAATTTAGGCTCTAGTACAAAGCCTGATATGGATAACATATGTACTAATTTACTTAAAAACTGTTTATCATCTCTTTCTTATCATCTTTCAGTCTTATTTAATTCGTCAGTTAGTTCCGGATGCTTTTTGGATTCATGGAAGACATCTTATATAACTCCTATCCACAAATCTGGATCAAAAAATTTGGTAATAAACTATCGGGCTGTATCTATTATGAATAACATTCCAAAATTGCTAGATTTTATAGTCAACTCTAAAATTTCATTTATAGTAAAAGAATTTATTTCCTCGAATCAGCATGGATTTATCTCAGGTAGGTCAACAAGTACAAACCTTGCAATTTTTTCAAACTATGCTATTAATTCTATCGAAGAGCACACTCAGGTTGATTCAATATATACCGACTTTTCGAAAGCTTTTGATCGTGTTGATATTATGCTTTTAATTAATAAGCTTATGCGTCTTGGCTTTAATTATAACATTCTCACATGGATTTCCTCATTTTTAACAAATCGTAGGCAATATGTTAAAATGAGCAATAAATTATCAAAGGTCATCGAGGTAAATTCGGGCGTTCCTCAGGGTAGTCACCTTGGTCCGCTTCTATTTTTGCTATTTATCAACGACATTGTTAACATTTTCTGCTTTGCGGAATGTTTATTGTTTGCAGATGACTTGAAATTATTTGTAAAAATAAATTCTATCACCGATTGCATATTTCTTCAAAACGATCTAAATGCCCTTGGTAGATGGTGCTCGGAGAATAACTTGTCGCTAAATGTTTCTAAATGTAAAGTAATGTCCTTTTACCGAAAATCAACGCCAATAGTCTTCGATTATAAAATTGGAGCTTCATCTGTTCCCAGAGTAGCGGAAACTAAAGATCTAGGTGTCATTTTCGATTCTAAGTTATCTTTCATTAGTCATATTGAATATATTATTTCTAAATCTTTTATGATGTTAGGCTTTATAAGACGTAACACAAAGGAATTAAAGGATCCTCACTCCTTGATAGCTCTTTTTTATTCGTTGGTAAGATCCATAGTGGAATACGTCCCCATTATTTGGTGTCCATCCTATAAAGTACATATAAACCGTATTGAAGCAATACAAAAGTCATTCACAAGACTGGCGCTAGGTAAACACCCTTATTGGAGGCATAACATGCCTTCGTATGATATACGCTGCTCGCTGTTAGGCTTATCCAAACTGAACTTCAGAAGAGAAGTTGCTTGTACAACGTTTATAAGAGATATTATATGTTATCGTATTAAATCACCGGAGCTCCTCTCAATGATTAATTGGTATGTTCCAGAAAGGCTTATAAGACCACGTCATTTGCTGTAAGTACCATTTCATAGAACCAATTACGGTTATAATGAACCTATCACCAATTCCGTTATACAATTTAACAAATATACATACTGTACTGATATTGATCTGCCTAGAGAGAAATTTAAAAGTTGTATTTTTGAATTGCAGAATCTACATAGTTGTTCGTAGATTATTCTTAAGGCTTAGTCTGTAAGATACTCTGTATCTGTAGACAGGAAATAAATAAATAAATAAATAATTAACAGATGTCAAAATTTTACCAGCGATTTTAATGTGAAATATTTGGAGATGGCGTTAAATTTTACTTTGCCCGAACTCGATACTAGGCAGCTAGGCTTAATGCTCCATATTATTTATAAAAAATATAGCAGTATCGAACGACATTTTCTTTTGTTAATAATAGTATTGTTTCAATTATTTTATACTATTCACTATTCTAGTACTTTTTTTTTATATTTGTATCTTCAAGCTAGAGACCTTATCTATCTATGTACAAAAAATTGCGATGGTTTTTGGCGTCGTTTTAGAAATAAAAAAAAGTGTTTGAACTTCTCAATAGTAAATAATACTATTTTTATAAAAAAACAACACTATTATTAATAAATTTTTTTTTGGTCCTGCTATAGTTTTTATGAAAAAAAAGTATAGAGCTTTTTAGCATTTAAATTTTTTAAAATGATGTAAAATATGTAAAATCCCAAAATTTCTAACTCCCCTAAGGAGGATGTTAGGCGTTGTCGAAGAAAACAGAAAAACATATGGGTAAGCTATTTTGGTATTCTATAAAAACTGTGAAAGTTTCATCCAAATCGGAAATTTTTTAGAATATTAGAACAAATAATTTTCAGAGAAAAGGGATAAAAACGAGAAATATCGTTACCAGTCTTTTACGTCTCAGTATTGAAACACGAGAAATCTCGTGAACGGTCGTTTAATATTATTAATTTGAAATATCGTACAAAAGAATCCAGAAACCTGATCCCAAGTAATCAGCAAATTAAAAAAAACACATCCACAATGAAAACATTAAAATTTCAGTCACCCTGTATCCAATACATGAGGTCGGCAGGCTAACAAAACAATACTGGTCCAATATTTTTTAATACTTAACTAATTCTGGAAGTATCATCGAAATTGTTGGGGATCGGGTCCAACGTTTTGGTATAGAATTGCTGTATATATAGTTACGCGCAACAAAGTGATATAAGCGACATCTGTTGGAAATTGAAGCAACTTTAGGTTAGTGATATCTTAGTAAACTTTGGGTTCGGAAAATAGAATTTATGGGAAGGTTATAGTTTAATTTGTAGAGTATAAATACAGCGCTTCTCACATCCAGGAGGCGGAGTCCTATTTCAGACAGTGAAGTGAACGAAGTAAACTATTTGGATTGCGATAATTAGATGTACAGTACTAGAGATAACTATAAAGAGTTGATTTGATAATTGTAAATGTTATAAAAGTAAACAATGAAATTAAATAAAAGAAGAACTTGTTAATGATATCTGAAATATTGTGTTTTAAATAAAGAACAAACGTCACGCTCTTAACAATATGTACATATATATATGTATGTGTACGTGGAACAAGGTATCTCTGTGGGAAATTAATCGTGCATGACACTAGGCATGCAGGTATTAATTAATAAATATTCTTAAAAATGTACTAATGAGAAAGTAGCGATACTCAGTTTTGCACAACAAATCATGTTGATACAATCATATTGAAAAGAAATATTGTTGGATTTTTCTTGGAATTGGATATTGTATCACTTGCGTAAAGCTCCGTAGGTGCAGCAGTTTTATTACCTTAAATTTCATATTGGGATAACATTTTGAAATAATTGGATTCATATTGCAAAAAAAAAAAAAATGCGTAGTTAGCATATTTATTTAGTCCTGATAAAGATTCAAAAGAAAAGTAATAGTACAATGCTGTACATACTATCAGTAGCTAGTGAGAGAAGCAATTCATTATTTCATATAAATGTGTTAATTACACATATAATTATAGCATCAGATGGTCATCATCAGTATTGGACATTATTTTGTAATCAGATTAATAATCATGATTAAATCAATCCTGATTACCCAATACAACAATGTTACTTTTCTTTTAACTACAATTTTAAAATCATATGTAATCTAAAAATTCAATCATTTAATCATGATTACGATTACATTTGATCAATCATTAATCGCCAAAAATGATTACTTTTCTGATTAATACTATTAATCCGTATAATCATAATCACATATTACAGAAACAGATTCTAATCGCATTTATTAACCATCAATAATATTACACTTTGCCTAAAATGTCATAATGCATTTCAGTTCTCGAACTGATAATGGGCCCTATTCTGTCGGTAAAATTTTATCATTTTATGTTATGTTATGCCTTAAAATAAAATAATTCCCCAAAATCGTATTCTGCACCAGAAATTTTATTTTATTTTATGCATCGCAACATAAAATATTTCCTGTTATGGAGCATAACATAAAAGAACCTATGCAGCACATTTTAAAGGTATTTTGACACATTTTATGAAAATGACATACGTCAATTAACATTTGTTGTGCGAAAGTAGTTTTAATTAAAAAGTAAAATGTCCACCGCCATACATAAAAATTACAATTTTGTCAGACTTTGTAGAAATTTGCACTTGGTGCGGTATGGTAAAATATAAAAAGTTGATTATATTTGTCTAGGTTTTAATTTTATACAGGAGAGATCATAGGATACGATATCTTCGCGATTTCTATGATCAATGTGTGTTGCCCAACCTTAGGCTTCAAAAGTTTTTCCGACTGGATAATTAATAAATTTCTTATACTATATATATACTATACTAATTTTCTATACTTATGAATAATTCTAATTTATACCCAAAATGTTTCGTTGTAAGAAAACAAATTCAAATACTTATAGAGTAACTAGAGCCTCATACCGGAAAGACATCCATTCCGTTCACTTTGAGTTAGGAATCTTAAAGTGAACAGAATGAATGTCTTTCTGTTGCTTTGCATTTCTACGAACATGGTTCGTATCAAACTCCAGTCAGGAGTTTTCATATTTTAGCACTTTTACACTCAAGCATGTCAAGAGCTATTAAGAAAGCAACTGCTTTCATAAAGGATTATTTAGTGGGTGATTTTATAGAGTATCAATGTCAATTATAGAGTATCAATGTCAATTAACCAGCTGTTCAAAAAGTAATAGAAAACATAGCGGAATGTACTAAATATTTTATGTTACGTGTTCATAAAAGAATTCATAAAATAATTTTATGGAATTTCGACAGAATACGAATTTTTAAAATATTTTATTTTCATTTTATGAAGAAGGGATTTTAACGCCACAAAATAACATAAAATAATATTTTATGAAAAATTACAGAATAGGGCCCAATATTTATCGCAGATTTCTTTGATGATTGCTAATCGATTTTTGTTTGGAGACGTTTTCATTAACATTTACTCCTGTAGAAAGGGATCACAACCTTACCTAGGACATCGTGTAAAAAAATTCATCATGCCCAAATGGAGCGATGATAGCCGTCAAAGATTCAATAGGGCTTCGATTCCTTGAATTGGATTGGAGTACAACATGACTTGGTAAAAATTATATACATCAGGAGGAAGGAACTGTAGGATTACATTTAGCACGTCTACTGATGTTGTTCTCACAGCTCAGTTGTACCAACTGTACACAGGCAGTTTCATCGGTGGACAACTTGGTTTTGTCAGGCTACTACCCCATATAGGCAAGAACTGGATGTATAAATCCGGGGAATATATCTATGACCCATATTCTATTTTATCTCAATTTCAGGTAGAGGAAAACTATCAATACCTTTCTACGGGAGATATTGCCACATAACTTTGGAGTTGGTACGAGTCAATTTTGGTATTTTGATTCTTGTAATTCAGTTTTATCTAGATTCGCATACAGTACACAGTTCTCGGACCAATTACTTATTTTATCAAAGTCACGTTTCGAGATTTCATAAATGGGATAGTCCTCTATATTAAGATCATTACATCATCTGCGTACATAATCACCTATACCTCGTTTCTGTTTTTTAGTAGGGCATTAGCAGGCCATCAAGTATATCTGTATAGAGATCAAACTCACACACATCTAATAGTCGCCATTTACGACATCTAGGATGTCTTTCGGGATTACTCAACATATTGAAGAAAAATAATGTTAGTAGATTACATAATTTTGGAGGAGTAGAGAATCCTGATTAATTAAGTAAGCAAAAAAAACAAAAAAAAACACAAAATTTTTACTTACCTTTATGGCAGGCTCCAATATGCCTCACATCAATGTAAAACTCAGTGTTGCACGAATCTCTTCTCATCTGGCACCATGACTGATATGTGTGATTATTATTTCCACAAATCTTAACATCCTCATAACGTTGTCCCTGAAAGACATAGAAAAACATAGCGATTCCATTACTCTGGTCATGAGTTAATTAGCAGCGGCACCGCCACTCCGTCGTCTGATATTAATTCACAAGTATCACCTATAGAGACTTCATCTATCGTCCGCAATTAACGTAATTAATGGGAAATTTCTATGTGACGCGACGCGGCTATAATAGTTGTCAATATTTATGTAAACAGCGGTCTCGGCAACATTTTTCTCCACCAATGGAGCATTTTAAGTGCACCGAGTACACCTTTCATTCACGCAACAGCGGCTTGCTTATTAGTTTTTTATACTCTTAAGATAGAGAGAGAGAGAGAAAAAAAAATGCATCGCCATGACCAAAAGGAAGTAACTGGGCGACCTAGAGATATGCAAAACGCGTCGATTTTTGTTGGAATTTCTGAGATAAATTGGCAGATAGATAGGTACACAGTGCTAGATTTTACAGTCATATGGACCACAGTGTGTATGTATATATATGTACTTTCCTCTGTCGATCTATCTATGTGTACCTATGTATGTACTAGCGCCTGTTCAAGAGTAAACAACATGTTGTATAGGTAATGAGATGTCTAGCGTTTACAAACTGTAATTACAACTTAGATTTAGATTAGACCTGATTAAGAACATATCAAGCTCGGTACAACGCTAATTGCAAAGTTAATTAAAAGTCAGTTCTTAGCACGGCAATTGATACGTTTTCCCCGCTTACGATTTTTTTTCGTCTCAGCTGAAAATGCGGTATCAACAAGTCTTAGGAAATTATTTGTATAATTTTGAGTTGTTGCCAGTATAATTTACATGTACGAGAGTCCGCCGGAGACTTAAGAATTAATATACCGGTTGTGTAGTTGAGTTAGAACACAAGTAAATACATAAATATACGCAATTAAACTATGTACGGGTATATATTAAAAAAAAAAAAAACAACAATGCGGCAAGACATATACCTATAGTATAAATTATGAAAAATCATTGTGGTGCGAGACAATAATTGGGGGTAAAGTAAGAATAGGTTGCTTGCTATGTTCAAGTTAAGCTTAACAAAAGACTCAGTTTATGTCGTACTCTATACTAATTATTTAATTCTTTATTAATTTGTCTGGGGATATATAACGGAAATTTTTATCTTGTCTCATGCGAGATTCGAACTCACAATTTTTAAAATCCGTCATAGATGGAGAATATAAGAATTGTAAGAACTTTTATTTTTAATGATTCTAAATTAAATCATAAATTCTATTGAATCCTGTTTAATGCGACAGCTTTCAGTTAATTTCCTGAGTAACATTTCTTCTCTCAAATGATCCTTTGTCTCATTATATGATGAGTTTCTTGCAGGTTTGAGTTGATTACAAACCTCAAATATGTAACAAATTTAATTTCGATATTTCTTTTTGATACCTTTATTGATATTGGCTTACGCTCCCCTTCTTCAATGCTATTTTCTTTCAAAATTAATTACTCCAGTAAATATTAAAAATTCGGAGTAAACATTAAAAAAGTTCACAGGGGTACCCCTCAAGGCGGTATCCTATCACCTTTGCTGTGGATACTTATCATGGACGATCTCCTGCTAACACTCACCCGGAGGGGGTACAAAGCAGTATGTTACGCGGACGACTTGACAATTTTAGTCACCGGAAGTTATGAACCTGTACTCTGTGGACTGGTACAAGGCGCGATCAGACTAGTCATGCGCTGGACCACGGATTACGGGCTGAACATCAATCCACTGAAAACTGACTTATGCCTATTCACCATGAAAAGGAATATCCCCAGTTTAAACCTACCCCTGATTGGCTCCACACGCTTGGAATTAAAGGACAGGGTGAAATACCTAGGTATTATTCTAGACAAAAAGTTAAACTGGAAACCAACCCTCGAAGATAGAGCGAAAAAAGCTCTCAGAGTGTTCGCAATGTGCCGTAGAGCAGTAGGGAAGAAGTGGGGACTCAAACCGCGGATGATTCTATGGATATACACTAGTGTCATCCGACCCATGTTAACCTACGGTTCTGCGGTATGGTGGAAAGCAATGGACCTCGCCAACCATCGCAAGATGCTGGAGAAGATCCAAAGACTGTGCCTTCTCAGCGCAAGCGGCGCTTTTAAGTCAACTAGCACCCGGGCTCTGTAGGCTATCCTCAATATACACCCGGTGCAAATACATATCAAGCAGAGGGCGTCAACTACAGCGCTAAGGCTGTATCTTAACCTCGGTTGGCTTCATGGGGGAACAAGGGTTCCACATGAATCCATTTATGAGTTTGTGCAGTCTATCGTACCTGGCATTGACAGGGATAGCGACTACCTCCTCGAAACCATGCTGGAAAGCAATTTTGAATATAGAATTCCATCCAGGGCAGAATGGGAATCACATTCCGTGTTTCAACCATTGACAAACCCAATTATAATATATACGGATGGTTCTAAGTCCGATGAAGGCACCGGAGCGGGAGTTTTCTGTGAGGAGCCTGAAATTGAGTTCTCCATTCACCTTGAAAACCACTCCACGGTTTTCCAGGCAGAAGTCAAGGCTATCCTGGAAACGGGAAGACAACTCCTTAACTCAGACACTGAGAATAAGGAGATAGCCATCTGCTCGGATAGCCAAGCAGCTATCAAAGCTTTGTCTAAACCATTTATAACATCCAAATTATTAATGGAGTGCAAAACCACCCTGAATTCCCTCTCTCGGAATAATAGGGTGATAGTGCAGTGGGTGCCGGGGCACAGCAACATCAGCGGGAATGAAAGGGCAGACGAACTTGCTCGTCTTGGAGCAGCCTCAGAGGAACCTGCCTCTACAGTCGGGATTGCACCAAAACACCTTGTCTCAATCATTTCAAGCTGGGCTGACCGCCAACACAGTCGCCTTTGGTTAGAAGATCCCACGGGTAGGACAACAAAGGAACTGTGGGGTACACCAAATTTAAATCATACGAATAAGCTAATAAAACTCAGCAAGCCAACCCTAAGAACTCTGATGTCCATTCTCACTGGGCATTCCTCTCTCAGGGGCCACCTGCACAGGATGAGACTTGTTGATGATCCTATATGCAGGGGTTGCGGAGAGGAGTCCGAAACAGTGACCCATTTTCTATGTCACTGCCCGGCACTCTCAGGAATACACTACAGAATTCTTGGTTCACACCTCCTGGAAGAGCTGCATGATGCCGGCAAGGAGGGCTGGGAGCCAATACTGAAATTTATAAGAGCGTCCGGTTGGGACCTATAAGCAATCATCGCGCATGGGTCTGGAGGGTGAACAATGGGCCTTGTCTTGGCCTTAGTTCGGGGGACCTGAAGAAGGGGCCCAAACCTCATAAATAAATCAATCAATCAATTAAACATTAATTAAAAAGAATTTGCAACTGAAATGCTTATAAATTTAGTGATCTTAATGATCTCACATTCATATAACATTTCATATTGGAATTGTAAAGTCAGAGTAGGATTTTACCTATGATCTCCAGGATTGATAGCAACGAAAACGGACTTCCTATAACATACTAATTTTGAAATGGATATATTTTTCACTACCAGCTAACGGAGAATGATCTATTTCAAATACAAAAATAATATTAGAAAAAATTCCGACAGAGTATATTTCACAAAGTTTAAAAATGCAGAAAGTCTAGTTCGGTGGAGAGGCCGATCCTGTATGGATCCTGTCAAGATTTTGTAGATCAGTTCTTCATAGAACAATTCATAGAATGTCGGCCCTTCTCTTTACTATAGATTTAGAGAAAACCATCAACTGCGTAGAGTTGTTCCACAAGGTTCTAGTCTTGGACCACTTCTGTTCTCTCTATTTATAAATGATCTGTCACAGAAAATCCAATTTGCTAAGGTTCATTTGTATTCGGATGACGTGCAGATTTACCATAGTAGTTCTATCGGCCTTATGGAGAACTGTTTGGGGTGCATTAACGAGGATCTAGTAAACCTATCTGAGTGGGCTACACTCTGCGAAATGCTCTGCAATCCCAATACTTAACCCAGGCTTTGACCCCGAGCAGCTTCCACCACTTTGCATCGACTCTGTTATCCTTCCGTATGTAGATAAGGTTAAGAGCCTTGGAGTTATGATAAATTCCAATTTAAAGTGCAAAGTTTGTTAAATAATTTAAGATTGTATGAATGCTTTTAGGCTTTTCTATAACAATGAATGAGGATTAAGAACACTAACGGACAGCTGATATGCTCTACAATGGCAATTATAATAAAACCTTTATATGATTTTGATTATTCTTTAAGGCATTATGACCTAAACCACATACACCAATACAATACATTGTAAGGTAGTAGAACACCTAGGCTGAAACTAAATTTGCCAAATAAAAAATAAATACACACAAATACAAGCACCGATTTCTACAATAAAATGAAATTATAGAGAGTGGAGCTTTTATATTACTTCTGCTACGTAAAGGTAGCGTAATTACTGAATTGTACTCCAGAGAGGTAGGACATATTAATTTTCGTATAAAAAAAAAGCAAGAGGCCATTCGGTCAATTACATCTCGGATTAAATTCAAGCAAAATTTTATGTAAAACAAAACTTAGGCTATCCTGCCTCAATGTATGAATGCAGAGGAATACTCATTCCTCAACACAAATATTACAAACATACCTGTTTAGTCTGAGTTCTAAAGATATGCTACAAGAAGATGCGCGATTTACAAATAAAAAAAAGTGGAAATGGATAAGCCACCTGCTTTGAATCAAAAACGACTTTCGACTTAAGCCCATAAAAGGAACGTCGAGTTGAAAGATCAAGGACTACCTATTGTCACTACCTATCTACTAAATAGTGAACTGACTGTGGAAAGTAAGTAAGATTCATTCTATTGCATACTTATTTATACATCGATATACTCTGGAAAGAGCTTGAGGGATGATTGTAGTTTGAATTAATCTGTATTTTTTCCCTATCTGAATTGAGCTTTAAAAAGGCTTGACTATTTTCTAGTAACGATATCATTAAAACCTGTAGGAAATAAAACAGCAAAAGTGTGCATGCTCTCACACAATTCACATGGGTAAATAAATAAATAAAAAAAAAAAAAAAAAAAAAAAAACAGAGACCAGAAACACTAATTGACTATGCTAGTGGAAAAATAGGGACCCAAACTTTTTTCATCCATCCTTCATTAGAAGTGCAATTAATTCCGGTCGCAATCATAGTACCAAATTTAAAGTGGCCTATTTAATGTTCGTAGAGAAAATTCTGAGGTACACAAAATTTAGAAAAAAGTTTGGCCCTCCAAAGATGTTGTTTTACATAGAAATTGAGTTGAAGCTAATTTATTTTCAAGATGCTCGCCAAAATCTACACAATCTACAGGATATTTTTATCCTTGCGTATCTAGCCTTTACTCCAAGCAAAGTCCGAGTCTACCATTGCGATATGCTAGAATCAGTTGCTAAAACATCAAAGAGGAATGCTACAGAGGGTAACTCCAAATTAATCTGGCAATATCTCAGAGTTTTGCTATGATAGAGCCAGGAAACCTGCATTCATCCCCTCTCTAATTCAAAGAAAATGACGACCATGAAACGAAGGAATCGAACTGAGGGCCATAGGGGTCTCCAATGCCTGAACGAACTCTCATACCAGAATAGTAAATTTTGTCGTTGCATATAAACTTATCCAAAATCAAGTTATGCCGACTAGTTGGCAATAAAGTGAAATTAAAATAATCAGTCTGTACGGGAGTTGTTTGTTGCTCTGAGCTACAACCCTAGATGGGTCACAAGGTACTAATTTTCAAAAAAAAAAAAAAAAAAAAAAATCGTAAAATTGCTCAAAGTTTTAAAATAATCGAAGAGATTTTATATTGCATTTTCGATTACAAATTACTTCTAATTTTACCCTTCAATTATTTCAATTATTTTTCCATCTGTATATACAAAACCTTCCTGATGTAACCTATTAGTTTCTGGCCACTTTACATCGGATCCGATATGATCCGGTCATGAAATAATTCCAAGCAGATCATGGGAAACTTATCTAGAAGATCGTCTACGATGATTGAACATAATAAGTCAAAACTAATCGCCTAAAATATCACCATTTGGTCAAAAATACATTTTTTCCTTTTTCAATTATTTAAAATAAATCGCCCGTTCCTTAAACAATTACACATACCTAAAAATGGTGAAAAAAAGAGACCAATTTTTACAATTTTTACCGGCATATGCATTTATGTAAAACGGTTATCGTCTGAACCTTTTTTGTTCCTTGTTTTTTTGGGGTTTTTGTTTTTTTTTTGCAAAGAAGGAATTCTTCCAGAAATTGATTACCCAAATTACAATAAAAATTGCTCTGGATATCTTGTGAGATAAAAGACGCCCGGATAAAATATTAAACCTTTTAAAATGTATAAATTCGAAAACCGTAAAGGTGGTCAGTCCGAATGTCCAGACCCAGACCAACTGTCAACAAATTAACT
Source organism: Dioctria rufipes (assembly GCA_963924295.1). Classification (NCBI taxonomy): domain Eukaryota; kingdom Metazoa; phylum Arthropoda; class Insecta; order Diptera; family Asilidae; genus Dioctria; species Dioctria rufipes. Next base: position 325,171,033 of record OZ002740.1, on the reverse strand, counting down.
CTTTTTGCGCTTTATACTTTTACTTTTGGTGGTTTCATCGGTCTGTCGGTTCCTACTATTTTCGGATACGGCGGATGCTGTTTGCCGCTGCTGTTGCTGTTAGCGGACATTGAACAAATATTTACAGAAGGAGATTCATGAAGATCTGAGAATATTTGACTTTGTCCTTAGTTTTTAAGCAATTACAAAAATACACGAAAAAAAAAATACAAAAAAAAAAAAAACTAAAATGCGAAATTCGGCAGACGATAAAGCAGACGAAGGAAGAATTTATCACCTGCGATTGGAGCTGCAATCAATCAGCAGTTTTGCGGGGTATTTACCTGCGGTCGTCGTCTTCGCGGACATTTGAAGTTGCATGAGACGCATCGAGGTTTATGAGTAACCAAATCGGTTAGGCAGATCTTTCTATCTTCACAGTGAATCGTATTGCAATTAGCCTCATCTGAAAATAAAAGATTAAAAAAAAAAATTGATGAAATTTAAGTGTTTTTAATTTTATTACAGATTTTATTATAAAGAAAGAAAAAATAAAAAAAGAAAGGAAAAATCAGGGGACAAGTTTGATGGCAGCATCAATTCAAGACATTTTCGGAAATATTTTTTTATAAATTTTCAATAAGATTTTTTTGTCATAATTTTGTAGCATGTGTATGGATTATAACAACTCCTCAGATTTAAATATAAATATCAAGTTAAAAAAAAAGTCTCTTTTGAATCTATGCTAATTAGATTGTCAGTTTGATGGATTTTTTTGATACATTGAATATTTATTCTAGAGTTCAGGTGCACTCACGGAAGAGCGATTGTTGCAAGGATTTATTTAATTTCCGGTCATGTACAAAATATTAAATTTACTAATTTCGATAGTAGAGATTACACGCAAACTTTTTAATATGTAGTAACGCAAAAAAATTTAGATAAAAAAAATTAATATAAATTGCTTTTCAAGATTGTTGCAGTGAATTGAAACACAGCTTTTGTAGATCATTGAAAATATGAGTTGTTCGGAAAGTAATTGTAATTTTTCACAGTCAACTACACACTTAAGTCGCATTGTCATTATATAGGTATGTTTATTTTGACAGCTCGTCGTCTGAATATTTGTTTACCCTATCCGAGAAATTTGATATTTTGAATTAAGAACGGTTTTTGAGATTATTACTGAAGATGAATTAAATGCTTTAATCAGCTGTTTTCTAAGTTACATACATATATGTATCGAGATTACAATTACAATTATTTTTGCCAAAAGAGTTAGTATTGGTTTACTCCAAATCAAATTTGTTTATGTATGGAACATAAAATACATGAAATACTTGACATCTTAGATAATGACTTCCATTTATCCGTACGTTATGCTGTCCTTTATAAAGTTAAGGATAATAAAACACCGGGAATTGATAGAATTCCTTATGAGTTCTACAAGAATACTCCAGAATGCTTTTTAGTAAAGCTGGTAAGCTATTTTAATTATATTTACACTCAATGTGAGATACATGATTCCTTTACCACATCTATCATTTTTCCTCTTCATAAAAAAGGTGATAACGGGTTTTCCAATAAGAGGTGTTATTTTGATATTCAAAGAAAAATGCCATTTTTTAGATAAATGATCGGATCTTTATTTCATTATAACGAGGAAGGTATGCCGTTAATAACGGAAAATAATATCAGCCAAATGACCACCATGACCACGCCTACAGGACCATAATCTTTTCATGAAATTTTCCATAACCAAATCGCAAAGTAGCTGCCCTATGTCCTTGATAGCCTCACGAATACCATCTTTGAGGTCTTGAATCGACGCTGGGCTGTTGGCGTAGACCTTCTCTTTCACGTGGCCCCAAAGGGAGAAGTAAACGTTGTCCAGATCAATACCATCCAATTCCGGCCATAAAAAATCATTAATCATCTGTCGATAGCGCAATCCATTCACCGTAACTGTTGCTCCAGCCTCATTTTCGAAAAAGTAAGGTTCAATGACCCCGCGGGACCATAAACCGCACCAAACAGTCACACGTTGAGGATAGAGAGGCTTTTCAACAATAACTCTTGGGTTTTCCGAGCCCCAGATGCGACAATTTTGCTTGTTGACGAAGCCATCGAGGTGGAAATGGGCCTCATTACTCAAGATGAGTTTTCGATGGAATTCCGGATCATTTTCATGCATTTTAAGGACCCAATCAGCAAAGTTCTTGTGTTAACTGAACTTTATAAGCCTTAAGACCCAAATCTTTATGCAAAATACGGTGTAATGACGTTTGTGGAATGCCTAATTCCAAAGAACGACGATGAATGGATAAACCTGGGTTTCCTTCAACACTTTCGGCTACAGCAGCAATATTCTCGGCTGTTCTTGAGCGACGTGCACGGGTTTTATTCTTCACATCACTAACTTATTCCGACAGCTGGAATTTTTTTACCAATTTCTGTATTGCGGTCCGACAAGGTGCGACGACCCAAAAATGTTCGAGTTTTACGAATCGTCTCTGCCACATTTTCACCATTTTTACAGTGAATTTTAATAATTTCAATGCGTTGTTGAATCATGTTGCGTTCCATTTTTAATAATGGCGCAGTTTCTACTTGTCAAATGTCAAAAAATGACAGCTCCAAAAGTGACATCTACCGAAATAGCGGGCTAATTAAAATAACACCTCTTATTGGAAAACCCTTTATAATTTACACATTGTTTTTTAAAACAAGTCATATGTTGTTTTTCAATATTTTGTTTAAGCGTGCCCAGCCGTAACCCGCGGAATATACAAGCCATGAACAAAGTCGAAAAAAGAGAGCAGCGGGCCGGTCAGCAGGCGACATTTACAGTCTTCTTGCCTTGTCTTTCTTCAGGAGTTTTTCATGTAAAAGTTGCTGTATTTTGTTCTAAGGCTATAATTTCCATAAATTTGTTCTACATGCTATTTTTTTTTTAACTATTAGAAAGAAAACATATTTGGCTGCAGTTTGTTTTAACTTCATTTTGCTCGACAATTTTGGGCTTTAGGACCTGTTTAAGATGAAATTTTAGTTTTTCCTCCATGACGAGTATACAAAAATCAGTGAAAGTGAGCTGTTACATGCTGTACCCGGCACGTTAAGGTCTTTTAATGTGTGGGTGCTTACGGCAACTTCATGGCTTGTATTATATTCCGGGGGTCACGGTCCAGCGCACCAACATAACTTCCGTACTACTTAGTAGTATGGGTCATAAGAAACCTATAGTGGGGTGTGGCGCTATCACCTATTCGCTACCTTTTAGGGGGGAAAATTTAAAATTCCTTATATTTTAGAGAATTTTCCCTACACTATAGGGCATATTCCCTACATTTTAGGGGGGAAAAATAAAAAAAAAATTGAAAATTCCTTACATTTTAGGGAATATTCCCTAAATTTTAGGGGGAAAAAACAAAAATTCCCTACATTTGAGGGAGAAAAACCTACCTACATTTTAGGGATATAAATCAAATTGATATTTTCCAAGGTGGAGCTTTCCCTAATTTTATCGACAAATACATTACCTTTGTGGCATAAATTGTTGCCACACACTTTGGGGAATTTTTGTTTTTACTGTAAATGCAGGGAATGAGTGAATTGTAAGAGCAGACATATCTAATTTTACACATGGCCTGAAGACGAGTACAGGTGCGGAAGCGCAAGTATACTCCAGAAACCTACACTGAAACGAGTCATATAGACTACCTAATAAAAGTAGTGTTTTCAGGCAGAATTTGTGGCGATTCACCAAGCGATAGTATGCAAGTTAGACGGCCATTAAGGATACCGTGATTGTTGGGTGCATGACTATAGCAATATTAAGGATAAGCTAGAAAAAAAATGGTTCTGAAATGGATAGCTCAGATACAATATCGTATTAGAGAATTCCGATCGGACCTTGAGAGGCGACATCACCAACAACAGCTACGACATTATCGATGACTCAACCTGGATACCGGTTGATTTTGGTCTATAATGCAACAGGAGAAAAACAATGTATATCTTTCAGGGGATCAGAGTTGACAGCTGGAAAATATGGTGGTAATGTGCTATAGGTAATAGTTAGGAGACTGGGCTTAAGGCCGGGTCGTTGTCCTAAATTGGACAGCTAGGCCAAGATGGGGCGTGGCGTTAAGATTTTTGATTAAATCGCAAATTAATGGAATATTTATTTAAACACTTAAGAAAAAAAAAAAGGTTTTCTAATTTTTAATTCTGTCCACCAATTTCAATTGAAAATGATTTAAAAATGAAAATTCAATAATTTTTTTTTTAATTTCTCTGGTTTGCGGAGTGGGGATGCAACAAATGTGAATTAAATTAAATAAATTTTTAACATAAGCTTTTGGAAATTAATAAGCAGAAAATAACGTTTTCCGATTTTTAAAATTCCATTTATTTTTATGCAAATTTGATGCAATAAATTGCTATCTTAATGGGTAAAATGCAGGTAAAGCAATCTATTGCATTAAATTTTCCTAAAAATAAGTAGGAATTTAAAAATTGGAAAACGTTATTTTCTGCTTATTAATTGCAAAAAGCTTATTTTAAAAATTTATTTAATTTAGTTCAAATTTGTGGCAGCACAGAAATTAAAAAAAAAGAAAATCATTGAATTTTCATTTTTAAATCATTTTCAATAAAAATTGGGGGACAAATTTAAAAATTAGAAAACGTTATTTAGTTGCATAAGGTGTTTAAATAAATATTCCATTAATGAATTTGCGATTTATTAAAAACGGCCCGCCCCATCTTGCGAATTGTGCACCGAGCTGTCCTATTTATGACAGCGACCCAGCCTTGAAGTCAAACCATTACTAAACAAGTAATAAAGCTAGAATTGGTCTAAGACCAATTCTTATGATACCCTAGATGAATGCCCGTATGAAATTTTGTATTGTCACCCTTCTGTGCAAGTTTGATTTTTGATGTGGTTTTTCGCATATATTTCTAGAACGGTTCGTCGGAAAGTAAAAATGATTATAACCAATTTCATAGGACTTCGTATTCTGAAGGGCTTTTCAGTACAACAAAAACGTCTAGGAATGATCGTTTTCACAGTATTTGTAAAAAACCTAAATTTTTATATGGCAACACCAAGAAGGAGTTGCCCGATCTAGTCCATTTTTGACATTTTATTTGCTAATGTAGCAAAAGCGTCATGTACCAAATTTCAGCTCTCTATATTGATGTGTTCTCAGGCAGTGTCCAAATATACAGTGGAAAACGAAAGTTTTGTATGGCAACCCCACGAAGGAGTTGCCCGATTTGTCTTATTTTCGAATTTAATTTTACTTGTTTTTTTTAAAGTCCGTGTACAAAATTTCAGCTCTTTAAGTATACGCGTTCTCGAGTTATCGTGCGCACAGACGGACGGACGGACGGACGGACGGACATGCAAAAATCAAAATAACTTTTAATATTATGAATGGGTGTCCAATCCATTTTGCTCTACCATCATTATTTCGAGGTGTTACAAACGGAATGACAAACTTAGTATACCCCTATGATTTCATCTAGGGTATAAAAAGCTATAAAACTGTCTGTCCTACTCTAGCGATCATAAGACGCTAACTACTTGATAGCCATTTCTTCAGGGAGTTGGGAGACCAGGAAGGTACAGAGCTTAGAGAATTAGGAAGGAATTGACAGTTGTCTAAATGAAGCAGGCTAAATCTCATATTGACGAAACTCCTCTAACCTAACCTAACCGAATCTAAAACTCGTCTCCGGATCGCAAAACTGAAAATCTTCTATATAGTAAAGCGATGAATATGAAACATACTGAATGTTTTGAAAATTGTGTTTCGAAATATAAAAATTGATTTGTGTAGCCCGAAAAACCATTTTCGAAAAATAAGCATTTATACTACCAATTCTAACCTTGGACTGCTACACTAGACTAGGACCTATCCAAACACACAAAGACTATGATTTCAAGTATTTTAATAAGAAAGAAAATTCATTAAAAAAATATTTTTTTTTTAAGAGTCATTCAACTAAAATACAACAATAGCAGCTTTTTTTTTCCAATTTGTCGCTATTCTAAGCAACATCCTGGATCGCAATATTTGCGAATGTTTATAACATGCACATGTTTAAAATAAAATCTTCACCATATATGTGTATATATATATAAGAAACAAAAAAAACAATTTACAACCTATAATTGGTATACTAATTACAACCGTTTTTCTTCTTTTCTTTTCAGCAAGAAGTTTTATATTAATTCTTTTCAATTATAAGCGTCATACAAAGTACTAAAAATATTTCAAAAATTATTCCCAATGGCCAGAGATCTTGGTGAAGGAAACATGTGTTAACGGATAATAATAATAATGAATATTTTTTAATAGTCCTTCAGATGGGCAACACAGATATGAAAATGTTTCATAAAATCTATAAAATGTGCAGACAATTTCTTTTTACTTCCGAGACATCTGCTTTTATGAAAACCATATAAAACGCAGAAAATTATGTATAACCTGCTCATTGACAGTCAACAATTGACCAGTTATTACTGTGCAGTTATCGTTAACTGCTATCTCTTGATATTCGCAAAATATTTTATTACTTTTGGGAAATTTCATTTATCCTATTACCAACTGCAACTTATTACTGTAATAAGCAGTTATTTTTATGAAATAACTTGGAAAAGGCAAAACGTTATAGCATATACAAACTTTGAAATATTTTGGTTTAGAATTTGTACGAAATTTTCATACTATAGCAAAAGTGGCAAAAAAAGTATAAGTCTAGGCTTAAAATAAAATTAGTAAATAAGAAGATTATGGAATTGATGGGGAGATACAACTAATTTTTGTTGGCACTATTTATCATCATTTTGGTTTGATGGATTACTGTGACGTTGAAATCTTGAGATATCTTGAAATTTACTAGTAAGAGCGTACCAGTCACTTCTACTTTCGCGCAGTCTGCTAAGGACTTTGCAATGACTAAATTTGTGTTTGGTTTTTATAGCAACCAATTGCAGAGAAACAAAGTAAGTGTACTCCTAAGTTCCTTGCATAGTCTCCATTCAAAATCTTCAATATGTGAACAACTGTTATGATGAGCACTGAAGTATTACACAGACCTTAATTAGCCTTAAGAAGAGTCAATACTCAGCAAAAGTTTCAATTTAGATACCAGCGAGCCAGTAGGCAATAAAATTTACTATACTTAGGTTTGAGTCCTGAAAATTAGGAAATTCATATAAAATTAGCCTAGACCTAGACCACAGACTACATTAGAGACATCTAGCGTCAATGGTAGAAACCCGACAATTTAAGACGAAAGACAAATATTTGCAGTTCAAATAAATTGAAAATTTTTAACAAGAATTAACTCTCCTGCGTTTTTTTTTCTCACATAATTGTTAAACAAACTATTTTGCTTTGTATTTCAATAACTTTCAATGAAAATTGCAATTTCTCATCGGTGAAATATCGGGAGAGAAAACAAGTACTAATAGAGCCAAAAAATTAAAAAAAAGCGCATGAAAAAACTCTATGTTATTTGCTAAATCTAGGCTTTATCTTGCTAAAATAGTCCCAATCTAAAGAAATTAGAAGACCTACTAACAGGAAATTTATTTGAAAAACTTCAAGCCTTATCATTTTTAAGGTTCCGTACCCATAACAACGAGAACCCTATTACTAAGACTTCGCTCCCAACTAGCATTTAATAGTGACAAATGGTAATTGGAACGTGATAAACACTCAATATAGTTCCTCTATAGTGTTGTTAACTACCACTTTTGTTACCATAACACGTCCGAATCTTGGTCTATACACCATTTTGGGAATAATTATGAGCGAATGAAACGTTCCATTTTGATGACAGTAACGTTATTTTCACTATTATTATCACCATGAAGTGATTAATTTTAGTTGAAGTTTAAAGAAAGTGATTTTCATTTTTAAAAATCCATAGGGATATTCACTCTTCAATGTATCAGTGTAACCGATGTAAATATACAACAAGAATTTACAACAAAGACTGAACACACTCTTTAGCCTTTAGCTTACTTCGAAATGTAATTATGGGAACAGAGTGATAAAATGGCAGACCGTAGGAGCTCTCCCCGGCCCCGGAAAAATTGAGAAAATCCTCAAAATTCCTAGGATTCATAGTTATCCTAGAAAGAAAGAATTGTGAAGATGCGGTTAAAAATAGCTGAGATAAAAACTAAAGTATTTAAACTATTTATGAAAAGAACGGCTTAAATTAAGGAAATGCCGGTTTTTCATAGAACTTTTTAACCGTTTGGGTTGTTTCCCAAGTTGTTATTTCTACTATTACTACTTAATTATACACTATTTCAGTATAATGTCAGCGGATAAAATGAAGCCTGTTTTGTTGGGAACGTTTATTTGCAATTACTTTTCGGCTCGGGCTAATAGTTTAGGAGAAATGTTAATAATAGTAGAAAGCAACCTCCTTTTACGGCAATATTTGCCACTTTTTGCCGTCACAAAATGTAAAAATTTACCTTTACGGAATAACGGTGGTTCGGAAGAATTTTTTTGTAAAGATGAAAAAGTTTCATAATAGAACACTTATGCCTATGATCGAAAAAATGGGAAAACAACTCATATGTAGTAATGGGGTATATGGGACCCAGATGAAGAAAAACATTGAACTTCGGGAGTAAAAGATCAGTGTGGAAATATCTCGCATTGATAATAAAAACCTTCTAATAGATAGAAAATTTTATGGCCTTTAATTTAGATGCAAAATTTTTTCTCTAGGGGCATCCCTTATGATGCAGGGTCCGACAAAGTAAAAAAGTGGTTTTTAGTTAAAACATAATCAAGTTTTTGAGGGTGGAAAAAATATACTATGGAGTATACCGGATTGAAATTTAAAAAACGCCATTGATAGAGCTCAGCAGGGGCTTTAAATATGACTTTACTGGGTTGTAATCAAATACATCTTTTACAACGGAACGATACACTGTTTGATACAACATTGAGTGAATACCCCTACTATACATACAAAAAATTTATGACAATACGTGCAATGTAAAGAGATATCAATACGCAAGTGATATTTCCACGGAAATATATAACACTAATTCACTATAACGTCTAAATTAACATGCCTTTGGTTTTAATCTTTTGTAATGTAGGTATACCTTATATGCATTAGCGAATTCTAATTCGATATTGTGCAATATTTACCCAAATGAATTATAAACGCTTCAAATTTTACTGCTGAAATAAAATGTTTCAAATCAAAAAATAACAAGGCGCCTCAAAAATTATAAGGTTTTAGTAAATTTTTGGGAAAAACCTTAAATTTGAATTTTTTAGGTCGAAGTTTTTTCAGGCAAAGTAATTTTAAGAGGTACCTTCAAAAATTTTTCTTGACTATTTTTAATGTTATAAACGAATAACATTATAAAATACAAAAAATATTTTCGAATAAATTTTTGTATCAAATATGGTGGTAATGATTTCAAGAAAAATATGGCCGATTTTGAAGGAATTTCACTGTACAGTGCTTCACACTTCATTTTAGTAATAATAACGGACTAATCACCAAATCAAAAATTATTTTCGGACTATAGTGATAAGTGCGTCATTTTTACTACGAATTTCTCTATATAGTGACTGACATGAAAATTGATAGATATGGCAACAATAAAGTGGAATATCTAGACTTCTCGGTATCACCCTGTGGTTCTGGAATGATGAAATTGGAACTATCAAATGACATTTAATTTGACAGATTATTGGTCATATTAGAGGTTGCGTTGAATGTGACCGATAAATGTATTTTTAAATCCATATAAATAAATAAATAAATAAAATTTCGCTAAGTTTTTTTACTCAAAAGTTGGGACGGAGCATTAAACGTTACAAAGTGTATCCAAGATATATTAACTTTAGTTGCAATAATTATAACTATAGAACCAATAAAGTTTTGCAACAAGCAAAAACCTCCTGGCTTCTTAGTGAGATCAAATTTCATTACAAAATCCATGATAATGTCAGTGCACATCTAAAAGTTATTCATTCCCGCAGCTCGCATTCCATTTGCATTCCATTGAGTTTGATGTAATGAGAATGAAATGCCATGAAAAAGCCCATGAGTATATACGACATAGATCGAAATTACTTGGGTTGTGGCGTGAACTTAGCAGCTACACTGGATTCGATAATCAACCCGTTATTGATACGAAATTCTTTCCCAGAGTTAATAATTTATCCGATGTGAGCTTCTCGACTAATGAATGCAAATTTTTGGAGCTTGGATTAAATTTTGCACCGGCTCTTAAGGTAAAGCAGAAAGATCTTTTAAATTTGGTGACATGTTGATGCAGTTCTCCAAGATGCGGATGTTAAAGAAAAATTTGATTGTGCTGAGATAATAAAAATAGTAAAAAATAGTTTAGTAAGTAATAGTCAGGATGAAAAAACGGTTATAAGTATTAGGAAAAAACTGAAAGTTAATAATCTGATTTTAACCAAAGCTGACAAAGAAAATTCTGTAACAATTTTACATAGAGATGTTTATTTAGAAAAAATCCAAGACTGTTTAACCAATATGAACATAGGAGAGCTAGATAACGATCCTACATCAAAGTACTATATAATCGTTTCGTCATAAGTCCAGTAAATAACTCGAATTTAATTCTTGACTCTAAAGATAAATATTTTTTAAAGAATAGTGATCCCTCCATACCTACTTTATATGGTCTTCCTAAGCTACATAAAAACAATATGCCGGTTCGACCTGTTTCGTCTGCGTTTAATGCTCCGTCCCAACTTTTGGGTAAAAAAATTAGCGAAATTGTTCCAAAACTTATCAATTTTACGCCCAAACATTCTGTGAAGAACTCAATTGATTTAATAAACCAAAATAAAGCGTTTAAAAGCTCCTAATAACGCGAAATTGGTCTCTTTCGATGTATGTAGTTTATTTCCTTCCATTCCCAGTGAGAATTTAATTGATAATTTAAATGAAAAAATTCTTTGTGAAGTGCGAAACCCTGAGCGTTCTCTCCATTAGACAAAATTATTTTGGGTTCAATGAAAAAATTTATACTCAAAAGGATGGACTTGCTATGGGTTCGTCCTTTTCTCCTTTTTGTGCCGAATTTGATATGGATTCCTTTGAAAAGAATATATTTAGTAGTAATAATAATTTAGCTAAACATATATTGACTTGGTATCGATATGTTGATGCCAGATATATTTTGTATTTGGACTGGCACAGGGAGGCAATTAACGAGCTTTTTAAATACCTTTTTAAATAAAATTGACGACAGTATAACATTTACTGTAGAATTAGGGAATAAGAGTTTAAATTTTTTAGATTTGACTATAACTATTAATACTAATAATCTTTTAACATTTGACATCTATCGTAAAGCTACTTAATCGGACACGGTTATACCAAGCCATTCTTGCCATCCTTGGACTACTAAGATGGCAGCTTTCCATTCATTTTTAAATAGGCTTCTCTCTGTTCCATTGAACAACAATAGTTTTCACAATGAATTAAACATTATTAAAGACATCGCTATACGAAACGGATATGACTCAAAACTAATTTACAAGATACTGAGCAAAAAAACTAAAAAGTGGTATCCTGAATTCCATTTTCCCTTTACCTGTGACTAATGAACTTAGTCCGAAAAAGTGGAGAAAAAGTCCTTACTTTCACAATATTTCTGAAAAATTTAAAAAAACCTTTAGCTAACAAGCAGATAAACCCTGCCTTCCTTTTTTAATAAAATTACTACCAAAAACTTACTAACCAATAATAAATTGGGGTTAAAGAAAGCCACAATGCATAGAAGCGGAGTCTATAAAGTAAGCTGCAGCGATTGCTCAGGGTTCTACATAGGAAAAACAAAAAGATCTTTAAAACTAAGATTTAAAGAACACATTAGTTCATCTAATTCAAATAACCCAACTTCAGGTCTTGCCAAACATCTAAAATCTACTGGACATAAATGTGCTACCCAAAATATAAAACTTTTACATAATATTGATGGAGGACCAGTACTAGATAGGTATGAAATATTCGAAATCAGAAAGGCTGATGATGACGGTTATGCTTTGTTCAATGATCAGATTGGTTTTTATAATAGGAGTCCCCTTTTAAATCCTAACCTAATTAAGTTTCAGCATTAGTCAACAAATTTTATATATGTATAGATAACTCAGCGATGATCTTTTGTTCGTGTTTAGCTCGATTAACATACATAGCTCTTAGCGTGCGTATGTAGCTCGGTTAGCGTAGTATGTATGTATGCAATTAGCATAACGTAGTTGACCCAGATCTAGTTTTAGTGCAAACCCTGATGATGTCTTAAGCAGACGAAACGCGTAGGTTGTTACTCATTTTATAAATAAAATAATTGTGGAATCGGAGCAAGTGTTTTATTCTCATACAAAGATGTCTAAAAGTACGACAAATTAGTCCACTGCTTCCGAAGTTGTGACAACCATGTTATACTGCGGTAAAAGCATATTCTACTCCTAAGTAGAGCGATACAAGTGCTTAAATTCGAAATAATATTTTTAGTTTGTTATGTAAAGTGTCATTTTCAGTTCATTATACTTAATTCAAGGCTTGCTCAATTAAATAAAAACAAGAAAAACTCAGTAGAAATGTTTATTTCGTTTAGGTGTATGTTTTGACATTAAAGTACGACGAAAGATCAGAATCACCCTTCAGATCTAAAAATTATTAGAAGTTCTATACCGACAAATAGAATCATTCAGAAATACGTATGAATTGTTTGCATTAGTTGGCAACATTCGGATCTAGTACTGCGAATCTACCTTTTCGACACTTATTGCTATTGTGGCAGCTCGAAATCCCTAATTTTTACTTAGTTTTTTATTACATCACAATTATTATGATCACGTAGGGATTTGATTTTTTGATGGAAAAAAAAACAAAATATATGAAAGCAGTTCCTTTTGAGATTTTTTGAGTACGACATCTTCTAAATATAATAATAAATATTGTAACATTATAATATAATAAATTGTAGTTCTTATTTATAAATGTTACAAATTGGTGACCCCGACTTGATGCCCGACGAAGAGGCGGAACAGCCCAACGAACGAAAAGGGAGAACAGCCACAATCAATCGCACGAGTTGCTGTAAAAATTCCACCTTTTTGGAAGTAGAATCCAAAACTTTGGTTCATCCAACTGGAGAGCCAATTTTTTAACGCAAAGATAACAACTGATGAGACAAAATATCATCATGTTGTGGGATCAGTTGAGACGGGAATACTAAGTCAGGTATACGACACTATTTCTGATCCACCCGCCACCAAAAGATATGAGGCATTAAAGAAGAGATTGGTAGAACAATTTGCAGATTCGGAAGAACGGAAATTACGGAAGATTCAGAGTGAAGTCGAACTAGGTGACAAAAAACCATCGCAATTTCTCCGCGAGATGAGAGAATTGGCAGAAGGACGAATTTCTGATGATATTATGAGGTCATTTTGGAAACAAAGACTTCCTACCCAATGTCAAGCAATTATGTCAACACTTTCTGAGGAAGACCTAACGAAACTGGGAAGTGTAGCAGACAAGATAATGGATGTGAATTATTTTGATAATCAGAGAATAAATGCTGTTATGATGACTAATGATACGAATAACCTTATTAGAACATTAGCTGAAATTTTAGATCGTTTGGCTAAACTAGAATATCGAGGAAGATCATCATCCAAAAGCTCATCATCTAACCGACATAGATCAGCATCGCGACGGCGTCCAAGTCCAAACTCTACAAGGAATTCCGAAATCTGTTGGTATCACAGAAAATTCAACACCAAGGCTAGTAAATGCATAAGTCCTTGCAGTTTCAAAGGAAGTTCTTTAAATTTCCAAGCCGATCATTAGATGCGACGAATGATCAAATACGTGCAACAAGTCGGCTTTTTGTTTTTGATTCAACGACCCGGCAAAATTTTCTTGTGGATACTGGAGCTGACATATCGATTTTTCCAAAAGGAATGAAAGATATGAAACCTGATAACACATCTTTACTTTTTGCAGTAAATGGAACCAAAATAAAAACTTTTGGCGACAAGCTTTTAAATATCAGTCTAGGAATACGTCGAAATTTTCAATGGAAATTTATAATTGCTGATGTCGATAAAGCAATCATTGGCTCTGATTTCTTACATCATTTTGGACTTTTGGTAGATTTAAATAATCGAAAAATAATTGATTACATTACGAAATGTAGTTCTAATCGTACTGTGTTTAACTCAAAAAAATTTTTGCATATAAAAACGATTTCTAAAAATTCATCATACGCAGAATTACTCGCCGAGTTTCCAGAAATTATTAAACCTAGGAATTTTGACAGCGAAGAGAAAGTGAATATTTCTCATCAGATATTTACCAATGGTCAACCAGTTTTTGCAAAAGCGAGAAGATTGGATAAGGAGAAATATAAAGCAGCGAAGAAGGAATTCGAGTTTATGATTGAACAAAACATTTGCAGACCGTCGAAGAGCTGTTGGGCTAGTCCGCTGCATATGGTCCGAAAACCGAATAGTGATTGGAGACCTTGTGGGGATTACCGGATGTTGAATTCAATTACTGTTCCAGATCGTTACCTTGTTCCGAACATTCAAGATTTCACTTTCAATCTGGAGGGAAAAACTATATTCTCTAGAATCGATTTAGTTCGAGCTTTTCACCAGATTCCTATGGAATCTAAAGACGTTTAGAAAACAGCTATCATCGCTCCGTTTGGATTGTTTGAACTTCCAGAATGACTTTTGGTTTACATAATGCAGCACAAACCTGTCAACGATTTGTGCATGAAGTTGTTCGTGAATTAGAATTCTGCTTTCCATATATCGATGATTTCCTTATTGTATCTTCAACTGAAGAGGAACACAAGAACAATCTGCGAGCTATCTTTTTCCGTCTAAAAAAATTTTGCGTGGTAATTAATCCAAGTAAATGTGAATTTGGTAAGGCATTTATTGAGTTTCTCGGATTTTTAATCTCTAAAGCTGGTCTCAAGCCAATGAAGCAAAAAGTGGAAGCTATCCTTAATTTCAAACAGCCTGAGGATTTGAAACAACTGCGTCGATATCTTGGAATGTTTAACTTTTACCGTCGTTTCGTTACAAATGCAGCAAAAATTCAAAGTGCACTTCACGATTTCATGAGGGAAAATCCAAAGAAGAATTTAAAATTGCAATGGACAACCGATACAATTGAAGCCTTTGTTAACACGAAGAAGGCTTTAGCAAACGCTGCTATGTTAGCGCATCCTTCATCATCAAAAGAACTTTGTATTATGGTTGATGCATCTGATTTTGCCGTTGGAGCTGTGTTAAAACAGAAAACAGAAGGTAATAGGGAGCCATTAAATTTTTATTCACAGAAGCTGTTTTCTGCGCAACAGAAATATAGCACATATGACCGAGAGCTATTAGCGATTTATCAATCAATAAAACATTTCAAATATATGTTGGAAGGTCGAATTTTCAAAATTTTTAGCGATCATAAACCACTTGTTTTTGCGTTTCAACAAAATCCTGAGAAGGCATCGCCTCGGCAATTAAGACAATTGGATTTTATAGCACAATTTTCCACCGATATCCATCATATTACTGGTTTTGATAACGTAGTTGCTGATACTCTTTCAAAAATAGAAACAATAGATATTTCTGGAAACATCGACGTTGAAAGATTATCAGCTGAACAGAAATCCGATCAGTAGCTCCAAGGCTTGCTAACTAACAAAAATTCCTTGCAGTTAAAACTTTATAATGTACCTGGCTCGAATTCAAAAATTTATTCGACAGAATTCATTCGGCCATATGTACCCAAATCTTTTCGTTTTGAAATTTTCAAGAGACTTCATAACTTAGCTCATCCTGGAGGAAACGCAACTCTTAAGATGATTCAACATCGGTATGTGTATTCATTCATGAACAAAGACATTAAGAGATGGGTCAAAGTATGCATTTCTTGGCAGCAGTCAAAGGTAAGTAGACACTGTCACAGTGCAATAAGTCAGATTTCTGTCCCTGATGAAAGATTTAAGCATATCCACATCGATTTAGTTGGCCTATTAACACCATCGAATGGATTTGTTTATTGCTTAACAATTATTGATCGTTTTACGCGCTGGACTGAGGTTGTACCTTTGAAGGGGATTTCTGCAGAGGAAGTTGCAGTTGCATTGTACTCTAACTGGTTTGCTCGTTTTGGTGTTCCAGAGAAACTATATCTTCAGATCAAGGTAGACAGTTCGAAAGCTCATTATTTACTGAACTTTCAAAACTCATGGGACTCCAACATATCAGAACGACGCCATATCATCCATGCGCGAATGGTATGATTGAGCGTTTCTATCGTGTAATGAAGGCAGCAATCAAATGTCATACTACTGAGTGATGGACGGAAGTTTTGCCTACAATTTTGTTGGGTATAAGAACGACGTATAGAGAGGACATTAAAGGTTCGACAGTAGAACTTGTTTATGGAACAACTTTACGTACACCAGCTGAATTTATTAAATTTATTAAATCTTCGCAACAGTATGAGCAAGATTCGACCTGTTCCTTCGACAAACCATAGTTCAAATAAAGTTTTTGTTTATAAGGATCTCTTTACTTGCAGTCATGTTTTTATTCGTGTCGATGCTGTAAAAAGACCACTTCAACACCCATACCAGGGACCATTTGAGATGATTTCAAGATCAAAATTCGAATCAAAAACGCAGAGAAATATATTTCGGTAGATCGTTTGAAACCTGCATATATGTTAAATACCGAAATAGATCCTGATATCGATGTTATTAAGAAACCACACTTACTTTCAGTTCCTATTCCAAATCCTTGTCCCGTCAAGACTTCAAGATATGGAAGAAGAGTTAAATTTGTTGATTATCGTTAACACTAGGGGGGCGGGGGAGTAATATGGCAGCTCGAAATCCCTAATTTTTACTTAGTTTTTTATTACATCAAAATTATTATGATCACGTAGGGATTTGATTTTTTGATGGAAAAAAAAAAACAAAATATATGAAAGCAGTACCTTTTGAGATTTTGTGACTACGACATCTTCTAAATATAATAATAAATATTGTAACATTATAATATAATAATTTTGTAGTTATAAATGCTACACTATCAACAAGCCTCAAAGAATGTCAATGGCTAACGAGATAATGGCATGTTTGGTGTTTCTTGCATTTGAACAGACGAATTGCTACGACAATTCCACAATATGGTAAATCGAAGATTGTAATTATATTGAATATTTTTATCATGTTTACTTTCTTGCTTGGTCCATTTATATCTTTTTATTTAAGATACCTGTTTTAGTTCAAATATAAAAAAAACAAAATGTGATAAAATTATTTAAAAAAAAAAAAAAATTGCCCTGCACCTGAACCGATGTATCCAAAATGCACCCTAAATTTGCTCCCTACATCAAATTCCTAATGACCTACCTGAAGTAAGTAAAGTAAGTCTTTTTATCAAAAATATATCACCAAACAAACAAACAAACAAACAAACAAACGGACAGACAGTCAGAAACCTGCAAGCAATAAATGACTTTAATGAATAATAACTACAGAAAAGAAAAACAAAAACCAAGAACCAAAATGATCACTTTCCCAGCTCTACAACGTTTTTACTCCTCAACTGAATTAATTATTGCTAATTTGTAATTATGAATTCAGCATGTGTTTTCATGCATATTGTCGCTATCTAATAGTGTGACATTTGGATGCATGTGCACGAGAATATTAAGCTGCGCGAGCCGTCAATAATAATGTTCCACCAAAATATATATTTAAAAAAAAATAAAAAAATCAAGCAGAAATTATTTGAAAAAAAAAAAACAGCGTAGAAAACCGAAGAGAAAAGCAAATGTTTTCACATTCGTGTACCAAGAAGTCGACACTTGACTCGTAAGAGTCAAGTCAGAGGCAAAACATATCTATGTATGTATGTATGTATGGATGTATGAATGTATGTACATTATGTATATATATTTCAACCCCGTTAAAGAAGTGTTGGGGAGCTACTTAGAGTCCCCCGTATATACGAAAAAACGCGGCGGCCCCAGCACGTCAAATCATTAAGAAGTCTAGACACTTCACTGTGTATTATACTCGTAAGAATTTTTTATTTTTACTTTTATTTATTTTTTTATTTTTGTGCAGACTTGATGTTTTTTTTTTTTTGTATTATTTTTACTTCTTGTTTAAAAGTTGAAATTTGATTGTGTCCGACAGATGTATCATAATTCTCAGCATTTCTGGTTTTTGTGCATACGGGTAACAAACATGCCTACGAAATAGCTGAAAATCCATTTAGCGATGATGATTTGAACGAATCTTCAACTCCTCTGTAAAGTGCCAGACCAACCAGACTCCCAGAAGACCTTTTCAAGGATACCAAACCATCCAGAATTACAGAGTTCCATTGAAGACAACGACGACGACGATGAGGATGACGACGACGACGACGACTATAGTACGACGATGACTGAGACTGAATAATAGGATGTTACTCTGCAGGGAAGATGATTCCGCTTAGTTTATAGAGAGCGGTATATAGTTGTATCGCGCTGAGATATTTATCCGCGTCGTCTAACTATACTAAAGCACCATGAACCACTGCTGGATGGTGGAGATACAACAGCACATCTTTGGCAATTTCTGAAAATCGAATCGTTCACAGGTGTGTCAAATTTAATGCAAATCTCATCGAATTGTAGACATATTAAGAAGAGGAGACCATTCCAACTGTTGTTTTTTGAGGAATGTGCGATTAGTTTAAAACCGCTCTTGCTAACAAAATTTATGGCTGCAATATTTTGTCGTCTGGCTGTGATTTTTGCATCTCATTTGCACACTCATCAAATCGCTATTTGTTATGTGTGTCAAAGCTTTTTGGGGAAAAAAAAATAGATTTTTGCTTTTTTTTGTTTGTTTTTTGTTTACCTGAATCTTTGGTCAAAAGACCTCGGGGGATACTTTCATCTTCATTCGTGTGAATGTGATTCTTGTAAAAAACTTTAATTTCAAAAGATATGGATATAACGATAGATTTTTTTATTTGTGTGTAGATGCAGTTCTGAGACAGAGTTTTTTCTTATAATGCAGCCAGGAACAGATTCAAGAATGTATGTGAGGTTTTGTCAAAATTATAGATATCGACGCTTAGTTTTTGTTTTTTTTTTTTATACAATTAAGGAAAACTAAAAGACTTGTTAAGTTTCACAGAAAATATATAAGATGATTTATTTAAATTTAATTTAATTTAATTTATGCCTAACGCGTTTCGATCTCAAAGATCATCATCAGAGGACTAATTAATACATACAGATTTTGAAGCAATCGAACCAAGCATCATTACCAATACATACCAAAATGAAAATTACATATATACAAGCAAATATTGAAATGAGAAAACTATGTTAATCCAACAAAAGCGGACTTCAGAGAGGGCTTAAATCTTTGAAATCAGTCTGTTCGTTTAACATAAAACTGCCTTTTTCTTTTTCTACACGGATTTCTTTAATTTCGTATTTATCTAATAATCTCCCGGCCGGTAGACTAGAGTTTAACATTATTTTCAATTTTGTGCTTATTGCACATTAATTGACTATGTGTTTGCAAATTCAAAAAATATAAGTGTCAAGATAAACTGTAACAAGATAAGTGATCATGAAACCCTTGATATTGAAATTAATAATCATAAAATAAGAAGTAAGAGTGGTGAGAAAATCGAGTATGTGCGCTATGATAGAGAACGTTTCAGTGATGAACTTAAAAACATTGGAATTGCAAATTTAAACAGAATAAATTACTTAGATTTGTGTGCGGAGGGTCTAATTACAAATATGACAAGCATCTTGGAAAAGTTTAAAGTTACAAAAATTGTAAATAATAATGAGAATGAATGGTTCACGCAGGAACTAAGAGTGATAAAACGAGAAAAACAGAATGCGTATGCAAAAGCAAAAATTAGTAATGAACTACACCGTAAAAAATATCTATTGAAAATTCCGCTACTATAATAGGCAACAAATTGCCAACAATGGTAGCGGAAATTTACACAACTTTATGCGCACTGCATAACCTTATGTAAAGCAATTTCGCACTGTATGTAATTTTACATCGTTTATGTATTTTTCAATTTTCGATGTAAAATGCGATATGAAAAATTACATCATGCTGTGGAACTAAGTTACATAAGTTGTATGTAATTTGACATTGTCTACGCATTTTTCAATTTCCGATGTAAAATGCGATATGTAAATTTACATCATGCCGTGGAACTTAGTTACATAAATTGTATGTTATTTTACATTGTTTACCCATTTTTCAATTTTCGATGTAAAACGGGATATGTAAAGTTACATCATGCTGTGGAACTAAGTTACATAAGTTTAATGTAATTTGACATTATTTATGACTTCTTCAATTCCGTATGTGAAGTACACAATATGTGAATTTACCAAAATTTATCAAATTTATTTCAATTGCCAATGTAATGTTTCGTCCGGAAATTAATAAATTACATACGTAAACAAGTGAAAAATATTTGTAGGTATGCAGTATTTCCATGATTCTAAAAATATTTTTTGATTTGTAAAAGGTTTTTAAGGTAACTGTTAGGATCGAAACTAGTAACATTTTTTTACATGTTTTATGATTATTAATCCATCACCAACTGCACTCCACAAAAACAAACTACACACTGATCGGCGACCACATTCTGATACAATTTCCCGTACAATGATTCATAGCATAGCAACACATCCTGATAAACGTATGAGAATGAACAGAGTACTGAAGGAAAGAATAGAGATAAATGCAAAATTCATTACTTATGTTTTATTGAAATTTCCTTTTTAAATATGGGGAATTCAATGCAAATTACAGTATTGTATGGAATTTCACGCAAATTTACAATACGATACAAAAGTTTTGTATGATTAAATTTAAAATCACAGTACTGTATGTAATTTTGCACAAATTGACAGTACGATACAAAATGTTTGTGTAATTAAATGTAAAATCACATAAATTATCTAAAAAATTACTTACTTTACTTATTTTTCCAATTAAAAATAGGAAGTTTGCAGATTACGTAAAAAGTATTTAATTTCTTAATGATTATGTGTATATACATACATTTTAAGTGGTAGTGACTATTGTAACCATAGTAATTTTCCACAAAGTTAGTTCATGATTTTTTACGGTGTAGTTGATTGGAACATATACAAAGAGGTAAGAAATAAATATAAGAGCAAAATTCAAGAAACCAAAGATAGTTATATAAGAACAAATATAGATAACGCATGTACGCAGAAGAGGAAATGGCAACATCTGAAAAAGAATGTGTTAAAAGAAACGAAGTCCGAAATACAGGAAATGAATGGTATTTGGAGGAGATAAGGTAAAAGATTCCCAACAAATTGCGGATAAACTGAATGATTACTTTATTGAAAGCATAAACGAACTCAATAGTTTTATATCAGTAGTCGAATTTGCGAACAATATACAACAGTGCTCAAGCAGATTTGAATTCGAAAATGTCAATATCCAATCGCTTAAGGAAATCTGTAAATCTATGAATAAGAAGAAAGATTGCTATGGAATAAATACGAGAATAGTATTGGAAAATTGGAGCGTTATTTGGTGAACAGCTAGCCAATATTGTAAATAGGAGTTTAAATGAAGGAAAATGTCCAAGCAGCACCTGGAAGGAATCAGTTGTAGTTCCAGTGCCAAAGGTGATAAATACAAACAAATGTGAAGAATTTAGGCCAATAAATATATTAAGCCTATTTGAAAAAATTTTAGAAAAGGTTGTTCAGCTTCAGCTTGAAAAGTATCTAGAGGAACTTAACCTTATTATGAGAGAGCAGT
Organism: Dioctria rufipes; assembly: GCA_963924295.1. Taxonomy (NCBI): domain Eukaryota; kingdom Metazoa; phylum Arthropoda; class Insecta; order Diptera; family Asilidae; genus Dioctria; species Dioctria rufipes. Next base: position 325,149,123 of record OZ002740.1, on the reverse strand, counting down.
CAGGTTTCAGGAAAAGACATAATTATGAAACAGCATAAAAAGTCTAGTCATAGAGGAATGGAAAGAGGAAATGAATAAAAACAAGTTTGTAATAGCTGTATTTTTGGATTTCAAAAGAGCATTTGAAACGATTGATAGGCTAATTCTTTTGAAAAAATTACGTAAATATGGAATTTTGGGTAAAGAATCTCAATGGTTTGAAAGTTACCTAAAAGAGAGAACATAAAGAACAAAAGTAAACGGATTTATTTCAGGAGAGAAGGAAATAACTGGGAGTTCCACAGGGATCGGTACTTGGAACATTATTGTTTCTTATATATATTAACGATATGGAAAATGTGATTAAAGTAGCAAAGCCTGTTTTATTTGCGGATGACACACTAATATATAAAATTGGAAGTAACTTACCGCAAGTCAAATGGCAGTTAGATCAGGATTTAAAGGCTTTAAGTAAATGGCTAAAAATGAATAAATTATTGCTGAATTTGCAAAAAACAAAATTTATGGCACTAAAGACAAACTGTGATATCGAAATTGAAATTGATGGTGAGCCGATAGAAAATGTAAACGAGATGAAATATTTAGGAGTAATATTAGACAGAAATTTGAATTTCAATGCACATGTGGATTACGTATGCAAGAAAATTGGAAAAAAATTAGGCTTTTTTAAAAGAATAAGGAAAATATTATCAATAATGACAGCTATACATGTTTACAATAGTATCGTTAGACCACACTTCGAATATTGTTCAACAATATTATTCTTATGCTCACAAGGAGCGATCGAGAGGATGCAGAAGCTACAAAACAAAGCGATGAGGTATATATTACGATGCAACAGGTATACACCAATAAGATGGATGCTAGAAGCACTAAAGTGGATGAGGTTAAAAGAGCGAATTGAACTGAGTGTATTGCTGTTCATATTCAAGGTGAAATCTGGTCGTCTAACTGAATATTTGCGCAGTATATTGAACCTAGTAACAGATATACAACCATATAATTTGAGAGAAGCTGAAGTTAACTTTCGTTTGAATCTACGAAGAAGTACCATGGCGCAGAATTCTCTATTATATAAAGGCTTACAAAGGTTTAACGCGTTACCAACAGATTTAAAACAAGTAACAAGATTTAATAATTTTAAAAGAGGAAGTTTGCTATATATTAAGAGTAATATGTAAACTAACTTTAATATAAAATAAGTCAATATTGTGTACATGAAGAGTTTTTAAACTAATAAAGTATTATTATTATTATTATTAGATGCTGATGTATATTAGAAGCTATGGAGCTAATGTGTTCCTTCAACCTAAATTTTAGTTTCCGTCTTGTTTTTCCAACATAAATGGCGTCGCAATCATTACAATATATTTTTTAAATTCTACTTTTTTCTAAGTCATCAACCCCCTTAAATTTAACTTATTGTTAAAAAAATAATTTCCTTAAGGTTAACTTGTTGGAAAAAGTAGGCAATACGTTATTGTGTTTTAAGAGTTTAATTAATTTATGTGACACATTTTTGATAAAAGGAATTTTCTTGTGTTTCATGTCACAATTTTTGTTTTCTTGAACGACAGGAAAAATCAAAGAAAGGTTTTTAATTTTTAGCTTGTTTGTCTATTAAGCTATTAGAGTACCCCTTATTCGTCGTGATCAGTTTAATAGTTTTTATTTCATCTTTAAAATTATCTGGTGATAATGGGAAAAATATCAACCTATGTATCATAGAATAAAAGGCTGCTAACTTAGTGGACCATGAATGTGCAGAGTCTGCAGAAATTACAGCATCACAAAATGTATGTTTTCTAAAAATTTTAAAAATTAATGAGTTGTCAGAGATAGTAATTGTCAAGTCTAAAAATTTTTATTATTTTATTACCTAACTCTAAAGTAAATTTTATATTATCGTCAAGTTTATTCAATATATTATTCAAGAAATATTTTAGTTGTCGCTCAGTGCCCGTCCATATACCAGGTATGTACATGTGCTAAAATAGGAGAATTAAAAGAAAACAAAGTTGGCTCTAAATGGTCCATAAAAGATTCGGCATAAAAAGGTGAAGTGGCCGACCCCATAGCCAAACCAATCTCTTGAATGTAATTTTTTCCATTAAAATGAAAATAATTTTGATTAAAACTTAAATCAATGAGGTCAGTTGGTAATGATGCTTGGTTCGATGGCTTCAAAAGCTCTGATGATGATCTTTGAGATCGAAATGCGTTAGGCATAAATTATATTAAATTTAAATAAATCATCTTATATATTTTCTGTGAAACTTAACAACTGTTTTAGTTTTTCTTAATTGAAAATGAGGTTTCACCAAGTGCCAACAAAAAAAATCTGTTGATTACATTAAAATTTTTTTTTTTTTATACCCTAGATAAAATCATATTAAGCTTACCATTCCATTTGTAGTGCACAGAAATAATAAAGCTAGAGCTAAATGGATTAGACACCCACACATAATATTAAAAATTATTTTGATTTTTGTATGTCCGCCCATTTGACCGTTTGTCCGCCCATCTGTCTGTCCATCCATCTGTCTGCCCATCTGCACGATAACTCAAGACCACATTCACTTAGAGTAGTGAAATTTTGCACACAGTTTTTTTTCTTTTTTTTTCAAGCAAAAGTCTATTTAATTTCGAAAATTGGACCAATCGGGCAACTCCTTCGAAGAGTTACCATACAAAAATCATGATTTACACTATATATTTGGGTACAGCTTCAGAATGTGTCGATGTAGAGAGCTGAAATTTAGTGCATGGTATATTCATAGCAAATGTAAACGAAATTTCAAAATGAACTAAATCTGGCAACCCTTTCTTGGTATTTCCATACAAAACTGTGGGTTTTCACTATATATTTGAAATTGCTTGGGAATATGACGACGGGAATGCTCAAATTTTGTACACGTCATCTTCATAAAAATTTGAAAATACAAGTTCAAAAATGGGCTAAATCCGGTAACCCGTTTTTGGTGCTGCCACACAAAACTTTTAATTTTCACTTTATTTAACTTTTATTTTTATTTAGAGTATAATATTATTTATTTTAGATCATTTATAAATTTATTCTCTTGTTTAATAATAACAACAAGCGTCAAATTTTTCAAAAATGGGTTTTCGGTGTAATTCCAAAGCTACTGACAATTCGCATAATCGTTGTATTATTCTTATCTGGCCGCTACAAACATCACAATTGGAAGGTAAATTGAATAGAAATGTAGGAGTTGCAATTTTGCTAAATTTTATAAATATGAGGAATAAGGGACAGAAATCAAATGGAGTGTAAATCGACATCTTTATAATTGCGATTTCCGAGTTGAATTGAAATTATTCTTCCAGTATCTCAGGAAAGAATAAACTAGAATGAGTCTTGAACTTGATGGAAGCATGTTCATCACATCGTTATTACTGCATGCTTTACTGTTTGGCAGTAGAAAATTTCTTCGGAAAGATATTTGGAAAGACTTTTTCTTTGAGAACATTGAAAAAGTTTTCTCCAAATGTTGAAAAAGTGAGGATTCCATAATAACGCCGCCTGTATCTCGCTTTGTTTCCCGTATCCATCAATTATTAGGGTGAAGCCATAGGAGTAGTCCGAGATGAAATTTGCAGGGTAAGTAGCTGATAACATGACAACATTTTTAAAGTAGGTTAAGGAAAACAATTTCATGTGATATTTATTTTTTAAGAAGTTTTCAAACTTTTATGTTCTTCATTTTTTTTTTACGCCACCATACTAAGACCAATGAAAGTAAATGTTATTGCGACGGATTGTCAATGAACTAGTCTGAAAAAAAGAAGCATTCAAGTATCCAGAACAATTATTCATGTCACCATAAAAAAAGAAAATACTCGTCTTACTTGGAGTTAGACAAATTGAAATAGATAGAAACAAGCAAAAAAGCTAGAATTGGTCGACCAATTCTTATGATACCCTCTAGATCCATGATTCCCAAAGTGGCTTATATCGACCCCCAGGGGTCAACGACGACCTGTAAGGGATCCATGTCAGCGAAAAAAAAAATTGGGGGTCCATGAGATGTAAATGGGGGTCAACGATAGTGGATCTCATTTAAGCAGGTCATAACTTTAATTTCTTTAATTATAAAACTACTTATGAAGTAAAAATTTTTAAAACATAAATGTTCATTTTATTTTCTCTGCGTGTAAGCTTTTATTTTGTAAAGAAAAAAGTATTTTTTTTGCAATAAATTGTAACCTTTGTCAACTTTTTAGCTTAGCTAGATAGGCCGCGAATTTGATCTGTGCATAAATCGCGAAAATTTGTTGCTTAGGTTTTGGGTGAAAATATAACAAATAGATTGACAATTTACTGCTACGGTTTTGTAAAGATACTTCTATCGCAATTAGTAGTAGCTAAGTAGGGATTATGTAGTGCAGGTATTTTATTAAAAACTCTCTCTGTTTATATATATATGTCTTTTGCATGAATGGGGGAAAGGAACTTAGAAGATGTCACATTGATAAAACAGGTAAGGATTTCAAACACTCAAGGAAAAACTTCAGAAGAGACCCACGGTGGACAAAATGTTTGCTTTGACGTCACAAAGAGACGATGATGGTTTGCGGGCGACTTATCAGAGATAACCACACTGATGAGACCTCTCTGATCTCTGGGTCGAAAAGTTCTATATTTTTTTTGCATCTGAATGCATTTTGTAAATTAATTGGGGAACAAAACATTTTTTTTCCAATGAATTTCAGTCTAATAAAGACGAAAAATTTTCCAGCTTAAAGACTTACAATATCTCACTTTACAGCAAAATCCGGAAAACCGCATACTATCGGAGAAAAGTTAATTTTGCCAGCCGTCGAAGAAGTTTTAAAAACTATTTTACCAAACTTGCATTTGATATCATTTAAGGAATTCCTTTAAGTAACAAGACAGTTGAAATGAGTTATGATATTTAAAGTTTCTCGTGTAATTATTTGCAAACGACCCAATTCTCTATACAGCTGGACAACTCAACTTTACCTGACAATGAAATATTATTATTGGGATATGTTCGTTATATTATGCATTAAGAAATCCACGAAGAACTGACCTTCGTTAGATCTTTCACAATCGACACTAAAGGCAAATCAATATTTAATGTTTTGAAGGTTGGGCGTTATCGTGGATTTATAAACTATCTAAAACAAAATATCGGGGGTGTTAGCAATACACTGCGTCATCCATCGACAACATTTACTTGCGAAAAATCTGAATGGTAGATTGCATAAATCTTTTCAATTTGTCATTAATGCAGTAAACGTTGAATACGCGGTTATTTGCGCAGTTGTGTGAAAAAAATGACGAGAATTTTCATCACTTACTCCTTCACACTGAAACACGCTGTCTGTTGAAAGGTTTATGTTTGACAAGAATTTTTGCACTTTTTGAGACAATTTTTAGAATTTCTAGATGTTAAAGATCCAATATAATCAAGTCGAAACCACACATTGCCGACTTAACAAATTTTTTTACTAAATTTAATGAAGTTAACTTGTAGTTACAAGATGACAGTCTAAATTTTATAAAAAAAACGTTCATCATTTCAGCGTTCCTGGCCAGAATTAATGCTAATGAAGCAACACATTGGACGGCGCGAGTTTTCCCAGTTTTCTGTGACAAACTGTCCGGAAGACGACGTTTCAGCCTAGGTTCAACATTTAATGCCCTCTATTCAGATTTTGAAACTATGTTTGAGGATATTTTGACTATGGCAATACCACAGTGGATAATCAATTCATATGGTGACATTGAAGAAATGGATGTCATATTATAAGAAACGGAATAAGCACTAACGAAGAATTTAAGGTACAGTTTAGAAATGGGTATCAGCAACTCTGGCTTCAAAAAGAGATATATGTCACTTATCCCGAATTATGAATTATCACGAGCAAGTTTTTAATTGCGTTTCCATTCTCATACCTAGTGGAAAGAGATTTCGACGCGGTTGTGAATTTTCTAAAAAAAAAACCCAACCTGGACCTAACTAAATTGATGCCAAATTTTGAAAATTTATTATTAAAGCATCAGGCTCATCCCTCCAACTAGAAGCATTTATTTTTTGCTTAGTTACTTTTTGTAACAGGCACTAGAGTTTAATTTGGTTCGTTTTAATTTGAATTTAATTAATAAATGTAAAAAAAACTTAACAAGCGTTTTTAAAGTTTTCACACTACACTTCACTACAGTTAGAAGCTTTCAAAGTGTGTAGCACTATACCAGCTGTGAAAAACACATTTGAAGTTGATGAATTTGCAAAAACATCAATATCAGAAAAACAAGGGGTCTATCCAAAACCGAAAACCATGGCAAGTAGTCTACGAGACAAACAAGTTTGGGGACCTCTGCTCTAGATGAATGCCTGTATGTAAATTCGTATGATCACCTCTCTGTGCAAGTTTGATTATTGAAGTGGTTTTTCGCATATATTTCTAGAACACTTCGGCGGACAGTAAAAATGATTATATCCAATTTTATAGGATTTCGTATTCTGAAGAACTTTTCAATAGAATAAAAACGTCATCATAACTTTTTATATTTAACACATTCTATTGGACGACGACACTCCGCTAGCTTCGAATAATTTTTTCCTATAGAGATTGCAAGAACATTAATATGGACCTGCTATATGCAGACCGTCTTAATTTGCTTAGGCTGGATATTTTTTCAATAGAGTCAGTTGATGATAAAATCAGTACCCTAAGCAAGCTACTACTACAACTACTTTCAACCGGCATCTACCATTGCGAAGGCGAATGATTCTATTTCAGCGTCGTCCATGGTTAACTAGAGAGATATATTCAATTATCGCTAATTCATAATCGTTACAAGAAAGTTGGAAACCTCGTGACCCTTAAATTTCGATCTGCCAAGAAGTCGTTCTATAGCATTATTATTATTTTTATTAATTACGGGGGATGCAGACAGGGTTTCTGCCTCTCATCTTGTCACTGCGATCTATAAGATCTATTGTGATGCCCTAGAGCGCCCTAGAGCGCCCATTCGAACTTAAGGTCTTTGATGAAGCTTATAATATTTTTTAGGGCCATTTTTTCGACATCCTCTGGCAGTGGAAATGCCTTTCCTAGATGTCTTAGCCTTATGCGGCACAGAGCTTCGCAATCACATAGGATATGTTCAGCGGATTCGTCGTCTTCCATACAGAATCGAGATGTCTCATCATTGACCTTACCCATCTTCTTAAGATGGTATCTAAGTGGGCAATGCCCAGTAAGTAGGCCCGTTATGAGCCTTAGTTCTTTCCTGCTGAGTGTGAGGAATTCTTTTGTCCTCTGTTGCGAGTACTTTATAAACTTCTTCGCTTGTCTCAGCCCCGGGGTATTTTCCCAGTATTCCTTCTTAGTTCTGTCCTCCCAAAGCCTGATCTGAGCTGAGAGGTGAATTTTTGGGTGTCCAAAGACAGGCTCAGGGCCAATGAACAGAGATTTGGCTCCTTCCTTTGCAAGGCGGTCCGCAATCTCGTTTCCCATAATGCCTTCATGTTCTGGTACCCAGATCAGTGTCACCCTATTTGTCTCGGCCAGTTGCTGCAAGACAGTAAGATAGTCCCAAACCAGCTTTGACTCAAAGGTAAACGAGTTTAACGCTTTAAGTGCTGCTTGGCTGTCTGATATTATGTATATTTTTGCTCCACGCATAGTTTTATGGATTATTTCGCGAGCGCAGAGTTCTATGACGTGTATTTCTGCTTGAAAAATGGTTGATGAGACCCCCAGCGCCTTTGCGAGATGGCACCTTGGCCCATATATGCCCACGCCTGCTTTACCTTCCATTTTGGAACCATCCGTGTACCATTTAAGAGATCCTTTTTCAAAGGGTAGGTCCCCAGTGTGCCACTGTTGACGGTTCCCCACGATCACCTTAAATGGTGTATCAAAGTTATGGCGTTTCGGCATAACGTCTGAAATTGGGTTAGCCATCGGGTCCTCTATGAAATCCTGGAGGACTTTTTAGCCTAATTGCACTAAGTATGGCCTGCTCCCTAACATGCAAATGTAAGGGTAGCAGGTCCAACATAGCCTCTAGGGCTGCAGTTGGGCAGGTACGCATGGCACCGGTTACTCCTAGACATGCAAGCCGTTGTAGTTTTTGCAAACTAGATTGAGCTGTCTTTTGTTTTGTTTTTGGCCACCAAACAAGTCAGGCGTATGTGATCATGGGTCTTATAATAGATGTGTATGACCCCAGAGTCATTTTTGGTTTAAGACCCCAAGTTTTGTCAAAAAGCCTGCGGCATGTCCATGTTGCCACTGTAGCTTTATTCAGTATTCTTTTTAAGTGAAAGTTCGAGGTTAGTCTGTTATCCAGGGCAATACCTAGATATTTGACTTCCTTTGAGAATTCCACTACTGTTCCCTCAAGGGATGGTGCTTGTAGGTAAAGCTTCCTTTTTCTCGTGAAGGGAACAACTGTTGTCTTACCAGGATTGGCTCGAAGTCCCATTATTTGGCACCAGTTGCATTGCAGTTCTATAGCACTAAATGGTACCCTGATCTTCTAATAAAAAAACTTTGGAGTAATATCCGATCACTTGGTGTTGCTGGTAGCGAAACTCCACAATGCAATATTAATGCTGAGACCCTAAAGTGAGTTTTTTGCGTCTTCTACTCCTATAGTCCCTAATAGTTATCATGTGGTGGATGATAGGCGTTCTGAGGGTTTTGCGTTTAATTGCATTGATGATACTGACGTTCTGTTTGCCATGTCTGCTGTAAAATCACCTGCACTTGGGTATGATCTGCTCCCGCCGAGATTCATCAAGATGGCTACTCCCACTATTACTGATATTCTAGTAGCCCTTATTGTCCTTGTTCCCAACCCCCAATTGGGGTGGTATGACCCCCCAGCCCCAAAAGACCCTACCCCAGAAATTGTTGGCTTATATTTTTGTACTCTAGACCCTAAATCCATAGAAAATAACCCCAATGCTCTACGACCCTCCCACAGAGAGTTAGCAGTCTTACAATATTTCGATTCTTCTCACGTTTTCTTTAACTCCCCAAGTATGTTAGAGAATCTCGAGTGGAGAGTTAGGGAGTTTTAATCGGGGAAAGCGGAAATTCTCATCTCCCAAACTCTCCGAGATACAGAATCTGGCCCCTGCACATACATCCAATTACCAGAGCGAAGAACATGTAAACTTTCTAATTAGCATAGAAAATATTGATAAGATTTTCTTATTTAATAATTACATATTAGTGAAAAAAAAATATAACACAAAAATTTGCAAACAAATTCTAAGTACCTAATTACCGTTTCCAATAGAGAAAGCAACTTCGACGACATTCAGGATACGAAGTGATGTAATTAGATGACAACAGTGTTGACATTCTTAAGACCACCCAGAAAAAGAATGTACAAAAGAAGTAAAAAGTGGAGGGGGTAGAACAAAAAAATAAGAAAATAAAAAAATAAAAGAAAACGTCACTCTGTGAAGATATTTAATCTCTCATAATCCCTTGATGTGCGCATACCTCGTGGTTTGCAGTTCAAGTTTAGCCTATAATTTCATGCTTGCGTAACATTTCAGTACTCGTGCGTACATCACTCAAGAAAGATGCCCGAAGTGTTACTTTGTATATCACATTTAAGTGCCTTTGAGGCGATTTAATGGAAAATTTTCTACATAGATTTATTACGACTACGAAGTTTTATGGCGACACATTTCTTCACCTTATGTCCTGAAATTTAAATTTAGTGTGAAAACTGACTTCTGTTTGTGCATACCGAAAAATATCTCATGAATCTTCTTGCTCCAAATCTTTATACTTCAGAAGTGTAATTTAAATGAGATCCAATTATAAGGAAACAAAAGCAAAACTTGTATATATTAAACTGCATCCGAAATTGGATGATATTTGATCATTTTAAAGTACTCCCGTCCATAAGATCCATAAATAATTTCCTTGATTGTCGTCTCATCCATATGGCTTTAAAGGAAGATACTAACTTTCCAGTCTGTGGTTACTCTCTTATGTGTGAAATTTTATTACATACATATATTCCTGGAGGAAAATAATAATAAAAAAAAAAAATCTTCTTAATTTCTGTTGCAGCCAATTGCATCATCAAAATTGTAGTCTGCATTTTGGGGCTTCATTAGTGCATGAACGTTTCAAGATGGCTGGCCACAAGTCATTGTAAAAGTTTTTATGACCTTGATCTTGATCTCACTCTTGTACAGGAAAAGTTCTCTTTTTTTTTTGTTTTTTTTTTATTTTTATTTTTCATTTTTGTTTTTTTTTTTTGCTTAAATTTCAGTTCATCTGAAAGTTATTTGATGTGTGATCGTTAAAAATAAAATTTACTTGGCTTCATGCGTTTAACGCTCTTCTCTTCCTTTCATAATTTGCTAAGTGATAAAATTTTTAAATCGAACATGGAATAAGATCTGTTGAAAAGGAACATAATAATTGGGCTGTAAATTGTTTTTGTTGCACATGAAAGACTCTTTCCTGTTATTCCTTTTTTTCCTGTACAAGATAGTTCGGTATATCATTTAATTGCTGCACTAAATAGCTTATTATATGTATGCGGATTTTAAAGTTTTCTTGTGAAATTAAGAAATTTTCGGGCATATCGGAAGATCAATATTTTTGAACTAATATGAAATAATAAGTATAAAATTTACTCGTACCTAGATAGAATAAAGGATTACTTTATTTCATTTTCATACTTTTTCCATTTCTAATGAAATCTTTAGTATTTTAGGTATTGTAAATTCCAAGAAGAGTTACATAGTGTCATAGGTCAATAGATGCCAAGCTCTCTTCATATTACCAATATCAAATTTTTGCAGAACTACGTAATAATATAAGCAAAAAGTGTTTGTGAAGGTTGGCAAACTTGCGTAGGCTGTATGTATTTTATTGGAATAAAAAGTTTGAGCTTTTTCGTACACGCATATGGCACAAAAAAAAATCTAAGAAAAACTACTTTCGATCGATATTCAGCACGAAGCTACCTTTAAAGAAGGTATGGAGCAATTTGAGAGCGATTGGAGTTGGGCGAACTTCGGAATGTAAGACTTACGTTGACCCTAATGAATTAAATTCAGATTTTGTCACTTGTAGTTCGGTTCCATCATCTGTACCTTCTGTCTTGTCAATGTTCTGATGAAATATTTAGTCTAATTCCTTGTAGAATGATTTCTGCACGCAATACTCGCGCTGCAAACCGCGAACATGCTTTAACCCTTCAAATTACTTTCGACAGTACAGTAAAATTCCGTGATGCTTTTTTATCCCGAACAGTGCGAATGTGGAACAGCTTACCATCTTCTGTTTTTCCTCCGGCATACAATCTGCGGAAGCTTAATGCCGACATACATCGGCACATCCGACACTCTCCTCATATCCCTTAATCCTTTCCCTATCTCCTTCCTGCCATGCTGTGCTTTACATCATAGGGTGTATTTCCTGAGCTTGGCTTAATAATATTGTTACGTGCCACAAAATGACACCAGTGATATCTGTTGGAATTGGAAGCAACTTTAGGCAAGTGACATCTTAGTAAACCTTGGGTTCGGAAAATGGAATATTCAGGAAGGTTCTAGTATAGTTTGTAGAGTATAAATACGGCACTACTCACATCCAGCAGGCGGAGTCTTATTTCAGACAGTGAAGTGAACGAAGTAAACTATTTGGATTGCGATAATTAGAAGTACAGTACTAGCGATAACTATAAAAAGTTGATTTGTAATTGTTTGTAAATGTTATAAAAGTAAACAGTGAAGTTAAATAAAAGAAGAACTTGTTAATGGTATTTGAAATATTGTGTTTTAAATAACAAACTAAAGCCACGCGCGTAACAATATATAAAAAAAAGGTAGACCCACAGCAGCTACCAATTATACATTTTCTTTTGCTTGCGTTACGCAGGAGGAAGTGTTTAATGCAGTTTTCTCAATAAACTCAAACTCATTAGGCATTGATGATATACATCCTAAGTTTATAAAATTGCTTATACCAATAATCTTACCATTTTTAACGTATCTTCTAAACAATGTTATTTTTCGTTCCAATTTTCCCTCCTCCTGGAAGTTGGCTAAGGTTATTCCCATCCCATAAAAGTCTCAATCGAGCGCTACCGAATACCGATCTATTGTGATACTATCGTTATTGTCCAAGGTTCTCGAAAAACTCCTTCGTTTGAAAATTGTGGATTATTGTGATCGTCATAGCTAATTGAATAAGTTTCAGTCTGGTGTCCGATGCAAGCATAGCTGCTTTACTGAAGATCACTGTTTACTTTCGTTGACATTAGATAGTGACATGATAACTGTTCTCGTTCTGTTGAACTTTTCAAAAGCATTTAATTGTATAGATCACTCTTTGCTTATCAACAAATTAATAACTAATTTTCGTTTTTCAACTTCGCACTCGCAGTCAGCATATCACTTATAATAAAAATTTCTCAACCTTTTTATCAAACACTTGTGGGGTACCTCAAGGCTCAATACTGGGTCCACTATTATTTCCGCTATTTATAAATGATCTGCCGAATGCTATTATCAATATCCAATATCACCAATATGCTGATGACTTACAAATTTATCAGTTGGCTTAATTGAAGATGCTGTCGATCGCCTTAACACCGACCTTTGCTCAATACATGAGTGGTGTATACCGAATAAGCTTCATTTGAATCCTATCAAATCTAATGCAATTTTAATCTGTAGGTATAGACCGGATACTTCGTCAATCCCTCGTATTGTACTCAATAGTATCAGCTTACCTTATTGCAAAAATGTATTGAATCTAGGAATCATTATCAATAATTCACTTTCTTGGTCCAGTCAGGCATCTATATCTCTAAGATGTATGGATCGCTGCGTAAGCTCTCTGTCTCGGTTTCCTATACTCCACTTTCCACTAGGATGATTCTGGCTAAATCACTAATAGTACCACTTTTAACTTATCCAATGCGAAATTTGCATGAATATTGCATTTAACTCCATTGCTCAGTATATTTATAATTTAAAGCATTTTGATCATATTTCTAAGTTAACTAAGACTATCCTTTTATGTTCTCTTCAAGCATTTCTTCTGTTTAAAGATTTGCTTTTTCTTAATGGTATTATCTCCTCTGGCAGACCATCTTACTTATTTGAAAAAGTGTGTTTCTCCCAATATTCACGTAGTGTAAGTCTATCTGTATCTGGTCACTGAAAAGCAGTATTTTGCTAGAACTGTCAGAACCTGGAATAACTTACCTTTGATGTTGCGAAGAGAAAGAGGCGTTCGTATGAGGCTCAGGAGTGTATTGTTTGAATATTTTCGTACTTGCTAATTGTTGCCTTTTTTTTTCTTCTTATATTTTTTTATTTCTTTTACTCTTAAATATAAGTTTTTTATATATATATTTAAAATTTATTTTCTTTTTAATCCATCCATATATTATGTCGTTGCCTAGTATAAGTTAACTTTATATGTATTTTTTATTTTCTCTTATTTTACTTACTTATTGTTTTTATATTATACTAAGTATACTAAGACTTTTTCTTTAACAGTGGAAATTTTCTTTTATTACTCCCATATACAAAGCAGGCTCTCGGCATTCCATTAAAAACTACACAGGAATTGCCAAATTTCTACCTATTCCCAAGTATTTTGAAAGCAACATGGCTTCGTGAAGGGTAAGTCCTCAACAACCAATTTGGTATTATTTAAAAATTTTTGTATTAACGAAATTGAAAATGGTGCGCAAGTCGACGTTATCTATACTGACTTTGTTAAGGCTTTTGACTGATCTGCTTGTAAGGAAACTGCATGCCTTCGAGAATCACTCCTCCTTTCTTAAATGGATTAATTCGTACTTAAGTAATCGCTCGCAATGTGTAAAAATAGATTTTGTTAAATCTCGTAAATTTATAATTAAATCAGAGGTACCTCAATGCAGTCATCTTGGCCCCCTGTTGTTTATTATTTATATTAATGATGTGGTTAAACTATTCTCTTTCGCTAAATGTCTTTTGTACGCTGATGACCTAAAAATTGTCTTGCCAATTAGAGATCTAGCAGATTGTCTACATCTTCAAAATGACCTAGATAAACTTCTAGTTTGGTGCTCGTTAAATGGTTTGGAGCTCAATCCTAGCAAGTGTAAGTGCTTCAGCTTTTATCGTTGCATTAATCCTAATTTGTTTGATTACGTGATTAAAGACATTACTGTAGACAGACCTACTGAGATTAAAGATATTGGTATCATTTTTGATAACAATTTGAATTGCTCTTTGCATGTTGACTATGTCATCTGCAAGGCATTTAAAATACTCGGCTTCATTAAGCGTAACTGCATTATTTTTCAAGACCCTTACACTTTAAATGCTTTATATGTTTCACTAGTTCGTTCCATATTGGAGTATTCCTCTATTGCTTGGTGCCCTTATACTGCTTTACATATTAAACGCATTGAATCTATACAAAGATCATTTACTCGCTATGCTTTGCGCGGGCTTAACTGGGAAGTTGGTCTCCCCTCATACGAGGCCAGGTGCCAGTTACTTGGGCTCCAAACTTTAGAGTCTAGTAGAAAGGCTTTCAGTATTATGTTTGTCAGAGATGTTTTCTGCTACAAGATTAGCTAACCTGAATTAATTGCCTTATTCAAAATTTATGTGTATGGCTTTTCTGTTCGATCTAGAGATTTATTATATATTCCTTCTCATAGAACTTGTTATGGTCAGTATAAACCCATCACTTATTGCTCTCGAAATATTAACGTTGTTTCTAATTTCGTAGATCTTACTGATGAACGTAATAGTTTCAGAAATACTGTAATGCAAATTTATAGATAATTACGTCTTTAGATATTCTTTACATTACTTTTCTTTATAGAATATATTTATATGCTTTTGACTTAATGTTAAGGTAGTTTTAATGCTTGGTCTGTAGGAGCTTTTCTCTGTAGACCTAAATAAACAAATAAGTTATTTGTAGAGTATATGTAAGTTAGATTAAGTTATTTTTTACATCTATGCTACATATAGTTATAAGACCATTGGGCTTAATTATGTAGGGCAAATAAATAAATAATAATAATAAAAAAATATGCATACATATATTAAGTTCCATTACATATTAGATATGCCTTCGAATCTTCTTAGATGCAGCATCTAGATTTCCAAACAATGCATGAGGCAAAAAAAAGGTTTCGCATTATAACAATGACTTACTTACTATTGTTAGAAACGCAGCTGTTGTAAATGATACAACCAAAACTACAATCAAACAAAAATGGTTTGACAACGATTGTTTACGAGCGAGAAAAGTCTCGTTTAGATGACTCAATGTGTACCGGAAAACTAATACTGCATTAGCAAAACAGTATTACGTAGAAGCTAATATGCAGTTCAAAGAGTTATGTAAAATCAAAAAAAAGTCTTATTACGAAAACCTTAAGGTGAAATTGATTCATGTTAAAGATTCCAAGACTTGGTGGGGTTTAGCAAAAGAAATATGTGGTAAGAAATTTATAATCGGCCCTAACATTCAAATCAGTACTTTAAAAAACCACTTTGAAACATTACTGAATCCAAGACTCGAGTACAAGCCTATTCTTTATGCTTCTCCATTAATTAATGACTTTGTTTTAGATAGCGAATTTAACTTAAATGAACTTGATTTTGTCCTAAATAAAGCCAAAGACAATAAAGCGGCAGGTATAGATGGAATACCTTATGAATTTTATAGGAATGCCCCAGTAAGCTTTTTAAAAGAATTGCTAAATTATTTTAATTATATTTACAATAGATGTGAAGTCCCTGAATCTTTCACGAGGTCGATTATCTTCCCTCTTTATAAAAAAGGTGATGTAAATAGAGTAGAAAACTACCGTGGTCTTTCCTTTATGAACACATGTCTCAAGCTTTTTGTCGGTATGTTACACAATAGAGCGGTATGTTGGGAGGAGGCCCACAATATTTTGAATGAAAGTCAGGCAGGCTTTCGCAGCGGTTACTCCACGATAGATAACATTTTCAATCTAATAAATGCTATCAAACTCTCCCATTCATTCAATATAAAAAAGGTGTATGCCTTCTTTGTAGATTTTAAAGCAGCATTTGATATAATTGAAAGGGGAACACTTTTTTATAAATTGTACAATATCGGAATGTCTAGTAAGTTTGTGGGTATGCTGATAAAAATTTACGAGGTTACTACCGCTCAAGTTTGGAATGGTGAACATCTCTCAGATAGTTTTGTGACAACATCTGGGGTAAAGCAAGGATGCATTTTGAGCCCGCTGTTGTTTGCAATTTTAACAACTTAGAGGATTCTATGGAGGTCGGCCTGACACTTGAGGACATTAATTTAAAAGTCTTAAAATATGCTGATGACATCGTTATTTTATCTGACGATCCACACAAACTCCAGCGTATGATCAATAATCTTCAGGAATACTGCCACTTGTGGAACCTGGTTGTCAACTTGGAGAAATCCAAAATTATGATTTTCCAGCGTGGGTCAGGACCCAAGAAGAATAATGAAAATTGGAAATATAATAATGTGCAAGTAGAAGTTGTAAAGGAATACACCTACCTCGGTGTTACCTTAACACCGAAGCGATCATTTAACGCCCACCTTAAAAACCGTCTACAGTCTGCAAAAACGGCTATTAATGTAACTTGGAAAAGTTTTCTGTGAAAAGAAGGAATTAAGCATTCTGACAAATTTGTTCTGTACAACGCTGTCTCAAGGTCAGTTCTTTGTTACGGAGCACAGGTGTGGGGTTTTCAGCAATATGACTCTGTTGAGAGGCTACAACGATACTTTGTTAAAAGAATGCTTCGTTTGCCGACAACTACCCCTAACTATATGATAAATTTAGAGTTTTGTCTTTCTAATATATACATTTACACATTGAAGTGCCATTTTGACTACATGTTGAAAATTCTGTTTCGTCTTTCTTCCAATAGGCTAGTAGGAACGTATTCTGGTATAGTGAGTGGCAGGAATTAGCCAGCTGCCATAGTTTAGATGTGAATATATCAGGTCAGTCCTATGACCATTTAAAAGCAATTCTAAATAATCTCGTCAGCAGAGAGGAAGCACTACTTATTCAAAGAACTACTGACAAAGCTAGGAGTTCAGTAAGGCATGAGCTTTATGATAAACTGCAATACTGTAATATGAGCAGCTACCTTTGTGACGAATTCTCAGCGAAAAAAATTAATTTGATTACCAGGTATAGGGGAGGGCTTATAAATTTGAACACCAGTCCGTTTAAAAATTCCGGTGGAACACTTTGCTCGCTTTGTAACTTGGAGGAGGACGAGAACTTATTACATTTTCTCGGAGTTTGTCCTGTTCTTTCAGAATTCCGCATTAGAGCCTTTGGGAAAAACAAACTTGCTGAAGCTGAAATTATAGACATTTTAAATGGAAAGGACAACTTTAATGGTTTGTTTTTATATGCAACAACAGCTTGGCGATATCGTTCCTTTTTGGTGAATGAATTTAATGGTTAACCAACTAATACCTTTTTTTTTTTGACAGATAATGAGTAAAAAGCTATTAATAATAAAAATATACTTAGTTAGGTTGCTAATCCCGACAGACGGCCTTGATTGCCATTGTCGCAGTTTATTTATTTATTATTTAAATTTCCTATATATTCTATTATTACTTCTAGTTTAATTTTTTATTTTTTTTTTGTTTGTTTTTATATTCTTTTTTTTTTAAATTTCTCTTAAGCATAGTGTATATACATATATATTGTTATTTTTATCCTTTATAGTTTTATTTTCTCTATGAACTATATTTAATTGAATTGAAGGGAATATAAGGAATTATGTTAGCTATAATTTGGAAATGAATAAACATTACTTACTTACTTACTTACTTACTTATAACTATACTTCTTATCTTATCTGATTCCAGTTCAAATATGTTGGAACAAAATTGCTAACAGTCCATCCCCGGCATTTTTATTCATTCGAGTTTAAAATATTTCGGCTTGTTTGAAATATCAACGATAATCTCTTATTAGACGCTCCACCTTTCAACTACTGCACAAGGAAATCTTCAAAGTGCTCACGAATCTCAGTGTATCTGCATTTCGCTTTTGATGCTTAAATAGTTTTTGTTTAGCTATAGCTTTACGCAAATTATTTCACCTGTCCTCCATTCGACAGGAGTCTATCCTTCGGCATGGAAATTTGCTCATGTTCAGTCAATATTGAAAAGAAAAGAGCCAAGCGATTTCTCAAACCATACATCGATTATGCTCTTACTTTGATTCCTTCTAAGATTTTTCGAAACACCCAATTGATAAAATATCTAGACCTAGAGACCACCAATAGAGTTTTCGACCTGGCCGCCCTACTAATCGAGCTTCGGTATCAATTTTTCTAATTTTGGTGAAGCTGAAATCACTGCATTAGACATTTCGATAGATTCTTACATCATTCTCTTTTAGCTAAATTTCAGGCGATAAGTCTTCACACTCCCTTCTTAAAATGCAGTGAAAGTTTGACCGTTTTATAATCAATTCTGGTGTACCGCAAGGTTCTGTTCTCTCAATTGTGTATTAAACGTCTTACTAACATGGCCGAATTTTTACATTTAAAAAAGCTTCCATTGCTTCCATTCCAACGTTAATTAATAAATAATCCGCACCTTCGATACATCCACAGAGGAGTCAATTTTTAAAAGTATTATGGAGCGGAATACATGGCGAATATTAGACCGTACCTGTTATCTGTACTTGAGGAGGGAGACGCGTTGCAGAGTCAAACGAAAGTCGACGCGCTTGCGAATTACACGTAGCTCACTTATTGTTCTACCTTATTATTATACGAAATTAACGGTGTGTTAGAAGTTTCTATAGTGAATGTTGTTGAATTATTCATTATGGAGCACTCAAAAGGAGGTATGTATTTTTTTAAATTCATATACTTTAAATGTAAATGTAGAAAGTATAAAGGTCCTATTTTATTATTAAGCAAAACAAAAAGTTTGCGGAATTTTGCGGACAGCAGTTTTATAGCCATTTATACATACATTTATACATACACAGCAATTCTATACCGAAACGATAAAAATTATCAATTTTCGCACCCGACCCCCTCCGATTTTGATCAAACTTTCAGAATTAGTTAAATACTAAAAAAATATTCGACCCGTAATTTTTTGTTTAGCCTGACGAGCTCAGGTTTGGGATACAGGGTGACTCAAATATTAGAAAAATTCAATTCAACTTCTGCATATGACATACATATGTATGTGGTACCAGGTCATCCATCAGAAAATATTATTTTCCCAGAAATTTAAATCTTACTTTTGTTATATATATTCATGGCTCAGTCATAAAATATTCGATTCTTTGAGAACGTTCTTTATTTATCATATAAACTCCCTGTTGAAAAGTGGCAACTTAGAACGCAGTCTGATAAAGAAAAAGTCAAGGAAAGGAAGGAATTAATTCAAAGATGAGTCTTATTGTAGATTTTCCTAAACCTGGCATTGGAAACACCAATGACGGTAATACAAGTCGTAGATTCTTTAATGATTCACAGTTTGCTGCTGAAATAACATGGAATAGATATTCGAATAATTACCAGATTAAAAATAATTTTAAAAGTTATATCGAGTGGTTTCCAAATTGACACAGAAAAATTCGCGTCATGTACTATGGACACTGCAAAACTGTATGTAGATTTGTATGGATGGTATTCTATGACCCCCACCCTACATAAAATTTTAATTCATGGGCCTGTCGTTGTCAAAAATGTCTTATTGCCGATACGGCAGTTATCCGAAGAGGCAGCGGAATCAAGAAATAAGCATTTTCGTCTATATAGACTAAATTATGCTAGAAAGTTCACAAGAAAGGATTCCAATATGGATGTACTTAATAGACTGTTATTAAGTTCCAATCCACTTATTACAAGTATGAGACCAAGACCTAAAAAAACAACCAAAAACTTTAATAGAGAGTCCCTAGATATGCTTATCACGGAGTCGACTCTAAGTGAAGATGATATTGAATGCTCATATGAAGAAATGAACGAGAGAAGTCAGATGGAGAATATCTTCAGCAGACGAAGAGTGGACAGCATTACCATAATAATTAATAATATCGATTGAAAGCTATTTCACATATTTTTTAATTTGTAGGTGCTCTACATTTTTGACAAATAAATTATATTATTTAAGTGAATAGTGCTTTTTAATCACAGTTTGCGCACAAAATATCATTTAAAATGCATAAATTGTCAATTAGTCTTGCTTGCAGGCCATTAAGATCAAAAAATAATTTTGGACAAATTTTCACGGTAAAAACTCATATGTGAACGTGAAACCCCCCATAATTCAATCTACTACCCGCCATTGACGAACTAACCAACTTTTGATTCTATTACAGCTTCACTTATTCTCGGCATATATTCTATGAAGGAATATATTTTTTTCAATGCGTATACGATACGAGTCCACATTTCATTTATTTCTTCAAATAGGTCTACTTTGAAAACAAAAAGATCTTTTTCCTCTTTAAAATCTAGCTTCTTTCCATAAATCCTCGATTGGATTTAGGTCTGTCGATTGTGCAGACCATTCCATTACTTGCACATTATTTTCGTCAAACCACAGCTTTACCACACTCTTGCCATGTGTTTATTTTATTCATGAATTTTCATTTTCTCTATCTCAAAAAAATATTTAATTCGAAAAAATTTACTGACGAATGAGAAAAGATTTCGAAAATTGTTGCCTTCTAACTCGAAGAAAATTTAACTGCTGAAAGTGATCTAAGAAACTATGTAAAGTGTGTTTGGTATTATTCAAAGAAACAGAGAACGTATTCCGTGCGTGCTAATTGTTGAGACTAGATAGAAAATAATTTTAAATTTTCATTATATAATCATTGCAGTTCTTGAGAAGGCCGAACGCGCACACAAAAGGTGTTCGGTTGTCTCAGGCTCTCCCACCAGGCAGGACAGACACTTAGGGCTGTCAACAATTCCTATCCTTGTTAGATCAACTGTGACCGGTGATGATGCCAACTACAGTTCTACATTTTTTTTCCGAGCCCCATGAGAAAATCGGAGATGTTCCCATTGGGCCCATCAAGAAACAGATTTGTACACCTGCAAGTACTCAGGTTCGCCCAATTCTGCTGGTGCTTCCTATGAACATCCGCTTTGATGAAAGACTCGATACTTGAGGTGGCAACGCCTACGTCGGGTTCTGGTCCGAGGAATGGAGAATAAGGTTAAAGATCAGCGGTTTCATTTCGCATAATTGCCATGTGACCAGAAACTAACAGAAGGGACACCTTGTTGTGGATACACAACTTATCCACAAACGACCTGCAATCCCCCAGTAAGTTAGATGTTATCCGAGGGCCACTCAGAGCCATCAAGACGTCCTGACTATTCGAAAGGATAGCAATGTCCTTTCCCTTGATTTGCATATCAAGGGCAAGTGGTGTGTCTTCCAAGTGAGTACTCTATCCTAATATCAGACTGAGGAAAGTAGACACTCGCCCCAGCTCCCTCATAAGTCAGAGAGCCGTCGGTGAAATTTTTTAGAGCGGACCGGGGAAGGTTCAATAAGGCAAGGATTCTCTTACAGGAAAGCTCACAGAGAATCGACGCCCAAAATGAAGCTCAAGTACCATCGCATCACGTGGCATACAGGCCAGAGGGTTTTCCAAGTCCAGCCCATACGCCAGAGAGCAATGAGAAAATGACAAACTTAGTATACCCTATAGATTTCATCTAGGGTATAAAAATATGAGATCTAGGTAAAGTCATTCAGGAGGTAGTTTGCCGAACATAAATGCCTTACTTGAACTCCCCTAAGTCTCTTTTTTGTGTAATATGAATAAGATAGAAAAATTTATCTATGTCTAGACAAATATGATATTTATACCTACAATTTTAGGTGACCTTCAAAAACCAAGTGAAACGTCACTCGTAATTTACTCTATAAAATGCCTAGATTATGCTGGACACCGGGGTACCTCGAAACTATATCTATAGAATCATGATTCAGGTATGAATCAGTATTAGGCAGAATGGTGAACGAGAGTAACAAGGGCGTGTATAGAGAATTAGTATATATACCTATGCACATATATTACATACAAAAAAAATGTTACTAGGTATTATTTCCTGCTATCATTGCATCTTTTCTTCTGACAAAAATATGTGTAGTCACCTGCTTCTCTCGGACCCTGTAAGTTTTTGGTTAAGATTTTATGATGCAGGTGCAAACCGGTACAGGTGCAATTAATCCTAAAAAAAAATTTACCTCTACGTACATCTGTACATATATATAGAAAGAAATCATTTGCGAAAATTTTCAATTTGCAAGTGTTGAAAGATACCTCGAGGATTCATGCTTATCTTTGAGTTTACTTTGAATAATTTGAATATTTCTTCAAAAAATTTATGTGTTAATTTATTTTAAGGTAAATGTACATTTCAGGAGCCACGAAAAATAGTCTTAACAACTATGTATACAAGAGTCGCCTTAAAAATGCATCCATTCAAAAAGTCTCAATTCAAAGAAACTCATGTACCTATACGTCTGGGTGGAATATACTTTATAGCCATAGTCCATTTGTTTTTGTAGAAAATCACACTTACAATCCCCAGAGTACACAGTTCTCTATCCCAATGAATTCTTGAACACGTTCGCCGTCATCGTTGTCTGAAAAACAATTTCACCGAAAATAAAAGAAAAAAAAAAAAGAAAAAAAAAAGAAAAAAAAGAAAGACAGCCAAAGAGACTTCGAGAAAGGCAGAGAACAATAAAAAAGTTGGTGAACCTTCCCCAAGGTCCATGAAGGTCAGAGAGTTCTTGTTGCATTCGGCCAAGCATAAATGAGATGCAACTTGTATACAGCTCTAAAACCTAAAGTACTGTGCGGTAAGAAGAGTGGTGATGCTTGGTATTCGAAGTGCAATAAGCAAGGCCTCAAAGAGTCAGAGAACAGGAACAAAAAATAATAAAACAAAAACAACAACAAAAATAAAACGAAGAAAACTTATGCAACGGGTCACGCCGATGCACCACTGCACCGCAGGGCACAGACACATCATAGTATTTCTTTCTTCTTGCAGAAAAGACTTCTTACGGCCAAAGCTAAAGCCAATCTGCGCGCGCACCTTTCTTCAGCAGATTTCTCCTTTTTATTCTGTCTCCTTTTCAGTTCAGACATAATCGCGTAATACAACCAGACATACATACAAACATACATGGTGCAACAGCATAGGACGTTTAATTTGCCCGCGAACGAAGAAAATTTCCTGCCAGATGGTGGTCTGGGCGGTTTTTTAGTGCTTTTTGGTGTACAAAAAGAGATCAAACGAAAACATCCTCTTAGCGTAGCTGCTACTGGGTTTGAACAAATGGATGCATCTCGTGGTACGTTGCACTTTCTTCTACGGTCTTTTTGAATGTATTCCGGGTATACTATACTATCAGACCTTGAAACTCCAGGAAGTTGTATAAGTTTTACGATAGTGATACTTACATACTATCAAAAGATATTTTGATCTCTCGTTTTATTAATGACGGTTAAATAAAGTGCAGATTTAACTATTTATCGTAGAATCAAAATCATAAAATTGAGATTGGTTTTTGTTTTTCTTGTTTTTATATAACGCGCATTTGCATTCCTTTCACTACTCTAGTATCATTCTTTTTTCAAAAACTAATAATTTATACAATATGTAGGTACATAATTGAGGTAAAAAAACTTAGAAATTTTATGGATGAACATATATATAGGTTATAAAAATATATCACACTATATGAAAGGTTAACCATTTGGAGATGAGAAGATACCATACTAAGTAAATCCCTATAGTAACAGATCAGTCAAAAATAGTTTATGTTTTGTTCATGTTAAATCCGGCTCGAAGGACCAAATTATTACATAGTTTTTCAATCATTGTTCACACTATTTTTGTAATTTGGGAAAAAGTTACAGTTTTTCCTACAAATAGTCGATACTTTTCAACACCATCATTCCTGAAAAGTAGTAGGTGTCAGTGGTATATTTGGTCAAGCAAAACAATATTTCTATGGTATTGATCTAACCCAGGGTACAGAGAATACAAAGTATTCTCAATAAATTTTGACACATTGCAGCTGACGTCACTTCGCCAACTAATGTGTAAGAAAAGTAAGAAAATGTCTGATATTTTAATAAAATTAGCACAGAATGGAGAGAGAGATTTTCTTACTTTACTATACAAGAAGTGGGCGAAGGATGTCACTTCGCCCATTCTCTCCACACTACTTTGCTTCCAAGTTTGATAGCAAGCTTTCTACTAAGATACTATGGCGAAATCTTAAGAACTTTCATCTCAATAGATCTTGCAATCCAGATATAGATATTGACTTTGATGATCTCAATAACATGTTCGTTGGTACAGTGCCAGATGCATCATCGGATGCTTTTGAAATTCCTGCCTTTGATTCATTATATAATAACTGTTCTTTCTCTTTTAGGTTTCTCCAATGCTTTTGATAAAGTTAATCAATCACTACTCATATACAAGCTTACAAGATTGTTTAATTTCTCTAGTGGTGCTTGTAGGCTTATTTGTTCATATTTGGAAGATCGCCAGCAAAAGGTCTGCTGTGGTGAATATTCCTCTGAGTTTTTGCCTGTATGTAGTGGTGTTCCGCACGAGTCAATCGTCGGGCCCTTGCTTTTTGCTGTGTTCATAAATGATATTCCTTCAGTCATTTTGAATTGTAAATTTCACTTGTATGCTGATGATTGCCAGGTATATATTTCAAGACCATGTGGATTGATGGACCTTAGATTAATATCTGTGATGTTAGATGAAATTCCTATTCCATACAGCAGCTCGGGAAGGAATCTTGGCCTAATTTTTAACACTACACTTACGTGGTCTGACCATGTCAACAGTATTGTGTCTAAGATTTACGCAACGCTTCGTAAGCTTTCCGTTGCTTCTTTCGTTACTCCTCAAAATACAAGGCTCATGTTAGTGAAACAACTTATTGCTCCTTTGATAACCTACGGATGTGAATTGTTTTGCCAGCTAGATTCGTACTCGCAGAGAAAAATCACTGTCGCGTTCAATTATAATAAACTTCCTCCCTATGTAAAATTCGTCTTTGGATGCACCTTAAGAGCGTATCTTGATTCCAGGGTAATTCTATTTTTGTATAATTTAATTGTAAAAAAGGTGCCTAGCTATCTATATGAAAAATTATTATTTTTTTGGTCCAGTAGAACTGTAGCATTGAATGTGAGAAGTTTTAGTTATCGTGTAACTGAGCGTCAATTTTTCATTTCTGTTATCAGAATGTGGAATACTTTACCTATGAAGATCAGAAAGAGTGGTGGCGGTTTCAGGGGCAAGATACTGGATTATTTCTCTTATAGATAATTATTTAATTAATACTTTTTTTAATTTTAGTGATTACCAAATACATATTAGTTTATTTGTCTCTTATTATTATTGTATAGATATAGTTTTAGCGTTTTTATTTTATTTTATTATTATTTTTTTTTCCTTGTTTTTTCTTCAGTTTACTCTAGCTCGTAGTACAGCAGATTATTTTTGTTAAGTTTACCTACACATAAGTAGAAAGCCAGGCTTTAAGTGTGTTAATAAATAAATGAATTTGAATTTGAATATGAAAATGGTGGAACGTGGGTTCGTACAGAGCATAACTTATATTCTCTGTACCGTGAGTTCGACCGATCTGCCAATTGCAAATGTTGACAACACTAAACTCATTGAAAAGCCATTAGGATAATCTAATGTGTGCTCAACAGGGTAAGCTCAGACGGCAAGGCTGTATATAAAGTAGGAGTAGGGGGTGGTTGTTCAGCCCCCCCCCCCTCGACCGAAAAAAAAGATTTAAATGTTTTCTTTCATTAATAGGTCTATTCGGGTACTTCGCGCGGAATGCTATTCGACAATTGAGTTTAGTCAAAAAACATTTAACAGAAGCTAAGTTATATGTTCTTTGGTTTTGTTTATACAAAGTTTTGGTGAAATGGGAAATTTGATGCATTATCTGATTTAAATTTTAGTGAAGAGGCTGTACAAATGGAAGTGAACTTGGAAAATAATGTAGCACATACTGAATTCACTCCAAATGCTGCAACTAAGGCCTTACGTTATTCAGTGTATTTACAAATGTTGAAGCACCAAGCGGCTATTCCAAATCAAAATACATCTAATTTTTGAAAATTATGATTATCTGCCAAAACGATCAGTACTACATTTAGCTTTGTTTTTTTTTTTTGATATTTTCTTTTTTTTTGTAAAAACTTTGAAAGAAATTACAAAATTACAAAAGTAAAGAGAACATTTCTTATGAGATGTCAGTTTTGAAAAAAAATGTTGCTGTTGCTGAGAACTTCTTCGGAATCTTCGGAATAATTCATACAAAAGGGAAAATTTTGATATGTGTATGTATGCAAAATTTATGTAATTTTTTTGGACGACAAATTAAAGAAACAAAAAATGTGTAAGTTCATGAAAATACATTATAACGCAATGTCGCAAAAATTAGTACACGAACGGACCTAATGGGTAGGAAGAAGTATGCCGTGCACAGTGTAATTTCCAAAACGGGTTCAATAACAATAACTTGCTTGCCATTAAATTTTTTCTACTTAGTGACTCCCATCAAATCTGAGCCTTGGACAGTGCCAGTAGTTATTATATTGAATTTTGCATTTCGACATAAAAGACATTAAAAATTTGCCCGATTTCAAGTGCTTTGCTATTTACACTACACAACACAATTACAATTTTTTTTTTTTTATAATATAACGAAAAACAAATTTACTATTCTTATATAGTTGATAAGCCTGCAAAATTACAAAACTTAGCGAAATCTAGTGAGATGGGTACAAGTTACACATATAAGGAATAGTTCCTGAGTAGCTATCACTGATCGCTCGTACGAGCAAATTACATGTAGCCTATGTTTTTTATTTTTTTATTTGTTAGTTCGGTAAAAATGCAAAACTTTAACAGAAAATGGACTCGAGAGTATGTATTGTTTCCCATATCAGAAATGTTTTAAACATATATTGGAGAAAAAATTGTAATAGATATATGCATATTATTTATGTTTTTTTTTATGATTCTTGGAAATTTAGAACCCCCTCCCCTTTTAATGGCACACAATGACAAACGGATACATTTTCACATGGAGGTATTCCTGTATACGTAACTTTTGTAAGGCCATATCTTTTTTGCGGATCTTCTTAGTAACCAGATCCTAATCGAAAAAGTGTTAATCTAGCATTTAATAAATTAATAATAAATTTTGAAAAAAAAGAGAAATAATTGACAAGAATTGTCTATCAAATACAGCCTTAGTTGTAGTGATTGCTCGAAAATTTGCATAGGTAAGATAAAAAGAAACACTAAAAGTGATATTCAATGAACGCATCAGCAACAAAATTAGCCCCAGAGACTTCAGTCTTTGTTAAACATTTACAATTTACCGTACACATATGTAAATATTGCATAATATGAATTGGAAGAAGAGTACTAAATTTATTCTATTACTAAATCAAAATCAACATTTTTTTTATATGAAAGCAGAGGGACGAAAGATCCCAAGTACGGAGTGTGAAGCGGCCCATTGTGCTACCTACCCAAACTTAAAAAAGTTATAAAAAAAAACAATATCTAATTTAACAACGTTTTTTTGTACTTATTTTAAACTGTTAATTGTCTCGGGTCACATAAACCAAGAAAAAATATCTGGTTTGGATCCAATCTATGCCCTGAAGATGTCATGAACAGATAAAATGAAATTAAAAATATATTTCAACAAGTGTTATCAAACAAATCAAGAAATATAGTCTCTAAGCCAACAAATAAGCATCTTTCAATGGCACCCAAAAATGTCAAGGAAGTAGTTTATTGCTGATATTCACAATTTTTATATATGTACTTATTTCTTATTCTATTTATTTATTTATTTCATTTATACATCCCGTGCGTTATTAAAAGAAAGGAATTCACAAGATTGGCATCCCATTTTTTAGAATTGAAAAAAAAAGGAATGTCGATCATATTTCCCTTAATAATTCTCACTTTGATAAATCCATTTTGAAAAAAGGAAAACAACAAAGTATCCTTACTAAAAAAAAATATTCAGTACTGCCTTTTAAACTCCGCATTCAATAATTTTTATTCTTTCAAAGAAATGTGATTTGAGTTTAACGATGTTCGATTGCCATCACTTTTCAATTAGTTATTGTTTTTTAGAATCAATTGCAATTAATTCTAATTGTCAATTACAAATATTTCTAATTGTCAATTACAATTATTTCTAATTGCCAATTACAATTATTTCTAATTGTAATTGAATTTTGTTTCTTAAATATTTTGCCCATGTATGTTTTTCATTTAGTTTACATTCAATTCTAATAAACGCCGATCATATACTTATATACATTTGGAATTTCTATAATACGATGGTAGCCTATGTAACCATTGGGAATTAAAGGGTTAAAAGCTTATTGAGGAGTACCATACGTATCCATATTAGGTACTTTGTTTTTTTTTTTTTTTGTTATCTATACATCAACAAAATATATAGTTCTGATCCCTACACATTGTTCAATTTTACTTTATGCTGATGATATACACCATTTAATTTGTTCACCTGTTGAAAGTTCTTAAATTTAAACAAGACTGAGCTTGGATCGGTGCCAGAAGCGTATCTAGGGGGGAGAATAAGAATAAGAATATATATATATTTCTGGAGAGAATACAACAAGATAATACAATCTTTTCATTATGTACTTAAGCTATAATGCTAATAGAAATAGGTTTAATGAGTAATTAAAAGATAAACAATTATTATGACATATTGCAGTATTAAAAGGAGAGAAAAAGAAAGAAGATGGTTTAACAGAAAAGAAAAAGATAAACAAAAATACAATATAAATTGAAGAAGAGAAAAAAAAAAGATAATAAAAACATTATGAATGATTATTAAAACAGTTAAAAAGTCCCTCCTTGAATATCCCAGTAGTGCCCAACCTTTGAATATCATAAGGTAAATTATTCCATGTGCGAACAACGTGGGTGAAGAAGGAACGACGTGCTATTGCAGTGTTAGTGCGCGGCAGCAATATTTTGTTATGACGAGGCGAGCTAAGGAATTTTAATTTTCCATACAAATAACTGGGCTCTTTCGTAAGCCAAACACAAACCTGGTGCAATCATTGAAAGCAATATTCAGCCTATTCAGACATATCCAATCCAAGGAAGAGTATACAATACTATCATAAGTAAAGTGCGGGACTAATAATGCCTTGACAAGTTTCATACGTAACTGTGTAGATAGTAAGTTAGCCGATATTCGAAGATGTCGCAGGCCTCCATAAACTTTACCAATAATATTTGCAACATGATCACAGCAGCTTAGCTATCATTCAGTATTATCGGTGGTAATTCAGAAGTGTCCACTGTAGCTCTGGATATGAAAATGCAGATAGATTTTTTGGGATTAAGTTTGAGTCCCACAGATATTGACCACCCAGAAATTCTGCTTAAATCTGAATTGAGTTGATGTGGATACTCTTGAAGTGATTCCCAAGGACCACTTACATACAGTTGGACATCATCTGCGTACATGTGCATTTTAGATACTCTAATATAATTTGGTAGATCATTAATGAACAAACTAAATAAAAGTGGACCCAGTATTGATCCTTGAGGGACTCCAAATTTGACAGGTAATTTGCTGGAGATAATATCGTTTACATTAAATTGTTGTGATCGATTAGTTAGAAAACTTGATATAAACTGAACTGCAAAAGACGAGAATCTCAACTGTGAACACAGCTTACGAAGCAAATGTGTGTGATGTATACTATCAAATGCTTTAGAGAAATCGAGTAATGCCAGAATTGGAAAATTATTATTATCAAGCGAGTCACGTATATCAGAGGTTACTTTCAGAAGAGCCGTTTCACAGCTCCGATGCGCTCGGAAGCCGGACTGCATGTATGTTATGAGGTTTTTACCTTCAAAGTATGCCATCATCTGTGTAGACATTATTTTCTTTAGGACCTGGGACAAGTAGCACAATAGGCTAATAGGTCGAAAGTCCTCAGGGACCTCAGGAGATGCCTTTTTAGGCATTGCAATTACTAAGGCATTCTTCCAAGCCTCAGGGAAGGTTGAAGTAGTTAAACATGTATTGAGAATATGAATTACATAAGGCATAATAAAAGGTAATAGTATTTTTAAAAATCTGGGGGATATATTGTCGGCGCATTCCTAACAACAAAATTCAGATTGTATAAATTTAAACATTAATATACTGAATCTCCAATTTTCGTGTGAAGCAGCTTATTTCTAATATATACATAGTATAATTCTAAAAACAACGTATATTTATTTTGTCATAATTTAAATAGTATTTGCCGTAGAACCGCTTTGCGATGCTGCACAATTTTTGTATGGATATGTAATACCTACCGGCTTTAAAATAATAATAATGATAAAGTAGCAAATAGCGAAATTTTGATTGTTTTTAGTTTGCCTCTCCTAAAAATTGCATCCACTTCATTAAAAAGAAATCTACATCGGAAAGATGTGACATTCATAGCCGGGCTTTATTTAAAATAATTTTTTCCTGCGAATTTTCTTGAATATTTTTCTTCAGAAATTTGATGCGCTTGGCGGCCAGCTGGATCCCAAAAAAAGTTGAATTGACTCGTTTCGCTACTTATTTTTATGAACATAGATTTTTCCTTAGGACATAAATATATGAAAATTTTTCCTCTTGTTTTGTGTGCACGAGCTATGGCATAGACGACATTTCCGAAAACAGAAATTGGAAATAGAATTAATTTTGTTACCATATTTTCGCTGTTGTGCTTCTGTTGATTGATTAAAATTAAATATTGTTTTGCGAGAAATATATGTATTAGTATATTATACATATACTATTTCTGTATGTATAAAATATAAGCCATTAAATATTGAAAAACTATTGTGAAAGGCAAGCAGGTTTGCATTTTAATTTTAGTTCATTACGTGTAAATTTATGCATAAATACATGATGTCAATTGTGCCTCTATAGCAAATTTTGACCATAAATTGGAAAATGATTTGTTATGTGTAGGCGCGGGCCTGATAAAATATTCTAGCATTTTAAAAATGTGGTTGCTAAATTTAGTTACTTAGATTCAAAGAATTACAAAAAACGCAAAAATTGCGAGGAAATTAGAATTTTTGGCAGACATGTAGGTACTCAGACGTCACCGACAGCAAAGCCGAACTTATTCAAGAGTTTGAAACTATTAAGGATTTTATTTAAAAAATATTTTGACTTTACCAAAAAGGAATGCAGGTACGGAGCGATCCCTTAGCAGACTGAAGCTCATTAAGTCCTACCTACGATCTACAATGGGTGAAGAAAGATTGTCTGAGTTAGCTTTACTGTTCATTGAAAGACTGTTGGCTACTAAAGTGGATTCTAATATGGTTATAGATAATTTTGGAAGAATGAAATATAGACGAAGGAAGCTGCTGTAGTTGCCTTATATGTTAATAATTTATAAGTGCATATATATACTTATATTAATTTTATTTTGAAATAATAGATTTTTATTAAGCTTCCATTTAATTTTATGTTTCAACTACTTCTGGACATTTTTTTTTTTCAAAATATGAAATAAAATTAATTTTTATACAGTGGCGCCTTTCTTTAATATGCTTGCTCCCACAAATATTTAAACCTGGATACGCCTCTGCGTTGTCTGTGCGGCTACAAATAAACTTTTGTTGTATCGAAATCGCACAGTATTATGTGTTATAATCGAAAAGTTGATACAACTACTACTACCGTTACTAATATATGTGGATAATAAGTCTATCGAATATATGGAATTAGTGAAAATCTTAGAGACATATTGACTGTAGGTTAAGATGGTATAAACGTATTGATTCTCATGTGACTCATGTGGGAGAAAGATCAATATTGCATTTACGTATCTGTTTCCTGCGGATCAGTTTAAGGTTAATATATAAATAGTTATCTTAATTTGTTACGCTTCTCGACGAATTCGGATGAGCTCAACATAATATGCAGTTAATTATTTCACGAATTTTAAAATAGTTTTTGGAAATTTGTAAGAGCATTATGGGATCAAGCAGTACCTGTCGAATTCTTCATCAGCTATATACCGATTCTCTTTAAAATTACTCCGAACGTAACCAACTACTGTTTTGCAAAAGAAAAGGTCAGAGAAAATGATTATGGTAGCTCTTCAATCTAATGCCTGAAGTATTTGTGTGCGCTGTATAAATTTGGAAGCACTATAAATGTTCCTTTCGATAATTCAAAAATTGACGAAAGCCGAATAAACTTCGATCAGTTTTAGACAGCCTTGCGATCTATGATCCGGAAGTAGCAGACGCGCCATTTTGTTTTTTTTTAGAGCGTCCTTCGTTAGTTTGGTTGAGAAGATTTATTTTGGTCGTAGATTATCTTTTAAAATCTACGAAATCGAATATTAAAAAGAGTTTCAGTTTGTTTTGGGGAAGTCTACATTCGTGGGATGGATTAAGAGCTGGGACAAAATAAAACAGGTGATGTGTTATTATCATTTTTTTATAGTCAAATCGTGGTTCTCTGATATACATGGTGTCCCAAAATTCAACGTCAAGCCAGAATTGGGCAATAGATCAAATCGTAACAGTTATCTGAAAAATAATCTTGGTCATGTACTTTTCAAATTATAAGGATTCAAAAATAAATCTTAAAAAATGACACCCTGTGATGATCTTTCAAATCCTGTGACGGCAAATATTAACTTTTCATCAGTTTTTTTTTTCTTTTTTCTATAATGTAACCATAAATAACCCTTCTGTAAATTATAGTTAAAAGTTAAAACATAACTGCCTCAGTTCCAAATAAAACGTAAAAATTTTCCCAACATTGCATTCAAAATAATTACATTAGCCAACTTTAACCGACTGTACTGTAAAAAAAAATATACTACACTATTTTGGCAAGTGACATTAAAAGATGGCGCGTTTAATAAGGATTCCAAAATGGTATGACACTTACTAATTGCTACTTCTTAATTGAGGGAAAAAAAAAATTATAATAAAGTCGAATTTCATACAATTTCGTGGAAAATCCAAATTTGATGCGGAAAGACAGATCGCTGTACCGGTTTAAAGTAAACATGTGGATAGGAATTTTGAATGGTAATGTAATTGGTCCAATCGAGCTGCCGGAGAGCTTAAATGCCCAGGCTTATTTGGACTTCTTGCACAACCAATTACCAGATTTATTGGAAGAAATGCCACTGAACATTTACGGCAGTATGTGGTATCAACAAATGGCTGCCCAGCGCATTATGCTCTCACAGTACGAGAGTTTCTCAATCGAGAATACCCTGATAGGTGGATTGGGCGGGGCGGTACAATTTCGTGGCCTGTCCGTTAATCCGACTAAAACCCCATAGATTTCTTTTACTGGGGTACGATAAAGGAAAAAGTATACTCTAAACCCATTCAAGATTTAGACGAGCTGCGCCAAAGAATTGCAGAATCCGCTGAATACATCAACTCGAGAAGATATGCCTGTCTTATTACGCGGTCATTTTTAAAGAGATGTGGAGCTTGCATTGCAGCTGAAAGCAAACAGTTCGAACATTTGTTATAAAACCTTGTTAAATCTGTTTTAATAAAAATCATAACTAAAGAAATCCAACAACTTAATTTTATTTCAAATGCACCTAAAATTAACAAATTACTTTTTTAACCAGTGGTACCCTTTGGTCAAGGTGGCGTCATTATCTATCTCGCTCACACTGAATAAAGTAGCGTCACCATCTGTCTCGCTCACACCAATCAAAACAATGTCACTCTTCGTCTCAATCGAAATTGTATGAAATCCAACTTCATTAAAAAATTTTTTTTCCTCATTAAAAAGTAGCAATTAGTAAGTGTCATACCATTTTGGAATCCTTATTAAACACGCCATCTTTTAATGTCACTTGCCAAAATAGTGTAGTACTTTTTTTTTACAGTACAGTCGGTTAAAGTTGGGTAATGTAATTATTTTGAATGCAATGTTGGGCCAAAATCTAACTTATTATTTGAAACTGAGGCAGTTATGTTTTAACGTTTAACTGTAATTTACAGAAGGTTTATTTATGGGTACATTACAGAAAAAAAAACTGACGAGAAATTAATATTTGCAGTCATTGGACTTGAAAGATCATCACAGGGTGTCAGTTTTTAAGATTTATTTTTGAATCCTTAGAATTTGAAAAGTACATGACCAAGATTTTGTTTTTTATATGATAACTGTTACGACTTGATCTATTGCCCGATTCCGGCTTGACGTTGATTTCTGCGACACCCTGTATATATATTGGTACATTCGATTTTGAACGCGATTGATGGTACTGCTTCCCCCAAGTGTTCGCTCATTTCCAAATTTTTGTCAGATTTTTGTTGATTGGACTATGTCTAATTTTTCTCTAATTTAAATAAATCAAATTACTTAAATAATTCTTGAGTTTCATGATTTCCCTCCTAATTAGAAAGAAAAACCCTGTGTCGCCAATACTGAATATCCCTGAGCTACTTAACAGGCCAGTAGAACCTGCGTAAAAAATTTTAAGATAAAATATTAAATAATTTATTTCTGGACTATACCCTCATGTTATCCCGTGTAACTCTATACATATGTTAATTTTAGTAGATAATTCATTTTTGGTTTATTTTTGCTTTTCCATACTTTTGATTTATGATATCATGTTTGCTACCAAGAGTATGCACATGTACATATGCCATCTACCGGCGGTCTCTGAAAACTAATGGACACGATACTTTCAGAATAAGTAATCTAAATACATATCTTCTGTATCCATGAGTTTTGTATCTCAATTATGCTGTTTAAAAATTGAAAAAGCTTCCATAGAAAAAGAACAGTTGTTACCTTCATATTCCAGAATAATGCTTTTCTTATTTTATTTGAGAAAACACGATTTTTCCAAGCTGAAACATGAAAAGTTGGTGGGTCCCTCTAACCGCAACCCCTCGCCAGCACCATATAAAGATGTGTGATTGGCGAAGGTGATAGCCCACACTCATGGCGTAGAAAATTGAAATAAATGGCAAATGAAAGGTTTAGATTTTCTCTTCATTTAGTTTATTACCGCGATAAGTTATGTGCCATCATCCTCGCACCATGGAAAACGATTTTTCTTATAGGAACTGAATTGTTTGAAAATAAAAAATCAGCAAATAAATATTCCGATTCAGTTTTTTTCTTCCCTTTGTGCGCTAGTTTCATTGAAAAACTGAAATAGCTATTTAACAATCCTCAATCGTTAATGAATTTAAAAAAAAAAAAAACATTATATAGAATATAAAAGGCAATATATGGATGGTGTAATAAAATTAAGACTTATATGCAGGAATATTGTCACATCTTTCCAGCGTGTAGGGTGATAACAATACTTTTCGCCAGTAACTTTTAAATCCCCTTATTTAAAATGTTTTAGTCTTCGTAATGCGATAACATTTCGTTATAGTCGCATTTTTGAAGTCTTTCCACTTTCATCACATAGAAAACACTTTTTCAATTGGTTTTCCATGTCAAATATTATACTGAAATTTTTATTCTTACAGGAGTAGACCCATTTCGAACTGTACTTTATATTCATTCAAATGAAATGACCAAGCCATGACGTATCAACTAGAGTACTCACCACAATGAAACAAATTAATTCTTAATTTTCTGCTTTGAAATAATTCAGTTTACCCCATGGCATAAGAAGAAAGTTTCTTTAGAATAAAAATGGCCGCCATAAATCCGCCATTTAAACACGCAAATGAACGAAAAGTAGAAATCTTTCATTTGACGTTTATTTCAACTTTATGTGCAATGAGGGAGGGTTACTATACTACCCTCGTGAATTTACTTTATGCGAGGTAGCGAGAGGGACCATCAATATCTCGTGTTTGAACCTCGGAAAAGTGGCGATTTTTAAAATAAAAAGAATTCACTGCTTTGGAAGATGCAGGTAACAAACGTTTGTTTTTTTTTTTGCGTAAGCTACCTTTATTTTTAGACTTGGCAACATTTGGTCGCCAACCTTTGTCTTTTTGGGTTAAGTCGGGCTTAGGTTTATACAAAACTCGCCAACTCTCCTGCTGTTACTGAACTGTATCCTGCTACTAAATTAATCAACGCACTGGTGCCCAACTAACGAATCCACCTTTAATTTCCTCAATAATACTTTTATTGGAAATTTCATTCCCTTAGCAGTAGCCTCTTCAAATTAATTATATTGTCAAATGTATTTTTTACTTCCATCTTACTATACTATGGAATATCCTGGACCACATTCATAAAACTTATTATTATCATTTTACGCGTTACCACGCCATATATATTTTTATTTTTTTCATTCAACCATGTATGTATCTGAATTAACACAACAAACATCACGCGCTCATCTATAACTACGTATACAAAAAGAAAAAAATGTAAATCGTTGCATTATTTCTGGAGAAGGCGGACGAAAATTGGTGCAAACAGTTTCAAATTTTCCGATTACAACACCCAAACAGCAAAACGAAATTTTTGTTTACTAAAA
Source organism: Dioctria rufipes (assembly GCA_963924295.1). Taxonomy (NCBI): domain Eukaryota; kingdom Metazoa; phylum Arthropoda; class Insecta; order Diptera; family Asilidae; genus Dioctria; species Dioctria rufipes. Next base: position 325,112,462 of record OZ002740.1, on the reverse strand, counting down.
TTCAAAGAAGTCCGCTCACATTGTTAGTATCACTATCGATTTTTATTGACATTTGTTCATGTCAAATTTCAATCAGTCAGTTTTTATTTAAGATCGCCTGTTGGACATGACAGACATAATAAACATTTTGCGATCGATGTCAGACGATACCCGTATTTCTAGTCTGCGCAGCTTAAAACAAATACACAGAAGAAAAAAAAAAACGCCCGACACAACAAGTATATCTGGTAACAACGTAAACTACCACGTTGGCAGGAACTGCATTTTATTTACGTTAGAAATCGCAACTTAATTACAGACACATGCCCGCCTGAAGTCATGCTCCAAATAGCCCATTGAGCAATAGTGCAGAACCAAATGCAATTTAATCTTTTGCCAGGTAAATTAAGTACTTGGAATTTTCGTACAAAGCTGTTAACAATCGTTTTAAAAGGTGCGCGACTTTCCTTAAACACCGAAAATTGATTGGCTTTCTGAACGGTTGCTATTAACAAAACTTTGTATGAATTTATAAAGTGAATGGAGAGTAATTTGCACATGATTTAATCAAGAATTTAAATTAATAATATATATTTAGTTGTTGCGCTAATGTGACTCATATAGGTATGTATTTTCCTTGTATAGGTTTATCGATTGATTGGATTAGTGATTCTAATAAAAAGCAATTTGAAGAATTTTCGAAATGAGCAAATTATTTAAGTATTTGAAAATCTCATTCCTTAGAACTTTTTGTGCTATAATTTGCCATCAAATAGGAATACTCCTTTCCAGTTTTAGGGACCAATTATTCAACTGTTTCTAAACTATTCTTTAGAGGATTGATCCATGGGAGAGATTCATAAAAGTTATCCTTATTTTTCAACTCCCTCACACTGGGTAAATGAGAAAATACATCTGTTACTATTAGACCTACAATGAGTTCCAAACCACCTAAAGAAACATCATTCACACCTTACGGGACACTCCTTTAATTCGATACAATATTTTGAAACATTTTTTAGTAGGTAGTGGGTAGTGGGTATTCTTTAGACTGCGCCAACAGTATTTCCCAGGCTCTATCCAATAAAACTCCCATGTTTAATTGTTTCTTGGAAAAAGTGAAGTCAAACCATGGAAGTTATTGGCACTGCGTTTATACAGGTTGTCTCAGAAATAATCGTAAATATTCTAAAAGGTGAAATTATTCAAATTGCACTGAAAAATTACATAATTTTTTTTTTTGTCAAATTCGGTATGGTCTCTCAGTTATTCCAGATAGTAAATACGTTTTAAACTTAGTTTAGTATCCTTGTAAATCAATTTAGCTGTATCTTCTAAAACGTTTATCTGATGAAAGTGGTTTTGGATTTTGATGATTTTAATTTCCATTCAAAAATAAATTCAATTTTTTTTATTTTGTGTATAGGGGAATTTTAAGGGAAAGTTTGAAGGACTATTTCTAAAGAAAATATAATAAATATAAATAAGTCTCAAGGAAATTCTATAAAAATCCACAGTTTTTCCATAAAATTTATCTTTGGAATTGCATAGGAATGATGCTGCAGAATATTCGATCAAATTCTTCACAGAGTATCCGTGGAAAATATCTGTAAAATTTCTTAAGATATTGTTCATAACATATTTTGTGAAATAATAATGGCATACTTGTCTCGGACAACGTAACTTTCGTCTCGTTACATTCCTTTAAAATTCTATAAATAAATACCGTGATCTATTCCACTATAGTTACCCCTTATAGGTGACCGCGGTTTCATCTTAGTACCGTAAACATCTCCAGACCAATTGAGTTGGCGGATCATTACATTCATGGTTAAAGTAGATCAGAATTTTTTTAGGGTGATGATTGAGGATATTTACACTGTCATTCTGGAATAACTTATAAATTTTTAGTATCTCGAGTGTATCCATTTTGCAGCCTTTGTCTACTAAGTGAAATATGTCCAAATTTTGATACCCCAAATAAAATTATACTTAATTTGCTGTAGAGAAAAATAGGTGGGTGTCTAATAGATAATATTAAAAGTAGTCCGTCCTCACCATAACTCGAGAACGCGATCACTTACAGAGTTGAAATTTCGCACACGGGATTAACAAAAAAAATAAAAAAACAAGTAAATTTAAGTTATAAAATGTGACCAATCGGTATTTTCAGAAAAAGGTGTAAATACGAATTCAAAAATTTACCTAATCGGGTAACCATTTCTTAGTGTTCCCATATAAAACTTTGGTTTTTCACTATTTATTTGGACACTGCCTGAAAACGGGTCAACGTAGAGAGCGGAAATTTTGTACACGGCCTTTTTATAAAAATAGTAGATAAAATTTCAGAAATGAACTAAATCGGGCAACCGCTTCTTGGTGTTGTCATACAAAACTTTTGGTTTTAACTTTATTCAAGTTTTATTTTCATTTAGGGCAAAGGACCACTGGTGGTCCGTGAAGATTTTTAGGTGGACCGCAAAAATTTTCTGTAGTTCAAAAATTGTTAGCATTAATTTTAAATTCTTAAGATACGCGTTTTTATTGTGGCGCCACTTTGTGGCATTTATGAGACAATGCGAGCCATGCATTTTTTTACACTTGACAGTTCGAACTTAACTGATGTCTGTTGATTATTTTTGTAAAATTGTAAAAAAATAAAAAAATAAAAACTCAAAATAATAATTAAAGCCAGTACCCTATATGAATGTCCGTATATAATTTCGTATAGTGAGACATCTTTACAAGTTCAATTTTTGCAGTAGTCCTTCGCCTATATTTTTTGAATGGTTCGTCGGACATTAAAAATGATTATAACCAATTTCATAGGATTTCATATTATGAAGAGCTTTTCAGTACAATAAAAATATCTAGGACTGTTCGTTTTTAAAATATACGAAAAAATGCTAAATTTTTATATGGCAACACTAAGAAGGTTTTCCCGATTTAGTCCACTTTTGAATTTTTTTTAGTATTACTATGAAAACACGTTGTACCAAATTACAGCTCTCTACGTCAATGCGTTCCCAGGCAGTGTCTAAATATGTAGTGAAAAACGAAAGTTTTGTATGGCAACCCTACGAAGGAATTGTCCGATTGGTGCCATTTTCGAACTTGAATTTACTTTTTGTAAAGAATCCTGTATTGTGTGCAAAATTTCAGTACTCTAAGTGAACGTGATTTCGAGTTATCATGTGGACGGACAAACGGATGGACAGACGGATGACGGACGGGCATGCAAATATCAAAATAACTTTTAATTTTATGAATAAGTGTCCAATTCATTTTGCTCTAGCAGCATTATTTCTATGCATAACAAACGGAATGACAAAATTAGTATACCCTATACATTTCATGTAGGGTATAATAACGCGCCACAAAGTTTCAAGCTTAATCAAACTTTGTGGCGCCATGAAATATCGTGGCTTATATTGGATCAATGTATGATATGAGAACCATTGATTGAAAACTATTTTGTGACGCGTAAAAGATGCGTGGCGCTCATTTTTTTAGAGCTTTATATTAAATTTCAGAATCCATGAAACTCCAAGTGCTACCAGTGAATTAACAAGTAATTCCCCAAAGTGTATAACACTATTGTATGTAGTTTTCGTAAATGGTATGGAATGACAGGGGCATGGTTTACGATTCTAAGATGAAGAGTAGGGAAGATATCGAAAACAGTTAAAAATACGAGTGCACCAAGTTTAGAAGAAACTAAGAATACCAAACGGGTTCACAAATGTTTACTAGAAACAAACAATTTTAGAAGAAACTCAACTGGGAAATATGATAAAGAGTATTTAAGGTTTGGTTTCACTGTAAAGCGTGGTAGCAATCTCCACAACACTTCTGCGTTTTTTGAGAAATCATCAAGGGATGCAATGAAACCTTACAAACTTATGCATTATTTGCACGCAAAGAATAGTGATCTCGTTTATAAGCCACTGGATTTTTTCATAAGTTTAGAAGATCTGTTAAAAAATCAAAAAAAAGTCAAAAGAAGAAAATGACAATTAGCGACAAATCACTACTTAAGGCATTTTATTTAGTTGCCCTTAGAAAAGGTAAAACTAAACAAGTAAAAAAGCTAAAATTGGTCTAAGACCAATTCTTATGATACCCTAGATGAATGCGCGTATGAAATTTCGAATTGTCACCCTTCTGTGCAAGTTTGATTTTTGAAGTGGTTTTTCGCATATATTTCTAGAACGGTTTGTCGCACAGAAAAAATGATTATAACCAATTTTATAGAATTTCGTATTCTGAAGAAGTTTTTAGTACAATAAAAATGTCTTGGACTTATCGTTTTCACAGCATTTGTAAAAAACCTAAATTTTTATATGGCAACACCAAGAAGGAGTTTCCCGATTTAGTGCATTTTTGACATTTTATTTGCTAATGTAGTAAAAACATCATGTACCAAATTTCAGCTCTCTATATTGATGTGCTTTCAGCCAGTGTCCAAATATATAGTGGAAAACGAAAGTTTTGTATGGCAACCCCACGAAGGAGTTGCCCGATTTGTCTGATTTTCGAACTTAATTTTACTTTTTTTTTAAAATCCGTGTATAAAATTTCAGCTCTCTAAGTATATGTGTTCTCGAGTTATGTGCGCACAGACGGACGGACATGCAAAAATCAAAATAACTTTTAACATTATGCGTGGGTGTCCAATCCATTTGGCTCTACCATCATTCTTTCGAGGTGTTACAAACGGAATGACAAACTTAGTATACCCTATAGATTTCATCTAGGGTATAAAAACCATATTCTATTGGTGAGGAATTAGTGATGCCTTGGATTTTAGATGTCGTTTGCGAAAATCTGGACCCAGCTAAACTGCTAAAAAATAAGAAGCTCTGCCGATTTCAAACGATAGCATTTAGAAAAGAATTCACGCGATGGCTATTGATATTGAGGAGCAAATTGTAGAGGGAATTAAAAAATCACGATATTATGTGATTCAACTTACAGAATCAACTGACATTAATATAACCGAGCAATTATAATTTGATTCGTAAGATTGAAATTCAGGACATTAGAGAAGAATTACTATGCTGCCTTAAGTTACCTGGACGGATCACTAGCTCGGAAATATTTAACGTACTCAATGAGTATATACAGGTTCATGGCTTGGACTGGGACAAATGCGTCGTATGCGAAGTATGCACAGATGGTGCTGGCGGCATGGCTGGTTGTTGATCAGGTATAGTTGCCAAAATAAAGACAGTTGCCGAAATTTGTTGACACATTGTACCATTCACAGAGAACAACTAGCTGCATAGAAGGTGTCTGCTTAACTAAACGCATTGATGAATAACGCGGATAAGATCATCAATGAAACTCGTAGTCGAGCCTTGCACTCGAGACTATTTGCGATACTGTGTGAGACTATGAATTCGTTGAGAGAAAAATTAAAAAAAAATATCTTATACAATGTTAAATGTTAATGTTAAGAGTAGGTGCGACTAGGCCTCCAGTACCATGCGGACAATACGACCATAGTTGATCTATTGTGCCTTCCCCTGAGGGAGACCGAACACTGCCGAGTCAATTCATTGTCTAGTCAGCGACTGGTCTGTTGTTAAATTCTAGGGAACTGATTTAAAAATTGTAATAAGAAACATAAACTCTATAGTAATTTACTAGTGGTGTAGGAGAAGAATAAGAAAAAGAAGGATTTCAAGAAAAAGGATGTGGAAAAATTCATCCAACCCTTCCGAGCATAAACATAATTACTTAAATATGAATGTTTTTAAAATATAATAAAATAAACTGAATTTTAATTTAAAATTTGAAAATTTCATTAAAGCTGTAAGATTCCTAAATTGCTGGCGGCTTCGAGGAAATTCACAAATAATACGATTTTTTTCCACTTTCAATTTTCAGGATGTTCTCTTCAGAAAAGCAATAAGATCTCACCCCGTAATTTTATATGTAAATCCCTTTTTAAAATGTTTATAGAAATACGTACTTTCGTCAGGACAATTTTATTACGATTTAACAAAAGAAAAACCTTTACTTTCCGATGGAAGCAATCAACAACAATTAACTGATTGATACTTAGGTTGCTGATGTAGACTGAGCACAACAGTCGGTTCGATTTAGTCAGTTGCCAGTCGTCAACTTCCTTCTGATTTTTTAGTTGCTGACTGACGTAAAATAGAACAGTTTCCGGTACCGAACGCTGTTGCATGTAAAGACTTTTTAGTCACCGACTAAAGTCGGTCATTGTGCAGAGTGCGGCCTGCCTAAGGTGGTTGGCAAAATCGAGTCTTTTGACGAAGTCGATTCTTGCTCTTGGGGTTAGATTGCAAACTTTATTTGGAGAGATAAGTGTTCCTCCAGTGATTTGCATCCTTAGACCTTCTAGCGCTGGGCACTCACAAATAACATGCATCTGCACTGTCGGATTTGCATATATTCTTCAAGAAATGAAAGATAGGGCCATGACCAGTGACTGCATTAGCAAATAGTCTGACCGACTTTTTGCTAAATCCAACAAGTTGGAGCGTCTGGAAGGGAGAAGGGTTGAAAAATTTCTTCGCTGCCTCATACCGGGCGCCCTACGCCAAAGGAGATCCAGTTGCCTGTTTTCCCACTTAAGCAGTTCCCCCTTAAAGTGGCTTTTTGGTAGGCCAAATGTCGGATAGGGACCAGTATACAGACATTCAGCCTCGATTTTAGCCAATTCGTCCACTTTTTCATTATTTCATTACCGTCCACTACTTCGCGTCCAGGAACCCAAACCATGGGTTACTTGGTTGTCTCTAGACAGTAGTTGGAGTTTCGAGTAGCAGCTCAAAACTAGTTTTGACTCAAAGATTTGAGAGCAAAGAGCTAGAAGCTCAGCTTGGCTGTCTGAATAAATGTAGATGTTGGAGTTCTTGCAGCCCTTTTTTAGACTTTCCAGACTTCCGCCTGAAAAATAGAAGGAGAGACTCCAAGCGGAATGGATAGTTCCACTTCTGAACCAAGTACATCTGCGTCTGTTTTGCCATCCTTCCGAGATCTGTCAGTATACCAGACTTGGGTCCGTTGCTGGAACTGGAGCCCTCCGTCTAGTATATGGCTTCTTTCATTAACCTCTTTTAAAGGAAAATCTTTTGGCTATAGTATCCGTTGGAGAATCTAAATCGTTAATAATGGCCTGCTCGAAAAATTTCTAATACAGACAAATTCGATGCATATTTCGCGAACATATAATAAGTATTTGGTTTTCATAATAAATTTAATATTTCTCTCCAAGGATTTTCCCGAAATCTATTCACCTTAAGAAGTAAAATAGAAGAGTTTAACATATTTATTGGAGAATTGGCAACAAGATAGAAATATTGAAATGTTCCCACTTCTGTAAGAATTTTTAAACATTACTGATATAAGCCGAAAATTCATAAAATAATTGACGAACATTTAAGGGGATTAATCGAAAATTTTAATCAGCCTTACTCTGATGAAGGAAATAAAGGAAAGTAAAGGAAATTTGTAGATTTATAATCCTTTTACAGAAGACATTAATTTATGCTCACTTGATAATAAAGAAAAAGAAAAGCTTATCGATCCGTCTTCCGATGCAACTCTAATGTCAAGACATCAAATAACAAGTAGTTTTGTAGGTCCCTTGAAAAATGCTAAAATTTGCAAATTTTTGTGGGAATAGTCGCGATAAAATATTTGTAGAATTTGAATAAAAACGCCAAACTCATTCCGGTAACTTTTCGATGACAGAGGAGATATGTATGTAGGTTGCAAGTTCTGAAAGTACCATGCCCATGAGCTTTCAGAGATAGCGGGTGGATGTCGAAACGCGGGCACGTAAAATTCTTATAGTTTTTTTTTTTTTTTTTTTTTTTTAATAAATAGATGACACCCGATCTTCCTGAAATTTTGTACAGATAATTTCCTGTTAAGGATACATCCACGATAAAATCGAAAATTGGATTAAACGATAATTCGCAGAGCAAAGTTTCGAAATGAATTTTTCAGACAGAAAATTTGCCCGTCGAAAATTAAATTTCGCAACTTACTGGCAAGGAGAGGGAAATATGCTCAAAAAATCAGAAAAAAAATTAGCAAAAGGATTTTTGCAAATCGGATTATGTTTAGCCGAGATATGGGATGGGGGTGGATTTGTACATTCTGCATTATATATTATGCATTATTTCGGTTTCGCTTGGCCATCTACGACTTGCAACACATTCATTTCTAGTCAAGCCCAACATACAGGGTGTCCCACGTAACGTGTTCCCTGGGCATTTTTTTCGAAAATGTGCGGAGATATCGAAAAAGTCGTAATAATAAAAGTTACACATCGTTAGTCAAGGTATCCTCTGGCATAGCCAAAGTTCTTGAAAAAGGACTTGGGAAAGGATATATTTAAAAAATGTCCTTTTCATCCTTATTAAGGATACATTTAGATTGGATTTTTGAATTCCGCAAATAAAACTAAAATGAAAATGTTATATAGAAAACTCCAGTTTAACCCTTTATTATCGAGATATAAGGCCTGAAATTGTTCTCTATGCACCGTGTTCCTTTGCCATTTTTCTCGAAAATGCCCACAGATATCATCGAAGCGCTAATACCAAAAGCTACCCATCATAAGCCGGGCTATCTTTTGGTATGGTCAACATTTAAAAAAAAAAGCCACACGATAAAGGATATATTCGGTTTGGTTTTTTTCGTCCTTTCTGAGGATGCATTTTGGCTACATTGAATAACTGCAAATCAAATTAGAAAAAAAGTGGATACCTACTGACAAATTTTCGCAAAAATAAGTTGAATCATTTACAGGTATGTAATATGTTGTCATAATTCCTGAGATAAAAGTGCCGGCATTTCGTCCCCATTCAATTTTCAGGTAAATTATCATTATCTTATTTTTATTGTTAATGTAAACTTCTGTATGTTTGTACGTAATATACTTATACCTAACTATATTCAAACAAATTAAACAAGTTTAAAAGATAGCCCGGCTTATGATGGGTAGCTTTTGGTACTAGCACTTCGATGATATCTGTGTGCATTTTCGAGAAAAATGGCAAAGGAACACGGTGCATAGAGTACGATTTGAGGTCTTATATCTCGATAATAAATGGTTAAACTGGAATTTTCGATATAACATTTTCGTTTTAGTTTTTTTTTTCGGAATTCAAAAATGAAATTTAAATGTGTCCTTAATAAGGACGAAAAGGACATTTTTTAAATATAGCCTTTCCCAAGTCCATTTTCAAGGATTTTGGCTATGCCAGAGGATACCTTGACTAACGATGCGTAACTTTTATTATTATGACTTTTTCGATATCTCCGCACATTTTCGAGAAAAATGCCCAGGGAACACGTTACGTGGGACACCCTGTATACTGTGAATTTGAACGAAATCGGTGATGACGAATAGGGACCCTCTCCTTGTAAGACCAATTCTTATGATACCTTAGATAGATAAATGCCCGTGCGCAAGTTTAATTTTTGAAACGGCTTTTGAATATGTACATCTCTAGAATGGTTAGTCGAACAGCAAAAATGATTATAACCAATTTGATAGGATTTCATATTATGAAGAGCTTTTCAATAGATTAAAACCGTATAGGACTGATCGTTTTCACAGGATACGTAAAAATCCTAAATTTTTATACAGCAACACCAAGATGAGGTGGCCTGATTTAGTCCATTTTTGAATTTTTTTTTTTTTTTGATAATACTATAAAAACATCATGTACCAACTCCCTATGCCGACGCGTTCTCAGGCAGTGTACAAGTATATAGTGGAAACCGAAATTTTTATATGGCAACCCCACGAAGGAGTTGCCTGATTTGTCTCATTTTCGAACTTAATTTTACTTTTTTTTTTAAGTCGATTTACAAAGCTTTCTAAGTGAACGCGTTCTCGAGTTATCGTGCTCACGGACAAACGGACGGACATGCAAAATTAAAAAGAATTTTTAATATTATTCGTGGGTGTTCAACCCATTTTGCTCAACCATCATTATTTCTTTGCGTTACAAACGGAATAACAATCTTAGTATACCATGGGCGTGTATCTTTTTTCCCTTCCGTAGGTCGAGCAGATTTTTTAGAACATTCAGAGCACTCTGGAAAAAAGATATAAATCCGGAGTACTCTGAGTGTTCCTGTAGTATTTTTTTTGATATTGGCAACACTTATGGTTTGTGAAATATTTATTGATAATACAAAATTCTTTATAAGAATAAATAAATAATAATAATAAAGTTATAAAAATAAATAAGGGGTGAAAGAAAGGAAGGAAATATGGAATTTAATAAAGTATTCTCATTTTCAATAGGATTTTTTTGCGTTCTATTGGTATTACTGACGGATTGCTCCAAATGTTTATATACGATTAGTCAGAGTATTCTAAGCAATAATAAAGATATACGTTCAGAGCACTTAGAGTACTCTGAAAGTAAATAAATATACAAGCGCTCGGAGTGCTTTGAGCAGAATAAAGATACACGCCTCCTATAGATTTCATCTACGGTATAAAAACGTTATCACAATTTTGGAGTTTATCTGGAAAAAGAATATCCAACTCATTGTTTTTTTTAAATTCTGAAAGATTTGGAAATAATATTGAAAATACATATACGATATTTTATTATTTCAATAAACAAACGAACTTTATTGTTGTATTTTGTGGATTATTTTTTTTTTTAGATCTGGTGGTTTTAAAAAATTTAAATATTGTTATGAACGTAGATCTGATGTGATGTTCTTTAATCCAGGTGATAAGGAGTTTCCCGTACATCCTACACAACAGACTGAATATTCATCAGATTTGATTTTGTAAATGCCATTGAACTTTACTTTTGTTCTTGGTTGTGCTTTGGTTTTAAAAAAAGTTTACTACTGAGATTTTGTTTTCAATAATATCACGGCATAATATTTAATTTTCTGAGCTCATAATCTACTTTATCTGTGATGTGTCCTATATGAGAAACTAAATGCCAGTTTTACTTGTTCGATTCCTCCATTTGAATCGGATGTAAATTGTTTGAAACTGTTTTTTCTCCTTCCTTTTAATATTTTGGTAATCATGTCAGCCCTGTAGCCATTACTATCTACTACTTATTTTATAGTATACAGTTCTTTTTAAATTTTCCATTTTCCATTGGGATTTCCAGTAGACGATGTACCATATAATGGAATCCAGCTAATTTTTAATTCCATAAGTGTCTTGACACATTATTCCTATTATTATGTATAGTTGCGAAATTTTTGCTGGTAAGATGGACTGCACATCAATGCGCAAGCTCAATACTGCTTTCAACTCAGCTGTTCGTTACATTTACGGACTTGAAAGTTTCACCATATCAATGCACATGTTATTTCAGTTCTTGGATGTTCTTTATGACCGATTTCACTGTCCAGGCTTAAGCCAGAGCTTAGCTAAGCCACGGGTGTGACTTAAGCCCAGAACTTAGGCCTACTCGGTTTCACAGTACTCAGTAAGCAGAGGCTTAGTTAAACTGCAGATGAAAAATTTTAAGTTGTCAGAACTGCTGTAATTGTGAATTTTTAAATGAAAATTGCCATTGTAAATCACGATAAAGAAGAAGACATTAAAATAAAATATTCTTATCACTCGATTGTTTAAACTGTACGCAGTTTTTACCAGTGAATAGAACTTTTGATCTGCGAGTGTATCAGATCTAAAATCTCATAGCAGAATGTTTCGCAGTCGGAAACGAGAATAAAAATGAACGTCATCCCATTTCTCGAAATTACGCGAGCGCCTTCTTAGAATTTTTTCACGGGTTACACTGCGATATTATATTATACATTTCTTCGTCGCTTATATCCTCTTCATCTTCGATCATATAACGAAAAGGATAGGCTATGCTGTGTAAAATTCGTGTACGTGTGATAAGCATTCTTTCTTACGTCACGGAGGGGAAATCACAAGAGGGGTATCGCTTTGTTATTCGTCAGTTCGACAATTCTAATTTATTTCTGACATTTAAGATTTTATGACAAGAAGTTCGGGTTTGATTTAGCGATTTTGTAGTAAATAACTAATCAAAAGTGATTTTTACTTAATAGTAGTGTGATATAATAGTAAAATATTGTTTTGTGAACGGGATTTTATATAATAGAGACTCCGGAGTGTTGAATTATCGCGATGAAGTGCGCTATGCTGTGCTGCAGAAACAACCGGTGATAATCTCTTAGGAACTCATTTTGCAGGCAAGCTTAATTCTTTTAATAATAAATTATAGTGTTTTAAATAAAACAAGAGTGAAATATTGTCGTGGCAAAAAAATTCAACATTTTCCAATGCCGGTTTGTTTGTTTATAATTGCATTGTCATTGCCACCTTAAGTGCAGTAGCCATACAAAGGCAACGCCAAAAAATATTATCAGAAAATAAACGGGGCACTAGGAAAATTTGTAAAAATGAAGTTTTAAAAATATTATAAAATTATAAACTTAAACATTAATTTAAAGATGTTGTGATATAATGGGATCTCTTTTACTGAATCTCTTTAATACTTAATAAAGTTTCAATCACTAAATTATTCGACCGGTGTGAAAATATCGTACTTTACTACTTCCATGTCTAAAACGAATATATCGATGCGGTTCTACTACATGAAGAAAAATACTTAAGTTTTTCTTCCTCATATCCTATCCTTTTTGTTATATGATCTAAGCTCTGCATGAGATAAACAATTCATTTTTGTCTTAAACTGTTTTGTTTCTTCCTAAAACATCTAATGGAATGCTGACACTAGTTGCCAGACAATACTCAAAACTAAATAGATAACTATTCTTCGCTTTGAAAATTTCAATTTAGTTTTAAAGTATAACTTTTGAAATATGTACATTCGTTTAACAACAAAAATTATAATATTTAGGTAAAATACATATTTAGCAATAATCTTCATATGTGTTTCACAGCAACATCTGCGACTTAAGCCTGCGAGACGACGGGCTTAAGTTAAGCTTGCTTTAAGCCATTGATGTCACTTAAGCTTTGACTGTGAAACCGAAATATTTATTAAGCCTGTGAAAACGGCCATTAGTGTCCTATCTTCATCAAAGAATATTAATCTTTTTATACAATACCCTTAAATATAGAAAACAGGACTATTTGCATAATATTTTTAATTCTGTGTGATATCAGAGCGTCAGTTCCTTGTCCAAGCTATCAGGCTGTAAAATCATCTTCCACCTGCGCTCAGGGGAGTATGCAGCAGAGATAAATTTATTATTAGCAATTTGTATTTTTTTTTGTCTCAATTATACTTTATAATTTTATACTTTAAGTAAATTTAGTAATTAGTATTTTTCTCATCCTATACATACTTATAAGACTATTTTTTCATGCCTTAATTGTATAGAGTTAATTATAAATAAATTTGAATTTGAATTTGAATTTACCAGAATTACATTATCGCTGTAGGTTTCTTTCTATAAATACAAAATTTATGTTGTCCATCTACTATTTTAATTTTTAAATCGATAAAGTTAAGTGTGTTCTTTCGTTCTATCTCCATAGTAAATTTTATTTTGTCATTCTATTAAATACGTCAGGAATATGTTCGATTATCGGTGAATTACTGCCCAAATACATAATATTTCATTCACATACCTTTTCCACTATAAAATTGTAGATTAACATGAAATTCTAATAAAATTTTATCTATACTCCATTCATGCTATCACTAACAGGTATACATTAGTGTTAATAAGCTCTTTAAATCAAAGGAAACTAGTTTCGAATTTTTCGGGACTCTAAGGTCTTTTACCTGTAAATCTTGTGAATTTTTTACTGAATATTTTGGAATGAAATCGTCGAATTCTTTAATCCAGTTATTAGCCTGTTGTGCTAATCTGTAGGCTGACACACTTTTATATGAAACGACTGGACTAATTCGAATGCCTTATTTATGAACTTTTGGAAGACCACACAAAAGTGGTGTGGACGTATTTATATTAAGAAATTTATATCTTTTAACAGACGGAAATAATCCATCGAACATGACAATATTGATTTTATCTCTAATTGGAAACGATTTGTAGGGTCTTGAATTTCTATTTACCTTGTTTTCATTTGTAAAATCGGAAATTTTGTGCTCATAATCCTCTTCTTTCAAATTATAAAAATGATACGGAAAACAGAAGAAAAAAAAACTATTTCAGGTAACAATTTCTTCTATTTCTTGGCGATGAATTTCCAGTAAAATGAAATCGAATTGAGAACTTCAAGGTCACTTTTTCATGTTTTAAAGAGGTATGTAAATATTTTTTTTTGTTTTGTTGAAATTACTACGGCTTTCACTAATGCCAAAAAGTCTACAAAAAGATCACCTGAAGTTTGATTATCTGGTAAACTAACAGAAATATTTTTAACGGAAAGACTATTTTAAAAAGAGATTGTCATTAAAAACTGTTTTCCACCATCTAGAGTCTCCAAACCAAACTATTAAGAAAAGTCTCAGAGGTTGCCATTAAAAACTGTTTTCCACCATCTAGAGTCTCCAAACCAAACTATTAAGAAAAGTCTCAGAGCCAGATCCGAAGATGTTTTAAAGATTAGGGAAAGAACAGAGATCTCTATACGAAGAATTGAAGTTGCTGAAAGGACACTCCATAAGTTTATAGAGAGTTAATATGAAAATATATTCACAGAGAATTTAGTCAATATGAAATTGATCGAGATTGCTGCCAAATCTGCAGTTCAAGAAATTTAATCGAAATAGAGGACGTTTTGTATTGGCATTAACCGAGACGTACTGAAGTGTATACGGTTCCTGCCAATATGAAACGCCCTCTTTTTCGAAGAAATTTTCGTTTTTTAAAAGATTTTTTTCTTTTTTGATAGAGTTTTGTCACTAAAAATCTATGGCTTTTGGATGAGTACCTACTTTCGTTTAAAGAAAAACGACTGAATGGAAGAGAACATATTAAAAGGAGATGTTGGTAACGTTTTCGATATAGTAAGCAAAAATGCATTGAAATTGATAAAAAATTATGCTAGGATAAAACATTCCTGTTAATGTAAAGGGAATATAATCTAAGTTGTAATCTGGTAGACATAGATGAAAGTCTTAGTAATAAAAAATCACGAATAAAAATGTGAAACTCAAGTTTTTATCAAACATCGACGGAATTTTGGTGATAAAAATACGGTCAAAAACATTGTTTCATCAGTGTCTGTAATAATAGAAAAAAAAAATGAAACTACCTCCAACATTTAGGTTTTAACGAATAATGTTAAATGGGAATTCATAATAACTCTTTGAGGTCGGAGTCAATACGAATCCGAGCCTGAGCCCTGTACACCTCACCACGAATCTAATTTGATAAGATAATGTCAACACTATCTACAAAATCCATAGGAAGAAAAAATATAGTTCTTAGCAAGGATTCCATGCATTAAAAACAAAAAAGGATATCGTTGTTTCCATAAACCACAAAAGCATTTTTATTTTATTCTGGCTCAAACTTCAGAAAAAGACAAAGAGCTTCATTCAGTTTTCAGGATCCACTTATTCTTTACTGGAATAATAAACTGATACAAGACATTATTGATGCAAAAAACAAAAAATGTAGATAGGGTGACTGTTTTGTTTTCGGAGGTGGTATTAAAAAGCTCTTAGCCATTTCATAGGTCACCAGAAGCACGGAGGAGGAACAAGCTAATGTTAGCTTGCACATGTTCTTGATAATTATCAAGTAATCAATAACACAAGTTGCGGAATGATTTTTGATACCACAGCTTCCAAGACTGGGTTGAAGATGTATACGTGTTCCTTAATCTAGCAAGCCATTGATACTTATCTGAATTATCTGCGAACATAAATAAAGTTTTAAAGTGAAATTAAGAGCAATTTCAATCACTACATGAACACAACTTCATAACCTCAAACAATACGCTTTTCAATATCGTCGACCTGAAAGAAGCCACAAAGAACACCTTAAAAATCTGTTAGCTAGCAATGGACATGCAAAGGAGAGAGAATTTTTTCCAAGGATCCTACCGGGTGGTATACATATCTGTAGATCTTAACACCTATACATTAGCTTAATTTCTAATGAAGTTATGTGTAACACAAAGTCATTGCAAATGCATTGTTTGTTCACAAGGTTTTTGAATTAGATAGTTTTTATGCTTATCGTTGTCGTGTTAAACTTTAAAAAAAAATGAATTAAAAATTGTGTTGAATTGGCATGGGAAATCAGTCACTTAAATATAATATCGGTCAAAAGCGAGGCGGACTAATAACATCAGAGTTCCGTATCAAGAAAATTGATTAAAGTGTAAAAGTAAATAAATTTGATGCAAACCAGATGAGAGCAGGAAAGTGTCAAGCCCTCATCTTACTGGACAGTTGTTTTATTGATACTCAACAGAAAAAAAAAATTAAATGTGATATAAAAAGTTCGTTCACACTTAAAAATATTTATTTGTAAATTATTTAAATGAAAAAACTCTTTCTACAAATGAAAAATCTTTAAAAAGAGAAATTTCTTTGCAAAAGAGGGCGTTTCGAATCAGCAGAAGCCGTATTACTCATCAGTACAGCTTACTTCTTGCTTGCCGTATATGAATAAGATAATAGCCAAGCTGACCTCATAGATATATGCACTTAAAAATAATTCTTAAGTGTGAATTATATATGAGGCGAAATACTACGTATTTGCTTGAATGCCTAGCAAGATTTAGCCCTATCGGGACTAGCATTTTTTAGAGAGTTTCGCTATGAAATATATTTATAGCGAATTTAGTCCAAATAAAATTGACCAAGTTTGCTGCTAAATCTATCACGAGAATTAAGTGAAAAAAATTATTCTTTATAAATGAAAAATCTTTAAAAAAAGAAAATTTCTTTGTGAAGAGGGTGTTTTGAATCAGCACGAACTGTGAACCATTGTGAAAAGAGTAAAACAAAAAAAAAACTTTTTTTTAGCAACTATGGCAGTTTTCCTGTTATCTATGACTAACCCTGAAACAGTGAAAATCGGTTAGCGCAAAATCGTTGGGACCACCGGGTAGTTGTATTATTTAAAAATTTTGGTATGGGCATTGCATCCTCTTTTTCTACATCCTTATCTGAGTCTTCAGCTTTACATGTATGCGTTGATAGTTGAATTATTTACACAATTTCATCCTAGGTCAACATTGGAGCAGTATCAATATGGTCAGGTCCAGGTTCAAATAATCTTCGAGCGTAATATCCGTGGCCAAATTCAGAGTTGTACCGTAAATTATTGTGTAATTTAATGTATTCGGGACAGGGAGCCCTTAATGACTGAGGCATTACCAAAGAAAATCTAGCATGATTAAAACAATTCTTTATTATTGTGAGTGTTATACATAGCCAGGCATTTTATTCTATTAGTATCTTCCTTAGATTCAACAGTTGCTATAAATTTCCTGAACGGAAACTTGCTCTAGGAGTATTTCAGGTTCATAATGATGCCCTGATCAGAAGGTTGTAAAATACTTGTAGAACAACCATTATTTCGTGGTAATAGAAAATTTTCAGCAACATAAGCAAGTAAGCATTTTAAATGGTTTCATATTAAGTACTTAATATTTCATGTTATTCCTTTTGATATCAGAATTAATTCACATGAAAAGCATTTTAAGAAACGCATACTGGGCGTTTGTTTTATTTTATCCAATATATCGTGTTAAGTGAACTCTACTGTATTATCAATATTTTAAGTTCACAAACCTAGTAGATCGCCACGAAGACCACGATTTTTTCCCACATTTTGGGTTATATCTTTATAATCAAATTCACCAAAAATTTTGAAAAAAAAAATTTATATCCTTCAAAGTAGCTGTTTCAAAACACACGAAACAAAAAAAAAAACATTTTGTTTGGATGCTCAACCTTAGAATATAGAGAGTACCCCAGCAAACATTTTTTCAAGTTTTCGCATTTGCGAGAAATTCTCGAAGAGCAACAATTCGATTTTACAAATTTTTCTTGACATGTGGCCTTCAGGTTCAGAGAACTTGTAGTATAATCCGAGAATTATTCGATTTAACGAATCTCCTTGAAAAATTACGAAGTCTTCCAAAAGAATTATCAGTACATGATTTTTTTTTTCAGAGTCTGCATGACAATGCAAGCGTGCAAACAGCATTCTTTTCAAGTATTCGACCGAAAAAAAGTGAAGTGATTGACTGAGAAATTAAAATTTGCATTTGGTAAATGTTTCTCAAGGTTTGGTTGTTTATTTTCAATTAGATATCGAGTAATTTTCACAAAGCACAGTCTACTCGTTTATCTAATTCGACATCGAATATTTTACGAAGAAATCTCAAAAAATCTTCGAAATAGCCTCGAAAAAACGAAACGATATCGAGTCGTTATTTCAATTCGAATTAGCGTTCCTTTTCGTTCATTTTCGGCTCGAGATCGAATTGAGAACGACTTCGCGATCGAAGTTAAACTTCGATTGAGCGGGTCGTAGATTTCGCTTCGATCTCCAATCGTAATGTTTGCTGGAACAGGAAGTGTGATAAGCCAAATTTAGCATAGTCAAATTCTGATTGTGTTAGTATCTGTTGCCGCTATAGTGAAAGCTCAGTACAGCCGTGTAGTAGAATCAATATAGAGAGCGGGGCAACAAGGAATATGGTTGAAAATACTGCAGTTGCTCCCACCGAAAATGCACTTGATCGCTGCCACTGCACCAAGATACCGAGGGAGTTTCTCAGCTGTCACAAACGTAAACAAATCTTCGATATTTAATCGTTTTTGTTATTAATTTCAATATAATTTAATAAAAAAATGTGTGTAAAGTACACAAAATAATATCTTATAACTATACTTGCCTAAAAAATGTGATCCTACGTCATTATTTTAACAAGATTCAAATTCTTTCAAATTAAGCAAACTTCGTTTGACAGCTGAAAATACATTTGTCTCTTCCTGCAATATAATTCTGACCTAATTCATGATGCTCTGAAAAAAGCCATACTCATGCATACGACTTTTACAGGTATCAACACATCCTGTTGTCTCTATATTCTAAGTTCTCAACTCACCCCCATTAAAAGAAGAAGACCTAACGTCCTCACCACGTCATTTTCGAGAAAATCGTCAATACAAAAGTGATCTTATAAGGATTTCATTTTTTCCATGTGAGGTACAGAATCCAGAAACTTAGCAAATTTAGCATGGATTTAGAGGACTATTTTATCATTTAAGCAGAATCATAGATGTCGAAACATATGTAAAACTGTTTTTTTTGCAATGCTTCCTGCCCTCAATATTATTTAAACGCATTTGGAGAAAATTTCGGAAAAATTCCGCAGAATAATATTGCTTCGGCATGCCATTTGTTAATCTGGTAAAAGATTAACCAATTTCTTCACTAACAAATCTGTTAATACAAACATAGGCAACTTCTTCCACTTATTGTATGTACAAAGTTCATGAACTTTTTGATGAAATACATTGCATCAAATGTGCGGAGATTCGATCGCCAAGAGATAATCAATTTTAATTATGTTCTAGTTATGTTCTAGAAAAAAAAATTCCTGTTACACAGGGTGTTCTCAAAGTTGTTTACAAGAAGGGTAAGATGCATCTTTCGCTGTATGGAGGTTTACGACTCTCAGTAGGTGCTTTTTCCCCTTAACACCTTGCAACGTTTTTATCACCTTATTAAGATAGCTTGGATATGATATAGTAGACGTCCATGCGCATAGCTAGGTAAGGGCACGGGTGGGCACGGCCCACCCCAGGGAACCCGAAACGGCACCGGTGCCTCCCTCCCAAATTACGATCCAAAATTATTAAATTTCAATTAATCGATCAATTATATTTACATTTCAACCAAGCAAGCATGAGGACGTAACATTGAAAGCATAACGTAAAGAGTGAGCTGTGTCTACATCTGTAGTTGGTTCCAAATTTGTGAAAAGTGATTTTGTAATGAAGCCACATTTAATAAACGGCATTCATTACTCATAATGAACCCCAAGCATACATCTATTAAAGCTCCATCAAATTAATAAAACACATCTATTCTGTAGGTATACATATGTACATATATACCTATTCTCATTCGAGTATCTCTTACATTTAACAAGCCATTCATTCTTTTAAGAATACACAAATTACAAAACATATTCTTTTCGAGACATATTCCCAATATATATCTAAAGCTTAGTTTACACTTAGTCACTTGTATCGGGATCAAAAGAAAAGACCTTACTTCTAATAGAAAAACAAGACAATGTAATATTTGGGATGTCAGGTCAAAAGCATATAAAGACTTAAATGAAAAGAAATTGATGATAAGTGATATAATATAAAAACTCAATTTAACAGAGAACTCGGAAAAATTAATGTTAGCAAAAAATCCGGCCGCGGAACTGATGAAGTATATACCACATCATGTTATGCATTCAAATATTTGCAACTCTTGCGGACCAGTAATTAAAGTATATCTACAAGTGGTGGTCTAATATAAACAGAAGTCAAAAAAGTTTTCAATATATACAAGTTGAAAACGTGACGATACAACTGCCGATAAAAGTGCCAATACAAATGTCGATACAAATCCAGATACCTGTATCTAAGTGTAAACGTACCTTAAAAATAATTTGACTTTCTCCATTTCGGCCGACTGATAATGAGTCCATTAGAATTATTGTCCGCTTAATATTTTTCCATTCTTAGCATAATGCGACTCGCACTACACTGTTTACGTAGAAGAAAATGCTCAATTTCATTTGTATAAGCGAAATACCCGGGTAGCCACGTAATGTCATCACAAAACAATGTCGAAAATTTGTCGCAAAAAAGAAGAAATTATTGTGAAAACGAAATGTCACACAATAGTTTGACATTTGTATTGTGCTGCCATACTATTTTTCATGGACAAAAATTGCACAAGGAATTGTGAATAAAGGGTGACAGATTTCAGTTGAATACGATGACTAATATTTTGCTTGCGACTGATTATATGGAAAAAATGTAAATATTCAAAATTTGTGGCAAGGTGATATTAATTAATTTGAGTCTGAAAGTGTGACATTGCTGGGTACTCAAATTAATATATCCAGCGAAGAAATAGAGCCCACAAAAATTAATTTTGAAGAGGAACTGCGTACCTGGGCACTTCAGAACAGAATTTCCTTAAAATCCTTAAATGGCTTACTACGAATATTAAACCGTCATAGACACAATTTACCATACGACTCATAGTGTAAAAGATGCAATAATTAGGAAGCTTGAAGCAGCACCAAATCTAATGAATGGTGTGAAAAACTTTTCCAATTTGAAATGTTTTATTAACATCAATGGTATCCCACTTCACAAAAGTACTGCAGACTGCTTCTGGGTGATTCAAATGAAAATCCCAGAATTAAATAATTTCGTTTTTCCTGTGAGTATATATTTTGGACCACAAAAGCCGAAATCTTTCAACATGTTCTTGGAACCATTCACAATAGAATTAAAGGAATTAATTCAAAATGATATATTATTTTTATTCAATTGAAGTTACAATTAAAAATTGGTGGCTTCATCTGTGACGCTCCAGCTAAGGCAGAGGTAACGTGCATTAAATATTTTAATTCTTACTATGGTTGTGGAAAATGTGAAATAAAGGGAAAATTTAAACGGAATCTTTATTATGATAATATTAATTGTTTATTAAGAACAGACGAGAGTTACCGTTCCAGAAAGCAAATTGAGCACCATAAAGGGGATCGTTCTATTCTCGAAACACTTCCAATAAATATGGTGAAAGATTTTTTGCTTAATGGAATGCACGTTTTACATGTTGGCGTTATGAAAAAACTATTAACGTTAAAACTAAAAATAAAAACATTTTATCAACAAAAGATTTACCGCATTCTTCTACGGATTTTATTGAGGTTCATTCACTTCTTTATTTAGCTGAGGACGTATCTCGATATGGTAGGATTGATGAAATTAGTGCATTTCCATTCGAAACTAATTTAGGAGCTTTAAAAAAGTTGATTAGATAACCGAATAAAAGTCTTCAACAAATTCAACATAGATTAACAGAATTAGAATACAACGTTCATAAAAAAAGAATATAATTTAGAAAATGAATTAAGCTGGGAATGGAGTGGTCAACCCAGAATTGAACCATCAGTCAAGCATTTTCAACGATGCAAAACAAGGAAATTTATCCTTATTGTCAACAATAAGGAGTCCTAACTAAGGACGGCCGATATTTCCTCCTTAGGGACGGAAATATAACAATTATTGGGAAATACTTTGACGCCATCACGAACTTGTATTCAAATCCTATAAATTCAATATCCCTCGAGATTGGTATTGCTGTTTCTCTTCAAAATGAAACTCAATTAATACCGATAAATTTAATAAAGAAAAAATGTGTCAAATTTACTCTAAATGGTTTAACTTATGTATTTCCATTTTTGCACAAGTAATATGGATTCTACAGGAAAGAACATTGTTATCACTGAACTTGAACCTTTTGTTTTATTCACCAAAGAATTATCAGATCGCGGATCTACATCAACACAAAACTACAATGAAAGCTCTTCTCAAAAGGAAAATTCAAATATTGTTGGTAATAATATCTATTTTCCTAATAACTATGAAATATAATTTTATCTTATCTGTAAGCAGTTTCACAAATGAGCCCATGTTTAATTATGGAAGAAATATTTAAAACCGTCAGAAAATTAAACGATACAATGGAAACCTTATATAAAAAAATAGGTAAGGAATATTAAAAATATATATACGTCTTTAGACTGTGAAAAAATTATTCTTATATATTTATATATTTTACAGATTCTATCAGGTACAATCAGGAGGTTATTAAAACAGAAATCCGAGGATTACAGGATCTTTCAAATGACTTTGGACAAAAGCTACATGACTCGCTAAATTCAAATAACAATCATAAATATAACTTCGACCTAACAATTTCCACTTTAACTGACTTTGAATCTCATATTCCAAAATGTGAAACAGATATAAATTATAGAAAAGTGCTGGTAAGGTACTTGATGTGTATAAATGTACAGATTTAAACATGTAGTTTTTTTTAGATAACTGATATAAGTTTGGTCGGAGGGAAAAGTATTGAAAATGCCGTCCGTCGAGTTATTAATAGACTATTTGAAATAAGTATTCAGAAGAGAATAAATTTCTCTGGAAAACATGGGAAAATTAAACTTGCTGGGACAGTTTACCTAGAAGTTATATTAGGTAAGTGATATTATTAATTCCATTTATAATTCCAGTCTCGATTGTATTTATTTTTTTCTATTTTCAGATACCGTGAAATGCATCCGCAACAAAGATTTTGCTGAGGATGCTGCCTTAGATGAAATAAAATTTTACTTCCAGCGTGCTAACGAACGCTATCGCATCCAATATAATAAGAAGCAGAAAACTGAAGAAGACTTTACTATTATTTAAGAAGTAAGAAACTAAAGCTATCATATGTAAATACTTTGAAGATAAGACCATATTCAAAACCCCAGGGAAACGTAATAAGCTGGAACCAGCCAATTAAAAAAAAATATAAATCAAAAATTTTTACCAATTTTGCAGGCTTACTTATTCTCGTTCGTTCATATAAAAAAAACTTTGTAACTTTGTAAAAAACATTACGTACTAGTTTAATAATAATAAATGGATTGAATAAACTTTTTTTTCGACAATTTGTGTTTTTTTAAAACGTAGGTTTTGAATACTTAGTATATACTATTTTCTTACAGTTTGACAAAATGGCGACATTTAAATGCCATTTATATGTGAACTAATTGTCACAAATGCCAACAATATAATGTATCACACATATCAATGTGGATCAATTGTCATACGGTATTGTGAACAATTTGTGTGAATAAATTGTCAAAGAATTTATTACCATTAATGTGACAATCTTAAATATTGTTTATGTGACAAAATATGTGACAATTGGCGTCAACCCTGACCACAGTTCTAATCATATTTGTCACATAATTATGTCGACATATGACAACAATTTGTCATTGTTTTGTCGCTAATATGTCATATCTGGCTACCCGGGTAGACTATTTCGAATATTCAGTCAATATATAAATCGGAAGGCGTACCCAAAATTATACACTTACGTTAGTTTATAAATTTTCGCCCCTTTACTAAATCTTGCTGCATCACCAATTTTCGAAAAAAATCGATCGATGATCCTAAGTAAAAAAGCCGGTGCATCGCTGTAAATTAAACAGTAGTTTTTAAAACTAAATTAAAAACAAGCCAAGAGACCCCCGATCCACGGTAAGGTCTCTTGTTCCCCTAATAAAGAACAAAAAGGAAAATAAACAAATGTTAAGTCAATAAGTCAAAAATAAAAAGTGTAATAAGAAAAACTTGAGTTCTGAGATTAGAAATTCAAAATGTCAAGAAAGCGACCTTTAATCGGAGCTGGTGTGATTCTGGCATAAAAGCACTCCCAGTCCTTGCTGTAAGTGGAAAACGTAACCTCATACCAGCTTTAAAACTGAAAAAATTAGCAGAGGCCTTAAAAAAGCACTCAGAATCATCGCCTCGCTCTTAATGCAGCCAAATATATGTATCCTATCGTCAATCTCTTACATTTGGAAATATTTATTAACAACTTAGGAAACTGCAAGAGGAAGAAATTGTTTAAAACATAGAATAAATACTTGGCTAAACTTATTGATATAATAATGACACTTGTTCGCCAGGTCTTGCCATTGAGAAGGCTCCTGGAGGACTCATCTTTTAAATATAGAGGTAATTTCTTGAAAAGTCCTCAATTTTCTTGTAAATATCATGACAAATTTCTTAAATTCATCAGTAATTATAAAAAAAATCTTAAAAATTGATCCATCATCCTTGGAAGCTGAAGCGATGGTCATGTAAAACATGCTTAAATTAAAAACTTACGAGATGAATGCTGGAAATTTGAGAAAAAATATTAAAGAAGATTATAAACTTTTTAAAGCGGCAATATTACTCCCAGTGAGCTTCGCCGACTGTAAAAGAAGTTTTCCTGCTATGAGGTGGATAAAAACGTGGCTTAGAAACACAACGCTTCAAGAACGATTCTCTCAGATGTCAATGCTCAACATTGTTAAAATAAATTATAGCTGAAAAGGTATTGAGCCGATTTGCAGAAAAGATAGAAAACTAAAGATTATTCAAATAGTTTTTGGCAATCTCTGTTGACAACATCATCAAGTAAGTTTAATTTAAATTAACGCGAAAAGTATTAAAATAATAGTTGTATTCCCTTCCAGCAGCATGATTATAATGATATTAATTTAGAAGTGAAGGATGGTGACGAATTTAAATTAAACGATAATGCCCCGAGAGACATTTTTACTGAGAATAAGTTCTGTACCATGTGTATCAAGGAAAGTTAGGTGGGATTTTGAGCTTACCAGACATTTCTTGCACGTAAAAAAAACTAAAATACAAATTGTTTCGTCTTATTCAAACTGAATATAGAAAATTTAGATTCATATTAATAAATATAATTTCTAAATTATCTCCGATTATGATAATAGTAGTAAATTCTCTTACAGAAAATAATATAATGTTTTAGTAGGTATATAATATTATGTTGACTTTTTGTAAAATGTTCTTCTTTGTAGCAAATCAGTTTCATTGTGCGATAACTTTCTTATCGTAAGAAGAATTTTTTTCATTACCAGAAATGTTTCTGCACATATTAATTAAATTAAGCTTTTAGGTCTTCGGTTTTATTGCCGTTCAAAGGAGTTTTCTTCTTTCTGTGAAAGTTTTCTCACTCCAGTAGAAATCGTAATGCCAGTAGATTAAAAAAAAATCACATGTATTTTGTATTCGATCTAAATGAAATCCAGTCAAATGTATAGGCGATATTTATTTAAGAATGAGCTCTTGCTCGAAATCAAACAACGGTAATCAATAAAATAGTTTTCTGATGTAAGGAAACTTGGCGTTAAAACTAATTAACGTTTTAGAAACTTTTACACATTTTTGAAAAACAATACTTGATTGAAGAATATTTTTTTTCAATTTTTGTGTCAAGCTGCCCCTTACTAGGCCAACCCCACAACATGTAGACGTCTAAGAATCTCTAATTCTTTTCGGAAGTTATAAGATGATAAAATCAAAAAGAGGAACTTTTTAACCTAACTTTGTGTTACCAGTCCATATAGAGATGATATTCAAATTTGTAATATGATAATTCAAAAAACTCGGTAATAGCAACATTATGGCATTTTGAACTTTTCTGCTTAAATACAGATACATCTAAAAATTAACTTTAACTAAATATAATTAACAACAAAACCCTTATTTTCTGTAGTTAAAGGTAGAGAAATCCAACTTCATATTTATCTCGTATCGAAATTAATCAAAAATATTGACTGCAACCATTAACTAAGATTTATTTCTCCATATTAAAGTACAATTTCTACAGCAATAACCCTCCATCTGTAGATCGCTTGAGTGTGCTAATAGTCAGCTACTGTAGTAGCTCCTTGATAAAACGATGGAATAAAACATATTTCGATGTACACTAAATAGGTATATATATGTATGTATGTATGTATGTATTTCCATGTCAGTCAATAATTGCTGTAACTCGTCGAAAACGTGTTATTATATTCCATGATAAATACCTTTCCATTTTGCAGTTTTTTACTGAATTAAAAAATTCGCTTCAGACCAATTATCCGCCCTAGCATTTCTTTAAGGTAAAGCAGTAGATCAATTTGGGTCCGCCCATCACACTCATCCGGAATGTTGAATAGACGACACCGAACTTGGTTTACTTCGAAGCCTATAATTACGTTGAATCTACCATTCGGGACTCTCGAGTGGCTTAGCCGTCACAACTAATAATTAAATAAAGTCATAAATTTTGCCATGATATTCGCGGCCTTAGCAAAATCCACATTATAATTAACACGTAATATGATTAGCATAAGCGCCTTCATATATATATATACACACACATACACATATATACATATTTGTCTCTTACGGTTTGTGCCTGTACCTACTTTGATTAATTCATTTAGAGTGGTCTCGGGCGGTACTTATAGTAGATTTTTGCGCCTCGGGTTAGCCCATTTGGAATTGAAATGAGATATCTTGAGATGAGATCCATATACATATATGTATTAATATATATATATAATAGCGCCGCACTATTCGCCGTCGGTGTTGCAGTTGACTGATGAGGAGGCCTCCTGATGGCACCTGATCATCTAGAGCCACTCAACTTCCTCGTTATATGAATTAACATAAGCGCGATGCTCCCAGTTTTCTCATAATAAATGTCATCATAATGAATCACTTAGCACCGACAACGATGTGGACCGGCACCAGCACAGCTCCCAGGCGGAGCACCATGATCATAATGGCCTTCGAGCGCAGAGACAACTTAAAATGCAATAAATCATTTTGCATAATTTGTATCTTTTAGCTGCTTACGCATTTGCATAATCTCCACCATCAATAGCAGCCCAGCCGTGTCTTGGACCAGAAGAATAGTGTGCTCTGATCATTTGATGCAAGATCATCAGAGCCAGACAGAGATCAGCCGCTGTATGTACATAGTACCTACATTATATTGATTCAATATCCGCAACTGCGGCTTAGCTTAGCTTAACTTGCGGGTATCATGTGTAACAACATATTATAGTGTGCGATTGCATTACACTCGTGTACTACCTGTGTTGTTGCGCAACAGACTTTTGTCGAATGTTTAATCGATATTGACTGGAGCTGAATCAGAATGATGTCTTCGAGTAAAAAAGCTAATAATAATACGAAAGCCAATTATACTTTAGTCGGTGAAGGTGTGTCTCGAAGGAGTGGACTTACTGAAAGTGATCTTTACGTTCCTCTTTCAAAAGGTGATGCATTCCTTTCAGATGTTTAAAAGGTTAATTTATTTCTTAATAAAATATCTCGTAAAATTCATTTACTATAGTTTGTATGTGAACCACCCTTTCAGATTATGAATCAGAAGCAACTTTATAGATTTTTTTTTTTGTTTTTAGTTATTTGTAGGCCACTACATAAAAATAAATATTCCCAGGCAAATCACAACAATGTATGCATTATTGAATTTCTTATCAGAAATAGAGAGAAATATCGATTCCAAAGAGGTTTCTGGATATGGTGCGAGTATTTGACAACAACTCATACCACCTCATTCATCAAGTCATCTAAAAACGGGGTAATAACCTAGGCACACGGGACATATAAATGATCATTGCGTAGCTCATGTGTTATTGCATCATTGGCGCAATGATCAAATCGTTTCGTCATTGCACCAATTACACTCGCACAAGTTCATTCATTTGTAATTATGCATTGCTCATCATTCCACTTGCCAATAAGTGCGCTTTCAGTGATGAGAAACCGTAAGTTATTGGAAAACTCAGCTGATTTTCCACCCATCACTGTCAGATGTTATTTGTGGAATTTGCAAATTTTGAAATCATTGCAAGTTGTGTTCAGATTTTTAATTTTCACTTATAACTAGTATGTATTTTATTTATAATATTTATGTTATCGGATACAAGGCTCAATTCCATTTTTAACAAATTACTTCACACTTCACAGTTTTTAATTTACAAAATTGACAACTGCCATCTGTCAAATTAAATTACCGTCAATATTTCGTGAGTTTACCTTACCAAGCAATGATTATTCGATCAATTACGTAAATGGATCAATGATCATTCTATCACGTTGTGTGTCTAGGGTATTACCACAGACAAGAAATACCCAGGTATCGACGGTACTACTAAGAAAGTGATGTATGGAAGAGCTCATAGAAAACCTTAATAACTCACTGATCTCGGCTAAATATATCATGGGCACGAACTAAAAATGATCTAGGCACATCAGCGCGGATTTTTGTCTCAGGCCTTTAAAAAATGTTTTCAATGGAGGAAATCACTGATTTATTTCTAGAATTGAAATCGGCCATATTTCTTCAGAATTCGTGCGGTTTATTGGTAGCTATAGACCATCCGAGAAAATTCTGTCTACGGTCTTGCTTGGTGAGAAAGGTGTGGGGGGGAGGGATATTAAGGCAAAATCACATCCCAGCAAGCCTCAGGCTTGGCCTCTCTCAGGCTTCCTCGCAGCTCACCACAAGGCTTGCCTAAGAGAAATGAAAACAAAATGATACCACCGGGCCCGCACGGTAGACATACTAACAAGGTATGACTATCCGGCCCAATAGATTCGCCATTTTCGGTGTTAATCGATTCACATGACGCGCTTCTTAAAAAGTGACAAATATAAAGTTTAATATTTATGTAAATTTATTCGACTGGATCCATTTAAAATCTTAAAATAAGTACCATTTTACTTTCTAAAGAGAACGATAAATTGAAGGAAGATTATTAGAATTGTATTCCACATTTTAATTTGACACTTCGTTATGATGCATTGCAAATTTGCCTTCTATTTTAGGAAATTACGATTACCACTAACTAATTTCACTATAGAAATAATAAAAATATCTTAAATAATCAATTAGGAGTGCAAATAATAGGTATTTCAGTCTTATTTTGCATCTATTATCGATAAAACTTTCGTGGCACTTTGTTTAGATCCGAACTAATTTCCGTGAAATGAGCTTTAAACTAACAAATTCAAGGTATATTTATGGTAAGAAACTCATATTATATTTATTGCAACCTTTTTAATGGATCCAGTGGAATAAATTTACATAAATATTAGCACTTTATTTTTCCCGTTTTAAGAGTCGATTCGTGTGACGTCACACGCACTTGACAGCCCGGACAATCATACCTTGTTACTCTGTATATCGTGCGGGCCCGGTGCTGTCATTGTAATTTTGTTAGTACATCTGTTGACAGAAGTAGGCCTGAGGGAGAACATTGAGGAAAGCGCTCCTTGCGGCTAGGCTTTGAGGCTAGCTGCTGGCTTGGTTTTATGTTGCATCATTTAAAAACCCGTATTGGAAATTTTGACAGCACCTCGAGGAAGCCTCGAAGCCTGGATGTGTTTCTTCCATTACTGTTTTCAATAACTTGCATTCTGTACAATACAGCAAACTTTAAGCCTGATTCAGATTGCTCGACACAACAGCAACGCAAAAAACAGTTCTGCTGTATCAGATTGCACTACAGCAGCACAATGCAGCAACCAGAATCTTCTGACATTTCTGTATGCATATGACAGCATATCCACGCTGCCTATGAAGACAGCAGCAGCAAATTAACAATTTGAGATGACTCGGCAGCACGACATTTGTGCTGCTTTCTCTCAATCAGCTGATCGGTCTCAACCAATGAAAACGATTTGCTGTCGCTGCCGCTGCCGTGCCAATCTAATTCAGGCTTTACTCCTAGTTTGAAATTTGAATCCCGTCCCGATATTTATTTTCATATTTGACGAATAGTCAGGCAGCCGAAACCGCTGAAAGTTCTTGAAATTATTCCTTCTTTGACTGTACTTAAACATACGCACTGTCATTCTTTGCATTCCACGAACTGAATTTATTGGAGTAAATTGAAATTTCACTGTGCACTCGCATCTTATCATCGATTTGCATTAATTTCTAGTAATCTTCCTACTGGTATGGTGTACATTTTACCTAGTCGCAATTTTAATGCGATTTCAATCAAATTTTTGACTTAATTAATACTTTATCATATTTAAAACATTTCTGATGTGCGAAACAATAACTTTCGAGTCCATATTTTTTGTTAAAATTTGCAATTTTCTTAAATACGGAAACCAGTGATATCCGCTTAGGAGATATTTCCCTAGATGTGCGATTTGTACCCATGCCAATAAATTTCGTTAAAGTTTGTAATTTTGTATGCTTATCCATCTATTAAAAGAAGTAATTCTTTCATTAATGCTTAACCCTGCTCATCCCGCGAGATGGTAGACAGAATTTGTTCCCCGGACCATCTATAGCCACCAATAAACCACACGAATTCTAAAGAAATATGGTAGATCTCAATTCTAAGATAGAAATTAATTTTTTCCTATATTGAAAAACATTTTTGGTTCGCGCCCATGATATATTTAGCCGAGATCAGTGAGTTATTGAGGTTTGCTATGAGCTCTTCCATACATCACTTTCTTATATCGATATCGATGGGACCATTTCAGTGTTGCACTTTTTCTGGCAGCGGAGAACTGGGAGCACTGAAGTCCATCGAACATATTTCTGTCATATTCCTTGTATTTGTGGACACACGTATTATATACACGGAACTGTCAAACGTAATAAGTGCTCTTTATTGATATATAGAAACTAATTTCTTCTTAACTTTATGCCAATTACCCAAATAAATTTTTTTAATTCATTTAACTCCAAAATTTCACAAATAATCCCGCCAGTACACTTTGACAGAGCAGATGACAGTTCAACTTGAATATGTATTTGTAACACCGAAAAAATATCCAGTTCCAAGTAGGGAAAATCAGTGCAAACCTCGTGTTGCACTTCTGCTATAAAGATTGTCCCATCGAATATTTTCAGTGTTGCACTGCTGGAAAAAATGCAATACTGGTGTTGCACTGAACTCCCATCAAAATCAACATTAGTACTACCGTCGATATCTGTGTATTCCTTGTTTGTGGTATTACGTAAGTGCAATTGAATAAAGCTCATGTCAGAAGATCCAGTATAGAAAATGAAACTCTAAGCGGACTTTCACACTAGATAAAACATACAGCATACAACATACATGATGCATGGTACTAAAACATAATCTTCACACAAAATTCTTATTTCAGTTGAAATGGATACATTAAGTAGAGATGATGATATGCTTTTGCTCGCTATGTTAAGAAGGCAAACAAAGAACGGCGCATCCAATGCTGCCTGAATATTAAAGATCCTGTTCAGGATGCGAAAAAATATTTTTCCATCTTTTTCATCCTCCATTATAACAAATTTCAATATAATTTATCGTTTATCAGAAGAAAGCTCTCACTGCACTTCCCAACAATTATTTTTACAACTCGTTGGTATGAAGGCTCCCATCCCATTTTAATTCAAGTGTTCTTTCACTGATTTCGCAGTTGCAATTTCCATTCGCCAAGTGTCTAGTTCGTCCGCTATAAAAACTGCCTCTTAAGTCCCTGATACATGATTATAGATATTCGAGACTAGACCGGACGTAGGTAGTATCATTGTGTATTAAGTGACTAACGACCGTGGGTTCTAAAGGCTTGATTTGCGCTAAGGGTTAAATCAAAAAAGAGTACAGAATAATTGCGATGGACTTGGTCGGCACCACCAGAGGGCGACAAGTCATCTAAAATTTGAAACAAAATAGTCATACACAGCCCATTTACCATCGTCTGTGATTACTTGTCATTTTATATTACAAGACATCTCTGCTCAAAATTAAAATTCGCCTATTGAACTTAAAATTCAATCAAATATAATGTCTTAATCCAACAAAGCATTTCCTTTCAAATTAAGTATAATTTTCTATCTCAGTGTAGCGAAGTTGAATTTCAAAAAACATTGTTGGTACTAGTATTTTAGCAATTAAAAAATTATATTTACAATTCTCAGAAAAGAAAAAAAAAACTTCTAGCGTTCAATCGACAATCCCGAAACTAAAGAAGAGAAAAACCGATGCGGACAGATGATGCAGTTATAATTACAAAGATTATTTTTTTTTACAAAATCCTCGTTAAAGAATTCATTTTCAAGAACTACACAAAATCAAAGATCTTATATTGTATGTACTCTAAACTGTCGGCCAGTCTAGGAAGAACCACAAACAATAGATTATACAGAAATTACATAAAAGGTGAAAAATAGAAAGACAGAAAAACTATCCATAAGAAAAATAAGCAATAATAATTAGTTAATTGTACATAGAAATGTAATTACATTGCAATTATGTGCGCAATATATTGGCGAGCTCTGACGACCAAATGAGTAAATGCCGGAAAAGCATTCCACAGGTGAGTGATATAAGTGACGAAGGCGAGTTGAAGAATTGAGTGTGTGAAATGGAGATCAATATTTACCTATGCTTTGTGAAGTTAAAAAATGTCAACAAAAGTCAGTGAGGTATTGCAGTAATTTGAATAAAAATTTAAGTGATCTGCATTGAAGATAGAATTCTAAGATATATCCAAGCGGTAGTGTCTCATATGTAGAAATATGTTCAAATATTCGTAACCCATAAATAAATCTGATTTCATAGAAATGGGAATTAAATTTTTACTCTTTCAAGACCAATATAGAGTCTGCAGGCAATTTTTCAACCTACTACATTAAGCACAGAATTAAACGACAAGTACCGAGGTACTTTCAGTTTGTTGGCTTACAACCGCAAATCAGAGTTTCATGAAGAAATTCTGAGAGTATACTATATACGATCTCATCAGGACAGCAATGTAACCCTTAACTACCTGCTGTCTACACTACAGTGAACTCGGAAATCTGATTTCCATAGGTAAAAATAATTATAATTAGGCTTTGAACTAGTTTGAGACATGTTGATATCGTTAGAAATGCTGCAGACAGCCATAGACCGCCATATATTTTCCCCACAGTCTCCGAAATGTAACCGCAGCATTATGTCGATTTTGACCCCTAGACACTTGATTTTATCTATGTAGAGTAATGCAATCCTGTTAAGGACAATTGGAGATAATTCAGTAAAAAGGCATTCTTTCTGTCGAATGCGATACGTTAAGATTTTTACGATTGAAGAAAAGTTTGTTTTTTGAAGGACATACCGAAATTTTGGATAGAACAAGATTGATTCTTTCATCGCAATCCTCTTGTAGGGAGATGGGACGTTCAAAGTTATATTTGAACATCGTCCGTAGAGATGAACTCTTGTGTCCTCAATAATATTCAAAAGATCAATTATAAATAATGTGAAAAAAAAGATCCCAGTGTTTTTTTTTAAGGCAGTGGAACAGAAGATCCCATCCCAAGCACGGAGGCCAAAGCGGCCCATTGTGCTATCCTGCTGGAGCCCCTTTCAGCAAAACCTTCCTATCCTCCTAATGAAGCCCCTCAGGTATTGATGAAGAAGGGTTTCCACCTCATCTATAGATAGAAGAGCAGACCCTAGAGTATCCAGCCTGCTCCGGGAAAAGGCCGGACATACACACAAAAAGTGTTCAGTTGTTTCATCCTTGTTAGATGAGCGTGAAGTGAGCTGTGGCTGGTGATGATGCCAACCACAGTTCTACATTGTTTCCTTCCGAGCCCCGATAAGAAAATCGGAGATATTCCTATTGGGCCCATCAAGAAAGAGTTTTCTGCATCTACAAGTACTCTGGTTCACCCATCTCAGCTAATACTCGAGGTGGCAACACCTATGGCGGGTTCTGGTCCAAGGAACGGCGAATTAAAACCAGCTCTAGCTAAAAGTCAGCCCTTTCATTCTCCATGATCCTCATGTGACCAGGAACCCACTGAAGGGATACCTTGTTGTGAATTCACAACTTATCTACAAACGACCTGCAATCCCCCAGTAACTTATATGTTATAGCAATGTCCTTCCCCTTGATTTGCATATTAAGGGCTATCTTCGCTGCCATTGCGATGGGCATTGGATAAAATTAGTCCTAAGCTGAACCGCCCACCTCTACCTGTTCACAGAAGAACGAACGATTGCGTCAATGTTATAGGAGCCGCTGAGAATAAAAATTCCATGATGAACTTCTTCAAAAGTATTTCATGATTAACGCTGTCAAATGCCTGGGACAAATCAAGTGAAGTAAGGATAATAAGCTCATACTGTGATTTTTAATAGCGGCATTGCACAATTGCGGGATGAACAGACAACCAATTGCAATAATAGTAATAAGTAATAATATTAATATGTAGTATTAAGATTATATATTGTCATGTAATTCACTATCTGCCAGTAGATGATTTCCTCCAGCGCCTTCGAGAGGAGACATAGAATCAGTCAGAAATCAGACAAAACATTGGGGAGAGCTTTTTGATGATAGTGCATATAGTTTATCGGGGCCGCCGACAGCAGGCTTGATCGAAAAGATTGCATTATAGAGCTTAACTAGTGTGATATCATAGAAATTGAAAGACCTCCGATTATTATTGACGAAGGGCGTAGCATAAGCAGTACGCAGCAAAGAATTAAGGCTGTCATTAAAAATACGGAAGGGCTCTTTTATTCAACAGACCGGGGTACTCGGTGTGAACGGATTCGATTTCCTCCGAATCCTTACAGTTCCTACAGAAATCGTTCGCCGCTATACCCAGTTTTCGAGCATGGTCTCCTATGGCCCTGTGACCCGTAATGACCCCTACTGGATTCCTGGTATTTGTTCTGCTATCATTAAGCACTTATCTTGTCCTTCTCCTGTCATATGCAGGCCACAATTGCCTCGCAATATGGCAGATTTCCAAGTTGCCTCTTTACAGATGCCCCTGATGATCTCTTTTAAAGCTCCGATCAAGATTCTTACATAAGCTATAGCTGCAGAGCTATCCATTTTTGGCCAACTCATCAGCTATCTCGTTATTTAATATTCCTGTGGCCAGGTACCCAGCATAGGATCACCTTGTGCCATGTAATCGATTTCTCAAGGCTGGTCTTGCATAACTGCACCAATTTCGATTTAACCAACATAGCATCCAGAGTCTTATAGCTGCCTGGCTGTCTGTGTACATGCAGATGTACCACGCGGACTCTGTTACAGCACCTGTGCCTGCGATCGTCTTAGATCCATTCGTAAATATATAGATATGGGATGTTACAACCATTTCCTTCCCATCCAAATCACTCCTGGTGGGCATCATTGCAAAGACACCCCCCCCCCCCCCCCCCAAAATTAGAAAAGGGATTTTATAGTCCCTTTCTTCTCTGCAATCACTGTAGTCTATCTTCTAGAGTATATTGGAATGCCAAAAACCCTTTTCCATCCTTCAACCTCCACTCTCAGCCTGACAATACTAATTGCCGCTACAATCCTGCATCTAGCAGGGAGAAATCAAGCTGACCTCCAGTGCCGCCGTGGGCGTGGTGCGCAAAAAGCCAGTTACTCACAGACAAGCGGCCCGCTGAGTTTTTGACAGCACATCGATGTTACATTTCCTCGTCAGTGCCGTCCACCAAATCGTGGAGCCATAACAGAGGATCGGCAGAAGTATGGCTGTGTACATTCAACGTACCACCTTGGGTTTAAATCCAGTTTCCGCAAAAATTCTCTTGCACGTGTAGAATGTCACACTGACCTTCTTAGCACATTCTTCAAAGTGTGTAAAACAGGCGGAAGGATATAAGCTAACGACAGTGTGACAGAATTCATCAGAAGTCGACAACGATACTAAATCCTGTCTGCCAGTCATTTACATCACTTTTCCTGTATATTACGACCCACCTTAGTAGAAATTACTAACAATGACTCCTGTTGTAATAAAAAATGTCAATCGGTTTCGAAAACCCTCTTTCCCGCTCGAGGAAATGCTATGTAAACTAGTACTGTTGCATGTGGAAATTGCGCATAAATGCGAGCATTTCTCTACATTGAACACTAAGTTTTCTGAGAAGTTCCTATTAGCCTCTCGGTAAGCTTTTCGATTATCATCCCATGGCCCATGAACGTTTTTGTACTTAAAGCTCATTTGCATTTCAATCAAATTTCACTACATGTTTTATCATGAACGAATGGTGTATTTGTATTGGTTAAAAATACATTAAAGTTTTTAATTATGACGCGCAATTCCAAATCGTATTCATTTAGTAATTTAAAATATTGTGAAATGCATTAATATCATCTATGTCCTCTAATCCGTTGTGAAACAAAGAGTAGAAATAGTACATTCGATACATTCTGTCATAGCCCTCAGTTCACTCCACGACTTTTCAGTTGATATGCCTTCCATTAAAACGAATTTTCTTCTACTTCTTCATGATCTTATTTTATGGCACATTCCCTGAGGATCGTTTAAAACTTTGAAAAAAATCCCCCTTCTATCATAAAAAAAAAAAAAAAAAAAAAAAATATTCAGAACATGCAGATGTACATAATAAAATGATCGTGCGATATTAATGAATTCACTGATGATAATAGCAATGATCATTTCCATTATTTCATCATGATTTGACTGACTAATGTATTAACGAGTAATTTCACTCATTGCTTATCGCAACAAGAAAATAATCGAACAACTCATCGAACTGCTCATTACGTGATCATGGGAAAACTCATATATTATAGAAAATTTTTATTTATTCCGGACTGGAATCGAACCTACACTTTTAGAATCGGTCAATGATGGAGAATTGAAAAAATAATAATAAAAATTCTTAAAATTCTTCAATTCTCTATTATAGAAAAGTATATAATGACTTTAGTCGCAAGTCTAGAACAAATTTTATCATTACCTTCATCTAAAATCTCATGATGAACTCATCGATGAAGTCATCAAATTGTGTCAATTAGGATGCCCCCCATACTAATTTGAAAAAACACCATGTTTGTAAATGTTTAATGCAATATTTTATTATGAAAAGGCGAATGCCCATCTTAGGCCCTACATGAACAGACATTAGAGATGTCTTAAACGATGCATTATGATACTCTGAATATATTTTGTTAAGAATATTTATTTTAATTAAGCGGGGGAAAGCTCAGGGGAGAGGGTCAAAGTTTGATCTAGTATATTTTGGTAAATCTAATATAAAATCGAATTCCTTAGGTCCTCAGAAGAAGTTTGAGTACCCACACTCCTATACTCGAAGGCTTTAATAGCCATCTCCATACTTACCATTTTTGTATTTCCCTCTATTTTACTCGAACTGAGGTACTAGATTTTTCGTACCTTAGATCGGCTCTAGCTCATTAAGATTATGTTTGATCGGAAAACGGGTTTCACAGTTCGCCTAAGCTCATTGCCAGCTTCAATTCGTAGAAGACAATTTTCCCCCGGATACGGTAAGGGTTGGGGGAACGAACCACTGGCGTGCTGAGGGGGGTGGGGGTGGGGGGCATGGTTCTAATACGGCATGCTGCATATCAAATAAAAGGTTCCGTCGGGTACTATCGTGGGGTGTACATTTTTCCCGATTCAGAAAACTTTGAGGTAGTAGGTCGACCCACAAACAAATAAATCAAAACTCAAATAAAAAAATGGTATAAAAATTAACAAAATATGACCCTCTCAAACAGTCAATTCACAGTCACTTCATTTGGTGGAGATTTGCTTGTTTCAATATTTCAATCGTTCTCAGTAAGGTGCAAAGAGAATATTTTAGCTGAATCAAATTATAGGATTTCTTTACTTTTCAAGAAAAAATTTTCCACTTTTTCCAATGCGACTTAAATTCTTCTTTTTTTTTCGTGGCAGCGGGATGAGAAATTCCAAGCACATAGGTCAAATCGTACCATTGTAGTAGCTTACTAAGTAGGAAAAGGTATAAAACTATAAAAGTAGAAAGAAAACTAGGTTGGAGGGCAGACACAGGACCTTGTTGAGGTGGAACTCGAGCCCACGAACCCTGGGATGATAGTCAGTTCGCTTGCCAACTGAGCTACCGAGGCCATCATAGATTTAAGCTTTCACCACTCTTTTAGCACTAGAAAAAAATGTCAAAGCAAATTCGGTTGAAAAAAGCTATCCACTAAGTGATGAACCAAGCAGATAAGAAAATGGCGCTGATTACATTTGCAAAGGCCGGACGTTGTTAATACATAGTCTACCACAAATGGACGTCAGTTATCGGTCAACAAAATAATCTACAATAAAAGTAATTAGGATTTTAATGCCCGTGTAGAGAGGAATTTAATATGTAGGTAAATTCCATAATTCGCAATTGATTTACTTTTCACCATCTTAGTCCTGGAATGGGATATTATCTCTATCTACATATGTATGTCTCCCTATTTTCCAGTATTCAACAATAAATTTCCTAGAAACTGTTCACCCTTTTGAGCGTTCGAAAAATGACTGTTCACTCTGCAGAATAGTTCTGGTAAAATTTTGTCTGTTCACTTAACGGAATGTTCACTCTAGCGCGACTCTATTGTATTTCATCCATGGTATGATCTAATTATTTGAGATAAATTTATTTCTAAAAGAACGTATGAAATCTACATAAAAAAGTGTGTCTCTGTGAGTTAATTTTTTTTTGCACACACACACACATACACACACTAACAATAAATAATTACGGCCAATCTAAGCACATTGACGAGATCTTAAAATTGTAGTGAGGACGAAATTCATGCACAGATCTGTGGCACAAATTTCCTCATTAATCAAGAGTTTGCGCTCTTTCTAAGATTAATGACGCTGCATTAATTTCAATGAAGATATTCGCTTGAATTGAAATACTTAAACGAAAAAGAAAAACCGAAAAAAATCTACAAAAAGACAGTAATTTCCGATGATATCAGCAGCATACCAGATTACCAGTCAGTACCAGCAACTAACTATTGATTATTGTCTGACCCAGTGCCGACCGGACCGGACGGAAAATCGCGTCGTCGTCATCTCATCATCATCATCATCACATTTTCAAC
Source organism: Dioctria rufipes (assembly GCA_963924295.1). Lineage (NCBI taxonomy): Eukaryota > Metazoa > Arthropoda > Insecta > Diptera > Asilidae > Dioctria > Dioctria rufipes. The sequence goes on along the minus strand of OZ002740.1, from coordinate 325,072,992 downwards.
TTCCAAGCTCTGAATTCAGTTCGGGTTTCATTAGCGACACGGTGTGGCAGCTAAAGATTGATTCCGTCGATACTGCAAGTCATATCGAATTACAATTTTGGAAATGCTTTAATTAGTGTTCAATTACGGACCTTTCGCGGTAAAGTAGGTTAGGTAGTTAGGTATAGTGTGTATAGCGAGCATGTACGATGCAAGTGTAATTCCAAGGAAATTTCTAGTTTTAATGGATTTCAGTTCAGGTGATATTTTATCGCTTGTTTATCGATTTCCATGAGCTTAATAATTATTTCTTGACTGTTTCTGGTTTCAAATGTCCATCTATGATCGATTGAGCGAGCAATTAATTTTCTAATGATTAATGCAAAAATTTTATCTTTTGACTATATATTGGCTATAGTGGATACGCTAGGTTGACGGGATGATTTTTATTTTATTTTTTATTTTTTTATTTTATATTTTAATAATTATTTTTAGCTTTGATAATTCGAAATGCATAAGTGTTTTCGTTTGCCAGATTATAAGAAAAAATTACTATTTTGGGGAATTTCCAAAATCTTATACATCATTCCGTGTTGGTGCTAGTCACCTTTACCTCGGGCATAACAATAAATAATAAATGAACCTATCATCTGATTAAGATGATTTATATCCGCGACTTATGAAAAGAGTCACACTAGAAATAATAACGATTCTGACTTATATAATTAATGTCGATCTTACTAAGTCTACATTGCCTGACATGTGACAAATAGCAGTAGTTGCTATTCCTAAAATACCCACACTCTCTAAACCATATGATTCCTAACCATTTAGAAAATAAGTATAAATAAAGCAAAAAGCAGAAATATCGAATGCAGAATAAGTAACGCACATGATGCCAAACATATGTGGAAAGAAATTAAGCGGACAGTGCTAAAAGATACAAGCAATACAATACAATGTATAGAATTTGGAGAGAATAAGATAACGGAGAAGAAGGAAATTGCAGATAATTTCAACGAATATTTTATACAAAGTGTGGAGACTATCAACAGATCTATACCATCTAAGACCTACGAGGATGCAATTCATATGACAGACAAGCGCTTTGTATTTAAATTACTAAATGATAGGGAAATAATTCAAGTATGTAAAAGTCTCAACCAGAAGAAAGACTATAACAAACTTAGCCCCAGAATTATAACTGAAAATAGGGAATTAATATCGGTTATAACTACCACAGTTAATAAATCTTTATCTAGTGGAGTATTTCCGAAATGCTGGAAGGAATCTCGTGTAATTCCAATTGAAAAAGTTAAAAACACCGATAAATGCGAAGAATACAGACCAATCAACATGTTACCATTAATGGAATTAATGGAATTAGAAAAAGCAGTGCAAATACAACTAGAAGAATATATGGAGACTAACAACTTATTTTTAAAGACACAGTCAGGTTTTCGTAAAATTCATTCTTGCGAAACGGCGTTAAATTTGGTCATTACACAGTGGAAAGAAGAAGTGGACAAAAAAAAAACGTTGTCTTGACCGTGTTTCTGGACTTAAAGCGAGCTTTTGAGACGGTTGAACCATACATATATATTACTAAATAAACTAAACAAATATGGAGTTAACAATAAAGAGTTAAAATGGTTTGTTGATTATCTATGTGATCGCTGTCAAAGAACAAAAGTTGATAATATCTTGTCGGAATTAATGTACAATAGACTAGGTGTGCCGCAGGGTTCGGTATTGGGAACTCTGCTTTTCTTGATATATATAAATGATATTAAAGATGCAGTGGTATATGGTGAGATAAAGCTCTTCGCAGATGACGCGCTTATATATATTGTTGGGACAAACGTGCAAGACTGTAAGGAAAAATTAGAACACGATCTAAAAAACCTCAACAAGTGGTTTGAAATTAACAAACTTAAATTGAATGTGAGTAAAACAAAATTTATGACTATTAATTACAGGCAAGATTTAGATATAAAAATTAACAATGAGACGATTAAAAATGTGACTGATGTGAAATATTTAGGAGTGATAGTGGATAGAGACTTAAAATTTAAAAACCATATAGAGTATATTTGTAAAAAAATCGGTAAAAAGGTGGGATTCTTTAGAAGAATCAGGAAAAATATATCAATGAAAAGCGCAATTGACATATATAATGTGATTATAAAATCTCATTTCGAGTATTGCTCAACGATACTATTCTTAGGCGCACAAGGAATGATCGAACGTTTACAAAAACTACAGAATAAAGCAATGAGGATAATTTTAAGATGCGACAAATATACACCAATACAATGTATGCTCGATATTTTAAAGTGGTTGAATGTCCGACAGAGACTGCGGTTGAATATGCTTCTAATTATCTACAAAGTGAAGAATCAAAAACTATCGAGATACCTAAATGAACTAATACAATATGTGGGGGATGTCCAACCATATCAACTTAGAAGAAATAATGATATAAGACTGCCGAGATGTAACACACGAGCTGGTCAGAACTCACTGATATATTGAGGATTTCTACTCTTCAATGAGCTTCCTAGTGATATAAAAAATGAAACAAGATGGAATTTTTATAAAAAAAAATGTATAGAATTTGTTATGAACATTAATTAAGTGAATACTGAACAATTATTATGATTATATAGATTACCTTGAATATTTGCATAATGTAATTGGCGTGTAAAGAGAGTATATATCATACTAATAAAGAAGTAATAATAATAAATAATAATAATAAATAATTAGTCTTATATGCCCTCTAGCTAAAAATTTTGAGAAGTTATGGAATACATAAGTGAAAACAAGTTTTTATATGTTTGGCAATCTACGTTTAACATGAATCAAAGCTTACTTGACTTTAATATGGCATTTGATTCTATATAGATCTTGAAGAAATTCTCTCAGATTTTTTTCTTTTCATCCTCAGCAGTCACACTACTCAAATTTTTTTTTTTTTTTTTGTGGACGAAGTTAGTCAGTGAAGGTGAACTAGGTGGACAGACCTACAGGATCTTAATAGTGGTATACCTCAAGGTTCCATCCTTGGACTATTATTGTTTAGCCTATATATAAGTGAGCTTACAGATGTGATAGCAGTTTCTTCTGTATGCTGATAATGTGCGGCTGTATCTCTGTAGATCAATAGGTTTAATGGAAGACCGCGTATACAGACTAAATGGAGACTTTTAGCATGTTCAAAATTCTACTATAGAATTAAATTCCAATAAGTCTAACTGCCTGGTAGTCTATAGAAACGATATCGATCATTATATAGTTTACCACCAATTCTCAACAACAGCATCGATTTGCCTATATTGTAACCGCCAAGAATTTGGGAATTCGAGTTAAAATCCAAGTTCTTCTCTTGCAGCCATCTTACTGCCACAGGAAAATTCCTGGCTGACCCCGAAATTTGTGGCTTTATTAAAGATTTCTTTCTCTTCATATGCGGAAAACATTAGTCAAAGCTCTGGTTATTCCTAATTTTATTTACAGTAGTATAATTTTTTCGGCTTTCGATTCCCTTTGTGGAAGAAACCTGGTAGCATGTAATAATATGATAAGTTTTGTATTTAAATGCACCAAATATAGTTTTACATATCATCTAATCATCTATTATTTGTCTTTACTAGGTTACTTCCTTGAAAACTATTTAACTCGGCGTAGACTAAAATTTATTCATAAGTGATATATAACAGCCTGAGTATCAATTTGTGAAACTGGAACTCCTACAATCAGATAGAAAGATTTGAGGGTATGGTTATTTCTCGTATAGGTGACGTGAATTGGCCGTGCGATTTGACTTCACTAGACTTTTTCTTGCGGATTTTTCTGAAGTGGAAGGTCTCTTCCAATAAGCCGATGCCCTCAAAGTTAACATAGCCCAGGATATCACTCAAATTCAGCCGGATCTATGCGGCAGAGTCATTGAAAATTGGAGCTCTCGGATCCATGCCACTATGAGAAGTGGCAGCGGACAGTTGAACGATGTTACATTCCATACATAATGGCATACATGAGCCTCTCATATTAATAAAGCTTGTCTTATTCCATCTTAACATCGACCTGCCCTTATTGGAAAACCCATTAGGTAAGTATATTTTCAACAGTCTTATTACTTTCTTTCTATTAGATATTATTAACACACATTTAGCTTAGTTTCCTTTTTCTATTATTATTATGGGCATAAGTATAGAAAGGTAGGCTTTAAGGCTGTAGATATTGATAATGAATAAATTTGAACTTTATTATACCTACAGAAATATTGAACACATATTCCAGGAAAATAATAAACGAATGCTCAGAGAATCTTAAGACAGAAAATCTATTTAATTGTTTCGAATTGACTGCTCTTTTTCCGCTTAGGAAGGGGGTTGGTCTTCGAATAATTTTTAAACATGTTGATATCCCATGCTGCCTTTTCAGAGCTAATCAGAGAGGACGTGTATTCAGGAATATGCTCTCAATTATTTTTTGTGATTTTTATCTACCTCTAAACTTGGTAATGGTAAGTTTGGAGATGGGCTTAACTTCTCATATACAGCTGTTAAGGTGATTACCTGTTTTCTAACGAATCGCAGTCAAATGGTGAAGGTAGGAGAAACTCTCTCTAATGCGACTTATCTATCCTCAGGGGCTCCTCAAGGATCAATCCTTGGACCACTTTTATTTAACCTGTACATTGTTCTATTCATTTATACGCTGATGATGGACAGATGTACCTTAGTAGACCTATAGGGCTAATGGAGTATTGTGTGTATTGGAACAATGCGGATCTACAGGACCTATATAAGTGGTTTTCAATTAATGAGCTTTCACTGAACCTGTCCAAATCAAACTGCTTAGCAAACTTTAGATAAATCTGCGCTACCCCCTGTGGTCTTGAACAATACAGTCTTGCAATATGTTAACTTAGTAAAAAATTTGGGGATTAAATTTAATTCCAAGCTCAGCTGCTGCACCTACATTGCGGATATGATGAGAAAGGTATATGATGCTATGGGCCGGTGGCAAGAATTTTTCATGGATGGGGTTTTGGAAAAATTGGTTAAGAATAAAAATATGATTTATTTTTTTAATTTAACGGTTTAGCAGAACATTTACTGATAAGTTTACATTTTCATACTTTTAAATGATCATATTTAAAAAATTCATTAAATTATGTAATCTATAGAAAATGTTTAACATTTCACATATAAATAAATAAATATTATATGAGAGCAAAGCCTTGGAACGATGAAAACATCTAATACTGTAAATATGGCAGTTCTATAATTTTTGTAATACTTGCAGAGTACCCGAATGCTCTGGGTACGCTGGTATGTAATCTAGAAAACTACTACACACTTTGGAATCTGTCAGTTAATTTTTAAGAGTAGAAAGTAATGTAAGTTAAAATCGTATGGAGGGGGGAGGGGGGGGAGGTAGAAGGTTGTCGCCGCAGAAATGAGAACTAGGCGGTAAACATGATATGGAAGTTGTTAAAATATATAAGTATCTTTTACTCCATCTTATTGAATGGTTAACACTAGTAAAATCCAGCATGGAAAAACTTCTGATACAGGAAATGCGTACCTACTTGATGCCAGTATAAGGTCTTTACTGCGATGTCTATGTTAATTATGTACTATGAATAGAAAGTGTGAGGCTACTAAAATAATGAGCAAACCAGAGCAACTGTTCAGATATTTTATAAAACCGTAATTTGCCTCGTAATGTAAGCCCCTAATTATGATAGGCTTGAAAACCTATTTAAAAGACGTTTATACACAAACTTTAAAAAGCTAATAAAAACTCTAGATATTATATTAGCACACAGAGTTATTAAAAAGAAGATATTTTGGTGTTCAAATACTGAGAAGAAATTGCGAACGAAACAATATAACATTGGATCAGAGTTATTAAAATACGTCTCTGGCTGATAGATTGTCTGAGTGTGAATTAAATTGTCTGCTAGTATGTAAAGTTGAGAAAGCAGCCGTGTATTTTTTAATGCAGATGAAGTCCTTTTCATTTAAACGAGAGTCGTTGAAGAGTCGAAGGAAGTTCCATGTGACATCTGTGTAACTTGAAGGAGCAATAAAATATAAGTTGAATATCATTTTCTTGCCGTCTGTCCGATATTATCAGAATTTCCAAGAATAGAGTTTAAAGTCTCACATTGAAAGAAATCATGGAAATTTTGAACGAAAAAGATTGCGAAAGAATACATCCTGCCTTTCCCTATGAATATTTAGAGAAATCCATGTCGTTAAGTTTATTTTCGGTCATTAACTTACGAAGATAATTTTTAAACTTTCATAAATTTTTAAAAATGTAATAATTTAATCGGCAGTTTTGGCCAATTTTAATGCGTGTATTAGTTCAATCCCTACGTTTTGCATTTGCCTAATTAATGACAATATAACTTAGATTTCTTGCCACCATTACATGCCAGCAAACCTATTAATAAAATCTCCTCCGCGAGGAGATGCAGAATCGAAACTCTGTAAACAGAATTTTCGATTTGCGGACGGCGAATTTCATGTTATTTATTATTTAAAATAATATTGTAAAAATTATAAACTATGTTACATTATTGAAATTGTGGCATGGAATTGAGTTCAGGTAATTTTCCTCTTTTATCTTGTGCTAATATCTAGGTACGTTTGCGCTCTAATGGGAGGAGTTTAACACCCCAAATCCCTCCCTGGAAACCGGCCCTGACGCGGTAATTGTGGACTAGCTCAAGCTCCATGTCAGTGGATTTTAAACTGAAGTTGGCTAAGTCAGTAATTGTACCACATTTTACATATGGCAGTTTAATATTCGACAAACTTGATTCTGTTTGTCAAAGGAAATTGAAAGTTGTGTTCAATGATGTTATTTGGTACATTTATAAGCTCCCTCGTAACACTCACATATCAACGTATGTATTATTGATCCTAGACGTCAACTTATTTTCTTACAAAAACTTAATAATTCATAAAAGCCCAGCTTACTTATATGAGAAACTGCAGTTCTTGCATTCTACCAGAAATCTTCAGCTTCTTATTCCAAGGCACATCTCACTGTATGATGAGCGTTCTTACTTTGTCCAGGATGCTCGTTAGTGGAATTCTCTTCCAAGTAATATTCAAGGTGAAGGCTCCAGTAAAGCTTTTTCAAGGATAATTATTAATATAATTTTTTGAGGGTGAATGGTTCACGGGTCTGTTATGGTCGTAGCGTATTACATGTAGCAATATGCTACACTGAGCTAAGTACACGTCTACGCTGACCCATAGCACATGAGCAGCGAAGAAAAATGGACGGGATGCGACGGGTGAAAAAGGAAGAAGAAGAAGCCACAAATGACATAGTGTGCTCCATGAAAGGAAAGTTTTGTTATTTTGAAGAAGGGAAGTGAAAACAAAATCAAGAGGAATGCTATGATCCGGTATAAACTAGGTTTGTTTTTTCTTGAAATATTACGAAGAGGATTGATTGGTTTACTTCTTAGATCATATTCCATAGGAAAACGTCCAACTGGGTAACGAAAAGGCTCAAATTGTCAGCATCCTTGATGCGAGCGTGCACAGCACCCACTGTACCACACAAAGTCATTGTTTCACGTAACTTAAGTCAGAAAAACCTTGAAATTTCGGCTACAGGTATCATCAAATTTCCACGTCAATTGTGAAAGCGTGTGCAACATTTTAGATTCTTTTTACACATCACGACTTCATACAGAAAGGTGTAAAATTTTCAGCTTCCTTGAAGCGAGCGTGCTCAGCATCCACTGCATCATACGGAGTCATTGTATTATCTAGTTTGTATCAGAAAATTGTTGAATCTCCTGCCACAGGAATTGCTGAGCCATACCTCTCATAAGTGAGCGCGTATAGCACTTCATATATCGTCCAACAGTGTAGCTCTTGCCAGAAATTATATAAATTAGCGCAGCTGAGTGAGAGTTCCCAGCATCTCAAGGCAGTCATCAGTTTATAGGCTTAGATGTAATTATGCTATAAGACTAACGTTGTTTTACAGTTTATGGCAAGTTGATCTTCCTTGGAGGTGCCTCTACGGTGGAACCTCAGCAACCAAACGTAAGTTGTTGCAAAAACTTCTTTTATATATTAATACAATTATATTGCTTTTATAATTATGCGTATAATTAGAATATTTATTATATATGGTGGTCTGAAAACACCATCGTGTGAAATGTAACAAGTTATTAGTAGATAGGTGTATCAGATGCCCACTTACCACTCTCTCTCTTAAAATAACGATTATAGTAAATTCTTTCGCCTTAGCAATAAACTAAATTCAAGAGTTTTATGGTAACACATTGTAAGGGCTATATGAAATGTCGTCCACTGACATAATCCGGGTAATCAATTTCAAATTCAACAATCGTTTTTTTATGTAATTAATAAAAGAAAAATGAATGTTAAGTAGCAAATGGTTACATATTTATATAGAATAATATCGGAATCCTTTTAAACGGAAAGAAGTAGAATATTAGCAGTTTTTCTTAAGGCAGATCTACATTATTACATGTAGCTACTTTTTATAATTACTTTTTTAATAAAGAAAGCAAGTAACATTTAAATTTAAATATGAATAGTATATTATATAATTTTCATTATCCTAGGAGATATCTACCAATTTGAATTTTTGTCTCTACCTCGAACTTTAATTTTATCGTAGTCTACCTGAAATTAGTCTTGTGTCTTCAGCTTATTACAACAACTAATGATAGCACATCAGGTGAATCCTGGTTTCTTTATATGATTTGTTCTTTCAATAATGGGCAACTCCGCATATTGAACGATGAAGTATGTCCACAAGTAGTTTTTTAAATATGAGATTTAAGTTACCTACATTAAAGCGAGTCTTTCCTTTTATAACGTAATGACTTAGTAAGATCTTTTACTTTTCCTTTCACTCTCCTGGAGCCCTCTTAGCATGAAGGTCGACTAGGTTCGCTACTCCTCTCTTTACAGGTCATCACAAGGATACTGTATTTCATCGCCCACAGTATCGCAGGGTGGTTGGAGCAATGGCATTGGAAGCCGGACACCTGCGCTTCCAATTGAGTAAGTGGTAGGTAGTGTAAAAGCCCCTTCCGGACTGAGTGTGTGTAACGGCCTTTGGTTTGTTGGCACGAATTTCTTTTTTTGTAATGGCAGGTGGCACAGCGGCAGGGTTTTCGTGGAACCTCCCCACACTCTCCGCCAATAGCCGAGACGAGCTAGCGTGTCGCCCTGCACTCAACGCTGTCCACCGAGTGATCTGTCAGCTCATACTGGCAGTCTGGATTTCACGTCCAAGTACATCACTCTATATAGTTACATAACAGGTCTATTAAATAAATTAATTGGGCTACTATCTCTATTGTTTTTTAGTACTTTCTTTGTATATTTTTAAGTTTATAGTTTTATTATTATTATTATCTAACTTGGTTGTGAAATCAAGGTGTCTCCAAGTGCGTGCATTCCAACGAGTGTTTTACCAAGGAGAGACACCTTGATTTCTCAGCTATGGTTGAATGTACTGGAAGGGATCGGCATAGGGAAGTATTACTACCTGCACTCTGTTCGACCACCCTATCCTCGTGACTGGTCGCAGGATCTAATCTCAACGATTCAGACCTGGTGCAGAATCAGGCCAGCATTTCACCTTAAGTGAAATGTTCTACGGTACACGCAATTCGCGTCGATTCCAATCAGGTTTAAACCTGAATTAATAGATTCAGTGTTCAGTAATGCTCGAGGTTTTGAAGCTGACACACATACACTGACGGTTCTCGGAGATATTATTGATATCTCTGGAATCTGTCGAATAAACAATAACACTGTACAACTACACGACCTGGCTGCTTCTGCGCGGGAGTGATTTCGCCAACTTGGGTATAGTGATCCTGGCACTAAGTTGGAAGATGTTGTCGTTCTGAACAGACCACCCACACTTACAACACGTGTGCTCCGTAATGTGCTTATGTCAATAAGACCTCCGGAGTATACAGGATACAACAGATGGCGAACACACCTCGGGGTGAATATGGACGTGATGGGAAGGATAACTTGCAGAGTAGTCTACAGTTATCCTTCTAGTTACAAAGATGCTGGTGTAGCATTTAAATTGCTGCATCACAGTCTTAAGGCAGAAACACATCCAGGCAAGCCTCAGGCCTGGCCTCTCTCAGGCTTCCTCGCAGCTCGCCTCAAGGCTTGCCTCAGAGAAATGAAAACAAAATGATACCACCGGGCTCCGTAGAAAATACTGTGGTACTCGGTGCTGTCATTTTAATTTTGTTAGTACATCTGTTGACAGAAGGAGGCCTGAGAGAGAAAAATTTCGAACATTGAGCAAAGCGCGCCTTGCGGCTAGGCCTTGAGGCTAGCTGCTGGCTTGGTTTTGTGTTGCATCATTTAAAAACCCGTGTTGGAAATTTTGACAACACCTCGAGGAAGCCTCGAGGCCTGGATGTGTTTCTGCCATTATGCACCCTAATCAGTTGTCACATATCGACCGGCGGGTTCAGAGGATCTGCACAGTTTTTTCTGGTGAAGGCATCTTGTTTCACAGGTTCTTCACTTGTCCACCTTTGCAGAGTCTAATGGAACTGCTGCATGATATGTGTCAGTTGATTCACCCGAATTTCGGCATTACTAGGACATCGTTTCTATGGGGACCAAAGGTTTGTAGTCAGGTGAATTGTTTGATTAGCTTTGTGTTAACACTGGCCAAATCTACAATTCACTTGTACTACATGAAAGTCGAAGATGGGAACTAGAATACTGACCCACAACACCACGCACAAGCACTTAAGCGCCACTTCGTTGACAGATTGAAGAGACGTTTACGTCTTAAATATCTGGCAACGAACGCAGACACATTCAACTGCACATGTCAGCCACTATCGTCGGTGCACGACGGAGCTCTTGTCTTTCGCTTAGGAATCGTTCCAAGTACTGTGGGAAGGATACGCACTCTGTTAGTCATGATAACCTGGAGGGATGATGAGGGCAGTTTGTAGAAGTCTATGATACTACAGGCTGCTCTCGCGGGACTCTATAACGGTATCGGGAAAATTTTTTCGTTCGTTCGGCTATTTAGTTTTTAATTCGGTTTCAGTTTCGGTGCTAAATTCCAAAATTTTATGTTGAAAATTCGTTCGTTTAGGTAATTATTTTTATTAGATTATTTTGAAAATTTGGAACTTCTTGGAACTGCCACTTATCCAATTGTCAAAATTGGGACTATTAAATTTGTTGTCTATCTTTTCTTTTCAAAATTCTTGTATCCATTTTTTAGGTTCTTTTGAAAATTTTGTGTCATTTGTTTTACATTTTTGTGTCATTTTTGTTGTTTATTAGTTGTTATAATTGTTTTAAATGTTATTATTTGTTCCTATTGACAATCTATACCACTTAGTTTAGCTAGCGTCTTTTTTTTACACTCACTTTGTAGAGCCTTTTGCCACGTTTTTTTTTTTTTTTTAAGAAATTTTTAAAAGAGCCAAAGAGCCAACAATAAAAGAGTCAGTCTCCTCTTCTTCTCTTATGTATACCAGTGACATCAGTATTGTAATAAGATCTTTTAATCTTGGGTACATTGCCAAATAAATGATTATTTATTACCTTGTCTTAAGGAAGTAACGAATTGGAATTTTACGGAAGCTTACTACATATTTCAAACTATAAGGGCTTTAAGTCTGATTTTTTTTTACAATTTCTGAATAATCTGTATTATAAAAAGTAAAGTTTTTCACAGATCTAAAAAACATAATCCAAAATTACTAAAGAATGATTGTCACCGGAAGGGTTTCAATAAACAAATAAATCTGCCTCCAAATATTTCGCATTCATTGATGCGATACGATTGGCCGATTGCTTATTATTTTTACTATATCCAGTAGATAGGTATCTACTGTGATTCGTAGTCTTCTACTCAGGTATGTATATATATCCAGGAGACATCAGACCCTTATCAAATTAATGTGAAATGCTATATCTATACCAAAGATGATGATAATATACGAAACAATACCCCCTCTGAGATGACTGCGCAGACTAATTCAGAACTACAGGAGAGGCATAAGAAAAATCAGAACGATAAATCTTTCATGGGTGGTGTGATCTCAGCTGGACATAATGTCTTCGTGGCTGTGTTATGTCTAATAGAATGATAATGACCTTACAACAATGCTAAACAAAACGCATAATTGCCCTCATATATGAGCATGGGGCCACATAATAAGTCTGCTTCTGGCTTCTGTTCACTCACTTATACCTTTCCGGCTAATTACTAGCGCGAAAGTTAATTGTTGTGTCTGCTGATTTTGCTTATTTACCCTTCTGGCAATAGCAGACTTAAGTGAGAGGGTTCAAGCGTAGTACGGTTGGCGGTTTATGTCTGCGAAGAATCACATTTTACATTCCACAATGTGCAAGTCTGCTTGATATTCTTCTTCTTTTGCTAACAGTCACACCATAAGAAGGAATGGAAATGAGCTTACGCCGCGCTTACTTATTATGATGTGTAGGGGCTAAACACGATTGCGAAAAATTGAGATTTTGTTGTTTTTAGCAAATTCCTGGTAGTTTTGCTTGGAGACTTTTTTTTTTTTGTTTTTGTAAAATCAATAATCAGAATTTGATAGAGAAAAAAAATGACAAGAAAACAGATTTATCAGGATGAAATGGTAGAGGAAAGATAGTTTTTGTTTTATTTTAATAAGTTGTTTACGGTAAAAATGTATAAAATAATTACATAGGACTAATCTAATCTTAATATATAAAAATCCAGTGTCACTGTGTTTGTACAGGCTAATCTCCGAAACTGCGCAACTAATTTCAATGAAATTCTGTGAATGTATTTGGTTGATTCCAGCTTGAGAGATAGACAGATGGCGCTGTTGTCGAGACTTAAAAAAACTGCCTGACAACGCACAGATGTAGAAAGCTGAAATTTTGTACATGCAGTTTTCATAAAAATTGAAAATACTTGTTCAAAAATAGACTAAATCGTGCAATTTCTTCGTAGGGTTGCCATACAAATATAGGGTTTTTTAGTATATATTTGGACACTTTCTGACAACAAGTGCATGTACAGAGCTCAAATTTCGTAGGCGATGTTTTCATAGCAATAGCAAATAAAATTTCATAAAAAAACAAACTAAATCGGGCAACCCCTTCTTGGTGTTGCCATACAAAATCTTGATTTTTCACTATATATTTGGAAACTTTCTGAGAGCGCGTTGACGAAGATAGCTCTAATTGCATGCACGGCATTTTTAAAAAAAACATGTAAATATAGATTCAAAAAAGGGACAAATAGGGCAACTATTTCGTATGGTTGCGATACAAAAATTTCTTTTTTAACTATATATTTGGGCACTGTTTGGGATCGGGTAGACGTGAAGAACTAAAATTTGGTACATGGTGTTTTCATATCAATAGTAAATAAAATTACAAAAACGGTCGAAATCGGGCGACCCCTTCGTGATGTTGATATACAAAACTTTAATTTTTCTATTTGGACTCACGCATCGAAGTAAAGAGCTGAAATTTTGTACATGGCCTTTTTTTTTTTAATAAGTGTAAATTAAGTTCAAATAGGGAACCAATTGGGCAACTCCTTCGTATAGTTACCATACAATTAATTTGGTACGTGGTGTTTCCATAGCAATGGTAAATAAAATTTTAAAAATATATTAAATTGGGTTACCCCTTCAGGGTGTTGCCATACAAAACATTGGTTCTTCACTATATACCTGGAAGCTGCCTGAGAAGGCAGAAGAGTTCATATTTTGTACACGGCGTTTTCATAAAAATTGCAAATATAGGTTCAAAAGTGGAGCAAATCGGGTAACCCTCTCTTGGTGTGGCTATATAAAACTTTAGTTTTTCACTATATATGTGGACACTGCCTACTGAGTCAACGTAGAGACCTGAAATATTGTACATAAGCCTTTTTTAAAAAAAAGGGAAATTTAAGTTCGAGAATGGGACTAATCGGGCAACTCCTTGGTAGGGTTGCCATACGAAAATTTAATTTCGTGTGTTACTAAATATTTGGGCACTTCTTGAGAACGCGTCGACGTAGATAGCAACACTCTCCCACACAAATGAATGTATGCATGCACGCTCATACATGCACACACACACAAACACACACACGGACCCATCTAGGTATCTATAATATCGCCGGGAAATGCCGACGGGCTACTTCTAGTGCTTTATAAATAGAAAAAAATAAAAAAAAATAAGAATAGTACGAGTCTATAAGAAACAAAACCACTCCTTCATTTTTGAAAATTCTATACTTATTTTATTTTAGGGGTTAAATGGCATTTCCCTGTTATTTTTCACTATTACAAAATATAGTATAATTTGGCCATTGGGCAAAATCTGTAGATATAATCTGATCAACAGTTAGTATTAAGAAAAGGCTGAGCGGCAAGAATAACTCCTGAGAACATTCATACCTTCCGTTTATATGACAACTCATTACCCAAACTTATTTGCAAATTATACAGACAGACCAGATGATTTAATTCTGAAGACATTTGGTACTATTTTCAATGACTATATACATACAAGCCATGTAAATTGGTCTAATAACAGGTCTCTACGACAAGACTGCAGGAAGAGGAGCTGACAACATTTATAAATTATAAGTATAATATTCATCTTACTTCCGTATCAGGTCCGCATCAGAAGATGCTTTCGATATATATCGACGGGATTCGTCTTGAAACTATTGAAATAGATGTACAATATATGATGGTTACGAAATCCAGAAAGATAAAATCCAGAATAGACAAAATTTAAAATAAATCCAGAAAAAAAATCCAAAAAAGATAATCGCGCGCGCGAATATTTTTTCTGGAATTTTTTCTGGATGTCCTCTTAGTTTGAATTCTTCATGAACTCGGAACTTTTTCGTTTACGTTAAAAACAAACAAATTATATATATTTTTTACATTTATTCACCCCAAACTACCACTTCATCAACACACACATTCATTTATTTGCATTAATAAATGGGCCCTAGGCACAGATCTAGATATATACCACAGGATGATATCTCAACGCATAAATTTTTCTATGTATTAGTGATTTTCAAAATTTGGACTTTTTATTTTAACTCGAATTATCATGCATTTTTGACCTGGACACATCTCAAAATCGCGATCAACATTTCAAAATTTCATGATGTTTCTTGACCGCCGTTTGCAAATTGTGACCCATGTGCAGGCATTGGTTGGGTTAGCCTGTTTCGTTCACAAAGATGCTAGGTTTCCATCGGATGAATATGTCATCACAAAACTCCCAACTATATTAATAACACATATTAATATAACAACAATGACGACGCGTGTAAATATAAGAATTGCGAAGCTAAGTTCATGCAATTTTTAAAATTTTTTGAAAAAAGTTTTAATTATAACAAATTTGGCAATTTCGGGATTTTGACATTTATGAATTTTATCACTTCTGGATTTTGTCACTTTTGAATTTTCTCATTTTCGGATTTTTGTAATTTTTCTGGATTTTGTCACTTCTGGATTTTATAGTTCTGGATTATGTCATGTTCCCGATAAAATTTCTCCTTAGATTCTAACTGGCAGAGATCAGTAACTATAGCATAAAGCTATTTACTTTACTGATTTACTTGGGTACTTACTTGTCCCGAGCCTATGGCTGTTGCTACAAACTCCAACTCCGACACTTTTCTATTCGTGGATCAGAGGATCATACTAGTACTACGCTGCACATATTCAGTATATTGTGTGTCTCTGGTTCCTCCATGCGGATGAGAGTCTCGCCGATAAATGATCTAATAATATTACCAACTCAGGAATTTTTTCGAAAACCTCCATAGTATGATTCTTCCAAAGGTTCTTCCTAGAAGATCTAATTTATTTTTTCTGCACACAGCAATTGCTACCCGCTATCATTAGGTACAGAAGTGTGAAGTAAGTGTAAGTAAGTTTCTCAAGCTGTCCATTACTCTATATATAATCGTCCTATATATGTTAACATGAATCTTATGAGAGTCATATCCTGGTACCGGTTTCTGGTACAATGCCATTCGCTTGACTCGAATTCGCATTTTCTTTTTACAAGACTTTAGAGGTATTGATGTTGTCTACAGATGAAAAAAATTGTTTTGGTAATAGAAAAATAATTAGATACCCTCCAAAAAAGTTGTCAAGTTTTCTGCGTATGTTTAATTTATACTTTGTACACTTTTTTGCAATAGAAGTGCTAAGTTATAGTAACATAAAAAGATAAATTTGATATTTTAGTTCGTTAAAGTGTTCCTAAACGATCTGGCAAAATGCCAGAAATCTGCCAATTTTTGTGGGCAGATATCTGTCTTACTGATTACACACGGAGTAGATATTCGGGCAGATTTCATCTGGCACAAAGTCGTAAGATAGTTTTCGGTCAGTTAGCTGGCATAAGTCTGTCTTTATTGATTACACGACCTGCTGGTTTTCATCTGGTAAAATACTGCTTTTATCTACCAAAATGACTTCTAGAGAAAGGTACGCGACTGCTTTTATTGTGTCTAATGCATTTTGTACAAGTGAAAAAGTGGATGTTGTTAGATTTCGGTGATCAAGTACATTGTTTCACCACTGAGCCAGAGGGCCGGATCTATGGGGGGGGGGGGGGGGGGCACGCGGGGCGCTTGCCCAGGGCGCTAGTTTTAAGAAGGCGGCAATACGACGGACTTGTGAACTGATAACTAAACGAGAAAAATATCTAATTATAAGAATTTGAAATTTTTTTTCAGACCATACTTCGGTCCTCTTTTCGGAATCTCTAAGCCCCAGAGTTTTTTTTTAAAAGCGGCTAAAACAAACAAGATAAAGAGTTATAATTGGTCTAAGATCATTAATATTATACTCTAGCTAGATGATAATAACAGCTAAATAAAGTGAAACCGCAAGTTCTGTATGGCAACACCAAGAAAGGGAACTCTACGATTGAATTTATTTTTGAAATTCTATGAAAACGCTCTCTACATCGACGCGTTCTCAAGTAATGTCCAAATATATAGTGAAAAGCCAAAATTTTGTATGGCAACACCAAGAAAGGGTTGCAGTTTTATTCCATTTTATTCCATTTTCCAATTTTTATGAAAATACCATGTACGAAATTTTAGCTCTCTACATTAACGCGTTTTCGGACAGTGCCCAAATATATAGTGAAAATCGAAATATGTATTTATATGGTAATCCTATGAAGGAGTAGCCCGATTTTTCCCATTTTTGAACTTAATTTTACTTTTCTTTTGTTTTAAAAAGTCTGTGCACAAAATTAGCACACTAAATGAATGCATTCTCAAGTTATCATGCGGACGGACAATTTGACGACGGAGATGCAAAAATCAAAACAACTTTTAATATTATGCATGATTTTCCGATCCATTCTGTTCTACCATCACTATTTCTATGCGTTACAAACGGAATGACAAATTTAGTATACATCTAGGGTGTTAAAAGCAGTTAGCAATTCTTTACAAAGTTTTTCCGGCTAAATAGCGGCTAAAATGGCAACTCTGCACAAGGCCACCACATCCAACGTGAAGATGAGAGGTAGAAGAGCACTCTAGCTATGTTCTGCAGGTTTCGGCACGTCACATAATTTCAAACATAATAATTTTTTCCTGTTATTTTAAAACAGTTTGAGATTCAAACGACAATTAATATCTTCAATGGATCTTAATTTCGAATTCTTTTTAATTCATAATCAGTATTGTTTCAAAATCAGAATGCTTTTCTGGTTCTAGTTCTAGGGTATGTCTTATATAAAAAGTATTTGTCATATATGCTGCATAGTAATAAAATTTGCACCAAATAAAGATTCTTGTTAGAGCGGGCGGCAATTAATGTCTTTGCCCCCCCCCCTCAAAAATTTCCTAGATCCGGCATTGCTGAACCATGTTTACTCCTGCTTCCTTCTCCTCTTCGCCTTGTTTTCATCTGTCATTTTGTTATTTATGTACATTTATGCTATTTATATACTGTATACTCCTGGTAGATATAACATAATACAAACCTTGTATAAACTTGTCTCCTTCAGTCTGTTCTAGACTCATATCACTACGTGCATAAAACTATTTTTTAAAAGGTAAACTGGACAGATATGTGTTCAATTGAAAAATGTGCTGGGCAGATTGGCAGACGATGATCCAAAATTTGCCAGATAGAAAAAGTGGCTGATTAAACGTGCAGCAGACGTCTGAAGTCCAAGACATTGTCGAAAGATATCTGTCACCGTGATTATACGTATCTACTCACAAAATTGGGCAGGTATCTGGCATTCTGCCAGATCGTTTAGGAGCACCTTAAGTAACTGCGCCATACTGCATTTTGTCAACCAGACACAGTCACACTTGAGAAGATTGAAAATTCAAGTGAAGCCAGCAGAATACCAGAAAAAGTTAGTCCGTGAATTTCAGGTCTATATCGTTTAGCGTCCAGCAAGGGCCGAGTATCATAATCAGCACTTTTCTGCAATAAAGTTTAAATTACTTACTTAAGATTATTGGTGTCCCAAAACAATTAATTAAGAGTCAAGCACAATTCCACTGTTTCGATTCGATCCGATCCGGAACATTCCACTCAAGCAAATGCGTTAACTCAATTGCTTCGTTCGGTTTTCGAAGACTTAGATCCTTTGCACTCAAAAAATACTATACGTTTCCTATTAGTAACTTATGCGTCACTGCCTATCCCATTTCAATGGAAGTCCGCTCACGGCGCTACTAATTGAAATGTAAAGCAAATGCCTAGGGGTTTAGCTTTTGTGTAGTTTAGATTAAGGAGGGGAACCAATTTAATTAATAACTCTGGATTTAATTCTATAAAAATTCTGTTTTATTAGCGGATGGAAACCTTCACACTGTTATTGCTCCTAACTTGTCCCTGACACGGCCGTCCTGCTTCCATCTCACTTTAGCTATTTTGTTAGTATTTATGTTTTTATTTATGATTCCAAAATTTGATTAGTTAGGTTAGGAAGTATTTATTGATTGCTTTTATTCTTTTTTATTTTAACTAACTACACTTTCTTGGTAATATTTCGCTCGAGGCTCGTTCTTCTTAATGAATCGATCGGTATTACT
Source organism: Dioctria rufipes (assembly GCA_963924295.1). Lineage (NCBI taxonomy): Eukaryota > Metazoa > Arthropoda > Insecta > Diptera > Asilidae > Dioctria > Dioctria rufipes. The sequence continues at coordinate 325,053,873 of OZ002740.1, read as the reverse complement.
TCGTTTCCTTAATGCCTTTTAGTTTGACTTTGCCGATTTTACTTTTAATGATTTTTGTTTCTTTTCTCTCTATTATTTAAAAAAAAAAAACTTATTTTCCAACCACTTGGTGTGCCTCGTGCCTAGTCTTCTTTTCTCCAGAACAGTCACCCAAGAAGGCAAAAAAAAAACCTCGCAGCTGTTTCTCTCCTCCACAGGAATGGTTCTAAATGCCAAAATTACTGGGAATTAAGGCCGAAATACAATGCTGCCGACACTGTCGTCGTAAATGTCGCCGAATTAACCCAATGACACCGACATTCTTATGTTCGTTGACATTATGTAGGTGGTAAAATTATTTGTAGAAATTTATTAACAAAATGGGAAAGATATAAAAAAAAGTCGTAAAAGTGTTCTAACGCTGAGTTTATGTGGATTACAAAATATCATCCACCACTTATTTTCAACTTTTCTCCAATTTCTTTCCATTCTTTTAAATATGTATTTCGATATTGAGAATTTATTTTGACATAAAAATACTTCATTTCCCTCACTAAATTAATTAATTGCTCCACGAAAGAAATTTTTTGCTCATTACTCTCAGCTGTCAAAATCAAAAGTTGAATTATTCCCAACTCTGGTTACGGCGACAAGTTCGGTCGGCGTCATTGGGTACAGAAACATAGTATTGCCATTAGGTCAACATTTAATTTGTCGTCGTAAATGTCGTGTCGGCATCATTTAAACTGAGGTGACATGACTTACGTGAGCAATTTAAATCGGAGATATCTTCAGTGCCCTTAGGATATTAGTAATTTTAATTTTGGGATATTTTATTTGGTGCAAATATTTATACAAGGAGTATTTAGTAAGATAATTATTAATTGTAATTTCATTTAATTATTTATTGTGTTTAGATTTTAGTATGATTTTTAAGGGGCACAATTATTATACAGATTTGCAACCTCCCATTTACAAATATTTCGACAGTAAAGTTTATATTTTCTACGACGACTCATATGGAGCAAGTTACATGACTTTTGATTAATAATGAAATGCTTATTATGAAATGTTGGACGCATTCCGAGGCATGCGTTACAGGTAATCCATTTGTGTCTTTTCATCAATTGATTCACTCGACATTATATTAATTATAAATACTTAAAAAACTTGAGACTTCTCTTGTCACTGAATCATAGTGATTTGAATTCCATCACTTATGTAGGTCCGTATGCGAATCATCATTACTAACCAAGTTGCGACATCAATCACCAACCAGTCCATCCCAACTGAGTAGCTGCGTATGCAAAGAGCCTTAATGTTAAAGTTTTGTCAGATTTGATCTTTCCGCTTTACATCCAGGTAATATCAATTTTCTTTTTGTCGTATAATTCATCGTTTTTAATTTCATCAACAAAGTGAGTTATGTCATCCGGCGAAGTTGAAATGTGATAACATACGTCATAACCATATATGGGGCTCCCTGAATAGATCTATAAATATTACTCTAAGAGCTATCAAAATAATTATGTTATCACCACAACATTGCACATAGAAGTTGTCTGTATTAAATCGCAGATGACTAATAGAATATTTTTTACACTTTTCTGGTGACAGTGTCTCTCAGCTATACACTCGCAAAAAGGATCGTAAACATGTTTTTCCGATCTCAGCGTTTAATTTAACCCACCAAACCTTTATATCAATTAAGGTTGCTTTTGCTAATCTCTTATCGATTCTTAGGACTTTGAAACAGACAACTATATTGTGATGTAACCGTAGATTTGTCCGCTTAGAAATCATGCTGAAAGATGTGAAAAGAAAGAAAGAAAGGTAACGTATGTTTGAAATATCAGCCATATTGCTATCGTAAACTCCCGCCAAACCACCATCAATTAACCTGACATTGTCTTCTCGAGAGCCCTATGAAGCATTACGAAGTAACGGACATATCCTATGCCATAACAGAAGATCCTCTATTCGTATACTTTTTATTGAGGCAGAGACCGAAAATAACTGGTATTTTGAAAATTTTAAACAAAAAAATCTGGGATAAATTATGATCGTGGAATTTAGTGGAATGTACCAAAAGATGTCTCGTGAAACCCGTCTCGATTCCTGTATAGCTTTTGAAAACTTAACTTTTTTTAAAAAATAGTTAAAAAAAACTAAGCTGGAAAGGCTTAGGTATTATTTTTTCCGGCAAAAAAAAAAAGCCAGCTTGACTTTTTATTTTTTCAAGCTGGAAGTAACAGGTTTTGAAGCCGGAAGTATAAAAACCCAAGCTGGCTTCTTATTTTCAGGGACCGAACCAGTTATGATTTTTTACGAAACAGGTTTAATTTACTTGTTATTCCTGGACGGTAATAGTTTTGAAGCTAAAAAAGCAAGCGCTTAATACTTTTTTCTGTAAAAATATAAAAAGCGAGCCCGGCTTTTTATGTTTTCTAGCCTAGCTGCAGAGCTGGGCAAGTACAAAATAAAAGTACTTAAGTACAAGTACAAGTACCAAAGGCCTGAGTACTTCAGCGTAAGTACAAGTACCGCATGTATGAAAAGTACTTTGTAACTAAGTACTAAGTAGTACTGAGTACTTTTTGAAGTATTTTTTAAAGTACTTTTTTAGAATCATTGTACGCTGGCAGTAATATACTGAAGTTTGTCGAATTTAGTTAATAGATATTAATAAATCAATACCTTTTGAAAACTATAGTATGTATAGTACTCAGTGGCTACTATTTATAGTTTTTCATAGTTTTCGGTGTTGCAAGTAGAGTAGAACTTTCACCTCTCCTTGCTACACTCACAAAAACTATTGGAGGTCCGCCCAAGCACCCATTATCGCCACCAATAATACATAACAATTCTAAGGAAAAAATGTCCAGTAAATTTCTAAGAAAAAACTTAGGTCTTCCCTACATCAGGTCGAGGCATCGTTGAATTAATATTGGAGCGAGGCATTGCTTGCTATCCCTTGGTTATGTTTACTGACGTATATAATATGGACTGCTTACTTCTCTATGTTACGTGGGCACAATTGCTTGTGTCAAAAAGAGTTCTTACGTCGGTGCCAAAATTGAAAAAATCATTGGCGGAAGTTGAAATAGTGAGCACGCAGCTCGGGAAGTGATTTTAATAAAACATTTAGAAATTCTTCTGCGTATCTAATGAATACATTGTCTTTGATGAAACAGTTTTTGTCAGTAATAACCCTAAATGATTAATTTAAAAACATTTATTTCGACGAATCCACTAATTTATTCCTTGTTTTCAGTTCTCTCTCAGTTAGAAGTAATCCTACTTTTTGCAATCCATATTATACATGTCAGTGGTTATTTCATCAAGTCGTGTCATCGTCGATTTTATATTCGAGCGAGACGTTACTGGTTTCTGTTCTACTTTTCCAGTCTTGTTTGTATGTTATTAGTTTGTCTAAGGTTCTGCCTTGACGAGTGAGTGCAGCACATTCTTTGACAGTTCGTTGCGTGCTTTAAAACTCAACAAAAAAAGGAGTTTGCTTTTCTACGAAGAGTTTAATATTTGTAGGTGTACTTAATAGACTCAGAAATACGTAAGTAAAAATCTTGGTACTTAAGTACAAAACTAAGTCTTAAGTACAAGTAAATAGACGCAAGTACTTATGTTCAAGTACTAAGTAGGGGCATTTCAAAAGTAGGTATTGAGTAATAAGTCTTAAGTAACGAAAATGTACTTTAAGTAGTACTTAAGTCTTTTTTTACTTAAGTATTGCCCAGCTCTGCCAAGCTAGCTTCTTATTTTTGCCAGAAAAAGTAATAAGCCTTTCCAGCTTAGTTTTTTTTTACCTTCAAACAATTATCGGTCAGGAATAACAAGTAAAGAAAACTTTTTTCATAAAAATTCATAACTGTTTCGGTCCTTGCTTAAGATGTTGCGCAATATTCGCTTCTATACCGGCAAGTTCTTCGTTTCATCATGTTAGGACCGTCGCACTAGGATCGAATAACTTCCTCTTATGGCAGTCTTGATTGCATTTTGAAGCAGTCCTAGTTAGCCTTTTTCAGGCTTTTATGTATGTGCATATATCGTCGGCCGAATATTGGTTTGTCATATACGCCATCTGGTCATAATACTTGAAAACTCATTTTAATGTTTTACCACGAATTAAAAAATATCTGCCCGATAGCATTACGTTATTTTTGTACCTTTGTTTCTCCGATTTATTATATTACTAAAACTGCTTGAATTAGGCTTCCTACTAAAGTAGTTTAGGAGTTATAATTAATTTAATTCAGTATGAGTTCGTCATATACGCCAACTTATCAAAGGTTATTTTTTTCTCCATATATATACGACAAAAAAACAGCACGTACTCCACTTTAATATTGAATAAAATTTGAAATTGTATATTCATACCACAAAAGATTTACATAATTTTATGAAAATTACCTCGAGAAAAAGATACAATTGGTATAAGACCAATAATGTTATATGAGCATAAAAGTTAAATAAAGTGAATATCAAAAGTTCTGTATGGCAACACCAAGAAGAAGTTGACCAATTTAGTTCATTTTTAAAATTTCATTTACTATTTTTTATGAAAACCCTGTGCAAAAAACTTCAGCTCTGTACGTCGTGTCCAAATATATAATGAAACCCCAAGGTTTTGTATGTCAATTAGACGAAAGGGTTGCCCGATTTGTCCCATTTTGGGACCTTAATTTATTTGTTTTTTTTTTTTAAAAGCCCGGGTACTAAATTTCAGCACCATTAGTTGCGTTCACGTCGTGCAGATGGACATCCAAAAATCAAAATAAATTTTTGTTTTATGTATGGGTGTCCAATCTAGTTTGCTCTGCTATTATTTCTGTGCGCTACAAATGACAGACCTATTATACGATATGATTTCATCATTTAGCTAGGGTATAAAAATTCGATAAAACATATCAGAGCTTATTATATTATTTTTGTTTAAGTGGAATCACTTTAATCTGTTTTGTAATACAATTAATACTTTGTAATAAGCATTACCAGATACTAATAATAAGTTTCAAATAAAGAAATTGATTTATTATGAAAACATAACTAAAACAAATTCCCTACGGAGCATGAAACAAGAAAAATTATAAACTTAACTCTAATTCGTAATTTGTTGAAATTAGTTAAAGATGGCGATTTATTTAATTTATTTGTAAAAGAGCTCTATAATACACTTGGTCTACTGCTGGTATAAAGCTAATATGCTGTTAATATCGGTAATATTTTCTTTTGACTTACTTTTATTTTGCGTTATATTCAGTGGTGTGCTGGAGTGGGCTCGCCTAGGCTCGCGCGAGCCCATTGTTAAATTTTTTGAAACTTTGCGAGCCCATTGTAAAAAGTAGGTTTTCAGAGTTTTCATAATATGCGTGATATTTGTCGATCTCATCGAACTTGAAAAAGTCACTGCTGAATATATACTAACTGTTTTGCTTAAAACTTGAAATAAATACGATTTCTCTGACAAATATTTAAAAGAAAATTTGGTTGCATTTTGTTCTGATGGAGCCAGTGTAATGTTGTACAAAAAAACTGAAGTTTCAACAAGGCTTGTCCAAAAATTTCCGAATATTATAATTTGGCATTGCTTAGCCCACCGGCTACAATTAGCATTATCAGATTCCATAAAAAAATATTGGTCAATTGAATCATTATGAAATATGTCTTGATAAGCTCTATGCCTTTTACCACCAATCACCAAAAAATCAACGGGAATTAAAAACATGTGCTGAAGAAATAGACGTGGAAATTATAAAAATGGGTCGAGTGTTCAGACCCAGGTGGGCAGCTTGAAGCTTTATCACTTCATTGGCGGTCTGGAAAAACTATCCTGCTTTATGCAAACATTTTGAATCTAGTGACAAAACTTCTGGATTATTAAATCGACTTTTAAATTTAGAATTTTTAAAGGATTTAGCTTTAATGATCGACGTCTTACAGGAATTCGCTTACCTTTCAGAAGCTTTACAAAGTCGAAACATTAATATTGTTAAAGCAAATACTCTAATAGTTCGATCTATTAACGCCATTAATTATTTGAAGGATTCTGTTTAAAAATAGAAAGCAAGGAAAAGTATATGAAACTCCGACGCGACAAAATATTAACTTGTATTGTTTCGTCCCTTAAAGAAAGATTATTGAGTCAACACAATGATATATTACGAACCGAAGATAATGAAATTATTAGTGATGAAGATTTTAAAAATATTTTTAACGTCTGCTATCCGGAACAGTGGCAAATGGAAGAAGTATTATCTCCGTGGCGAGAAGGCGAAAAAAGAATAAAAACTTTGAGTTTTATTTTAAAATGTGATATAAAGACAAATGAATTGAGAGAACTTGTTGAGGCTAAACTAGTAGGAAGATCAAGTGAACAACCAGTTTATATAAAAAAAGCTAGAAACATTATAGAAACTGTTGCAATTAGCAGTGCTGAGGCCGAAAGAGTTTTCAGCGCAATGAACAATGTAGCGATACAAAAACGAACAACATTAACTGTTCAACACATTGCGGATTTTATGACAATTTCTTAAATGGTAAACCATTGCATCAATTTGATCGAAACCCTTATGTAAAATCTTTTCTGCGCAGTCATCATTCAGCAATTGAACCAGCAAATATAGAAAATCGGCAGCAAAAATAGGGGAGGAAGAATATTCTATATGGAGCTTTTTGGAATAATTTTATTTTAGTTGTTATTCTAGAAGTTAATTTTAGTTTGTATTTTTTTATATTAAACATTTTGTTTGATAGTAATTTTCATTTTGTGATTTTTTGATTTTATATATTTTGTATTGTATTGCGTTTGTTTTTGTTTCTTTAAATTTTTCATATAAATTATTTTATAAAAATAATTTTTAGTTTTTTTTTTAAATAACCATGAAAAAAATCCCCCCCGGCGCCGGTCCCGTGCATCGAGCCCATTGTTAACATTTTTCCAGCACACCACTGGTTATATTCACTTTTTGATTAATCAAATTTTTCGCTGTTTCCAAGGTTTTCTTGGTTGGTTTTTTTAGTAAAGATGTGCTTTTATATCCAAGGTCTATTCTATTATAGTTATAAATTGAACTGAGATTAAATCAGATCTTTCCTATCTTAAACATTTTATTTTTGTAAAAGCTATTTGTGCAAAATGCAAATTGCAAGCAGTATCTCTTAAAGTCTGATGGTTGCCTTTGAATCAATTTAAGCGTTACATCTTATAGAACATATTTTTAATATATCTTAGTAGTGATAACGTGCTATAGATTTTCAGATTTTTAATGTTTCTAACTATAACACTATGGACACAATCAACTTCTTGAATTAAGCATTTCGTCGAGGATTTTGCTCAATAGTTTTCAGATTAGTCGGATTGCGAAGAAAATACAGCAGGGCAGTTGTTTTGCTAGATGCAGGAGCCACTCCAAAGAGAAATGTACTGTCGCCAATATTTTTATACTTTTTGGTTTACTAAAGAAAATTATAAGCACTTACGACAAACTAAGTTTAAAATATTTTTGATATTTTATTGTCGTATGTTGATTGCATTTTCCTACTTTTCTATTCACGTACGACATAACAAAATTGAATAAATTTTTTTTTCTTTAACGTATATTTGTCGCTAATATACGTACGACAAATCAATACTCAGCCAAAAATAATTGTAATTTGCAAGAAAATATTGTCGTACGTTCTAAAAATTGGCGTTTACGACATACCAATATTTACAAGTGGTGATTTTTAGGGATACCTATGCGACAAAAGTGCTGCTCATTATCTCAGCAACCTTCAGAATTATGAAAAAATCGATCACAGATTCAGAAAGAACGCACTCCAAAATTTATAAATCACCTTTTAGGTCAAAAACATCCTATTTGGCATATACGACAAACATAATAATAATATAATAAACATATATTTCAGGATTGCGTACACAAGATTGTATAATCTTTTAGAGTACAATTAGATTGATGGCGCTAGATAATTTGACATTTGCTAAACTACTTAAACTATATCCCAAACCAGAAAGAGAGAAAAACAAGACAAAATAAAAAAATAAAGATAAGAGAAAAGAAAAAAAAAATCTATAATGTTGAAAATGTTTAACTAATAATATTAAATTATTCTGTAGCCTCAATTGTGGAGAACCATGGTAAAAAATTTAACAAAACAAAAGAGTCAATGCGCGCGTGCCTTAATGAGCCTTCTGAAATCCCCGATACTGCTCGCCGTCTGAGCTACATGAGGAAGAGCATTCCATAATCGAGTTATTTGAATAGGATAAGAACACTCCATTACTGACCTATTGAAGCGAGGCATTATTAGATTCCGACCTCTTTGAGACGTGGTGAATTGGAAAAATTCTCTAAGATAACGCGGCTTATTAGTCTGTAGTAAGACATATAGAAAGATTAAGGCCCTATGCTTTAAGTAGCTGGAAAGAGAGCAGCCCAACAGGCTAGACCTGAAGAACGAAACATGGTCGAATCTCCTCAATCCAAATATAAAACGTATACAATCGTTGAATGCAACCTCTAACTTGCGAGCGCAGAGACTATCCAACTTAGGATAGATGATGCTGCCAAAAGTGAAATGAGGTAGAATAAGCGTCTTTACGAGCTTAGATCTCATACCTCTCGATAAGATGTGGGCCGAAAGCCATAGCCGCCGTAATCCTGAATATATCTTGCTGAGAGTAAAACTGATGTAATCGCAGCACTTCATATCCTGATTTAATACAATTCCTAGATTGGTGACTTTGCTTAAAATAGGTAACAAGTACCCATTCAAGATCACGGGAGGGACTTCCGATAATACTTCGTTATTGTTATAGAAGGTGATGCATTGCGATTTATGGGGATTTAATAGCAGTCTGTTGTTTAACGCCCAGGAGTGGACTCTTTCCAAGTCGTCGTTTAAGCGTGCTATGCAGTCCTCGACGAGTCCAATAGGACGACTTATGTAGAGTTGAACGTCATCTGCGTATAGGTGGATGCTCACATCTAGCGTAACATTGGGCAAGTCGTTGATGTATAAACTAAAGAGCAATGGACCTAAGATAGATCCTTGTGGCACTCCACACAGCAAGGGTAAACTACTTGAAACCAAATTTTTGACCCTCACACACTGACTACGCCCCATCAAAAAGCTATCAATCATAGCAATTGCAGATGCGCTGAAACTAAAAGAATTGTATAGTTTTTGCCGGAGGATGGAATGGTCTACACTGTCGAATGCCTTCGAGAAATCTAGTAGTGCCAGAACAACGAAATTTTCCCTATCCATAGCGGTTCGGATGTCAGAGGTTACTTTTAAAACTGCGGACTCACAGCTGTGCGACGCACGAAAACCAGATTGCCAACGTGTTAGAAGATTATTGGTCTCCACGTACTCAAGTATTTGCCTGTACATAAGCCTCTCTAGTACCTTCGACAGAAAGCATAATATGCTTATTGGCCGAAAATCTTCGGGAGATTCTGGAGATGATTTTTTGGGTATAGGTAGGACTATAGCTGACTTCCAGCTACTGGGGAAACAGCAAGACGTGAGGCAACTGTTGACGATATGGAGAAGGTACTGACTAATAAAGGGCAACAATATTTTAAGAAAACGTGGTGATACGCTATCTGGGCCAATAGATTCGGATTTGATGGAAAATATGGAGGAAACGAGTTCATCGATTTCGACCCCACGGAAGGAGAATGTGCTGGTAATATGGCCGAGTGCCCGTGCACTGTCCAGGTTGCTAATGAGGTTCGAGGGCGGGGGCTGTAAATGAGACGAAGTTCTGCTAGTGGAAGTGAAGTGAACATTGAGTTCATCAGGATCAAAATTGGAATCCGCTTTATCCTTGCCATACACTCCAGATTGGCGTAGATTACGCCACAACTCCTTTGGCTGAAGCCTCGAATTGAGCTTCGTGCTATAGAATTGCCGCTTGGCAGACCGAATGGCAGTATTAGCTCTGTTACGCGCAGCTGTATATAGCATCCGAGATGCGTCAGATCTGATGCGCCTATGTCGCTGATACAGGAACTCACGCTCTGCAATTAAAGACCGTACGCTACGCGAAAACCATGGGCATCCATTGGTAGACACGTTCATCGTTTTTAAGGGAACATAATTTTCAAATAAGTACATAATGAGAGAGCTGAGGATAGTAACTTGGTCATCAACAGATGTACTATTAAATACAGTGCTCCACGGCAGCTGCTGGCACTCATGATATAGCGCGTTTTCATCGATATGTTTGTAATCACGGTATGTGAAACTATTGCGAGCAAGACTAGAATCCAATGTGAAGTTGTAGTTAAGGAACAAAATATCATGGTCAATAGTACTAAAAGGGCTGATTTGATCTTGTAAGTTGACTTTATCTCTATCGGTGACGAGAACCAAGTCGAGGATCGAAGGATTAGCAGTGTTGAAATAAGTCGGGAAGGCATTAACAGTGTTGAGGTGAAGCGATTGAAGAAGATGTGAAAGCTGACCTGACGAGGCATCACGACGAAGTAGATTAACATTAAAATCTCCGCCCACTATCACGTTTTCGTAGCGTTGAGTTATGTATGATATTGAGCTCTCGAATTCATGAACATTATCGCTATTAAATAGGTTAGGAGGACAATAAACTGACGAGATGACACATTTTTCGTGACCTGCCGCAACCTCGACACACAAAAACTCAAGAGGCAAATTTCTAGAGGAGGAAATTTGTTTAGCTCTAAGCCAATTTCTAATATAAATAGCTACACCGCCTCCCATACGGCCGATTCGGTCGTTACGAAATAGGTTAAAACCCGGGATTGTGAGAAATGAGGATGGAATCGATTCATTCAACCATGTCTCGCTAATCATGACAACATGTGTGTCTGAGCCAGAGATCACGTACCGAAATTCGTCGATCTTATTGCGGAGACTTCTCGAGTTGATAATGCATAAGTTCAGACCAAGATGCCTATTGCACATAATGTTTAAGAGAGCTCTTATCCTATCCAAGCCCGAAATATTATCCATATATAAGGATTAGCGGGCAGCCATCGGAGAATCCAGACACTCGAAAATCACCGCACACAAACAAGACACCAATTGTTAAACTCCACACAAGAGGCAACAAATTATATGAAGATAAGTTCATGATTATTAATTGATTATTAGAAACTATTGAGATATATATATAGAATATTTGAAGAAATCAAACAGAAGAGACACTAAAAAAGAAAAATATTAAAGAATACAAATATGCTAATGAGTGCTATACCAATAAAAAAAAAAAGTAAAAAAAACACAAGAAATAAATGTTGAAATACTAGACTACACAGTATCGGCTCCAGATACGCTGGCTTCATCTATTGCTGGTTATGTGGTATCAGAGACGTCATTCTGCTCAGCAACGAATTTCAATAGTTGGTCACGATCAATAATTTTTACCTCATTACCCCTGTCACTTTTCTTGATGTATAGTAAGCCATGTTTCGTTTGCACTGAATGGATTTTCCCCAATTTTCGAAGCTTTAGCGCCTCACGCAACAGAGAGTTGTTCTTCGACGTCAGGCTCTCGTTGATAAAGATAGGACTAGTTGAAGAGAAGCCCACAAGCTCTGCCAGATGAATACCATTACGCCTGCGGTAAGCCGACAGGAAAGCCTTTTGCTCCAGCTGACTGCAGAAACGAGCAACAATAGGATTGTTTTGGACTGGAGATTTTGTTTGTATACGAAAAGCATCTGTGTATGGCGATAATGAATGACCTATCACTTCAGCGATGTTTTTGACCAAGCTTATAGAACTTTCGCCTTGCTGCCGAGGTATTCCCCTAATGATTACGTCGTTCAAACGCTGCTGTCGTTGAAGGTCATCGATCTCCGTTCGCAACAGAGCATTCTCCCTGCTAACTTCCGTCAGTGCACCTTCGCAAGCCACTATTCTACTCACCAAAGGGGGAATGACATCATCAATTTTGGCTGAGAGACGGCTTTCAAGCTGCTGAAGACGGCGATCGAATTCAGTGAGGATGCGAGACTCTAGCATTTGTATAGAACTTTCAAGAGCAGGCGAAGAGATTTCCGATGTACTCGACCCAGGCTTGCTGAGTGTGACGATCTGCTGTGGATTGTTGTTCCCCTCACAGCCTGACGTAGATGGCGTTTTCTCTTTTTTCTGGCTTCTTCCGACCATTGTATTTTGCACAATGAGCTAAGAGAAATTACAGACGAGATCCAGAGATCAACAAAAAGAAACCGCTAGTTTGGCACTGTGCACTTAACAATATTATATTAAGAAATTCCCACTAAATTGGCTAATTAAAAAATAAAACAAATGATGATCAGCTTTATGGCGAATTTCTCGTTTAATTACACGACTAAGCGGCTTTTTGGCTAGTATTACCACGTTTTCAATAATAAATTCCAAGAGCCGACCAAACGCACGTCTATTCACTAGCTGACATTACTGAATGAACCAATTCTCGGCCGACGATATACTAGATCTAAATCAGTCCGTTAAAATATGAATGTGCCTATAGTCTTAAAAGGATTAGTCCAATCCGAAACAGGTGCCATAACGTTTGTAATATAATTCGTATTTGAAAGAGAACCTTCCTACAAAATGCGGTACTTGTGTTACTAATGCTTGTAAAATTAAAATTTATGAAGATAATAATCGATATCTCAATTCCAAGTCAAAATACATATAACTCTTTATTCATAATCTCATCATAAATAATGAAATGTTCATATAAGAAGCTATCACTTTCTAGAAAAGAGGAAACAAAAGAGAAGAGACTACATATATGTAAATATACATACTTCTCCCTAGAATGCTTACTTACCTCTAGTTCATCAGTTTTTTTTTTTATATTAAAAATATATAAATTGAAATCAAAATGTAAAACGTGTATAACCGCGAAAGTGAGTATTTGCCTACCAACCGCTTAATGCCTGAAAAGCTATTCAATTACTCATGAAAACCTCAGATTAACCTATACAAGAGGAGCGATTACGCTGAACCTGGAATGGAAAAGCGCACTGCTTTTGTACTCTGTTCAGTAGTGATAGTGCCAATCATTATGCCCAGAGCCTATATAAAAAAAATCCTCAAGTATAATATTATTGCCTTAGCTACTGGCTATATAGGCTCTCTAATATCCCAGAAGCATCCATTCAAAATACAAAGTTGCTGATAACTCGCGAATTATATTTGAAAGACTAATTTACTAGTTGAATATTAACATAATAATATCATTAGTAACTTGAGCCTTGAGGCAAGCGATGTCATTGCGGTTTCTACATACGACTGGATATAGTCTGCCCCGAATCCGACATGCATCTAGGTGTGCTCTTTTTGCATCATCAAGTTTTATTAGCATTTCTGAGACGCATGACAAGTCTACCGCAATAAGATTTTGCTTTTTATTGAGGCTCAGTTCTGGTATTATATTTTCTCTCTGATATTATGGAGTGGAGTGGAAACAAAGTTTTAAAAAGTATGCAAAACACTTCAGAGTTATCTACTTAGAAGGTATATGTATGTTGTAGGTACCTATATAGATTGTATGGTACAAGAATATATTTTTATGTAGGTATACTATATAGTTGAAATATTACAAAAGCAAGGTTAACTTACCTTGACACGGACCATTGTAAGCCACTGCAATGGAACGGCCGGTAGTGCATATCACTCGATTTATGTCGCAAACACTTTTGTATGTTTGTCCATCAACGCCGCATACTGCTCGGGCTGGATCAATTACGGAAGATGCATCATCCTGGGGGCAATTTATTTTACATGAAATGCAGTGCGGTATCCCATACTGATCTTCGACACATGTTAATCCATGCAAACAATGAATATGTTTGCATGATGCTGTAAAAAAGAAAACACAGACACAAAAATGAGAACTTGAAGAAAAAATAATTCTTACACAATTTAATTTTGCACTTTCATTAATTAACAAAAAAAAAAAAAAAACTAAAACAAAAAACAGAAAAAAGGTAACAAGATTGAGGTTGACATAGTTATAAAATCCAATTAAAACTGGAAATTTTAATAAATTCGAATGAGGCCAATAAAATCGGATAATTGACGACGACGACGACGACTGAAATAAATATTATAAAAGTAGAAAGTCTAAGGAGTTCTTGGTGGCTCTAGTATAGTAAAAACCCCGATCACGGACGATGCAAACCTTCATTTAAGCATATTGCGCATGAAATATAATTGAAAAGATTTCCACCCAAAAGGTGGCTAGAGATGCAAGAAAGTGCCAAAAGTAATTAACATTCGTTTTAGTTGATAAATAATAAATTTTGGCAAGTGAGGTAAGTCCATTAATCTTCTTGCTTCATAATTTTTGAAGGTTTTATTTAAACTTGGTGTGGCAGGGATCATGTCATCGTCGCTCGCAGATACGAAAAATATTTAATTTAACGCGATCGTCGGTCATCATATTTGGCGCCAAGTTTCACACGACATTTAAATGCTAAATGTATTTATCTATCTATATATATACGAGTATCTACCTACGTCTACCTACCTATCTAAATACAAATCTTTTACGCCCGCTTGGAATGATGCACACATGTTGTAGGCATTTGTCATGCAAATCGACTAATATGAGTAGCGTGAAAATTTTCAGCAAGCAATTAATTAGCCGGGAACAAGATCATAACAAGATCGAAACCATGTTAACACTGGTGCACAGCAGAAACCTTGTGCAGGAGCAGTGGTAGTGTGAGATTTCTTGTCTCTTTATCTATCTAAAGATCAGGTTTGTTTCGCATCTATCGAGAAATTTTTGTCGTTTAACAGAAGGTAGAATATGAGACTAAATTATGTCAATCTGGATAAAAATAAAATTGATTTGAGATCATTTTGTACTGCATAAGGTAGGTATTATTTCTTTGGTGAAAGCCTAATTGGAGGCTTTGAATTAAGAAAAAAATAATAATTATGGCGGTTATATGTGTAGTTGGCCGTAGATATTTTGATGTAATTTAGCACTCCATAAAAAGTCTAGACACTTCATGATTTGCAGGCAGATAGTGTAACAGTTTGCGCTTAAGGAATTTTTACACTAAGTGGCTGACATTTTTAGTCACTTCAGGAAGTGGTGCGATCTTCTACGCCGATAGTGTAATACAAACCGAGAGAACCGAATACTAGGAGACGGAGATGAGCGGTAAAGGAGGAGGTCGCGTAAAGTTCTGCTAAACACGCATACTCACACAGACTCGCGACTCGAACGCACAGAAAACACTCGCGGTGTGTGTGTGTCCCAGATCTCTGCACAGTCTCTCTCTTCACCCCTTATATCCCTCTCCCAATATTCGGTTATATCGATTGGTATTACACTATCAGCGTAAAGGCTCCTACCACTTCATGAAAGAGACTATAAATTTCAGCCACTTAGTAACTGTGTTCTTTTGTGCACCTTGTTGTACAACTCACATATACTGGAGAGAACAAATTGTTCTGTCGATTAAAGTGAACTATTTGTTCTGTTCGCTTCATTTATAGAAAATGTATGAGGCGTTCTTTTGTGTATCTTTTGTTCTGCCCTGTTTTGCGGAAGCAAAAGAACACAGCTAGTGTAAAAAGTTGTTAAGCGCAAACTGTTACCATAATATAATTCGCTCTTCCCACCAGAGTCGCTTTCACAGAGTACCTACCGTCAGATTTGAATAATTCCTAACCTCACGGTAATAGTTTCGAAAGCTTTCAACATTTGTTTCGAAACATTAGTTCCTAACAGAGATAATGACAAACTTTAACTAACGAAAATTAATAAATTATTCCAGATGTGGAATTCTCCTGTAGAGTTCCAGTGGAAAAAGTGACGGCATTCTTACACGCACAGCTGTTTTTAAACGCTTACAGGATGCTACATATCCCATTAAGCAATTCGAATGGAATTTTGGTCATTTTACTTGCCATTTTTAACGAGTTTATCTGGAAATCCATACTATTTGCGCACGGTTAGAAAGAATTCTAAAGCAGGAAATACAATGCCAACGGTCATCAGTTTTCATTCTATTCTATTATCAAATATAGAAATAAATTCAAATTTAAGCTGATGAACTCTGCTGACCGTAGCATTGTGTTTCCCGCTTAAGCCTTTTCTATAGCATTTCTAAATGGAATTCCTAGGGATTTCAATGTCTCTTCTGCATTTTTTAATTAATGAAATCTAACAGAATTCCAGATCTTTGCATTGCTGCTAATATTATACTTTGTAATGGAAACAACATATTTATTATATTTCTCATGGTAAAAACAATTATTTAATTCCAGCCGTATTTATTTTGTACAGAGCCAAATCTCCACTTTTTACATGCATAAGGTTGTAACATATTACAATTTGATCGTAATATATTGAGAATAAATAATAACTAAAAGAATCATGCAACAAACAAAATCTACACTACCGACATGTAGTTGAGCTACACTGTGCAAACGAACATATAGTTCGACGTGTCAGAGCCAACTTCAGGTCAAAAGGACCGCCAGGAAAATTGAAAAAAGGGAGATGGGTTTGTTAAAACTGAACTGTCAAGACGAGTAGTCGATTCAAGATAAAATTTAAAGTGTTTGCTATAAATAATTAGAAATAGGGAAGTGAGTCAAAATATAAGCAACTGTATAGTGCTTAAAGACGTAATAGAATAATAGTTATAAATAAAGAAAGGACAACGTATTGTAGTTACAAATTACATCAGTCGGACCCCTCTGGGGTTGCACGCCAAGGTCACAAAACAAGAAGATAGATCAATTAAAGAGAGGAAAATATTAAAAAAAAAAAAAGACGAGGCGGGAAAGATTATTGACGTAGCACCCCTGTTATTCAGCAAAAGAATCCGCCCGCAAAGTTACAAAGGAGACCGAGGTCCCAGCAGGCTGCCCTAACGCAACACCTACAAATAAAAAGAAAAAAAACACAGCTAAGTGTAGAATAAGCTAAGATTAAGTGTTAGGTATAGAAACTAGTATCAGTTAATGTAAGACAATAGATTTTACGACAATGGCAAATGTTCTAGTGAAATGTGTTCACGTGTGTCAGTAAAGCGCTCCGGAGCTAGTGTTAAGTAGGTAGAGTAGGTTTGGCATACAGCACTTAATAATAAATGAATAAACGTTCATGCTGAAAAAAAAAGAAAAAAATTATGTAGATGATCTGTGAAATCCAGTATCCCACACTAATCAAGTTTCCTGGTGGCTCACAAAATATTATTTCACCCGGATAAGTGAAGCTAGGACCTGACGCCCATACGGCTCTCAGGTGACTCACGAAATCTTAAATATAAATTTAAAATAAAAGAAAGAGTTACAAACTTTTTGTAAGTTTTTACTCGAAGGCGTTCGCGTACTCGAAAATTGAAAGAGAAATTGTTGACGTCACTATTCCCCTACTTTCAATTTATTATTTGATTTAACTCGAGAAAAATCGTCGAAAGTGTCAGTTTTGACAGATCGTCGCCGGTTTTCGATTATTTTTAAAGTTTACAGTTATTTTTCAAGCCTTTAGTTTAAAAAAAAATGGAAAAACCTGTTACTTCTCTTCTAGTAGAAGTAGACTGTTTTCCAAGAACATTTCAACGTATTTAAAGTGATAAATTTAATTTTTTTATTGTACTATGTGCTAGAAAAATTTCACGTAGTTATTACAGATCTCGAATAATTGCAAGTTTTTACAAGTTTTTATTCGAAACCGTTCGCGTACTATATGAGTGTGAGGCCTGAGACACAATTGGAGCTTTTCAAATTGCAAATTTCAAGCCCAATGACTGCAAACTTGAGGGAATTTTTAATGTTGCCAACTGTGCGAATGTCGAATTTTAGATGAGAATGGTTTCTGTTGACACATTTAAGAAGTAAATAGCAACCAAAAATGTTAAAATGGAATAAAACTTATAGAGTTATGTAGAGTTAGGTAAAAGACAAGCAGTTTCTGTGGAACATAAAAAAAAAACTCAGTATTATTTTTACATATAATTGGCACATCTCAAAACTATCCAAAAATTTATGCATTTATCGTAATTTTGGAAAATCGAAAGCATTAACTGTTGTTCTTTAATAAATATTCTCAACAAAAACAAGTTAATGTTGCAAATGTCAAAAACGCCAGTTGTGTTCAATTCGGTTTTTCAGTCAGCTTTAGCAGAAAGCTGGACACAAAGCTGGCTGAAGAGCTCCAATTGTGCTTCAGCCCTCACTCCAATTTCTCTCTTTATCATACATTTTGACGTTTTTCATGTTTTTACTTGAAAAAATACGCGAACAGACCTATAGAATTTGCACTCATAATTTCACCGCCAAAATCATTTGCTATTTCTACAGATAATTTGGTTTTACCAGTCGCTGTAGACCTTAAAATAATGATTAAAGGAAGCATTTCATTAAAAATACAGAAAAAAAAAATTGGATATCAAGCATCGAACAGGAAAATAAAGTCACGAACTGTCAAAACAAAATTAACAATGCGAAATTAATTTTTTCGTATACCTTCAACACATTTGTATAGCTAAAAATGGCTTCCTGTAAGCGTATAAAAACAGCTGTGAGTGCAAGAATGCCATCACTTTTTCCACTGGAATTCTGGTAGAGAATTCCACATCTGGTATTTTTGCTTATTGGGATGACTTTACATATGCATTCGAGTTCGAAATACAAAAAATTTCATTTCGCATTTTTAATGATTGTTGCGTTCCTTTTCACGTTCAGAATGAATTTTTTTCAATCCATGGCGTTCTTTTTCTCGGGCCGAACGATATGATTTCAATCTGTCATCGTTTTTTTCGTCATTCTGAATGTACCTGAATTTTTTCCCGGATTTAAGCAGAACGATTTAAATTTGTTTTCGTGAAAGGGGTGGTTTACAATTAGTACGAGGTGGTAGTATTTGAGTTTAAGTTGCTTTTGTTGGAAAATGGCTTTATTTTTCATAAACAACAATTTTTACGAATTAATACTTGCTTTTATAAATGGAAGAAATGTCAAACAGTTGAAGTGGTTCTGTTCCGTTCCTTTTCTATGAGCACAGAATTAAATTATGACATCGTTCTGTCGATTCATACAGATTCATTCAGAACGGGAAAAGGAACGCAGCAGATAATTTTGTTTTGACAGTTACAAGACTTGATATTCAGTATTCCTTCTGTAATAAAATGCTTCGAAAAGTTTTGTTATATTGTTAATTGATTGCCTACAGGAACTAGTAAAACCAAATTCTCTGTACAAATAGCAGAACGTTTTGGTGATGAAATTATAAGTGCGGATTCTATGCAAATAAAAAATGCGGATTTGGTACAGTGAAAAAGGAAGAAATAAAAAATCTGTTCGAGATATACGGTTATTACAGTTAATAGTTATTATTACATTATACTACTATACTCAGGTAATTGCCAATCTAGATATATGTTTTTTTTTGTCAAAATTATGATATGTAAGGAGTCAAGTTTTATTTTTATTTAATGTTAATAATGTTAATGTTTCAATATAAAGTTCAAATCCTATACGCCTGACTGCTGCAGCTTCAAGATATTATGATGAATTTTTGTAATCCACCTCACTTTATTTAGGTAAGTAAACAATTTGGAAATTTATTTGATTTTCATAGCAAATTAGCAAGGAGAAAACCTGGATATCCATACAAATTCAGTATCTAAATCGAAAGGAAAAGATCTGGAATTCTATTAGGTTTCCTTAAATAAAAAATGCAGAAAAAGCATTGAAATCCCTTGGAATTTCACGCAGAAATTTAATTTTCATGCGAAAATAATAAGGAAAAAACATGGAAATCTGTTAGATTTCCTCGTTCAACTACAAATACAATCAAAGACTTGGAATCTCGACACAATTCCCTATGGCTATAGAAGCGAAAATCCGTGTGCAAATAGTACGGATTTCCAGGTAAACTCATCCAAAATGACAAGTAAAACGACCGAAATTCCATTCGAATTGCTTAATGGGATAACAAAAAAATCAAATATAAATATTTTTTTTATAAGAAATTAAAAATGCATTTTGTATTTTTATGATTCAATTTTAACAAATTAAGTCAATTTAGAATTTAATTTTTTCATGTTCGAATTGACTTATCAGTGCGATGTAAATGGCAGTCGTTCATTTCGAAAGGGTCCGTAATAATTTTAATGTGATGATAATGATAATTTTGTTCAAGAAAGAATTTTTTGGGATTCTCCGGTATATAGCAAAAGCTAAAAAATGTTCTCATTTGTTATTTCATCACAAAACCCATTAATTTTTGGTGACAAGTTTCAAGTCTTGTTTTGACTCATCAAATAATAATGATAATCTGTCACATCATTTTCATATGATTTCGAAAATCCGAATGATGCTCACTCTCTATTGTGCATACACGCTACTCTGGTAAAAGCTCACTCCATTTTACTCTGTCATTGTAAACGCTCTTTTACACTATCTGCCTACACCTCATGAAGTGATAAGTTACATCAAGTGTCCACGACATATAGTATATGTACCTACATGGATTACAGAGGTATGAAGGCTTTTCTAAAATAGTAGTAAACTGCAATATGGTGATGCAGAACAGATTAGAAGAAAGTACACTAGCTGATAGCCAAATGACCATAAATTACACATTTTATTTCCATAAGGGACTAGATTACCTTTTATAATTACATATATCAGGCTAAGAATGCAATCCACTGAGACTTATTAAATCTAAAGTGAATGACATATCTACATTTCGGTAGTGTTAAGCAAGTAACAAATCAAGTGTCAACTTTACATAAATAATTCACGCATAGTGCGATGAGACGACCGAGGTAAATTTTCTTGTCTTCATCGAAAAATGGATATTACCGTCGCAAGTTATATCCATTAATATATAATCTAAGCAGCAATGGGCATAGAATAGAGCCTGGTGGTACACCACTGTTTAGTTCAATATAGTCAATCGAATGTAAATATTCGTCCCAAATCATGCCAAGAAAATGCTACCCACACGCCATGATGTTTCTTCCTCCATGCTTGACGATATTTTTTTGGAAACCGAATGCTTTGTTTGGAGTATATTTAACATATACTTTTCGTTTCAATTTGAAAATATTGAATTTAGATTTATCATTTTGCACGATATCTTGGCATTTCTTATAATATTTTTTACTGAGGACATAGAAATAGAAGACTTCCACTAATCTTGGTCCAAATATTTTTTTCTCACTATAGTGTTTATTTACCATAGGATCAAGGACGCAGACGGAAATGAGTCTCTCTTGGAAACATACGCAGTTTTGAAAAGCTAAGGATCGGGTTATTTTCGTTAAAGTTTTTTTATTCTTGTTCTTCTTCCTGAAATTTTGAACCATTCCAAAAAATCAATGAATAATTTATTTGGCGTAGAGTAATCGGTATACCTTAGACGTTGAATTTAATTCTTCTTATCTGAAAAACAATGCTTATTTCGGGGAATATTAAACTAAAACTATTGAAGAATTGGCAGATCTTGAACTAGATCTAAAATAATAAAAATTCAAACTGTCAGAAAAGATCTTTACAATAGATCTCATTTGTAACAAGCCATTGGAATCTGTAAAAACAACAGTTTTCCACAAAATATATTTATTTTTTTTACCAAAGTTTCAGTTAATCACTCTATAGGGTTAAATTTATGTAAATTTTCTATATGCGTGGCTACTCAGACCACTTTGGACTACAGCAAAAGTCTACACTAGAAACAATTCGAGTCTCAGCACTGATCTAAAGAAATTTTTTGCAGAAATGTGCCGGAAATAGGTTGGTGATTTAACGATAGCATATTACAGTTATATGTATGCTGTAGTTATAAGCTCTGCAGAATCCTTCAGAGTACCGAAACTTATTTCCCCGGAAAAAATTGGGAAAGCGAACTTATAGAGAACACTACTGCAGGCACGTTGAAAGAAAATTGGGTCCCACATGAATTAATCGAAAGGAAATAAGAAAAGAGAAAGACCATTTGTGAAATACTGCTGCAAAGACAACAAAGAAAGGGTTTTTAAATAAAATTGTCACAAGAGATGAAAAATGGATTCACTATGAGAATCCTAACCTTAAAAAAGCTTGGGAAAAGCCTTGTGAACCTGGTCCATCGTAGCCAAACTGGAATATTCATTGAAACAAGCTTTTGCTATGTATCTGGTGGGATATGAAAAGTGTTAAATATCATGAGTAACTGAAACCTTCTGAACCCATTACTGGCCATGTCTATAGATGACAACTCATCTGTTTAAAGCGAGCTATTGCAGAATACATGACCTGAATTGGAGAATCGACTCGACAAGATAATTCTGTAATATGACAATGCTAGATTACATATTGCTGAATCATTTAAAAACTACTTACAAGGGCAGAACTGGGAAGTGTTACTGCATCCGAAATTGCCTTCATAATTGGATCGCCTACAAGGACGAGCACTTCTTCAGAAGTGGAATCCAGAAATTGCCTGAGAGATGGGCAAACGTCAAGGTATACAGAATACAAGATATTCCCATTAAAATTTTGACACATTTCAGCTGATAGCCTGTGACGTAATTTTGTGACTAATGTATATACATTTTTATAGGAAACACATAATTCGTCACTAATGGCGGAACGTGATTACCTTGTATTTTATATTCCTTGGACAAACGTTGTAGCTTCCGATGGAACATACTTTGAGCTACATTACTCAAAATATGATATAGGTGCTAAATAAAGGTTTGTTTTTACCAAAAAACACGGAACCTTCCTTTTTCATACCATATCTGAAATAAGAAATTCCTTAAAAATGTTAAAAGATTGTTTATGTTTCTCAATGGTCCATAATCGCTTTTTAAAATTGATGTTGGAGACGCAATAGCAAAATCCCTTGTACAAAAGTTTGCGCAAACATCCGTGTTCCACAATTGCTGCAAAATTACGTTTATTTCCATATTTGGGGCTGAAGTTGTTTTCATATAAAATTAAAAATGAAAATATTGTCATTTCAGGCAGCTTTTCCCTACTCATTATTTTTTTTAACTATTAGTATTTTTGTATTGTGTAGGACAAAATGATCTAAAACAAAAAAAAATTCAGTAAGACTATAATCAAGTGTCACAAAGTGTATTGTATTAAAACTAAACTCAGAAAAATACATAAAATGTCATCTGTCCTCTAAATAATAAATATACGAACGCGAACAATAATTAATTACCGGAAAGTAATTAAAAATCACACGTGAACATTTCCTAATTCCATTACATAGGTAATTATACTGATGAATTCTAAAAATTTTTTTAACTTTGTTTTGAAACCCACCCGCTTGGCATTAGTGGATCAATTAAAAGAAATAAAATTATAAAATTCCGCAATTAAAATTCGATTCAAATCGTAAAACTCATTTAGCAGGGTGATTCTTAAGTCTATTCAGCACAACACTTTTGTCATCAAGGAATGCAACATAATAATACGAATTTATTAGTAATTTTACAATCATCTGCAATTTTGATGGAACAATCTCTCGAAGTTCATTGGTTTCCAACCGTAAATGAAGGTAATCGCATTGCTGGCTCTTAAATAACGACAACTAACGTATATATGAACATGGCTTGAGTATATTTCCCTTTCCGAAATGATAAACGAAGTAAACATAAACATCAGGTAAAACCTAGAAACATTATGAAGCGATTCTCTTTTTGCTTTTATTCTCCAGTAATTCTGCAAATAATATATGCAGTTCTCTAACGTATCGCATCATTCGCATCCATGCGACCTGTTTACATTTCCGGCTGGCATAATTCTACACACTTAAGATGAGACTAAATCTAGCTTGACGCCAAAGCAGAACAGGTCCAGGGAAAAATTTATGAGTGTTTACATAATTTTCACAACCATCTCACCAGGATCACCACTAACTTGATGTGGGCAATTGAGCGTATGAACTGAACATCTTGCAGCATCCGCAAGCATATAATCTTTGTATGTATGTATGTATGTATGTATGTTACATGTTGACGCATCTCTTGAACCTCTACTAAACACTCACTAAACACCGTGAAATCATTCATATTTTCACTAATTTAAGGTGGTGCTTATTTTAGAATTTTTGGCGAACGATTTGAGAGCGGCAAAAACAAAGCCGTTGGTATAATTGCACCCACGTATACTCTGCACTTTATCTTCTTCCGTCACCCACGCAGGAAGTAAATTACACGTTTCAAAGGCGCTGCTGC
The DNA here is from genome assembly GCA_963924295.1 of Dioctria rufipes. Classification (NCBI taxonomy): domain Eukaryota; kingdom Metazoa; phylum Arthropoda; class Insecta; order Diptera; family Asilidae; genus Dioctria; species Dioctria rufipes. The sequence continues at coordinate 325,029,679 of OZ002740.1, read as the reverse complement.
TTCTTCGAACACCCTTAAAAATGTGAAATTTATCTTTGGGGGCAATATTGTTGCTTTTGCAACGAAACATAAATATTTTGGAATCTAAAAGTGCGCATCGATTGAACGATTTTGGCACGATTTTCTGGGCGCAAAATTTTTCATTGATAGATTTATGGTAATTTTATGCGCATTCTCTGAATTTTGGCCAACATTATATGCTCTTAAGATTCCACAAAATTTGCATCCTAACGACAACCGAGATGCAGTTTTGAACTGAGACTCAGACTGAAGAGGAGTTTTATACTGTGCCAATGAACAGATTTTGGCACTTGCCGGATATACATATACCTATATATTTGTTTGTTTTTTTTATAACTAGTGATTCATTCATTCTGTCAACATTTCTTTCATAATTTTTAAATGAAGGATGTGGGAACATGTTATAACAAGTTAAATGTGATGTTTTAAGCCCAAATTCCACAAATCGTTTGGAATCTATTTGTTTTTCTTTCTTTTCTATATATTATTAAACTAAGCTCAGAAATTCAAACTATTTCGATCCTTCTTTGGCAACAGAGAAGATGTGATTTGTCCGGCTTAATATACTGGAAATATTAATGCTAAAATCGTGACAGTATATCGAAAAATAATCCTCCATCAAAAGGAACGGGAGTGTAAAAATTATGATCTTATTTTAAAGAGATGAGGCAGCTTGTTGTCTTAGATGCATTGAAAATGACGCGATTCGCCTTGCGTCAAGCGGGTATTATTGAAAAAATGTATAGTTCAATGATCTAATCATGCAAATTCGATTGAAACATGCTGCATTCTCTCTAGAGTCCGCAAGAATGTCAAAGGGGTAAGCGAAATTAAGGGTAGCTACTGTCATCAGCAAAACTGTGAATGGAGCTGATAGTAAAGGAAGGAAAGCAAATCATTAATAAAAATTAAGAAAAGAAGCGGAGTGATATCAGAGCCCTGGGGAACACCAGCATATATAGGATGAGGTTCAGGAGTCTAATACAACCTGTGTTAGGCGACAAGATAAAAAAAAACTCAATCCATAATAGAAGAGAAGGGCAGAACCATATTTGCCTAAAAGCGACGGTTGCCAAATTCTATCACAGTGGCGGATCTAACATTGAAATTAGAGGGGTCATCATACAAATTGAATTGAGAAAAAAAACAGCGCCGTAAGTCGCTTAGATTAGCCACTGTAGTGAGGTACTTTTTTTACAAAAAGGCATTTTTTAATAGAACAGTAGTTTAGGGTGCAAACTGAGCAGCAGTCATTCAAATTAAACTTTTCTCAGCTTTACACACTGGTATATATAATTTGGACTGCTCAATATGCTATTTCATGCGGGTACAATTTTTTGTGCCGAAAATAGTTCTTAAGTCAGTGCCAACATTGAAAAAACCATTGGCGGGAAGGTAAAAAGTGATTTTAATAATAAAACCTTTCGAATTTCTGTTGAGTATCTGTGAATATAGTGCCTTTGGTAAAACACTTTTTGTCACTAATTAACCAAAATAATTAATTTAAAAACATTTATTTCGACGAACTCACTTATTTATTTGTTGTTTACAGTTCTCTCACAGTTGGTACTTGGTGCTTAGACCAATTGAGAATGCTATATAGAAGTGAGTCCACTTTCTGCAGTGTATTTCTATGGACGTATTCAGTCCATATTATACATGTCAGTGGATTTACATAAGAATGCTGCAAATATTTTAGAATGTTAGGGGTTTGGACTAAGTTAGGGCTCTGATGTGGTAGTGAGGGAGTCTGTTTCGTGGCTTGGGAAGTGTTTTTCGAGGGTTTTGGATCACCCAAAGTTAGGGTAATTCTGAAAAAAACCTATACACATACATCATATGCATACAATAATATACATTGAAATAAATTTTTATTTGTTTAAGTTTTGGAATAAGTTTTGGAAGGTCCCGGTTTCAAACCCCGGACGAGGCAGTTGTTTTTTCTTCTTGCATTTATAAATTTGATTTAGAATCATTAAAAATAAAAGTTCTTAAAAAGTTCTTCTTTCTCCATCAATAAAAAAGAAGTTGAATTATATAAATAAAAAAAATATAAAATATATTTTTTCAAATAACTCAATTAATTAAATATTTTTTTCTTTAATTTTTAGGGATGGGGGTCATGACTCCGTAACCCCCCCCCCCCCCCCCCGTTAAATTTTTTAGGGCAACGATTTTCGGCTCACTAAATTTGTAGAAACTATACCGTTCCAACTATCCATAAGAAAAGTCAGCAAATCAACAAATGAGCATCCCGGCCGGAAACTATATTGGTGATCGTTAATATTAATTCAATACAAAAAAGGTTGTTAGAAAAAAATCATATAAAAATGTTCAGCAGAAGTAAAGCTCGGTATTACTAATGGAAATTTTTTTCTTTCATAAGCCGAACAAAGCGCAATTATTCAATATTTTAAACGCTCTACGTCTCCAGCTACTCTTATTGGAATTTATCAGAGTTAGCCCAGTTTACATTTGTACCAAACTTGAAGATAGTTGCTACACAGTTGACATCTACGAGTAATCGTACAGATTTAAAAAAATATTAGCGATATGATTGATGTATTAGAGATTGTACTTTCTATTTTCCATCATATACCTTACTGATATAGAACTCTATTCAGGGGTTCGAAATCATAATATTTACTCTACCCCTGATGAAGCAGGTCTAAAGGAGATGTTCAAGTATGCAATACTTTACGAAATATGTATGCAAATACCAAGTACAAATTAAAAAGTATTCTGGAAAAAATAGACGTATCGAAAATGTTATTAATTTATAAAACAAAACATAAACATGTTTTAATAGAAAAAAAACAAAGACAGCTCTTTTTTGGAGTTACCATATTTCTAGCCATGGATAAATACTGTTCTAAGCTGATGTTGCTGGAAAAGTCACGCTTTATTAGGATATTTCATCTCACGTGATTTCCTTCATTCGTATGAATCCAAATTGATTCTTATTTATGGTTCTGAAAGATAGCCCTTGAACCAGAGCTGGGCAATACTTAAGTAAAAAAAACACTTAAGTACTACTTAAAGTACATTTTCGTTACTTAAGACTTATTACTCAATACTTTTGAAATGCCTCTACTTAGTACTTGAACATAAGTACTTGCTTCTATTTACTTGTACTTAAGACTTAGTTTTGTACTTAAGTACCAAGATTTTTACTTACGTATTTCTGAGTCTATTAAGTACCTACAAATATCTAACTCTTCGTAGAAAAGCAAATACAAGCTCTACTGAAACTCCTTTTTTGATGAGTTTTAAAGCACGCAAAGAAGTGTCAAAGAATGTGCGCACACACGCGTCAAGGCAGAGCCTTAGACAAACTAATAACATGCACGCAAGACTGAGTAAGTAGAACAAAAACCAGTAACGTCTCGCTAGAATATAAAATCGACGATGCCTCGACTTGATAACATAACCACTGACATGTATAATATGGATTGCAAAAAGCGGGATTACTTTTATATTGCTGACTCTTTCGGTCTAAGCACCAAGTATCAACTGAGAGAGAACTGAAAACAACAAATTAATTAGTGGATTCGTCGAAATAAATGTTTTTAAATTAATAATTTAGGGTTATTACTGACAAAAACTGTTTTATCAAAGACAATGTATTCATTAGATACGTAGAAGAATTTCTAAATGCTTTATTAAAATCACTTCCCGAGCTGCGTGCTCACTTTTTCAACTTCCCGCCAATGATTTTTTCAATGTTGACACCGACGTAAGAACTCTTTTTGACAAAAGCAATTGTGCCGACGTGAAAAAAAAGCGTAAGCAGTTCATATTATATACGTCACTGGACATAACCAAGTGTAAGCAAGCAATGCCTCGCTCCAATATAAAATCAACGATGCCTTGACCTGATGTAGGGAAGGCCTCAATTTTTCTTAGAAATTCACTGGAATTTTTTTCCTTAGAATTGCTATACATTATTGGAGGCGATAATGGGTGCTTGGGTGGACCTCTATTAGTTTTTGTGAGTGTAGCAAAGAGAGGTGAAAGTTTTACTCTACTTACAGCTCCGTAAACTATGAAAAACTATAAATAGTAGCCACTGGTTACTATACATACTATAGTTTTCAAAAGGTATTGATTTATTAATATCTATTAACTGAACTCGATAAACTTCATTATATTACTGCCAACGTACAAAGATTATAAAAAACTACTTTAAAAAGTACTTCAAAAAGTACTCAGTACTTTTTATAGACTTATGTATTATCGAAATAATAAACGAGGTGTCCCAAGAATAATGGGAAAATAATTTTACTGTAAACGTTATAAACAGATTACGTTTGAACAAAATGTAAACGTTATATATAGAATGTAAGTCAGCAACTATGGGACTGACGCAAAAAGCTGCAGTCTTCCTGTTTTCTATGAACCAATACCTACTAAATCTGATAGTATAAAAATTTTAGTGTTAGAAACGTAGATGATCAAAGAGAGGGGGGAGGGGGGGAGTGCGATGTTTTTATAATAATTTGGGACAAATTTACCAAAAATTTCGACAAAAATATTTCTGCAATTCTTGAAAGTAGCTCTTTCAAACGATAATCATACAAAAAAAAAATCTTTTTTTAGGGGGCCCAACTCACCCCAATTAAAAATTAAAAGAAAAATAATAATTTCTAACTGTCGAAATATGGGCGTGTCGTGAAAATATAATATTTTGTCAAATTTTAAATTCCGACATCACGCCGTTCTCAAGAAAAAGGTATGTGACAGACAAGCAGACGGACGCACGAAAGATCTTATAAGGGTTCCGTTTTTTTTTAAATTTTGTTGTATGAACCCTAAAAATTACTCGACCGTCGAATTTAAGATCTCAGAACTGAACCATCAGGCATTTCCTATCCTATTGAGTGCGGGCTAAATGTTCTCAGAACACACTCAACAAATTACTCAATCGTTGTCGTAATCGCACAAGTAGCATTCCGATTTCTGCGATACAGGATTTTTTTTTGGACAACCCTTTTTCTTTTGGAGCAAATATGAAATCCGATTTTGTATTTTTCTTCTTCGAAACAGTTTTCCGTTTACGCTGTTGTTGTTTTTCCATTTCAGGCAAGTTCTTGAAGAGAACGGGACTTATTCTGTCTTCATGCCTTTAGCCCGGGATAGAGACAGGCGACCATTCCACTTTAAGTTGAATGCTCTACGGTACGAACAGCTTCAATTCCAATTAGGTTCAATTCTGAACTAACAGATTCAGTGTTTAGTAATGTTCGAGGATTTGAAGCTAACACTGACAGTTCTCGGATATATTATTGATATCTCCGGAAACTATCGAGTATATATTTCACAACTATATAACCTGGCTACTTTTACATGGGAAATATTTCGCCAAATTGGGATCAGTGACTCTGGCCATAAGTTGGAAGATGCTTTGCTTTTGAATAAACCACTTCACAAAGCTTTCAGTACACTAAAAACATGTTTGCATTTTGACACCTGGAGCTCAGAGAACCAACAGATAGTTAGGGGTGCATATGGACGTGATGGGAGGGACCGTAGTCTACAGTTATCCATCTAATTATAAAGATGCTGATGTGGCATTAAAATTGTTGAATCACAATCTTATGAATCTAAATCGGTTCTCACATATTGACCGGAGTGTTTAGAGGATCTGCACAGTATGTGCTGGTGAAGACGCTCTGTTTGCAAAACCAAATGAAACTCGCGCGACATGTGTCAATTGATCCTATCGAATTTCGGAATATCGTTTCTATGGGGACCAAGAGTTTGTAGTCGGGTGAATTATTTGATTAGCTTCGGTTTGACGCTGGCTAAATCCAAAATTCATTTGTACTACATGAGAGTCGAAGATGGGAATCAGAGCACTGACCCCAATACTACGGACAAGAACTTAAAAGCCACTTCGTTGTCAGATCAAAGAGACGTTTACGTCTTTAATATCTGGCAACGAAAGCATATAGATTGTGCACTAGAGGATTTAGACTAATGGTGAGTTCTTTTCGCCTGAACTGAACCGTAACTCGTTCGGTTCCTAAACCTAAAGTGTTTCCTTCAACACATTGATTCAGAACGTATGTTCTTTTTACACCGATTCTATGCTTGGTTTTTGCACCGGTTTTGAACTTTCGTGTGCAATGGAAATTTGTGGTTACGGTTCGAAGCTAAACGTAAAATCGGAATTATTTGTAATTAAGTGGGGATGTTTGGATATTTTGTGAAAATACAATTATTTTTTGACATGGAAGGATTCAGCCAGGAAAGAAAGCGACAGATGGTTTTAAGAGGTTTTTTCAAAAAATGAAAGCTATTTGCCAAGCCAAGGCTTGAATCTCATTAAACCAAACGGTGGAATGCAATGATTAACGCAATTAAAGATTATTATCGTGTGGTGATCTAAGAGGTGTCAAGATGGTTTTCCAAAGGCACCACTTTACAAACTCTATATTCTTTTAAAATTAACAGTTAAACTCCCGTTTTACTCCTTTTGCACACAATACAAAATTTAGACTAACATTAAAAATATTTTCAAAAACCATTCAAAAACTACTCTGAAAACTATTCCGAATATGTAACATAGTTGTAACAAAATAATTTATATTGTGGAGTCATACGAGAAGAGTGAGAACAGCGCGGCTATGAAAAATAATTAAGCAATATAATTACAGGGTGAGATATAAGCCACCATAGATCTTCAAACCATAATTTGATCTGTTGATATAGAGTGCCGTTTTTGGAAAAGTCGCATCGCTTTGTCAAACTTGTCATGTTCGAAAATTTTAGATGAGGCAGCACGTGGACAATTCTTCGAAACTTACACCTTTAAGAAGGATTTACATTATGATGACATGCATTTTTTACTGAAATTGTGAGGGAGATAGTACATCGTATACGGAAATTTATTTATGAGTGACGAGAGAAGCAAACACGTCCTGAAATTTTTCCGGACGTCGATTTATCACTATGTGCGTGTCCAGAACCATAAAAAGACCTCAAGCATAGGGAGTTTTTATAGTTACTGAAACTAAAACATTGTTATTTGCAACCCTAATTTGTCAATTTCGACTACTGGTGCTGCCATATACTATATATACTATAATTTTATGGCATATAGGTACATATCTGTCAAGTCAAATTATTTGTCGAAAAAACAAAAGTAAGTTTTGAGTTTATAATTAAATGTTGCGAAATTGATAGTTATTAAATATTTCTTTATAGAAAATATTGAAGTTATTTCTGAGGTAGTTTTCTGTCTATAACCAGGGAGCAGTGCGTCCACAGATTCAGTGCAGTGAAATTATCTTCACCGGCGTTAGTTCGGTAGTGGAGTGGAATTATTTTCATGTGAGCACTTGAATGGATGAAGTGGATTGACGTTTACATATTAGCAAATTAGTTACTGAGTTTTACCTACGAAATAAATAAAAATTTCGTTATCGTACAAAATGAAAATTGTAGAACTGAATTACACTACCAACTGATATTTTACGACAAATTTTTTCGATATAATGTCATCCTTTGCTTCGGACTCCATCATGCTTTCATGCAATATTTTAGAAATTGTAAAATTATACTTCTTTCCATGATATGTCTTTGAATATCTACGAAAAAACGACTAAAAACTTGACAATTTCCAATTAGACCGTTTGCGATTTTTACCATAAAAACTAGAGGGGAGCGTACGTGTGAGGTATTGCAATAATTGCTTCCGCAACATTTAAATTTCAATAAGCTATCTCTCTCACAATTTCTGTAAACAACGCATGTCATCATAATGTAAATCCTCCTTTACACGACAATTCATCTGAAGTATGGATCAATGAAATCAATATCTGACAACGACAAATTAACCATTCACTGTAGGCTCTTGATATCTACAGCAAGGATGCATTCTTAAATGTCCTTTTGAAAATTATGCCACTTGTGATCTCAACTCCCAATGGGCGTTCATTTTGCATAGACTCAAACCTATTTAAGAGTCGATGCAATTCCTTATGATTTTTCTTTACCTCGGCGTATAAATTTATTGAAACAAAGAAGAAAAGAATTTGTATATGTATTGAACATATTTTTCGTACAAATTTGTCATTAAGCGGTACCATAATATTAATTAAAGTATTTAAGTTTGTTGTTCTCTATCTCAAAAGCTCCTCCTTCGAAAAATCCTACGCACGAGCCTGCAAATACCTATTAAGTCTTTTATATTTTTTAGATTTTTATTTGTACGATTCTAAATTACTAAAATACAAGAATCCAGTTTTTGAAACTGAGACGTTCCGATTTCTTGGCGGCCGTATGTAGCAAGATATAAATAAAAATTAAAAAAAAAACTCTTTTTTTTCATATATGACCGATTCTAAAAATTGTGAGCTCGAGTCCTGTATGTAGCAAGATATAAATAAAACTTTTATTTCAATTATTCAATAATCAGGGACTATGTTATAACTTTCCCAGCATTGTAAGGCAATTTTGTCGCAAAATAATTACAAGTTCCTAAACATTTTCGGGTTTTCTTTGAGGACTTATTTTAATCATTCACTGATTTCCCCTCAAGGAGGCTTAATCTAGCATCCCAAATCGAAATTTATAATTATGTAGATATGTAATTTAAATAATTTAATTATATCCAAATGAAATTACATAAGAAAAATTACAACTAATTATATTTTTCATCTTTTAGACATCATTGACCTCCATTAGGTCAATCCCAAATATCAAAACCATACAATCATATTAGTCTGCATACTGCAAGGATCAAGATCTAAAATCAGGAAAGAAGCAAGAACTTTACCCCTCATATCTTTTTCCTTAATTATTACTTTCTACCTAAAACCCTAGACACACAGCACGATCTAATGAATCATTAGTACTAACTATTCATTAAAATGCCGTGTGTCACACAGTGTATGTCATTATGGCTCGAAAATCAGATGATAATGAAGCACACTAATGAAGTGTTTTCTTCCTTCATTATAGCTAAGTATAATGAGGAAAAATGTGCTAGATTTAGCGTATAATTTAAGTATGGAGCTCTGCTGTGCATCTGCTGATTTGAAAAATAAGAAGAAGAAATGCAAAGCACAAAGTAATTATGTCACAATATTTTTTAATAAACTGTTTTTTTCATTTCTCAATCATTAAATGAAATAAAATAAAAATAAATAAAAATTAAAATTAATAAAAATAAAGTTTGACAGAACAACTTAATTAAAGAAATGGCTGTGTGTCTGCAGTTTATAATGAATCATTATAAACTAATGACTGGTTAATTATTTCTTCATTAAGAGCGGTGTGTGTCTAGGATATAAGCGTGCGCAATAAAAATTTTCAATGAAATCGTGACGTTGCCATAATTCGAAAAAAATTAAACAAATTTTTTCTTAAAAGACTGAATTGAATGGAAATGTGGCATAAAAATGGAGACTTTGCGTAGATAGTACTGTAAATTTTAGATTATTTTATTTTAAAATGATCGAGCGAAATATATCGGTGAACTCCTAACCAATGATTCAACAAATTTGTGCATTTAAACATAACAACAACAAAATTTCCATCTTAGTTAAACCTTTGACTTAAATTTTGCCATTCCTTGAATTTTCACTTTATGTTTTTTTTTGTGTGTGTTTTATTCATCAAAATTCCATAGCCAAGCCATACATTCCTCAAGTCCTTGTATACGATTAATGAAGTAAAGTTAAACAAGAAAAAAAAACAAAATGTCTACGAAATTTGCATACAAGTGCGATAGTACCTAGTCTACAGTGGTCTGTGGTAAATATAACTAGATAAATTGAAACCTGGAAATGATAACTTACTTTGACAATGTCCCCGGTATGCAACTGTCAACGAAGTGGTCGACTGCCTGCAGGCTCTTTTCTTTAGCTGACATTCAGTCTTATAAGTCTTCCCGTCTGTTCCGCAAACTGGGTTGTAATAGCGTCCATGTACCATTTGCTAACCAACAGATCCCCGTTCAATTTACATAGAAAAAAATATGAAAAAGGAAAGGGGGCGCAGCAATGACGGGCCCACAGTTATCTAACAATGTAAATTGGAATTTTAATCAGATCTTACCGTCAGATCGTTTGGCGGATAAGGAAATCCATGATTGAAAAATCCGTTACGAATTTTTTCATCTAAAGTTAGTTCACCGGCCTGATGTATTCGCTGCAATGGCTTCTGTCTTCGGATATTGATTGTTGCATTTTGAGATGTAGATGTAACCACTTTCTGCCCTTTAATTTTGCGATGCTTTTTGTACTGATGGCGGGTGTGATGTGGGATACTGATTTGATCATCTAAATTTTGACTATGTTGTAATACAACGGCATTCTTAGATGACACATTTTGTTTTTGTTTATTAACCTTAAAAGAATTCTCTGCGTTTCTTGGTGAATTTGTTCGGTTTTTATCTTTTTTTACAGTTTTTGTATTATTTTGTTGATTTTGCCCGGATTGTAATTGAATATTTTCAATATCATCCTGATGATGTATCCTACTATTAGTCTTCTGCTTTCGCCTTTTGGGTGAGTTTGACTTTCTTTGGTTTTTCATCTTTTCAGCTAAGGTGGTGCTTTCAGTCTCTTTATCTAATATGCTATGTCCTATTTCACTTAAGCTACGAATTTCTCTAGTTTTCGGAATGCCTAATGTTAGTTGTGTTAATTTTTCACTCTTTCCTATATCAATTACTCGAATGGGATGCTTCTTTAGTTTTTTTTCTTTGGATGCTTTACAAATAGGAGCACATATACATCTGGGACGTCCTTTACGTATGACGCATCGCTTTCCCGGACCGCATTTTGCAACATCACAGGAATCTGGAAAAAAGGAGAGAGAAATAAATAATCTGTAGTATAAATAAAATTGTTTTAAGAATAGTTTTAAATAAAAATAAAAAAGTTAGAGATATTTAGGTATTTTAATTAATCAATAGGCGGAAGGGCAAAAATATTGTTACGAGCGTGGTCTTGGTCACAATATTTCAAATATAATTCTCAAGAGTTCTTTAGGGGTCGGCAACCTATAACCCGCGGGTCACCAAATGACCCATTTGATAATTTCAAGTCAAAATAAAGTATAATATATAAAAATAAATTATAAAACATAAACATGATACAAACGTTTTGAGAATAAAACAAAAAAATGAAAGTAGATACTTTCTGCAGCACCAACACAAAATTGATGCACTAATTTTAATTCTAAATATTGTCAAACATCACTCGCGTTCTCTTTAATGTGTCAACATTTACCGATATCGAATCGTTTGAGAGTGATTCCGAAACTCACAGTATTTATACAGACTTCAGTAAGGCTTTCGACAAGCTTCCTCACTCTTTTTTGTTATTTAAAATGAGATCATTACATTTACCAATTTAGTTGTTGAACTTGCTATCATCCTACCTTAAGGATCGCAAACTTAGGATTCAGTTCCGTTCTGATCTATCTGAAGAAATAATGGCTTAATCCGGTGTTCCACAGGGTAGTCACTTAGGGCCCCTTCTCTTCATATTATTCAAAAATAATGTTTCAAATGTAGTTACCAAATCTGATTTGCTAATATACGCAGATGATTTAAAACTATACAAAACTATCGACTCGCATTGTGACTATCTCAAATTGCAGGATGACTTGGACAGACTTTTTGAATGATGTGAAAAGAGTTCTCTCATTTTAAATGTTGATAAAGGTAGGGTAACCATTTTCTCTCGTAAGCGAGTCCCTTCAAATGTTGTCTATGTTATTAATAAAATATGTGACTCGGGGATATTGTTTGACTCGAAACTCACCTTTAACTTCCACATAGATCGCATCGTTAATATGGCAAACACAATGTTAGGCTTTGTAAAGCGTTGGGCAAAAGAATTAGATGATATCTATATTAATAAAGCTCTTTTTACCACTCTTGTTAGACCTATTTTGGAATATGCCAGTCCTGTCTGGTCTTTCTTTTACAAAAATCACTCCGATCGTATTGAGAGTGTGCAAGGAGATTCTTACTTTTTGCTGTAAGAGGTCTCCAATGGAGGGATAGACTTTATCTTCCTCCTTATAAGGATTAAATTTAATAGACCTTCCTACTCTTGAGACTCGTAGGAAAATATGTGATATAAGCTTTGCATTTTAACTTGTGAAGAGTACATCGACATGCCTTTGTTACTTGAAAAAATTAATTTCAATTCACGACCTCGATACTTGCGATCTAATGACTTTGATTATTTGTGTTCCCATCGCACCAACTACGGACTAGGATGTGCTGTACTTTTACTTTGAATTACCATTCGATAGATTTTAATATTAATAAGACTCAATTAGAAAAATCCTCAATAATTGTGCTGTACTTTAGAATTAATTTAAGTGTTGTGTCCTGGGACCATTGTAGCTAGTATTTAGTGCAATAAAAAAATTAATAAAACCTACAGGTACCTATTTTAGAACTACTTTATAAGCCCTGAGGAGATATAAGCCAGTTATAAACAGACAAATCTATCAACATATTTTATCTTTCTCATCTAACACTTCAGTTTAATACTGAACAAAACTGCTGCTGTGAGTACTGAATCATCTATGAAAAGATGCTAAATAATTAGGGAGAGGGAACATATCTGAAGTTGCGGTTTGTTTCATTTTATTCAAGTAACTTTCCGTAGTGATTCACTACATTTTTACGGGTTGAAGTATATGCAGTTTCAACGATAGAATAAAAGAATCATGATTGTAGTGACAACAGTACAGCAACAATCACGCTACATCTGCCAGCTTTGATGCAGCCCTTAGCATTGGTACAACGGAAAACCATTTACAGACGGCGAGTGCTCCGAACACTTGTTATGGTCAGAGCGTGTTGCATGCAGTAGCATGCTACCTGTATGATGGTGACAGGAGTAGCATAGCAGTGTTCATAGTACCATACAGCGAATGGGCTGCTATGAGTGACAGAAAGACACGATAAAGCCCTAGCTGGGACTGAACACCAATTTTTTTGGGCGCGGAAGAAGAATAAGCGACAGGTGACAGCCATTTTAGGTCTTCTTGTTGCTCACATTACCCCTAAGTATCCTAGGGCACCCATTTGAACTGGACGAGTAAGTACTCCCAAAGATTGACTTGTGCCAATAGATGGCTCTTAGGGTGGTCAAAACTATATCCACGGCCATTGAACAGAAATCTAGTTGCTTCCATTGCAAAGCGGTCCTCCTTACTGTCTGCATGTCCTGACATCCAAATGGCTAGTTGCTTCAAGCTAGTACGACAGCTCCAGCGTAGATTCAAAGAAAAACGAATTTAACACTTTGAGTGCTTTGGCTGTCTGATATTATGTATATTTTTTCTCCATGCATATTCTTGTGAATGATTTCGCGAGTGCAGAGCTCTATGGCGTGGATTTTTATCTCAAAAATGATACGTGAGTCTTCTGTGCATTTACGAGTCGGAAATTCGGCCTATATATTTCCACGCCTACTCTATCTTCCATATTGATTCCATCCGTTATGGAGTTTCAGCATAACTTCTGAGATTGGGTTGTCCATTGGGTCCTGCAGGAATTCTTGAAAAACTTTCAGGTAATCAACCAGATGCTCAGGAGATTTTCCTTCTGCAGTTTTATTGCGTTGAGGATGGCCACCTTCTTAATATGCAGTTGGGCAGGTACGTAGAGTACTCCGGTTACTCAAGATATATAAGCCATTGTAGTTTTAGTAAACTAGCTTGAGCTGTATTTTGTTTATTTCAAACGAGTAAAGGGTAATGGATATATATGACCACAGGGTCATTTTTGGTTTAAGATCTCAGATCCTGCCAAAAAGCCTGAAGTATGCCCATGTTGCCGCTGTGGGCTTCTCCAAGACTTTGTAAATAGAGAATTCCAATTTAGTCTGCTATTCAGGGTAATGCCTAGATATTTGATCTCCTTTGAGAATTCCACTACTATTCACTGAAGTAATGGAGCTTGTATATAAAGCTCCTTTTTATCGTGAATGGAACGATGGCTGGCATTGGACTGGACATTGTCTGGCACCAGTTGTGGATTATGTTAAAGGCGTTCTGTATTAGATCGGGTAATCACCCGATTATGTTTGTCCCCGATTGCTCCGATCAGGTCATTCGCATATCCTTGTTTATCATAACCAGAGTTGATTAGTTTTTGTATATGAGATTAATGAATACTAGGGACCATAGCAGAGGGTACAGAAAACCACTCTGGGGATATCTTTGAGCAGCTAATACTGTTACCTAGACTTTTTCCAAGTTAGCTGTGATTCTCCGGCCTTCAATCTTTGTTTTTATCCATTTTACCAAAGAGGGTTCAACTGCATTACCTATGGATTAAAAAAAGTATTTGTCAAATGCTTCTTCGATAACCAGAAATCCATATAGGGAATGTCCCTTTTTCCTCCAACGCCTTTTCTAGTCCTAATACAGGACTATGAAGGACGGCTGTGGTAGACTAGTAGGAGATATCATTTTCACCATATATCCTTCAGGTTAATTAACTAATCAATTAAATTTTAATTAATAGCATACCAGCTCCCTGTACTTTGGATAGACCTTTCAGGTGAGTCACTTTCTCTAAAGCACTCCACCCTACTAAAATTATGTTGGGTGAAGTTTAGGTCTTACCATAGCAGTATACATTCAGTACACGATGTTAGGGTGGATGCTCCATCTCTTGCCAAAAGTATTTTTTTTTTTTTGCAGGCATAAAGCAGCATGCCGCCTTTTTAATGGGCTCATTCACATTTATCCTCCAATTTAATTTCGAGTCTGGTATTACTCCCAGGTATTTAATTTCAGTTTTAAACTCGAAGGTAATATTATCCAGCTTTGACTGAACAAAACACAAAACTACAAAATTGGGCATAACTGTTGTTCGTATAAAGAGAACTAATTCAGTATTTGTAAAGTTAAGCTGCAGACCACAGCTTATATCCCAGTTAAGTAGCTTCTGCTTTTTCGGTTAGTTAATTGATCTTTGATCACTTCGAACTGGCTTCAAAGCTTCAAGCTCTACTTGCACTAAGAATAAAGACAAGCTAAATTTAAAACCTTATTTTATAATAAGTTGATGCAGTTAGTTTATCTGCAACCCCTCCGACTTTTAATAGATGGGGATGAAAACACAGTATAATTTATGGATTATAGTTCTTCTTTTTCATTAATTTCCCAAAATCCTCTAATTTTTTTCAGTGGTCTTCTTCAATGAGAAACTTTTGTTATTGGCTCAAATTTCTGAATGTTGTCCACCCATTCAATCATTTATCAATCCAAAGTTAAGCAAGTAAGAAAGAAATGAATATAATAATAAAAGTTTACCAAACAGAAAGACACTAGTCAACCGACAAGATGGAACACATTGAAAACAGACCAGAAGCATTAAATATTCTAATTTTAATTAGCACATTTAAGAACGATTGAATCGAATTAATTTTTCAACAAAACGTGAGTAGTTAAACATGAAAATTATTTCCTATAGACGCCCTAAATGCATTGCAAATTACAATGCAAAACAAGTACATAAAATATTCTTTTTTCCTCTACTTACATATTAAATGTAAGTAGTAAGGAAGTCTACTGTTGCAGGTACTTAAGTTAAAGCTAAATCTATCAAAAGAGTCTCGCCATAAACTAATTCTAATGCAAGACTCAGCTATAATTCAATACGTCTTCGTCAACTTGACGCACGTCAATTATAATTGTCTACATAAGAGGAAAATTAGAAGAAGAAAAAAATGTAAATCAGACCTCCAGGTGACATCTAGCCCAGGTGTATCCTGAATAGAAATTATTTCTTTTTCTGATTAAACAAAAATATTGTGATCCATAAAGTTTCGATTTTAGTTCAAAATGAATATTTTAAGTTTATAGTGATGAGCAAAAATCTGACAAATGTATAATCAAAAAGTCACAGGGATTAAAGGTAACAGAATTTTTGTGAAAAGGTTGTTTTTGCCGATTTAATCTAAGATCAAAAGTACATGGCCACATTCAATTGTACTCAGCTGTTATCTGATATAAAGATACTGGCATTAGTTTTCCGCATAATTCAGCTGACAAAGTTTTTTTACACTGATCTAAAATTTGAGGAAATTTATTTATTTATAATTTTTTAAGAGAAATTTGTGGTTTGAATGAAAACGTAAAATATTTGCGTAATTCGCAGGAGGAATTAACTATATGGTGAGCCTATGCTGGGTACCTATCCATAGGGATATACAAGGTAATGAGATGGCTGATGAGTTGACCAAAAAGGGGGCTCAGAAATGGCACAGCTTACTTCCGGATCCTGGGCAATTATGACCTATACATATGAGAACAAACGAACTCGGTAGTAAAAGTGATACAAGGAATCTAGTAGGGGTCATTACGGGTCATTGGGCCATAGGAGACCATGCTAATTAGCCTTGGAATAGCGGCGAACGATTTCTGCAGGAAATGCAAAGATTCTAAAGAACTGGTACTTTGCGTACATCATTTATTCATCAGAGCGGGGCGATGAATAAAAGATGTAGACTAGAGGTAACTACTTAATTTCAAATCTTGAGGATCGGTAAAGTAAGGAGCTTATAGCCGGTTTCACAGTCCAGGCTTAATCCAGAA
Source organism: Dioctria rufipes (assembly GCA_963924295.1). Classification (NCBI taxonomy): domain Eukaryota; kingdom Metazoa; phylum Arthropoda; class Insecta; order Diptera; family Asilidae; genus Dioctria; species Dioctria rufipes. Next base: position 325,013,071 of record OZ002740.1, on the reverse strand, counting down.
CTTAGTTAAGCCACCGGTATGGTTTTAGCCCAGAACTTAAGCCTACTCAGTAAGCTGAGGCTTAGTTAAGCCGCAGTTTCACAGTCCAGGCTTAAGCCAGAACTTAGTTAAGCCACGGGTATGGTTTAAGCCCAGAACTTAAGCCTACGCAGTAAGCTGAGGCTTAGTTAAGCCACAGATGAAAATTTTTAAGTTATCAGCACTGCGGTAATTGTGAATTTTTTTAAAAGGAAAATTACCATTGTAGATTAAAAACCAAGTGATAAGAAGAACTTTTTATTTACCAGTTTGTTGTGGTTTTTATCCGGAAGGATATCAAATCCAAAATCATTGTTACAAAATATTTCGACAACGTAAACCATCATAGCCGAATGTTTCTACAGTCGGAACTGAGAATTAAAATCAACATCATCCCATTTCTCGAAATGTTACGGGCGCCTTCTTATAATTTTTTAACAGGTCACACATGCGATATTATATTATACATTTCTTCGTCGCTTATATCCTCTGCATTAGATAAACAATTCATTTTTGTTTTAAACTGTTTGGTTTCTTCCTAAAACGTCTAATGGAATACTGACACTAGCTGCCAGACAGTACTCAAAACTGGTAACTAGTTAACTATTCTTCGCTTTGAAAATTTTAATTTAGTTTTAAAGTATAACTTTTGAAATATGTACATTCGTTTAATAGCAAAAATTATAATATTTAGTCAAAATATATATTTAGCAATGCTCTTCATATGTGTTTCGCAGCAACATCTGAGGCTTAAGCCTTCGAGATGCCGGGCTTAAATTAAGCTTTCCTCAAGCTAGTGATGTCACTTAAGCATTGACCGTGAAACCGAAATACTAATTAAGCCTTGGCTTAAGCCATCTCTGTGACTTAAGCCTGGACTCTGAAACTGGCCATTAGATGTATCCTGAGATTCCTTAGAGAAGAAAGATGGTTCTAGGGCAGTTTCAAAAAGGTTAAACCATGAGGTCAAGGGGCACATTGGACCCGTTGGACCTGTTGGATGAATATCTCCAGCAGCACCAACCTACATAATTCGAAAAAGCATTGAATTTTATGCCCCTAAAAATAGCACTTATAAAGATGTACTCCAAATTGCTGCAATATATAAATTTTGGTTTAACTTTAACTTGTTTTCTTTTTATCTTATAATTTATGTTGTTTGCTATTTGGTATCTAACTGAACATTTGACGGGGACTTTTTTTATATATTTTATCTCGAGCATTATGAGGTTACCGGGGTAGGTAATCCCCTTAATTTCCAAATATACTTACTATGTTGCATAACTTTTATTTAAAGATACTCGGTTTCGTTAGAGTTAAACAGGAATAATGTGTTTATCGAAATCGGTTTTGAAGAGTGTAGATTTGGGGAAAAGAAAAACTGAAAGACTATGTAGTGAATTATGCCATAGTTAAAGATATTTATTTCTTCCACTTTCATAAATTTAAGTTACTATGTAAAATGTGAAAATGATTTTGAAAAAGAAATTTCGATCTGACTCCGCTAGAATATGTTCTTTGAAACGTTGGTAAGCAAGACAATTGAAATTAAAGGTTTGAATACGAAATCAAGAAAGACAAAATCCAGAGTGACGAAATTCAGAAGAGACAATATCCAGAAAAAGCAAAATCCAGAAATGACAAAATCCGGAAGAGACAACATCCAGAATTGAAAGAATCCACAAACGACAAAATTCAGAGGAAATCCAAAAAAGATATTCACGTACGCGAATATTTTTTTTTTGATTCTTTTCTGGATTTCGTGTTAGTTTGAATTCATCATGCTGGTCATCCAGGATGAAATTCTGGTGCAACCCAACTGTGCCCAGTACATATCCATCAAGAAATATGTGAATGAAGGACTCTCTTAAATGTGTTCGTCGTTAACGATTGCTAAGTTGTAAAAAACGATTTTTGAGCCACACATTTCTACATAATACATATAAACTGGCCACAGTTGGGTTGCATTAGAACTTCATCCTGCATGACACGGATTTCCATCAAATGTAAATCTACCATCATCAAATCGCAATGTGAACTTATATTTAACAAATTTGTCTAACTCATGTGAATTTTAAATAATTTATATCTTTGTAGAATATAATTACAACAATTTTTACAATTTCCAGATTTTGATATTTATATATTTTGACGTATCTGAATTTTGGAGATACATATGTAATCGAGAAATGACGTGAAAATTACGATAAGAAGCGCCACTTGCAAATGCAGTCAAAAACTAACGAGAAATAGACAACGCGTGCCTATGCAATAGCACAAACTGATCACAAAATGACAGCAAAGCGCTGTTATAACTAGGGTCTATTATCAGTCATCAAATGACGAGAAATAGACAGGACGTGCCTATGCAATAGCAAAAATGACGACAAAAAGACGGTAAAAGTAAGATATCAAAAAGAGTTTAAGAATTATAGAAAAATTTCTCATATTAGGCTCTAGAGGGTTAACTAGGATTACGTCTAAAAGACGGAAAAACGCTGTTAAATCTAGGGTCTATTTTGAGTCATTTAATGACGTTCTTTTATATATTTCTGTATAATACATGCATAGTCGGTCATTTTGTGATCAAATTCCGATTACATTATTTAATCTTATACCAACTTGAGCTCCTGAAAGACGCCATATGTCGACTTAAAAAAGTGCCAGTCAAAACGAAGTCTATATTTGACGGAAACTAAACTCGATTGTCTTAAAATTTCAAATATTGATGTAAAAAGGATGTCGCTAGAAAGAGGTCAATAATAAGTCAATAATAAACGAAAATTTGATCAACATGTCCTAGTTTCGTAAAAAAACTTACGTCTAAATGACGTCGAAATGAGTAAGGAATTCATAATCTATTTTCAGTTAAAACACGACGTTCTATATATAGATCAGACAAGTCTTAAAATGTTTGTTGGGACTTATGGCCGGCAACAAAAATGATGACATGTTTTTGAATTTTTTTATTAATTAACCATATATTTACCTCATTAACGATATCTTCTCATGCAGCCTAACTTAGAACGAATTAAAAACCCAAAATTTAGATGTTCGCACGTAGGAAAAAACAACTATTTCTTTAAATACGTCTCCTGCATTCATCTCCTTTATATAATTATGCAGCTCATCAAACCATTTTCGAATAACCTTTTTAGAAATCGTATCTCTGGCTTACGTTAGGGCTTCGGAAATTCGATACGTAAGCTCTGGATATTATTTAAGGAAAATGTTTCACCCTGATCGATCATTTTTGAAAGATGTAGTCGTCCCATCGTCTTGCTAAATTTTTTGATCTATGTTTAAAAGACATTGAGGACTTAATGGAAACCCACATTTGGACTTATACCACTTAACTAGTTTTTTTTTCGGTTTCCGTTAATATACTTTGTGGTTTAGACTTTCCGACTACTCCTTCAGTATGTCCTTCAGACAATTTATCCTTCAATGATGTTTTTGGAATAGTTTATTTGATGCTAGGTACTCTAAAAAAAATCTTCCTTGTCAAATGTCCGACAATAATTCATTTAGCATTGTAGCAGTATATCCTTCCATATTTCCTTATATGCAATGCATTGAATCAGACTAATTAACGCTTTTTGTGCGGGAAAGGTAGTTCTACCCTCGCGCCTGACTGATGCTAAACGGCGGGACGGGTAGTTCTACTTTTTTAGCAGACTCTACTTTAAAGGCGGGAAAGGTAGAACTACCCGATTTGTGTATACGAATGTTGTATACCAATCTCTTGGTAAAGGTCCAAACTACATCTACATGTATAAAATATCCCAATATACGTCCAATATACCCTTTTGTCTTCGTGCCCATTATGTAGTAAATAATAAGTAAAAAACCTAGAATTGATCTATGGTGCACTATGGGTGCACTATGCAGGGTGTAATAATTGGTGCGCCTAGCTCAAGGGTTTGATAGCTGAGGTGGAGTCAAGCAAAACAAAAATTATAAGGTGAAGGGGGCGGTAAGACGCATCGTTTCGGTGGTGGGGGGGGGGGGGCACCAATTATTACACCCTGCATAGTGCACCATACTGCACCCTGCACCCTGCAATACATGCGTGACATATGTGATAAACTCAATATATTTTTAAAAATTTAGTCGACTTGTTGACAGATAGTATACAATATCGAGGACCATACTGTGGTAAGTGAGAATTCCAAATTTCATTAAAAAATAACAAACGGTTTGGAAGATAGAACGTTTTTTCTAAAGTTTGTTTTTTTATCACATTCCAATGGTTTTCGACCGCTACACGTACTAGTGACGCGGGAGCGGCACTCCGCACATTAAGTGTTAATAAAGTGTTGCTGTAGGCCGCAATTGGGGTAAGGTAAAAAAATTCAGCTTTAATTTCCGGCCACCAGGAGATGCAATCTGGCTCATGTAAGTAATTATATAAAAAAAAAAACTAAAAATAAAAAATATATAAAATGAATGTGATCATTCCGAAAATTAACTTAAATTTTAAACAATATTTAAAGACAATTTCTCATAAGAAATAAAAATGGAATAAAACAGCCGTCGCTTACCTTTTAAATTCATAGCACTACATTTTAAAAAAAAATGTTTTTTTGCATTATTTACATGCCAACTACATACAAATGAATTGAGGTCTAGCGAAACAAAACTTTAACTCAACGATCCTGATGCTCACTTAAAGGGTAGCAGAAACATGCGCGAACCTAAGGATGTAGAAACATTTATATTTTAAGGAAAATACGTCTTTGATGGCATGTAATAAAATGAACTGGATGCAAATTGGGTAGTTGATGCGAATTGGTACGCTTACCCTACTATTGTAAATTATGCAAACGTGCACTCATAAGCGAGTGCTTTTGACTAAGCATTACGTACATCTGCACATGACCATACATTCCCGAATCCTACTCCAAGATGACAATTTGGGAATGCCATACCTTGTTAATTTAAATACCATCCACTTCTTCAATTAAAACCATATAAATCCACTTAAGATGAGCTAAATTAAAACCGCCATTTTCGAGCGTTATCTGATTTGATTTCAAGTAATTTAAGTAGGTAGACATAATAATAAAATTTGATGTAATGAAATTTACTTAAGGGGATACATGACTTGTTTTTTTTTTTTTTTATTAACTTAAAAAGCATCATTAACAAGAAGTAATATCCGAGATCAGCTATTAACTGTTAAAATCACCCCCAAAAACACGTTCATTATAAAACGTAAACATATGTAAATAAATAAATCATCATACCTAAACAAGATACACATGCTGTACCGCCGCCAATCGCTGCTGTGAAAAAATATTCAGCATCTGACATATCCTTGTCGGTGTATGCAAATTCCTGACTGCGGCCACAGCACTCTTCTCTCGAAACATTTTTGGAGTAGAGCTCTTTACATTTGCCATTATCCATTCGCTGCACCCAGCAGGCCCCGGCTGAAACGAGAAACAAAGTAATTCATAACAAATTTGTGCCCGATAAAATGCGATACTGAATAAGAAAATGAAAATAAATAAAAAATAAATAAAAAAAATAAATGTTGTTTTTTAAGTTGTATTTGTTGCTGGATATTGGCGGATTAAGAAGGAAGGCAATCAACCAGACACACACTAACGTTCATACCCACAGTTGGCTACCTGTTTCAGAAGAATACGCCCGCCTTTAACACGCCGAGGTTCGATAGTTGATGAAACACCTGGTTTCAGCCAATATTGGCTTGTGCCAAGCATTCGCAAAGACTGGAGGCTGACTATAATAAAGATAACCATGGGCCACTCTATATATTTATTTATGTAGGTCTCGGTATATGAATAGTAAGCGCATTGGCCAGGCCCCTACACCTATATGTATACTACTATATATGTTGTACACACTAAATCTGATATAAAAGTCAGACCAATCATACAATTTACATAAGTTGGCTTCCTTCACTCTCTTAATTACTTCAATTTGTGGGTTTCACGCTCCCGTGAACACAACATTTGTCCAATCTCCCAGAAGGCCTACAACTAAGTCTCACAGATCGTAAATCATCGAGCCTGGCTTTGAAATTTATGTCTGCGCATGTCACAAGAAACAATTTGCCCTGTCATAATTGTGATAAAGTCACCGAAGAAATATGTCCAATGGTCGCTCTCACCCAGATAATTTCACGTAAATGCGGAAAGCTTTTACATAAAGAGCAATGGGATATTAGGCCAGAGGTGATTTATTGGAGCGCCCAGTAGAGCGGACTAATATTGTTGAGCAGGTTCATATCACTAAAGTGGGCAACATTTTCTACTTTAAGTCAACTTTAATGTGTGCTGCGGTAATGTAGCGACGCACTTTGTTGTTTTTATTTGTTGCTTTTGTTCTTTTTTTGTTTTTTTTTGCTCAATTCATGTCATATTTATGTATAATCGTCAATGGATTTTTGATAGTTCGCTTTCAGTCCGGCGCATGGTGGGTCAACAGTCTTATCTAGCTGGACTTTATTAGACTTTTTTTTTTTATGGAGATATTATTAATATGACAAAATAACCTTAATTGATATAAAAGAAATTATAAAGAGTATTTTACTTGTTTTTTACATTTAATTCACAAAAAATTTCGTTACAAATTTACTGACAGATGTTTCGATCCATATCGGATCATTCTCAAAGGAGTAAACAAGTGCTACTAAAATATAATTGCGGGACTAACATTGTTCCTTGTCAAGTACTTAAAACTGCGCTCACATTTTTAACTATTGTTAACCCTGCAAACAATTGGACGAAATTTCGCCGTGGCGAAATGAATTCGAAATAGATGAAACGTTCGTAGCTCGAAACCTCTCCGAGTTTTTTAAACATAAACGAAGTTTTAACACCATGCCCTAATTTCCACGAATTCGAAATAAATGAATCGCTCGTAGCTAAAAATATTTGGAAAACAATCCATTTGAAACTCTTGAAGGCGTCTTGGATTTCGAATTAAAATTATCGGAGAATCCTGACAAATTAGAAGAGCTGGTACGCACTATCGAAACTTTATTATTTTATCGTTTAGCATAAATTACGTGGACATTATTTTTCTAATTTTAGCAAGAAGAATTTCTCAACAGGAGCTCTAATGATCCACTAAAATTTGTTAAAGGTAACCTGCGAATTATTTCCAAAGATGAAGTAGCACTTGACTTGGAAAGCACCAGAAAAGGTCCGCTGGAGGTATGCTCATTAAATAAATTTAAATTTCTGAAAACTAAATAAAACTTTTCCAGGTGCGTTTCATAAGAAATTTGCGGAAATGTCAGAGGAAAATTATGACCGGTTGGGAATGAAGCATTTCCAATACGCTGGCGACCGGCTAAAAAAGAACACAAATAGGAAAAGGAAAGCCCAACAAATAAGCAACAGCTCAACTGCCGCTTAATATAATTAATAATTTTTCAGTACTATGTTTAATTTGGAGTATGTTTTTTTTTATGAACAGAAATATTTCTAAGTTAATCTATATGTTTTTCTATATTTATCTATGTGAATTAATTTTATCTTTATTAGGAGATGAATTAAAAGAAGTATCAAAAATATTGTCTGTTTAAAATTTTGTGTATTCTCTCCATTTTACACTTTTATTTTCACAGCAATGGATCTGAAAAGATATAAAAATAAAAAAAAAAACACTTTGGCTTTCTGATTCTCAATTAAAAAACTTTTGCGAGAACACATACAGAGTACAATCAAAATTAAGAAGGAATTTTCTGGTAGAATTTTTTAAAACTTTACAAAAAATTTGTATCCTGCAGATACTTTTAACAAGTGCAACTAGAATTTGCTACTGATACTAATCGAAGATGAAGGACAAAGAAAAAATATTAAAGAAATATTGTAAGATTGCAGGAAGTCCACCTTGATTTTGATAGTACTCTGTATTTGTTCTCACAAAAGTTAACTTTATTTTCTGAGGCAGCTTTCAAAGAGGAACATTTTGTTGTTGCAATGATGATCTCTCAAACTTTTGAACCAAAGGGTACAAAAAATAAAGAGAATCCAAAGGCAGCCGGCAAAGTGGAGGTAATCAAGCACTGTCGGATCATTACATCGATTTGATATCGTATTTACTTCCTATTGCAAAATGCTTCGTAAAAGAAGTCGATACCAGATCGTACTATTAAAAAAAAATGGAATTCAAGACGAACTACCAACACATACAAGAACTTCGAACGAAAGTCGAGCTAGCGAACCACTGTCGGATCGTCAATACAATTCGATATCGTGTTCCGCTTTTTTCTCCTGCAATTCGCAAGCACGTCTCAAGCGAATTCGATTTCGTAGCTTAACTTCATCTAGTCGTATTGATTTACTTCGAATTCGATTCGCTTTTGAGCCGCAATGTTTGCAGGGAAAGAATACATAAAGGTTTGGTGTTGTGACCATAACTACATAGGGCTATTAATTTGTGCTACAAAAACTTGACTGTATAGGTTCTATGAATTCGTTCATTAACTTTTTGTTTTTTCTTAAATTCTTTTGAATTTCAAAATTTTCAAGTAAATTTAAACTTCGACCTTTATTTTCTACATGTAAAACTTTAATATTATTTATTTTACAATAGTGTGTGTGTGCATTCTCTTATATGTATAGCTAATTACAAATCATTCTTGTTCAGTTTTAATAAGCTCATATATTCTTTATATCTTGTATTAAAGTTCCTTCCAGTCTGACCAATGTAGGTACAGTCACAATCATACACTCCAGATTTGTACAAATTATCCGTTTTTTCTTTTGTATTAAGTAGAGTAAGTTCGGGTAATGTGGAATAGTGCCCTAATTCCGTTGTCATTTAAGAAAATGACAAAATTCTGCCATTTTATTCCAGTTTTTAAAAGATCTATATCACAACAAAGAAACATCGGTACGAACGCACGCTTCATTGTCTTCAATTCTTAGAAATGTTTTTCTGTGTTCAAGTGAATTTTTGTTTCCGTCAAAAGAATTCTCGATAACTACTGATGTGTTCATAGTTTCTCAGTCCAGTCTTAGCAATTGCATAGCGTGCACGGTGCTTTAGCTATTCTACAGTGAGTGTTGGTGTTTTATTTAAAGAGTTGCGAATTATAACTAGAATTTCCAGCTTAACAGTGTTCGGGTAATTTGGAATACTACAATGCGGCTAATGTGGATCACTATACCAGCATTACATTTTGTTTCCAGATTCTATATTTTACGATGCCAAAAAGAGGTACGAAAGTTCGGAAATGGGAAGCTGACCATATGGAAAACGCGATTAAGGCTGTGAGGAATGGTGACATGGGCGTTTTATTAGCAGAAAAGAATTTTAATGTACCCCGGACAACCTTGCAACGAATGGCCAGAAGTAGTAAAAGTATTAACGAGCTTTTGTCTACTTCACTAGGTCGCAAGCCTATTTTCAATAAATTTATGGAAGAGCAGTTGGTGAAGTATTTACTAGAAATGGAAGCACGATTTTTTGGGCTAACTCGTTCAGATGTCCGCTCTTTGGCATTTCAACTTGCCGTAAAGAATAAAATACCAAATCCATTTTCACTCTTACGTGAGGCTGCGGGAAAAGATTGGCTTTACACATTTCAAAAAAGACACCGAAATGTAATATCGTTTCGAACGGAAACCGGAACATCCTTGGACAGAGCAAATGGCTTCAATAGAGAAAATGTTGGAAAATTTTTTGATCTCCTCGCACAAGTATACACACAACATCAGTTTCTTCCTGGAAGAGTTTATAACGTAGACGAAACAGGCCTTTCGATTGTGCAAAGCACGCAGCCTAAGATAGTTGGTAGGAAAGGAAAACGTCAAATAGGATTGATGACATCCGCAGAACGTGGTTCACTAGTGACTGTGGTATGTTGCATGAGCGCTGGTGGAAATTTTGTGCCGCCATTTTTAATTTTCCCAAGGAAGAAGCCAAACCCCGTTCTTTTAAAAAATGCGCCACCCGGGTCAAAGGCAGCGTATCACATATCTGGATGGATCCAGCTTTCAATTTTTACAGAATGGTTCCTTCATTTTCTGGCCATCACAAAACCTACAAAAGACGATCCCATTCTTCTTATTTTGGACGGCCACTACAGTCATACAAGGAATATTGAGGTCATTGATCTGGCGCGGAAAAATTGTGTAACAATTATCTCCTTACCACCACACTCGACCCATAAATTGCAACCTTTGGATAAAACCTTTATGGGTCCGCTTAAGGAATATTACAATGAGGAAATCAGAAAACTTATAAAAGCAAATGGGCGAAAAGTATGACATATCGGAGCTTTTTGCAAAGGCTTACCTAAAGGTTCAAACAGGCCAAATTGCTGTAAATGGTTTTAAGTGCACTGGCAGCCTTTTGATCGAAATATTTTCGATGATATTGATTTTATTGCTACAGCAGATGAAAAAATAATTAAACAAGTTTATACTCCAACTGGAGAAATTCAACATGATATATCGATGAGGCCGACACTACCACCACCTGTACATTCACCCAGAAATCGAGAAAATCAAACTGAGATTACGGAAGCTCACCCCCATACTGCTTTGTTGCAACCGCCAGAACCAACACCTGGAACAAACAAAATGATGTATACTCCCTGGCAACTAGCCCCATCATCAGCATTAAAAAAAGCTGACACTAAAAGAAATCCACGAAAGTCAGAAGCAACCGTCTTGACTGGATCACCTTCCAAACGATCCCTGGAGGAAAGTCTTGCTGCTATTCAAAAACGTTCAAGAGGAATGAAAACATCACTTAAAAAACCCAAGTCAGGTCCTGTTCGGAAGCTTTGTGAGACACATATTGTCCCCGAAAGACCACAGAGAGTAATCAAGCCTATCAGAAAAAAGAAACCAGCGCTGAGAGACAGATGTGACAGTTTTAGCAGCGATTCTTCGTGCAGTCTTAAGTTTGTGGATACTGAAGATGACATTGTCGATGATATTCCTCCGTCTCCAGACACCATTTGTGTTTTTTGCAATTTTTCCTGGGGCAATGACAACCTACAAAGGAAGTGGATACAATGCATTCAGTGCGATATAACCTGGGCTCATCTTGTGTACACCCCTGATAAAGGGGGAGTTTTTGTTTGTGAATCTTGCCAAAATATATTCATTTAAATTCTTACGTTTTTGTGTAGATATGTACAAAATTTCAAATATTATAGTTAGCAAGTATTTTTGTTTTTGTTATGAGACGGATTCATTTCTTTTTCTTTTTTTCTTTTATAAAAATTTTTTATATTTTTAATAAATCTTGTGAATGTCTACTTTACAATTTGGTTTATTTCTGAATACAAAAAACGAAATCGTTATTCGATGAAATCTGGTCGGGCAGTCTGGAATAGTATTCCACATTTACCTCCATAGATATTCCACATTACCCACCTAAAATTTTTTCCTGACATTTTAACACAATTTCTGTTTTCTTCAATGTCATATATATATAATTTTGTGTTATGCTTTGACATATAGACCCTTCAAAGAAATATTATTAAGAAAATATAGCTAAGCTTTTACCATACGAATGAAATAAGAACTAAAAGAATCATTGGTATTCCACAATACCCGAACTTACTCTAGTAAATGCCTTAAGGTACATCTATTTTAATATGAAAAATTAACTCTAATTCTCTCGAAATAATTGCTTTAAGTTTATAGATAATTTTACCTAAAAACGATAATTTCACCCATGATTTTTTATTATTTTTCTTAATCTGTCCTGGAGCTATGAGTTTAAGTAAAATTGCTTTATTTCTATTTTTTATTAATTTAGTAATCACCTGGCTTCTGAATAATCATTGTTTACTGCAATTGTTGTGATCACACTAACCTCCTTATTAAATGCTTCAGGTAACATCCCTGCAAACAATTGGACGAAATTCCGCCGTAGCGAAATGAATTCGAAATAGAAAAAATGCTCGTAGCTCGAAATCTCCGATTGTTTTTTTTTTTTGTTTTCACTTAAACGAAGTTTTAGCATCATGCCCTAATTTCCGAGAATGATGAACCGCTTATGTCTCGAAATCTCTTCGATTTTTTTTACCATAAACGATGTTTTCAAGCATGCCGAAATTTGCGAGAATTCGAAATAGATGCATCGCATATAGGTAGAAATTTCTTCGATTTGTTTGCTATACGTTACGTGACGACTAATGTCAATTTCCGAGGAAGTCGGCAAATATTTACGATTCATGAAATTATTCTTAGCAGGCATTCAAGTTTTACTACAGTGAGTATTTATTATTTATTTATTATCGTATTTACTTAGTATTTGCAAAACGCCTTCCAAGAGATGTCGATACCAGATCATACTGTTAAAAAACATCGAATCCAAAATGTCCACTGTCGATATCGTGTTCTGTTTTTTATACCCTAGATGAAATCATAGGGGTATACTAAGTTTGTCATTCCGTTTGTAACACCTCGAAATAATGATGGTAGAGCAAAATGGATTGGACACCCATTCATAATATTAAAAGTTATTTCGATTTTTGCATGTCCGTCCGTCCGTCCGTCCGTCCGTCCGTCTGTGCGCACGATAACTCGAGAACGCGTATACTTAAAGAACTGAAATTTTGTACACGGACTTTAAAAAAAAAGTAAAATTAAGTTCGAAAATGAGACAAATTGGGCAACTCCTTCGTGGGGTTGCCATATAAAAATTTCGTTTTCCGCTATATATTTGGACACTGCCTGAGAACGCATCGACGTAGAGAGCTGAAATTTCGTACATGATGTTTCTACTACATTAGCAAAAAAAATGTCAAAAATGGACTAAATCGAGCAACTCCTTCAGTCCAAGACATTTTTATTGTACTAAGAACTTCTGCAGAATACGAAATCCTATAAAATTGGTTATTACCATTTTTTCTGTGCGACAAACTGTTCTAGACATATATGCGAAAAACAACTTCAAAATCAATACTTGAATAGATCGGTGACCATACGAAATTTAATACGGGCATTCATCTAGGGTATCATAAGAATTGGTCTTAGACCAATTCTAGCTTTTTTACTTGTTTCTTCTGCAATTCACACGCACGTCGCAAGCGAATTCGATTTCGAGGCTTAAGTTCACCTAGTCGAATTGATTTACCTCGAATTCAATTCGATTTCGAACCGCAACGTTTGCAGGGATGGGTACCCTACACAATCTCTCTACCATTGCATGGAAAGCTGGACGGTATAAATAACTATAACAGTATATGTGGGTTTCCTAAATATTTCAAATATAGCTTTATTACTAGTATGTGATATACTTAAATCCAAAAAGTTGAAATATTTATCAATCTCTTCCCCCGAATCTACACAAGAGATAAGAGCTCTTATCCTCTTAAAGCCATTAGCAGACATTTGTAATGGATATTTATTTGGGGATGAAATTATTTAAATAAACCACTAAAATGATATAAAAACCACTACTTTATTTACTCTATATATTTTATACAATTATGCCGCGTTCTTAACCTATCGAAGGTTTACTCAAAACTCAACATTTCCTAAAACTCAGGCTGCCCCGAAACTTTCCCAATCATTTCGCGATACTGACACTCACCTACTTTCATGGCATTGCTTAATTCATTTTTGTTGATTTGTGATTTCAACAATTTGGCATCGATACATTACAAGTCGCTTCCTAGTGGCAACATAATTGTGTGACCATTATTTATTTGCGTGTACTTGTTTTGTAATATTTGATCGACCTCTTAATCTGATTTACATCATACATTAATTTCGTATTTATTTCTGATACATTGTTTACATCACACATTGGTATTCTACGTAAAAAGTTAGAAGATATCAGACGTCAGCTGATCTCTTAACTTTTATGGAGATGTTTTTTTTAAGAGATTTGGTATTCTAGCAAACGAAAATATCTGTCAAATATCTCTTAACATAAGAGCTCCCCACCGAGGTACGCTTAAATCTCTTATCGTGATAGTCGCAGAAATTGTTTTGTTTGAAAATCCCGAAATGTTGTATAAAAATGCTGTAAAATAAGTACATATTTATGTAATTCATACATATTATATAAATATGTACAAGTTTATGAAATAAACAGATTACGTTTGGACTTGAACAAAATTAAGTTTATGAAATATAAAATCATTATACAATGTGAGCCATGAACAGAGGATAGCTCTGAGCAATATGAGAGACGTCTTGAATCATTTTGCTATTTCTGAGGCTGTATAGAATTTCAGAATGCTAAAATCTTTTGCTTTTAAAATGATAGAAATGACATCGCCTTACGATAATCTCCATTACTCGACAATATTATCGTCACTTTAAAGTTTTGGTAACAATTAATTTTTTTGCTACAGGTTTATACGAAAATCCTGTTGGACGTATCGAAGGCTGTGGAACTCTTTACCTGCGATTTAGGTATTAAAATAATAATACAATTATCATTACATGCTGTGAATTTATCATACAATTATTATTTATATCGATAATTGTCACTTGATTAAAGACATACATAATTATAGCTACAATAACATTACTTCTTCTTCCTTCTTGAAAAGTAAACGTCTTTAATATAGCTGGACTGACCGAAAAACTCTCCACACCCTCTTAACCACTGAAAGTTAATAGGTTTGTTCGATGAAAATACCGTATATATTTTCTCTTACAATTTTCCCGGAGTTTTGTGCACTCATCGAACAAATTTTTAAAACACCGGGTAAATCTAGTGTAATGATATTTCTCGGACAGTTCTCCTGAGTATAATTAATTGTAAAAAGTAAATTATAAAATGGGTGAAGAGGAGTCAGTACTCAGCAAAAATTTCAATTCAGATGCCAGCGAGCCTGTAGGCAATGAAACTTACTATACGTAGGTTTGTGTCCTGAAAGTATGAAAATACATATAAAATTAGCCTAGACCTAGACCACAAGTCACATTAGAGACATCTAGCGTAAAAGACAGAAACCCAACATGCGAGAATTTAAGACGAAAATGAAACTTTGCAGTTCAAAGAAATTGAAAATTTTTAAAGAGAATTAACTCTACTAAATTTTATTTTGCACATAGTTGTTAAATATGCTATTTTGTTTTATATTTCTAAAACTTTCAACGAAATATTGCAATTTCTCATCGGTGAAATATCGATAGAAAAAACGAGTACTATTAGAGTTAAACAATTACAAAATGCGCCACTAAAAATGAAAAATCTCGACGTTATTTGCTAGATCTAGGCTTTATCTCTCTAAAATAGTCACAATATAAAGAAATGAGAATACCTACTAAGAGGAATTTGATTTGAAAAAAATCAATTTTTACCGAGCTAATATCTCCATTCCAATGCATTTTTTGTTATTTTTCTCGACGTTATTTACTAGACCTCTTCGTTACCTTTAATTTAATATATAAATCATTATTTTGCTACAAATAGTTTGCTAGAAATCCGCATTGAAAAATGGATGAAACTTGCAAATCTTGGTACTGACTCCTCTGAAGACAAATAAAATGTGCTCTAGCTATTTATCTATTTCTTTTCTTCTAATTTTTGCTTATTTCTGCTCAAGAAGTAATTTATATGCCCCAATCAGAAACATATTGCAAGTGACAGTTCTCAAGTGACAAATGTGAAACCATTAAAATTTTAGTGTAAGCTCGGGGTAGCCCAGGTTTTTCAAAAAACAAGATGTCTAACCCGGTGTAGCCCTAGCTTTACCCGGGGTTTTCATCGAACAGACCCACAATAATGTATGTTGAAGACTAATTTTGCTAATATCTCTTAAAAGTCGCTTATGTAGAATCGGGGGGTCTATTTCCATTGTGAATTTTATATTCTGGTCTACTACATTTAACCATTCTAAAAAACTGTTTAGCTCTGTTCCCGAAACCTCTCATATACAAAAAATATCATCAACATGTCTTCGCCAAAGCTTGATTTTATGTTTATACGGTGTATCAGTTTCTAATATTTGTTGCTCAAGGTTATTCATTGTTACGCACTTTTTATGCGGAGCCGTTTTGTCGGCTAGCAATGGTGATAGGTGGGGTGGAACGTAAGGCCAAACACATGTATGGGCTCCACGTACTTTTATTAACGAGTGCACGAACTCGATTTAAATTAAACAATATGTAGAGTGAAGCTCTATGCCAAATTTATTAATCGACTAATTATTCAGAATACAACATCTAAAGCATGCCGTTACGCTTTATTCGACGGAATCCACTAAGTTCACAAACCGTTAATCCTACAGCAGGGCAACTCAATAATATTAATAAAATATACATAACGATTGATTAACAAATTGACTTAACTTGCACTGACGACTCGATGCACTTTTAATTATTTTAATTTCTTTTGTTCCGAAAAAAAAAAATTGTACTTTTGACCTTTTACCCTATTGATCACTGAAACTCGACTTCTAACTTGTACTTGGTTGACCCACTGCTGAAACTAGACTGAGCTGAGAACGAGACTTGTCCCAGTTCGGTGACCTATCAGAAAAATCCACTTATGCGATTAATCACTTCCGCCCATTATTTCTAGCAGCTTTTGGGTTTTCGGCTCAGCTAATAGAAATAGGGCTATTTGATTTAAAATATCGATTCTAAAATATATTCTCGTTGACCGCGAAATTTTAAAAGCGTACATGGATCATGTGCACCTTAGTTGCTATAATTTCCATATATTTTTTCCGTTATTTATTTCACATCCATTACTACTCTATTGTGAACATTTTTCTCTTGGAAAGTGAATTTCCACGACTTACCAGTTTCATAATGATGAGTTGAAAATATGTACATTTTTGTACCAAAAAACGGCCATTTTTTCATCTTAAGAAGAAGTGATTCACGTCTTTTGCAGTTATCTCCAAAATAATTTATCCAACTCAAAAACTAATTACGTATCTAATTACGGCACATAATGTAGATGCTATTTCATCATATTTAATTTTTTTATAATTTTTTTAAAGCATCTCTTCTGTAATGGAAGACGCAACAAAATTGACCATTTTCTCGTGATTTAAAATTTTTAGTGGATACCATGAGATACCAAAATCCATATTTTTCTGTAAGTATTACCATTACAAGGATTTCCATAATTTGTTTTTGTAAATTTAGCCAGGATATGCGGTGAATCTATAATTTAATTTAAAAATCCCTAGGTACCTAGGTAACATGACAAAGGACAATAAAACAGACAATACTGTCAGTTCAGAAATATTCTTCTTTCTTCTCCACAAATAAAACAGTAATTCTCAATACAAATTCCCGAGCTATAGAATTCCGAAGCGAGGAAGAATTCTCATCTCCACAACTCCATAAGTCTCCGTGTTAATGAATCCGGCCCCTGGATGTATTTATGCTACTTCCCCATTAATTTTACAACTTGTACCTTTTCGTAAAGTCTCAACTGTAGAGGTCCTTAATAATATATTACTTTTTAAATTTTTCATGATGCCGAAACGAACGGATAACTTCTATCCTTCCATTTAAATAACGGAATTGGGTTTTTTAGTTTTTCTTGCTTTTATTTGAAGAAACTGGATAAGCTCTTCGAAAAAAATCATTAATAGTAAAAATGAGAGCTTGTGAGTAGAAATATATACATATTTTTTTTTTAATAAACTTCAGTTCACATTAAGAAAGTAAAAAAGAAAATTACTGCCAATGTGGAAAGAATACAGCAAAAATAGAGAAAATTAATATTGATTAATCATTTAAAGTCCAAGTTTGTATTTGTTTGTTTAAATTGTCGCCCACTTGATGTATGACCTGGTTCTATGGTCTGTCATTTTTTTTAGTTGCTGTTGTATTGCAATTGCATTTATGATTCAAGGGCTCTTCGAATAATTATAGATTGCCTTTAGTTTTTCATAGTTCCAAATAACAAATGCAGGAAATACTAGTCGTAAAGTAATAAAAAATAATAGTGAAGCAATCATAAATTATTTCTGGGGAATTATAAAATAATCGTGAAGTAATCGCAAAGTAAGCATTGATAATTTTTAAAATAAGTTTTGCATAATCGGAAACATAACCAAGTAAAATTTAATTCATTTTGCGGGATTTAATGATTATGATTACCAGTAATTTTAGTTGAAAATTGTTAAGAATACAATTCCTAAGTAATCATAATCGTGATTTTTTAACTGCAATTCTTAATTCTTGCTGTTTTTATCTTCTGTGTCAGTTTTTATTACATTTGTGCTTCTTGTTTGATCTAATTTTAATTCATTTCTTGATAAATAATTTTTACTGTTGCAGCATTTATTTTCACTTTTCTTGCTATATCCCGCACTTTTCTACTAAATTTTTTTGTCAGGTGTTCCTCCCGGTCTTCCTCTACCCTGTTTCTGTTCAATACTTTGACACACAAAATATACTCTTTTGTTATATTATAATAGAGTAAGATCTATCTCGGTATTGTAAATATTTTCCCAAAATTTCTTGATAAATTTGCAATTGCTTTGAACTTATTTTATGGAATAATGTGGGATGTAGGTAGCTGATAGTTATTGAAACTAGATGGATGCCAACTAACATTTAAAAATCATTCTTTGAATAAAAATGGTGCAATAATTTTTGGAAAAAGTTATTAGTATGAGTCAGAGGGAATCTCTAGAAGTCTGTAAAAAGGTGAGCCCTTCAACTAAAAAAAAAAAGCTATCCGGTGGATATTAATTTCTTTGTATAATTCTACTCAGATCGTCTCTTCTATATTTCCTTTCAGTTAAGAGTCACATTTCACACACAGTCATCAAATAACATATGTAGACTCAAGCCATGGTATAAAATCCTTATACCATGGACTCAAACCAATAATCTGACTCTTAATAATTTTTTTCACATTCAGTAATCACAGCAAACATTGCTCCCCAATTAATTTTGCATATTTATTTTGTCGCTGTTTTTATGAAACCTTCTATGTAGCAAAAGCATAATTTTATAGGATCGACAAAAGGCTGATTATTCTTATTAACTATAAGTATGAAAATAACTCATAGGAACCTTCGTTTTCTACTTTATAAGTATCAACAAGAATGTTTTCTCACAAAGGATGTCAAGATGTCTTAATGTGACACATAGGAGGTTTCATAAAAACGATGACGTTTGCATTTTCAATTGAAATTCCTGCTATTTTTTTTCTATATAAATTGATGTAGTTAAAATGAATTTTATATTTATTTTACATAATCAACAACCAATTAAAGTTTCTCTCCTTCCCACCCCACCAACGGTAAGAGTTGTTAATCATATTATAGATAACGGTTTTAAAATAAAAACAACACAAAAATTAAAAGTGATACTTATTGTTTTATTGCTTATTACAGAAGGGTGTTCATGTAAATTAATGAAAATAATATCAGAACAACCGATTTCATCCGTTAAAGAGCTGAAGATAACGTCCTTTAAATGATGTCCATCTTTGACCAAGCATTCTTCCAGTCTTGCACTGAAGCTGTCGAACACCATCTCTAGGAGATAGGTTGGCGATTTCTTGCAATTCTTCAGGACTTGTAGCCGACCAATATCGAAAGTTCTGTATGTTTATACAACCATCAAGATGGAAATGTGCTTCGTCGCTTATCATGAAACTTTTGTCATCAAGTCAATCATTCGCTCTTCAAATGCTTTCCGATTTACATAGTCGTTAGGCTTTAACTGCTGGACAATAGCCATTTTGTATGGGTGGAAATTCAGATCGAAATGCAATATTCGTCTTATCGAGCGGTCAGCCATGTGCAAAGAAGCAACTTGTTTACGGCCCGGACGCTGAGAACTTGCTTCCATAGCTTCTCTTACTCGATTGATATTCTCTGGCGTGTTAGACGGTCTGTCGACTTCAGTTTTAAAGTTGAACCGGTTGCTCTTAAGTTACTCACCCATAGCAGCATTGTGTTACTAGTTGGGACTCTTCCTACTATGCCCACGGCAGCACTGGAGGTCATGCTGGACTTACTACCGCTGGACCTCTATTGCAGAGGTGTAGCGGCAATTAGTGCTGTCAGGCTATGGGCAGGGGGATGGTGGATGGAGGGGGGTATTGGGCACTCCAACATACTCCAGAGGATATTATTCCACGAAAAAAACAGACTACCAAATACCAATCTTGACTTTTGGTGGGGGTATCAATGCAATGATGCCCACCAGGTGTAACTGGGATGGGAAAGAGTTGGTCGTAGCTTCCGATCTTTATATTTGTACGGATGGTTCCAAGACAAGTGCAGGCACAGGGGCTGGAGTGTACTCCAGAGATCTACAGTGGCACGAGTCTTATAGACTGCCTGACAAATGCAGTGTTTTTCAGGCAGAACTTGCAGCGATTTATCAGGCGGCAACATTGGTATCTATGGATGTGCAGAGCGCCCGTACGGCGTATATACTGATAGCCAGGCAGCCATCAAGAAGCTGGATGCTGCACTGGTGAAATCAAAATTGGAGTAATTATGCAAGACTAGCCTTGAGGTATTTGCTAAAAGGCACAAGGTGACCCTATGCTGGGTACCTGATCATAAGGATATCTCAGGCAATGAGATGACTGATGAGTTGGCCAAAAAAGGCTCTGAATTGAATAGCTCCGCGGCGGTAGCTTTTGTGAGGATCCCAATCGGAGCAAGAAAAGAGGAAATCATCAGGGGTGCCTATCAAAAGGCTACTGAGTAGCTACTTCTTTTTAAGTCTGGGGGAACTGCAAAGCAAGAAATTTAGATATGTCCTGAGTTTTCTGAGAGAAGCAGGGTGGATCTAGGTAAAGAGTCTTGGAGATAGCTTGAGTTCCCCAAGGGAAGCAGGATTGATCTGGGGCAGCTTGAAAAGGTTATCCCATGAGGCCAGGGGCACAATAGCTCAACTAAAGGTCTAAGTAATGCAGGCTAGTTGTATTCCTGCACCCCCTTTACCTAACCTAACCTAACGTGGGACTCTTCCTCTTGGACCCACTTTAAAACGCATACGGACTTGCCGCTGAGCAGCAACGCAGGAATCGTCACTTTAAAAAAACGATTCGACAACAAACGCACGGTGCTCATCCGACCACTGCTCCATGGCTACTAAAAATATCCACATGTGGGCTCTGGAACACGCCTATCCCGACCACCCCCCCACCACGTACTCTTTCAACAGTACGTCCGGCGAAAACCGTCAGACATTTTTGCCGTACGCTGTACATACAGAGTGTTTCGACTTAAGAGGTCAATAGAGCAGTAGGTATTCACATAGGCTAACAAAAAATTGTGGGGTGGGGGGGGGGCAATCTCAGCCATTTAGGAGTTACAGAGTTATTAAAAAAAGCTAGTTTTTCACAAAACACTCTGTATCTTAAAGAGTACAGGGCGTACAGTTAAATTTAAGAGCTCGTTGTATGCAGAACTTCATGGCCTTTCCAATAATAAGTCTTTAACAGCTGCAGTTAGCACATAGGGTATAATAGGTCAAATTAAAGAGGAGAGTCAGTTTATAGTTTTTATAAAAAAAAGTTGTGTTAACGACCGTTTTGCAAAAAAAAAAAAAAAAAACTAGAGGTCAAAGTAAAAAAAAAATGTAAAAAATCCGAAATATTTTGTTTAGACCACCGTAACCTCCTCTTAGGCGTTGAGGCTGGTTGAGCAGTCGTTGGAAAGGCCATGAAGTTCTGCATACAATGAGAGCTGACCGTGCGCCTAGTACTTTTCAAAATACAGGGTGTTTTATGAAAAACTAACTTTTTTCTTAATCACCCTATATGATACTGCCTCCCCCCGGCTGCCATACAATTTTTTGTTTGGCTGGGTGAGTACTATTACCTCCTGCTCTATTATTGACCTTCTAAGGGGAAACACCCTGTATATAAAACTTGCACTTTACATTAGCTTTTACTAAGTTAAATTAATCCGCACCTTACAAAACATAACTTCTTAACCAAGTAAAATAATCCGTAAACAAATTCAATGACACGTTGACAAAATTTAAATAGTCTACGACTTCACGATCTCCTATTGTCTTTTCAACTCACACTATGCCGCTACTTTTTTTCTAAATGACTATCTTTTATCATTGAAAATATTTAATTAAAAAATTAACGACTAATTAACTAGATTGATGCCAGACTGACAAACAGATATGGATGTGCAAACATAACAATTTTCCCTTTCAAGGCAGAGAAACTATTATTTACAAAATATTTAATTCTAAGTCACAACACAAGCAGATTGATGCTAATTCACGACAGCAGCCATATCTTAATATTTCTTATGTAACTAAATTTCACAAACACAAAAAATATTCCAAAAAATAACAAATATAAAAAAAATTAAAAGAAAACACAATTTGTTTACATTTTAGCGCCATCGGAAATCATTTAGAAAATTAGGTGAACCAGCTTCTATTTTTAAAGTGCGGATGGTTCACTATAAGAAAGTGTGTCGACTAGGACAGATGGGAATTTTTTATTTTAGCACTTAAAATTAATGACAGGCTAAATTACTTGTAGGCATGAGCATTTGAAAAACAAACAAAAAAAAATACTTCTGAGCTCAATGAAAATATTATCAAAATTACTTATTTTGTTTTTTTTTTTGTCCACTATGATTCATGGATTTATTTTTAGCAGAATGTTTTCCATAAATCAATTGACGGCGCCGTTATTTGAATGCAGAAAAAGTGAAAAATATTGAAAATACTAGAACGTGGTAAATGTGTTAATTCGTAGTCATATTTTACGAATATTCTAGAAATATTTCCTTATAAAAATTCCAAAAAACAAAAATGACTCATATTTGAATATTACCTGAAAATTGAATTGAAATCTTATTGCTAACATATAAAAACTCGTATATAAGAAAATATTCCTAGAATCATTCAAAACTTGGTCTATACATGTGACTAAAGAGATGAAGTCATTGCATTTCACTTAAATTTACTGTGATCAATTGAATTCAAGAACTTTCTCACAAAATGCTTCGGAAAAAAAATGGAAAAAAGAATATTTAGTACGATTTTTCGAGAAAGCTTCTTTTAAGCTAAACAGCAGGGGTGGGCATTAAGTCGATCGCGATCGACCGGTGGACCTCCAAGACATTTTTGGGTGACCGCCTTTACTAAGGCCTAAGAAGACGCGCATACTAAAAAAAGCGGCCTAGTGCGAGTCAGACTCGCACACCAAGGGCTCCGTCCCAATTGAACAAAATGTAACACTACGTACTTTCGAAAAAATTGTATTGTTCCAATAAAAAATCAACAATGCCAGGACCTGATGTAATTTTTTTCTTTAGAATTTGTATGCAGATCGAAAGCAATAATTCGCTCCAATATAAAAGCAGCGATGCTTCGACCTGTTGTGGGGAAGGCCCCAATTTTTTCTTACACATGTACCTTCATTGGAAGCGCACCAAGGTATATAGAATACAAGTATTCTCATTAAAATGTTAGCACATTGCAGCTGATAGCCTGTGACCTAATTCTGTGACTATTTTTACCTGAAATACATAAAGAGGAGAGAGAGTATTGTGTTCTCTGTGCCGTACTTTCCTGTGCATTTTGACAATATTTCGTCACTAATGGCGGAACGTGGTTCGTAATGGGAATACTTGTATTCTATGTATAGGGTCCGCCATCTAACGTTTTTTTTTTCAACTAGTGCTTATTTCGTGAATGGTAACACTTAGCTCATGTCTGATTTGACAGATAATTAGTTTTATTCTTCCGCTGAACGAATATGGTTGTGTATACGCTTGAACAACGCTGGGAAATATTGCGACATTACTTTGAAAATCATGGTAATGTTGCAGAATGTGTGCGAAAATTGCGTACGGATTTTGGAAGAAGAGAAGCACCGTCAGCTCCGTATGTTCGTTATCTTGTGAAAAAAGTGAAAGAAACTGGCATCCACATCGATAAACCAAAGCGTGAAAAGCCAAAAACAGTGCGTACACCCGAGAATATTGATTGTGTGGCAGAAAGTGTGCGTGAAGCGCCATCAACATCAATTCACCGTCGTTCTCAACAATTGAACATTTCGGAGACATTATTGAGACGAATTTTGCATAAAGATCTTGGTATGACGCCATACAAAGTCCAATTGGTTCAGGAGTTGAAGCCAACTGACCATCCAATGCGTTTTCGCTTCGCTGAGTGGGCCTGCGATCGACTTACAGAAGATGCCGATTTTGCCAAAAAAATCATCTTTTCGGATGAAGCTCATTTTGATCTTGGCGGGTATGTAAACAAGCAAAATTGTCGCATTTGGGGCACAGAAAATCCGCACGCATACATTGAAAAGCCGATACACCCAAAACGAGTCACTGTTTGATGCGGATTTTGGTCCAGAGGCATAATTGGGCCATTTTTCTTCGAAAATGAACAAGGAGTGGCCGTTACAGTCAATGGCAATCGTTATCGGGCTATGTTGAACGAATTTTTGTTCAGGAAAATTGAAGATGAGGATATTGGCAACATTTGGTTTCAACAGGACGGCGCTACGTGCCCTGTTTCAAAAAAAAAAAAAAGTTATTTGGCGGACCCTATATATACATTGAAAGCACACGATGACGCTTAAGTACATACGCCGGTTACATATTCATCGGATTACGTATGTTAGCTGCTCGCTGCATAGAATATGTCCAGCAATCGCTCATAGTTCAACTTGACAATTTTTTGTTACTTGTTTTTATAGTAAAAATAGTGATCTGTCATATTTTAAAAGAGGGATACAATGTCCAAAACAAGTGTTAAGAAAAGTAAAACATAATTTTAATACAGAATGGGAAGAACAATTTTTCTTTAGAATGGTGAATGTAAAATGTCTGTGCTATATATGTATGTCATGCAAGTATGCTACTTCCAAAAAAAAGAAAATTTCAAAAGCATATATGGTAATCTTGATACAGATTTTCCGTTAAAAAGCGAATTGCATAAATAAAAGTTAAAAGAATGTAAATAACAATTACTTGGACAACAACCATATTTTATTAAACCCAGTACTATACCTAAGGCTGCAACAGTTGCATTTTTTCGTGTGGGTCATGTATTAGCAAAACATAAGAAACCTTTCGCAGATGGAGTAATGATAAAAAAAAAGTGTTACTGGAAGCCAGTGATTTATTATTTGATTAATTCAAGAACAAAAATGAAATTGTTTCCGTATTTATGTACAACTTTCGCGTAGAACTGTGACGCGCCTTATAAAGGGTTTTCCAATAAGAGGTGTTATTTTAATTATCCCGCTATTTCGGTAGATGTCACTTTTGAAGCTGTCATTTTTTGACATTTGACAAGTAGAAACTACGCCATTAATAAAATCGGAACGATACAGGATTCAACAACGCATTCAAATTATTAAAATTCACTATAAAAATGGTGAAAATGTGGCAGAGACGGTTCGTAAAACTCGAACATTTTTGGGTCGTTGTGAAGCACCTTGTCGGACCGCAATACAGAAATTGGTAGAAAAATTCGAGCTGTCGGGACAAGTTAGTGATGTGAAGAATAAAACCCGTGCACGTCGCTCAAGAACAACCGAGAATATTACTGCTGTAGCCGAAAGTGTTGAAGAAAACCCAGGTTTATCCATTCCTCGTCTCTCTTTGGAATTAGACATTCCACAAACGTCATTACACCGTATTTTGCATAAAGATTTGGGTCTTAAGGCTTATAAAGTTCAGTTAACACAAGAACTCAAGCCGGCCGATCATCAACAATGTAGAGTCTTTGCTGATTGGGTCCTTGAAATGCATGAAAATGATCCGGAATTCCATCGAAAACTCATCTTGAGTGATGAGGCCCATTTCCACCTCGATGGCTTCGTCAACAAGCAAAATTGTAGCATCTGGGGCTCGGAGAACGCAAGAGTTATTGTTGAAACGCCTCTATATCCTCCACGTGTGACTGTTTGGTGCGGTTTATGGTCCCGCGGGGTCATTGGACCTTACTTTTTCGAAAATGCTGGAGCAACAGTTACGGTGAATGGATTGCGCTATCGACAGAAGATTAATGATTTTTTATGGCCGGAATTGGATGGTATTGATCTGGACAACGTTTACTTTCAACAAGACGGCGCTACGTGCCATACAAGCAACGAAACCATTGATCTTTTACGGGAAAAGTTTCCGGACCGTGTTATCTCTCGAAGAGGTGATCACAATTGGCCACCGAGATCTTGTGACTTCTTCCTTTGGGGCCACGTGAAAAAGAAGGTCTACGCCAACAGCCCAGCATCGATTCAAGACCTCAAAGATGGAATTCGTGAGGCTATCGAGGACATAGGGCAGCCACTTTGCGTTTTGGTTATGGAAAATTTCATGAAAAGGTTATGGTCCTGTAGGCGTGGTCGTGGTGGTCATGTGGATGATGTTATTTTCCGTTACTAACGGCATACCTTCCTCTTTATAATGAAATAAAGATCCGATCATTTATCTCAAAAAATGGCACTTTTCTTTGAATATCAAAATAAAACCTCTTATTGGAAAACCCTTTAGAAATTATGAATTCTGATCTGACTGATCAGCTGAAGGAAGATATGAATAAATGCATTTGCTTTTCCTTGCAGTTTGACGAATCTACGGACGTGATTGATATTTCTCAATATTTAATTTTTATAAGAATAGTTTTTAAGGATACGAGTGTAAAAGAAGAATTATTAACAATATTACCTCTAAAGAAGAAAACACGCGGTGAAGATGTTTACTTACTGCGTCTTCAAAAAATACATAGAGGAGAAAAAAATTCCAATTAATAAAGACGATGGCTTATCATATTTCCTTTCTTATTATTACATTATGCGCCAACAGGTCCTCTCTTGTAAAATTCTAAATATTCGTCATGTTATGGGAATATGCATGAAAATTGTGAACTCAATTCAAGGAAGAAGTCTTCAGTGGAGAATGTTTCGGGCCCAATTAGAAAAAAAAAACGAATCTGATTACGCGGAATTTATATATCATGCAGATATTGGTTCAGTACGAATATATTTTTAAAAAAGATTCAGGGACCTACTACGAGAAGTAAACGATTTTTTGGAATCAAAAGATGAATTGTACGTTGAACTTGAAGTGACGTTTGGTTGATAGATTTAGCTTTTGTTGTTGATATAATAAGCCATATTAATGAATTGAACTTACAATTGCCAGGAAAACATCAAACAATAGTAGAATTTATTGAATTTGTTAATACTTTCAAAAACAAGTTAAAGCTTAATATCTTCCCAGTTGATGAAGAATGAATTAAAAAATTTCAAAAATATTTCTGACGGAGGTACTTACATTAAACAAAGAAGAATATTATGATGATATAATAAAACTTCACTACGAATTTGAGAGACGTGTTTTCAAGAATTTATTAGACTAGAACCAATTGTTACATTCATATCTTACTCATTTGGTGAAAGAAATAACTGAAAATATAAATTATATATTCTCTTTATCTTTTGAGGAAAGCGAAGTTCTTATTCTTCAAAATGACATAATTTTAAAAGCATTTAGTTCAGAGCCTAAGAGAAAACTTTTGGAATCTCATGGACAAAGTAAAGTATCCTAATTTAAAAAAAAAAAGTTACATTTCATTAAACATCGCTCTTTGGTTCTACCTACCTGTGAGAATCTGCATTTTCAACGATGAATATATTTTGAATAGTTTGATAATAAATGCATTATTCGATATTATTACATTTGTGGCTATCATTCTTATGTTTGTATCTTGCATATTTATTATTAAGTTATAATAAATATTGCAGACTTTTTTTTTCAGCTCATCACACCAACGCCACTGGGTAGACCGCAACACCTTGAAAAAATTAAAAGTAGTCCGTACCCTGGAAAAGTCTGCCCACCCCTGCTAAACAGTGACATCTTTACGCATGACTCCAGCCCTCCGCAATACATTTGGCTCCTTAACCCCTGCGATAGTAGACCAACTGATACGCTATTTGTCAACCAAAAAAAACAACCTATTACAACCGTATAATCGTCAGTACGGCTCGGTTCCTGCCTGCCGTATACGCCAAAGCAAACAGCCAAGCTGACCCCATATATAGACTTAAATTAATTCTAAGTGTGAATTATATGAGGCGAAGTACTACTTATTTACTTAAATGCCTAGCAAGATTTAGCGCTATAAGTCTATATATAGGGTCAGCTTGGCTGTTTGCTTTAGCGTGTACGGCAGGCCGGAACGAAGCCGTACTGACGATTATACGGTTCCTGCTTATATGAAACGCCCTCTTTTTGCAATGAAATTTCTTTTTTCAAAGATTTTTCGTTTGCATAAAGCATTTTTTCTACTCAATTCTCGACCTGCAGACTTAGCAGCAAACTGAATCAATTTCAGATTGACTTATTTCGCTATGAATTTTCATAGTAAAACTCTCTACAACCTATTACAAGTCAGTTTAGCTATTAGACTTTGGCTATTGATAGTAGATACAGAGATAGACAGATAGTAGTGGGATTTATTCGAAGTTTTATACATGGCAACAAATTTTCATGCAAAATAAAAAATGTCATTATATGTAAGGACAGTGTTTGCAGCCCCAGTATTAATAAAATATCCTGAATTTTTCATGGTACACTTTCAGTAGCTAAACTCTATTTGATAATCAGAAGAAATTGTTATACAGTTGGTCAACGTTAATATAATCTGGTCGGTCTATCTTGCTAAGATTATTCCCCTAAATCATTGGATTTAAAAACATCTAAACTGCCTAGCATGAACGAGACTTTCCCTTTACTTTAAATACAACATTTGAACGGTGATTTAAACTCATTTATCTTTGAGACTAAACTGGTTTGGGACTGTTTTACTTTCTTGAAGCAACTGGCCGAAACGAACAGAGAGACGCTGATTTGGGTACCAGGACATAAAGGCATTAAGGGAAACGGGATTGCGGACCACCTTGCAAAAGAAGGAGCCAAATATCTATTTATTGGCCCTGATCCTGTCTTTAGATACCCAAAAACTTTTAGTTCAGGGGGTGATTCTGATCTCTATGTCGTAGCTTAGGCATATATTTATTATTTTATCCTTTTCATCAACCACAAAATAAACTAAAATGAATTTGCATGAATTAATGTCAGAATACATATGCCTAAAAGTACGACAAATTAGTCAACTGCTTCCGAGGTTGTGACAAAATTTTTTTACTGTGGTAAATAGATATTCTACACCTAATTAGAGCAATAAATGTACTTAAATTCGAAATAATATTTTGAATTTGTAATGTGATGTATCATTTTCAGTTCATTCTACGTAATGCCAGGCTTGCTGAGCTGAATAAAAACTTGAAAAAACCAGTGGAAAAGTTCATTTCATTTAGGCGTATATTTTGACATTAAAGTACGACAAAAGATCAAAATCACCACCCTGATCAGTCTTTGGGAGGACAGAATTAAAAAGGCCTACTGAAATAATGCCCTGGGGTAATCGCAACAGAGGAGAAAGGTATTCCTTACACTCAGCAGAAAGGAACTAAGGCTCATAACGAGCCTATTTACTGGGCACTGCCCACTTAGAATTTTTTTTTTAAAAATGGGTAAGGTCGATGATGAGACCTTTCGATTCTGTATGGAAGACGATGAAACTGCTGAACATGTCCTATGTGACTGTGGTGCCGTATAAGGGTAAGACATCTGGGGAAAGCATTTCTACTGCCAGAGAATGTCGAGAAAATGGCCCCCAAGACAAGGGCGGATACAGCGGGGGGCGATCAACCCCCCCCCCCACCCAGAGCTCTTATAAATCAAAATTTATACTCTAATCGAATGAAATGGAAAATACAAAACAAAATATTTTCAAATCTTCTAAATCCGCATTAAAAAAATAGAAAATGATTTCTCGCTTCACTTAGAGAATACATCACAAAAGTTCTCTAGAGTTTTCCTTCATTTTGCATTTAATTAAATATTAAAATTATATTACATTTGTGTATAAATTTTAAAATTTTCAAGGTATACAAAGAAAGAAAGATCTTAGGCCGGATTCTGCAACTATTAAGGAGCGTTTACAATGACAGAGTAGAGTGGAGTCACCAGATTGCATTTTTGCTCTTTAACGTAAGTTCTTTGCGCTTCTCACCAGAGTAGATTACACAGAGTAGCGTCAGATTGGAACAATTCCGTGATGAGGGCAATTGCAATCTGGTGACTCCACTCCACTCTGCTCCTTTAGTTTACACGTGCACACAAAATTTTGTGTACACTACCTTGTTTCGATTCCATAAAAGTGGAAATTAGTTTTTCTGTCAAAATTTTGTACACTTTAACCGCCATTTTGGTCGTGAATTTTGATAAGGCATTTTCAAAATTATTTATTGTATTATTTATTTTACCTTTTTCTAAGCCGTAATCGCGTTAATACTAGTGAATTCATGTACCTCATTTCTTATAACTGAACTTAACTTCTTCAAAAAGACTATTTTCTCACTTAAACAACATTCAGCACAGAAAAATTTTCATTCAGCATTTAAGTGTACACTTTCCCTCACGGTGAATTTTTTAAATCATGTGCACTGGCAAATTTTTTGCAGTTACGGAATCTAGCCCCTGGCAGTTTTAGTTTTAACACTACAGTGAATAACAATAAAATTTGGAACTCCTAATGTTTATCAAAATACTTAATTAAATTACTTTGCTTTGACTTTGCTTTCTTTGTGTAACATGAAAATTTAAAATTTTTACACAAATGTAATATAATTTTAATATTTAATTAAATGGAAACTCTAGATAGTTTTTTAAAAAGTTATTTGTTATATTTCCTTTTTTTCTTTTTTAGTCATTAATTATTCTCAAAACAGGTAAAATTATACCACTAAGGAATATTCAGTACAAGCAAAATGTTTGCACATTTTTGTGATCGAAAGCTCACAATTTCAGATTCAGTTTCCTACAAATATTTAATTTAAAGCAAATAGGATTATACATATATTAACCCTACCTAATTAGCTTTCCTCGAAAATTTCTTTAACCATTTAAGTTGCAAGAAATAGCTGTCCAGCCCAGGAAATTATGGTGTTGGAACGAAATGCAAGCGACCTTTATATGAAAAACACCAGCATTAAGACTGGCAAGAGGTGTATAATGTCTATTTTATGTGGGACTAAATTTTACTATGCTTACGGGATCAAAAACTTATATTATATAAATAAAAGAACTCCGGCGATATATGAATGCTAATGAAATTTTCAAGCTGAAACGAAAAGAGAAAGCTATACAGAGCGGCCCACAACTGATGGCAAGTGCCTCAAATGCAAATGTCTGAATCCGCCCTTACCCCAAGAACAACATAGGCTTTATTAAAGACCTTAAGTTTGAATAGGCCCCCTAGGGCATTTAGGGGTAATATTACAAAAGATCTTATAGGTCGCTGTGACTAGATGAGAGGCGAGATTCCTCTCTGCATCCCCCATCCCCACTAATAATAATAACAGTACCACTTTACGATATCTTTCTTCACGGGACTGAAAATCAGTTTACTCGCCTTTGAACTTGCAATCGGTGTATTTTTCGTGTTGTATTTGCGGTTGTGTTTTACGATATTATTCCTGTTGATAACCCAAAGTAGCTTAGAAAGTAATTTCTGTTAGAAGTCCCCATATCCTAGCCGTAAGTTTAGCTATTTTAAGTCGGAGGATATATGCGACTAATTGATGTCTCGGCTGGCGTAAAGGAATTAAGCGCCCAGGAAACTTCTCACGCAATAATACTATTATTGCACGACTTATATAGCACATGAAATCACTCTGCTGTAAATGAAAATCGTCTCGATTCAAAGCAACCATTTTAAGAAGAAAAAGAAATTGCTGATGCGGTGGTTACACCGGTTTCTTTTTCAAAAAAACAGGATCAAACAACACAACCAGCCCAAAAGCTGCACCTAACTCACA
Source organism: Dioctria rufipes (assembly GCA_963924295.1). NCBI lineage: Eukaryota > Metazoa > Arthropoda > Insecta > Diptera > Asilidae > Dioctria > Dioctria rufipes. Next base: position 324,981,259 of record OZ002740.1, on the reverse strand, counting down.
CTCATTCAAAATTGTCACATTGCTCTAAAAGCACTCGTAGATTTTCATATCCCTAGATAAGGTTCTTATTTTTTTTTTTCTGACAATCTTAAAAGTGGGGATAGGCCTTGTCACTAGAATTATTTTTTTTTTTTTGACAAAATTTGGATCGCCTTCCTGTACATATTTCTAATACCCAATTAACGAGCGTTTGGCAACTACATATATGTATGTAGTATGTAGGCTTCAGTTCTTGTGCCAACTAATGTTTGTAATATTACAGAATAACTTCTAATTGCAAAATGCGTTGCATGCTAATTGCCAATATGTACCCGCTTGATGTAAACGTCTTCAAACTGGGTTCTCAACAGCAATGTTTTCTGTTGATAAAACTGGCCGAGCTTAATTTGTAGTATTTACATCACTCAAACCGAAAACAGTAGTAAGAACTTCACGAGCTGTTTCCGCTCAATTCTCAACATTTTTCAAGTGGTGAAATGACAGCTCCATCTTTGATGGCAAATAAAAAATATCGTGAAATTTATAATGAAATCACTTAATGGAAAACCAATTGTTTTCAAGAATAATCTTCCATTTTAATTATAATTGTTGGAATACTAACTTTAAAAATAAATTTAAATCTACCGCCAGAAGTTTACTATAATATTAAAGATATGTTGATTTGCTATAATTTCAGTTCGGTGAAATAATTAAAAACTTGACATAAAAAAATTGTTCTCGATCTGTTCTTTAAAACCTGTCAGGCAATAAACATCGTTCAAATCGTAAATAATTTTGTTTGATTTTAATTTATAAGTGTCACAATCTTTGCATTTCAACTTCAATACCAATTTTTAACTCTATAAACTCTAAGCGATAAATCCATGATGATGATTTTGTATATATATATTCGGTAAATGGTTTACAACTTTATCCTTCTCCACTACTTTTCGAAATTATGACTCAACAAGGTCAACATTTTGGAATTTCAAATCAGTTTTTTCCATTTAAATATTTTTAATTTTTACAAAAAACACATCATCAGCACCAGTTTTTCATATCTGTCACACCCTGTGCTCAAAATGTAACTGCTTTAGCATACTTTTGTACTTTTTTTTAAGCATATCTAGGGAAAATGTCAAGAAAGACTGATTCACAAAAGAAAATTGCTTACTCTAAAGGTGCCCATACACGGTGCAATTTTACGCATGCAATACGCATGAGTAAGTTAACAGTTAAAACTCAAAAATAATATATAATTTGTCAAAGGAAAATGTTGTTAATATTATTTTTTTCGCTCGCAATAAGTTTTTTTTTTTTTTTTCAATGGGCTGCGCCCCTCGGCATCAATGTCTGCCACACTTGCCTTACACTTGTTACATATTTTTAAGTAAAATTGTTGGTCTCTCGGATACTGTTTCCACAGAGAAACCCTGTTTTAGTTTTTAATTTTAAGTATGAAAGGGCCAACCGCTCTTACACATATTCTGTGCATACATATTTTCTGTATAAATTAGTTTTTTCTTTTTTTTATTTAGCTTGGAATTCAATATTCATAGAAAACGTTGTCTTGCTGGGTGTTTTAGGAAATCAGCCTAATATTTGCCCCTTATAAAAAAGTCATTTTTGATTACGCTTGGGGCTGGTTTGGCATTATTTGCCCGGGCCGATTTGAACACCCAGTCCGACCGTGCCGATGGCTATGGATAGGTGATACTAAGCCAAGTAAAAAATTGTATGAGTGGCGGTGGGGGGGGTTTAATTGAAACAATAATTGTTTTAGAACATCTTTTATTTTTTCATTCTTTCCCAACGTTTCGACCCTTTCCGTTTCGACCACATTTGTATTCACAACTAAATTACCGTATGAAAGTAACAAATTAAAAATAAATAACACTTAATAGAAGAAATAATGAACAATGATAAAAATTGCACTAAAAACAGAAACAATTGTTTTGTGTTAAAAGGGAGCACGAATGTAATAAATTTTTAACAAATGAATAATTAGATGACGACAGGTTAAGAAATGATATGGAGGCTTAGTTTATAGACTAGAACTGGAAAAGCTAGGTGCTTATGATGTTAATATGAGTGTTATGTTAAGTTAAAAGAATTGAGTTTTTGGCAATATTCTTTGTGGATGGTCTCTGTGTCTAGTCGTATATTAATTAGGTTTTGTTTGTTTATGTATATGTGGCAGGCTTCCTTGGTTTCTCTTTTTATTCTATTGCTTTCGTTGCCAATGATCATGGCATCATCAAAATTGAATCAATGCCCTGTTTCAAGGGAATGTGTAGCCAGTGCTGAGTGCGGGGTCTTTTTCTCGATGTACTTAGCATGCTGTGATAGACGTGTTTTTAAATTTTTGGATATCTGGCCAATATATGCTGTGGAACAGTTGTCACAATTAACTTTATACACCAGTCTGCTTTTTTCAGGGGTTTTCATTTTGTCTTTTGTTTTGGTGTATTTATGTTGTTAAGTCTGCTAATGGGTTTGAAGTAGAGCTTGAAACTTTTATGACTTTTTACAAAAAGTCTCTAGAATACGAGTTATTATTAACTTTTATTCCATAAGAATTAAACAATATTATAAGAAATAAGAGTTTTAAAATAATGAAAATTAGTAATTTTTATTATTGAGACTCCCAAAATAATCATTATTTTTAATTGCTATTTTTAACTGTTTTACAAAACAAAAACTTTTTGATAGTATTTCGAGACTTTTATTTCATAAAAGTCTTTTTAAGAGTCTTTTTAGACTTTTATTTCATAAAAATCATCTTAAAAGTCTTTTGAGTCTTTTATTTTATAAAAATCATCTTAAAAGTCTTTCTTTACGTTTATTTTTTAAATATTTACAGTATTTACGGTCTGATTTAAAAAAAAAAAAACCTCTTCCGCTGTTTATGATAATGTTTCAATCGATTTTATCCATACGGACATTCATATAGGGTATCATAAGTATTAGTGTTTTAGACTAATTCTAGCCTTTTTACTTGTTTTTATTTAATTTAATTTTTTTGTTATTTTTTTTTTTAATTTCCTTCTAATTAAAAGAAAAGCCATCTTGGAATTCGAACGCGTTACAGACAGGCAGAGTTTGGACTTTATATGATATAAACAAATTATGTTATGTATGGGGATCAAATCGATTAAAATGCTATAAACAGCGGGAGAGGTTTTTTCCTTTACTTTAGACCGTAAATACTTTATATATTTAAATAAAAACATAAACAAAGGCTTTTAAAAAGATTTTTATAAAATAAAAGTCTCAAAAGACTTTTAAAAAGATTTTTATAAAATAAAAGTCTCAAAAGACTTTTAAAAAGATTTTTATAAAATAAAAGTCTCGAAATACTCTCAAAAAGTTTTTTTGTTAGATAAAGGTCTGAAAATACTTAAAACTTTTATTTCGTACAATAAAAGTTTACTCTTAACTTTTACTTTTAAAAATAAAAGTTAAAAGTATTATTAAAATTGATCTTTTAAATATAAAAGTTTCCAGTCGGACCTCACTTAAAACACGACTTAATGGAGAGTTATTTTCAGGCTCTGGTTTGAAGATAGTATTCATTTGATTGTCCACCGCATGAATATGACGTCTTATTTCGTGTGATATTGGGTATATGTACGGGATAGAATTAAACATTTTGCTATGGGCATCTTCAATTTCTACATTAGTTGGATGTATATCTCTGTTGTTGGAAGTAGTAAATTTTGTCTTTCTTATTACGTTTTTTACAGCTTTGTTCCTTACGTGTGAAGGGTAATTGTTTTTCGTGAGGATAGTTTCGATAATGCGTATATTTTTTGAGTGGAAGCTCTTATCGCTTAGGCCCAGAACTCTATATGCAAAAACCTCAGTCGTGTTGATTTTCATAGAAATTTGATGGTTGGAATGATAATTAATCATGCGATTGGAACTGCAGGGTTTGCAATACCAGTCGGTGATAATTTTTCGTTGTTTAGTCCGGATGAGAAGTATGTCGAGAAACGGTAAGGAGTGGTTCTTTTCTGGTTCAATTGTGAATTGGAGCTTGGTATTGATAATGTTGAACGCCTGTAGTAGGTTATTCATATGTTCTCGTGGAATTGTACAAATGATATCGTCTACATATTTTTTGATGAAAGTGGGTTTATGTGTGGTGAGTTTTAGTGCTTCGTCAATTATGTGGTCCAGTGTGAGGTCTGCGAGAATACCGGATAATGGGTTTCCCATGCCCAAACCAAATGTTTATTTATATGTCTTGTTGCCATAAGAAAAATAGTTACATTCTACGACACAGAAATGGATGATATCTTTGAATAGATTTTTGTTAATCGGTGTGTGGTTTTTGATGAAATGCCATTTATTGTCAATGATTTGTAGAGCCATCTGTACGTCAACATTTGTGTAGAGGGACTGTACATCTAATGAGACAAGGATGTCGTTGTCATTTATTTCAATATTTTCGAGATCAGTTTTTAGGGAGTTGGAATTTTTTATATTGATGGGATTATCTGTGTTGATGAGCTGTAAATTTCGGTCACGTATTTAGAAATTGAAATAACTGGTCTCACTGGTGTATCTGTTTTATGTATTATAGGGAGCCCATAAAATCTGGGACTTGTAGCTGTGTCGGTGCGTAGATAATTTTTCTGAATCTTGTTGATGTATGTATTTATTGTCAAATAATTTTTGAACCAGTCTGTTGTTTTTCGTTTGTAGAAGAGGTGTGGGATCTGCTTTCGTGAGTATGTATGTGTTGGGATCATTAAGCAACTCCATGATCTTGTTCTGATAAGTAGTTTTATTCATGATCACCGTGAATATACATTGTTTTATAGCCCCAAGAAGAGAACCCAAAACCTAAGGGTCGAAACGTTGGGAAAGAATGAAAAAATAAAAGATGTTCTAAAACAATTATTGTTTCGATTAAACTCGATCGGAAATATTCCTAAAAAGAAACTTACATCTCACATCTGTCATCATCATAGGGTATAACGTTTGGAAGTCACAAGGTGATCTATAAAAACATACCCAAATATGATTAAGTCCCGTTATCTCCGAAACCGTTAGAATTTACCGCACCTCTCTCCCCAGCCCGTACTCTAATCATGACCTATCCTTAGCCTTCGGGTGTCAGACAGCTCACGGGATACCCGATAGAAAAAATAATTTTAAGCCTTTTCAAATTTGCGACGGTAAAAAAATTGTTTTTTTTAAGGCTGTGTCGCTGTCATAAATAGGACAGAGCGGTGCACAATTCGTAAGATGGGGAGGGGGGTTAAGATTTTTGAATAAATCGCAAATTGATTAATGGAATATTTATTTAAACACCTAAGGCAACAAAATAACGTTTTCTAATTTTTAAATTTGTCCCCCAATTTTTATTGAAAATGATTTAAAAATGAAAATTCAATGATTTTTTTTTTTTAATTTCTGTGCTGCCACAAATTTGAACTAAATTAAATAAATTTTTACCATAAGCTTTTTGAAATTAATAAGCAGAAAATAACGTTTTCCGACTTTTAAATTTCTACTTATTTTTATGTAAATTTAATGCAATAGATTGCTTTCTTAATGGGTAAAATGCAGGTAAAGCAATCTATTGCGTCAAATTGTCGTAGATATGGAGAATTTTAAAAGTCGGAAAACATTATTTTCTGCTTATTAATTTCAAAAAGCTTATGGTAAAAATTTATTTAATTTAGTTGAAATTTGTGGCAGCACAGAAATTAAAAAAAAAAATCATTGAATTTTCATTTTTAAATCATTTTCAATAAAAATTGGGGGACAAATTTAAAAATTAGAAAACGTTATTTTGTTGCCTTAGGTGTTTAAATAAATATTCCATTAATCAATTTGTGATTTATTCATAAATCTTAACGCTAAGCTCCATCTTGCGAGTTGTGCATGGAGCTGTCCTATTTATGACAGCGACCCAGTCTTAAGGTTTTTTTTTTTTTAAATTTGCGACTGTAAAAAACAATTTTCAATAGAAAATAAAATTTTCGGTTATTTCAAATTTGCGACAGGAGAAATTTCTTCTTGGGTAGAAAATAGGATATCTGGCATTGGCCTACTACCACTATACTGATTTAAGAATTAAAATTGGTATTCCTGGCATGAGATCATAACCTCTAAAATGCTAACCCACAAATCAATTATTTAATTCTTCATAACCTGCTTTCAAATTGGTTAGAAAATACAAATCTAAATTTTCACTGAATAATTTTCTTAGAAAATTTACTCTTCGAAAAACTGCTGTCATTATATGTACAATTTGCCTATTGCAAATCACCGACAACCGCAAACTTAACTTTAATTATTCGAAGTTTTTTTTTGTTGGACTTTCCCTGTACAGCACAAATAAATAATTGACATACATGGTTTATGCCAACTGATTAATATTGGCGGAAAGACCAAATGATTGACATTGTCTTGTTGTCTACTACAAATGCTGCATTTCTATCGAGATATTAAGATGCACAATAGCAGTTCAAAGTTAATTGAAGAATGATAGAAATTTATGACTTTATATACTTGTTAAGGAAGAATTATGGTTTTGTGACATAATTGGTCGACGGTTGATTTTTGTATGCAGAGAGAGAAAATTAATTATTTAGTAAGCATAAAAATAAAAATATTGAAAAGTTCATTCACCTTAACCTTCGTAGACTTATATTTATGTACTTAAATATATGCAGGACGTATCCTGACAGCGAAGGTGAATATTGCAGAAACGTAGCTATTCTTTCTATAGCATTCACACATGAAGTTAACACTTTTCTTAATTGTACTGATTCCGATTTGATCTGATTCCAGTTCAAATCAATCTTTGCCGGAATAAATTTAATCTTCTTCCCCAAAGCAATTACATGTGACAAGTTTTTTGCAATGAATTCCATTATCAACGGAATCGAAAGCTTTAGAAGACTCAAGAAATACAAGTGCAGTAAACTTATCATCATCTAATGCGATTCTAATGTCATTAGTTATTTTTAATAAGACAGTCATCATATAGCTATGATTGGCTCTAAATCCAGATTGGTGATCATGTAACAATCCATTGGTCACAGCGTAACTTGAGATTTGCGCAAATAAAATCTTCTCTATAATTTTAGATAGGAAAGGAAGGATAGATAAAGAACGAAGCACTGACGATGGATTTTTCGGAATAGGTATTACCTTAGAGTATTTAAAAGATCGAGGAAAAATTGATGTCATGAAACATGTATTACATATATGAACAATAGGAGAGAGAAGAAAGGGCAGCAGTAATCGTACAAATTTAGGATTAATCATGTCGAGGCCGCAGTAGAGTACGATTTAATGCACTTCAAGGATTCAAATATATCAGCCTCCGTTACTTTAAAAAAAAAGAAACCCTCACGTTGGCATCAAATCAGTGATAAGAAATCCATGGAGGCTTCAAAGGACGAATTTATCGGGATCAGCCTCACAACTAGTCTTTTTCTTTGAATTTATGCTTCGAGACTTTAAATTGTTCCAGAGCTATTTTGTAGGAAGATTTATGTTCAAAACCGAATAGTAGTGCCTTTTCTTTGCAATTTTAATTACACAAGAAACACTTACGTAGAATTCGATACTCTCCCCAAAAATTGGATGAACAAAATCGCTCCTATAGACTATAAGCTCGGTTTCAATCAGCTGATGGATCCATTGTAGTTAAATTACATAACACATGTGACAAAATCCTACTGTTGAAAGCCGTTGCTGCTAAAATTAAGCAATCACAGCAGCCACTATGACTTCTTGGTATTAGTTTCGGCTCTGATAAAAGATTCTATATACATGAAACTTTAACCAAATACAACTATCGGTTATATCGTGAAGCGCTTAAGCTGAAACGGCTCAAACATTTTTCATCTGTTTTTACTATCAATGGATGCATCCACGTTCGACGCAATATTGGAGACAGAGCTAGGCTTATTACCTCTCTTACTGCCCTTGCGGATGTAATGAAAGATGATAAACTGCAATCGAAACCATGACCTTTCACAATTTTTGGCGACAACACCCATCCACTTGTTTTGTTGCACTTCAACGGTTATGACATATTTTACTGGTTGGCTATAGCTCTAAGGAATTTTGTTATTTTAAATTTAGTTTTTGAAATTCTTTTGTATTTTTCTGAGTTAACTTTTAGGATTGAATTTTATGAATATGTCTCTGAATTTGCTTCTAGTAATATGAACTTTTTTTTTATTTTGCGGTATGTTCTATTGATATTGATGTTAATCATGATTGCATACATTCTTGAGCCTTATGCCTTGCCTCCTGCTAGAGTATTTCTTTGGTTTATTTTGTTACGTCTCTGAATAATGCAACCTGCTAATTCCGGTATATCTGACAGTTTGAACAATTCCCGAGTTATGCTTAATATTTTTTGTAATCGACATGAGGTTTTAAGGGTTTGTCAGAGTATCTTGCCCAAGATCGATGAGTTCCGGCAAATCTTCTGCGGATTATCTTTAGATGTGATATGTTTATCGGAAACGTGGTTGAAGTCAAGCATCGGCGACCAAATGATATCTCTTCCTGATTATACTGTATATAGAAACGATCGGGCTTCCCGTGCGGGAGGTGTAGCATTATACATTCGCAGTTCTATAGATGCACGTTTCGTTGCTCAATCGGCAAATAATGCCGAGGTTGAGTTTATTTTTGTGGAAATCTGCAATGGCTCTGAAAAGTGTCTGGTTGGTGTTGTGTACAAGCCACCCCATATGTAAAATTTTAACTCATTTGAACCTCACTTGCTTGATGTTAGTCAGTTCTATCAGCATATGGTGATTGCGGCAGATTTCAATTCAAATTTGCTTGCGCATAATAGCCCACCAAACCAATTCCTCAGTTTGATTGATACATTCGGCTTATCTGTTGTAAATAGACTTTATCCTACGCACTTTACAGATACTTCTGCGACCTTAATATCTATGTTTTTGATTGCTAAAAATGAAATGGTTCTCTTTAATGATCAAATATCTTTTCCGGCATTTTCCAAACATGACCTAATATTCGTAACGTATGACTTTAAACTGTCACCCGACCGATCCTCGTGTGTCTACCATTAGCTTCTGAGATTTTAAAGGTATTAACATTTATGCTCTATTTAGTGATGCTTACGCCTGTAATTGGGAAATGATCTATTCCATGATAAGTGTTGATGAACAAATTAATTACTTCATGCACTTACTGCAATACCTTTTTGAGACACATGTTCCCCTCAGAACGAAAAGTATTTTAACTTCCGGTAGTTAATGATTTACAACTCGAATTCAAACATTGATTTCATTGCGCAATAATACATATCGTAGATGGAAGCGATTCAGAACTTCTGAAACTGTGCAAGATTTTCGTAATCTACGTAATGTTGTGGCTAATGAAATAAGAAAATCTAAGAAGAACTACTTTCGATTGAAATTTGATACGAAGCTACCTTCAAATGAGCTGTGGCGCAATTTGAAAGTGATTGGAGTTGGGCGAACTTCGGAATGCAAGAGTTACGTTGACCCTAAGCATAGCTGTACAACTGCTCTACTAAAAGTCATTGATGACTTACGTTTGACATTAGATAGTGAATGGTTGCCATCATTCTCGTTCTCTTGGACTTTTCAAAAGTATTTGATTCCATAGATCATTCTCTACTTATCAACAAACTAGTAAATAATTTTAGTTTTTCAAACTCGGCATCCAATCTCATTCAGTCTTATCTTTTTGATCGGTATCAACAAGTCACATGTAATGGAAATTCCTCTGCATTTTTACCAAATACTAGTGGCGTACCTCAAGGCTCGATACTAGGTCCACTATTATTTTCCCTATTCATAAATGATCTGCCGAATGTTATTCTTAATGCTCAATATCATCTATATGCTAATGACTTACAAATTTTATATATCAAGGCCAGTTGGCTTAATGGAAGATTCTGTCGATCGCCTTAATAATGACGTATGCTCTATACATGAGTGGTGTATTTCAAATAAGCTTCGTTTGAATGCAATCAAGTCAAATGCAATTTTAATCTGTAGGTACAGACTGGATACGTCGTCACTGCCTTGTGTTGTACGCAATAGTGTCATCTTACCTTATCTTGAAAAAGTAGTGAATCTAGTAATCATTATTAACAATACACTTTCTTGGTCCAATCAGATTTCTAGTGTTATCTCTAAGGTGTATGGATATCTGCGTAAGTTCTTACTCTCGGCCTCCTACACTTCACTTTCCACTAGGATGATGCTGACTAAGTCACTCATAGTACCACTTTTTACTTATGCCAGTGAAATTTGGTCAAAATCTGATTCTGTTTCCCTACGTAAATGGAATATTGCATATAACTCCGTTGCTCGGTATATTTATAACTTAAGGCGTTTTGACGATGTTTCAGAATTTGCTAGGACTATCCTTGGATGTCCCCTTCAATCATATCTTCTGTTTAAAGATTTGCTATTTCTCAATTGTGTTATCTCCTCTGGCAAACCTAGTTATGTATATGAAAAAGTTTGTTTGTCCCAATCGTTACGTAGTGTTAGTCTGTCTGTATCTGGTACTAACTTCTCGGTCACTGAAAAGCAATATTTTGCTCGGACTGTCAGAACCTGGAATAGCTTACCTTTGATGTTGCATAGAGAAAGAGGCGTTGGTATGAGGTTTAGGAATGTATTGTTTGAACACTGTCGTAGAAGTTAAATTGTTTCTTTTTCCTATTTCTTCCTATTTTATTATTTGTTTTGCTCTTAAATATAAGTTCAGAACTCTTATTTTATTTTTATTTTTTTTTCTCTTTTTTCCATATAGTTTTACTTACTAAGCTATTTTTGTTTACATTATTCTTACATCTACCTACATATAGTTATAAGACTTTTGGCCTTGAGCATTATAACAATAATAATAATAATAATAAATATTAGTAAATATTAGTTTCGTGCACTAATTAGAGATGGTTTACAGCTGGTTGGAGGTTTACCGCTGTTTTTTTTTTATGATCGGGTCTATGATGTAATGTTTGGGTTAGTTTCTTAAGGAAAACTCCCATCTTTATTTTATCGTTTTTGTTTTTTTATTATTTACTTGACGTTTCGGGCCTTGATTAGTACCCTTCTTCAGGAGTTAACTACATTGAAATATAAAAAGACATAGTATTAAGAATATAATTAAATTATTTGTTGCTTTTACCTTTGTTCTTGATATGATAACATTTTTTAAAAGATATCATTAAAACTTATTTCACAAAATACACATTAAAAATATAATAAAAACGTTAGCTGAACATATAAATAAATAAATAAGTACAGGTTATAAACATAAAAAAAAATAGAATTTAGACTACTGTTTACTTTAAAGGACCACAGATGAATGGTGTATGAAGTTCTTTATCATGTTATGATGTCAAGTTTCAGTTTTCTTAGTATTTGTTGGTAATCTTTATTTATTAAATCTGTGTCTTGACTTAAATTTGTTAGATTCCTTTTTTTTTATTTGTTTAAATTATTTATTTATTTATATATTCAGTTAACATTTTTATTATATTTTTAATGTGAAGTTTTATGAAATAAGTTTTAATAATATCTTTTAAAAAATGTTATCATATCAAGAACAAAGGTAAAATCAACAAATAATTTAATTATATTCTTAATACTATGTCTTTTTATATTTCAATGTAGTTAACTCCTGAAGAAGGGTACTAATCAAGCTCCGAAACTTCGAGTAAACAATAAATAACGATAAAATAAAGATCGGAGTTTTCCTTAAGAAACTAACTCAAACATTACTAATTAGAGAAAGTATGTGGTTGGAAAGCCATGGGCAATGGAAACTAACAATAGTTTTAGTAACAAGGGTACATGCCTGTCGTGCAAATAATTCAGGACAGAACACAAAAAATTAACCTACTTATCGATAGATGAAGATGAGTGAACAATATATGCCAGAGAATTGAATCTGCGTCTTCAAATAACATTTGCAGATTGACGAGTTGATAACATCTGAAGGAAAACGTGCGAGAAACATTTTGTACATCCTAAAAGTATATCATACATTAGATATATTAAGTCATGATCAGATATCCCTGGAAAAGAAATTTGATAATGAAAACAAAAAATCCGGCTCATATAACAGCAAAAATGTCATCTAGAAGTGCAGACGAATGCCTAGTAAAATTTGCAGGCTATTCATTAATATGATGTAAATCGAGGGACATCATTGCATTAAAAAGCAAGCCAGGACCCAAATGGTGTAGAAAGTTATAATTAAAATCGCCACCCTTAATGATATTCTCATAGCGAGGGGCTATATAGCATAAATCATTTTCCAGATTAACACGATTACAAAGCGGGGGAGAGAGCAGTGTTGGGCAAAATGCAATCTGATTGATGATTAGTGATTACGATTACAATCTGTAATCTGTAATCATGATTACAGATTAATAATATTAATCAGAAAAGTAATCATTTATGGCGATTAATGATTGATCAATCGTAACCGTAATCATGATTACATGATTACAATTTTTGATTACAAATTTGCAAAAGGTTTAAAATTGTAGTTAAAAGAAAACAAACATTGTTGTATTTCTATCCCGAAGTCGGTAGTGAATAACTCGCATTGCCTTATTCTACAACACCTGCATTTTGCCCTTGAATTTATTCGAACTAGCATATAACAATGTGGAGCAATATGAAAAGTGTAGCAAAATCAAAGCACTAAAAGGCATTATTGCATTTTCCATGCTCAACGACTTTCTTATACGCCTCAGAAATGTAATCTTTTTCGCTATCTTTTTTCACATATAATCAAGATCCTCGAATTTAAGCTGATGATCAGATATGTGTGAATCTCTATCAATAGAAGCACTTTCATTCTTTACACTGACTTCAATTAATACATAATTCAACAGTGCCGTGGAATTTTCTACAATAAAAATTCTTACGATCACAGATTGTTTGTTTTCTTAGAACTAAATTTTAAAATCTCTTGAAAAGTTTCATTTGTAATCAAAAACAATGTAATCATGTAATCATGATTACGGTTAGATTTTCCTAAGATTACTCGATGTAATCATGATTATTAATCTGATTACAAATGTAGTTGATTACGCCCAACACAAGGGGTAGGAATAAAAGTAGCAAGACTCGAGGGAAAAGTAGCAAAAAGCAGCAATCTTAAAGAAAAAGAAGTATAAATTAACAGAAACATTTTATTAAAAAAAATGTAAAAAATCTTTCTGTTAACAATAAAAATAAAAAATTAAGACAATTCATACAAAATAAAACTGAATAAGTCGCAGAATTAGAAAATATATGTAGAGCTTAGTTGAACAAAAAATATTATTTTTTTCCCTTAAATAAATTCATTCCATTTTACAGCACATAATAAATAAGGTAGTACATATATATATGTATATTAAATATTTTATCTCGATATTTATGACTATTAAACGTGATTTTAAGTTGCTTTATGTAATTACGATGTCCAGATAAAAGTATTTTTTTTTTTATATTCTACTTGTCCTTTTGCAAACATTATGGTCTTTATATCAAATCTATTTGACTTATTTGTTTCAGTTATTTGGAGATCTGAGAAGACTCGTTCAATGGCAGCAGAACTGGGTGTTAGACACATTAAATTCATTACGAAATCATAAAGTTCTAAAAAATAATTATTGCCCCAATGAGTTTTTAAAAAATCGAAAGATAAGTCAAAAAATTTTCATGATCAGTCAACTGATTTAAATTCGATTGCACCTTTAAGATTCGCCATTGTGTACTAATTTTTTCTACAACAGAATGTTTATAAAAATTTAGAAATGCTTTTAATAATGGCAAAATAGAATCGTTACATTTACATGCTCTATCGGGATCTAGACAACACAAGTGTTTTAAAAAGTCGCTTTTGAAATCGAATCGTTTTTTTATTTGACTATATACAATCAACATAAAACGAAAGGATATGTGACCTTATATGCAGTCGTCAAAACTGAATCCATTAAACCCTTTTCTGCAATAAATAAATCATCATTTGCACTAATGTATATCTCATTAAGCGGCAAATAATTCTCTTGATGTTGTAGGTCAATGTCATTCAGGCCATCTTAGTTATTTATTAAGTCAGGTTAAATGAAAAACAACAAAATTAACTTGTAGTAATTTGTCTCAATTGTTTTGCATAATTATGTAACCTAAATTTTTCTCCTTGAAACTCTAAGTTAATAGTAGTTACAACTTGACAGATTTGTGACAAAAAGTAAAAATATGTATATATTTTAATTAAAGAATTTCGTCTTCTAACGAAGATGATAAAGGGTTTTCCAATAAGAGGTGTTATTTTAATTAGCCTGCTATTTCGGTAGATGTCACTTTTGGAGCTGTCATTTTTTGACATTTGACGAGAAACTACGCCATTAATAAAAATGGAACGAGACACGAGTCAACAACGCATTGAAATTTTTAAAATTCACTATAAAAATGGTGAAAATGTGGCAGAGACGGTTCGTAAAACTCGAACATTCTTGGGTCGTTGTGAAGCACCTTGTTGGACCGCAATACAGAAATTGGTAGAAAAATTCCAGCTGTCGGGACAAGTTAGTGATGTGAAGAATAAAACCCGTGCACGTCGCTCAAGAACAGCCGAGAATATTGCTGCTGTAGCCGAAAATGTTGAAGAAAACCCAGGTTTGTCCATTCCTCGTCGCTCTTTGGAATTAGGCATTCCACAAACGTCATTACACCGTATTTTAACACAAGAACTCAAGCCGGCCGATCATCAACAACGTCGAGTCTTTGCTGATTGGGTCCTTGAAATGCATGAAAATGATCCGGAATTCCATCGAAAACTCATCTTGAGTGATGAGGCCCATTTCCACCTCGATGGCTTCGTCAACAAGCAAAATTGTCGCATCTGGGGCTCGGAAAACCCAAGAGTTATTGTTGAAATGCCTCTCTATCCTCAACGTGTGACTGTTTGGTGTGGTTTATGGTCCCGCGGGGTCATTGGACCTTACTTTTTCGAAAATGAGGCTGGAGCAACAGTTATGAGTACGGTGAATGGATTGCGCTATCGACAGATGATTAATGATTTTTTATGGCCGGAATTGGATGGTATTGATCTGGACAACGTTTACTTTCAACAAGACGGGCGGCGCTACGTGCCATACAAGCAACGAAACCATTGATCTTTTACGGCAAAAGTTTCCGGACCGTGTTATCTCTCGAAGAGGTGATCACAATTGGCCACCGAGATCTTGTGACTTAACACCTTGCGACTTCTTCCTTTGGGGCCACGTGAAAGAGAAGGTCTACGCCAACAGCCCAGCGTCGATTCAAGACCTCAAAGATGGAATAGGTGAGGCTATTGAGGACATAGGGCAGCCACTTTGCGATTTGGTTATGGAAAATTTCATGAAAAGGATATGGTCCTGTAGGCGTGGTCGTGGTGGTCATTTGGCTGATGTTATTTTCCATTATTAACGGCATACCTTCCTCTTTATAATGAAATAAAGATCCGATCATTTATCTCAAAAAATGGCATTTTTCTTTGAATATCAAAATAACACCGCTTATTGGAAAACCCTTTATAAGAAATAATTGAAGAGCTTGCTATTGCACCAAAATTCAGTCAACAACTTCCTTTAAAGATAGGCAGCTCGTTGGAGCTACATATTGCTTACATATTGCATGGATTTTTTTCTGCTTTACACAATCCTGAAATTCTCCAAACTTCGATATTCTTTTAGAAAATTTATTTCGAACTTGCTCCACTTTGAGTATCTAATAAACTTGATTGTCTGAATTTATGTAAAAGTATCATTTTAGATAGAATAATAGAATAAAAGTATCAAAGTACCATTTTTGCAATGACATGAAAAAAAGTATCATTTTTGTTACAATTGTAGCAAAGTGGCATCACTGATTGCAATCCCTCCAAACCAATAAACTTTTTTCTTAGAAACCATCGTCTTCCATAGAAAAATGTTATTTCTTTCTTTCTTCGATTTATACACTTTTGTCAGTTTCTAGTTTAAAATGTAAACCATGTGAAAAATTACTACGAAAATGGTCGGATTTAGATTTCACAGAACTTAAATAATACACAGAACAAAAATGAAATTATTTATTCAACATTTTTCTTGTATGCATATCGACGCATGAAAGGCAAAATGGGATAAGCGACAATTTTTGGGAAATTGAGTTATATATACCGTTAGAATCGCACGATTTTTCTGCATAGAATCGGCTAGGTTTCATTCCAATGGGATGACTTTTGTGTCGCTTAGCCCAACTGTGATTTTGAGACCGAAGGGTGTTTTTTTGTTACTAACCGAAAGAAATTTCTACAATTTTGGGAATTATGGCGGTAAGATAAAATGCCCAAATGAAACTTGAGTCTTAGGCCTTTTTACCCCTTCTTTTATTGTGTTCGTACCCAACTTATCTAGTTTTACTTCGATGTTATTCATGTGACTGATGTCAGTTATATTCTTTTACTTGCAGTAAAATTTTACATATATTGTGTTTATCCTTTTTTACCTGACAAAACGTATGGCGTTTAGAACGTTTTTCCTATTTTTCATTTCCGGAATCGTTTTCGCTTTGATTGTTTTTCCTAGCAGTAAATTTTTATTTTCGGAAACGTAACCGCATATCCCTATTTGATTAAATGCAGGCAGACATTTTTTTTATTAAGTTATAACGGTTATTGTGTTCGAATCATGAACAGGGCTGCTTTTGTTTTGTACTTTGCAACGCATCGTATCACGACGTTCAGAATCTAGGGCTAGGGTCATTAGTACGTCAGTTGCTGTGACACCGTCAACACGAATGCTGAGTACTTACAGCTGATAAACTTTTACCCGATATTTCTTTCCAAGTAAGTTTAGAAATTTTTACCATTCCGTATTTTCAGTGTTGTAATCGTAATTTGTGACTATATAGTAGAAAACAATAATGGAAAAAAATCGACGCGCCAATAAAATATTGGGGCTAGCACTCCAGAGATGTGCAGTAGACAATAGATGCGCAGGTGGAATGTTAAGCTTTAATAAATCAACGGTATGTACGCAAAAAAAAAATTTGCAGTTGGGTGTCTATTTTTTAACTTTTATCAGGTAAATAGGAATTATTTGAATCAGCCTTTGATATCAGCCGTTGAACGGCCACCAGATGATGACTTATTAGACGAAAATTCAGGAACACCTGTTTACACTGAATTAAAGCCTTACATTCCTATATTACCTGCACCAGTTATGCTCATACCAGCCATTTTATCAGACTCAGCTCTATTCTCGAATGTGGATTTAAGTAAACCTGTTGAACAGCCTTTAATGTGTCATGCAACAGAGACACATAATGATATCAACTAGTGTGTTGGATGAATCTACGATATCACAACAAACTAAACAGGAACGTCCTTCGACTTCAACGT
Source organism: Dioctria rufipes (assembly GCA_963924295.1). Classification (NCBI taxonomy): domain Eukaryota; kingdom Metazoa; phylum Arthropoda; class Insecta; order Diptera; family Asilidae; genus Dioctria; species Dioctria rufipes. The sequence continues at coordinate 324,963,853 of OZ002740.1, read as the reverse complement.
GTCGTCGCGATCGTAAGGCAAAACAAAACAAGCAATATTTAGATTATCTGTCCGAAGATGAAGCTTTGTTAGCAGGTGCCTTTGGTGAAGACACTGATTCTGATGTATGCAACACAGATTTCCAATTATCTGAAAATGATGATAATGAGGATTACACACCGATCAAGGCTTTACAAGAATCAACGGATAAACTTGAAGAAGAGTGCGTAGTCGGAGAAGCCGGTGTTAAAGTAAATCCGATGAATAAAAGATTGGAAAGAAAGAAATTGAAGCAATCCGGTCAGGAATATACCAATTATAATGGAGTTGTAGTAGCGGCGAAAAAAGTGCAGCCCAATCCGTGCGACGGTAAGAAATGCGGCAATGAATGTGGTTCAATTACAGAAGAGAGGAGAAAGCTCATATTTGACCATTTTTGGAATCTTCATACTGAACGACGAAAGGACTGGCTTGTAAGTATGTGTCGAAAAACAACTGTAAAACGAAGGCGAGCAGGTGAGTCACAAAAGCGTAATTTCACTTATAAATACTTCATCAATGAAGGCGAAGGTAAAAGGACGATTTGTCTTCAATTTTTGGCTTCGACGCTAGATGTTACGGAAAAGTTCATTTACTATACTACAAGTCATGCTGAATTCGGAGCCGCTAAAGAAGATTTACGTGGGAGATGTGAACCACCTAACAAAACAAAAGAATCTACAAAGGCTGTAGTTATGAAGTATATTAAAAGTCTTCCAGCCATGCCATCACACTACTGTCGTAAAGACTCTAGTCGTGTCTACCTTCCACAAGAATTTAAAAATTTGTCAAATTTGTATAAAATTTACAAAAAAATTTATATTGAACAAGGAGTTGATGTTGTAAGTGAGAGAGTATTCCGCAATATATTTCATAACAACTACAACATTGGATTCCATGTTCCGAAAAAAGATAAATGTTTGAAATGTCTGAAATTTCAAGGATCAACTGAAGACAATCCAAGCCTTATCAAGGAGAAAATGGAGCATGAAACAGAAAAAGTCCATACCTATTCTCGCTTCAAAGCACATCAGAATACTCATAAAACTTATCCCAATACTTTGTGCGTTAGTTTTGACTTACAGAAAGTCTTGAATACCCCCCATGGAGAAAGCATATTTGAGAAAGAATATTTGACCATTCCTACTGCTGCTAACGTAAGGGACACACTTCCAGATACAGACGTAGAGGATGATGATTCCGAATAAGTTAATAATATTATTGATATTATATTAATTTTTACATAGTAATATTACAAAAGTCTGAAAACTGTTCCTTTTTTTATGTGCCTTTACAAAGAGATTTTTCAGTTTTAGTAGAAGATATTTTTTTGTTACCTTAGCCTTTTGGGCACCTAAAACATTAATAATTTTTCTCGTTTAAATGTGTTATTTTTTAATTTTGACTTAATATATTAATATTTATTATTAATATCTTTGTTTTATTTGCCATCACTAGGTGAAACTAAAACTATGAAATCCCTCCTTTTTCGTCAACCAGTTGTGCGTAATTATAAAGGTTATTCCAGTTTACTTTGAATCTATACATGCTATTATTCCACTTAGGTTAACTTGACTGTTCCTTAAAAAGTTAACAAAATAGGTTGCAATATGACAGTTGCGCCTTTTTACCATTATGCATATTTAGAACATTTAGTCAGTTAGAGTTTTTTTCCTCATTCTGTTTTCGTGACCAAATTGCGTGAGCGACATTAATTCTAATAATAACTAATAGTTTGAAAAAATATCAATACCATCAATTAAAGGTGACGTTCAGGACCCTTTACAGGTATAAATTTAAAAAATCTAATCATTAGCTGATTTTTAATGATTTTTTTCTCGAAATTTTAAACTTTAAACCGCTCTCCTGCAAAGCTTACATTTTGTCGCTTATCCCATTTTGCCTTTCATGCGTCGATATGTATAAAATATTACTTATTTACAAAAAACCCGTTTCTATAGAAACTAGATTTATCTTCATTAACAGATTGGGAATTTTTTGAATTTTAAATAATTAATACTAAACCCTAACAAAAGATCTACATATATGTACGAGACCGAACTGAAAAAGGATAACATGAAATTTATTTAACATCAGTCCTTAAAATTAGAAAATAAAAAATAAAAAAATAAATCTCAAATTCAAAACATTGCTTCACCTACATACATAAATTCATATCCCAGGTCTGAGAACTTAAGATTGCCAGAAAAATGCAAGAAATTATTATCTAAAAATAGAAATAAACAAAAAAATAAATCCAACATGCACTTGACATTGTGCCAGCAAATACACCTGAATCAGTGAAGAACCAGTATTGTCCGTGAAAGTCATCATCTCATCATCTCTTAAGATAAAAAAAAAATAAATATCTTCACCACGTTTTCCGGACTTAATCAGCTGTTAATAAATTAATCTTCGACATCTTATGATGGTATTATAGTGTGCTCTCCTCTGCACGAATATTATAATTTTTACGTAATCTTTGTATGTACGTGCACATATGAGAATGTACCTACGCAAGCGGAGAAGTTAGTCTGAAGCGCATTTTATTTATAACTTTCCAAAGCTATCGTATACGTCATTATTCTCTACTGCATTTTGCAAACCCATCCAATCTAGTAAAATAATAAATAAAATTACTAATAATATCGGCTTGACCGGAAGCATGACCTTTTGAAATATTATTCGCGTTTTGAGTGTGGGAGATTTTTATTTTAAGCGGCGAAAATAATTTCGCTTTTCATTTTGAATTTCCTCCATCCATTGCCTTACATAAATGCGCGCGCGCGCGCCGCTTCGATTATTGAGGCCCGTATCAATCGCTTTATATTGCAAATTAAGTATATATCAACGACGCAACGCAATGTCTCGTCGTCTTACTGTACCATGTTGGCATGTATCGAATCGTTTTTTACTGACATAAGTGCATTCGGTAAATCGAATCCTTGAACAAGAGGATGTCTGCATTTCCGAAATAAAACTGTCAAATTATCTGTATTTACGGCATCAATTAAGCTGACATCACTGACATTTAAATTGTAGCCCAATGGTGGTATCCTTGACAAGGTTATTTTGAGGTTTTCAGCAAATAAATTGAGCATTTTTAAATTATTGTGCACTTATTGTTGGTATGTGTGTGTGTGTATGTGTGTCTAGTATGACATCACTAAATTGATAAACAATAGATGAAAAATAATTTTGAAAACTAGAAATTAATATGAAATTTAAAAACTTAAGACCACTTAAAATTTGTGATGTTAAAATGAACCGAATTGGTGGTTCTATTAGCGAATTTCATTATATACAAAAGAAAAAAACTGGTGTATTTTATTGCGTTTCTTAATCATTCTCTAATTAGCAATCCTAAGTAAGTAAGTTAAGTACCTACAAGTAATATTTATTCTGGCAAAATAAGTGATTGACATCTATTAAAAAAAAAAAAAATAAGTTTACACATTTTTGACTTTCAGCATTTATCAGGCGAGCTTTCAACAAATAGGTTGTACCAGGAAAATAAGAAAACCGCCACCACAGGGGAGGAACCAGGATTTTTGTGAGGGGGGCGCAACTTTGGTTTAAAAACGATATAAGCTGGAAACAGATCAAAAGTTCGAAGACACTCACCACGCTCGCAAATGTCAAATGCACAAAATTTATCATTTAAAAGTTACGAGTCGAACAGACAAGCGAGTGACTATCACTCTCAACGAAGAAAGTTGCTCAACGTTCAACTTATTGTCACTCGCAAAAGTCAAACGAGGCGTTAAATTATTTATTTTGTTTTGGTTTGTAAATAATGGAAGTGTAAAACTTCCACATCATCTCCATTTTAGTTAGTGAAAATAGGAAAACACATTTTGTTCAAATTGACGAATTCATTATAAATTGTAACTTTAAAAAATACAGGAATTAAAGTGGTACGTATTTTACCTCTACTAAAGTCAAGAAAATTTGATTTTTTTTATATTATTAAGGACAAGTTCAGTGGGTACCTTATGATGTAAAGCACAGCATGGCAGGAAGGTGATAGAGAACGGAATTAAGGAATGTGAGGAGAGCGGCAGAGGTGGTCATGTATGTCACCCTTAAACTTTCGCAGATTGTATGCCGGAATAAAGACAGGAGATGGTAGACTGTTCCACATTCGCACAGTTCGGAATAAAAAGCATCACGGAATTTTTACTGTATGGCCGATAGTAATTTAATGGGTAAAAGGATGTTTGCGATTTTCTGTGCGAATGCTACGTACAGGAATTATTCTACTACAGATTAGACTAGATATTTTATCAGAATATTGACTATGTATATAGCGATAAAGGAGTGAAAGGCATCCATCATTGTGGTGGTGTTCGAGTGAGCCGATATTATAAGTTATTGCCACAGTGAGCTTGATGGCTCTTTTTTTGGACAATATCCAATTAAAGTAAGACTGTGCGACCAGCCCCGGCTCAGATATGGAAATTGTATTAAATTCTAAGTCTGGTGTAGGACTTGTAGAGGAACGCTAAATTAGATGGGGTGAAAAATGTCTACACCTTTTCAGAAATCACATTTCGATGCTTCATTGACAACAGAGAAGATGTGATCTGTCCAAATTAGCTTAAAGGAATTAAGTATTAATGTCAAGAATGTATTAAGGCAGTAAATCAGTGCTCCATAAAATGAAATGGAAGTGGAAAATTATAATCTTCATTCAGCTTCAAAGAGCTGAGACAGTTTTGCAATTAGATACGTTGAACTTAACGCGAATCGCTTTACCCCAAGCGAGAATATTAGCAAGATCGTTATTCAATGATCTAATCATGCAATCTCATTTAACATATGCGGCATTCCCTCTGGAGTCCGCAAGTGTGTCAAAGGAGTAAGCGAAATCAAAGGTACTGTCAAAATTAAGATGGAGAGATAATAGAGCCCTGGGGCACACCCCGCATTTATAGGGTGAGGTTCAGATGAAACGCAATCTAGTACAACTTGTCTTAGGTGACCGGATAAGAAACTGTCAATCCATAATAGAAGAGGAGAGATAATAATAATAATAATATGTATTCAAGAAATGCAATTCAAATTAAACTAAAAACTAAAAAAAAAATGTAAAAACTACAAAATAGGAAAAATAAAAACAGAAAATAAAAGAAAAAACTGATTGAAACCATACAAAATGAAATTAAAAACAATATGCTCGTCAAATCTAGAATGGGTCATGAGACAATAAATGAATTGCAATGACAAACTTATTCTAATCCTTGCCAACTGAAGGAAGAACTGAGAAGCGATCTTTGATTAGCCTCTTGAGCATGTGCAAGGAACCAGTGTTTTGGATATTTACTGGTAAAGTATTCCACAATCTAGTTGCCTGAACAAAGTAAGATCATTCATAAGCAGCTGTACGGAAACGAGGTAACAGAATATTGGAGTTTCTAGAAATTGTATATATGGGAACAAATAGCTAGGCGTTTTTGACTTTATCAGATTATATAGAAAAATCAATAAGTTTAATTCAAGGAGAGACGTGGTTAAACCTCCGAAGGCCATACATAAATCTAATGCAATCATTGTATGCGACATTAAGTTTACGGGAGCATGTACTATCTAATTTTGGATATAATATGTTTCCAAATGTAAAATGAGGTATCAAAAGAGTTTTTAATAGTCTTGAACGTATTGCTCTAGTCATAATCGAGACAGTTAGCCACAGTTGCCTGAGTTCTCCATAGATCTTACCAAGGATTGAACTAACATAATCACAGCATTTCAGTGAAGAATTTATGGTTACTCCTAGATTTCTAACAGAATCAACCAAAGACAGAGGAGAGTTGTTTAGAAAAATATCAGGGAATTCAGTAATACTCAGGTTACTGTTTTTGATAATAATATAATGAGATTTACTTGAATTGAGAGTCAGATGGTTTGATTGTGCCCATTGATGTATCTTATTTAAATTACTATTTACTCGAGCAAAGCAATCCTCGATCAAACCGATTAGTCTGCTGAAGTAAGTCTGCAAGTCATCAGAATACAAGTGAATATTAACATCCTCCACAGTTTCAGGCAGATCATTTATGAAGATACTAAAAAGCAAGGGTTCCAATATTGAACCCTGCGGAACGTCACAAGATAGTGGAAGGAGGCCTGAAAAAGTATTGTTTGTTATTCACAGCAAATTGCTCACAATAAATTTTGGACAATTTTAAACAATATTGAGCTGTCTTCCAAAAGCAATTAATAATTCCATAAATCCATAGAAACGAAGAATATTTAAAATTTCATAAAACAGCTGTTAGATTTTTTTTTTTTTTTGTTAAGGCACCTAATTTTGAAAATAGCATACAATCATCTAAACACCTTGGAATTAGTTATGTACCTATAGCTTTTCTAGACATTTAAATCATCATCGATATACGTAATTCATTATGAGAGCTCTTAACTATAAAAATATTATTTTAAATTAGAAAAGATTATCTTATGTCATACAAAAGGAAATTCAATTAAAAAGTTGGCATTGACATAATGTTTTATAATGTTTGTATTCGACTAATGGCATCCAGCCCCGTCGTCAACAATAACAACAACAACAGCAACACAACAAGTTTACCTACTTCCTCAACGTAATGTAAATATTTTATAATTATACATTTTGTTATCTAATTACCTTCGGTCATATCTGTGAATCCAAGCGACATTATGATCGCCATTAGCACAACGAATCCGATGGGGAAATTATTTAACATCTTCGCACATCCTACAAATCTGTGCACCTCTCTCAAATACAGTACTTTACTGACAGCTGCTAGCAAACAGCAATTAGCATTACTTAACACTACAGCTCTTCTCTTGTACTTGTAATTGCTCGGTGTCAGGAACGTTTTTTCACTTCCAATATCACTAGAATCAACTTCACTATCACTGACCACTGCACTAAATTCAATTTCAGGTGCATTTCTATGCACAAGCGGCACGAATTCAGTTTGCCACGTTAGATATTCGGAAATGTTAATGAATTTTAATTTTTCTTCTAGTTCATAGTCTGCATTATGATACAGAGACATACTATCCGTAATGTTGATCCAATGATGGCATACATGTTCGTTTTGGTATTAGATTGATTCAAATTAATCTCACTTTTAGATCTGAAAGATAAAGAAATTTTTGTTTGGTTTAGATATTAAGGAATATTATAAAAGAAAAAATTTATAAATTTTTATACAGATAAATTAACATTTTGTAATTAGATGTCTTCATATGACTTGGCTACGAATCATTTCAGTGTCATATAGTATATAATCTCAGGCGATCTATGTACCTAGTCTGAATATACAATTAAGCTACCAATTTCCATTAAGCGGTTGCCAGTCAAGTCAAATTATAAGAAATTTAAAAAAATGTCTCATTTATTATAGACTTACATATTGTAGCTTTTAATTTCATCTTTGTGAAAATGCTTTATTCCGTTCTCATATATCATACACAATTAAAAAAAATTCAAACAAAGTTCAAGTAAATTCTTGCATACACGCTAATTATTCTATATCGTAGAAAAATTGGCATACCTTCAGGTTCATTGCTAGCTCCTACTACGTTTTACGGAGTCTCTAAGATACATTATGCAAAACTTCAATAAAAGAAAAACGCAATAAAAAAATGTCGCAGAAAACGTAGAAGAAGCTGCATACCAATCCACGCTTTTGAGGGATCTGTCAAAACCCTCGAGAATACTTCACAAGCCATGAAAGAGACTCCCTCCCTACCACATGCGAGGCCCAACGTAGTCCTTACATTCTAAAATATTTGCAGTGTTCTTATGTAAAACTGACAAAAGTTTGATTTGAATAGCTCCTCCGCCCTAAACTACTATTCACACCGAAAAATGGTGTTCTGATAATCTTAAGCTAGCTTTCTTATCTTTCGAACTGTAATAAAATTTTCATACCTTTCCTAACAAAATTATTTAAAAAAATTTATCTTAGCCAAATGACTACAATTTCTCAACCAAAAATTCTCAGCTGAGTAATCATTATAATGTCGCTGTACCGTCATGCAATGCCGTGGGCTGGTGATATCGAATGTAGCTGGTAGCTGCTTACAGATTCGGACTCCGGCTGCACATACACATATGCACAGCTGAGAGGTATTGACGTAAAATGGTAAGGTTACTTTGTAATCAAAACTATTTTATTATTTTGTTAAGGAAGGTATGTAGTAAGTGCAGCCTGGGAAGATAAGGAACCAAGCTGTAAATTACTAGAAGACTATTTTCTTGTATGGATAGTAGTTTAGGCTCCAAAGCATATATAAAGTCAATGTTTGGTACTTTTCCATAAGCATCAATATAGAACATTTTAGAGAACGGATTCCGAACGCACACATATAGGTTTCTGTTTCATGGCTTGGGAAGTATTCTCGATGGTTTTGGATCTGTTAAATCCATGACAGAAGACAACATATGCTACATATATAGCCAAATTTTACAAAATTATAAAAATAACTAGGGGGAGCCCGTCAGCGTAGCCCGGAGATAATATAGATATTTAGATGAGTGGGGATGGGGTTGGGTTGTTTAGAAATATCTAAGTTATTATCTGACTCGATCGCGCGATTCACTCAGTATGTGTGGGCATGTCTGTGTCAGTGTGTATGTTCATGTATGCGTATGCATAAATTCATATGTGTAGGAGAGTGTTGCTCTCTACATTGACGCATTCTCAAGCAGTGCCCAAATATTTAGTAAAACACGAAATTTTTGTATGACACCCCTATGAAGCAGTTGCCCGATTGGTCCCATTTTTGAACTTAAATTTCCCTTTTTTTTAAAAAGGCCTATGTACAATATTTCAGGTGTCCACGTCGACTCAGTAGGCAGTGTCCAAATATATAGTGAAAAACTAAAGTTTTGTATAGCAAAACCAAGAAAGGGTTGCCCGATTTGCTCCACTTTTGAACCTGTATTTGCAATTTTTATGAAAACGCCGTGTACAAAATATGAAATCTTCATCTCGACGCCTTCTCAGGCAGCTTCCAAGTATATAGTGAAGAATCAATGTTTTGTATGGCAATACCAAGAAGGGGTAACCCGATTTAAACCATTTTTAAAATTTTATTTGCCATTGCTATGCAAACACCACGTACCAAATTTTTTGTATGACAACTATACGAATGAGTTGCCCAATTGATCCCATATTTGAACTTAATTTGCACTTTTTTAAAAAAGGCCCGTGTACAAGATTTCAGCTCTTAACTTCGATGCGTGAAGCAGTGTCCAAATATATAGTGCAAAACTAAAGTTTTGTATGGCAACATCAAGAAGGGGGCACCCGATTTTGACCGTTTTTGTAATTTTATTTACTATTGCTATGAAAACATCACGTAAGAAATTTTAGTTCTCCACGTCGACCCAAATATATAGTTAAAAAAGAAATTTTTGTATGATAACCCTATGAATAGTTCCCCGATTTGTCCTATTTTGAACCTAAATTTACATTTTTTTTAAAAAACTCCATGCATACAATTTGAGCTATCCACGTCGACGCGTTCTCAGACAGTTTCCAAATATATAGTGAAAAACCAAAATCACGTATGGCAACACCAAGAAGGGGTTGCTCGATTTAATCTTTTTAAATTTTATTTGCTATTGCTATGAAAATACCGCGAACCTAATTTCAAATATCTACGTGCACTCGTTGTCAGACAGTGTCCAAATATATACTAAGAAACGAAATATGGCAACCCTACGAAGTAGTTGGACGATTTAGTCCATTTTTGAACATGTATTTTCAATTTTTATGAAAACGCCGTGTACAAAACTTCAGCTTACGCGTTGTCAGGCATTTTTTTACGTCTCGACAACAGCTTCATCAATCGTGTCCAAAACTACCCTATCTCTCAAGCTGGAACCAACCAAACACATTCACCAAATTTCATTGAAATCGGTTGACCGGTTTCGGAGATTAGCGTGTACAAACACAGTGACACTGGATTTTTATATATTAAGAATTTCAGCTAATTTTCCAAAAGCTGTCACAAACGACAACAACGCTACATTTCAAAGTAGAGCAGAGAGTTTATGCGAATAACTCTCCAGAATTCCAGAATAATGAAATAAAAGTAAAAAATTTAACTCATACCATATATATCAAACTCCCCACATAACAGCGATACAGAATAAAGGCCTTCGCAGACTAACCCGAAATCGTAGGAACGGGAACGGGAGCGAAATTTTTGCGGGGCTCGAAACTATGGTGGGACATAGAACCACTCGCACTGCCGCGTCATTTCTAGGTAACGAACGCTGGCTTATAGTGTTTTATTTACAGTTCGCCGAATGCACCATTTTACTCGTCATTCGGGTACATCCCGGAAGAAGGAAAGATGAATTTCATCAAAAAATGTTTATAAGAACGACGGGATGAATTCATTCCCGCTTCGCTGGATGTGATTGGTTCATAATTTCTCGCTCCCGCTCAGTTCCGCCAAAATTCGATCCCATTCACGATCCCGCCAGTTTGCGTTGGTCTGTATAAAGGCCTTAAGGCCCTATAGGTATCATGTAGTGCAGTCAGGCTTTAGAAAACGAGAATTCTAGAATGCTATGCCTTACGAACAATATCCTTAGCTTACTGCTTACTGAGAGAGATCGTCACAGATTTTATAGAATTAGAATTGAAATTAGAATTAGAGTTAGACTTGTTAATTAAAATAACACAAAAGATGGTAATTATTAAATACTACTTAAAACAAAACAAAAGATAAAAATTAATAATGTATACAAATTTAGGTTATCACTTACTAAAACTTTATGAAATACAGAAAAAATATTTAAAAAAAATAATAGAATCAATGCAAAGAAAAAGAAGACAGTAATTAAAAAACAACAAAAATAAATAATCAAGTTTTTAAAAACAAAATAAAAGATAAAGTATACAGAGAATGAATCAAACTACCAAACATAGAAATTGTTGTCAGCGTTCAGGGGACTTAGGTCACTAGGCAGTAGTTTAGATAGAAAAATTACATTTTAGTAGCCCCTTGAATATACCTAGGCAACCGGGCAGCGATTTGAATATTAGCTGGGAAGTTATTCCATAAACGAACTGGAAAACAGCGAATGATATTAGATGAAGAAAAACAAAATAATAATAAACACTAATAAGAAGTAAATAATGAATAAATAAGTAATATTAACATAAAAAGAAAAGACAACAAAGCTATTTATGTCAAGGCGTCTGAAAGTGCCAATCGAGTTAGCCTTCTGGATGTTGTGTGGTAATGAATTCCACATTCGAGTAATTTGAACGATATAAGATCTATCAAAAACCGAAGTCTGCAAACATTGAATTAGCAGTTTGCAACCTCTGGTAGAGTTCAAGGTTTGAAAAATGGTCCTCAAGTAAGCGGGCTGAGAGTTGTGAAGTAAGTTGAATAGGAAGAGTAATGCTCTGCGCCTTAGATATACTTCAATAGAGCAATCTAGCAGTGCAAAATTCAGGTGAGACACATGATCGAATCTTCGTAACCCAAAAACAAACGTTATACAATCGTTAAATGCAACATGTAATTTTCTGGAGCAGTGTGAATCTAGTATCGGGAAAACAAGTGAGCCAAGTGACAACGTACCTTGGGGGAAGGCATTCTAGCAGACAACCATAGGCGGCGAAGGGTAGCGTAGTTACGCCATAAAATTTTCGGTTGAGCACGCACAACAAACTTGCGCTTATAATACGTACGTTTAGCCTCGCGAATTTTTACATTAATTTTGTTCCTTAAGAGTGTATAAATCTTCCGACTTTCAGGAGTCTTCAATCTACGATACTTGGAAAAAAGAAATTCCCGCTTAGCAATCAAGGATTTTATTTCGGTGCTGAACCAGGGGCAGAAGCCGCTTTTTATTGCCCTAGTACGTAGCGGTACATACTTATCATAAAGCTACTGAATGGAACGATTGAGAAGAAAAACCTGGTCGTCTATATGCGGTTGGCTGTAAATGTCGTTCCAGTTATACGATTCGCATTCAGCGAGAAGGGATTCCAAGTCAAGGTTGTTGAAATTTCTATACGAAAAAATAATAGACTTGGATTACTATTAACTCTAACAACACAAGAAAGTAAAATAATATCATGATTTAGGGAACTAAGGCAAAGTTGATTAAAAAAAAAAGCACTAGAGAAGGGTCAGAAACAAAAAATATATGTAGAAGGGATGGATTAATACAATTATGATAAATCGGCATATCGCATAAAAAATGGTCAGTATTGACGCTTTTCTTGAGGATGTTGACATTGAAGTCGCCTCCTACTATCAGATTAGAACAGCGCTGGCTAATAGATGAGATAGACTTACGAAACTCAGAGGAATTATTACGATTGAATTGATTACTAGATTTGCAAACTATCTTGGCCTCAAGATCTTGTCGCACATATATAGCAACGCCACCGCCAATTCTACCACAACGATCGTTCCGAAAGATTTTATGGATCGGGAGTGAAACAAGAAAGGATGGAATATCATCTTCGAGCCATGTCTCGCTTACAAGAATAACGTGAAGCTTGGGACATTTTAAAGTGTTCCATAATTCATTAATTTAAGCCCGCACGCTACGTGCATTAAAGTGACAAATATTTATACCTTGAAATCGGTTACAAAAAACATTCAACATAGATCCTACATTGTTTAGACGATATGTGTTATGACTCATGAATAAAATAAGAATATAGGCTCGGCTCCCAGGCGGCACAAACAGACGCGCAAAATACATGACAAAATAAATCAAACGTTTCCAGCAAGAAATGACCCATACGCAGGATGGACTAATAACTAACAAGGAAGCGGCATATCGAGTGAAAACTTAAGCCACTCGGTGACAAAAATTTTAAATGTATTAGTGCGCAATCATTTTACAAAACACTAAAATTGAATTAAAATATACACTTCAAACTTTATAAACAACGCTATTTCTTCTAATGTTTAAAAATTATAAACTTAAAAAAGTCGCTGAACTTCGGGAACTCTGAAATGTTTACATTCAGAAACGTCAAAATCGAACTTATTATGTGAGATCCGACCATTAGTGAGTGGCTTATTCACGTACACTGTATTTTGTTAGTTATTTATTAAATGCTCGTGGCTGATGGAAAATATTTAGTATCACCAAGCAAATATTTTTCCTTGTTTGTATGAAGTAAATTATATAGAAAGCAAAACGCTTTTTGGTTGTGATACGTGGTAATAAACAGCAAAAAAAAAAAACTGCAATTTAAATGACGACACATGGCCAAACACGCGTAGAGTAAAAGTAAATCTAATGCTGTCATTAAAGGCAACTTCAAGTTAACGACTAAGTACATGTAGCTACTGTCGAGGTAAGGAAATACAAATACAAAAAGTAGTTCAACCAGATATAGTCTCATTTCTTTTCTTAATATATTGGTTGGCAGGCAGCCATAGGTGCCGAATAAATTTTATTTATAGCAACATTAACATGATTGCAGCACTTCATATTTGAGTTGATAATTATTCCTAGATTTCTAACTCTATTCATTAGGGAAAAAGTAGTTCCGTTAAGCTCAGCTGCTGGAAGTCGATCCGTATCAAGATTATTATTCTAGAGAATCATATATTGTGCTTTGGGCAGATATAGCTTTAGCTTATTTTTAACTGATAATTTGTGTATATTTTTTAGGTTAATATTTACGAGAAAAAAGCAGCCCTCTACTAGCTCAATTGACCTGGTTAAGTTTATCTGAATATTGTCAGCATACATATGGATTTTCACATCCTTAATAACATCCGATAGGTCATTAATAAAAATACTAAATAAAAGAGGACCAAGCACTGATCCCTGAGGAACACCGCCATAGAGCGATAGAAGACCAGGTAAGGTATTTTCGGCATTAACCTGCTGCCACCTATCATAATCTCGGATTAGTTGAACTGCAAAAGAAGAAAATCCAACATTTGAAGAAAACTTTTCCAGAGTTTATGATAAAGAATGCTGTCTTATAATAATCCAAAAGTATAAAGACATTAATGCGATCTTTACCAAGTCCTAATCGTAATAACAAAAACACAATCTTTTTCTGTTGCATTAGGTTTGGCAGGAATTTTAGTATACACTTCTAAATACCGCATTTGTAGTTAATTTATTTGGGTTGGCTCTGGTTCTGAAAAAAATCCCACCTGGCACGATCATTATGGAACCCTTAGATATCTTCAAGATTGAGAAACCTCCTTGACGACTCGGCGATAAACCGACAGTGTAGGTAGCTACAGCTAAGTATAGATAAATGGAAATATCATCTACGATAGAGGATAGATAGCCGCAATTCACGAAAAAATGCATTAAGGGCAGATGTAGGATAGTTTACAGATTAGGTGATAGATATGTCGGTTCTAGGTTTGGCTGCAGTATAGTTAGAGTAGATTACAATAGGGTAAGGACAATTAGCAACGGACAGCAGTTTTAAGGTCTAGCTGAGAATAAATAAGACGTCGAAAGGTAGAAGCATCGCAGTTTAATCTGGAATCTTGAGTTCCCGATAGCTACGCGGTAGATTACATTCTGACGGGTTGTCAAGTTATGCTCAATCAAGAAAAATTTTCAATCATCATAAAATTGTGTTTTTTTGATTCTGGAAAACATGAGTTTTTCACGCAAACTTTGTTTTAATCCCGACAGCTTTTGCTAAAACAACTTAGGCGTCAGGATAAATATTGGGTGCCGCAGAAAGTATGTAAAGTTTGTGTGGAATCTCACCGATACTTGATGCATGGAGGACGCAAAGGACTTATAATTGGAGTGACGATGACATTATATGAGCCAAGGAATAATTTTGATGATTGCTACTTTTGCTCAATAAATGTGAAAGGTATAAACCGGTAAAAAATGCGAGCGTGTGTTTATCCTAATATACAATCGGCTAAAGCACCAATATTATAAAGTGAAGATTTGCCAGTACCGATATTTACTACCTTATCAACGGTTTCCTCTGATGATATTGAAATGTTATAGTCACTCAAAATGAAAACAACAGTGAAAGTGAATTTTCAGGATGTAGTCCTACACTTCACGGTTTTTCTCAAGGTGAGCTCAATGACTTTATCTGCAATTTAAATTTATCAAAGAGATCAGCCGAACTTCTTGCCTCCAGATTTAAGGAAAAATATTGCCTTCTACCAGTCATACAAATAACATTTCTCGTTACTTCAGTAATGAATATGATCTGGTGTATTGTAACAATGTTCTTGCACTTTTAAAATGTATGGGTCTATCGGAATAAGGCCAGAGCAGTGGCGACTCATCGTGGACAGCTCAAAAAGGAGTTTGAAATATCTATCTTTGGGACAGTCGCACAAAAGAAGAACACTAGAGTAGAAAGGAATGGCTGCTGAGAGAAAGTATGACTGTGTGAAAAGCTAGCATCATTCATGAACCATTAATAGACCGCGAAAAAATCATTCTCACCACTTCATATTAAGCTTGGGTTAATGAAACAGTTCATCAAAGCTTTAAATATGAGTGCCGATTGTTTTAAATATATTTACCATACATTTCCTGGCCTTAACTAGTATGGAAACATAAAAGCAGGCATCTTTGATGATCCATATACCCTTATAAAGGATTATAATTTTATTTATTATTTCCGGACGGGAATCTAACCCATACTTATTAAAATTGGTCAAAGATGAAGAATAGAAGAATTTTAAGAACTTTTAGTTTTAACGATTTTAAATCAAATCATAAATACAAGAGGAAAAAACAAAACCGCCTCGTCCGGGGTTTGAAACCGGGACCTTCCCTTCCCTGCAAACCCCGGACGAGGCGGTCCAACAAGACTAAAGACGAGACATTTTCAGAATAAGTCCCACGGTCAAAACGGACCCCCACACAAGGTATAGATGAGGTTGACTGGCCTTGTAACTAGTAGCCGCTAATCTAACGCAATCTAATTCTTTTCTCTACAGGCCCAGAATTTCACATTCTACTACTATACTGATTTTCTGGTCAATTATTGCTTACTATGAGCAGCGATAGTCACGCTGATAAAATCTTATAAAGCTATCAACAGCTGCAAGACTTGAATTCTTCTGGCCTGTGTGTATGTGTGTGTGTGTGTGTAAAAAACTATAGTAAATCAATAATTTGCCTGTTCGCTCTCCCCAACCTTAATTAATCACCAATTAACTAATTAATTGATTCTCTACAACTTAAAGAAATGTACCAATTCCATCATGGATTTAAAATTAAAAAAAGTAAAAAGCACTTTTACGATTCTGAAATTTCATACCCCACATTCCAGAACCTTGCTCTTCATACCTTTTCCCATAATTTTTGTTTTTTTTTTTTATTATTTTTTTGTTTTTCAATACTTTATCATTTCTGGCAGGAGACGCATTAAATATTTATACACAATTAATATAAATTACGAATGTAGACAAACGAAAAGCATTTAACATTAAAAACTTGCCATCATTACGAATTTACACATGAAAAATGTTTCACCCCTGTCCTACCTCCTGCCTTGTGAAACCTTTTATCGTGGCAATGTTTATATTTTGAATGAATGAATTACGCTTACCGTGATATTTTTGGATGTTTTTTTTTCTTTTCTTTTTTGTATTTTAATTTTATTCGTCGCGGATAGAGAATGTAATGTAATAAATTTAATTTTCATTTATTTTCTGCGATGAAAATGCGTTTACAAAGTTATTTCTAGCCTGACGCCGCCGCCGCCGCCGCCGAGGGTGGGTAGTAATTAGCTAGAGAGTTTTAAATGCGATATAACCTCGCGGTCTACAAAAGTGACAACAAACATGAGTGCGTTGAATTTTGTCGCAGCACCACAATTATAAAAGACTGCGAACGACAACGCAATTTTTACTTTCAACCGGTAACATGATAATCAATTTATTTAATTTCAGTTTAATGACCTAAGAATGCATTTTAGAATTTATTTACAAGAATGTTGGAGGCACGCGATTTGTTCAGAATTTATATGAAATATGATGCAAATGAAAATGTTTAGAGTAAGATGAGAAATTTTAATGATATTTTTATTAAAAATAATTTTGAAAAAATTGCATATGAATCAAAGATGATAAACAATTTCCATAGTTGATTGCACTTTAAAACTATCATAGAAAAATAAAAAGACAAGATAAATTTGCAATGTGAAAGTTTGGATGCTTTTATTGTGGACTTTCAATCTTCGGTAAAGATTTTTAGATGCAACCAATTAATTAATTAATTTACCTAATTTATACACAAGATTAGAAATCTTGTTCTAGTACAATGCAAAGTACGGCTAGGGTAATAAACTACAAAATAAAATTAAAATAAAAAGAGAGAGAAAAATAAAACGTAACACTTACAATATATTAGAAAAATAGTAAAAATAGAAAGAGAAAGAAAATAAAAATAAAAGAAAAACATAGTGAAAAGATAAGAAGAAAAGAGTTCGACACAATCAGCTAGTAATTAATGAAATACAATTACGTTATAAGTTGCTTCAATTCACTGATAGAAGTAACACTCTGTGCATGCGGGGGTAGGGAATTCCAAAGGCGTGCAACCTGGACAAAGTAAGATCCCTCAAGGATGGATGAATTGAAACATGTGGAATTAGAAGTTTACGTCCTCTCAGGGACTGCAGAAAATTTTCGTTACAAAAAAGATACTCTGGCTCACCTGTGCGAATAAGATTATGCAGGAAAATCAGTGCTTTATCATATAAGTACGAATCTAGAGTACAACCCAAGATCAGTAATCTGTAAGGAGAGATATGAGCAGAACGACGCAAACTGAAAGCAAACCGTATACAGTCGTTGAAAGCAACCTCAAGCTTTCGATTGCAAGACGGAGTCTGGTCTCATGTATATTAAACTACCATAAGCAAAAAGGAGACACCAGAAATGTCCTAACTAGTCTCAAATTCAAATCGACGGGAAGTATGTTTGCAGACAGCCAGAGTCTCCTAGGCCCACCATAAATTTTGCTTATCATAGATTTGATATGATCACATCACCTCAAACGATTATTAATTTTCACTCCTAGATTGGTTATACAGTTTACATAAGGTAGTTCCACTTTATTAAGCATAATTGGGAGAAGATCCTCAATATTAAGATCAAAATTAAAGAGTGCTATACATTTCGATTTATTGGGTTTAAGAAGCAGTTGATTATCAATTGCCCACATAAAAATTTCTGAGAAATCATCGTTTACTCTGCAGATACAGTCCTCAATCAGTCCACGAGGTCTACATAAGTACAACTGTACATCATCTGCATACAGGTGCAACTCCGTCGATGGAAGAAGGAAAATGTCATTCCATACTAGTGATATACACTCATTTATCAGATATTTGAAATCACGATAGTAGAAAGTCTTATTAAGATTCCCACCTTCCGGAAAGAGATTATAGGTCATAAAGTTTATATCATGATCGAGTATACTTGGAGACTCAGCCGATTGTAAAATCTGACATTACTCTTATTAGCAACCATGACAAGATCAAGAAGTGAAGGGTTGGAACAATTAAAAAACGTAGGCAATTAAATTATCACATCGAAGTGGAGCGCCACCATATCAGTCATCAAATTATCAATCAGGATTTTTACATTGAGATCACCACCAATAATAACATCATTTTGTAATGGTGTACTAAGTGTGACATTACATTGGAAAACTGTTCAGCAGACAACTCACTATAGACACCAGGAGGGCGATACACAGCACATAATAAACATTTTCCAGAACCAACCAAAACCTCCAAGCATAAAAACTCAATTTCCCCAGTCGACGAAGAATCTACGATTTTAGCCCTTAAATTATCCCTCAAATAGATCGCAACACCACCTCCCCTGTGACTTAACCGATCATTTCGGAATAGAGTGACGACGGTATATGATTCTGCAGTCATGACTCGTTAACAAGGACAGCATGAATATTAGAATTGACAAAGATCTGACAAAATTCATCCATCATATTCTGTAGACTTCTACCATCAATGTATTTATAAAGAAGGCATGAAAACTTCTGCATTGTTGTATTATTGTTTCTAGTGGAAATGAAAAATCTAATTAAAATCAGAGACTCAAACCAAAAATCGAAGAATGAACTGTAAAATGTCACTCTACCGAGTTACACGGTAATAAGTAAAATATGCTCTTTTTTCATTAAACACCCTATATCTTGAAAATATGGTCTATTTTAAGACGTCAATGTATGCAGAACTTTGGGGCCTTTCCTATGAATTTTAAACCACCCCCGTACTCCTCCCCTCTACATAGTTATGACTCTTCAAATTCAAAATTTCGGTTTTTAAATTAAGTTTAATTTTTTTTTTATTTTTCCGTTATTAATTTAAAAATACCACCACTAACATAAATTTTTCTTACAAAATTTCGACAACCCAGAGTCTCCTCCTTAATTTAACTTTTATGTTCTATCTGTGACAGTTAAGAAGTTATTAGCTCTTAACCTAGTAATAGTAGTCACCTAGTCAAAAAAAAAATTGTAAGGCAAGGGGATGGGGAGTGCAGCTCTCAACCGATTAATATTTAAGGGGTGATTAAGAAAATTTGCTAGTCTCGGATTGTTTTACCTTTTTATTGACTTTGACCTCTTTTTTATACCATACATACATAGATGAAATCTATAGGATATACTAAATTTGTCATTCTTTTTGTAACACCGGCAGAGCATAATATTAAGTTATTTTGATTTTTGCATGTCCGTCCGTCCGTTTATCCATCTGTCCGTCCGTTTGCACGATAACCCGAGAATGCGTTTAAAAAAGAGTAAATTTAAGTTCCAAAATGAGCCGAATCCGACAACTCATTCATAGAGGGTTGCCATAGAAAAATTTCGTTCTTCACTATATATTTGGGTGCTGCCGCGTCGACATAGAGAGGTGAAATTTGGTACATGGTGTTTTTATAGCAATAGTAAATAAAATTTAGAAAATGGACTAAATTGGGCAACCCCTTCTTGGTGTTGCCATATGAAAATTTTGAATTTTTACATTTACTGTGAAAATGATCATTCCTAGACATTTTTATTGTACTAAAAACTTCTGCAGAATACGAAATCCTATAAAATTGGTTATGATCATTTTTTCTGTGCGACAAACCGTTCTAGAAATATATGCGAAAAATAACTTCAAAATCAAACTTGAATAGATCGGTGACCATACGAAATTTCATACGGGCATTCATCTAGGATATCTTAAGAATTGGTCTTTTAGACCAATTCTAGCTTTTTTACCTATTTCTTTAGAATTTGTATGCATTTGATCGATAACGGGTGCTTGGGGGGGCGGCTAATAATCTTTTGAGCGTAGACGCTAGTTAAACAATAAGCAATCATTTCTTCTTAGAAATTTACAGAAAATGTTTCGGCAGAATTTTTATTCATTTAGTGGCCGATTGGAGTTATTTTCAGGTACAACACTTTCATGTGTGCCGTTGTCAGCCGCCAAAAATAGCTGTGATCTTTTGTGTACCTTATTCTAGAACTCCATGTACTTACTGGAGAGAACAAATTATTGTTCTGTCGATTGAAGCGAACTATTTATACTGTTCGCTTCATTTAAATCTAAGGTCACCGGTAAGCTAAATTTTGTATGAAAATTTAGCAAGCTAAAAGATATTGGCAAAAATTTATCCTGAATTTTAAGGTCAACGCGTTAAATTTGCCTTTAGGTTTTGATTAGAGATGGCACCACCAGTAAGTCTCCAAAAAATTTAGCTTGAATTTATCCGCCAGGGCCGATCTTTAGCGCGCCAAAAATATTTATTGTCTAAGTTCTGAAATTTAACAAATTTATCGACCGGATTTTTGTAGTTTAATTTGAAAAAACAACCAAATGTCTGAGAAACAAAGTATTACATTTGTTCTGAAAGAAATGAATTCCACGAATTTTCTCCAGTGTTGCTCGATTGAAGATTTTTAACAGTATTCGGAAAAACATAAAAAATTTTATATGGCAATATAAAGAAGAAATTTAATATATTTCTATGAAAAAGCCGTATACAAAATGTTAGCTCTTTACGGTGACCCGTTTTCAGGCAGCGCACAAATATATAATGAGAAACGAAAGTTTTGTATCGCAACCCCACGAAGGAGTTACCAGATTTGTCCGATTTTCGAACTTAAATTTACTTTTTTTTAAAGCCCGTGGGAAAAATTTCAGCTTTCTAAGTACACGCGTTTGCGAGTAATCGTGAGGACGGACAGACGGACATGCGAAAATCAAAATAACTTTTATTATTACGCGTGGGTGTTCAATTCAGTTTATTCTACCATAATTATTTCTATGTGTTACAAACTTAGTAGGTATACCCTATAGATATCATCTAGGGTATAAAAATTTCTAAATAATGTAAACCAATTAGGATACCTGTAAAGACATAAAGCTCTTACACTATTTAGTCGCACCTACTACAGTCGAATAGTTTCATTTCTCTCTAGAACAATAACGTTTCTCCTATATAGGTACATACTAGTAAGTCTTTATATTTACTCGAAAGTTTTTACCCAGGCTTCAAAGTTTTTACACAGACTCGAAAGTGTTTTAGCCATAATGTGTGTATGTTAACTTTTCGGACTAGAAAAATTTTACAGTTGAATGGATTTCCAAGTTGTTTGTTAACTTTTTCATTAACATCTAGTATTTTCTCCTCTACCGAAAGAAAGGTTTTACTTGAATTTTGCTCAGCCATTTTTACACCAAAAGTAAACATGCAGACCTACTATAGATACACATAAAGGAAGCTATGGAAGCAAATCTACCAATAGTTTCACTAAGTTTTTGTGAAGGCGCACAAACTCTTTTCTACGGCCCCAAACGTTTTTGTGAACTAACGAAAAGTCACTTCATAGATTAAATAATGTCATGCGGAGACACGAAGAAATACTCATCCTGAACGCATATCCCAAAATAGTGTATGTGAAAGCAAATGTTTATCACATATTCGCCATAGCCTCTTCGACCGAAAAATGAAATTGATTCTCTATAAGAACATGTTAAATTTTCTATAAGAGATTTGGAAAATTGTATATAAATGGAAGCAAACGAATACTTTGTGTGCATACCTACAAAGGATTGACCTATATTTACCAAACGCTAGTTCGATTTAGAGATAGGAATTTTATTCCCGCAAGAACATTAAGCAGCTATCTTCTTTGATTTCTACAAGACTAAAAAGTTGAATGAGAACAACCAATGGTACTTATCAGTTGAAAGTCTTGTAGTGCTATGGGATATAAAAATTAACATTTGAATATAAGGAAATATTTAAAACAAACTAAAGCCAAACCATGTATAAAGTGGGACCGCCATTTCATGATAGATAAGTTTTGAATACGTCAATAATTAGGGCTAATTTAGCCACTTCCCCGAATTTAATGCTCTAGATTTGTTTTTTAAATAATTCATGGATAATCCAGCTTTATCCAAAGTTAAGACCACTACTACTGAAAATAGGTTAAATAGTATTGCCACAATAATCTACACACTGCATAATATTTTAGGACTCAATTGGGACTCATTTAATCCCTCATCCTCAAATTTAATTGTATAGTATTAAAAGAATAGAAAATCTGTAGATTATCAAGCTTGATCAAAAGTTCAGTTTAAAAGTAGATTAAATAGTCGCAGCTCAAAAAGTAATAGTGAGTGCTGGATCTAAGAGCCTGAGCAGAACTGAACTGGGAGGACGGGTAATCGGGCGCTGGGCAGATGGGCCGATGGTCTCCGGGTTATTCACGACCACAACACGTATTTACCAACCATATGCAACTCTGTTCATCGCTACAGCTGCGGTGGAAAGAAAGCTATGAGTTAAAACTACTCAGAAATGTCCCAAATGACCAGGTAGCTTGTGGATGTTGCCAACCTATTATAATATATGGCAAACCTCGTGGCTTCAAAAGTATTCACTTTTTAACGCTTTTGGAATTATGGTATGATGTATATGATAGTATCATTTTTATTTAAAAAAAACCCATGGGAAAATGTGTCTCTAGGGTTCCGTACAACAAAGGAAAAAAAGAATCGCACAAACGTTTTTCGCGAAAACAGCGCGACATAGGAATCTGAAATTTGACAGAATGTTAGATCTTCATATACATATACAGGGTGTCCCGTAAGTCGACGTCAAGCCGAAACCGGGTGATAGACGAAATCGTAATCGTGATAGACCAGTTACCAGAAAAATATAAAAAAAATCTAAGTCATGTACTATTTTTCAAATTATAGGCATTTCTTTTGTTTTCGAGAAAATGTACACCCTGTGATGGTTTTTTAGCTCCTGTTGCTACAAATCTTTACTTTTTTTCAATTTTATTTTTTTTGTGTAATCCCGACTAGTGCTTATGTAACCTGTTGCTTTAAATTCTAAGCCAACTGCTCCAGTTTTGAAGAAAATGTCACATTTTGATTGTACTGAAACAAAAATGTACTACGCCAGTTTGGCAAGTAACTTTAAAAGTATTCCGTATTCATTCGTGTTATTTCGTACTTTCGACGTTTTGCTTCGTTTATTGGACTTGTTTGCTTGTAATTGGATTTGGACAGTTTCGATCTCTTTTCGACAAGCTTTGATTTTTTCTGGACTATAGTGTGATTGACTATAGAGTGATTGACAGAGGAATATGCCAACATGCACTTCTTGTATGGGGAATGCAGAGGCAATGCTAGTGCTGCGGCTAGACTGTATCGCGAGAGATACCAAAATTCTGATCGTTCTCCAGATCATAGAGTTTTTACAAATTTGCACCGTCTACTCTCCACAGAGGGCCGACTGCCAAATCAAGTACATGGTGAAGGAAGAAGTTCCTTATCTTACGAGGACGTAATACTTCAAGCAGTTGAAGAAGATCCAGGTAGTTCGATACGTGCAATCCAGGAATGCACAGGAGTGCCCAAAAGTATAGCTCACCGAATATTACAAAAACATGAGCTCCACCCATACCAAGCGAGTACAAACCCTACTACCTCGGGATTATCAACCTCGGGTTGCGTTTTGCCAAACGATGCTACAAAGACAACGGGAAGATCCGCGATTCTTCAAGAAAATTTTGTGGTCGGATGAATCGACGGTTACATGAACCTACACAACTTACACGAGTGGCACGTAGAGAATCCGAATTTAATGAGACAAAATAGATCTCAATATCGTTTTAAAATAAACATGTGGGCCGGAAAAGTCATAGGACCTTTTGAGTTGCCAGAGGTCTTTAATGCTTATTTAGACTTTTTACAAAACCGTTTACCTAATTTACTGGAAGACATGCCACTAAGTATTTACAGAGAGATGTGGTATCAGCAAGACGGCTGCCCAGCGCACTATGCCCTTTCAGTTAGAGAATATCTCAATGACAGATGGATAGGGCGGTCTGGTAATCTCGTGGCCAGCCCGTTCACCTGATCTAAATCCATTACATTTCTTTTACTGGGGAGCAGTAAAAGAGAAAGTTTATAAGAAGTCAATTGAAAGTTTAGCTGAGCTTCGGCAAAGAATTACGGAAGCAGTTGAATTTGTCAACAACGTTAGAATTGCCCGTCTGATAACCCGATCTTTTTTAAGAAGATGTTGAACTTGGAAGGCAGTTTGAACATCTTTTGTAAATAATAAATCTTAGCATCCAAATAATTGGTGGTTAATTTTAAACTTAAGGAAAATTTGTCCTAAATTCAACAAAAAGCTAGCATCTCTGACTCGAAAGCGTGACTATCTGCCTCACTCACACTTCATGGAATGACTCTCCATCTCACTCAAGCTAGAATCTTAAAGTTACGCTCTTAAGGCAAGCTTTGGGTACACTAGAATCATTTTTAGTAGGTGAAAAGAAATTTTTCGAAAATGGGTTTCTTGAAGAAAAAATTTTTTTTCCGTATTCTAAGAAATATTGTAGCAATGTTGTAGCATTTTAGAATCCTTATTAAATGCGTCAACTTTTAAAGTTACTTGCTAGACTGGCGTAGTACATTTTTTTTTTCAGTACAGTCAGTTAAAGTTCAACGAATTATTAATTTTATATTGTTGGTTCGGCAAAATGTGACATTTTCTTCCAAGCTGGAGCAGTTGACTTAGAACTTAAAGCAAAAGGTTGCATAAGCAATATTCGGGATTACATAAGAAAAATAAAATTGAAAAAAAGTAAAGATTTGTAGCAACAGGAGCTAAAACACCATCACAAGGTGTACATTTTCTCGAAAACAAATTAAAATGTCTATAATTTGAAAAATACATGACTTTGATTTTTTTTATATTTTTCTGGTAACTGTTACGATTTGGTCTATCACCCGGTTCCGGCTTGACGTCGACTTATGGGACACCCTGCATATGTATGTATATATCAACGGCATAGATTATAAAAATCTTTTTTTTTAATTTTTTATGATGGTGGGTTGGGAAACCTAAAACAATAAAAAAAACTGCCTCTTTTTTCGTCTATCTCATAGTTGCTGGAACAAAATCTTTTTTGTGTTTATTTATAAGACAACTCTTACTAATAAAACCAACTCTTATAAAATTAATTGTTGAGTCCATCTGTTTGAATATTATTGAGTTATCATAACCAAATTTGGATTAGATTTGAATATACTTGAATTCGGTTCATCGACTGTTCGTTGAGAAATTCTGGTACGGAACCAAAATTGCGCGAGCCCGACACGCTTCTTAATTTTTCATCAAAAGTGTTTAACAAGGTTTCAAAGCGTTTCTACACCTAAGGCTTATAGTAATTTCTTATTATGCTAAATGATATATTTGATGTTTTGATGATATTTATGGACATATGCACTATCCAGTATTTTGCGGTATTGTGATTTTTTTCCTTTTTAAAACAAATTGTTCCTATTTTTAAATAAATTTTAAAGTAGAGTATACTGCATATATCATTGATAATAATTATTAAATCAGCCTTTACTTACGATTCCAGTGTTACTGATTGACAGAAATCAAAATACTTTTTAATTTGTTCATTAAAATTGGCACCGTTGTCCGTCAGTACTGTTAATGTCGATGCACACTTACCGGCAAAGTACGAACCGGCACAGACAGGAATCGACCGGCACCGGCATTTTTGGTGCACATATAACGACATAAAATGGATAGGAAAGTTTCAATTAAGACAGGTATCGCAAGAAAACTAAAGAAAAGTCATCCCATGTTAACTACGCCGATAAGTGTGTATCGACCTTAACAATAAATTGGTGAAAGTTACTGCCAAATTAAAGTATATAATTAAAGAAATATCCAAATATTAGGAAGTCTGAATTTTTCCATATTTGGTGAAGCAGTGTCCTTTTTGTTACCATATTTAGTCATATGAGTAAATGAAGGAGAAATTAAATTTTTAAACGGTTATAAAAAATTTGCAAAAACAAGAAGTGATGGACAAAGAGTTGATTTTTTTCCTCAGTTTCTTCCTTCTCGAGTAAGATTGTTGGTCTTCTCGGATACTGTTTTCACAGAGAAACCTTATTTTAATTATAATGTTAAAGATGAAAGGGCCAACCGCTCTTTAGTGCATAAATCTTGCAAATTGTAGAAAAAAGCCAATTTCATGTAATTATTAGTCGTTCAAGTATTAAGCATGAAACCTAGCATTCTTTGTTTGAAATTTACCATTATTCATTTGTTAGGCGACTTCCCTTCGATTGGCAAAAATTTTAACTTTATTTTGCTTGGTTGACTGAGAAAAATTCAATTCAATTTATGTACATTGAGTGTAAAAACGATTTTCAAACAGAAAACTCATCATCATCATAATTATTTGCGTTATTTTCATTAGCTAAACTCATTTGTGAATATCCAAGGCGGCTGGTTTGAGACTATTTGCTTGGGCCGGTTCGAAGACCCAGTTCGGCCCTGAGCCTGAGCCTACACGATACCTATATTTAAAAAAAAAATAATACCTACTGGATAGGAGTCTAAACCTTTCGGGATTGATTGAGAGTGCAAGGGTTTATCTACAGAAATGTAAAGTAAATATTATTTATTTGACTGGTCTTCTATAGTATTATGCCTAATCTCAAACAAACCAACTAACAAACCATGAATCATAGGTTAACCAGTGCTGGATGAAACAACAAAGATTAAACAGTTGCGGTTGTTACTAAATTGGTGCAAATTAGAATCTAAAGAAAACGGAAGTAAATACAGTGGCATTCAATGTCTCCGACACAAACAGAATTTACGCTACATTTGGATTACCAAACTTCCTATTTTCTCTGTACTTCATTTTTCAGCTGAACTGCGTATTGTAAAAGAAGAAGAAGATTTGTTTTTGAATCCTAATAAAGATTTTTCGGTAGTTATCAAATTAAATTAAATTAGTCCTGATTTAGCCCTAAAATAATATGCACTCCACGCTATTGTGACCCTGACAACAGTGCTATATTTACGCATGGGTCTGCTGGGCCCGGGCCCAAGGCCCCGCGATACATGGTATAGTATTAGTTAGTAGACCAACCGATGGCCAATTCTTCAACCAGTAAGACAACATATTACAAGTTAGTTTGGCTGTTAGAGTAGACCGTCGGATTTTTTCGAACTTGGCAACAAAACTTCCATACAAAATAACGTATAGTGACGGTATTTGCAACCTCAGTATTTTTTAAAATTTCCGGTATTTTTTCATGATATACTTTACTCAATGTATTTTTTAATCATCGAAAATTGTTATACTGTTGGTTCATGTTAGTCACAACGTCCGCCACAACGTCACAATTTATCAATATAAATTTCAAGCCGGCAGCTATGCTATGTGTATTTGTCATGAGGATATAGAACATATCAACGAAAGTCCTTTGATATTTACGTATAAGTGTTGAAAGATTTGATGATTTACTATGATAGGTGTGTACATACCATATGCGATCATCATTTGAACCCGAAAAGAAACTTGCTGTAATTCTAAAGCACGCCGCCCACCAAAGCTGCAAATGTATCGTGCATATGCATCATGCATATGCATCATGCATATGCACTTCTCATATGCTATATGCTCACCAAAAGAGCAAATGCACTGCATACTCCCAAGTAAAGTACGAAAATTATAAAGGAATTGTAACACGCCACTGGATTTCCATTAACCTCACAGGAAGCTAATCCTTTCTAGTTATCCCCACCATACCAGACCATTTTATAAAAGCTACCTACTGCACTTTGTGTCACATATTCTATAGACGAGCCAATGGAAAATTCTTTCCCAACAGAATAGTCTATGATGAGGCAGCCAACATCACTCCAATCTAGGAGTATCTATTTGAATCGCAAGTTCAAAAAATACCAAACCACCCAAACCCACTGATAAACAACCTGCCTGACCTTCTCATACCGGCAAACTTTAATTACCTCTCACCCCTGCTCTTAACGAAGCCCGAGGCTAGAAACATCTACCAGCTAGATGATGGTAGAATAAGTTTCTACGACCATAAAGGTGATTACTATCGCGGGTAATCACATTTCAGCCCCGTTTGCTCAGAGAATGTCTCTGAAGAAAATCAATGCCTTAGGAACCATTTGATTCCTAAACACTGCCAAAAATCCCATCCTATCCTCTCATATCTCCTTCCCCCGCCCTCCTACTAACAACTAATTCCATAAGGAGAACGACATGAGGTACGACTGATAAGGCGCATCAGCTGTAATTGAAAAAAGACAACGAAACTGATAGTTCGAAAGTCACAAACGACATCTGTCAATAGGAGGAAAAAAGAAGACATCAAACTGAACTGAGGGCTAAAGATGAGCCCCAACGATCAAATATGGACAAATAGCGAAAAACATCGAGGGAAACTACGACAAATCAAATAGAAAATTCGGCGCAAAACACACTTGACTGAACTTTGTGTCACAACTTCTTATAATTTGATGGTCAGAGCATGAAATAAATATTTTAAGTTAAAGATTTTGTTTCATTGTTCTACAAAATAATTTTTATCATGACATCGTCCTATGAATATCTCATTTGATGCTTCACGCAAAAGCTGCACACGTAATACTCAACATCAAGCAATTGCTGTATTTGGTGACACTAAAATTATATGTCAAACTTTTCGGAGAGCATGATGCAAGTGCATCGTGCATGCACGACGAATTTGCATCTTTTGT
The DNA here is from genome assembly GCA_963924295.1 of Dioctria rufipes. Lineage (NCBI taxonomy): Eukaryota > Metazoa > Arthropoda > Insecta > Diptera > Asilidae > Dioctria > Dioctria rufipes. Next base: position 324,934,720 of record OZ002740.1, on the reverse strand, counting down.
GGGTGGCTTGATTTAGGTCTATAAACACTTTCATGTATATTTTTCCCCACCATTTTTATCTTCAAATCGCTATCAGGGTATTTCTTTAAATTTTTGTGTTGTATAGGGGTGATTTCATTTGTAGTATTAATGTTTCATTATATTTATATCTTCTTCTCACACTATCATTGCATCAGCTATTTAAAAAAATATATAAATATATATATATGAGTAAATTTCTTCCTTACGTCTTCCAAAATAATGGCAGTCAATCGGTGACAAGTATGTAATCAGTGCGTGTACATTTATATAACCGTGAATAGTTTCGTCACCCAAAATGTGTTAACTGGAGAAACTAAAAAGTCACCTTTCTGTCATGTCACTTAATGCGCGCATTTACTTTAGAGCCAATGGAATTGACGGTGTTGACAAAAAGTTTCCATTGCGCGACATGCCATAACATATTTCACATTATTATTTCTGTTGAAAACCCAAAGTATTTTAGAAAAAAATTCTGTTAGGGGGCTCCCATATTCTAAAGTGCCCAGTATCTCCAACTTGACTAATGACGGCCATGACTAACAATACTAACCCATTTTCAGTAGTGGTGGTCTTCTAACTTTTGATAAAACTGGATTATCCATGGATTTTTTTGTAAAAAATTCTATATCATCAAATTCGGGGAAGTGTGGTATTAAATTAGCTCTAATTGAGACCTAAATTTTTATGAATTCAAAACTTTTCTATCATGAAATGGCGGTCCGAGCTTAATTTACGTAGGTAAATAAAGACTAACATTTCCTTGCCTAGTCTCTTTTACACCCATTAATCCACCTATCGCTCTATATAAACTCGAATAGGTATATGAATATTGTCTAACCAGTCGAGTTGTTTACAATGAATGAACTTAAGCTTGATGCGCACTTTTAACCGGTTGAGTGCAAAAATTACTATCATGCACTAAACAAAACAAAAAAAAACAAAACAAAAATACAAACTTCAAAGAAATAAAAAGTAAAACGAAAACAAAAATAATGTCTTCCTCTATACTTATATGGTCACGTCTACTGCACTCCTGCAGATAATCTATCTTCAGAAAATGTAGCCTAGCCGCGTTGCCGCCGCCGCCGCTTCCCATCAACCGACTTGTTCTAGCGATCCAGCAGCAGCAGTTGCAGTAGCAACAGCAGCAGCAGCAGCCGGTGCATTTAAAACACCGAAATAAAAGCATCGAAAAATGATATTTCCGTACAACACAGATATAACCTTGAAAAACTAGGGCGCGATGATATTCCTTCAGTCCGCATCTACCGTATTCACTTACTTCGTCTTAATGAAGATTCGATTATGTCATCGTCGGGGCAAGTGGTTCATAGCTTTTTATTTAAAACGAGACCCAAGATGAAGAGCCTTCTGAGAGGAATGTAAACGTAAGGCACCGTGCTGCACACGGGGAGGAAGTATGATGACTCTTCCCGTCTTCTTGAGGAAGAAAACTATAAATGAGTCAGAACAGAAGAAGAAGTTGATGATGATGATGGTGGTGGTGGTGGTGGTGGTGGTGATGTTGATGATGATGATAATGATGATGATGATGATGATGATGATGATGATGATGCAACACATGCAATAAGAATGCAGCAGAGGCCAAAGGATAGTCATTGAGAAGAGCTGGACCAAAGATTATGGGGAGCACCTGTCTGAGGCGCGCATCTATTCCCTGTTCATATGCCAACATTTTGCTATGGGTATAGGTAGGTATATAATATGTGCATATAGCTATGGCTCGATGCCTATGGACGGATAATCAATTTTCAGGGGGAAAAATACCTGTTTAACATGTGCAATAAGTGCTGACCACTCCTTGGTGTTTTTTTCCTCGTTGTAAACAAAAATTATTTAACTCCACAGACTGGCGGTAGCGCGCTTCTTGTCGATGTACAACTTTTGAGAAACGGCAGGGCAGGGCAGGTACTACGAGCTACGACGACAACAATAACAACAACAACAACCAAGACGACGTGGACATCTCCTCTTTCCTTAGGGCCGGCTGTCTGACATGCGTAAGCAATTCTGCGATTTTTATCAGCTCTTTGCGACTTAAACGTCCTCTTGCGTTCGATATTCGATTTCGCCGGTTGTCGGTGCAGCAGCAACGATTTTTTGTGCATTTATTTTATTTATTTTTTATTTATTTATTTATATTTTTTTTTTTTTTTGTAAATATTTTTGCCTTAATTTTTTATCAACTTTTCTCACTTAATACCATAAACAAGTTCACAAAATACACACAGAAAACAGTGAAACGGGGGAGAAAAAAAAATTTGTTGCGCGTGGTCTTAAATGCGTGTGTATAAATAACACACGCCTTCGATTTCAATCAAAACTGCTAAAATGCACCTTTTTTTTCGCATGCCGGACACGTACCACAAATCAATCACAGCAGTATTAAATTGTTGTTAATAAGCCATAAAATTTATATTTGAAGTTTTAAGACGAAAGAAAAGGCGCGGGGGAAAATGAATGAATTGTGAAGAAGCGCAATGTGCGCTCGAGCTCACGGCCGCGGCGGACTGCTGCTGTCACAACTCACGATGAATTATAACACACTATCCCGGCGGAGAAACGACAAATTTTATCGTCTTCAAAAACAAATTGACATTTCGTTGCTTTATGCTTTATTGCTACTTCATAAAATTCAAACAGATCTTTTAGGTAGGTACCTACATATATGTAGTAGGTACGTAGGGAAGGTCTGTTGAAAATATTTCACAAAGTTCAATTCACATTTTCACAAAAACAAAAAAAAAACAAAAAAAACTTCAATTAAAAAAAAAACAAAAATCATCAATTAATGCCAGGCCCTTTTTGAAAAAAAAAAAAAATTACTGGGCCATATTAGCCGAGCTTGCAGCAAATCAAAATGAAAATATCGCGGTTCACAAAAAAAAAAAAAAAAAAAACTAATTAATGACCACCGAAAAACAAAATTCCAGCACTGCAACAAAATGTGCAGAAAAACGAAGCGTTAACAGGACAAAATTGCCGCTTTTGAATTTTATCTCGAACGAAAGGAGAGCCAAGATAAGTACCGTTGTTCTCGGTCTTTGGCAAGATACTAAAGTAAAAACATGAGCTCAAGTGCAAATCAACACAACAGCGAGGAGCCCCAAAGTTTTGCAAGCGCAAGCCGACAGCCGCCGAACCGGTGAAGCACAGAGTTGTTAGCTAGCTGCTTCTTCACGCGAGCGCATGCCCACAAGAATATTCTGTTAAAAGAGTGCTAAACCGTCGTCGGGGAGTAGCATAGCTCTGCAAGACACTGTGTGACTTTTGAAGCTGTTGCGAATTGAATTGGAATTGCAAAATTTATATATGTACGTAAAAACAAACACATACAAACAAAATATGTCTGTGCAGACTTAGATTGCAGACTGCCTACCTCTATTATAAAAGTGCTCAAAGATTGCACGCAATTATTCCACTACCCTTTTACTATTCTGCCACTAAACTGTCATATGCTCGACTCGTTTTCGTATCGTGTGTACGTACACTATAAATACATATATGTATGTATATCCCCCCCTCCCCCCACCCACAGACAAAGATTGATTTAAATTAATTGATTTGGGCGTGCATATGCGCATTAATTAATTGCAAGAAAATTGCGAGGCTCGATCACTAAAATCACACCACCATCATCATGTATGTATGTATGTATATACAGTGCGCGGCTGCCAAGCCAACATCTCAACATTTGCTCAAAATCAATATTGCATGCGGCGACAGAGGGAAGAGTTATTAAAGAATTGTGCATATTTGCAGCTAGCCGATAGCTATAGCAGCTGATTTAGCTTGGGCTCGAATTAGCTGTTTTTTTAAACTGTGAAGTGCTAGAAGAAGAAGAAGAAATCTCTTCTTTTGAATTTTTGCAAAACAATTAAGTTTTTCAAGCGCTTAGAGCGGACGGAGGGCGTACCACAAATTAATTGGGCGTACATTCTTCAAAGCTATATAAGCCTTGGTTGGGTACCTGCCTGTGTTGTCTATGTATTTCCAAAAACGAATAGATTTTTATTATTTTCAAAACAAAAATTATTTCAATTTACAAAGTATGTAGAAGAAAAGATATAATTTATCCACGTAAGGTAAGTTTGGTAAATAAGGTACATTCCAGAGGAAAAATGATCGTGTATGAAAGTAGGCATGCAGGAATTAATCGAGGATAATAAATATTAATGAAAAATACGTGTACATGTTTTGTTGAAGAGAAGTAAAACCCGGTTCAAATCATGTTAGGACCCAGGATGCCTGCCTATATACGATTTTGGAATTTCATTGATGAATCATTTGCCTAAATACCGTTGCAGTTTCAATTCTCCACTTTAAATCAGATTATGTGTTGTTGCAAATAACGTACCTCAGTTTTATCATTAACAATTCTGACTTTTAAAAATCTTTGACGAAATTTGAGTTTATAAGGCTCCGTCCGTAGTAACCAAGTCCTAGGACATTCGACAGATGTTCATAGGAAATTTTCCTGTCCGAAGAATCAGTTCCGTGGAATATTCCCAAGAATGTCAAAAGAATTTTATGGGATTGTCACGGGGTAAAAGTTACGCTGTCTGAGGAAAGTATTCCGTCGTTATTCCAAAGAATTTCTTCAGAAATAGTAAGGACAATGTCTTTGGAAACTTAGCGGATATTTTCCGCGGATACTCTATGGAGAGTTTGTTTGGATATTCTGCAGAATTATTCTACAGAAATTCTTCAGAAATCATAAGAATAATATCTTTGGAAATTTATCCGGTATATTCCACGGATGCTCTATGGAAGGTTTTTCCGGATATATATTCTACATCAATTCTTTAGAATTTCTCCCTGCTACAATAAATAAAAAGCATTTTAAAGATATTAGTGTTAACAAAATAATATTTATTTTTTAGAGATTCATTAAAACAAAACAAAGCAATTCAGTTATAAAAAGATAAAAAAAAATCTGAAATTTATTCAGTGCTGCCTGTTTTTCCTCCAGTTTCTCTGTGAACGAAAAAGTTATTAGCCTTAAAAGTAATAAAATAATTAAATTTATATTTTACTTTATTCTTTTCCAGTTTATTTCTTTCCTTATGCAGTGTTTTAGCCTACACAACACTAAATGCAAATGAATTCACGTCTCACGACACCATTCAGTTCCATACCAAAACCCTAAACAATTTTTCTTAGAAACAACAAAACATTGGAATTTCATTGGATAACGCCTGGATATAGTACAGATTCATTCTGAAGAATATCCATACCATATCCAAATTTTTCAGTTCCACTGTTAGTTCATACTTTTTCCAGGAAACAATAAAAACTTTGGAATGTTATTGGATAAAGCCTGGATATAGTGCAGACTCATTCTGAAGAATATCCATAGCATTTCCATAGCATGTCCTCCAGAATTTTCAATTCTACTGTTAATCCACACTTTTCCATTAAATAAAAAAAAATGTTGATAAAGTTTATAAAATAAAAAGAACGGCAAATTTATCAAAAATTTTGCCCAGTAGTTGTCCGCTGTTTTTTCAATGAAGGAAAGAATATGGAGATTTCTTTGGACAAAGTGAAGATTTCAATTTCTTTTTTTTTTTCTGCAGTATGTCCACACAATATATTTTCATATACGGAATTTTTCAGAAAAATAATGGACAAATCAAAGAACAGTTTAAAATATTGTCCATAATTGCGCACTGTTTTTCCAGTTCTTATCTCATATGAAATTTCTACCGAAATTAGCTAGATTTTCCTAAGAATAGCAAAATAGAGCATGGTATAACATCGGAACACGTAAAGACATCGTTCTGTGTTGGAATTTTTTGGATAAATATTGAAATTCGGACCAATATTTTTGTAGTATTGTTTGGAAAATTTGAGGACATCGGAATTGTGGTTACTACGGGTACAACAAAAGGAAAGAAAAAACGAGACCCCCTCGTGCGTTCGTCCGTCTTTCTGTCACATACCTTATTCTCAAAAATGACGTGACGTATATGAATTTGGGGTATATCCAGTGCTGATATTTAGCCGATTCGCACAGTTCGACCGAAGCGGTTGAATTTTTTTTTATAATTGTTATAAATAATGTGCTTCAAATGTTTTTTTCTGTTAAAATTTTGCATATTTTTCCTATCTACGGATTACAAAGCAAGCACAATTTAATTGGTTCATATTGACGATCAGTGATGGCTGCTGAGCAAAGCTGCCACTTTGACACTTTTGTAACAAATCTGCTACATTTTCGGAGTTTTCAAAGTATTTGTTACATTTGCACTCTTTTGTTTAATTTGGCACCTTTTTGTACAATTGATAAAATTGAAAACTTTCCAATTATTCTAATTATTAATAACTTCTCTGCTATTGGCACGAACGCACCCAGTTTACCCAACAAAAAAAAAAGCTCGAAACTCGTGAGTCTTTATTAAAAGGAACAGGATTTCTGGCTTGCCATTAACATTGTTCCCATGAATAGCGTAGTTGGTCGACTTGCATCTGCTAATTATTTGTGTTGTGTGTGCTATACGGAATTTTGATTTGCCGTTTTGTAGTTCGATTTTTTAAAGAGAACTTTTTTTAAATATTTATAATTGAACATTCAGAACATGTTGAGGTAAGTTATTTCTGAATATAATGATGAAATTGAAAGTTACTTTCCAGGTTAATCACGAGAATCCCGGCCGATAAGTCGAGCCAAAGCATAAAAACAGCAAATGATCAATTAATACAAAAAAAAGAATGTATCAAAGTGTACCTACATCAGTTTTAAATGGAATTTCTGATATAGAACAGTAAGCTTTTATGTAATTTTACAGTTAGTTAATAATTGTGAATTTTTCAGAAGTACTGAAAGCCGTTCAGATTCAGATTCTGAAAATGAAACAACTACTGAACCTGCAAAGAAATTAAAAAAAAAATATCCACGTAAATTTCGTGATGACTGGGAGTTGGAGTTTCCGTGGTTGGAGAAACGTGGGGACAATTCATTTTGTAAGGCTTGTGAGAAGGTTTTTCACAATAGTAAATATCATCTTCAGCATCACGATAGCTCGGAATTTCATCGAAAACGGTTTCAAATAAAAAAGAGTCAAGTAAGCATTGAGGTATCTTTTAAAAATTCTGAAACGAACAAAACATTAAACATGAAAGTTAAAAGAGCAGAAATGATGTTAGTCATGTTTTTTTTAATAGACCATCTTCCCTTCGCTTTGATGGATTATTTGCCCTTATTAATAAGAGAATGTTTTCCTGACTCTAATATTGTAAAAAATATTCAAATTGGTAGAACTAAGGCAACTTATCTTGCAACAGATATTTTAGGGCCAAAAGGTCGTGAAAATGTCGTAAAAGATATAAAAAAAATTTTTTTCCCTAATTGTGGACGAAACGACCAACGTAAGTTGCCATAAATCGCTTGTTTTAATTGTCAGATATTTTGATAGAGTAAGACTGAAAATACATGACAGGTTTCTTGCACTGTTAAAATTAGAAAAGAATGATGCACAAAGCATATGCGATGCGATAATTAATTTTTTCAATATAAATTTAATTCCTTATGAAAATTTGGTTGGTCTTGCCTCTGACAATGCAAGCGTTATGTCAAGAGAGTTCAATGGTGTGCAGGCTAAAATGAAGTTACTAATAAATGAGAACTTATTTTTCATGGGCTGCATGTGCCATTCGATGCATTTATGCGCAAGCCATGCATGCTCTAAATTGCCAAATAAAGTTGAAAGTTTGGTAAAAGATATTTATGGCTTTTTCGCACATAGTGCTAAAAGAATTTCAGAATTAAAAGAATTTCAGGACTTTTGTTCTCTAAAACATCATAAAATTCTGCAACGTGTACAGACACGGTGGCTATCATTGCAATCTGTAACAAGGCGCATATTAGAGCAGTGGAACGTACTTAAATTGTATTTTGTTTCATGCTATCTTAACGATAAGTCGTCGAAAGGAAAACAGCTTGCGGAAGACATGGATAGCCCTGAAAATAAAATGTACTTGCTGTTAATTTCATATATTCTAGATATTGTTAATAGAATTAATATAGAATTTCAGTCTGAAAGCGTTCGCATTCACAAGCTTCTACCGACTCTCGAAATGTGTTTAAAAAAAATTTTATTGAATTTTATGAAAGAAAAGTACATACAAAGCTTAAATAACTTAAATCAGGTTAAATTTGAAGAAACTAATTTTCATATGTTAGATGAAATTTATCTTGGAACTGAAGTTGACGCGTTTATCGATGAAAACAAGCCAATTCCGAGCTGTATTACAGAAGTAAAAGAAACCTGTATTAAATTTTACATAAAGCTGTGTCAAGAGATAAAGAGTCGTATTGATTTTTCGGACATCAAATTAAATTTATTAAAATTTCTAGATCCTAATAACATTCATTCTTCAGAAACATTTTTATATTACCTTTACTGAAAGCTTTTGCAAATATTGTTAATCGATCAAATTGTGAATCAATAAATAGTGAATGGAAATTATTAAGAGTATCTCAAATAAATTTTAATGAAGAGAACGTCGATAAATTTTGGTATAAAATTGGTTTGATTAAAAATGGAATAAATGACCCAATGTTTGAAAAATTGTCTGCCTTTATGTTAGATATCCTCTGTTTGCCACATAGCAGTGCCGCAGGCGAAAGGCAATTTGTGGATCTAAACCTAATTAAAATAAAAAAATCGAACTCATTTAACATTCAAACTGTTGATGCTATAATGGCCGCCAAGGAACTATTATGTCCTGAACATAAAGCCAAATCATCTATTTGGATTCCAAATTTCTGAAAAAAATATTAGATCTTGTTTCTTATTCTATGTCCATTTACCCAAAAATGGACATAGAACTTATTGCATTCTTTATTCAATTAACGAAAGTATATGTATGTAGTATTTTATTAAGACAAGACAGGAAGAAGCAATAAATTTTTTATATTATGGCATAGAAATGGCTGAACATGTGAAATAAAATTCATTAATTTAATATCTATTATACATAAATGTATATGTAATAAAACTTTTGAAATTGTAAATTGTAAGGTCAATTTGCAATTTCCAAATTATCCTTTCGCTAACATTTTTATAATCTAATACGTATGACCAAATTCGAACTGGAAAGAAGACTGAGTTTTTAAGGTGTTCGATAATTTTATATCGGATATTTTATATGTGTTATTGATGTATTATAATAATAGAAACAAAATGTTCGTTGCTTTTGTTGCTTTTGTTATTTAAAGAAAGAATATTCTATAAGATGTGATATGCAAGAATACTGAAATGATATTCGAAATGCTTTTGTTATTTAAAGAAAGAATATTCTATAAGATGTGATATGCAAGAATACTGAAATGATATTCGAAATTATATTTTGAAGAAATGTTAATATGTTCCACTTTTGTTATGCTTATATACAAAATTAAATGAATAAAGAAGAAATATAAGCTGTTACAATTTTGACGCGTGCTTAATACATTTGTTACATTTTTTAGTCGATTTTGTTACGGAAATTTTTTAGCGAGTGGCAGCACTGCTGCTGAGGTGTTATTTTTCAAAATGTGTAATTTGTATACATGCCACTAAGTTACGACTTCTGATTTGATGTGGCTTAGCATAAGTTAATTTTGACTCATTAAATACATCTAAAATAGATATCCAGGATAATAATTTCTTGAAATTTGTTCACGCTTTCTTTACAAATTTAAATATAGAAACCCAACAACTTGTTCATATTTGAACTGTTCACATGGATCTAATAATGCTACTCAACAAGCCTCAATGATCAAAAAACATAAGCAATATTTTCGTTTCTTATCATATAATAAGGCTACTGAATTACTGAAAATATCAGAAGAAAATAAATTACAGCCCATATTTGATACTGCAAATGAAAAATATTTATTAGTGTACAAACATATTTTCCACTAAGTATATAGTTTAGTTAAACGAAATAGGTGCATGGTAGATATAATGGAAGATATTGAACTACAAATTAAAAATCGTGGAGTATGTGGGAATTGTTTACGTTCAAGATTTACTGCATTTAATATTGCAAAACATATTTCTAAAGAGATACATAAGTAATAAATTATTTGGAAATATCGCAGAACAACAAGCAAAATTTTATATAGTGATTGATGAAGCTAGCACAATTTTGAAAAAGAAGTACTTTAGCTATCTCCTTACATTGTAATATTAAGGAAGTTACAGAACTTATTAGTGTATTTATTGACTTAAAATAAATTAACTCTATTGACGCTGTTACAATTTTTGATATATTAATGTCTACTTTGCATGAAAGTGGTTTTAGTAGGGATTAATTAAGTCATAATCTACCAGCATTTTTCTCGGATGGTGCCACTAATATGTTGGGACACAAATCAGGAGCTGCAGCTCACTTCTAGAAAATTGAATCATTACTTGGCACTGTTTAAGTCACAGAACGCAGTTGGCTTTAGCCGATGCGATAAAGGGAATATCCCAAGTTAATAATTTTCAAATTTTGATAGCAAAAATTTACTGCTTTCATCATTAATTAAATAAAAATTGCATGCAATTAAGGAACATCGGCCAAGAACTGGAAATCGAAATTTAAAAAATTCTTGATCTTCGATGGGTTGCTTGCAGTGCTCGAGTAACAAAGGCTGTCTGGAAAGCTTACCAGCACTTTATTAACATTTTTCATAAGAAGCGAAAAATAGTGAATTGAGAAAAGGACTTGAAAACTTAATCGAGAAGTGACAGTAACCAACGCAGATAGACTAATTCGGAGGTGCATAAAGAGCACTGGAGCTGATGAAAGAAAATAAGGGAACTTATGAATGTTTGTAACATAATCCAATCAGACGTTCGGTTGCCAAGAGGTATGTTAATTCAAGTTGCTAAAGACAACATGAAAAAATTGTGAGAGTAATTATTTGGTATCAATTTTTAATGTATTGGATTCCTACTATATGGCGAGGAAATGTTTTACTCTCGCCTTAGTTAGAAGACAAAAAACAATTAGAGGATTTATCCATGCTATTGAAATTTTCTATCCCTAAAAATGATTTTCGGAAGTTGGTTGATAGCAGAGATTTATCAAATCCACATATTCCGGAAATAACTTATGGAGCTAGGAAAATTTCAAAAGTTGTTTCAGTTAGTTTGGCCGAATTGAACAAGCGTTTCAGTCTGATGAAAAATATGTAAACTGAAAAAAGAAATTTCTTGTTGATTGAAAATATTTCACATATTATGACAATAAATCTGCTTGGAGCTACTCTAACAGATCGGGATGGAACACAATTTATAAAGTCGTGGCAACAACGTGGTCATCATAAAGCTGAAGATAGAAGAGCAAAAAATAAATGCGATAAAAATTATTTTGAAACCCAATAAACTATCTGGTGCTTGTTGTAATACTAGTAAAGTTGGGCAAGTACCAAAGAAAAAGTACTTAAGTACAAGTACCGAAGGCCTGAGTACTCCAGCGTAAGTACAAGTACCGCATGTATGAAAAGTACTTGTAACTAAGTACTAAGTACATAAAAAGTACTGAGTACTTTTTAAAGTACTTTTTTAGAATCTTTGTATGTTGGCAGTAATATAATGAAGTTTATCGAGTTCAGTTAATAGACATTAATAAATAAATACCTTTTGAAAACTATAATATCCAGTGGCTACTATTTATAGTTTTTTATAAAAACTATTAGAGGTCCGCCCAAGCACTCATTATCGCCTCCAATAATGCATAAATGTTCTAAGGAAAAATATCCAGTAAATGTCTAAGAAAGAATTGAGGCCTTCCCTACATCAGGTCGAGGCATCGTTTATATTGGAGCGAAGCATTGCTTGCTTACCCTTGGTTATGTCCACTGACGTATATAAAATAGACTGCTTACTTTTCTATTTTAGATGGGCACAATTGCTTGTATCAAAAAGAGTTCTTACGTCGGTGCCAACATTAAAAAAAAAAAGATCATTGACGGAAGTTTAAAAAGTGAGCACGCATCAAGTGATTTTAATAATATATTTAAAATTTCTTCTGCGTATGTAATGTATTGTCTTTGATAAAACAGTTTTTATCAGTAATAACCCTAAATGATTAATTTAAAATCATATATTTCTACGAATCCACTAATTCATTTGTTGTTTTCAGTTCTCTCTCAGTTGGTGCTTAAGGTGAAAGAGTCAGCAATATAGAAGTGAGCCCACTTTCTGCAGCGTATTTCTATAAACGTAGTCAGTCCATATTATACATACATATCAGTGGTTATGTCATCAAGTCGAGACATCGTTGATTTTATATTCGAGCGAGACGTAACTGGTTTTTGTTCTACTTGCCCAGTCCTGTTTGTATATTATTAGTTTGTCTAAGGTTCTGCCTTGATGCTAGAGTGCGGCATATGCTTTGACAGTTCTTTGCGTGCTTTAAAACTCAACAAAAAAGGAGTTGCGCTACAGATTGTATTTGCTTTTCTACGAAGAGCTTGATATTGGTAGGTACTTAATAGACTCAGAAATACTTAAGTAAAAATCTTGGTACTTAAGTACAGAACTAAGTCTTAAGTACAAGTAAATAGAAGCAAGTACTTATGTTCAAGTACTAAGTAGGGGAATTTCAAAAGTATTGAGTAATAAGTCTTAAGTAACGAAAATGTACTTTAAGTAGTACGTAAGTCTTTTTTACTTAAGTATTGCCCAGCTCTAGTAATCTAATTCTTATCCTTAAAACTCTTGCTCTTAAATATAAATGCCCCAATGAGCCGCTTATTGAATTTAGTTAGTTTTCTAAGCCTTTTGATGTATTTTCGTTAAATGTTCTCTTTCTTAATAACACTCTATGTATCCACGGTATAACGTAACTTTATGTTGGAGGTTTTTTTATAAATGTTCTTGTATTCAATCGTAATTTATTTTGTTTAATATTCGAAGAAGTATTTAAGCCCAGTATAATGAAATATTAGATACTTAACTGGATAAGCGAACCGGTTGTTAAAAAAATTGAATATCAACACTGGGTATATTGCTGTAAAGAACTACTTTCAAGAATTCCAAAATAAAATTTCAAATTTTTTTGTTGATTAGATATAAAGATATAGCCCAAAATGTATGGAAAAATACTGTTCTCTCCTCTTGATCTTTTAAGTTTATAAAGCCAAAATTTTTAATATTATCAAGGTTAGTAGGCATTGAGTCAGAGATAATAATGAAAACTGTTGTTTTTTTGTCAGTCTCACAGTTGCTAGAAAAAAATGATTTTTGTGTAAACTTATATAAGACAACTCTTGTCAAGTTACTCTTGTGTCTGCATGTTTGAATATTATTCAGTTATCATAGGAAAATTTGGTATAGATTTGAATATACTTGAATTGGATCGATTGATTGGTCGTTGATAAAGTTGTGATACGGAAACCTAACTGCGTGGGTTGGACTCGCTCTTAACCGTTTTTTTATTAATACAGGTGAAGTGGTCACCAAATTTTCAATTTTTCAATTTCTGTTTGAAGAAAAGAATTTTCTTTTTAAATAACTTTTATCAATTCACTAATCCCTTACTAAATAAATTTCGAGAGTCGGGATTCAAGATTGGAGATTCGAGAGACGGAATCCGAGATTCGATATTCAAGAGTCGAAGTCAATATTTTCTATCTATGACCCTTGTTGGAAAATGTACGACTATATTCGCCATTTATGCCAAAAAAATTTTAAAATTCACAACTAGTTAGCTTTTCAAGAACAGATACAAAGTTTAGTAATTTGTGCAGTAATGTAAACGCTATCTTACACAGGCGAAATTATCGAAAGAAGAAGATGAGTTGATTTCATTGCATTTGACAATTGGCATGGCGCTGACAACGACGTGACGGCGGCGGTAACGCAACGACATTGTACTTATAGATGTTTATTGTTTTGTCTTTTATGTTGCTGGTCGGTGAACAGTGATTGATATTGATGGTGTTGCTTTACTTTGCCTATTTTTACCAATTTTTTGGTGGGTTTGTGAAAAATTAAAATTAAAAATTTTCCTTCTACAGTGCGTATTTCGCGAGCGAGTTATGGCATTTTTAAAATTTCTCAAAAATGCTGTCCTGGACTTCTTTAAAAATTCATATATATTTTTCTATTTGTGGTAGGACAGTGAAACGTAGCTCATTTGAAAGATAGTACTTCAAACTATCTAAGAAAAATAAAATGTTAAAAATATACGGATTACGTTTGGACTTTTTACCGGGTTAAACTTAATTTTGTTCAAGAAAGAATTTTTTGGGATTCTCCGGTATATAGCAAAAGCTAAAAAATGTTCTAATTTGTTATTTCATCACACAACCCATTAATTTTTGGTGACAAGTTTCAAGTCTTGGTTTGACTCATCAACAGGTCACAAATAGCGAAATTGTGTGATTTGAAAAACAAATGAAAAAATGAAAAAAGAAGAAAGAAATGAAAAGTTTGAGAAAATAGAAAAAAACAATTTTTTTATTTATTAAAAAAAATTTAAAAAATTTTAAGAAACAGATTCATTCGAAGCGAATCGAACCTGTATACGCCACGCAGTGGGGTGAAAAATAAAAAAGAAAAGGAAGAAGAAGAAGTTTATATGAGAAGAGATCAGTTTGATCTATTTTCAAGCGTCTGCAGCAGGCAGAAAACCAAGCTGCACCGATGAGTGTTAGGTTTTCTGCTGACACGAAACGCTTCTTCTTCTTCCTTTTCTTTTTTATTTTTCAGCCCACTGCGTGGCGTATACAGGTTCGATTCGCTTCGAATGAATCTGTTTCTTAAAATTTTTTAAATTTTTTTTAATAAATAAAAAAATTGTTTTTTTCTATTTTCTCAAACTTTTCATTTCTTTTTTCTTTTTTCATTTTTTCATTTGTTTTTCAAATCACACAATTTCGCTATTTGTGACCTGTTGATGAGTCAAACCAAGACTTGAAACTTGTCACCAAAAATTAATGGGTTGTGTGATGAAATAACAAATTAGAACATTTTTTAGCTTTTGCTATATACCGGAGAATCCCAAAAAATTCTTTCTTGAATAAAAATATACGCGAGAAAGGACGTGAAGGATAAGGATTTTATCGCTTATCCTTGAATGTCCTGCAAGACGTACTTTTGATTTTGTTAATTTTTTTATATTTTATACTTTATTTTATCCACTAAAACATATGTATTAAAATTTTAACTTGGGATCTCAACGGGATTAAGGAGTAAAATATCAAGAAAGTTTTACAAATATACGTTTATAACTACCTAAAAATAAAAAAACGTATGTGGTTTTGCATCTGAAGGCTTTGGATAGGCCACGCTTAGACAAGCAAAAAATTGTATGGGAAGTGGGGGAAAATCCTTACGGGCTTCAAGATAATGAGATTAAAAATTTTTACGAATGTTTTTATATATCACCCTGTAACTTCTTAACGTTACACTCTGTGATGATGATTTAAAATTTCGTAGATTGATAATTGTTGGACATTGCTAATGGTACGGTGTACAAATCTTAACCCTCCTCTTCTCCCTTTTGAAGTTATGATTCAACAAACTTAAAATTTCAGATTTTTAACTCGGTTTTTTAGCTACTATATTTATTAAAAAACACGTCATCAACACCAATTTTTCATATGGGATTTAAAAAACTCAAAGTTTCCCTTTAAAATGTACCTAAAACATAGTCCTTTCTGCGTTTTTTGCAGTTTTTCTTCAGCATACGTAGCGAAAAATTTAATAAATACCAAAAACTGAGCAATTATCTATTAAGAATGAGCATTTTGAGCCAGTAGATGGATATGCTTAAAAAAAGGGACAAAAGGTAGAAATGGTTACATTTCCGGTACAGAATGTGATAGGCCATTTTAAAGCTTAAATCCCATATGAAAAATTGATGCTGATGACGAGTATTTTTGATAAATATAGTAGTTGAAAAATCGAGTTAAAAATCCGAAATTTTAAATTTGTGTTGGCGATGGCTTTTCTATATATAAGGAAGTTTTTAATCTTGATATTGAGCAGTGGACGCCGCTAAAGCATTATTTTTTAATATTAGATTTCGAAAAAAAGTTGATACAAATGCTGATTTTATTCTGCAAGGGTTAACGCATATTCATCTAGCTTACTTGTATTTTTTATCATATATTTTGAGCATTATAAACAAATTAAACAAGAGCTTTTAATCCAACAAAAAACCATGATTCGTTTACTTTAAATTTTAATATATGAAACATTTAAAGAAATTTTGCTAAATTTTATTAAAAATGAGCATATTTGTCTAGATCTAAAGTTATGCGATGAATTAAAAAAAAAAGATTTGATTTTTCTGATAAAAAAGTACAATTGTTGCAATATATGATTCCGAAAATAATTCAAAACGGAAATCTATCCACCATTGTTCCCATTGTCGAAGCTTTCGCTTTTAGTTTTTATACAGAAGTATTATTCAAAGAGAAATTGAATTCTATATATGATGGAAATGTTGTTAAATTTTGGAGAAATATAGCCACAAAAATAGACGTTTTGGAAACATTGCTGTTTAAACAATTGGCGGATTTTATGTGTATTTTCGTTAGTCTGATGCATAGCAGTGCTGCTGCTGAACGTGTATTTTCAATTATGAATGTTGTAAAGAGTAAAAAAGAAATCGCTTAATTGTTAAACCCGTGGAAAGCATTATGTATGCGAAACAGTTAATAGGCAACTCCACCAGTAATATTTTTCAGCCCTTCGCAAATATTATTAAATATTTTGCAAGCTTTAAGTTCATAACTGGAAAATATGTAAATAAGAAATTTTATTGAATATGCAATATCAAATGACCTTTCAGTTTAGTTTTCCGTTATTGACGGAAGTTATTAGTAATAATGGAATATATAATCTTTTGTGATTTTCCATCGCAGGAAGGAATGTATTAGTAATAATGAAAAATGTGACTTTTTGTTATTTTAAATTGAAGGAAGAAAAGTATTAGTAATAAATAAAAATTCGAATTTTTTTCTGAATAAATATTGTTATGCATTTACTTATTTACTTAGCTGAAAGGTATAGAAGTACAAAAAAAATTTTTTTTTAAATCTACCACCCTATCAGGAAATCTATGACCCTCTAAAAGTTATATCTACCACTATAATTTCATTCCGTGGCACAGTGGGCCAGGAATCTCATTTTTCGGCCAAAACTCAAATGAACCGAATTGTATCGACTTCCAAGAAGTGGACAATAAATATTTTTCTTAGTAGAGTCACGGCTATTCTTGGAAATACAAAAGACCCCGATCCGTTTATCTGCTCCATTTGCGTTCTAGACCTTAAGGAGACAGCACGTGTCTAAGCTAAAATTTGCGCAGTGAATAATCAGTGTTTTCCCGACTGTGATTTTTAGTTTTTTTCAACTTCAATTGGACGAAGCAGCCATGCCTGACATAGAACAAGGTAAGAGCTTTATTATAATTGGTTAATTGACTTTGTTTGCTATTTGGTGTCTTAGTTATAGCCCATTATCGTGTGAGTGGTTTTAGCATTAAATTTCGCTTAAAATGTAAATTAACATTCTTTTTTTATAACTTCCGCAAACTTCCCCCCTATAATATTTTTTATTATAAAGAATGAAGTGTTAACTACATGACCTTGAAAATTTTAGCTGCCTTTAGCTGCCTATTTTCGAGTAAGGACGTTTTGAATGCTTTGATACATGTGAAAAACACCCTATAACATATCTTTTTTTATTTTAATTTTAACATAATTCAAAGTTTTATACTTCCATATATTTATTTCGATTTCTACCCCCTGAAACCCACCCTTATATTTCAGTGAGATTTTTTTAACTATTTTTCCCCAAGTTGTGAAGTATAATTTTAACATAATCCAAAGTTTTATATTTTTATCTATTTATTTCAATTTCCACCCCCTAAAACCTACCCTTATATTGCAGTGGGATTTTTTGAATTATTATTCCTATAGACACCACCTAATTTAGGGTCATTTCCATAAATTCCAGAGTTTTGGCCGAAAAACGTGAATTCTGGCCCACTGTGCATGGTGGCAACCCTGGTCGTGAGTGGAGAGAATATATATAGAATTTATGACTAAAAAGTAGAAAATAAAATACATAATATTAAAAAAAATTTTAAATTAAATAACTTTTGTAAATAAAATATACTAAAACGTAAAAAATATTTTTTTCTTTTCTCAGTGATATACCGTCGCCTGAATATTGGTTTGCCCCATCCACCAAATTTGACATTTTGAGTTAAGTACGGTTTTTAAGATTATTACTGAAGTTGAATTAAATGCTTTAATCAGCTTTTCCCTAAGTTACATATGTATCGAGATAAACCATGTTTTTTTTTGCCCCATATTATATTTTTTCCACCAAAGTTATTATTGGTTCACCTCAAATCAAATTTGTGTATACATGGGGCATAAAATACATGAAATACTTTAAAATATTTTTTTGAATATTGTTTTGATACACGTTCGGAAATTCAAAACTATATTTAAAAGTGAATTCCTCCATGTGGCTAAGAACACTGCCACGTAGAGTAAATCAAAATCAATTTTGCCAAAATCTTGGTAAGCTCCATGTAGTTTCAACGATATTGCCTTATTCAAATAGAATTTTTGTATTAAAAAAACATGTCAGCAGTACAGGCACAATTTATTTCGGAGTCAATTTTCATGACAGCTGCCAGAAATGAACTTGGAACACTGAATAAGTTAAGGACTGTTTAAAAAAAAAGAAACAAGACCACCTATGAATAATGAAAGCAACAAGAAAAACTTTTTTTTTATCAAAAAATTGTTTATTGAACTATTGCTTAATTATCTACATTATTCACAACCGACATGATATAATTACTACGTGCTATAAAATTGGTGAACTTTTTGCTTTACGTTCTTCATTAAATTTTGTACAGACAGTATCGAACGTATCGGACAATCTTTTATTCTGCCTCTTAAGAGGAGTCAGTACCAAGATTTGCAAGTTTCATACATTTTTCAATGCGAATTTCTAGCAAACTATTTATAGCAGAATAATGATTTATACCTTAAATTAAAGGTAACGAAGAGGTCTAGTAAATAACGTCGAGAAAAATAAAAAAAATGCATTGGAATGGAGATATTAGCTCGGAAACTTGAAAAAAATGGTAAAAATTGATTTTTTTCAAATCAAATTCCTCTTAGTAGGTATTCTCAATTCTTTATATTGTGACTATTTTAGAGAGATAAAGCCCAGATCTAGAAAATAACGTCGAGTTTTTTCATTTTTAGTGGCGAATTTTTTAATTGTTTAACTCTAATAGTACTTGTTTTTTCTCTCGATATTTCACCGACGAGAAATTACAATATTTCGTTGAAAGTTGTTGAAATATAAAGCCAAATAGAATATTTAACAATTATGTGCAAAATAAAATTTAGGAGAGTTAATTCTCTTTAAAAATTTTCAATTTCTTTGAACTTCAAATTCTCATTTTCGTCTTAATTTGTCGCTTGTTGGGTTTCTGCCTTTTACGCTAGATGTCTCTAATGTGACTTGTGGTCTAGGTCTAGGCTAATTTTACATGTATTTTCATACTTTCAGGACACAAACCTACGTATAGTAAGTTTTATTGCCTACAGGTTCGCTGGTATCTAAATTGAAATTTTTGCTGAGTACTGACTCCTCTTAAAAATGCCTATTTTAACAGAGTGGTTTTTGTTTTTGTTTAAATTTTCTCTATATTTGTCGATTAGTCCTAGTTTTGGACAATTTGGAGGATTCGCTTCCTTGGGTACTACGGATATGCATTGGGCATCGAAGAAATCTCTCGTTTTTCTGCCGTAGTGGCAAGTTGCTAAGTCCGGCCAAAACAAAGTTGATGCATCATGCTTTCTAAAGAATGAAAGAAAAACGCTTCTGAATACACTGGGTGAAGTAGCCGAATTTCATTAGGAAATTTTCATACAAAATTCGGCTCCTGGATTTTGCAAATTCCTTTTTTTCTGGTACTCTGTTCGGTATTTTTTGAGCATGGAAACTTCGTAGGCCTACTCTTCTTTTAATTCGATCGACCGTAGCATATGACATTCCTGCCTTATCAGCCATATCTCTCAACGACAGTTTGGCATTTCGTTTAAAGTTGTCTACTACTTCTTTGGCCAATTTTTTGGTCTAACAAACCTCATTTCCTGCCTGACCCGGACTTTCTTTGGACACTACCTAGAAATTTACTGAGAATATTTTGAATGGTAGTCTTTGGAATTTTCAACTTTTTAGCTAAGTTTCTTTGAAACAAATTCGCAATTTCAACATGGGTGGAATGAATTAATTTGCGGCATTCCTCTTGGCTGACTTCCATTTTTACTGCATAACAATTTTGCATTGAATGGCTTGCAATTAAAAATGCACACCTTTTTATAATGCAGTCTTACCAGCGGTCCCTAATTTTCTTTACCTGGTGATTAGTAATGGAAGCGGAAATAGGTGGTCGGTTGTTTTCTGAAACAGTTCTTATCTCAAAACAATGTACCGATTAAAATCAACCAAGCTGGACTTAAAGACAAGACAAAAGATATAAAATTTTCTTCTATTGAAACAAAAATAACTCAAGACCACACAGCACAAATGTGTCCGTGGTATGTTACTGGGAAATCCTGTTAGGACATATAAATTGTCTGTGGGAAAACCCTTTCGGTCTCAGTTAACAACTTGGGATATCCCTAGGAGTGACGAATGTCCGCGGCTGGGAGGTCCCTGGTATATCCCATGCCCTTCCCACAGGATTTCCTGTGGTTGTACTTAGGCACAGTTAACACATTCAATAATATAAAATGACCACTGCGAGCGTACTTAGGATGTCATACGGATCTCCTAGTTTGTTGGTAGCATGTACGGGGGAATTTCTGAGGATGTTGTTTGAGATTTTCTGAGATTACACAATTTTTTTTTATGGGTAGGCATTTTTTCGAAAAAAAAAATAATAATAATAGCTGGAAGTATATGCCAGAGGTGTATGCACCTGCATAACACATAAATTGAATATTACTAAAAAATCACGTTCTTAAATGTACAACTAACAAACTTTGCCAAAACAAGAAGAAATATAATTCTAATGCAGCTGGCTTAAACAACCCAGGTCTCATATATCTTCTTTCAATACATATTTTGTTGTTCTGTTTTTTGGTCTCCAAAAACGACACACGGACGCACACCAAGCAACAAATTAGTGCAGTCACCAGAGAACAACAGATAACAAACCGAAATAAGTTCTGGAAGGGGGGAAAACAACTTTTCCATGTGTGTCCCAAAATTGTCCTGGACATCCCGTATGTATTTGTCTGTAAAATACTGAGAATGTTTCCATAGAGAGTAGTTGCGGGATATCCCAGGGAATAACTTATGGGAAATTTCTAATAAATCCTACAAATAAGGTCCTAAGTACATACTGAATACTTCCTGTTTATCCCGGGAAAGCTATGTGATCTTTGGGACAAGAATGTGCTGTATGGGAGATATAGCTAGACGGAAAGCAATTGAGTTTTTATGCAAATTAAAAAAAAATTATCGAATAATTTTTTTATAATAAAGGCCTCAACTTTAACTGCATTTATTTCAAAACTACATTTTTGCATATGGTTCAAAACAATATTCAGGCGACGAACACAAGAAAAGATTCGTTACAAATAAGAAATGCTAGAACTTCAATTAAATCTTAAAAGTTTGGGCATCCATAACTATTCTCAAAATTGTCTAACTGCAACTCATGCCCAAACTTTTAAGATTTAATCTAAGCTGTAGAATCTCTTATTTGCAATGAATCTTTCCTTGTGTATATCACTGAGAAAAAAAAATTATTTTTTACTTTTTAATTTCTTTTGTTTACAAAAGTTATTTATTTTAAAAGTTTTTTTAATATATTTTATTTTCTACATTTTAGTCATAAATTCTATACACTCTCTCGAAACCGGACTCTCGACTTTCGACTCACGAAACCCGACTCTTGAACCTTGACTCTCGAATCCCAACTCTCGAAACTAGACTCAAACCTCGACTCTCGAGCTTTTGAATCTCGACTCTCGAAATGTGATTCGCAGAACCCGACTCTCGACTCATATCACACACGGCCCAAATTGTACAACAACAGGGGTGGTAGTTACGCCACCCCAAAACCCAACAACACGTAAGAAAATTTGACCCCATTCACTAATTCTAAATCAAAAAACGCCATGTAAATCCATCCACGTTTACTACTCTAAAACTCTTCATCACGAACGGCACTGTCAGGCGCTCAGGTGCTTATGAATTCAGATACAAAGATTTTTAGCCGGGGGTCTGTGAGTTGAGGGAAAGTTATTAATTAAAAGTGATTTTCTTGATGAAATTAATTGTTATTTATTATGTGAAATATACATGTAACTTTTTTAAAAATTTTTATTTCTTTCCAACTTTACAAATATTTTCCTGGTATCGGTAACCGATTAAACTTCCTTTTCTATCCAAAATCCATTCCTTTCTGCTGGGGCGCTATTATGGAACTTGAATCGTGTAAAGTTCATACGACTGCTAAAAGCTGAATTACATAAAAAATATTTAATTAAAAATTTAACATGAAATTTACCTATTGGAAACGTTTCGATTTTACTCAGTTCGAGTTGCATAGCACCACCCTTGGATCTGCAGCCATTGATTGGTCGTCAATATTTTCAACGGGGAATATTCTTAACGTTTTCTTCGATGATTATTCATCAACGTTTTCATCGGTGATCTTTCATCGAACTTTTCATCGAAGATTATTCATCGACATTTTCATTGATATTTACTCCTACAGAAAGACATCACTACCCAGCCTAGGACATCCTGTGTAAAATTCATGGAAGTTTTCGTGCAGAAATGGGTCGAAGATAGCTGCCAAAGGTTCAATACAGCTTCGATGCGATATGCAATCCCTTTCTCCCTGGGACCTTTATATGAATTCTTGTATTTTCATTGTAGTGGAGATCTTAATCCTTCTCAGCACGGTTTTATGAAAGGTCAACAACAACAAATCTGCTCCACTTTACATCTACCTGTATCAAATCTTTTAAGCATGGTTGCGAAACTCACTGTATTTATACAGATTTCAGCAAGGCTTTTGACAAGCT
Organism: Dioctria rufipes; assembly: GCA_963924295.1. Classification (NCBI taxonomy): domain Eukaryota; kingdom Metazoa; phylum Arthropoda; class Insecta; order Diptera; family Asilidae; genus Dioctria; species Dioctria rufipes. The sequence goes on along the minus strand of OZ002740.1, from coordinate 324,911,601 downwards.
TCCTCACTCTTTTTTGAGATCTTTAGGCTTTCCAATTTGATTGTTGAATTGGTTATAATCCTACATGAAAGATCATAAACTTAGGATACAGTTCCGTTCTGCTCTGTCTGCGGAAAAAACGGCTTACTCTGGTGTTCCACAGGGCAGTCACTTATGGCCCGAGCCGGACTTGGAGGACGGGTGCTAGCCCGATGGGCCGGTGGTCGTTGCGCCGTTCGTATCCGCGTTAATCGCGACCACATATATTTAACACGTACTCTGGACGAACTTTGCGGCTGCGGTGAGAGGAAAGCTATGAGTTATAAATACTCAGAAATGTCCCACACCTTTTAACTACTGACAGGAAATTGGGCCAAGATATCTTGTGGGTGTTGCCAAGATAGCATTATATATGGAAAATTTAGTAGTCTTGTGGGTTCAAAAGTGTTCAGTTTTTTATAAAGCCTTTTACGTTATTTTTAGCATTATATCATTTTTATTTCGAAAAACGCATGGAAAGGTAAATTTTTTTATCAAAAAGGCTCACCAAGGTTTTCAAAGCTGCATAATGATATGTGTAAGTTCACTTCTTTCCTCAGTTCCTTCACGCAGAACCATAACAACTTGTTTTGGTGCCTGAGGCAAATGTATAAAGTTGCGCCCCTAATCTATAAAATAATCAACATAACCTTATTTAACTTTACCTATCCGTACGTGGTCTATCAGCTGACTGAACAAAGTTAAGCAACCATTGATCATGAGAACAAGAAAAATTTATTTATTGCACATAAAACTATTAGTTGATATTAATTTTTTGAGAGTAGCGTACATTTAAAAACATTGGGGTGAATCAGTTTGATAGAAATAAATATTTACAAGATTTTAGAGGTGGACTTTTCTATTGTTTTTCGCCATGAACTAGTTCATAATATTCTCGAAATTCGGAATGCTTGGCAATTCCTTTTCAACCACATTCGACAATCTTTCTTGACTCATTGTAGATTGGAGGTGATTTTTTATTAACTTCAATATCCTGAAACTTCAGGCACATTAATCTGTCGTCATTGGCATACTTGCAGGCTACAGTCAATTAATCAATGCACGATTAAAACAAATCTAAAAGCGGCTTTTTACTTACTATCAGTGTCCATTTTGCTACGAAGGTCGCTGGAAAGGATTCCAAAATCTTCGAAAACTTATTCCAACATTTCATATCTCTACGTCAGTTAGAATAAAAGAACATCAATCGATTTAAAAATTGGTGAATAGAGTTTTTGTTTTGTTGATATACTGGAGTCATCATCTTGTGATTCAAAATGTTCGAGTCGCTTCTTTCCTGTTATTGTTGCTTTAACGTTTGTTGGTATATCTTTATCTTCAGCAAAATTTGTAGCACTAACAGAAGTTTGTCCCATGTCACGATCACGAACCGACCGCAGCCTTTTCAAGCGAATAAATTCAAATCGAGAACAAAAAATTTATTTATTGTTATAACTCGCTATAATTTTTTTTTTTCAACGGGGTCCGCCCCTCCGCTTCAACGTCTGCCTACTTATACCTCATCTTCTTACAGCTCTGCTTCATAGCTAAAATTTTTCATCTCTCGGATACTGTTTCCACAGAGAAACTCTATCTTAGTTTTGATTTTAAAGGTTAAAAAGCCAACCGTGCATACATATTTCCTGTTTAAATTTCTTGCTTCCTCTTTTTTATTAAATCTTGCTAATTCTAGAAGAAAAAAAAAGCCAAAGAAAACATTGTGGTGCTATCCTTGTGCTCGGTTCAGTAGGAAATCAGCCTAATAATTTGGGTTTTTGTCTCTTATAAAAGATCATTCTTGGAGATCTTTGGGGGCTGGTTTGTCGTCATTTGCCCGGGCCGGTTTGAAGATCCAGTCCGGCCCTTCTTAGAGCCTCTTCTTCTTCGTGATGTTTCCTATGTTGTTACTAAATCTGTAGGGTAACCATTTTCTCTCGTAAGCCACTCCCTTCAAATGTTGTCTATGCTATGAATGCATTATTACTTTGGAAAGTTGATAAAATATGTGACTTGGGAGTATTGTTTAACTCGAAACTCACCTTTAACTTCCACATTGATCACATTGTTAATAGAGCGAACTGAATGTTAGGCTTTGTAAAGCTCTGGGCAAGAGAAATAGTTGATATCTATATTACTAAAGCTAGGATCGTTATTTAGATCTTTGGCCTTTGCATTTAGAATGGGAAAATCTACTATTAGTTTGATAGTTAAGGAAACAAGAAAGATAATTTGGGAGGAGCTCGTATCCGAATTTATGCCGACTCCTACAACGGAACAATTAACAAAAATAATTAGAGATTATAACAACTTTTGGAAATTTCCAAACTGTTTTGGATCAATAGACGGAAAGCATTGCCAAATTAAATGTCCAGCAAATTCTGGATCACATTATTTTAATTATCTTCATTACTTTTCTGTGGTGCTGCAAGTAGTTGCAGACGCCGACAAAAAATTGAATTTGGAGCGCGAGGAAAGCAAAGCGATGGGGGTACTTTTATTGGATCTACTTTATTTCATCTCATACATAAAGGCAAATTTAATATTCCTCCACCATAAATGCTTCCAGGTTCAACAATCGAAATGGATAATTTTCTTATCGGGGATGAAGCTTTAAAACATTATCTCATGAAGCCGCATCCTAGAAAAACATTAAATAAATTTTAATTTGCGTTTGGCCAGCGCAAGAAAATGTATAGAATGTGCTTTTGGTATACTCTACGCAAAATGGCGCTTTTTATCCAAGGATATGGAAATGAGTCCTAATGATGCTTGCATACTAATAAAGGCAGCATGCATTTTGCATAACTTAATCAGGGAGAAAGATGGAAATGCAGACTTTCATTTCAATAATGCAATGGTGAATATGGAGCACTCCATGACAGTTGACGAGCCTGTACTAAATTCTCATCATGCAAACCGAAGTGGCAATCATGCAGTAAAAGCACTTGATAAATTAGAGGATTATTTAATGCAATTTGAATATGTAATGTAAAATATATTACATTTATATTACAGAAATAAAAGCATATAACAACTTACATTTTTTTAAAACTATAAAAATTACTTACCATCTGTATTGCAAATAGATGCGATTTCTGTCCACAGTTTTCCACCACTATTCTGTTTTTATGATTAATATTATCATCTTGCCATAATGCCGGCCGGCATTGCACTTCAGATATCAAGAGCTCCTTATCAATATTGGCAGTCATGTTACCTCCTAAAACTCTCACAGAATACTGAGCAAAAGTGCGTCAGAAATGAAAAAAAAATATTTTAGTCGCGCGCGCGATTTTTAGAAATCGAAACAGTTTCAATGACTGAATTTGCACGCAGAATATCAATCTTTAGCGCGCGCAATCGCGCGCAATTTCAATGGCCACTACAATGCTTTTTAAATGCATTCGAAAATTGTTTCTGTGGCCGTACCCTAACTAGAGTGGTAGTTAGACTCACATTGCCAGTCCTGTCTGTTCTTCCTCTTACAAAAATCACTTCGATTCGTATTGGGAGAGTGCAAATGAAATTTTTACTTGTTGTCCTAATCTTCCTTCTTATAATGAAAGATTAAATTTAATACAGCTGCTTCCTACTCTTGAGACGGCAAATTTCCGATATAAGCTTAATATTTCATTTTGTAAAGGGTGATATCGACATGCCTGTGATGCTTCAATTTCAATTCATGAGCTCGACACTTGCGATCTAATGACTTTATTTATTTGTGTTTCCATCACACCAACTATGGACACTTTGAGCCTATGACTAGGATGTGCTGTACTTTTACTTTGAATTTCCATTCGATAGATTTTAATATAAATAAGACTCAATTCAGAAAAATCCTCAATAATTGTTCTTGTACTTTAGCTTTAATTTAAGTATTGTGTTTAAGGACCATTGTAGCTAGCATTCTGCCCAAAGACCATTGTAGCTAGCATTTAGCGAAATAAATAAATAAAGGTAAAATTACAGGTATACACGGTGAGGGACTTTTGGTCCCCAGTTTTCGGCTTACAGAGCCTAGATTTTTGGAATTATTTACACGGTAAAAGACTTTTGTCTCTAGAGACCACTAAATTAGGTCTCCGGAACAGCCCTACCAATAGTGGCAGATCTCTTCCACGCAAAAGTTAAAATCTACCACAATTTTTTTCTTTAATTTATTACATAAGTTTGTGGATTGAATCTGAATTTTATTTTTTATTCTCTTCCAATTTCTTTAGTTGGCATAAGCATAACTGCGCCGGCAATAATGAAATATCTATGTGTGTAGGGTTTCACTCTGTGTCTGGATGTACATGTGTGTGTGCGTATGTGTGCGTGGATGGGTGGGAAACTGTAGCTCTCTACGTCGACGCGTTTTCAGGCAGTGCCCAAATATATAGTAAAACACGAAATTTTTGTATGGCAACCCCACGATGGAGTTGCGATTGGTCCCATTTTCGAATTGTACTTGGAATTTTTACGAAAACGTCGTGTACAAAATATGAGCTCTACACCTCGACGCCTTCTCAGATAGCTACCAAGTATATAGTGAAAAACGAAAGTTTCGTATGGCAACACCAAGGAGGATAATTTTAGTCAATTTTTGAAATTTTATTTACCATTGCTATGAAAACACCACGTACCAAATATTTTGTATGGCAACCCTACGAAGGAATTGCCAGATTGGTCCCATTTTCGAACTTAATTTACATTTTTTTTTTATAAACGCCCGTTTTGTTCCATTTTCTGCACGTCGACGAGCTCTCAGGCAGTTTCCAAATATAGGTATATGGTGGAAAACCAAATTTTGTATGGCAACACTAAAAGGAGTTGCCTGATTCAGTCCATTTTTTTTAATTTTATTTAACATTGCTATGAAAACACCATGTAACAAATTTCAGCTCTCTACGTGTACTCGTTGTCAGGCAGTGTTTTATAGCACCCCTAAAAATTACTGAACTGACTTCACTGACTTGTATCCACAAAATAATCGAGAATAACCGTCTCGTATGTCATGTAATCACGGCGACGGTAATAACCGTAGACAGCCAGCCGGACGGGAAAAACCTAATCGTATGTCGCTGCCCTTATTTCCCGTTTCATCCGTAAACCGCACAGAAGGTAATATAACAGAATTCAGTAATGACGTGAAAACTGCATCGATACAGTCTGAAAATATTGTAATTTTATTATTATATTAAAGTAATGAATATTTTCTGTACTTACTTAAATTTCTTATCTCCTCGCACTTTTGAAAGTCAGCTTTACACTCCTTATCTTTCATATTAATTTCGAAGTAAGTACTAATTTTCCTTTTGAATTCATCTCATTTTTTTATAAATTACTGTTTCTTTTCCGGGATACAAATATTTGAAATCAATTTAAATCTGGAATTTATGAATTTTACTTAAAAATTTAAAATAATTAACACTTTGTATTACCAATTCCTGTGCTTTGGAATACTTGTATAAAGGCCAATCAATCGCTCAAAAATGTAAGACAGTTTGTAGATTTCTCATTCAGAATTTCATTTCGTCTTAATACAACAGTTTTCTCCCAGTCACATTTTACTTTTTCCCAATCGGAAAAGTTTAAACTTAGTGATTTCTTCAAGCTATCACTTATTGTTTCGTCAATCTCTTGAACAGTCGAATGGTGGGCATAGTGACATCTGATATCCATTCAAGAGATAGTCATGGATTTTTTTTCCTTAATTTAGTTCTTAAGTAAACATATTGGAAATACAGGCGACCTCCAGGGTTGCCTTCCTCTTTCTGGGTGGGTGTATAATAATACTCCTTAAAAAAAAATATGAATATATATTAAATTTACGTAAATAAATAACTCAATTATTTGGTTCGCAATCGGAGGAAAGTCTTTCGGCGATAATTGAATATTGTAAGAAGTTACGTATTCAATTATTAAAGTTTGGTCTTGTCTGTAGTTTTCTAATAAAAAATTATTTTTTTCTATAGAAGCCCTGTAAAGCAAGTCCTTTTGTATTTTCTTTCAGTAGTGTAGAGAGATTCAACCGTATTGAACTTTCAGATTTAGGAATGTTACTTGTTTGAGATGAGCTTACACATCCATTATTTTGAATCCATTGTTCGACTTTTGAATTGATTGACAGAATTTGACTATCAATGCCAAACTAATAAACAAGGGAATAAATGAAAAAATACATAAAGACAATATTTTATAATATTAAATTTATCGAGTCAATTTGCTCACATGATTTTTTCTCCATATGAATAATTTTTTTCGAAATTCAGAACGAAATCCAAAATTTTTAATAACGTCTCTAATATCTTTTGACAAATATTGAAAGCTTCTAAAAGTTATCCCATTTTCTGAAAATACAGGTATATTTCGCATTTTTAATAATTATTTTATATTTGCAATAATACCATATAACTCAGGCAAAACAGGAAAAATATTCCATTCTTTAAGTAAGTTCTCAAGTTCAATATCACGGGTGTCAAGCAAGGTGTAAATAATTACGTTATTGCATGAAGATTAATACTAGTACTTGGAGTATTAGTACATGCAGTATTGTTATGTAACGAATTACATTCGACAGCCACATTTCTTTCTACATTACCTTGATTAGAAGGTATTTGCCCATGTATAAGCAAACCATTTTCATCGAAAAGGGTGAGAACTCGTGGGTTTTTCTGATTTCCTGCTTCCATTTCAAAAACACAAAAGCAAGGATTAAGCAACTAATTACTTCCTTAAATGAAATTATTCGAGTCTTATTTTTATTTATTTCGAATGGAGCAACAAAAATTATTTTATTAGATTAGGAGGTAAAATGCTGTATAAAAATGTATAAAACAAATAACTTTTAAATAATAATTGAAATAATTTTAATTAAATAACTTTGACGTTCTTGTTAACATGTTGAGCAAATTACCACTAACTTCAATCAATTATGCCATTTTTAAAACAAATTTATTTCAAACCATTTCACCTTATCCCATAGTCACCTTTTGGAGCGACTAAATTTTCATTATAATCAGTAAATTGGTCAGTAAAGAAAACATTTTACGTTTAAAATACTTCAACATTGAATCAAAGTATCCCATTTTAATAATTAAAATTTTAACTTTAGTTCAAAAATGGTTTCATTCGTAGAATTTTTGAAGTAAAGTTGACAATTTTGAATCAAAGTCTCTCATTTAAGAATTATCTCATCTAATACGTGGAAATATTAGAATTAAATATCGGAATACTTGATTAAAAAATGACAACTTCATTTCAAAATTCTATGTATGAAACCATGTTCGAAATAAAGTTAAAATTTTAATTATGAAAATTGGAGGGTTTAATTCAATGTTTTATCATTTTGAATGAAAGACCTTCACTTTGCTTTCTCGGAACATTCAAATATTCGGAATTCAATGGTGTTCATTTTTACTTTTAAGTGAGGACTTTTTTCTGAGTGATACAATGAAAAGAAAAAGGTGAGTTTTAGTCGAATGAAACCAGAAATTTCCTTGAATTAAAGTCGACAAATAAAATGATATATTAATGTGTAAAGTGTTCTTTGTGAAGCTTACGAATTGTAAAATGCATCTTTCTATGCATGAAAATAGCCAAGTTCATAAATTTAATATGAAATCAGTACTAGGTAATCTGGACGTTAGAGATTTAATGAAAAAAGTGAAATGCTTAGCATTTATAGTAGAACATAATTTGTCATTTAAACTAAAGGACCACATGCCAGATTCTATTTCTGCAAGTAAAATTAATTGTCATTGCACAAGGGCACCAAACTCCTTTCGCAAAAAGTAGGTCCATATATCCTGAATAAAATATATTACAAAATCAATGTTTTTCCATAATTATTGACGAATGTACGGTGCGGACATTGCCAATACAATCTTAGGAAAACATAACAACGTATTCACTAAATTACGCTCAGTAGTAGCTGATATATATATGCAATTGAATACACTGTATATGCAATTCACACAGCCGGTATCTTACGCATCCAAAAAGCTGCCAAACGATATTGAGTATTTATAGTTTTTTTTAAAATATAGTAATAAACGACAAAATGAACTGAAGGAATTTCAAGAATAGTTAGTCATAAAGACACATGAAATTTTAATATTGTCAGATACCAGATGGCTTTCAATGTAACAGGTTGTTCAATGTTCATTAAACAGCTGGGATGCTTTAATTTTATAATTTCTGTATGCGTATATGAAAATAGGACAGAAGCTACAAAATCAATTCTCAATAAGCTGATTTCTAACTAATATTAAAATTAATTTTTTATTTTTACAATACGCTATAAAGCTAATAGTAGAATTAAATTAAGTTTCCAATCTGAATAACATAAAATTTATATATTGGGTAGAGATTTTAAATGCAAATTAAAGATATTAATGAAAAACTTTCTCAAACATGTATATATCGACTCAACTAAAGATTGTAAATTCATATATTGTGGAGCAAACGTTTATATAGAATTAGAAAAGTTAAATTCTTCAGAATCTGAAATATTTTTTCAATAATGTCAGAGAATATTATCAGGAAACTGCGCACCCAATTCGATAAAAAATAAATTTAAATTAACCTATTTAAGTAACTTTTTAGATTATGAATATGTAAAAGACAAAAAATTTTCTAATATCTTACCAGATTTATGTTTCCTATATAATCGATTTAAAAAAGCAACACTAACTGAAGATATTCAATTATTATTTACTGAAACGAAAACATTACTAGAATTTAATACTTTAAATGAGAAGCGATTTGAAAGTTGCTCACATTTCTTGGGCTCATTTATACAATAAAAAAAATGTAATATATGTTTACGACATTGTCGACTTTGGCTTCTTATTTATTAAAACTACCCCATAGCAGCGTATGTGCTGAAAGATTTTTCTTTCTTTTAAATTATGTAAAAGGAAAAAACGACGTGATTAATAATTCTATTCTACTTAAACAATATATCAAAGAAAAACACTTAAACTGTACAATTTTTGAACCCACTGAAAAGTTTATAAACTAATTTTTATTTAGACGTAAGTTTCCGAGTGAAATTCAATTAATTACATCCATACACAATTCCTCTGTTATCATCTTACGTGTACATTATGAATATACCTATATTATAAATAAAAGTTATTTATTTAATTTTTAAGCCAAAAGAATATTACGGTTTTTGCTTTTTTTTTTATATTTTTATTTCATTCAATTTGTTAAAACAAAGTTTCAGTTAATTACTACTCTATAGGGTTATGTTTATGTAAGATTTTAAGTTTTCTATAATTTTTTTCGTCTGTAGCTACCCAAACCACATTTGGGCTACTCTAAAAAGCTACGCTAGAAATTTTTCGAGTGGCAACACTGATCCCAGAGGAAAAATGATCGTGTATGAAAGTAGGGATGCAGGAATTAATCGAGGATAATAAATATTAATGAAAAATACGTGTACATGTCTTGTTGAAGAGAAGTGAAACCCGGTTCAAATCATGTTAGGACCCAGGATGCCTGCCTGTATACGATTTTGGAATTTCATTAATGAATCATTTGTCTAAATACCGTTGCAGTTTCAATTCTCCAGTTTAAAACAGATTATGTGTTGTTGCAAATAACGTACCTCAGTTTTATCATTAAAACAATTCTGACTTTTAAAAATCTTTGACGAAATTTGAGTTTATAAGGCTCCGTACAACAAAAGGAAAGAAAAAACGAGACCCCCTAGTGCGTTCGCCCGTCTATCTGTCACAGACCTTATTCTCGAAAATGACGTGACGTATAGGAATTTGGGGTATATCGCTGTAAAGAATTACTTTTCAGAATTCCAAAATAAAATTTTAAAATTTTTTGTGGATTAGATATAAAGATATAGCCCAAAATGTATGGAAAAGTACTTTTCTATCCTCCTGATCTTTTAAGTTTATAAAGCCAACATTTTTAATATTATCAAGGTTAGTAGGCATTGAGTCAGAGATAATAATGAAAACTGTTGTTTTTTTGTCAGTCTCACAGTTGCTAGAAAAAAATGATTTTTGTGTTAACTTATAAGACAACTCTTGTAAAGTTACTCTTGTATCAGTTATCATAGGCAAATTTGGATTAGATTTGAATATTCTTGGATTCGATCGATCGATTGGTCGTTGATAAAGTTCTGATACGGAAACCTAACTGCGTGGGTTGGACTCGCTCTTAACCATTTTTTTTTTTTTATTAATACAGTTGAAGTGGTCACCAAATATTCAATTTTTCAATTTCTGTTTGAATAAAAGAATTTTCTTTTTAAATAACTTTTATCAATTCACTAACCCCTGACTAAATAAATATTCGAGAGTCGGGATTCGAGATTGGAGATTCGAGAGACGGAATTCGATATTCAAGAGTCGTGAGTGGAGAGAATATATAGAATTTATGACTAAAAAGTAAAAAATAAAATACAGATATTAAAAAAACTTTTAAATTAAATAACTTTTGTAAATAAAATGTACTAAAACGTAAAAAATATTTTTTTCTTTTCTCAGTGATATACCGTCGCCTGAATATTGGTTTGCCCCATCCACCAAATTTGACATTTTGAGTTAAGTACGATTTTTAAGATTATTACTGAAGTTGAATTAAATGCTTTAATCAGCTTTTCTCTAAGTTACATATGTATCGAGATAAACCATGTTTTTTTGCCCCATATTATATTTTTTCCACCAAAGTTATAATTGGTTCACCCCAAACCAAATTTTTGTATACATGGGGCATAAAATACATGAAATACTTTAAAATATTTTTTTGAATATTGTTTTGATACACGTGCAGAAATTCAAAACTATATTTAAAAGTGAATTGCTCCATGTGGCTAAGAACACTGCCACGTAGAGTAAATCAAAATCAATTTTGCCAAAATCTTGGTAAGCTCCATGTAGTTTCAACGATATTGCCTTATTCAAATAGAATTTTTGTATTAAAAAAACATGTCAGCAGTACAGGCACAATTTATTTCGGAGTCAATTTTCATGACAGCTGCCAGAAATGAACTTGGAACACTGAATAAGTTAAGGACTGTTTAAAAAAAAAACAAGACCACCTATGAATAATGAAAGCAACAAGAAAAACTTTTTTTTTTGCTATCAAAAAAATTTTTTTATCTATATTATTCACAACCGACATGACATAATTACTACGTGATATAAAATTGGTGAACTTTTTGCTTAAATTTTGTACAGACAGTATCGAACGTATCGGACAATCTTTTATATTGCCTCTTAAAAATGCCTATTTTAGCAGAGTGGTTTTTGTTTTTGTTTAAATTTTCTCTATATTTGTCGATTGGTTCTAGTTTTGGACAATTTGGAGGATTCGCTTCCTTGGATACTACCGGATATGCATTGGGCATCGAAGAAATCTCTCGTTTTTCTGCCGTAGTGGCAAGTTGCTAAGTCCGACCAAAACAAAGCTGATGCATCATGCTTTCTAAAGAATGAAAGAAAAACGCTTCTGAATACACTGGGTGAAGTTCGTTTTCACCTAAGCCGAATTTCATTAGGAAATTTTCATACAAAATTCGGCTCCTGGATTTTGCAAATTCCTTTTTTTCTGGTACTCTGTTCGGTATTTTTTGAGCATGGAAACTTCGTAGGCCTACTCTTCTTTTAATTCGATCGACCGTAGCATATGACATTCCTGCCTTATCAGCCATATCTCTCAACGACAGTTTGGCATTTCGTTTAAAGTTGTCTACTACTTCTTTGGCCAATTTTTTGGTCTAACAAACCTCATTTCCTGCCTGACCCGGACTTTCTTTGGACACTACCTATAAGATTTGCGAAATTTACTGAGAATATTTTGAATGGTCGTCTTTGGAATTTTCAACTTTTTAGATAAGTTTCTTTGAAACATATTCGGATTTTCCATATGGGTGGAAAGAATTAATTTGCGGCATTCCCCTTGGCTGACTTCCACTTTTACTGCATAAGAGTTTTGCATTAAATGGCTGCTATTATAAGTCCACACCTTTTTATAATGCAGTCTACCAGCGGTACCTGATTTTCGTTATCAGGTGATAAGTAATGGAAGCGGAAATAGGTGGTCGGTTGTTTTCTGAAACAGTCCTTATCTCAAAAGAATGTACCGATTAAAATCAACCAAGCTGGACTTAAAGATAAGACAAAGGATATAAAATCTCCTTTAGTTTATCTTCCAAAAATATAAATTACAGTTTTAATGCTCAAATAAGGAGTGTTATTGAGTTATTGGGTATTTTATTTTGTTTACCTTTTTTTTTATTTCCCTTGTTTTTATTTTTAACTTTATTGAATGAACGAAAAGCAAAAAAGGGATATTTTTTATTTATTTGATCACACAATTATTTTATTTGGGGCGGCAAAATTTCAATGGAGAATTTTGTTTGCATTCTCCTACTTTCATTATTTTTTTTTTTTCGAGTCACTTAATTCTGTCTGTTAATGAGTCGAGCCAAGACTTGAAACTTTGCCGTCCTAAATCAAATGATTGAATAAATAAAAAAAATCCTTTTTTTTCGTTTCATTTGTACCGAAGAATAGGAAAAAGGCCTAATTAAACAAATATAAACTTTACCCGGTAAAAAAATCATAAAATTATATTCATTGCGAATGAAGAAATGTATTTTTGTTTAAAAAAACTAGAAAATATTCAAGGCTAAAGAAAGATGTTGAAGTACTAAAATATTTCATTTCACTTTATTAGTAAATTGTTTTGCCCCATATAATACAAGCAATGTAATGTTTGGAAAGGTAGGTTCAAGTTAATGAAATTTTAATGGAAATTTTCTTCTATTGAAACAAAAATAACTAAAGATATAGCTAGACGGAAAACAACTGAGTTTTTATGCAAAATAAAAAAAAATTATCGAATAGTTTTTTTATAATAAAGGCCTCAACTTTAACTGCAAATATTTCAAAACTACATTTTTGCATATGGGCAAAACAATATTCAGGCGACGAACACAAGAAAAGATTCGTTACAAATAAGAAATGCTAGAACTTCAATTAAATCTTAAAAGTTTGGGCATCCATAACTATACTCACAATTGTCTAACTGCAACTCATGCCCAAACTTTTAAGATTTAATCTAAGCGGTAGCATCTCTTATTTGCAATGAATCTTTCCTTGTGTATATCACTGAGAAAAAAATTTTTTTTTTACTTTTTAATCTATTTTGTTTACAAAAGTTATTTATTTTAAAAGTTTTTTTAATATATTTTATTTTCTACATTTTAGTCATAAATTCTATACACTCTCTCGAAACCGGACTCTCGACTTTCGACTCTCGAAACCCGACTCTTGAACCTTGACTCTCGAATTCCAACTCTCGAAACTAGACTCGAACCTCGACTCTCAAGCTTTTGAATCTCGACTCTCGAAATGTGATTCGCGAAACCCGACTCTCGACTTATATCACACACGGACCAAATTGTACAATAACAAGGGTGGTAGTTACGCCACCCCAAAACCCCCCAACACGTAAGAAAATTTGACCCCATTCACTCATTCTAAATCAAAAACACCATGTAAATCCATCCACGTTTACTACCCTAAAACTCTTCATCACGAACGGCACTCTCAGGCACTCAGGCGCTTATGAATTCAGGTCTGTGAGTTGAGGGAAAGTTATTAATTAAAAGTGATTTTCTTGAGGAAATTAATTGTTATTTATTATGTGAAATATACATGTAACAACAACCACAAATTTCTAAATATTTTCTTGGTATCAGTAACCGATTAAACTTCCTTTTCTATCCAAAATCCATTCCTTTCTGCTGGGGCGCTATTATTGAACTTGAATCGTGTAAAGTTCATACGACTTCTAAAAGCTGAATTACATAAAAAATATTTAATTAAAAATTTAACATGAAATTTAGCTATTGGAAGCGTTTTGACTTTACTCAGTTCGAGTTGCATAGCACCACCCTTGGATCTGCAGCCATTGATTGGTCGTCAATATTTTCAACGGGGAATATTCTTAACGTTTTCTTCGATGATTATTCATCAACGTTTTCATCGGTGATCTTCCATCAAACTTTTCATCGAAGATCATTCATCGACATTTTCATTGATATTTACTCCTACAGAAAGACTTCACTACCCAGCCTAGGACATCCTGTGTAAAATTCATGGAAGTTTTCGTGCAGAAATGGGTCGAAGATAGCTGCCAAAGGTTCAATACAGCTTCAATGCGATATGCAATCCCTTTTCCGCTGGGACCTTTATATGAATTCTTGTATTTTCATTGTAGTGGAGATCTTAATCCTTATCAGCACGGTTTTATGAAAGAAAGGTCAACAACAACAAATCTGCTCCACTTTACATTTACCTGTATCGAATCGTTTAAGCCTGGTTGCGAAACTCACTGTATTTATACAGATTTCAGCAAGGCTTTTGACAAGCTTCCTCACTCTTTTTTGAGATCTTTAGGCTTTCCAATTTTATTGTTGAATTGGTTATAATCCTACATGAAACTTAGGATACAGTTCCGTTCTGCTCTGTCTGAAGAAAAAACGGCTTACTCTGGTGTTCCACAGGGCAGTCACTTATGGCCAGAGCCAGACTTGGAAGACGGGTGCTAGCCCGATGGCCCGGTGGTCGTTGCGCCGTTCGTATCTGCGTTAATCGCGACCACATGTATTTAACACGTACTCTGGACGAACGTTGCGGCTGCGGTGAGAGGAAAGCTATGAGTTAAAAATACTCAGAAATATCCCACATCTTTTAACTACTGACAGGACGTAGGGCCAAGACGAACGTTGCGGCTGCGGTGACAGGAAAGCTATGAGTTAAAAATACTCAAAAATGTCCCACACCTTTTAACTACTGACAGGACGTGGAGCCAAGATAGCTTCTGGGTGTTGCCAAGATAGCATTATATATGTAAAATTTAGTAGTCTTGTAGGTTCAAATGTATTCAGTTTTTATAAAGCATCTGACGTTATTTTTAGCATCATATCATCTTTTCTTTTCTCTTACTATCAGTGTCCATTTTGCTACGAAGGTCACTGGAAAGGATTCCAAAATCTTCGAAAACTTATTCCAACATTTCATATTTCCACGTCAGTTAGAACAAAAGAGCATCAATCGATTCAAAAATTGGTGAATAGAGTTTTTGTTTTGTTGATATACTGGAGTCATCATCTTGTGATTCAAAATGTTCGAGTCACTTCTTTCCTGTTATTGTTGCTTTAACGTTTGTTAGTATATCTTTATCTTCAGCAAAATCTGTAGCACTAACAGAACTTTGTCCCATGTCACGATCACGAACCGACCGCAGCCTTTTCAAGCGAATAAGTTCAAATCGAGAACAAAAAATTTATTTATTGTTATAACTCGCTATAATTTTTTTTTTTCAACGGGGTCCGCCCCTCCGCTTCAACGTCTGCCTACTTATACCTCATCTTCTTACAGCTCTGCTTCACGGCTAAAATTTTTCGTCTCTCGGATACTGTTTCCACAGAGAAACTCTATCTTAGTTTTGATTTTAAAGGTTAAAAAACCAACCGTGCATACATATTTCCTGTTTAAATTTCTTGCTTCCTCTTCTTTATTAAATCTTGCTAATTCTAGAAAAAAAAAGCCAAAGAAAACGTTGTCTTGCTATCCTTGTGCTCGGTTCAGTAGGAAATCAGCCTAATAATTTGGGTTTTTGTCTCTTATAAAAGATCATTCTTGGAAGTCTTTGGGGCTGGTTTGTCGTCATTTGCCCGGGCCAGTTTGAAGATCCAGTCCGGCCCTTCTTAGGGCCCCTTCTCTTCGTATTATTCATAAATTATGTTTCCTATGTTATTACTAAATCTGATGATTTAAAACTATATAAATCTATCGACTCGCATTGCGACTATCTCAAATTGCAGGATGACCTGAACAGACTTGTTGAATGGTGTGAAAATGGTGTGACTTGGGAGTCTTGTTTGACTCGAAACTCACCTCTAACTTCCACATTGATCACATTGTTAATAGAGCGAACTGAATGTTAAGCTTTGTAAAGCTCTGGGCAAAAGAAATAGATGATATCTATGTATATTACTAAAGCTTTAACTAGAGTGGTAGTTAGACTCACATTGGAATATGCCAGTCCTGTCTGTTCTCCTTCTTACAAAAATCACTTCGATTCGTATTGGGAGAGTGCAAATGAGATTTTTACTTGTTGTCCTAAGAGGTCTCGAATGAAGGGATAGACTTAATGTTGAATGAAAGATTAAATTTAATACAGCTGCTTCCTACTCTTGAGACGGAAAATTTCCGATATAAGCTTAATAATTCATTTTGTAAAGGGTGATATCGACATGCCTGTGATGCTTCAGTTTCAATTCATGAGCTCGACACTTGCGTTGCACCTACTATGGACACTTTGAGCCTATGACTAGGATGTGCTGTACTTTTACTTTGAATTTCCATTCGATAGATTTTAATATAAATAAGGCTCAATTCAGAAAAATTCTCAATAATTGTTCTTGTACTTTAACTTTAATTTAAGTATTGTGTTTAAGGACCATTGTAGCTAGCGTTGTGCCCAAGGACCATTGTAGCTAGCATTTAGCGAAATAAATATATAAAGGTAAAGTTACAGGTATACACGGTGAGGGACTCTTGGTCCGCAGTTTTCGGCTTACAGAGCCTAGATTTTTGGCATTATTTACACGGTCAAAGACTTTTGTCTCTAGAGACCACTAAATTAGGTCTCCGGAACAACGTTATCAATAGTGGAAGATCTGCCACAAACAAACATTTCGATTCTTACACCTCTTCCACGCAAAAGTTAAAATCTACCACAAATTTTTTCTTTAATTTATTACATAGATTTGTGGATTGCCTCTGAATTTTATTTTTTATCCTTTCCCAATTTCTTTAGTTGGCATAAGTATAACTGCGCCGGCAATAATGAAACATCTATGTGGGTAGGGTTTCATCCTGTGCCTGGATGTGCATGTGTGTGTGCGTGTGTGTGTGCGTGTATAATTGTTCGTGTAGGTATGCATTCATATGTGTGGGAGACTGTAGCTCCTCTACAGCGACACGAAGCAGCTGCCCGATCGGTCCCATTTTCGAATTGTATTTGGAATTTTTATGAAAACGCCGGGTAGAAAATATGAGCTTTCCACCTCGACGCCTTCTCAGACAGCTACCAAGTATATAGTGAAAAACAAAAGTTTCGTATGGCAACACCAAGGGGGGTAACCCGATTTAGTCAATTTTTGAAATTTTAAAAACAGGTCAGCTTAATAAATAAATAAAATAAATAAATAATTTTTTTTGTTTTCTTGAACAAACTTCGCAACTCACTTTTCTTTCGAGTCGCAGTCGCTGGTAATAATTTAATTAAAGCAACCAAGAACAAAAGTACTTTTATTGTACTCTATTAAATAAAAAAAAATCCATATAACTATAGCTCATATGTACTTTAATAAATTGATAATTATACTTTTGCATTCATGTCTGTTTGCTTCCGATTCTTTAAGAATGTCAAAAACTTTGTCTTCATATGTAGGCCATTACTGCAAAAAATTATAAGTTTGTGCAGAAAATTGTCCTTAGAAGTCATACAAAATCTGAAAGTTGTAAAGTTTCTGCTCATCCTTACTGTTCTTATTTAATAAATATAATTAATCTATAAGTAAAGCATATTCAGTGAAAAAAAATTAGTTTTAAATTTAAAAATCAGACCTAAGAGTGTGAAAGTAGCACTTGATATATTTTATGATATAAAAACTTAGAAATAATATTCTTGCGCTTACCAAATCCGAAGTCGAACAAGTCATTTTCGCTTTTGTTTATTAAGTCCCTTCGACGATCACCTGTTTGTTTCAATGCTTAGATATAATTGCTGTTCATCGCAGATTTGGTTGATATCATTTGGTAGACTAGTAGCTGTTTTATTTTTCTCCTTGCACAGATTTGTATCAGACAATCTTTTTCTTTTAAAATGTGAATTTTTTTATTTGGTTGCTTTTTTGGGTTATGTATTAAATCTATTCCACAGACTTTGCTGTTCTCTACTCTCATCTCAGTGACAGAAGCAAAGAACTGGCTGCTGCGGTTGCAGCCACTTTTTCAGATTTTTATATATATTTTTATTTTAATATTAATAAAAATGTGAAAATATACATATTAACAAATATGTTAAGAACAAAATATGTATATTGTTGCTTTATTTATTTTAATTGAAATATAACATAAATGCTCAACTGTTGCTTATAAAGTTGGTAAACTGATTCTTCTCTAAGTAATTATGAATATTAAATTAAATTATTAGGATTGTACAACCAAAATGCTGCCTGTACGGTCAAAAAGTTGTGTTCGTACGACTTTTCAATATTAAAAACATGGCAACCCTGGTACTGAGCCTTTGGACAGCCAACGCACTTTATTATGTAAAAAAACGATCAGAATATTGGCTATTTACTTCCTCTAATAACTCAGAAAATTCTCTGTGAGAAAGTCCTTTTGCTATTATTTGGTTTACTACCTTAGTGACTAAATCCATCAAACATACAAACTCTTTTTGAAACATCTATGTGCAAAGTGCTTCCTGATGAATCACGCAGTGAAACGAAAGTACGTTGTGATCGACGATTTTTCGAAAGCTCATGAATGTTCTACCACTGACCTGGTAACGCTTCTACTCGCTTTAAGCTGGAAACACAATGCGACAGCCATCAGCGCTCATCAGCTCAGATTGCATTCTATTCTATTATCAGATATAGGAATAAATTGAAATTTGAGCTGATGAACTCTGATGACCGTAGCATTGTGTTTCCCGCTTTAGTTTTGAGTGTGCCGTCGGTGAGTGTTGAGCAAGATTAGATAAAGCTTAATTTAGATGCATGCGATCTGCCGCGCATTTTAATGTGTCCGCAGGATTAATATATTTGTTTGGGAATTGCAATATTGCAGTTAATTTTTCAGTATGTACTATTAAACTACTCTAGAGCAACAAGTATTATTCTAATGAGCCGCAAGTTGACAACCTCTGGTCTAGGGCATAAGATCCATTTTTAAACCTTAAATGTAACGCATAAAAATAATACTGCTAGAGCAAAATGGATTGAACACCCACGCACAATATTAAAAGTTATTTTGATTATTGTATGTCCGTCTGTCTGTGCTTCCATCCGTCTGTCCGTTCGTCCATCCGTCCGTCTGTGCGCTAGATAACTCGAGAACGCGTGTACTTACATAGCTGAAATTTAGCACACAGGCTTTTAAAAAAACAAAATAGTAAGAAACAACTACCACATTTAATCAAAATGGCCAAAAATTGGTTTGCAATTACTTTTCGTTCGTCCCAATGTAATGCAACTATTTCTGCCATGCACATCGCATTTTTTTAATTTTTATAATTTTCAAATCTGACACCCTCCACTATTGATATGGACCCTTGATTTATATGAATTTACAGCTGATAAGATTTCCAGCTGATTTTTTACGTTTTTGATCGGACTAGTTAAATGACAGATTTTTGGGTATTATTTTCAAAAAACAACATCAATCGTTTTGTTGTAAAATATATAATTTTCAATTCATTTGCTCGACGTTTCGGGTCCGTGCGACTCTTCTTCATACTGACATCATAGCAAGTTAATTGTCTTTTGTTCTAAGTCAATTTTAATTTATTAACAATGTCTTTTTATACTATTGTAATTGGATTTCTATTCTGTTTATTTGTTACTTATTATAATTATTTTTAAAAAATCATTTATGCGCCCTGGCAAAGAAGACCTCCTGAAGAAGGGCCGCACTTGAACCCGAAACGTCGAGCAAATATATTGAAAATTTTATATTTTACAATAAAATGATTGGTGTTTTTCCAATACCCAAAAATCTGTCACCTTAATTTAGACGAATTATATTTAAAGCTGGGTATATTGTATCCAAAGAATCTTAATTCAATCATAGACAACTCACCTGACCCCATATTACACTCATCTCTCTAACTATCAACATAGTTGATAAATCGAAAATATGTAAAAAGATTATCACAAGTCGAAGACGTATGTATTGTTGAGTAATGTCATAATGTCTTTAGTCCACCATAGATCTTGGGTACATTCAACAACATTAATGTGATCATTCCAGGATAGTCAATTATTAAAAGTCAATTCAAGATCCGAGCCTTAGTTGAAAATGATAAGCATACATACTCGTACCATTTATGGATTGAAAGTTAAAAAAATTCGTTATTTCTTCATCTATATAAGCTTTAAAAATATTTTTTTATATTTCAATCAGCTACGTTACGTTCTCATTTCAATTAATTTCGTTCTTCCCGTTGTTCCACAATGTGTTTCTGCCCAAACAAAAAGAACCTTTTAATAAAATTTCATCAAGGTCATATTTTTCAGATTAGTTCCTATAAAGTACATAAAAAATCTCTTAACTTGCGAGTCTTAATAACAATCGAATTACTTACGTATACATATATACATGTATGTAACAAACTCATTCAATAAATTATGAACGTAATCATGTCTAACACAAAACAAAACACTTCAATGTACTCAGTAAATATTGGATTCGGCATGTGGTCTGGCGTATTGCTCTTTTTAATCCCTCATTCAACAAGAATCACTTTAAGTAATCGGCGGGCGTTGCATTATTAGCTCAATTTTCACAAAGGGGGAGCTAAATCAAACGAATAAGGGCGGCTGTTTTTAATTGAAAAATTGCATTCGGCATTGTTTGATATCCAACTCCAATTGGCGGGGATGATTTATTGCGAATTATTACTGATTGCAAATTTGCATTTTGGAGCGTGCTGCGGCCACAAAAGACTAGACCACTTGGAGGCCCTTTGATTAGTATAGTTCAGTTCAATTGAAAGAATATACAAGAAAACACCCTTTTTTTCATATGTCCTGCTGCGTTTGAGATCATCATCGTCAGTAGTTCAATTAGGAAAAATTTCATTTCATAATAATTATTTTACTCGTACACACATACGCATATATCTATATTTTTATACAATGGTAAATCAACTAGTCTCTAATCAGATTTCTAGGCTGGTGATGATTGTGCATTGTTCTGTTACTATACGTGAATACAGCTTTTAAACTTTTCACAATTTATCGGATATTACAAAACTGCTGGTAAATCGGTAAGCAATTCCACATTGCTACGACGCTGCATCTATCTGATCGAATAACAATTCACGAATAAATTGCCAACTTCCCCAATAAATTGTGTCAAGGTGCATTCTCAGACGTCACGTTCATAATTTTTCTAATCTACTAACTGGGACGCAATTTTTACGTTCAGTACATCGTCTAACGTCTTTTCTAGACGATTAAGATAAGCGGGGAAAAATGTGCATAGACCCTCAAGTCATTATGATGGTTCATTGTCGAGAGTGCAATGTATAAAATGCAGGTAAAAACGTGCACAGGCTTTAATGCACGCGAGTCGGTGAGTAAAGTGAACGTAACGATCATCGGCTGGAAATTTTCCAATTTCCACGAGCTATAGCTATTTTCTCTATGGCCTATTACAATGGTGCGCACTAAGCTATCGGATTATTAGATCAAAATTACAACTCAGTTAGGCGCATAAAATTATCTTCAATATAATGGGCTGAAATACAGCAACTACTGATAGCACTCCTCCGGTTAATTTGATTCTACATATACATACATACATATGTATGTAGAAGAAAACATTGCACTCGCTCTATGCACTGTACTTTTCCTTTAATAGACGGCGTATGGTTTTATACCTATCTATGGAACTGATAAAATTTATTTGAAACAAAAAGAAGAAACAAATCCACGGCACAAGACAATGAACGAGAGTCGAATACAAGAGCATTTCTTATAGCTTTAGAGATATTCTCTCTTTAAGGATTAGTTGAAAAAATAATTATGTAAACATCAGCTCAGTTAGAGTAGATGGAGAGGAAGAAACATTTTTTTTTTGGCTCGTGCGATATCATTGATTGTTCGCAATAAAATCAGCACACTTCTAATGAAAGTAAGTATGGTAAGCCTTTATACAATGCTACGCGTTCATAAACAAATTGGAATTATTAAAAAGTTGCCTTGGTATAAACTACAGCACAAGAGAATGTCAAACGCTTATAAATTCTATTGAATAAAAATTCAAAGAATTAAAATTTTATTGAATGTAGTTGAGACATATGCAGGGTATCCCGTAAGCGGTCTGGTACCTAAAGGCTATGGATAGGTTATGCTTAGATAAGCAAAAAATTGTATTGAGGAGAGGGGAGGGGGATGGAAATCCTAAAGGTTTTCGATATAACAGGACTTAAATCTATTTAGGTAGATTGACAATCGTTGGACCTTTCCAATAATCTTTAAACTTTTCCCATCCTCCTCTTCATTTTGAAGTTATGATTAAAAAAAATTCAAATTTTGGAATTTTAATTCCTTTTTGGTTTTTTATTTAACTTCTATTTTTTTTTTTTTTTCAAAAACACGTCATCAATATTAATTTTTCATATTGAATTTAAGAAGCGCAAACTCTTCTCTTTAAAATTATCTATTATACTCTGTACCCAAAATGTAACTCTCCTTGCGTTTTTTTTGCATTTTTTCTTAAACATGTCCAGTGAAAATGACTTAAAAAGCTCGCCCTTAAAAGAAAATTGCCTACTTTTTGGCACTATGTACTTAAACTTTTTCGCTGGATTTGCTTAAGAAAAAGTGCAAAAAATGCAGAACGGGTTACATTTTGGGTACAAAGTATGATAAGTCATATTAAAGCCAAGCTTTTGGTATTCTTAAATCCAATATGACGAATTAATGTTTATGAAGTGTTTTCTGAAAAAAAAAAAAAAATAGTAGTTAAATAAAACAGAGTTAAAATTTCAAAATTTTAAATTTGTTGAGCCATAACTTTAAAACAAAGAAGAGGAAGGGAAAACTTTATAGACTATTGGAAAGGAAGGATATAAATCTAACAAATTTTAAGTCGTTATCATAGGGCGTAACATTCAAAAGAAACATGGTGATCTATAAAAACATACCTAAATAGCTATTTTTTTTATTTCCGTTTTTATGTAAGAGAATCTGCTGACGAATATTTACGCGATTATGTATATATTTCAGTCAAAACCCACTGGAAAAAGGAGCGCTCTAAGAGCCCTCCTAAAGTGCTTCCCTGGAAACTCGTAGCGCTTCTTTTCCCTATCCCAGTTCATTGCTTTTTAACATAGGCATGTCCGCAGAGGCAAACTTTTCAATGTTGCTCTTAAGAAGCACTCTAAATGATGGCCGAAGAAGTTTTTTGAATGTGTCTTTTCGAAAGCTTTAATGAGCTTTTTGGATAATCATTGCAGTGCTTCTTCCTTAATCTCATAGAGGAGGCTTTCAAGAGTGCTTCCTGAGAGTTTATAAATACATTTAAATCTAGAAATCTACAAATTTTCACAGCACAGAAAGTACGATATTTTTTATTTGTTATTTAAATTCATTTATTATTGAAATCCAATAAAAGTTGAAAATTAATACGTGAAAATACATTTCTTATGTTGAGTTTTTCAGTTTGTATGTTGTTTTGTAAAATTTATTCATTGCCACACAGAATCCTAAAAAAACAAAAAATTCATTACCGAATTATAATTAAACATTCAATTTACCTATAGCTTGTGGATCTCCTTTTTAATAAAAACTCACTTTTATTCCTAACGAAAATAACTTTACTCCGCACTGAACTTCACACTCAAAATGAGAAATTCGTTACCTCGCACAGTGGAAAAATCCACAGTTTAGATACGTGGAAAATTAGATGAGATCACCCCTTGTTGCACTTCAATCTGCTGGAGCTCATCAAATAATATTCTATAGCGCTTCCAAGGGATGGCTCTAGAAGCACTTGAGTAACTTTGCTTATTTTTCTGAATAGATCAGTAAATATGCTTCTAAAGCGCTGCCAAGTGATGGCTAGAGATCACGCTTAAATTGGGCACGTTATTCAAGTGCCAAGTCGAGGCATCACTAATTTTATATTCTAGAAAAGCGTTGCAAATTTGTGTTCTACCTTTCCAGCCTTTGTATGTTATTAGTTAGGCTATGCTACTACTGTTTTACTATTATTATTAATTTTTTTATTCCTTGCGAAATTATGTAATCAACAGTTTTTTCAAACTAATTGTTTCAAATTCTAGCATTAGATGTTGCCATACGAGAAATCAATGCATTTTTATCTTTGCTTTATTGTTTGCTTACACAAACATAATGTGTCACCCTCAGAATTTCCAGTTACATTACCTCCGAGCTTAGATCAAATAACGAAAGGATAGGCTACCTTATATAAAATTCGTGTACGTGTGTAAGTTTTACTAATAAATTAAAGTGTTTTAAGTAAAATAAAAGTGAAATAGTTATAAAAATAAACAGCCGTGGTAAAAAAATTAACGTTTTCCAATGCCGGTTTGTTTGCTTACAATTGAATTGTCATCGGGTGTCTTGTTTGATGCCAGTCAAGTAAAGGCAACGACAAGAAATATTATCAGCAAATAAATGGGGCATTTGGAAGATTCTTAAAAATTTTTAATTTAAAAAATTATTTAAAAATGTTGCGATATAATGAGTATTTTCTATTAAAATTCGTTTATTCGCAAGTTTACTTTTATTTTTCCAAATTTTGCAAATTAGGTTTCCTAAAGATAAGTTCCTGTGTAAAAAATTGCTTGAAGCTATTGGGCGGATTAGTTTTATTTGCAACTTTTTTTTTAACATAAGATGCCAAAAGCAATAGAAGCTAAAAGGTCACTGGGGACTAAATGAGGTACACAATTCGTCCAGGAGGCATTTACAAGTATTTATTTTGTATATTGCATTCTGGGGATACGTGAACCTAATTCTCCTAACTGTAACCTCCCCGTGGTGGTCCCTGGAAACAAGTCACAATGTGCATAAGCAGAAAAGAACCCATTTTGACTTGACTAAAGAGAAGAAGGACCTATTCTACTTTGCTCAATATGCAGAATAATTATATAAACATACATATAATATTCTCTATCAAATAAATTATTCATAAGATGCACATCGAAAGTCATAATGAGTAAAATAGAATAGAGTATTAACAAATTTAAATACATATCAGGCTATGTACTTTTCCTTATGATTATATCGCAAATAGTGTTTTTTGTTTTTGTTTTGAAAAATAATTCGAATAACAGTGACAGAAAATTATGATTCTTCAATTATTTAATAAAATATCAACCACTAAATTATGTGCCACTCTGAAAATATCGTAGTTTGCTACTTCCATGACTAAACAAACACATGGATGCGATTCTTCTACATGAAGAAAAATGCCTAAGTTTCTCTTCCTCATAGCCTATCCTTTCGTTATATGATCTAAAATTGTGTTGTTGGTAAATTCAAATCTAACTCTGAAGTAGTTGAACATTGTCAAAATGATTGATGAGTTTTATTTGATGAGCGGCTTCAGTAAAATAAAATTTGCTCAAGCAATAAATGGTGCCAAACAACTTACAAAGAAAAGTGTCTGGCCAGCAGCACAGAGAGCATATCCCCTTACCTGCTCCTCATGCAAAATGTTTTATAAGTTCCAAAAACATTCTATGAAAACCTGACAGACATATCTAAAATCTCACTATGCTTATGCAATCCTACTGCTGTGCAGATGTCCGAAATGCTTTGGAGTACAATGCACACGAATACCACAAAATCATATAGGTTTGCATTTGCATGGATACACTGCGTGGAGACACTGGGGGAATCTGCTCCTCCATATTCTACGGTGGCACGGTGGTGCAAAGAGTTTAAGTTGGGTAGAACATCCACAGAAGATGAACATCGCGAGGGACGGCCAACCTCGTCCCTCACTGAGGAAAACGTGAAAAAAATCGAAGATATCGTATCAGCAGACCGAAGAGTAACCATCAGACATTTAGCTGAGGTCACAGGGATCTCATATGGCACCATCCAAAGCATTTTGACCAGCAAAATGAATATGAAGAAGGTCTCCGCGCGTTGGGTACCGAGAATGTTAACGGACGAACAAAAGAAAAAGCGAGTTGACACTTCAAGAGCCAATCTTGCAAAGTTCCAGGCTGACCAAAAATATTTTTTGTCTCGATTTGTGACCATGGACGAGACATGGATCCATCATTTTGATCCTGAGACCAAACAACAATCGATGACTGGGAAAAGGCCATCCTCACCGACGCAGAAGAAGTTCAAAGTCTCGAGCTCGGCGGGCAAGGTTATAGCGTCCGTTTTCTGGGATGCTGAGGGAATCATAATGATTGATTACCTGGAAAAGGGAGCTACTATAACGGGCTCCTACTACGCTGATCAAATAAGACGACTGCGAGAAGCCATAAAGGAAAAAAGACGGGGCAAACTCCGAGCGAAAGTCATGTTTCATCAGGACAACGCTCCTGCACACAAAGCCGAAGTTGCGATGGCTGCCATTCGAGAAGCAGGCTTCGAACTGGTCGAACACCCGCCCTATTCTCCAGATTTAGCACCCAGCGATTTTTATTTGTTTCCTCGGCTCAAGGAACACCTCAGGGGCAAGAAATTTGAGGATAATAGCGAGGTGATGGCTGCTGTAGAGGCATTTTGGGATAGCCAAGATAAAGATTTTTTTTTGAAGGGTATTTTAGGTTTAGAGAAACGTTGGACTAAATGTATCGACTTGTTAGGAGACTATGTAGAAAAATAAATTAAATTTAAACTAGAATGCGTTGTTTTATTATACTCATTATCATTACTTTTTGATCACCCCTCGTAGTGATTTGTTTGAATTTTCAAATTGCACACTTTTATGCATTTATGTTCCACTGCGCTTTTGAGAACAGAAATCGTGAGCTTTTTTTGGTGTTAACCCCCCTTTAATGGGCGTCATACACGATCCGTTTTGCCGTCGTTTTAAAACCACGTTTCAGTCGAGATAAGAACCTAAAATGTGGTCAAGAGAAAGCCCCACACATGTAACAACTTCACCATGTTTTCCCATCATCTTGTAAATACAAACTTCCATCCGTAATTATAGTTCAAGTCATTTCAATTATACATGCATAAGCAAATTTGTACAATAATTGTGTTATTTTCTTATTCTCATCGAAGTTCTCAAAGCTTTTCTATTTGAAAAATGCTCAATATTTGAGGTTCGCGGCTATGCGTAATTAATTTAACATACTTGCGCAAAAAAAATAGTTTTATTCGCACTTTCACATTTTTTATCTTTATTCATAAAAAGAGTTTGATTTCTTTCTTCCTTTTCTTGCCGTGCACATTTTAAATTTAAAACACTCAAAAATCTCGCCTGCTTCTTAACTTATTATTAAGTTAACTTTGATTATAAACTAGCAAAACCACGTTTTAGCGGCAATCACCACACACGTAATGCTTTGCACACGTTTTATCCACGTTTTGAGAAAGATTTCTGGGCATAACCAGAATTCTGGTTTTAGTAGACATCCGAACTTCAAAACGTGGTGTTCGCCACACACGTTCCATTTTGATTTGGGTTTACTGTAAAACCACGGCAAAACGGATCGTGTATGCCCGCTTAAGAGGAGTCAGTACTCAGCAAAAGTTTCAATTTAGATACCAGCAAGCCTGTAGGCAATAAAATATACTATACGTAGGTTTGTTTCCTGAAAGTGAGAAAATTTATATGAAATTAGCCTAGACCTAGACCACAGAGCACATTAGAGACATCTAGCGTAAAAGACAGAAACCCAATATGCGACATAATTATACAATTTAAGACGAAAAATGAATACTTGCCGTTCAAATAAATTGAATTAACTTTCCTATATTTTTTTTACAACATAATTGTTAAACATATGTATTATTTTGCTTTGTCTTTCAACAACTTTTAACGAAATAACGTAATTTTTCGACGGTGAAATATTGGGGGGAAAAAACAAGTACTATTATAGTCAAATAATTATAAAAAGCGCAACTAAATGTAAAAAAAACTTGACGTTATTTGCTAGATCTAGGCTTTATCTTTCTCAAATAGTCACAATCTAAAGAAATAAGAATACCTAATAACAGGAATTTGATTTAAAAACTTCAATTTTTGGCATTTCCGAGCTTAATATCTCCGTTCTAATGCATTTTTTGTTTTTATTTTTCCCGACGTTATTTACTAGACTTCTTCGTTATCTTTAATTTAAGATATAGATCATTATTCTGCTGTAAATGCTTTGCCAGAAATTCGCATTGAAAAATGTACGAAACTTGCAAATCTTGGTACTTACTCTTCTTAAGTCCCATTATCTCGCAAACCTTTAGGATTTCCTCTCACTCACGCATACAATTTTTTGTTTGCCTAAATATGGCCTATCCATAGCCAGAGGGTGCCAGACTGTTAGGGACACCCTGTACAGAAAGATAACAAATTTTTAAAGAATCATTGCAAGCTGACTTAATACAAATAAAAGAAAAAGTTATAATTGGTATAAAACCAATGATATTATATTTGGTTTGACTTTTTTGTTGTTTTGTTGTTTGTTGTGGAAAACCAAAGTTTTGTAAGGCAACACCACAGTGAAAATTGCCCGGTTTAGTCAATTTTCTAAAAATTTAATTTAATAATTTTATGGAAGAAGAAGAAATTTCAGTTCTCTTCGTTGTCGCATGCCTGAGAACCCGTTCAAATATATAGTGAAAAACGAAATTTTTGTATGACAACCCTATAAAGAACCTGATTCGTTTCATTTTCGAACTTAAATCTGCCATTTTTTTAAAAAGGCCATGTGTGAAATTTCAGTTTTCTAATTGAACGCGTTCTCGAGTTCGCATGAGTACAGACAGACAAACAAACAGACGGATATAATGCTCAATCTATTTTGCTCTACTAGTATTATTTCTATGGGTTACAACCTCCATCACAGTAAGGCTGCGTCAGACAATTTGATGCTGCTCCTAAGCAAGCAAGGCATAGATGTGGCTCTAATCCAGGAGCCGTGGATCCGTGGGGCCAAGGTAAGAACATGCATACTTGTTTAAAAAAAATCCTTCAAACATTAATGTTATCTAATTTCATCAGTAAGGACCTTGTGGTGTGGCTAGAGTTGGGGACCAATAAATGCTGGATGATTTCAGCATACATGCCGTATGAGGAGCCGTCGCCCCCTTCCGAGGATTTGAGACTGATGATCGAGGCTGCTGAGGCGAGGAAGATCAATCTCTTGCTTGGATGTGATGCTAACGCCCATCATACTGTATGGGGTAGCACCGATATAAACCCGAGAGGTGAATCTCTTTTCAACTTTCTTTTAGGAACTAAGCTTTTAGTATGTAATAGAGACAGCACGTCAACTTTTCGAACGGTTAACGGGAGTGAGGTCTTAAAACTAACCCTAGTCACTTGTTCGAAGAGCTACACGGTGCATAACTGGAGAGAGTCTGACCAGGCATCTTTATCAGACTACGCTTGAATACTCTTTGAGTTTGTAATTGCTGTAAAGCATGTTAAAGCTTTCTTAGGACCATTTCTGTGGTGTAGTCACATACAGGTTGGAAGTTTCTCCACCCGAAGGGCGGAATAGATGTTGCTGTTGATACTATCACCGATATGTTGAATGAGGCGTTCGGGAAACTTGTCCTATTAGCAGACCCAGTGGCAAATTTAAGCCGCCATGCTGGAATGCGGAGCTGGGTCATCTTAGAGAAAAATCGCGAAGGCTGTTTAATGTAGCGAAAAAGCTACAAAACGGGCGGTCTGTTCGTTTGATCCCCTTAAGGCATAAGGGGTGGATGGGCTGAGACCCATTATGCTTCAGAAGGCACTGAGGTACATTATTAAATGGCTAGTGCCGATTTTTAAAAGCTGCCTGAGGCTTGGGTTCTGGCCTAGGGCCTGGCGGGACGGGAGGTGAGGGTAATCTTAATTACTAAGGCAGGCAGAACGGGCCATATGAAGGTGCTATCACCACTCCTGTGGCTACTGATAATTGATGAATCCTCACCAAATTAGAGAGAGAGGGATTTAAGACAGTTGCCTACGCAGATGACATATGCATCCTTGTAACTGGAAATTTATCTCAACTATTAGTGAAAGGCTCGAGTATGCGCTGCTTAAGCTGGATAACTGGGCCAATAATAGTGGAGTGATGGTAAACCCCTCGAAGACAAAGCTGGTCCTTTTTACAAGAAGGAGGCGGGTACAAAGTTTCAGACTTCCAATTTTGGGTGGAGAGGATCTTGCTCTCTCCAGTGAAGCAAAGTGTTTGGGAATCATACTCGATTCCAAGCTAAGCTGGAAGGTTAATCTAGAAGAACGCATGAAGAAGCCCAGCGTGGCCCTCTACACATGCAAGAGAATATTTGGCAGAAATTGGGGATTAAAACTCAAAATGGTACGGTGGATGTACACAGCCATAGTTCGGCCCATCCTCTGCTACGGCTCCACGGTCTGGTGGATGGCACTGACGACAAAATGTAACCTGGATGTGCTAAATTTATAAAAACCTTTAAAAATTAAAAATGCTTTCACATTACACAATTTACTTCACAGCACTTTACACAACTTTCTTAAATGTAAACTATTTTCAGTTACACGTCAGAAATAAGAACCTTACTCTTTTTTGAATCAATCCAACACATTGTATGCTCATTGGAACGAATCAGAAAACTTCACCTGCATTGAAAAACAGAGAAACTTACACATATACGAGTGTTTCATAATTGGTCCGCATTACTCAAGAGTTTGATATCTGAGTTGGTGACAAGCAAAAAATAGGGGGGGGGGGGGGGGGCTCACAAGATTTTTAGTACTTCTTCCACTTTACGCCCTGTAACTTTTTGGATATACGGATATACACCTTATCAAGGTGAGATTCATCTCATGAAGATAGCAAACCGTCTCAGCATTCCAATAAATGTCGCAGGATTGGATGGTTCCTAGTCCCTGTTAATTAAAAGCTGTGCCTCATCCTTATCCAAACTTCTGCGCAAACTAGACCACTTTTTCTATTCGAAAGAAAAATTTTCAACTGTTTGGAAACTAGCTTACGTTAAAATTATTCCCCAGAAAGGAGAGGATAGCGATCGCTCACATTATCGACCAATTGCAATCACTTCGATTCTTTCAGATTTTTGAATCTATCATTAATTCCAAATTAATGAAGTATCTAGAAGCTAATCAAATCATCAACAAGCACCAATATGGCTTCCGAGCTGTACGCTCATCTGTAGACTTGCTGACTTCACTTACGGAACGTTGGAACCGTAATCTTCACAATTATGGTGAGTTCAAAATCGTTGTCCTGGATATTTCAAAGGCCTTTGATATAGTCTGGCATCCATCCCTTTTAGCCAAACTTAAAGCATCTTAAAGCATCTGGTATCTGGTATGAATTGAAAGCTTTTTATCCAGTCACCAAATACAGGTTGTATTAGATGCCGTTACATCTGAACTCCATCTTATTAATGTCGGTGTGTCCCAGGGCTCTGTAATCTCTCCATCTCTCTTTTTAATTTTCATTAATAATTTGCTTTTCCTTACTTTCAATCCAATCCATATTTTCTCTGATGACAGCATCCTTGATTTCTGTTACTCCTTTGATACTCTTGCCGACTTCAGAGGGAATGTCACATATGTCAAATGAGATTGCATTATTAGATCATTGAATAATGATCTTGGAGAAAAGCGAATCGCGTCGAATTCAATCCAGCTAACTTACAAACCTGTCTCATCTCATTAAAACAAGATCAAAATTTAACTACTCCCATTTCGTTTAATGGAGCATTCATTTCTGATTCACGGTCTCTAAAAATTCTTGGCATTAAGCTGGACAAATCACATCTTCTCTGGTGCCAAAAAATGTCTTAGATTTCTGAAAAGGTGTATGAAATATTCCAGCCAGTCAAATCTAGCACTGCTCTACAAGTCCTACATCAGACCTAGAATGGAATACAATTCCCATATCTGGGCCGGGGCTGGTCGCATTGGATATTGCCCAAAAGAAAGCCTTCAGACTTATTGGCGATTTGACAATTACTTGTCATATCGACTCACTCGAGCACCGCCGCAATGATGAATGTTTTTGCTCCTTTATCACTACATGCATAGTCAATGTTTCAATTAAATATCTAGTCTGATCCCTTGTAGAATAATTCCTGCATGCAATACTCGAGCTGGAAACCGCGCACATCCTTTTACCTTTAAAATTACTTTGGGCCGTACAGTAACTGTGCGAATGTGGAACAGTCTACCATCTTCTGTCTTCTCGTCATACAATATGCGAATGTTTAAGGGCAACATACATCGGGACCTCCGCCACTCCTCATATCCCCTGATCCTTTCGCTATGTCCTTCTTGCAATGCTGTTCTTTGTGCATCATAGGGTATCCCCTAAGCTTAGCCTAATAATATATATATGTATATAAAAAAAATAAAAATCTCGCCATATGTGAACAGACTATCTAAATACTCAGCTATTGGTATTGCGTACTGCATTCCAACACTCCAAATCGTTTCTCAACAGTTCCGAAAAGTGATCTTTAAGTATTTTAGCTTCTATAGAGCATCCAATCTTAAACGGTCTTCCTTTTATATATACTTAGTTTACAATGGTATTTTATTTTATTTTTTTTAGTTAAGTGATCTCATCTATTATAGTGTATCGATAGAGCAGACAGTAAATTCTAACAATTGTTTGTTTTTCGTTAATTAAGGAGCATCTCCTAAGAGAAAAACTATTTCACATATTATCTAAGAGAAAATCTAGTCGAGTCCTCCAAATCACCATGAGACAATAATAACATTATTTACAATGAGCAACATTTTCTTTATTCGCAACTAATTATTTAGCAGAGGAAGATTTTAATTATTTTTGTTTGTTAATTCTCGCGATTGTGTCGTAACACATATCAGTTAACGTTAGCATCACTTCCAAATAGTCCACTTCCTGTTAGGTCATCACCGTTTATTTATTGGCTGATTTCAATTCGATTGCAATCATCACGTGCACATGCCATGCGGAAATTGGTCAGTTTCAATCTACGAGCAATCACAGAATTGTAAGGTGAAGAATGCAATTGAACTGCAAAGAGCAGCAAATTAATCTTTCTCTGCGGCCAATGAAACATGATGACGTTCGTTTCGCTGAGCGCCTTATTGCGACTTTGATGGTTGGTTCTAGTTCTTGTTCTAGTTCTTCTATGTATTCACCACATGTGTACAGCTTGACTACGTTTTCTGATGGGCTTAAGCATAACTTCGGAGGTGATCATCAATAAATTACGGCACGAGAACATTATAGCAGAAGCATATTATTGTTCCTTTAAAAGTGGACCGTTTCAGTGGTTAATGTTTCCCTGATTTGAAATGGCTGTTTATTAAATGTTACCATGTAATCGATTGGAACGTCTTTTTTGGTCTAAAACTAATTTTATTAATTCATACACACGAATGAAAAACAGAATCTGTTGTGATCATTTTATTATTTTATGTCAATTCAGATTGGAATGCAATCAATTGATGAAAGATGTGATCATGTAATCTGGAAAGTCATAGCCTCTTTTTAGAATTTATATTAATTATTGGGTGGTTAGATAGATGGAAAAGTGGTTGAACTTAAGAATTTTCAGAGCTTTAGACACACCTAGCCTAAATACAGGGGCGGATCTAGCTAGGTGGCGCGAGGGGCGCGCGCCCCCTGAAGACCACTGAAAAAATTGCAGTATATCTTCTGAATTTTTCCTAACAAAATGATTCACATCTATTCTACTGAACCTTTTGTAAAAAACGTAACAATTTCTGGAAGCGTTCAATTTGATACATTTAGGAATGCAGACCCTAGCTCGCACTTTGGCCTGCGCTCCAATTTAGGTCGTGGTTGTTGAAGCCTATAGAGTAAACAGGAAGCGCGGATACCTGCACCTGAGCGTCGCTTTGCTCGGGGTGTTTGAAGCAAGACAGAGGCTATTCATGTTAACGCGATGGAATGTTTGTTTTAATTGAAAACAGCTGCCAAAGGATCTGTGATAAGCCTTCCATGTAAATTCGGCTTCTTAGAACAATATCGGTGCGGACGTGTCAAAATAAACATTTACAGAAACAATTATAACTGGTAATTGGAGAAATTCAGCGAAACTACACAACGGCGAGGACGTAGTGATTGAGTGAGTGAGTGTTATTAAATTTAAAGCAAAAGATTAATTTTTAAATAATTTTTTTTTATTATTTCGTAAAATGTCATAGTTTTTCAGGTGCGCACCGAGAGGGGGGACGAACGGGACCGGTCCCCCTCCAGAATGTCAGTTTTCTGAACATAATTTACAAATTATGTATAAAATATGGTCTGTATATTATTCCAAAGTACGATAAAATAAAATAAAACCTTTTAATATACAATAGCAGTCCTTAAGTGCTCAGATGGGTGCAGGACGCGACTTTAGAGCCCTATTTTTCCGACTAGTTAGGACTTGGGACACCTATGGTCCCCCCAAAGCTAAATCCTGGGTGCGTTACTGTAGTTTTTATATAATACTTAGCCCAAGCGTTAAATAAAAACATAATAAATCTGCAGATTGGGAAATTCTCAATGAGTATCCTAGAGAATTTGAATCGTCGGCCTGTTTTGCTTCAAGGGATGTTAATGAATGCACATTTGAATTTTGTACAATTCTAAGTCTTGGGCATGCGTGAATAAATTCAGTATTTATACAGCAAATCTTAACAACAGAAAAATCGCTTTTGGTTTAACGATAAGTGTAACCAAGCAATAAAAGAGAAATAGTCTGCTTTTCGCACCTATCAATTGCATCCATGTCGAGAACTGAAACATTATCCAAAGAGAAAAATTTCTTTTTAACCAGAACGTTAGAATATTGGCAAGACGCAAAGGCAGAAAAGGTTTCTCGTCCATGGTCTAAACTATCAGAATCATATTCCTTCACTACTTTACAATGAAGTGATTGTTGACTCCCTAAATAAAACTAATATTTAGACTGTTAGATTCACTTCAAATTCTTCTCTTCCACCCACTTTATATCCTTGTAGATGTGTACACGAGCCAATATACATCCATACGAGAGATATGTTCAAGGTCCTTAAGTAAAGTCCTGATAGTTTCAAGCCCCCGTTAAATAAAACCTGTGCTTCGTTCTTGGCTAAAGCTCGGCGAAAACTATTCTACTTATCTTATTCGACAGAAAAATTTCCAATTGCTTGGAAACTACCTCACGTTCAGTGTATTCTCAAGAAAGGAAGGGTAGTGATTGCTCAAATTATTGACCAATTACAATCACTTCGATTCTTAAAAAGGTTTTTGAATCTATCAATAACTCCAACTAATCAAACCCACAACGATCGCCAATATGGCTTTTTTTCTGACTTTTCTTATGGAAAGTTGAATCCTTAGTCTTTTCAATTTTGGTGAGTCTAAAATCGTTGCCCTAGATATATCAAAGGCCTATCATAGTGTCTGGAGTTCAGCCCTTTTAGCCAAACTTAATGCGCTTGGCCTCTCTCGTCCTCTTCTATAATGAATGTAAAGTGTTTTATCTGGTCGCTTAATACGGATTATATTAGATGGCGTTACATTTCAATCTCAGCCAATAAATGCCGGGGTGCCTCAAGGTTCAGCTATCTCTCCATCTATCTTCTCAATTTTCATTAATGATCTGCTTTCCCTTACTTTCAATCCCATCCATTGCATTACCGATGACAGTACCCTTGGTTTCGCTTACTTCCTTGACACCCTTGGGGACTACAGAGGACATCTATCAAACTAGATTGTAGGATTAGATCCGTGAATAACTACCTTGATAATATCCTCGCTTGGAGCAAACCGAATCGCATTAAATTCAATACATCTAAGATCCAAAGCTGTCCCATGTCTTTAAAATTGATGATAAATTTTCCACTCCCATTTCTTTTGATGGAGTACTTCTTGACGATACACCGTCTTTATGCATTCTTGACATTAATATTTGCAGGTGTAAGAAATATTTCAGCCCATCGATCTAGCGCTCCTCTGCAAGTCCTACATCAGACCTAGAACGGAATACAGTTTCCACATGTAGGCCAGGGCTGATCGTAGAGCCGTATCATCGTTGGATATCGTTTTCATATGAACTTACACGAGCACCACCGCAATGCTGGTTGCCTTTCGTTCCTATATTGCTACATGCATGATCAATGTTTTGATGAAATGTCTAGTCTGATCCCGGATTCCTCCATGTAATACTCGCACTGAAAGCCGCGCACATCCTTTTACCTTTCAAAATACCTTCGGTCGTGTGCGAACATGGAACAGTCTCCAATCTTCTGTCTTTTCTCCGGCATGCAATCTGCGAAAGTTTAAGGGTGACATACATCAGCACCTTCGCCACCCTCCTCACGTTCCCTTTGCATCATGGTTTATAGGATATCTCCTGAGCTTGGCTTAATAATATAAAAACAAAAGTCAGACTTTCTTAGCTTGCCGACGAAGTTTTATACGTACAAGGTTCTGTTCTGTGACAGCTATTTTAAAAAATATAAATTTTTAATTCCTGTATTTTACAAAAATAAATTTATTATGATTCGGAATTTGAGTGAAATACATTTCCCCGGTTTTACTAAATAAAATGGATGATTGGGAAGTTTTGCACTTCCACTATTTACAAACCAAAACAAAACGAATAATCTAACATCTCCTTTGACTTTCGGGAGTGGTAACCACTTGCTAATCTGTTCGACTCGTATCTTTTAAATTTTGTGCATTTGACATTTGTGAGTGGTGGCGAGTGTCTTCAAACTTTTGTTCAGTTTTCAGCATATACCATTTTTAAACCATAGTTGCGCCCCCCCCCACTCACCAGAATCCTGGATCCGCCACTGCCTAGATACAAGGTGTTTGGTTCTGCATCCCGAATATTTCATAGGGTGGGGTAGGTCCCGTCCAGACAAGCAATATAATGGCTGTGTTCTTTTATGTCCGCAGAACAGGGCATAACAAAAGATACACAAAAGAACTTTCATACATTTTCATAGAAAGATTTAAATGAAACGAACAGTACAAATAGTTCGCTTCAATTTACAGAACAATTTGTTCTTTCCAGTATATGGGAAAATATACCGATCCCCCCCCCGTTGTTGTTGTATGCTGTGCTTCATCACAGTACTTGTATAAAAAGTTAAGTAGTGTATTGTCAGCGATGATCAATTTCAAAGGCAAATTTTCAATTAAGAACTCTCTTGAATTAATCATTAAAATTAAAGACCTTAAGTTACCTTCTAATTCTAAGTTAGTTTCTTTTAACGTTTGTAGTATTTTTCCTTCGATTCCAATTGAAAAACTGACGAATATCTTAAATTTCTAACCCAGTCATTTCCTCACAGCTAATCGATTTAATAATTTTATGTACAAAACAAAATTATTTTTTCATTTGACGGTAAATTTTATGAACAGAGTTTGGCAATGGCTCTACGTTCTCACCATTTTGTGCAGATTTTTTCATAGATTACTTTGAGGAACTAATGTTTTCTTCAGGTAGGTAATCAACAAATCAAACACATTTTCAGATGGTATCGTTATGTTGACGATATTTTCTACATCTGGACTGGTTCTGATAGACAACTTTCGATGTTTTTAAATTCTTTCCTAAACAAAATTGATAGCAATATTCAATTTACTGTGGAGGTTGGCAATAAAATTTTAAATTTTCTTGACTTATCCATTAAGATAGAAAATGACAATAGCTTAAGCTTTTTGATATCTTTAGAAAAAAAAAAGTTTTTCTGACGCGGTTATTTCTAGTCATTCTTGTCATCCATGGAATACAAAAATTGCAGTCTTTCATTCCTTAATAAATAGACTATTGAATGTCCCCTTAAAAAATGACGCCTTTAAGAAAGAATTAAATTTTATAAAAATAATTGGAAGAAATAATGGGTATGATACTAGAATTATTTATAAACTGCTTAATAGAAAACAACGAAGGATGAATTTAAATGAAGTGTTCCCAATATTTGAGAATATGGATGGACAAGGGTGGAGAAGAATTCCATACATCCAAAATATATCATCCAATTTAATACTACCTTTGAGGAAAGGAAATATTAAGCCAGAATTTTTTAATGTTCGAAATTTGAAAAACTTATTGGTTAATAATAAAATTAGCAAAAAAAACAGATAATTTAAAATCTAGTGGAGTTTATAAGATAAGCTGTGAGGACTGCTCTGGTATATATCTATCTTCCGTATATACATATTTATTTATTTATTTATTTATTTATTTATTTATTTTATAAGTTCAGACGATAGCATACAGATTAAATCCATTTATATAACTACCGTTAAATGATAAATGATAAATTGAATAATACAAAATTAAGAAGAATAAAATAAAAAGTAAGTTCTAATTAATCAACATAGGAATAAATTAAAGGAACGTTAAATGATTGAAAAATAGCAATTATAAAAACTAATGAAAAATAAAAGAAGAAAAAAAGAGAAAAAGCAAAAATTCTAAAAGTACTAAAGCAAAACGTAAAAAATAAAATAAAATGAAAATATAACTAATTCTTACAAAAAAATAAAAGATAAAAGATTCAGATTATTAGAATGGAGGCAAATTATGGAATAATTATTGTCTAACTGCACTATAGCTAAAATATAAATGTAAATTCAATAGAGCACTACTATATAAAACCCTTTAATACATACACATTGAAAAGTGTGGGAGTAGAATGATCAGTCGTTTCAGGTCGAAATACACTTTATCTCACTCAATATTAAATGTTTAAATTGATAGAGGCTATACTGACCGAAAATGTCTGTGATTCTTTTGAGCTTTATATAGTGGTAATTTAGTTTTTAAATTTGTTTTAGCAATAGCCAAACCAAATGTTGAAGGCGGGACTCGTCATAGTCTTGAGGGTATATGGAAATTTATTTCGGCAAGCAGACGCGGACTATCCAGATAATCATGTAAGATTTTGTACAAAAATATTTCATCCATGTACATCCTACGCTTTTCAAGAAATGTAATAAAAAGCATACTTAACCTTATAGGATATTCCACAGCACTTAAACCAAATAGTATAAAAATAAGAAATTTTGTAAATTTCCTTAATGGTCGTTCCAACTGCTCAATATATGTTTTATAAAAAGGGTTCCACACAGGGGTCGCGTATTCTAATAAACTGCGTATTAGGGAATTGAACAATGCAATATGGAAGAAAGTTGTTTTAAAAGATTTACAGGTTCTGAAAATGAATCCAAGCAATTTAAAAAATTTACTTACAATGTAATTAATATGGCAAGAAAACAAAAGTTTGTCATCAAAAACCACTCCCAGATCTTTAATTTCAGAGACCCTTTCTAATGTGGTACTACATAGCTTATATGTAAATTTGATAGTGTCCCTTTTGCGACTAAAAGAAACATGTTTACATTTGGTTATATTTAATAGTAAATAGTTTTTTCACACACCATTTCTCAACCTTACTTATATCTTCTTGCAACCGAGTACAATCTTCAAAATTACTAATGACACGAAAAATTTTTTAGCGTCGTCTGCGTAGAGCAGGCAATTGGAATATAGATTTATTGGAAGGTAATTTATATAAATAATAAAGATAAATGGACCGAAGATGGTACCCTGAGGGACACCTGAAGTTTGCTCAAAGGTCAGTGATTCGAACCCATTAACGACTACAACGCTGTGTCGTATATACCAGATCAGTCCTCACAGCTTATCTTATAAACTCCACTAAATTATCTGTTTTTTTACCAATATTATTATTATTGAGGCAACGTTTTGGAGAGCATATCAATTCTGCGAAATTAAATAAACCTACCTCTGGCTTAGCAAAACATTTAATTGACACAGGACATAAGTGCAAGGTAGAAAATTTAGAATTGATGCATAGATTGCGCGGCGGACGTGTATTAGGTAAATAATAATATTTCCCACTTCGCTTACTTCTAACACGTCTATTTCTTCGTTGTGTTGTTTTCCTGATGTCAATTAACTTAGAGAAACTCACATGATCAAGATTTATTTTGGCCCACTTCATCCTAGCATTTGGTGGTTGTTGAAAATCATCTGGGCTGTTCGTTTTCACCAATTCTGTATCTCTTTTGACTAATCCCACTCAATGGTATGAATATGTAATTAATTCCCTTCTATTTCTTCATATATGTTTGATTTTTACTCTGTTTGAATTTAGTAAACTTATGGTGGAACCTGTGTCCAACATCACACTGTAAGTTTTATTTTGTATTGTTATTGCTAAGAAAACTTCATTCGTTTCAGAGGTTAATTGATAAAAAAAAAAGTGTCGCCTATATGATTCACCTCTTGACTAGCGTTCAATGTATCCACTTCCATCAGTAGTACACTATTATTATTATCTAGTGGGAGATTCCAATTTGTGCGTTATTATTATCATAGTTTCTTAGAGGGTGGCTTAAACTATCTCTCTAATTGTTGCTTCTATGATGTCCCGAATTATTGCGATATTAGTTAAGTTGGCGGCCTTGGCCAGAACCACTTTGATAATTATTATATCGCGGAATGTTAGCACTATTAGAGTTAGAATAATTATTAAATCGAGTATAATCCGTCCTGACGTTATTTGTCGTGAATTATTTTTATGACTTGTTTCGCTTTGTCAATGTTGATCCTATTTCTGAATCATCAGATTTGATCAAAAGGTATTAAGATTATATTGATCCTGCCCAACAAACACCTAATTTCTTCTAAGGTAAATTTATCAAATAGTTCAGCTGTCAGAGCTCCGGCTTAATTTTGAACACTAATAAGCTACTAACGTTATTTACAACTGCTTTTGATGTTCACTAAACACAACACTTGTACATTCGTACATCAAACTGACAGGAAATCATAACAAAAATAAATTAAATTCTTTACCAGGACTGTCCAGACAGCTTTATCCAGCAAAATATTTCCCTATGCCCAAACAGATGGCGCTGCATCAGACAACCAAAGCATTATCGAAACTTCGATGAAATAATGAATATTTCGAGAATGTAACGTTCGAGAGTGTCTATAAAAGCCGAAGCATTGCTCTAACAATCACCATTCCTTTCCCAGCCATCCTTGGTAGCGCATTAAACTGCCAAGTTCCTTTCCGCTTTTATACACCGCATTAAGGTATATAAAAATTATTAGATTGCAAACCGCACTAACGTTTGCAGTTATTGTATCTCTACTTTTCTATACACCGCATTAAAGTGTATAGAAAATATCAGACTGTAAATCGCACTAACGTTTGCAGTTACTATTACATCTACCCCAATTCTATACACTGCATTAAAGTGTATTGAATCCATTTGTATATTGACCGTAAACCGCATTAACGTTTACGATTCTTTCTTCTACGTATTCTAATCTTTTCTTTCTCTGTCTCATTTCAGATTAAAACCAAAGTATTAGTATTAAGTTAAAAGACTGAATTGTTATTGTTTTTTTTATATATTATTTTCTGTTCTGTGAATAAATAAGTTTGTATTGTTGTATGCATTGTTTTTTGTACCAGTAGACACTTGTTGAAACTGATTGACTATTTTTTGCAACTAGCACCCTCTACTTTACTCCAATTTTTAAGACAACCTAACCGCAGGTTCGTACATGGTCCTTCGAATCCGGATATATATACATATATATATATAGTCGTTCAGTTTTAGGGAGTGTTTGTTGATACATTGACAATGAGCGCGGCAATTACGAAGCTTGTTAAAAGGCAGAAAGCCCTTCACACACAATTAACAGCGGCTATCTCCAGCCACGAGCAAATTAATATACCCACTCTGGGTTATTATCAAGCCAAAGTAGAAATAATAGGTAATTATTGGAAGGAATTCTCCGATAATCATCTATCCATTTGTGAGGAATATGAAAACACTGAGGATCCATATTTCACACAAACTCTATTCGAGAATACCGAAAAACTATATGTTAAACTTTTAACACTATTGAAAGATGGTCTTAATCAATGCCCACTTACGGCAAACAGAGAATCAAGCCATTCTCATACCAATACATCAGATATAAAATTACCTCGAATTGACATACCAAAATTCGATGGTAACTATAAATCATGGAGACCATTCTATGATTTATTCAGGTCACTCATACATGAAGACCAATCGTTGTCAAACATACAACGGTTACACTACCTTAAAACCAGTGTCACTGGTGAGGCCGAGCGAATGCTTAGACAATTCGACATAACTACTTCAAATTACGAGAAGGCATGGGATCTACTTATAAAACGATACGACAACAAGCGCGTGTTAGCATCAACCCAATTAAAGCTCCTTCTAAATCAACAACAAATTAAATTCGAATCTCCTACGGCTATAAAAAATCTTCTTACCCAAACAGAAGAAAGTCTTCATGAACTAAAAACCCTGAACCTACCCATCCAGCAATGGGACACCATACTAATACATTTATTGGTATTAAAACTTCCATCCGAAACCCATTATTTATGGGAACAGGAAATCAGCGCAACCAATGATTTTCCTACATATACAAAGTTTATCGAGTTCTTAGAAAAACGTTTTAGAACTCTCGAAGCCATGAGCTCAGTCAGCCAACAAGGCACTCATAAAACTTTCAATTCAGCTCAATACAATACCAAACCTATACACAAAACAGCATATGGTTTGCATAACAATTCTACGAATGCAAATAGAAATATGACACCTTGTATAATATGTAAAGAGCTACACATATTGTTCTATTGCCCAAAGTTTAGGGCTTTAAATGTGCATGACCGACTGAAATATGTCAAAGCAAATAAGGCATGCATAAATTGCTTATCAAAAACTCACACTGCTAGCAACTGTCCTAGTAAGAAAAAGTGCTTTGAATGTAAAAAGCATCACAATACGCTTTTACATTACCAATTAAAAACAGAAACTGAACAAAATCCTCCAGTTAATGGACATACTAATACAGTTTCAGAAATAAGTGATACGTTACCATCACAGCCAAAGGCATTCTTTAATGCAAATATTAAAAAGGCCTTACTATCTACAGCCATAATTGAAGTAATAAACTCAAAAGCTACTACGGATATGTTACGAGTACTAATAGACTCAGGCTCCCAAGTATCGTTTATTACTGAGTCAGCATATAAACGCCTTAAATTAAGGGGATCTCCTATAGATTTACAAATATCTGGCTTAGCGAATACCCATACAGCTTCTGTACACAAATACAGCTCTCTAACAATAAAATCATTGAACAATGAGTTTTCTATAAACGTCGAAGCACTAATAATTTCTAAGATATCAAGTATTATGCCACATAATACGATTGATATTCATGATTGGAAATACATTCAGAATTTACAACTGGCTGATCCACAGTTTTACAAACCTGGACCCATAGACATGTTGCTTGGTGCAGATATATATGCGCAGGTAATAACAGATGGAATTATTAAAGGGCCTTCCAATACTCCAGTAGCTCAAAATACTCATCTTGGATGGATTTTAATAGGCAAAATGCCTGAAACATCCACTTATAAAATATTGAACCTAACAGCATCTGTTAACGACAACATAGCACTACAGAAGCAAATCAAAAAATTTTGGGAAACAGAAGAAATTCCCAACCAACCCATTTTATCACCAATGCATGAAAAATGTGAAGACTTCTATAAAAATAACCACGTCCGTCTAGATGATGGAAAATATGAAGTCAAATTACCATTTATCGATTCAAATTCGCCAGATCTTGGGCATTCAAGAAATATGG
The DNA here is from genome assembly GCA_963924295.1 of Dioctria rufipes. Classification (NCBI taxonomy): domain Eukaryota; kingdom Metazoa; phylum Arthropoda; class Insecta; order Diptera; family Asilidae; genus Dioctria; species Dioctria rufipes. The sequence continues at coordinate 324,867,914 of OZ002740.1, read as the reverse complement.
CACTTAGGCAATTCCAACAATTAGAACAAAGGTTCCAAAAAAATCCTCAATACTTTGAAATGTACAAATCCTGTATTGAAGAATATATAGCTCTTGGCCATATGAAACTATTACCAACAGAGCAAGTAAGAATCGAACAAAATAATAAAGACAAGATAAATTATTATTATCTCCCACACCATGCAGTAATGAAAGAGAGCTCAACAACGAAAATGAGAGTTGTATTCAATGCTTCCTCAAAGACATCAAACGGGAAATCCTTGAATGAACAACTCTTAGTTGGTCCAATAATTCAGCCAACATTATGGACTATACTTTTAAGATGGCGACAGTATAAATACGCAATATCTGCCGATATAGAAAAAATGTATCGCATGATACATATATACCACCATCATCAAAACTACCAGAGAATTATTTGGCGCAGTAGTCCAGATAAGCCTATTCAGGATTTCGTTTTAACCACTGTCACTTTCGGAACTGCACCTGCTCCTTATCTTGCTATCAGAACGATTCAGCAACTTGCCATGGATGAAAAAGATAATTATCCACTCGCATCTAAAAGTATTAAAAGCGAAATTTATGTAGACGATTTACTTTCTGGTACTCATACCCTCAACAGTGGAGTACAGTTACAGACTGAACTCTTAAATATGTTTCAAAAAGGCGGATTCAACCTTCGTAAATGGGCAAGTAGTCATCCACTTTTATTGGAACATATTCCCGAATCTGATAGAGAAATTAAAAATACTTTAAATTTATCAGAAAACGAAAGCATTAAAACGCTTGGCATATATTGGCATCCAGCTGCAGATTGCTTTAGTTTTGCCGTCACTCTTCCATCGCCAACAAACCAATACACAAAGCGGATTATAATATCAGAAATATCCACTTTATTCAACCCATTAGGATGGCTAGCGCCTGCTATTATTAAAGCCAAAATTCTTATTCAAAAATTATGCCTGTCCGGATGTGATTGGGATGAAGAAGTCCCAGTAAAATTAGCAACGGAATGGATAACATTCAAGAGTCAGCTAATGGAATTACGAAAATTAAAAATTTCAAGATGGACTAACTTCACTCCAAATGCCCAATCTATAGAGATACATGGTTTCTGCGATGCATCTACAAATGCTTACGCGGCAGTAATTTATTTAAAAATAATACATGAAGATATAATTGATACACAATTGATCACATCTAAAACTAGAGTAGCTCCAACTAAATGCATCTCACTTCCTCGTCTGGAACTCTGTGGTGCTGTACTGTTGTCACAGTTGTTACATCAAGTACAACACAACCTCAACTTACAAAATATACCAATATTTACATGGACAGATTCCACCATCACTCTAGCTTGGATACAGTCTCATCCATCTAAATGGAAGACTTATATTGCCAATAGAGTATCCGAAATCCATACCAACTTGCCAGATGCCAAATGGAATCACATTTCATCAAAAAGTAACCCCGCAGATGCAGCATCTAGAGGAGTTCTTCCAGGTCAGTTACTCGATCTAGAAATATGGTGGTATGGACCGTCATGGTTTCGACAAGCCAAGGAACTTTGGCCGAAACAAAATAAGTCTTTCAATACGGACCTGGAAAAAAGGAAATTCGAAAACTTTGCTAGCACATGTGAAAACATCGAGTTGGTTCTATTAAATAAATTCTCTACATTTACTAGAACTATCCGTGTGATGGCCTACTGTTTAAGATTCATTAATAACTGCAAAAAACTTAAAGAAAATCGATGTTATAACAGCAATCTATCATTATCAGAAATTGATATTGGTAGATGTGCTGTGATCAAATTAACACAATTACAAGTATTTCAAAGGGAAATTAATTCATTAAAACCAACAAAAACAACATCCACATTAAGAAAATTACCAGCAACCAGGCCATTACTACCAGCACCCAGGCCATTATTACCAGCAACCAGGCCATTACTACCAGCACCCAGGCCATTATTACCAGCAACCAGACCATTGCAACACCAGCAGCAGGACACACCACTATCCACTGGTTATCACATTCCGGACAACGTAAGAAATATCTTGCATACATCCCCGGAAATGCTCACGATGCTGCATAATTATGATATACCGTGGAATAAGGTATCAGCCGCACAAGGGTACTTTTTATATAGTCTAGGTCATAACCGCCATATAAAGTTTACTAGGACCAAACAGGGAACCTATAAAGTTGTCATCAAAGATCGTAGTAAGTATTGGTACTGTTCACTTCGTAAGGTGGAGAATGTACATTCGTACATCAAACTGACAGGAAATCATAACAAAAATAAATTAAATTCTTTACCAGGACTGTCCAGACAGCTTTATCCAGCAAAATATTTCCCTATGCCCAAACAGATGGCGCTGCATCAGACAACCAAAGCATTATCGAAACTTCGATGAAATAATGAATATTTCGAGAATGTAACGTTCGAGAGTGTCTATAAAAGCCGAAGCATTGCTCTAACAATCACCATTCCTTTCCCAGCCATCCTTGGTAGCGCATTAAACTGCCAAGTTCCTTTCCGCTTTTATACACCGCATTAAGGTATATAAAAATTATTAGATTGCAAACCGCACTAACGTTTGCAGTTATTGTATCTCTACTTTTCTATACACCGCATTAAAGTGTATAGAAAATATCAGACTGTAAATCGCACTAACGTTTGCAGTTACTATTACATCTACCCCAATTCTATACACTGCATTAAAGTGTATTGAATCCATTTGTATATTGACCGTAAACCGCATTAACGTTTACGATTCTTTCTTCTACGTATTCTAATCTTTTCTTTCTCTGTCTCATTTCAGATTAAAACCAAAGTATTAGTATTAAGTTAAAAGACTGAATTGTTATTGTTTTTTTTATATATTATTTTCTGTTCTGTGAATAAATAAGTTTGTATTGTTGTATGCATTGTTTTTTGTACCAGTAGACACTTGTTGAAACTGATTGACTATTTTTTGCAACTAGCACCCTCTACTTTACTCCAATTTTTAAGACAACCTAACCGCAGGTTCGTACAACACTTACTCTTAACCCCTTGATTGGAAACGACGGATCTCGCCAAATTCAAATTTCACGAGTACCTACACCCGCCGTATATTCAAATGTTTAAGTTAAGAGTCATATGAACTTCTTCCACCTAATTTCTAATTAAAGCTGGAATATTTTTGTTTTATTTTATGATAGCTCCACACAGAGTAATGCAATAATTTAATTGTATGCACGCACACTAATCTTCGAAATTTAATCGTAAAGCTTTCACGATTTAAACCTGAGCTTTTGTTGGCTTGTAATGAAGTTTTAATTTCGCCATGCACTCGTCCCTTGTTGTTGAAGGTGCTGTCTCTAAATAGTTCTTCGTAGATCTCAGATCTAATATATACAGCGCTGTATACTTGTGGAGCCTGCTGCCCATATTCAGCCAATACTCTGTCTACTGATCAGATGAACGCAGGTACTGTTCGGTCTTTTCCTTTGAACACTGGTAGAAATCTGCCTTCCTTCTGTACCCTACTTCTTAATATGGGTTGCTGATTTTGTCTGTTGAGGATATTTGAGAGGATTACCAGACATTGTACCATTAAATTTTGCTATCCCGTTCTTCTTCTGCTTTTTACATTGATAACTCGGTTCCTTTGTTTTCTTCTTTCCAGTGGACGTTTCCTCACAGTTTAGTAAAGGTCGCCTTAAACTCACACTTTAGGCACTTAGAACTCTGTTCGATTTTTTTCCCATTCATTTGCCTAAACACAATTTAGTAATCACTTTCACTACAAAATTACCGTAGCATTAACGAATGTTATTTTTCTTTATTTTAGATGAGTAAATATACAACTTACAGAGAAAGAGTATCGGTTTTTAGATCTTAACAATTTTTATTTTCTATCATTCAAAAATGTAAGGTAAGTTTGTAAGTTTGGGGCCTTCGCATTACCAACCCATAGGTTTTGGTTTTGTTGCAATTTTGTACGTGTCTTGTATATCTGGTATATCCGGTGTCTCGTTTTAGGTCAATGTATGCAACTCGCGCGGCCTAGCCTCCACTGATGGTACCTCCCTGCCAAATAATGCTACTAAATTTGGGAATAAAAGTTAGCAAAGCGACTACAGAGTACAGATAAAATAAAATGAATATAATTCCAGAATGTTACGTTTTATATATTTTATTTTCTTCTGGCGTCTACGGCAAGCAGAAACTAGCCGTACTAATTGGTTGGTGCTGATACAAAACGCCTTATTTCATGTTATTTTATCTAACATTATAATTTTTAATACTTGTTATAATTTTATTTTTATTTTCATTTAATTTGTACTATACTTTGGTATTTGAATTTATTTATTTATTTTTACAATGTAAATTAATATGAAATCCTGCCAGAGTACTTCTTAGATTTGGCATAAAAAAAGTAATAAATTGCGTCATTATACATTAACGAACTGTTTTAGAGAAACACAACTTCTTGAAAATTTCTTTAAATACATATTTGACTCTTATTTTTTGTTCTGTAAGAAGATATTTTTTATAAATTTTATTATTCTTTATTAAATATTATAATTTTATCTTAAAGTAGTATTTATATTTAATTTGTACTATACTTTGGAGTTTTAACATATATTTTTGAAGCTCAGCAAAGTTTGCAATAAAATGTGGACTGAAAGTTTGTCTTATGTTGGTATATTCTATAAATATGTATGTACATGTTTTCATTTTTCACTTAAATAAAAGCTCAAAGAGTTGTACCAAAGCTTATAGATTATATTAAGAAGAAGTAAAAATATTCAATCACTTTACTCGCTTTAAGGTTATAAACATAATAACGACTGACTATTGAGTCATTGTACATGAATTCGACAAATGTTCTGAATGGACCATTTCCGATTTGGATGAAATTTCACAGGTAGGTTGGTTTTGTTGTTAATAGTACTTTGTTGAAATGTAAATTCAAAAACTTATATCTCAGAATGTACACATTGCAGAAGCAAACGTTATTTATTTGAAGAAGCTTTGAAGGTCTTGAGAAAAATTGATCGAAGTCCTTTTTCTGAAAATTTGCTTTCAGGGATAGGGTAGTCCGTTATTTTCGAATGTCTCAAAATGAGCAGACTAGTTAATGGGCGAATGTACCATGGATGTTGATTTCTGCGGGCTGTATGTGGTTTTCTTGGTCCTGGCGAAGAATAAGTAGATCTGGAAAGTAAGATAAGTAAAAGCAATTGTCAAGCTTAATTTACTGAGCGAAATTAGCCTGGTTTCAAGGTGGTGCACTAACTCAATCCGTTAGTGTTATTTCATACTGGAAGGTTTATTTCAAACTGAAAGTAAGATCGTTTCTGCAAATAAATGACACAAATGTCAATATACAACAAGGAAAAAACTTAGAATTGATATAATATCAATTCTTATGATACCATAGATGAATGCCCATATGAATTTTCGTATGGTCTCTGTTCAAGTTTGATTGTTAAAATATTCGCATCTATTCTTAAGCAGGCAAGTAGAGTAGGCAAGGCATGAGTAAGGCAAGGGAAAGCAACGCCAACGACATCGGTAGTCGACGCCACGCATGCATTTATCGTATCGCGTTTGTGTCGCGTTCTTTTACCACAATTGCTTTCCTTGCAGTAGAAGTGGCAATCACAATAGAAGTTTTCTTTAAGTGAATAAAAAAATCCTGAGAAATCTGAAATATCAACATTCACAGTAGATTTTTTTATAAATTTTTTGTCGTTTACAATTTGCTACTATTGTAGCAAAGTCCAATCACTACTCGCCTCGCTACGTTGTGTACGTACCCTTTTGCACATAATTGTTGATCTTATTCACTTTTCTTATTATGTTTGTTTATTTTGGCTTTTCATCTTTTGTCAAGCCGTATATTTCCACCCTTTTAATTTTTGGTTTTACATACTAATAAGATGTACAAGTTAATTAAAGTTGAATTGAATTCTAAGTATTAAAAATTATGCTGAGCTGGTCTATAAGCAGTAGCATTCAGTACTATGAACGACTCTATCGAACTGTATTTTATTTACGTGGGATTTTTGGGAGTACGATGATTTGATTGCGTTAAGAATTTAACAAAAATAAAATTTTTAATTCGTGCATTAAATAAATCATTTAATTTAAACAGACACAATGATAGATAAAAATAATTTAAAGAAAAATCAAAATACAATTAATCGCTATCATCATCACTATCACAAAACATACTAAGTTTAGATACTTTTTTATATCTTTCCTGAGCTTTTTTCCATGTTTCCGTTTTTTTTAGGTCCATTTTACTTAGATTTATGCTTACAATTGTATCCGTGCAACCAAGACCTTTTGTGCCTTTATTACTGACCAAAGGAATCTAAAAACAAAAAAATTCATTAACAATTTATTGCCGCTGAAACATTACAATAGTAATATCGTTACCGGTTCCAAAATGCCATCTTTACTTTTACCCAGTGTTTGTCCCTTATTCCAACCAAGCTTCGAAAGCATTTTAAAACCTTTATTGTCACTTGGTATTTCGCTATAAAATAAAAGGGTTTTTTTTAACAAAAAATTTCTTTTACTATTTGAATTTCTTTCATACGATTCCGTTGATGCGACTTGTGTTTTCTCATAATCATTTGAACTTCCCAATTTATCCCGTCTAGTTGCCGCTCTGTCATTATACTGTGAATCAGATTTGGCGTCAATATATTCTAAAATCGAAAAGATTCAGCGATGAAAGGATATTTTAACAGAATTTTTGTACTATATACTTTCATTCTCCAGTCCGTATCTCTTTTGTAATTTTTTTAATTGCTCCTTATGTGTGAGGGTAAATACCCTATGAGTGTAGGGCTGTTCTATAAGAAGTCCCGGCTCACAATGACCACAAGTACTATTACCGTTATGTATATGACACAAGAGTTTCGTTTGAGATACTTGAAGAACACTACCATGTACAATATCAAGGCCTTCACTTTCTTGTTTAGCATTAGACATACGTTTACCATTGAGAATTGTACCGTTACGTGAGCCCAGATCAACACATTGATATATACTTTTGTCCTCGTTATATGAAAATTTTAGGTGATACTAAAAATTAATAAATGTGATGTTACTATAGGTAATGAGTTAATATTTGCATTACCTTCGAAACGTTGACATCCGGTATTAAAACATCATGATCGCCTTCTCTGCCCAAACTTCCTCCTTTGTATGTGATTATATAAAGCGTTCCAACTTTCAATTTAGATAAATTTGTTTCTTGGACAATCATTCGCAGTGACGGAGGATACTTTTTGGCTATATCTATAAAATATTGAAAGTGCTATTATGAAGAATAGTAAGCTTATTAGAAAATAAAAATCAACCGAAGATAACTAAAACTAAAATGCCAAAATCATTCTTTTTAGAGGATAATTTTTGATTGTTATTATCCAGTTTAGCCGGGTCACTATGCTGTCTCTACGCACAATATCTCTAGGTAGGGTAATGATTCATTTGTATCCCCGACCATCACCTTAGCCACAAGTTTTCGTGCGGTAGAGGCAGTATACTAACCCGTCTAAACAGAGTCTTAGACACTGATTAGACGGGTCAGTATGAGGTACGCTTTGAGGTATGTACTTCAAATTAACCTTCATGATTACATCAATCAACTTGCTGCCCTTGCTACGTTGAGCCCCTCTTAGATGTATTTATATGTTGCTTCTGCTGCACGAAACTTGTAGGTAGGATGATAGTTTGGGGCAGAAATGGAGTGCAACTTAAAATTCGAAGGCAACATTGGCAGCTATTTAGACAGCACGTATTTTTATTTGGTATTATGAGTCACGTGATCATTCCAGTTTAAAGTAGCAAAGGCAGTAAGTTGACTGATGTAATCATGAAGGACATTTTGAGGCACCTCAACACGCACCTTATATTGACCTGTCTAAACAGAGTCATTACATGCGGTGGAACAAATTATGTATGTAGAGCAAGAACTTCACACTGCAATGCTTGAAACTGGAATTATCATATGACTCATAATACAATAAAAATACGTGCAGCCACAAGAGCACTTCATTTCTGGCTTCAATCATTCTACATACAAATTTCGTATGGCAGAGGCAGAATACTGATCTCTTTAAACAAAATCTATGAAAGCATATTTTTTGTAACCAACACAATTCTCAGTGCACTGCCAGGCAATATCTGGACTAGTAGTATTAAATAGTTAAATTTATTCTTCGAGGCCCCTCGAGGAATATCTAGTGATGGCTGTGTAACGCCCAAATGCGAGTAAAACGTAATATCCTAGACGGAATGATTCAATCATAATTTACGAAAAAAAGAGTGTATGATCGTTGATGTCTACCCACTGGGCTAGGGAAAAAAAAATTTAGTCACCTATGAAAGAGAAACAATCGCAACACATTATAATTGAAAAATATTTTGTAGAGAACAATAAATGATTTACCCGAAAAAAATACGTCACACAGCCGCAACAACTGGGAGATAATTGAATTATATAAAAGCTGTAGCACTAGCAGTATTCGGTTGAAAGCTATCGTTTTTTAATGGATTAAAGGAGCAGTATGTCCGTCTTATCCACTTAATTTACAATTCGAATTTCGAATATATGTAGGTACTCCATTTTCGAAATCGAATCGAATTAATTTTATGATCCTAAATAAAAGGAATGTAGTCCGACCAGCTTCTCTTAGTTTGCTTATAATTTTAGAAATTTTATATCAATTTTGACAAAATTTTTACAATCAATAGAACTTTTTATCTTTACCAAAATTTTCACATCATTTTCATATGACCAAAAAATTAAGATTAAGACTAAATTAAGAAGCGATTTTGAATCTCTACTGTCGACAAATTTCTGTCAGTATTGACAATATTAGGTATGCTGGTAAAAAGTACACCAATTAAATTTGAAGACGATTTTATGCATTATTGAGGCCGACAACGGCATATATGAAAGTATTGTATCTGGAAATAACTCACAAAGAATGAATAAAAATTCTGCCGAAGCATTATCTGTAAATTTCTAAAAATAAATTAATGCTTATTGTTCATCTACGCGTCTATGCTAATAAAAACTGTTAGCGGCATAAGCAACCGTTGTTAGCCTCCAATAATGAATAAAAATTCGAAGAAAAAATTTCCAGTAAATTAAAAAAAAAAATTAAGGCCTTCCTTAAATAAGGTCGTGGCATCGTTTATTTTTTATTGTAGCGATACATTGCTGGCTAACAATTTGCTTACGTCATCAAGTCGAGGCATCGTCGATTTTACATTTGACCGAGGGTTACTGATTTTTGTTACATGTCCAGTGTTTGTATGTTGTCAGTTTGCCTAATCTATCTATAAGTGAACCCGTAGCCACTATAACCCCCGCACCAGTCATCTCCATTTCATTGCATGCCTCTTGTCCTACACTACCGGTGCATTTTAAAAGATGTGCGCGCATGTTTATATGGATATATGGAGTATGGATATAGGCTCTGAGATGAGAAAAGAAAACAATTCCAAGAGTCAAACTCAGAGAGCTATGTGTTCAGTAGCGTTGGTATTTTTCTAAATGGGGATACCTGAGTTCTACTCATAAAATCTCGTACAACTTTAGCACAGGCACACCGTGTGTGCGATATCTTTATGTTATTGTATTTTTGGTATTTTCCTTATATTAGATTGAAACAATTAACAAAAGATCATTCTTTTCATTAAGACAGAAGAAAATAAATAAATAGGAGATTAAAAAGAAAACAATGGCCGAAGGGTAAAAGAGAATAAACCAAAACCAATTTTCACAAATTCAACAAAGCGTTTTCTATATAAAAACGCGAATCTCCCAAGTATTGCGAAATTCGTGTAGCCAATTACTGTCTTACCTTCATATTTACTGTCTGAATCGTAGCATGCAATTTTTGCTTCAGATATAGATTCATCTTCTGAACTAGAAAGAATTTCACCATCTTCTTCATCTGATTGTATTTTCCTAAAACGTTTTATTTTCCGTTTTTTATGATTTACATTTTCTTCATTATTTTCCTCTCCATTATCACCATTTGTTTGTTTTTCCGCCTGCAACAATTAAGAAATCCGCGTTTTCATCGCAATGCTCTACAATCGAACTTACCTAAGGCGTTTTCACGCATTTGCTCAATATTTAGTTGTGAAAATTTATTTATTAAACTAATTACGTAATTTTTATCAAGAACCTGCAAATATAAAGCATATTTTTGTTTTTTTGAGTCATTGAGCCTCAAGGCATTAATAGTGTGTACCTTGTCCCCATCGTTCCTTTGAACTTGAACTTGTGAGTGAAATTGAAATGCATTCTTTTCCTGATCATATTTATAATAGCAACCACTGTTGCCATCATAATAAAGGCCATATTCCTGCAAGAATAAAAAAAAAATTACTACGATGTTTCCGTTTCGTATATGAATGTAAAATGTTCAGAACTGTAGAGAAGACGAAATTGTATGTTATAAATAGAAATTAATTTATCTTACTGATTAAATTTGTGGCATACCTTTGACAAACTAAGTTATGGGTTGGAAAGAAAAAAATGAAAGAAGATTGTAAAATACTTTTGTTCTAATTTGAATGGTTAGATTAAGCGCAAATTTCTCATCGATTACTTTTTCATCCTATTTATTGGTTTGAAATAATATTGTGCTTCTTTACAACTACATTCCAAAGAATCCACTGGCATACTCCATCCTACTTATGTACCGAAAGTCTTGTATATATTTCTTACTTCTATAAGTTCCACACTTCGCCCCCTAAGATATACGGGAAGCATTTTATTATAGAATCCACTGGCATACTCCATCCTACTTATGTACCGAAAGTCTTGTATATATTTCTTGCTTCTATAAGTTCCACACTGCGCCCCCTAAGATATACGGGAAGCATTTTATTATATCTACTCACTTTGTTTTTTAGGCATACTCCACTTAAATCTGTACAGACTCAATAAATTAGCCCGTTTCACAAGTTATCTCTCGCTAATTGACAGGGTGATATTGCTTATTTTTACTCACTACCAGCACCCGTTAGGGAAGCAACAAAACTAAGTAGCTTTAAAGCCTTGGTATCAGATTGCATGATTGCCTTAACCGACTAATGGCTTCCACCTAGTTACCTTCCATTTTCTGCATTATTCCTTAATCTAAAATTCTTCAATCGACATTTAATTGTGTTTTCTAAGGATATATTCGATATAATTCTATAACTTTGTAATTGACATGTGTCTATGTATATTTATAAGGAAAACAGTTAGCTATTAATTAATGTATTTATAATAATTTCTATAATTAATGATTCCTCAAGTATGATGATGTCTATGATAATGTTAATAATGATATTTTATGATTATATGATGAGGTCTATCATTGTTTCTAATGCTTGCCCAATGTATACATAGGTTGTACGTAAATATGTAATATTTCCTGTCTGTAAGATTGTTAAATCGGTAGACTGAATAAATAAATAAATTATAAAATTGACCATCATTCATGATAAACGATAAAGTCCAACTAATCATTCATGATAGGATCCAGGAAGCCAGCGCCTTCTGGAAGGTGAGTTATATTCCGTGTATGGAAGAAAGAAGCTATGCTAATGTAAATTGCAAACAAATTTGAACTTCAAAAATTGATTGGAAGAAGCGTTTCGTATTGACAGAAACCCTAATACTCTTCACTACGGAGTAATATTTAATAAAAAATCCACAAGAGAACATCCCATCTTTTTCAATTTACGACGAAATTTCTTACCAAGATTTTTCAAATTTATTCCTTTTGCAGTAGTCTGCAGACGTTGATACCCACAGACACATCCTTTTGTCAACATTTTGCACTAAATTTGAAACAAAATTTCGTACACTCATTTTTAATTATGTACCATACTTAATATATGACTGTAATACTAGATTTAATGTTTCAGTTTTTGTTTTTGCTATGTAATATTAACAACTAAGTTTGTACTATACTTGATTGTCGTAGAGCCCAAAGTTATACGTCGCTTTAAGCAGGGGACTCGGAAATAAATATACTTTGACTTTGAAATAAAATGAGCAAGAACTTTACTTTACCGCATTATAGTAGTACCCAGTCTTCTGATCATAATATAGGCCTGATGTTGGCTCGTAAATAAAGCCATTTTCATTTTGAGTTGTTTCTGCAGCTTCTCTTATTTCATCAATAAAACTCTGCGGTTTTTCTTAAAAGATGCCAAAATTGTATAGTTCTTTAGAGCGTTTCAATTTAGCTACCACGTAACAATGATACCTTTCTTGTTTACATTTGCATCAGATTCCTTCAGAACATTTTCAATAGTTTTCGTCGATTGAAACTTTGTATTTCCCTTTAAAATAAAAACTTAGTAATATACATAAATTTTAAGACCAACTCATATTAAAATTACCAACAATTTCAGTTTTGCTTTGTATTTTCCTAGCTTTTTTTCTTGTTTTTTCGTTATTCTATGCAATCGTCCAATGTAGGCCAGCACTTCTTGACGAGTTAGGCTTCGGACGTAAGTCATGCTAAACAATTTTTTAATCCCTTTAATTTTGTTTATGCTCTTATCACTATTATCTTTAGAATCTGAACCCATAATAATTGAGTTTTAATAAAAATTGAATTATAAAATTCTTCAAGCTACTTGTCAGTTGATTGACAGTTTTAGGCCTAGGCCTCCTTCAAATTTTTTTTTTATTAAATGAACTAGGGGTAGTTCAGAGTAAACTAATTTGTATATATTCGATGAAGCAAATATTGATTTAATTTTAGATTTATATGAATTAATAAGCAGCAATTAATTTAAAAGATTAATTAGAAATAATGAAATCTATTAAAAGAATATTATAAAATCACGGATAAAATAACAGCTGCAATATTGGAGACCGGAGAGATCAAAAATTCTACACGAGTTCAGTAAGTCCATCCAACTTAACAAAGTAAAAGGATTGTTTACAGCTGTCTTCAATTTTTTCCAAGTATTGCGGAAATTTGGGCGCGATGTACAAAATAAAGTTACTTTGCGTTTTTTTAACGCTAGTGTTTTTAATAAATGAAACAAAATCAACAAAATTAAATTATCCAAGAGTATTACTACCAATCTTTGATAAAATTTCTATAAATTTCACTCTAGAAGTAATAGAAAAAGGATGCTTTAAATGGTATGTAGATTGGACCTAACCTTTAAGTTAATACCAATAAATTTGCCGGTATTATATTATTTTCTAATATTGTAATGTCTAGAGCAAATGTATAATAAATGCTTTACATAAATTTCTAGGATATCTTCAAGACAAGATCTAATAAAAATTACACCGCTTTATGATGATTCAGAAAATGAGTGTTGTTCACGTGCTGCAGTTACTGTTTTGACACGAGAAAAACGTCGAAATACAGCAATAGTTCTAGCAGAAAATTTAAATAGCGGAGATGTTCTACGGTGTGATGTTATTCTGGATGTAATAGACAAATTGGGTGTACTGACAACGACCCGCGAACTGTATTTAGAAGAGGCTCCAGAAACTTTTGAATTATGGGCGCAAGATTCTCAAGGAAATGCTTTTACTACTTTGGAAGGTGTAGAATTTGATTGGGCTATATCTTCACAAAATTATCAAAATTATGATAATAAGAAGGATGCTACATGGCAGCAAGTACTTCGTTTTCTAACCTTTAGTGAGAGTAGATATCATGAAGTACCTCAGTCTTTGGAAAAGTTTGAAGCTACAGGAAAAAAGGGATACATGGTTCTACTTGAAGGTTTTAATACGGGAACAGCTAAGGTATATATTTGTTAACATAATCGTAGCTATAGTAGGGCTTCTCTTCATTGGAAACTATAGTTTGTTATTCTTCCAACTGGAAGTAGTTTTAAAATTCCTTTACTATGTCTAATCATTTTGAAACCAGGATAGTAATTGTTTAATGCTATGTTGGTGACCTACACATTCCACCAATCTACACCATGATTGGAATGAATGGAACCTTGTTGTTAAACTATGCTATTTACGAAAAAATCGGATTACCAAACAATGCTAATTTACTTTTTGTGTTTAAAATCCAAGGTGGTATTGAAATTTATGAAAATTAAGTTACTACAATTCTTTCCAAATAATAACCTTACATTTGGGGATCATGTAGGGAGTCCTGGTGCCTTATTCCAGAGCTCGATTCGATCAGAAGAGAATCGTGTGAATAAAACCATACAGACAAAGGATTTCAAGAAATCGGAATAGCAAAAATCCACAAAACAGTCGATGGTAAGTAAGCAGTCGAGTGTTGTGGATTTTTGCTATAATTTTTATAAAATAGAAATCCATCAAAGCGTAATTATGGGTAAAACGTGAAGCCAATTACTAATAGGTATTTAAATTCTTCTGATAGAGTTACTTAAATAGAAAATCATTGCTTAATTAAATTTAACGAAATATTTAGCTGCGTTCTTTATTCACTGATCCCAGTTCAGGCCAGTATAATTTGTAAAAAAGAATGATCCGGTTCTTATGGAAACGTCAAAACACTCGACGTAGAAAATATGAAAACTGTTTATTTGATTTTCAATTGGTTTACATTAACAATCTCCTTGATTCGCATGCCTCGATTAGAGCTAGGGATTTCTGTGCTGTTCATAGCAGTATTATTCATATTAATGCGCACTTATTTCGACGCTTGCCACTCTGTAAGTCTTTATGAGACTTTCCTGGTGAGTTCTGCTGACATACGACATTCTCCTTTCCCAGATCACCGAAGAATTCTCCTATCGTGATTACAGAAGCGTTAGTGGGGATCTTATTAAACAGTCTAATAGCCGCATTCTTCAAATTTTTAATCAACACGTTCCCCTTAACATAGAGTGAAGCCCCTCCATAACCTTGCATTTAGGGCTCGCACAGGTCAATGTATGCTTGAGAGATAAATACTATTTATGAAGTATCGGAATAGGTTTCGCAAAGAGGTGCAAAAAGCATTATATTTACCCTAATGAAATGAGTAGGTTGCCTGCTTCTGTGTAAACAGACTCATCCACCTCCTCACTGGGTAATGACATTGCTGAACATGACAACTCTTTCCCCTTTTCTAATGTTCATTCTATTGATGTTTTTTACACCTTTACATGTGTTAAATCGAATACAGCTAGTCTGGTTGACATCCTTTTAAAATATATTAAGCTGGACTGTCCTGCCTTGTCTTACCATGCTCTTCATCTCTTCAACACCATCATTACCACTTTAACTTTCTCTACTGCTTGGAAGTCAGGCTAGGTAATTTCCATTTCCAAGTGATCCAATCCATCACAGCCCTCGGATTTTAGGCTTATTTTACCCGCACTCCAAGGTTTGGGAAATTTTAATCAAAACCAAATAACTTTGACATCTGCTGTTCCTAATCTTATATAGTCCAAGCAATCTGGCTTCCGCAAAGGTTACAATACAATCGAGTGCTATCTTACATTACCAAGACGGTAAGACTTAACATGTAGCACAAGCTGGCTAGCGTACTGTTGTTATTCGACTTTAGTAAAGTCTTCGATAGTTTAAACTATTCTATCTTTTGCCATAAACTTAAGAGCCTTTTCCGCTTTCCCCGTCGGCTTGTTATCTAATTTCCTCATTATTGAGCTTGCGACGCCATTGTCTCAGTTTAGAGAATCTGGTCGTGTGGACTTTCATGAAAGTGTCCTCAGGGGTCTATTTTGGACCCATTCTAATTGCCCTGTTTATCAATGATCTCCCAACTACAGTTAGGTTTCCTGTCGTTCATATCTTTTCCGAAGATGTACAATTATTTTTTTCCGCGCCGCTGGCATCTATCGGTCAATGTGTCGCAGATATTAATGCCGACTTTGCTCTGTTTTTTTCTGGGCAATAAATTAATTTTAAATCCAGTTAAGTCCCAATCGACTGCCTTTTTTGGTCGTCCAATCAATCACCTCCTTGATCCTATGTTCCTTAATGGGGTTACAGTTGTAACAGAGTGTCTAGCTTTGGTTAGAAGATACCCTCTCCTTATCACCTCAAATTAATACTTTAATGGATAGGTTATGGGTTTCGCTGTACAGTATTAATATGTACGACGTTTATAAGGAAGGGGCTGGTCCATGTCTTGTTATTTTTCCACTTAATCTATGGTGCAAAATTATATATTGGAACTTCCGCAGGTAACTGACAGACTACACACTTCCTTAAATTCAGTTATCAGGTATGTGTACGGTCTTCCAGGGCGGGTGCATGATTTGCATGCTTGCACAGTGGATTTTCTTAATACTACCCTTGACAGGTACCTTATATTCCGCAATTTCATCTTTTTGTTTAAATTAATTCAATCCCATACACCACAATAGTTATTTTCCAGATTAGAGTTTGTTAGGCCCTCACGTTTCTCTCTTAATCTAATTATCCCCCGTCATTCATCCAAAGATTTGAAAAACTCTTTCTTTCTACGTGTTATTCCCATTTGGAACCGATTGAATTTCGTTCACTCCTTACTTTAATAGCATTTAAATCGCGCCTTCTTCATTTTCTGAATATCTCCCAACTGGAAGTCTTAACAGGTCGTGCTGGTGTCGTCGCTCTTCGTTAGTCCAATGCTTATCTAATCTAATTCTTTATGCCCTTCGTATTATGTCCTTTGCGCATTGATACACCCACTTCACACTTCTCATAGTGAAAATGGGTAGTGTACCTGCACTCAGTTCTCATTTCTGTATAAGTTCTTATTCACGAATTATATTTTTGGACAGTAGGGGATGGATATCGATCGACCGGCATGCGTTTTGTTGGCATAAGTAAAATTTTAATTTATCTTAAGTTAATCTTAGTATAATTTTCTTTTTATTTACTTTTTGATTACTCCTATTATTTGCTTAACTAACAGCCTAAGTTGCTTATATAAATAAATAAATAAAGAAAATTGTGCTTTTCATCCATAAACTACAATAAAAATGGCACATATACATTACACAAAAATTAAAACTCAGTTGTTTTCATCGAAAGAAGAATGGGTCGCAGGATTACCTGTCAGCGCTGTATATACATACATAGACCCCTTAAAAGTAAAAACATAAAAATTTAAGAAGAATTTAAAGGAACGTTATCAGCAATTTCTTCAAATGTCCCACATTCCTTGACCTTGAGAAAATATATTCCCACAATACAACTTGGGAAAAACAAAAGTTTAAAAAGTTATAATACAAGCAGTTGTGGAAGAAAAGAAAAGAAAAAGAATTTATTACACCGACAAATCTTACCTTCAGTAAGTATGTCGTAAAAAATGCAAAATCTTTGTACATACAAACATGTGCATATAGATCCAGTACAAGGATTTTACACAGTGAAGACTGAAACGATCAAGTCCAGTGGGATTCTTTTGGACGTGACTATACACGTCCAAACAAAAAGTTTCTCAGTTCCTAAAATGTATGCATGCATGGCCGTCTTTAGCCCCCTAACATGAATTATTTTCTAAAATGCTTTGGGTTATCAATAGGATTAATAACGTAAAGTTTGTAAAGGCCTATTGTGCACTGGAGAATTTGTCACGACAGATAATTCTATTAGGCTCTAATGTAAATGAACGTATGAAATAACGTGACAGCAACATAACTTTGGGTTATTCCGGCTAGCAAATTATGGGTGACGTTTATATGAATGTGCATTGTGCACGCACTAATAACATTTTTGTTGCCGCTTGTTTACCATTGTTTTGGGAGACTTTGTAGAGCTAGAAAAAAACCTACACATCTTTTTGTTTTGTTAATGTCTGCTGCAACGATAGTGTGAGAGGAAGATAAAAATAATAAAGCAGTAATACAAGTAGTACAAATGAGACCACCACTATACAACAAAAATTTGAAGGATTAGTCTGATAGCAATTTGAAGATAATAAAAATGTAGGAAAAAATATCCATGAAAGTGTTTATAGACATACGAGTTACAGTAATTCTCTCTTCGTGTTCAATTGATGATCGAATAAAGATACTTTGATAACTTATAGCAGGTCTCAAGATCTGTAGTAAATTATCAAAGCTTTCAACACTCATACGGAAATATCCATAGAATTTTTCAGGACAGGATCGCAGTTCATCAAACATTACATAAGTGAAATTTTCTTTTTAGGCTCTCCAAATTGGAAGAGCCCAATAGCGTTAATATTTTCTATATCCTTATGATAAGTGCACATATCACACTCTCCTCGGAATTTATATTGATAAATTGATGTTGATAAATGATGATATAAAACACGAGTTTTTTGGGTGACAGTTATTCACTGGTGCGTACTAAAATAGCCCATGGCGACAGTGGTCAAAAAGCTGTGTGACGAAAAGTCTCCGATGCATGTTAGGCCTAACATAAACCAACAGTATAAAAATTTTCGCTGATTACCAAATAAATTGAGTTTGGCTACTGAAATATACCATGAAAAAATTTCGGAAATTTAAAAAATACGGGGGCTGCAAACACAGTCACTATATTTTTATATATTATTACTTTGTATGAAAATTTGTTGGCATGTATGTTGGAATAAATCTCACGATCTACTTTCAGTAGCCAAACTCCAACAGCTAAACTAGCTTTATTAGGTTTTCTTACTGGTTAAAGAATTAATCTTCGGTTGGTTTATTATTGCAGGGTCTAGGGGGCCCCATGGATCACGTGTTCATGCGTAAAGATGGAACTGCATGCATGATAAGCACGTTTGGCCGAGAAATTAGGTATTAGGTACTCGGGAATTAAGAAAAGCTCGAGAAATCAGTCTTAAACTTAAAAAGGTTTTGATACAAGTATTATTGGAAAAATGATTGCTAGTGTTAAAAGTAAAAAGTTGTTAGTTTGTTTGTTAGTGTTATGACTAGAAAATAAAAATTTCTTAAGTGATACTAATACGAAATAATTTGTGTTAGGATAAAGAAAAAGTTGTTGTACAAGCCCAAGAAAAGGAATAATAACGAATAGGGAATAAAACGAAGATCTAGAAGTAAAACAAATATTTGTAAACGAGAAAGCCATAGCTGGCTATTATTGTCCGCCCTTTGCTATCCACACAGTAATAAACTTCCGACATATTTTAGGTTATTTGAAGGCAAAAATTACCTCCAAATCACAAACAATTTTGTAGGCTTTCAGCCAACAATTTATCGAAGAGTCATTTGCTGAGAACGGTTTCCTTTCAAGAACTACTATCTTGAGGTAGAAAAACTGACCCAATTGCATCTTTATTTCTTGTCAGATTTCTCAGGGATCTTTTCACGACTCACCTATTTCTTGAATCGTACCTAGTCTTACCCGGCATCATTTCAATCTATAATGTGTTGTGACAGATTGAAAACGTGCCAGTCATTTTTTTTTATTAAATCAAAAATAACTACATATTAAAAAAGTCTAATTTATGCATGCTTTCCAATACCCACACAAAAATCTCTTTCCAAGTCTTTTTTAATATTTTTTTATATTCCATTATGGTCGGTTTGGGATTTCACTCCACTATCCAAAGCGTTTCGCCGTATTAAGGGGTAATATCACCTTCACGTGATTTTCGGAGAAGTACCACGAACTATAGGAAAGGGATAGAGATATGAGGTTTTATGCATATGAAAGTACTAGTTTTTAACTACAAAAAACATATTTTATTTTAATTTTACGATACAAAGTGGAGCTATAGCAGCGCACGTAGGGAAAAAAATATTTCGGACGGTCAACACAACGGACTTTCTACAAACAGCTGTTTTTTTCAGCCTTAAAACTGGGCTAGTATAGACATTTATTCTATTCAAATTCTAATTTACATAAAGAATAATAAAGACCCCAAACGAATGCTTTTCCGCGCAGTCGAAAAACCGTTAATTTTGCTTCACGCTCGTAAAAACGATTTTTCGCCCCTTAAAATTTTCTTACTCTCATAATCGACTTTTTTTTTATCATTCTTGGATACTTTAAGGAGTGCTTAACCCGAAAAGTAAAGTGAAAACAAAGTCACAAGGTGACAGTACCCCTTAACAATCTTCCTTCTTGAAGATATCAAGATCCCTTTTGCACAAAGGCACAGTCCTATTTACAGTAAATTAAACTTATGTTTTTATGAATGGTTAAAATCTGCGTTATAAAATCCGCGTATTAATATTAATATATTTACAGGTCAGTGTAAAATTTCCATATCTGGAATACAGTCATGTGGACGGTATAGAAGTTGACATCACAGTTTTAGCTAACATAATTCTGGATCCTACTGATGCTCATATCCTTGTTGGGGATACAGTCAATTTTCGGATTCTTCAGGTAAAAGTGTAGCTTACTTGTTCAAGTTTACTTAAGTCGCTAACAAAAATTCATCTTTAGTTAAAACAAGGAAAATTGCAAGAAATCTCGTTGAATACTCAGTATTACTTGGAAATAGAAGACGAAAGTTTTGCAACTATATCTGGTAGTGCTGCTACAGGACGACGATTAGGGCGTACCTGTGTTATATTACGTGATCGAAATGTTCCTGTTGAGAGAAGCATTAATTCTGATATTGGATCTGCTAAATCTCCGACACCAAGAGCAACATTGACTGTGACAACAGCTTATAAACTTACAGTAAATCTTCTGCCACATTACAATTGGATTACTGTTGAAGGAGAGAAACATGAGATCGCCTTCGATTTGTACACAAGGTAATTAATTTTTTTTTAATTCAGGGTTACATAAGAGTGCCTGAATGAACTCCGCCAGGAAATACATATTTCGTAAAATAAATAGTTGTCTATATATGTATAAAAAGAAAAGATTATGACCTCTAGGACAATCGCTGCCTAGCTGCTAAAGAATAAAGAAAAGGTTTTTTAAAGGTTTTTGCTTAATAATTTATCAAACATATGCAGTACTGAAAATTTGGTACTGGTACTATATGTATTGGCAACTAGTGGCCAGTACCAGTATAAATATGATACGGGTACTTGTTGAAAACTCTCTTTTCAATATCTTAGAATACAAAACAAAAGTTTTCAATAAAAATAAGTTTATTTCTATTGCATCGATTCCATTTCAGATTATCGATTGTAAATATTTAATCAATTTGCGACTGTGATCTTTTGTCTCTATTGTCTTTTTGCACAGATACTCTATTGTCTTCTTGCACAGATACTATTGATTTACAGTGGGTTACATTATAGTCTAGACATAAGCTTTTAAGATTTCCGGACTCAAAGATAGAAAAAAAGATGAAGATGGTGTGATTTTTTTTTGTAAAAGATTCAGTTTTATTCGCTTCATAATGGTTTATGTAAATTACCTTACGTGCTATGACTTACGCTATCTTAATGTTATTTTAGAGTACGAAAATAATAAATAAATAAAATGATGACAAACGCAATTCAAATGAAAAAAACAAAAACGAAGAATAAAAATGAAATTAGAAATTAATTAGTTTTTTACTCTGCAAAGCGAGGAAAGGGACAGCTATTAGTTTAAAACTTTAATTCTCAGCTTCTCATAGGAAAAAGTCATGTTTCAAAGCTCATAGCATGATAAAATGCTAAAAAAAATATATATATATAAAAAATGCCTGAGTTCATAAATTTTGCCAGTATAATTAAAGGCTGAATTCGGTTCAGTGCTCCGATCCGTCTTTAACGACTGCTCAATACGCAATGTCAATCGTGAGCTAAAGTTCTTTCGTTAGGATTAGCATTTTAGTAATGCCTATGCCTTAGAATATATGGATGGATTATTTTTCGTCTATAGCAGACTGAAATTTACTGAAAATAATTTCAATGAATTTCTAAAATGCATTAACAATGCAGAAAAAAACGAACTTTTCGACCCAGCGATCAGAGAAGTCTCATCAGTATGGTTATCTCTGATCGCCTACCATAGATAGATGAATGCCCGTATGTAATTTCGTGTGGTGACGAATTTGTGGAAGTTTGATTTTTGAAGTAGTCTTTCGCTTATATTTCTGGAACGGTTCGTCGGACAGCAAAAATGATTATAACAAATATAGAATTTAATATTTTGAAGAACTTTTCAGTATAATGAAAACGTATAGGACTGATTGTTTTCACAGTATATATAAAAAACCAAAATTTTTATATGGCAACATCAAAAAAGGGTTGCCTGATGTAGTCAAGCTTTTTCGAAATTTCATTTATTATTGCTATGAAAACACCATGTACCAAACTACAGCTCTTTACGTCCACGAGTTCTCATGCTATTACTATTACTTTATTTTATATGTTTATTTTTACAAGTTCATGCAAGCAGCTGACGCATAACCCTCCCACGATGCCGCTGACGATTTTTTTTGACTCACTACTACCATTACTTAAAAAAAAAATTACCACTTTCGCAGCCTCTCACAACCAGACCCACCGCTACTTGAACAGCTGACGGTCGGTTCACTCATTAGTTGTACGAGATCAATTATCGATATCAAAATCAGCCGGCGTACTATGTCTTT
Organism: Dioctria rufipes; assembly: GCA_963924295.1. Taxonomy (NCBI): domain Eukaryota; kingdom Metazoa; phylum Arthropoda; class Insecta; order Diptera; family Asilidae; genus Dioctria; species Dioctria rufipes. The sequence continues at coordinate 324,845,453 of OZ002740.1, read as the reverse complement.
TTCATTTGCAACTCTACCTCTCGGACTATAATTGGGTGACCTCTATCATCGAACTTCTGTGGTAGGCGATCAGAGATACCACACTGATGTGACCTCCTTGATCGCTGGGTCGAAAAGTTCAATATTTTTTCTGCATCTCAATGCATTTTGTAAATTCATTGTGGTTTTTCTTTTCAATGAATTTCAGTCTAATAAAGACGAAAAATTTCCAGCTTATTCTATGGCAGACTTGTCTCCTAGAGCAACATAAATTCATTGTGTACTGTAGATTGTAGACACAACCGAAATATTCTGGAGCAGACTATGTATTCCTACGCTAAAGAAAATATGTCTTCATAATAGTCTCAACAAGACAATAATATAAATCCATTTTTGTACCTGTACTGTTATTGATTAACGAAATTCTTTTCTTGGGTTGCTTAGCCTAATCTCCGGTCTTTCGAAAACATATGAATTTAGAACATCTAAATATTAATTTCATTCGATTGACACTGAAGCATTGCATGTAACCGAAGGTTTGGACTTCTGGGTAATAACGAATTTAATGAGTACATACCTAGAGATACTATGCTACCAAATCGTAAAAAAAAACAACATTATTGGACATAATATTAATGTCAAATTGTAAAAATGTCTTTTCCTCTAAAGTTATAGTCATTAACGATTGAAAACAGAATATTTACACAATTTACAACATACAAGTTATTTATAACAAATTTATTACTGACACGTGTTTCGATGCTACTGCATCATCAACTTAACTGTTTAACTGCTAGTCATTGGATGATGAAGTGGAATCTTTTAGATTTTCTGAAGTTTCCTTAATTTTTCTTCATACTTACGGTTAGTGTTTCAGAACGCGATGATTTAAAGAGTTAAAATTTTGTGTCATAAAAATTGTTTATTGAAAATGGACAAAATCAGACAACTTCCAAAATATATTGATATACTGTGAAAAGGGTCAATTTTTAATTTTTTTTTTTAAATGTATTAAAAGGTTTTTAAGAATGCAAAAAGCTATGAAATTGGTTTTGGTTATTTTCACCGCTCTGAAACCTACGGTTTTTCTGTCAGATTAATTGTTAATGCTAAGAAAAAATGAATATAATTTTAAGGTCTTCAAGGCAGGAAATAAAGAGTTTTTTTTATAATTCGCACAAAGCGTACTACGTTATAAAACACACAGTTGGATTACACTTTCTTTTCAGACTGTTACTATTTAGCTTAGTTTTTCAAAAATCCAAATATTTACTTTGAATATTTAATGTACATAATAAATCCTAAAAATGAGTTATACTCTATGATAAATTTAATGCAATACATATGAACTCTATTTGTCTTAAAGAGCTCATTATATTTTTCAGAGATGATCAAAAAATATGGTTAGGACCGCGTTATATTGCTGAGTCCCAATTTGATGAGCTCATATTTTATGTATTAAAGAAAAGTCAAAATGGCAGCAGAATTTTTGGAGAAGCTGTTAAAGAAGGTAAAACTGCAGTTTATGGAACATTCCAACAGGTAATTATAGCACAATTAAAGAAAATATTAAAACTACAAATATGTAAATATTAATAGCTTACAGCCAGAGCTGAGATGCAAGTATTTAAAGAGTTAACTCTATGCCCCACTAAGGTAATTTTACCTTTTGATCCCGATAGTCCAAAACAACAGAAAATCAAGTTTAAAGCGGAAGGAGGTGATGGACTCTACGTTTGGACTTCGAATAATCCTAGTATTTTGCAAATATCTCAGAATGGTATCGGTGAAACAAAATTTGATGTCGACCTAAAACAACAATTGGAATATTTCGATGAGAAAAGCAAGACATTTTTGACGAAACATACCAACATCAAAGTTGCACTGTCAAAAAACACGAAAATTTTCAGAACAGCAGAAATATTTTTCTTACCACCAGTTAAGCTAGAAATTGTCAAGTACAATTTCGAGACAGCACTGAAAGATTATGTTAAGCTGCATATTTCCTTGTATGCGTATGTTAATGGAACTTATGTTCCGTTCACAAAATGTGGAAATTTAAATTTCGATTTTGAATTTACAAATCAAATTTTCCACTTGGATGTTAATAAAGAGCAAATTGAGAGTGAAGCAATAGCTCAAAACGCATGTCATTTAGTGTATCTAAAAGCAACAAGTATTGGAACAACACACTTGAAACTTTCTTACAGATTTCTGGATAGAATATTGAAAGATGAGGTTACACTAATTGTTTTCGAGAAACTAAATATACTTAATCCAGTTATGAATGAAATTATTTTGCCTATAGGTGCTTCTCGAAATATTCTATACGCAAATGGACCACAAAAAATATTCAATATTGAAGCAGAGCTGTCTAAAATCATAAAAATTGATCAAGACATTGCTGAAGTTTCTGAAATAAAACGTGAAAGCTCCAAACAGATTTATTCTTATACTGTGCTTTGCAAAAAGGTCGGTGAGACGATCTTCAATTTCGAGATTTATAATTTACTTGCTGCAAAAAATTTTGAACCTTATATTTCATCATTTATCACAAATGTTTACTGCGTAAAACCGCGTTTCTTGAATTTATACGCTACAGAGAAATTGCGTCAGAGTTGTCCTATGGAGGTAAAAAATTCACTAATGCACATAAAAGAACGTGATGAAATTGTTGAAATCGAAATTGAAGCGTTGGATGTTAAAAACAGGAAACTAATGAATATTTCTTCGTTAGTTATTGAATGGGAATTTGCTCAAGGCGATGAAAAATATCACAAAAATATTATACCGTTTAGAGAAACTGAAGAGGAAATTTTGGAAGGTATTCGAATTCCTGGAAAAGATTTGTTAACAACTACAATTTCTGACATGACCGCAAATTTTAAAATTAAGGGCACAATCACGCAGTATGATTCGTCTGTTTTGACTGGATATGAAATAATTCCTGAACAGCCCCATTTTGGAATAAGAAAGGTTTAGTTTAGTTTTATGTGAAGGAATATGACTCTTATTGACCCTGTTTTTTTTTGTAGACTTCTGGAGGACCCTTAATAAAGCCAGTGATAGAGTATGAAATTAATTTCAAAGCAGTGAACACCACTCTATTTCCCTTTGATGATATATCATTATTTTATGCCCGAAACAAAGCAGAACGTATTCCTCTCATACAAGGTAAGTAACATTTTCACATTTATCATACTGCTATGGTGCTTTAAGTTATAACTAATTTGCTCACTTTTGTTAATCAGATGGTCAGTAAGATTATTGGTGCATTTAGGGATAGATAATTATCAATCGGAAATTATACCCAAAAGTTCTATTTAGTGTAGAAAGTATTAAGATTGCCATTTTTAAATATAAATTTAAGTTTACCCTGCTGAGACCTCCTGCGGAAAAGGAAATTCTTGGGGAGTTTGACCACAGAGCAGGAGATGAAAATTGTGAAGGTTTATTGCGTACTAAGTAGTATACCGTGATAGAGCCATTTCTATATTAGTAGTTACTATTACACCATTGTGATTAAAACAAAAGTCAGTTTGCCTTATCTGAGTACATATTAATTTAAGTGCCTCCAAAGACAAAAAATTTATTCCGGTCTATAGTGTGAGTTTTATGTTGGAGTTCTTTTATTTAGAAATGTTTCCAATCTTTTCAATAGTAAACTTGTTAGGCTATTAGGTCAGAGTGACTTAGCGTTGCCCTAGGTGATTTTTCCTGAGCTTTAGAATGAAGTTGACCTTGAACTTCTTATCTTAACATTTTAGACACATAGTTGAACTTTCACAAACCGAGAAATTCACGAAGAGTTTACCACTGCCGGTCATATGTAAAATAGTGCTAGCTTTTTTATTATTTATTTTAATAGATAATTCGATAGTTGATCTACCATGTTTATGAACGCTCTCACAGATAATCACAGATGCCATGTTTCGTGTTCATGTAAACATAACATACAAATTATCAAAACATGTTTTCATCAAGTATGAGTTTGGTGGCTCCTATTATGTATCATTTGTAAATCTATATCATCGTAGAATGTTTTGATTAGGTATATTGTGTTGTGTGCGTCCTTTCTAAGTTAACTAATGAGATGTATATGGACTAATTTCATTCAATGGAATAGTATATGATTATTCTATGTATTTCCGCTCTCATCTACTTTGGTTATAGTTGGTACTTTATTTATTGATGTACCATGATTTTCAAAAAAAAAAAAAAATCCGTTGCACTTCCAGCATTTTGTCTAAGGCCGACTTTTAGCAGAGTCGAATCGGCCTTGATATCCCCACGGGCAGAACAACTGTGAAGGAAGCCTAACATAAAGTGAAAGAGAAACCTCTGGAGGCTAAATAAGGTTTTCCTAAAATCCCTGGTGTCCATTATTATCGAACACTCCGAAACAAAAGCACATTTTTTTTTGTCCTTTTTCTTACACTCTAGGTTAAGAGCTACAAATATCTTGTTTATTTCTTTCAAGAACTATATGAAGCAAGAAATGAGGGCTGACAGCCCATTCATATTTTCTTAGAACCATCCGGCTAGGATTTAAAACGAATCATTTACAAAACATGAGAGTAAGCAATGCAATTAGTAATCTGTCAATCCAAATATCGGTACCTTAATCCAACTATCTGAAGTTATCCTGTACGAAACTCTGTTATTATCTAAATTTTAATATGCCAAAGAATTTTACCATTGAAAGATTCTTATATTTTTGTTTAATTTTCAAAAATTTAGGTAGCGGTTATTATGAATTCAAGTTATCTGACCCCACCATAGCAACAGTAGAATATGATTCTAAGACAAGAGAATTAATTATAGTTCCTCATCAAATAGGACGGGTAAGTAACTGAAGTTGAAATTTAATATCAATTAATGAAAACATACTTTTTCATTACTAAGGTTCAAATAGAATTGATAGATCGTTGTTTAATGACGGAGCCCACAAGTTTGACGGTATCAGTCGTTTGTATTGGATCTATAGTAGCTGAGGTCCCTGATCGTGTGGAAAAGACTAAAACCATTGAAGGAATTATTCGGCTTTTCGATTCAAATGATAATATTCTAAATATTGATTATTCCAATTTACAATCCTATGAACTTCATCAAAATATTTTCAATCCGTCACTCTTTTCCATTTCCCTTGGTGATCAAAATGATTTACGTAAAGGTGAAATAAGGTAAGGAAACATTTTAGAGATTTTCAATTTATGCACATACAGGGTGATTTATAATTGGAGTTCACAAGTTGAATAGTGAAATTTGCTCAAGACCATTGAATACAAAGGACGAATTATTATCGTGGATCGGAGATCCTGCAAATAAAGTTATAAAATATCAAAAGAGGATTAAGACAAAGGGCAGTGGCGTGCAGTATAATACTGGAAAACATATTGAACATTATTTGCATCTTTCATTTCCATAACGATTTCATACAAAAATCCCCAGAAGTTTTCTTAAAAGTTTTTTTGAATTTTTTACGAGTACGCGCAATAAAATGGTATGTTATCATTAAAGGAATAGTGGAGTATATTCCGAAGTGCCTTAAAATTCACATGTTAATAACGCTATATTTCGTGTAAAACGGCGCGAAGTTTGAATTTAAGAAAAAAGAAATTTCAATTTTTCGTATATATAGTATGTCTACTGCGTCATAAATGTTAAAGTTATCGGAATTAAATATGCACGTGAGGAAAAGGCATTATGTTACGTATTACATGTAATTTATTATAAGTCGAATGGTTACGGATTATTTGAGATATAAGAAAAAATTGTTATGTCAGGTTCTTGAAAAACCTTCAGTAATGAATTACTTTTTCTTCAACGTATCACCTCTTTCTTTTATGATCTTCAATTACCCTGTATAACGAAGAGATGTGAAAATAATTTCTGTATTTATTTAAGATATCTCATAACTGGAGAGGAGCTAGGAGAAACAAAAGTTGTTTTCAATTCTGGCTACGGTGATAAAGCAGTTACAAGTGAACCAGTAAATATTCAAGTAAGTTTTAAATAATATGTTTTATTGATGTGAAGTTTTCGCTTTATTTATTCTGCTAACTAACATTTTTTTATTTATGGAACCATATTAAATGATCCTGTTCTGAAATATATGTAGATTAGACTATAGGTTCATATAATAATACTGATGTGTTGGATATTTTATTATGAGAGAGAACGCCGGAGTTCTTTCTGCAAAGACCTAGGCATAGAATATCAATAATCAATATCAAAAAAATTGTTATTTTATGTAAGAAAATTCTACCTATGAGGTTGTCATAATATTTGTTTTTAAAATCCGCAGTGCAAGTGGAAATATAAAAAAAAGCAATAACCTCTCAAGTTGGCTAAATTTATTTTGTATTGTAAAGAAATTGTAAACCTACGCAAAAATTTACTTTTACTCGTAAATTTTTCAACGGAATAAGCCTTTTTCTCGGGTATATATAATTAAATATTTTTTAAAAGTCAATTTCCGATTTTCCACAAATATACCATGACTTTTTGTACCAACCTCTCACTATACATTTCATTGTTGCAATTATCAATTAACGATGACTTTTAACACAGTCAAGTTCACAGAATTGTAGTCACTCTTTATTAAATTCTAAATGTTTTATTAACACCTACCTGCACTTCGTTTCTGTAATTTCAGTTGAGAAAATTCTCTAGCAAATTCACCATCCTTAATTCTACTAGTTGAACTTATTTGTTTCTGTATATGCTAGTTGAGAAAGGCATGGTGAATTTGAAACAGAAATTGAGAAAATAGAATTGCCATTGCGGTTATTATTATACAGTTTAAATATTCTGTAAATATTTTGCAAAAAATAAAAATAAATTTTGATTTACAGATGTTTTCCGGTTCAAATTCATTTTTCGTTTATTTTAACTTTTTGCAAAAATTCTTTCAAGTGTTCACAAACTCTAATGACAAGAATGCCACCGAGAATGCTCTCAACTGATGGCATTACAGAAACACTTCTAGTTGTCAATTCATATGGTGAATAGAGTTCTGTAGTAGGCATAACAGAGAATATAGTAGACTATCATACAGAAACACAGTGATGGAGAATGAAATCAAAGTTACGTGAAATAGAGAATTGGAGTTGGGATCCTTCCTATTTGCTAGTTACAGAAACGCGCTACTGATCACTATTCTCAATTCAATTCAAATGTCTTCCGCAAACATAAGATTGACGCTAATTTGTACGAACAAAATTCTTGAGTAGGATAATATAATATAATATACTACGACAGAAGAGAGGTAAGGAGTTATAAGTTTTAGTGCATGGCAGAAAAACAGGCTTTTGTAATTATGTAGATAATTTGATTGTGTGTGGTGCTCTGCGGACAGCGAAATCTAATTTCTGCAAATAACATGAGTGATCGTAGTCTCAAACAATAATAATAACTTGCAACTAAATATTGAATGGGTATTTGCGGAGAGATATGGTTAAATTTATGGAGCTTAAAAACAGCGTATAATTGAGACAATAATCGACAATAATAGAGCATAACTGACAGCTGTATGTGATGATGTGAAGAAATAACGAGTGAGCGACGAAAACATACTTGTATTAAGTGGGATGTAGTGGTTTATGGACTATATGGTATCATAAGGCCTTAATTTATTTTATGGACAACGCAATTTATATGGTTAATCCATGTTAGTGTACCTATTATTATTTATTACATACATAAAGGTTCTGAATAGGTGTCATCGCACCATTGAGCCATATAATTATATTTCCGAGGATTAATCATAAGTTCATTTTCAATAGCCCAAAAATGAATGCAATAAGGTTGTCATTGATAGAGCTAATAGCGTTCTCAATAAGATTCAAAGGTCTTCTAATAATCAGTTCTATATCATCAGCAGATGAAGTACGGCCAAAAATGGACCACTTTCTAAAACATGACCGATTTGGTTGAAATTTTGTTAGCTTATTGATATAAATAATTAATACAGTTTAAACATTTTGTCAACATTTCGCTTATTGCGGAAGTTACAGCTCTTTGAAAATAGCAAAAAGACCTATTTTTGCCCTTTTGAGCTAACTTCAAAAATTCATATTTCCGGTCTTACTAATAAGATACTAATATTTTTTTATTTAAAAAGGGGCTTACCTGGAAAGTTTTGAAAATTGATATTTTTATAGATTTCGACGTGCTCTTTTCGAATTTTCACTTTGCCACCTCGTATCTTTGCGCTCTTGCTGCCATATTGGAAAATTGGGGCTTCAAAACCTATTTTTGACAACACTGATATCCACCTCCTTTTGTGATGAAAATAGTTATGTAATAATTAAAACTAGAGAAAATTTCATATAATTTATGTACTAAACTTTTCTTTTTTGTAAATTGATTAGTTTTAGCCAGCGAGTGAAGCAAACCAACACACATCTACACCAACACGTGTCTTCCGTATATTAACGAAAATTCTCTCCTTACGCGTTGAAAAATTGGCGTACTGCGGCTTATACGGTCTATTGCAGGTAAAAAGGGCCGCTCCCCCGTGGCGGGGCCCCTTATACGGAACATCTACCGACAGTTCAAGTATTCTTTTTGAATCATCGGAGACGAGTGTATCGTTCTACAGTGTCGTTCGAATTTTCAGAGGCATCACTTCTAAGGAAGTGAACTGTTTTATTTGTTAAGATCCATTTCAAGGAAGTCAGGTGACTGAAGTGAAGAGAAAAGATTTGGAGACATTTCGTAAGTCAAGTGTTGAAAGAAAGGACAATAAGGACAAACTCTTGGAGGGACTGAAATCGGTAGTGGTTCACGTTGTGTGTCGAAAACGTTATAATGATATTATTCTCTGCATTTTTGCGCTTAGAATATAGAGCAAACAGGAATGGTGATAAGCCAGATTTTGCGTAATGAATTCCTGGTTGTGTTGGTAGTCCATTTTTACATGTATTTACACGCCATCCCTATTCTAAACAACTTGTCAATTTGCAAAAAGTAAACAAAGGTTTTTTGCGGAGCATCTGTGGTAAAAAATGTTCTTTTTCTACTTTATTCTGAAACAATTCACATAATTAATTTATATAAATCTTTGCTTCTATTAACAAAAAAGATAATTTAGGTAGTGCAGTTGCCTCAAACAGGATTCCCTAGTTTATAATCCAATTTATATTTGCAAGCACTGACCGAACACTTCATTTCTGTTTTTTTAATTGATATGAAGATTTTTACAGGCACTAGTGGCACTATAAAACTTTTCACTAAATAAAGTTCAAAGATAAATAGTTTTGAAAAGAATTGATTCGGTATTTTTGTTAAATTTCACAAAAGAACTTTAAGTTGACCAAATCTGCTCACAAAACAAAAGCACATTTGACAATTAATCTACAACTTTGACAATTTCTCCATCCAGCATCTCACTTCCTGCTCTTGACAAATTACGCTCATGTACACGAATTTTACACGACTCAACCATTCCTGTTTGCTATATATTCTAAGTTTTTGCGTAGAGGAAGCGATGTCGCACCTTCTCATCCACAACTGCGAACCACTACTACCCCAACATTCTCATTCAGAATTTTTTGGGCGCTGCTGAGATAACAAATCAGGAAAAGGAAAAATTTTGCAACAAATATATATTTAACAAACAGTATGATAGATAAAACAACCGCAGATAACATGTTATACTTGCACTCCTGCAGGGGCTGTGATACAACATCAGCATGCTAATTCCTGTGACCAGACTCGAGCCTTTAGCTCCGGACACATTGTTGAAACTGATTTCTTGCAAATGCCAAAAGGGATGTCGTGGAGCCTGTGGATGCGGAAAGGCTGAATTAAAGTGCTCCGTTATTTGCACAAATTGTAATGGTACCTGTAATAATTTGCAAGTGTAAGAAATTTGTATCTGTGACGACTCGCCCGCTTCTGAAGACGATGAAGTCACAGAACTTGGTACCTCACGGATAGGGAAGCGAAGAAAAATGCGCTAAATTTCGTAATTAGTGCATTACATGAGGATTAGGCGTACTGGGCATACAAAAAAAAACCGCCACTTACTCTACCTCATGGAATGCGGAAATGAGTTTTTTCACCAATACGCATTTTAGAGTAGACTTAGTGGAGCTCTTACGCTGAAATTATTCATTTAACAAAAAACAAAAGGTTAGTATATAAATTATAGGAAATTTTCTCTAGTTTATTACATAACTATTTTCGTCGGAAAGGAGATATTGTCAAAAAACTGATTTTGGGCACAATTTCTTCAATATGGTGGCTCGAGCGGCAAAGATACGAGGTGGCAAAGTGAAAATTCGAAAAGGGCACATCGATATCTATAAAAATACCAATTTTCAAAACTCCCGGACAAATTTCCAGGTAAAATTACTAAAGGACTGTACTCTATAAGCCAACATTATTGATCTGTGGCATCGCACTTTCCTTACTAAAATAATTATTACAGGCGAACCCATGAGATCCCAACTTGAAATTTGTACAGTATATATTAGGTTTAAGCCTTTCCAGGAATCTAAAAATCCGAAAATCGCTACTTGTCCAATCAAGGTTTCAAGTATAAAATACAGGGTATCCCTTATGTGCGGGGGGGGGGGGGTTTCTGATATGAGGGGACTTAAAAATATTTAGTTATATATTAGTATAGATCACCCTGTAACTCCTGCACGTTACTTTCTATGACGATGATTTAAAATTTGTTCGATTGCTAATCCTTGGAACTTTCCAATGTTTTTTCCCTCCTCTTATCCAAAGTTATAGCTCAACAAAGTTAAAATTTCGGGGGTTTCTCACTCGGTTTTTTTTTATTTAATTATTCTTTTTACAAAAAAACACGTCATAAACACGAACTTTTCATATTGGACTTAAGAAGCCCAAAAGGTTTCGCTTCAAAATGACCTAACACACTCTGTACCCAAAATGTAACCCTTTCTGCATTTTTTGCACTTTTTCTTAACCTTTAAGGTTTAAGCATTCGCTCAGGCTTAAGCTTTTGCTCAACTGATTTTACTTTTTCACTGGGTTGGTTCATCTGATGAGCTTGGTTCAAAATTGCCTTAAACTTGGGCCACCGGACTTGGCCGCCTAAGCCAAAGCTCAATAAGTGAGAGCCGATAGCTATTGCGATGATAGTAGTTATTTATTGTAGTTTTTTATTATAACGGGCATAACTGGAACATGTTTGGATATAGCCGAGTTTGTACTAGAATTTCAAAAATGTATTTGATTAATTTTCGACACCGCGTGCCTCGCATAAAAGTTTTCTAATTTAAAAATAAAAAAATCTTTTCGTTAAATCTAGAGATCTTTCGATCACCTTTACTTATTTTTTTTTTTTTAGTACTTACCTTTTTTCACAGGGTTAAGTCCGATCGGAAACAGGTTTCTCTGTTCGTCTCAGGTAATTGCCGGTTACAATTCGCACAAGACTTTTCTTTTACCTAGGGTACTTTTATGGTGAAGAGTACGAACCCCCCGGCTAGGGGTGATTCCAATATGGCATGTTGCATGTCAAATTAAAGATCTCACCGAGTACTATCCACTATCCTTTTTTGCACGGTGGGTCACATACACCGCAGTTTCTATATTTCGCATATATTTCTTCTGGTTTTTCTTTCGAATCCATTAGTATTCTGATACGGATCGAATTTCCACGACACAGTTTTGCACAGTTTTACCAGTGCAAGGTATGTCCATTTTTTCCATTTTCTTTTTTAAAAAGGACTTATTCAGTTCCTTTGCAGCTATCTCCGAAATTATTTATCGGATTCAAAAAATAGATATCTAAATAAGGAACAAAATTGAGCTGCGATTTCATCCTACAAACAAACTTTAACGTGCACATAACGATTTTCATGCATCTCATTTGTATTGGAAGACGACCAAATTGTTACTTTGAGACACCTTTGAAAGTATTAAATGGATTTCCATAATTTGTTTTTAAAATATATCCAGGATATGCGGTAATTCATGGGGTGTACATACATACATACATCCTGCGGGGGTGGGGCGGTAGAAATAAAAACGGCAAAATTTGCAGAATTTTTTTTTTTTTTTTCAATAATTACATTTGAAATTATTTTTTAGTACTTAAATAACCAATGAAGGCTAAATGGATAAAGTTAATATCAGCCCCTAATTGTTTTAAAAACAACAACTCACGTATCTGGGTCAAACTGCAAAGTGCCCTCCTAAATTATAAAGTTTTTGTCTGGTTATGGTAAAAGGAGCTGAAAGTCGTAAATGATGATGAAAAAAAATCGAATATGGAAAAACAGTCAAGATTATCAACTTCTTTCACAAGTGATTCACATCGGCAGCGAAAGCTATAAAATTAATACTGTAAAGCATGACCCCATACAAAAAATAAAAAAATAAATAAACACCTAAACAAAAATTTTCAACACACACAAATTGCGCTATGCAAGCATGAATAAAAAGGGTATATTTGCGAAGCGCACAACCCAAAATTAATCTAGTCAAAAATACTTTGCGAAGCGCACATCTATTGTTAAGGGATTACGCATTGTTCTAGCACACATCTTTACCTGCCCTAAGTAATATACCCCCGTAGGGTATATTTGCCAAGCGCAAAGAAATACACACCCAGGCATTCACACACACACACACACACAGAGGCAGGCTGGCAGGGGCACACACGCGCGCGCTCCGCTTCGCTCCGCCCCTGCCCCTGCCCCTGCCAGCCTGCCTCTGTATGTGTGTGTGTGCGCCTGCCTGCCTATTGATATTAGTGGTTTAAAAACTTAACTTAACTTACATAGATCAGGCAAAATTCATAGATCAGTTAAAATTCATAGATCAGGTAAAGATACGTGCTATAACAATGCGTTGACCTTAACCATAGCCGCACGTTTCCAAAACAATGCGTAATCCCTTAACAATAGGTGTGCGCTTCGCAAACTCCTGCTTGTGCGCTAGGAGAAGTGTTTTTTTATGGCTTGTGCGCTTCGCAAATACACCCAATAAAAATATGAAAAGTACCTATGCTTGAGGTCATCTGTTACCTAACACAATTTATATGAATTACGAAGAATCTGATTACTAATAAGTGCTGACATAGCAATTAAAACTCTTGAGCTTATTATTGCAATCTTAGTAATAATTCCACTTCAGCATAATTAGCATAGTAGTCAATATAGATTTTTATATGATGAATCTGTCATCACTTATAATTCGGCATACCCTGCCATATATATGCGCACTGCAGCATACTCTGCCATTAATAATATCGGCATACCGTGCCATCATCAGTGATAACTAGCGACCTATTCAACCATATATGTATTATAAATTGGCAAATTCATACTTTTTGCCTATAAAAATATAACATTAACAGTCGCTCATCAGCAATAACAGTAAGTACGGAAGCTCGCTGTCCAAAACATAAGTGTTCCAAATTTTCTCTAATCGATTATAAAAATGTCCAACAATCAAGATCAATTACTTGGATGAGTAAAGAAGCTTATAATACTTTCAGCAACGCATATGGGTAAAATGCAGTATCCGTCATGACAAAATAAGGTAACTAGTACATTTCGAATCAGAAGCAGAAAACTCGGAAAAGCGTGGCTAAGATGACTAAACAGTAATAAGATCAGCTGCAGACTGCCAAAAATACTATTTCTTAACAATAATTTTATAAATATTTTACCGCGTAAAGTTGATATTTGTTCAAGTAGGCCTTTTTGGAGATTCTCTGGTACAAAAAAAAAAAAATCTTATTTATTCTATCACACAATCGTTTTATTTAGTTAGGGCGACATAGTTTCAAGTCTTTTTGACTCATCAACAGGTCCCAAACAACAAAATTGAGTGACTCGAAAAACAAATGGAAATAGAAGAATGGAAAATACATATGTATATAGAAAAAAAAAAGAAAGAAGACTAGAAAAAATAGAAAAATTGAGAACAATGAGAGACAGTAAAAAAAAATTTGCCTCATACAATTCAGTTTCAAATCAGTTTGATCGTTTTCAAGCATCTACGGCAAACAGAAACCAAACGGTACTAAGGAATATTCTGCTGATACAGCTTATACCGATTCACTTTCAGTTAATCTGGATTTTTTCCATTGTTCTAAATTTTTCAATTTTTTCTAGTCTACTTGTGTTTTCTATATATTTTTTTCATTCTCCTATTTTCATTTGTTTTTCGAGTCACTCAATTTTGTTGTTTAGGACTTGTTGATGAGTCGAAAAGACTTGAAATCTTGTCGCCTTAAATAAATTTTTTTTCTGCTTTTGGTTAGTATCGCGAAAAGGTCTAGTTGAACAAATAAAAAAAGTTTTTAACAAAACTTTTTTAGAGCCACTGGCATTGGAAGAAAGCAAATTCAAAAATGTGCAACTTTTACGTCGTCAAACGCGCTAGACTAAGATATAATTAATTACCTCAATTTGATAGCGCAAACGGTTCTTTTTTGCTATAATAACCGATTTCTTTGTTAGCACAACAATTCCGGTAGCATCGAATGAACCGTGATGCCTAATCTCAAAATGAAATGGATTTTTGTGTTTGCTTCCCACTCTTGCATTTGAAAATTCATGCTTGCAAAAATGTCTCTTCCCTTTCATTCATTTGATGACATGAGCACGAGTGTGTAGTAGTTAATCAGTAAAAACGATGCAGTAATATCTCATGTGTATTCAGCATAATTTAGAACCATGTAGGGGAATTTAGAACAAAACAGCTGTCAACTGGAACTTGTACTTTCCGTCTTGAAAGCACTATTTTATATTATTCGACTTGTCCCAAAAAATTTCTTAGTTTACTATCCTATAGTATAAATTATTGAGACTAAATACTTCCTTTGATGTAATTCTGGAATGGTATTTGACAGGTCAACAGCAGTTTAATTTGATAGCTTACCACTACTTACATATTTCGTGTATTTATATGCATCCTTCAGCAAACGATATCGTTTTGACGACGTGCTTTACTATGCATTGTAGATTAGGCATTAGTTACAAGAAAAACGTGAAGATTGCTAAGAATTTCGATTATCTCGCTAGCGTTATTACCGTACAGAAAAAGTTTTCGGTTATACAAAAATCGAGAAGTGTCTTTTCTTAGCTATTATTAAATTAGGGGGTGCTCCCGGCGATCCCACTAGGCACTACGACCTAAAAGATATTTTGTGCTATGTCCCTGATGTGTTAAGTCCAGTTCACGTTCATTCTTTTCGGGAAGCTTATTACCTTATTAGGGTCAGTTTTCCGAACGTTTAATGGGCTTAAAAAACTCTTATCAAAGCATTGGAGATTTGGCGACCAAATCGTTGGTGTATTGTCCATTTTCTTAAGGATGTACCTAAGTTGACAATGACCAGTCATTATGCCAGTGAATAGCTTGATCTTAGCTAGCTTGGATATCAGATAATAGACAGATCTATTTCAAGACGTAACTATAGTTGTTCAAATCCAATGTGATGCAGCTTTACTATATGGTTGTGAAACATGAAAGGTCAAGGTCAATCCTGCTATTCTCTTAAATAGAGAATCTGATCAATCACTCTTGTGGCACAGCTTGTAGAACAAAAATTTAGAGCTGTTATGTATGGTTATTCAAATTTCGCCGGTGATAAACTATTTTATTTGCTTCCCCCAATATGGTGGCTTATCTGGACAGGAGAAAACCTCAAATGACGTTTATTTCTCTGCAAGGAATAGACTAATAAACCAAGCACTGACATATGTGCAAGGGATATTTAAGATAGGACTACATAGAACTAGTGAAATCTCTTTTCTTTATGATGGAATGTAGTAAATACCGGCGCCAGGCTCAGATTAGATGCAGAATTGTAGGTCTCGACACAATAACAGAATAGATTAGTAGGCAATATTGGAAGAACCAAGTTTATGACAGACAAAGATAATAAATAGAAGACAACTGAATGTATTATAGGAGCCATACTCCTTAAAAAGTCGAGAGCTCATTTTCAAATTAGAATTAGGCAGACAATAGATTATCGTACGAGCTGTGTTTGATAAACAAAAACTGAAAAAAAATACAATTTAGCTGAACTTGGAGTAGAGAGCAATATGGGAAGGGTAATTGGAACTGGCACAGAACTTGAAAGAATAGCTAAAAATATGCAGGATATCAACAGGGAATGCAGTTCAGTTTTTAGTGCTGAATAGGGAAGCGGTAAATTCTAGTCGGGCTGGATGATTTAGGGAATCTAGCTTTTTACAGTAGTTTACCGAAAACGCTCTCCATTAAAAAATTCATTGTGCTATTATTATTTATGTAAATATAATTTTCCGATTGTTATTTATTTACATCCCAATTAAATGGTGATTGTAGTCATATGGTATGAGAATTAAAAATCCTTCTCTGAGTATAAAGATATTTTAAGGGCTATTAATATTAATAGTTTTGTACATATGTAAATTATTTAATTTCTGAATAAACAAGCCTTTTGGAAAAAAAGACCACATCATAAATATTCACATCTAACTAATTCCAAAAAATGAAATAAATATTTTGCTATATGACACTTATATTCGATGAAATTTCTGTGTTTATTTAGGTTTTTCCACCCCTTCGACTCTATCCAAGAAACTCAACATTGATTGTGGGATCGAGTGTGCAAATTTATTATCATGGAGGTCCACGCCCAGACGTCAACATTGTTTATTCTGTCCAAAATCAAAATATTGTTTGTAAGTAACCTTTCCTCTTCTATATTTATTTAGAGTTCAACGTCAATTGGTACAGGGTTTTACAGTCCTGTTTAGTTATTGACTTAGTTATAACAATGGACATGTGTCTGTGTATGTGTTATCTATGTATAAGAATCATTTTATTGTTTTGATTTTTTCCCCAATAGCTATGGACTCAGCTTTAGTGTTAGCTAAAAAGCTTGGAAGTACTAAAATAAAGGGAAGATGTATTGGAAATCACCCGACAACTGGAAAACAAATCGTATTCTCTGAAGACACGGTTGAGATTTTTGTTATACCTTTAGAGAAAATTCAAGTTCGAACCCCTTTGGTGCGGATTAAATCCGGTGCTATTATGCCTGCCTCCGTTTGGGGTGTGTTTGTCTACCTGAATTTAAAATATCCTCATTTTCATTTATTATTTATTTTCAGGAGTACCTGATTTATCGCCCATGATTTTAGGAACTTTAGATACTCTTAGGGTTATTTGGTCAACTAATCAACCCGATGTTGTTGATATATACGGAATATTCTCTGAAGCAGGTAAGCAAATATAAAATCTGTTATTACAACATTGTATACAACATACATACACCTGTTGTACTGTAAGCGAGTGCAGTGAGCACTATTTTATTTACATTGCATCTCATAATCTTTGCATGAATATGATATGACAGGTTTTAATAACGAACAGAAGTGGTTATGACATAAACAATCTGTTTTAATTAGAGTCACGTGAACAGAGAAGTAGAATCATATAACTTTAATGTAGGGAAACGGAGGAGAAAGGATTTTGTATGATGAGGTTGTTTGTCAGTAATATAAGAAACTTTCTTGACGTAGAATTTACCCGTAAAGAAATGGAACTGTCATTGCGTTGTGATTAATTGGATGGAAGATAATGAGTTATGGAGTGTAAATAGGTTTCGAAAATTGCACATCTGATGCTAACACTTTTAAATGGTGGAAGTAATTTCAGTTTTCTAATGTAGGGCGGAGGGAGGCTGTTTTAATATAATTGATTTACACCTGACGAATGAGTTAGTATTGGTTTTGTTGCGGGTGTAGCACTTTATTTAAATTACATAAACTGAAGTTTTCGATTTAAATTTAAATTGATGGGTTTAATGGTAATGAGATAAAGAGATATCTCGGGGTTCGTTAATAATATCTTATGCAATTATTTCAAGTAATATTTTTTTTATGAGGGTTTGAATATAAATTTCTTAACGGAATTTAAATATGGATAAACTAAAACCTCATCAGGATAAGGTAATAATTCTTAAGTTATTGTCCAAATCGAAGTCGTTGCTTTTGTTTTTATGTAGTATGTGCTAACATATCGGGCAAAGATCAATGCAATTTCATTACAGGGTTTTCTACGAACAGTGAAGTAATAACTGGTCGTATACATGTATGGAGATGTAACCGGAGTAGGCGTTGAAATTCATTCACACTCTTTAGTTAAAATGTGGTAAATCTTTTGCTTAAGAATTGTTTAATATACAGATATATAATGGGTGCTGTATTCCAGATTGAACCACAACATGTTTTAGAGCGTGTCTGAATTCTACCGAGAACTATGGTTCTAGAACTTTGTAGGCAGCTTTTGTCTATAGGAAATTCCTGTAGAACTCAATGCCAGTTTAGTTCATGCAGACGTCAAAGCAGTTAAAATAAAATCCTGAGTTTTCAATAGATCAATCAAAAAGTTGCTAAAATTTATGCTTGAGTAAAAAATGATTTCACTCAAATACTGAGAAATATAAAAGCACCTAGGCACAGAAGTTTTACGTACAGCAACAAATATATAGCAATAGAAAACTTGAAAGTTGTATTTAAATTTTTTTATCAACTGGTATTCAACTTTATTAGGCTCGCAGCATGTCCATAGAGCCGCAGGACGCAAGCTGCATTAACCGATATTTTTTTGTTGTACTTGTAACTGTTCGAAAATCTCCAAATATTTGTGAACAACTCTTCTTAATAAGATTTAACAGAAAATAAATTATTGCTTTTTATAATTTAACGATTTTCGGAAAATGTTGGTCAACTCCTTTCTCTTAGTTGTGCCGTAGAGGAGATATGCACATGGTTGTACACTTTTCCAGGTTCCCATAAAAGGTATTTTAATAATCATATCACTCTGCTCTTTTCTGGACGCGTGCATATTAATAAAGGTAATGTTACATCACTTTTCTTTGCGCAATACGTGCACACTTGGTAGCATCTGAAAAGTTCATAAGGAAACCGCTCTGAGTTCGTTACACGAGTAGAACATGCAGAACAATCAGGCTTTCTTGTGCACTCCGTTGAACCATCTTAATCCCGGACCGCTTATAACTAATAAGTAAATCCTACAGCTCAGAAAATGGACAGATTCCTTACAGAGATATATTTTTTGTTAATAATGGCTTTTATGTTGGAATTATCATGCCAGTAGTTTCTTTGAGAGGTCATAAAAGCACATTTTACTCTTTTGTTTAGCTCATTGTTAGTTACCTTTTACGACAAGCCGGGCATATTTTAGTTGCATTTTACAAGCAATCTTAATTCTTGGTAGGGGAGTTTTATTCTTGCTATAGGAAAAATTCTCATAACCTTAAAAGCATCTCTCAGTTGCTTAAGATTTATTTATTTATATACAGACTTTCTGCTTTCTCGATTCAGTGATAAATTTTTCATACTTAACTCCATGCAAAATTTACCCTTCAATCCCAACCGAAATAAAATAATATGTCCTTATTTCCCTCTTCTGTGGAAGGTATCAAAGTCTGCACTTTAAGTTCGTGAGCTAAAATTTGCACTGGGCTATTTGATAGCTTCCTCTTTTCTGGCATGAAAACCTTTCGTCACTAAGTGCATTTAACTAAATACGAGTTATATTGAGATCCATGTAGTTAAATACTAAATTTAGTGATTTGCTCGATTTTTTTTGGAATTCGGCAATCCGGCCATGCTTTGCTAAGCGTCCTTTTTCGATTTTCAGTCATCAATATGTAAAGACGTATATAATTACTAGTCTTTCGATTTTTTTTTTTTGTAAACAAATACTGTAAAAATTTATTATTCATTATACTAAAATATTTATCCAAAATATTTACATTCTAAAAAAAAAAAAATGAGAGTATTACAATTAACAGCTTTCCATTTTTCTTTTAAATTAAGGAATTGAATACAGCGATAAAGACTTAATAACTGTTCGTGTTCGAGCTCAACATCCTGGAAGAGCTAAGATAACAGCCACTGCTATTCTGCCTGGCGGTCAAAGACTTTCTTCATCCATTGAAATCTATGGTAACATTTCTCACTCAATTCAGTCACAAATTTAAAATAACAATGATTCTATCATTCTCCCCATAGTTTTTAAGATACTTGAACTAGATTCGCCAAAAAGAATCATAATGGATTCCATTCTTATTGCTCCACGTAGTACCATCCAATTGAAAGCAAATCTAGATGATGTCGTATATAAACTTGATGGAGAATCCACTGGAATTGTTAAAGTATCATCAGACGGAATTGTAAAGTCAGAAGAAACACTTGGAAGAGATTTGATTATTGTAAGACGTGTTACTTGCGAAAAGTTGAAAATCGATAAAAATAATATACATCACGGCGTTTCTTTTTTTACAGGCAAGGACATTTGAACAGTCGCTTCCGGTTGGAATTGAGGTGAAAAATGTTCAATACATTCTTGCCTCACTGCAATATCCATCTGTCAAATTGAAACAAACAGAGGAGAGAATTCCTCGCGGAATGAATTTGGTCTTGAAAGTGTCTTTGCACGATAACCTGGGCAATGAATTTTCTCACAATATCGAAGATGTCAATGGGATCAGATACAATTTATCACACAAAGATATGGTTGACATACAAATTGGAAATAATCAAACTGTTGCGGTATGCTTGGTTCTTTTCTTTTTTTCTTTTTTACTTTCTAAATCTTCCAAGTAGTACTACATCTCTTTGACTGACTTCACCTAATCGAAATTTTCACCTGTTTTCAGATAAATCTTCCTCGTGAAACCAATAACATGATTGCCATCAGTTTAAAGGATAATACCGGTGTTAAACATGCAGAGGATTTCGTCAAGATTTCTGCAGCTGAATCGAAATATATTTTTCCGACAAAGGTGAATTTGTTTTATTTTTTTACTATTTAGAAAAGAAAAGACTAAGTTTGAGATTGATTACAGACAATTTTCTCTGTTGGTGATATTATCTGCTTCGATTCACCCCTTACCTTGTCGACATATTGGACTTCTTCGAAGGAGAATGCTGTAGCTATTGAAAGGCAAACTGGTAAGTACTTTTTTCAATTATTTAAATTAGAATAGAATTGTGAATATTTTATTTGAAGTATTTGAACGTAAAAAATAGTTCGTTCGATCACTTTTTAATCTGTAGCCCAAAAAACACGGCATTTTTTATGCTAATTTAATTATTATGTCAACCGACAGAACCATGGGAATGCTTTGAGAATTTTTTGATATCTGGCCGTGCTTCAGCCGCACGCAGAATGTCACATAATAGGCGCTTTCGGCAAGCATATTCTCAGTCAGACAAGTGAGATATTCTTAGTTGGCTCACTGAGACTGCACTTTCGGTGAACTGTCTTAGTTCCATATTGAGCTACAAAAATCGAACGCAATCACTGCGCAACTGAGACAAGTGAAACTGAATTTTCTTGTCTCAGTTTAGTTATTTTGTGATTTTAATTACTAATTAAAGTTGTTGAGCTATTTGAATAAACAACACTCTCTTCAATTTATTACTATCCAATTCTGTCGTCAAAATGATTTAAATGTCAAAATTGGCAAATCAGCTAATTGATTTGAACTGAGACAACTGAGACGGTTGCTTAAAGTTTTGTCTCAGTTGTATCACTGAGACAATGCTTGCCGAAGGCCCCTAATGTCACATTTTTATACACCATATCGTTCAGGCGACCGAAGCGTTGTCATTTTCCCAGCACATCGGTGTGCACATTTTTACTGTACGGTCTGTTATTGTAGTGTCTCGGTGCACGTCAAAACTGTTTAGCATAGTTTTATTCTTACAGAATTTTCAAAAGTGACATTTCGAATCAAAGTGCGCACCAAACGTTCAGTTGATATCTCTACTTATTCAATCATGTAATGTGCACACCAATGTGCTGAAAAGCACCTCGGTGTCTACACCTGAACGCACGGACGAAATTAATTAGTTTAGCTTAATCACTGACATATATAATATGGACTACCTGATTTTCTGTTTCGTATGGGTCAACTTTTGTTGGCAGGGGTGTGACGGTTATATTTACTTTCGCTTTAATATTCATATTAAAAGTTCAATAAATTACATATGCATTCGAAATTAGTTCTATTCTTAAAAGCTTATCTTCTACAACATCTAATATTTTTTAAAGTTGATTTTTAAAAAAATAAAATTAAGCAATTTTTGTCTGCTTGTCCCTAAAAGAAGGTAAGGGGGACAGAGAAAAGATTACAAATATTGTATTGTCATATATTTCGATTCTATATATTCATTTGGAAAACAACTGAACTGTAACTAGACTATGGTGGATTTTGTATAGAACTTATAATTTCAATGTAATTTAATGTAAGTAATTTCAGTTGTGTCAGCAGTCAATTTTATATATGTCAGTAATTTTAATTTATTCAAATAAGCGTATGTTTGCTTGGAAATTCTCACGGAGTTTGAAATTACTAAGCTGAAAAATTTTGATTTTATTGATCAAGAAATAGAAAGTTGCATTTTTTTAGCTTAGTTTGGTAGTAGCTTAGTATTTTCAAAATCTTTGAGAGTTATCGCTTGATATTATCCGGATTATGAAATCGGTTTTTTGAATAGAGATTAAAATGAAAGATGTTATCATTTTTTTCCGAAACGATTCATGCACGTGACATGTAGATGTAAAAAACATGGTCAAACAATTTGACAAACAATTTATAGGTAGTTGACAAATCTTTCTCATATGTATGTCAGGATAATTGGGTGAAAAATGTTTTCCAGATGTTTAGCTTTAATCATGTATTCTCCGAGTGAGGTAATGTTTGAGTCAAACGGTTTGAGGAAAGTTTTCGAAAAAGGAGATGGTGGAACAGAAAATTTTTACCCAGAAGATTACAGTACATTGGTCGTGAGTTATTAAATTAAATTAAAATTAAATGTAATTTCGCAAGAATCTAATAATTCTATTAATTTTATTATATATATCTTCTCCCATTTCTCATTGATAATAGATTTTATTATTAAAAAATTCCAAAATGATCTTTCACTATTCACAGCTGTTGAAAGTACTGTACAAACTTTAACAAACATCTAATGTTTTCAATTTCATTTGGATTAAATTGGAACTTTTTTAAACATCCATTAATGTAAAATTTGCGTCCACACCCATCAAACATTCCACAAATAATTTCATAAAAAGCACACTAATTTTGTTTTGTAATAAATTCAAGGAAAATAAACGTGAAATATTTTGAAAATCCATTACTGTTAGTGTAAATAGTCAAAGCGTAGTTACTGCAAGAAAAATAATGATTAGGTTAAAAAATTGGAAATATTAAAAGTCAAGGAATTTTGCATAAACGCAAATTGAATGCACTCCAACTGAATGCTGAATAAGCCCTTTCCCCCCGCAGATATGCTTTCATTAATCATATCCTAAGCAGCAACGATAAACGGGGTAAAGTCTTAAGGTTCTAGTTTTTAATGTGTTTGATTTATAGGCGCTGGACAATTTAGTAGCAAAAGCGCAAATTTGTCTATCTTCACTTATTAAATTCGACATAATGTATGACAGGTTGCATTATCTAAACATTAACCAAAAGCATAAGGACTGCTTTAGGACTGACTATGAAAGTATTTCACAAGAAAAGCTTAATTTTGTGAATGATATCTTTGCTTTT
Source organism: Dioctria rufipes (assembly GCA_963924295.1). NCBI lineage: Eukaryota > Metazoa > Arthropoda > Insecta > Diptera > Asilidae > Dioctria > Dioctria rufipes. The sequence goes on along the minus strand of OZ002740.1, from coordinate 324,821,884 downwards.
CCTATTACCAAATTTCACTATTATCAGATAGATAGCGCTTTGTAAATTTCCACTCATTTTACTGTCCATTTTAATACGCGGAGCATTAAAATGCTGGTAAAATTTTGACATTGCCTGTTTCTATGACAATTTAAAGATTTTTTTTTTTTATTAATTGAAGGATTTAATTTCTATGACACATTTCGGATTTTTATTCATTCAGTTAATCCATTCATTGATTGACTTATTTATCTAGATATCTATCACTAACGCGTAATCTGTTTCTTGATCTAAAATTCACTTCTATTTTTATGTGTAAGGGCAATTCATTGAACATTTCCAAACCTTTTAAATTTAAAACTATTCTGCGTTGTAGCAGAGTAAAAAGGTGATAGTCTAAAATTATCAAAAGACCTAAAAAACGAATTCTGTTCCCTCAGCCGCAGGTTTGGTGGTTTGGTCCGTGGACATCTGTCACTTTGTTTTCTCCAAATTAACAGTCAAATTTTACCAGCGATTTTAATGTGAAATATTTGGAGAATGCGTTAAATTTTACTTTGCCCGAACTCGATATTAGGTTTTACGTTACAATACTCCATGATACAAAGCCGATTCGAGAGGAAAATTTTTGTGTTACTACGTCATGAGGTGACAATGTCATTTCCAGTGAATTTGTTTTGAATTTTTCGTATTTATCGACTGAAATAAGTTTTGAATATATTAAAATATTTGACAAAACATTAGTTTTTACGTTTAAATCACTTTGGGAAAAGTAATTATGTGCTAGTGGGAAAGCAAAGAAATTTCCAAATAGAAAATTTCTTTCACTTTGATAAGAACGATTGAAATTGAGACGAACAAATTTGTGACAATAGTCGCCAAATGAAGCAAGCAACCAATTGACAGATAATTCGCGCAAAACTTGTTAATCTTTGTATAATATGACATACAATTGACAATCTTTTCTTCCCTATTTTTTGTCTGCTTAAGCCTTGATTTTTGGGCATAAATATTGCGTTTTTATACCCTAGATGAAATCATAGGGGTACAAAAAGCTTGTCATTCCGTTTATAACACCTCGAAATAATGATGGTAGAGCAGAATGGATTGGACACCCATTCATAATACTGGGTTTTCCAATAAGAGGTGTTATTTTAATTAGCCCGCTATTTCGGTAGATGTCACTTTTGGAGCTGTCATTTTTTGACATTTGACAAGTAGAAACTATGCCATTAATAAAAAGGAACGATACACGATTCAACAACGCATTGAAATTATTAAAATTCACTATAAAAACTCGAACATTTTTGGGTCGTCGTGAAGCACCTTGTCGGACCGCAATACAGAAATTGGTAGAAAAATTCGAGCTGTCGGGACAAGTTAGTGATGTGAAGAATAAAACCCGTGCACGACGCTCAAGAACAGCCGAGAATATTGCTGCTGTAGCCGAAAGTGTTGAAGAAAACCCAGGTTTGTCCATTCCTCGTCGTTCTTTGGAATTAGGCATTCCACAAACGTCATTACACCGTATTTTGCATAAAGATTTGGGTCTTAAGGCTTATAAAGTTCAGTTAACACAAGAACTCAAGCCGGCCGATCATCAACAACGTCGAGTCTTTGCTGATTGGGTCCTGGAAATGCATGAAAATGATCCGGAATTCCATCGAAAACTCATCTTGAGTGATGAGGCCCATTTCCACGTCGATGGCTTCGTCAACAAGCTAAATTGTCGCATCTGGGGCTTGGAAAACCCAAGAGTTATTGTTGAAAAGCCTCTCTATCCTCAATGTGTGACTGTTTGGTGCGGTTTATGGTCCCGCGGGGTCATTGGACCTTACTTTTTCGAAAATAAGGCTGGAGCAACAGTTACGGTGAATGGATTGCGCTATCGACAGATGATTAATGATTTTTAATGGCCGGAATTGGATGGTATCGATCTGGACAACGTTTACTTTCAACAAGACGGCGCTACGTGCCATACAAACAACGAAACCATTGATCTTTTACGGGAAAAGTTTCCGGACTGTGTTATCTCTCGAAGAGGTGATCACAATTGGCCACCGAGATCTTGTGACTTAACACCTTGCGACTTCTTCCTTTGGGGCCACGTGAAAGAGAAGGTCTACGCCAACAGCCCAGCGTCGATTCAAGACCTCAAAGAAGGAATTCGTGAGGCTATCGAGGACATAGGGCAGCCACTTTGCGATTTGGTTATGGAAAATTTCATGAAAAGGATATGGTCCTGTAGGCGTGGTCGTGGTGGTCATTTGGCTGATGTTATTTTCCATTATTCACGGCATACCTCCCTCTTTATAATGAAATAGAGATCCGATCATTTATCTCAAAAAATGGCATTTTTCTTTGAATATCAAAATAATACCTCTTATTGGAAAACCCTTTATTAAAAGTTATTTTGATTTTTGCATGTCCGTCCGTCCGTGCGCACGATAACTCGAGAGCGCGTATACTTAGAGAGCTGAAATTTTGTGCACGGACTTTAAAAAAAGTAAAATTAAGTTCGAAAATGAGACAAATCGGGCAACTCCTTCGTGGGGTTGCCATTTAAAAACTTCGTTTTCCGCTATATATTTGGACACTGCTTGAGAACGCGTCGACGTAGAGAGCTGAAATTTCGTACATGATGTTTTTACTACATTAGCAAATAAAATGTCAAAAAATGGACTAAATCGGGCAACTCCTTCTTGGTGTTGCCATATAAAAATTTAGGTTTTTTACATATACTTTGAAAACGATCGGTCCAAGACATTTTTATTGTTGGTTATGATCATTTTTTCTGTGCGACAAACCGTTCTAGAAATATATGGGAAAAACAACCTCAAAATCAAACTTGAATAGATCGGTGACCATACGAAATTTAATGCGGGCATTCATCTAGGGTATCATGAGAATTGGTCTTAGACCAATTCTAGCTTTTTTACTTGTTTCAGATAACTTTCTCTAAGAAAGAGTAGTCTTATCAGTATATTGAATGCTTATTAAGCATTTGTTATAGCCATTCCTTTTCTGGGAGAAAAAAAGTGTTTTTTGCTCGCTTGACAGTTCATAAATAGCATTCTGTTAGGCTACGAGTAGAAGAGGCCATTGCGTGTATATGCCATATAGATTTGCGTGCCGAAGGTGGTGATTTTTTTCACTTTCTAACATTCTCTCAACATGTACTCTAGGTATTAATTTTGTTTATGTTCGGTAAGGAAATGTGATTCTCTACAAATATAAAGATAAGCTGAATTTTTCTGAACCATTTCTTACTTCTGCAACAAAAACATAAATGTGATATTCCTGCCCTGGTGTAATAAAAAAACTAACATCTAAGAAAATTTTAAAAATATGTTTCATGAACTTGCTGCTCTTTTCTGTTCTACTTTTAATTTAGCAGTTAATCTAAAGTGAACTTCCCTGCTCTACTCTGAACTGGTTTCAATTTTTTTCGATCTCATTAACAGATCTTTATATGTACATATATTGGAAATTTTAGACTTTTGCTTGTCATACTCTCCTATTAATTGTCTGACAATATTTTCACGTTGCTTGTTTTTAAAGGATAGTCGATAGTCAAAATCCAATGTTCCGGGTATTTCGTTAGCTTTGCAATTATTAATTATGCAATTAAAGAAAAAGTGCAGTAAGCGAGAAAAAACAACAACAACAAGAATATAGTGAATTTTAAAAATTTTCAAAAACCACTCTAATCACACACAAGTTTTAATGGTTGCTCTAGATTTCCGTCAGATTGAAAGAACTCCTATGGAATTCTGAAAAAAAAAACACATATATTACATTTAATGTAACGTGTAATCTTAACCTTAGAAAGTATGACTAGGAATTTAGGAATCGTAGCTCCGCTGAGGTTAATTATACTTACTTTCTCGGTTACAGTCATTCCATTGTGATTTTGGTAATTTTGTGGGTTATAAAGCATTCAATGTAGTAAGAGTTAATGTCGACATTACCGGGGTGTCCAGATAATCGACCAGCCACTGTAACACGTTTTAAAATTGTTAAATTTATTGTTAATTGTTGATCAAATTTCTTTATTTTGAATAATTACAGTCGTCCTTCTAATTCATCACAGCAAATTCTTTCTCAAGTTTGGGGTGGTAATAAATTAGAATTCCAAAAATTAAAATATCTAAAACCGAAAATCCTAAAAAAACAACAGTAAATAAAAATTGCAGAAAAAATTGGCGAAATCCTTGAAGAAAATTCGGGAGCTACTAGGGAGTTATCCGAAAATTTAAATATATAATTTTATCATTATAACTACAATTTTGCACTGTATGAACACTATTTACTCGCGTACATCCATAGGTTGTGTGCATGAGAAAAGAACGAGAACAAAATAGGCAGACCCAAATTAATGCTCAAGCTATGAAACAGAAATCAATATGTATGCTGCTAGTCCGATTCTCTAAAATGTTATTATAGTTACCCTGGATAAAATCATTGGTTATACCAAATAACATATACGAGTAACAGTTATATGTTCTTTGGTGATACGAAGTTTGCCCTTTGTTTGTAACGCACAGAAATAATGCTGGAAGAGTAAAATGGGTTGGACATCCACGCATAAATATTTTGATTTTTGCATATTCATCCGTCTTCCGTTCGTCTGTCTGGCTGTGCGTTCTCACGATAACTCGAGAACGCATTCATTTAGAAAGCTGAAATTTTGCACACGGGCTCTTAAAAAAAAAAATAAGGGGTGACATCTTCTCAGTGTTATTAGGAAAGTATACATAGAGTTGTATTAGTAAGAAGAATCTACTTATATTTGCGTATCGACATATGTATTTTTAGTAAAAGTGTTGAGAAAAATCAAGTGAAATGATTGACCACCACGCTTCAAATACCATTTTTCGTAATTAATAAACTTCATGTTAGTTTTGTTTTACTGTTATCATCTACCAATATAATAATTGCATCCCTTGGGAGAAAGAAAGTAAGAACTCTTAGGAAGTTTTCATTTCAAGCTAAAAGAGATCGAATGAATTCAACAATCAAAAAAATACTCCCGATTTAAAAATAATTTCTGACTTCAAAGAAATATTACGTAAATACAACGCTAATTAGATTAATAAATCTAATGGTGATAAGTATTTGAGTTATATTGAGAATTAGGCGGAATATAATGATCTTAAAACCAAGAATAACCTAAAAAATGAAATTACCACGCTCTAAAATATTCCTTTGAATATAAGAACAAGTAATTTATTGAACCTGAAAGAAAGAAGAAAAAATGCTCCATGAATTGGTGATAAATCAAGATAAAATTACCACTAACAGCCCAGTTATAAGAATTTATGACGCCATAAGGAAACAAAACTGTTTCAAACTTTTTAAAATTGAATTTAACAAGTTAACGTGTGGCTGAATGTACATAGCAACAAGATGACTGTAGCAGAAGGAAATCGTTCCTAAACTGCTGTTTATTGACAAAAGTATATTGTCACAATTTATTTTGGCCACTTTTACAAGAAAATATATTTCATTCCAGTCACGAAGGCTATTGAAAGCTTTGTTCTTCTGTGGAAGATAAGCTTCGCAAGGCAAATCATAAATTGAGTTAAATTGGACATTAATGAGATTAATGGTTTAAAGGGTGATTGGTTATCTTGCCGGGGACTATGTTCGATATTTGAAACGTTTCGGCGTAAATTAAGTCTAATTTTATAATTCATGAATATAATAATTAAAGTTAGCAGATCCATTTCCGAAATACATTAGGCGCGACTCGGAATGATTGATAATTCCAATTGTCTAACAAGAAATTGAAGAATTGGAATAAAAATGTATATATTTTGATGTTACTAAATTTGGGCATACCTATGTCCATCTACCTAGATTCATATTCCTAAGACTCGAGTTGAAAGAGATTTATTTTATATATTCCTAAAGCAAAGCTTATTGATCGGCATGAATTGATTCTATTTGCTGTTTGTTAATTGAAGTTTGAGATTTAAGTATATAAAAAAAAAGGAACATTATAATGGCGTTATATAAGTTAGGTAAATCAGGATTTACATAAGTTTCTTCGCTCCAAAATGGACTAAGCAAGAGAGACGGGAAGAGGGACAGAGCTTCGCAAGACTTCATATAATTTTTAAAACACATTTGATCATTTTAAAAATCCTTAGCATAGCCTTATTTCTTATTTTCACAATCGAAAAATTAACTTTCTTCTCTCAATTTTATTCGGTTGATAAACCCAAAATTTAACTTGAATAATGTTTGGAACACATCAAAACACTCAAATATATTAAGTGTCTTAAACTATTCCAATTTCAGTACAGTGGGAGGATTTTTGCTGATAATTCTATTCTTACAGTAAACGTGAAAAATTGAAATTTATGTATGCCAAGTTCTTGTCCGTTGTGGCAGTGATCTAAGATTGTATTCACAATTACAGTAAATATTTGTCAAAAATTGTATGAATTTTTTCACTTTCCTGTCTCTATGCTCCAAAAGAGATTAAGGGAAAGGGTTGCGATTTAATCTACAATCGATTTCTAAGGGTACATAGTTTTCCATCGAACTCATTTTGTATTTACAAAATTGTTACTCTTGGTAATATCCTATGATGATTCGAGATGTTTCAATTTTGAGTTATTGAGACATAAAGCAAAAAGTCTTAAGTTTAAATCAGGTTTGGGATAATTTGGAATTGTACAACTTTCTTAGAGAGAGTGAGGTCATCTAGCTTTTTAAAGTAGCAATATACTTGTATGTAGGTATGTAGCGTAAAACTGAGAAAAGTACGAACTTGACCCAGCGTAATTCTGTCAACATTCCATTATTGTCAGGTGACTGTCCTTTAACTAATTTGAAAATGTCATCTTTTTTTTTTATTTTTTAAATGATAGTTTTTCCGCAGCTGCGTTCGAACATTGATCCGGAAATAATGTTTTCACTTGTTATCACTATTTTGCAGTTATGTCTGTCCTGTTCTGGTCTGATCGTCTCTACGTCGTTAGAAACCTTTTTTAAATGGAGAATTAAACCTTAACCGTCCAAATGGCCTCTTTGCCGTGAACCATATAACTTTATTGTAGTAGGCTTAGTTCATAAGTATACGCAATAAAGAATTTTTTCAATTTAAAACACAATATTTCAGATATAATTCAAAAGTTCTGCTTTTATTTAATTTTACTGTTTAGTTTTATTAGATTCACAAATAATTATCAAACCAATTCTTTAGTTATCGCTAGTACTGTACGTCTAATTATCGTAATCCAAATAGTTTACTTCGTTCACTTCACTGTCTGAAATAAGACTCGTCTCCTGGATGTGAGAAGCGCCGTATTTATACTCTACAAATTATACTAGAACCTTTCTGAATATTCCGTTCCCTGAACCCAAAGTTTACTAAGATGTCACTAACCTACAGTTGTTTCCATTTCCAACAGATGTCGCTTGTGTCACTTTTTTGCGCGTACCAATATGTTATAATGCAGCGAGCAGTTTGAGTATAGTGGAAGTCTATTCCATAAACGAATTACTTGGAAAAGATCGTGATTTACCTTCTATGTACCTCTCTAAAGACGCATTTTAGAAGGAGGTGTCATAGCAAACGTTGACCGGTACACATCAAGAAATCGATTGCTATACTCCATCCTACTTATTTTCGAAACACATTATTCCTTACATATTTATTTTAGGTTGAGAATCAGAAGACAACCAATAAAACGGAACAGAAGCTTGTTTGTTCTCGTCCGAAAATAGGCCATTTGCAGTAATCGAAAGCAACCGCCATCTTACGTGTATATTCTGCACTTCTTCCGTGAATTAGCATATACAGAGCATAAAATTTGGGGACCAAATGACGTTCATTAAATCTTGTATCTAGTTGTAGTTCCCCCAATTAATAGGCTAAAGGTCTTCTAAATCATAGCGGACCACTCGAAGCTCTACGTATGATTCATCGTTAGGAAATTCAGTGTCCGCCACTCTAACCTAATCTAACCAATCATAACTTAATTGCACATAAGCTATCCAATTAAGGAAATAATAACCTATCTTAAGTGAAATATTGTAGAAATATGGATATTGTATCAGTTTATACTTGATAAAATATTGGTTCAAAACCATGGTTTCAGCGATCTCGCATAAATATTTCTAATCGTCGTATCTATGTTATCACAGCATTTAATTGCAGACTGATCAGTTTACTTAGTATACGCGTATAGACTTGAATAGATTGCATTGAAAATTATCGCCGGATGTATGTATGTTGTATGTTGCTAAGGCTTGGCTAGAGTAAAAATTCTGTTTTTGAAAAACTCCTGTTTTTTTGACTCAAAGATTCTTGAAGTCCGAAATACCGTCTCGGTTGGCGAGGCACCGGAAACAAATTTTGTCATATACTTCCGTCTTTTGAATGAATGGGAAAGAGAACTTGGCTATGCACTATTGTAGTGCGACTGAGACAATCAGTTAAAAACAAAAATTGCAAGAACGTAGGATTACCCGAATGATAAAATCTTATGCCTTCAAAATCCCTTCAAACTCTTCATAATAATGTACATAGGGTCACACTACCTACATTTTTTTAAGAATAAGATAAATTTCGTTCTGGCGAGATGTAAAACTCTTCTTAAATAAAATTCTCATTTTTCCCAAAAACATTAGCATGAGTTTCTCCCACTTAATCTCCTCAGACCAAAACGAATGTAAACAAAAGCACTTCCTGTTCAAATAACATAGGATTACAGCAACAAACATTGGGATTACAATAACAAACATTGGGATAATTCTCTCAATATTGCAGAAAAACGCATTTTCACAAAAGCGCGGGAACACTTTATGAGAGTAAAATCTGAAAACGCCGCCGGCCCTTCTCATTTATTTACGAAAATGAATCATTTGCCATTCTTTTTGGATTCGTGTAATCTGCGCTTTAATTTTTTTTGTCTTTATTCGTAAGAGTTTTAAAGAGAGTTGTTTTTTTGTGATTTTTTCTTTTCCCTTTCCTTTTTCTAGCCGTGTACATTTTAAATGTAAGAAATCTCACCTGATTCTTAACTTGTTGTTAAGTTAACTTTGGCTGCAGGCTCACTCATGCTCGTTGCCCACCTCCCGGTGACGTCAACGTCTAGGGTACGCTGGTCGCTTGAATCCCACTAGGCTTGCATGCATGTAGGACCTTAAATATTGGTTCTAGGAAAAAAGTAGTAGGAAATGTAATTCTATACAACTTTGTTCCTGTACATTTATGTCCTAAAGTTAGTAAACGAGATAATTCATAATTTAAGGCCGATTTACATCGCCGCGATAGCGATTGCGATAACGATAGCGATAAACTAGCGCCACAATTCCTTTCACATCTGAATATGGAACAAATTATAGTTTCCCAATTGTATTGTCTAGTATCGATGGTGGACATGCTACGATTATATGTCAATTCTATGTGCACTAGCTCGACTTATACTGGGTCGATTAATTTTTTTAATTTGAAATAGTTTGTTTTACTGACCGTTGATATCGAATATAAATTTTTATATATCGACGTTGAAATATATGATAAAAGTGGTGACTCTGGTGTTTTAAATGTTTCGGCTATAGTGATGAAATTTGAAAACGGTTTGTTCGAAGAATACCACCAAATGTTTGCCTGATCAATATCAAAGAACACCTCATACCTCGATTTTCGATTAGGGATTCCATTTAAAATTCCACTTGATGCGTCCTTTCGCAGCAAGGTATGCTCTACAAGAAACCCAGGAAAATCAGTGCAATACTTAAATTTACATAGCCTTATAAGTAGATAACTACGTTTGGAATTTTGGCGCAAAATGAAGAATTTTTGTCAATCCTACTGCAATACAGCCTGAAACAACTATTAACAAAGCCCCATACGCTCTTCATATTTTTTCAAAATTCGCAAATGATAACGATAATTATTACACTCAACATTTAGATCCCTCTTAATCAAAAATGGGCGGCTTGATAAATTGTGAAGTTAATGGAAGAAGACTAACGGAAGAAATTTTCCAAATCCAATAACGTTTTTGTAATTGCACGTACGTAAAGTTACCATCGAAACTTCGCCTGATTTAACTCATATTTGTCGTTAATTTGTTTGTTAATTAGGATTGGTGCTAAGTTGACGTCAAGTTAGCACCACATCCAGTTTCCTTTAGAAAAAAGGACACGACAAATTTATGGTTTTCATGACAAATTAACGACAAATTATGAGATAGTTCCGAGTTAAATCGGGCGAAGCTGCGGTGTTTACCTTACGTACGTCTATAATCTTTCTTCGTCTAACACTTTCCACTTGTATTCTAGGACACAATAAATCAACTCTGGTCGCGGTTAACCCAACCTGTATTCAACTCCTTGCCAATATCAATCCGCACTTTGTCCTTTTTTCTACTATTTTTATAATTTTAAATTCAGATCATTGAGTATTCCTTTATATGATTTTAATTCATTTTTCAACACCCACTTGAATTTGCACTATCCACTATGATCTCATATCTCGCGATAGATGACTAAAATTGTGCATGCTGCGATAGACATTTGAATCGCTGGTCAAACGCTGCAGAGTCTTTGTATCGCTGTGATCTATCGCGTCGGTGTGAGCTTTTATATTGAAAACTATGTGTAGCGATCTATCGCTGTCGCTTCGTTATCGCAATCGCGGCTGTGTGAATCGGCCTTTATACTTTACCACTTTTTCCAGCTTAGTTCGAAAAATATCGATCGCCCGATATAATTTGTAAGAACTAAAGTTGTAGAAATCAAATCTACAACAACTTAAATCCTTACAATTTTTGTTGAGAAGTTGAAAATGGCCGAGATATTGAGCAAAAACAATTTCCCTTTAAATGCGAGATGGCGGCTAACGCACCGGCGAAATTTGGTCGCCATTTTGAATTTAGATTACCAGTGACGAAGGTTAGAGCAATAATATTGCTAACGGAAATTTTTTTACTAACTCGACTGGGCTATAAAGGAGATCTTCGTATCTTAACTTAATTTTTCTAGATGATGACTACGGCTGGCTCTGATTCTGTCATGATGCGTGGATGTACATTGACGCAGGCTGGCTATTGTGAGCTGAGCAGAAAATAAATTCAGAACTGAGCTTTTTTCTCAATTCTCCATTTGCTTATAGTCTGTGGTTATAGTTTAGTGAACAAAACATGTGGCTTTGTTTGTCAACCATAACATTGCCACGGGAATCAGCTATAGAGTCGAACGAGTACACGAAATCAAGGGTGCTGTTGTCTGCATAACTATAAATAGGATTGAAAGTGAAAGCTAGCAGATCATTAATAAAAATGAGGAAGAGAGTAGTTGAGAGAAGAGAACCTTGCGGTACACCGGCACGGTTCATAAAACGTTCAGAAGTCCAAGATAATTCGAATTGAATGGCGCAAGAGAAAACTTTTAATCCATTTTAAGAAATGAGGGTCTAGATATAATGCCTGAAATTTAGCTAAAAGAGCAGGATGCCAGACTCAGTTGAAGCCCTTCGAGGTATCTAATGCAATGATTTCAGATTCACTTACGGTTGATAATGTGTTTCCGAACTGTGTTTTAACGATCCAACTTTCCTGTCCAGTTTTCTGTTGCGAATACTCATTTAAAAGTGATTTTTCTTTCATAACTTTAAAATACTTCCAAAAATTAACTAACTATGTAACTCACACCTTATATGGCGTAGGTCGAAATTAGTGGCCATACCTTGTATTTTGTAGATCATGGCCATTGTTGAGCTGTAAAATATTACTACTCCATTCTCGATGGCATCAAACATTCCCAGATGAAACTGCATGCCAGTCAAATAAAAACTGACAGCTTTATATCAAACAAAAATGACGGCAGTACAAATTCGACATTTCTTAATACGAAATGGAAGTACTGCATAAAAATGTTTACATACGTTTGTTTGTTCTTGCCGTGCATAAAGAGCACACTATTTGTAATAATTTCTCAAATATTTTTCTTTATTCGTCATTGCGCTTAAGGAAAAAGGAAGTTATGATTGCAGTTTCGTGGCGTGGACTTGACGGGAGGAGAAGCAATAAGATTATAATTTTACAAAAGCGTTAAATAACCATGCGTTCACAAGTTATTGCAGCGTTTCTAATAAATATTCTATAGCTCTCTTGTTAACTGCTTCTTGATCACACAGGAGTAATTTTTTGAAGAAAATAGTCAACTGCCTGCAATAGTAAACTGTCGATTGTGCGAAGAGGAAGATGAAACATCGAAGCATTACCATATGTGAGTGTCCCACGCTGCATTTTTAAGATTGCATACCACTGGAGAGGCATATATTTCTCCAAATAAGACTTGCATGCTAACTCCAAAGGCAATAATCCAACTCGTAAAAAAGCTAGCTCTGGCTTAACCAAATTGAAGTATTTTGGCCCCCTACTTTCAAAATAAAATAAAATGAATTAAAGAAAAATGATCATAGTCCCGTGTCAATGTATATTATATACACTCTATTTTAATCTAAGCTAGAAAGAAATTTGATCTTTTCCGTTTTCTCGAAAACCAATACAATGATAAATGGTTTTCAGATATGGAGAGATACTCAAAACTGTTCTAACGCACTGGGTAAGTTGTCTGGTATTTGAGCTAAAAACAGAACGCTCCTTGCGACTTCTTCTTTTCGGTCAACTTAGAAATCGCTCCGGAGAGCACGCTTTAGCAGCCGAGAGGAGATAATGACGAAATCGAAGACGACTCTGATCACCGAAAACTGAGTATAAAAAATGTTTCGAGGATTAAGTGTTTGTTGGGGAGTATTTGAAGGGGACAAAATCAACTTTGATGAATAATTAATTAATTTTCTAAATAAATTCCTGAAAATTTTTGATCAAACTAGTAAACCTAATACATGCTGCTGGTGTAACAGTGAGCATTTTTTCTATTTTATTGCTTAGGTTTAAAATAATTTCTTATTGAGTGTAAAAGTAAATGGCGAAGGAGCAATAGCGATGTTTGACATCATAGGTAGATCCCAGACCTTGGCGAATGCCATACATTTTGTTGTATGTTGTTCGATTGTTGATGGAAGCAAAAATAAAACCATCTCCTCCAGGCAGTGGGGTCGATTGTGATATCGTAGATAGAGAAGCCCAGACGTGTTGAAATCCTTTTTTTCGTTGCTTATTGTTCAATTGTTTTGTTTTTTATTGTTTTTTCAAGCGAAAGGTGATTTTATAATTGCTTCTCTTTGGTAGCTCACAGCGAAGTACGATTAAAAAGGGTTTAAAAAAATATTGTGCAGACATTTATTGTCGTAATTTTTTATTTGATTTCATTTTTATTTGCTTTAATCAAATTAAATCAGAAATCAATGCTTCCCTTGCTTCCAAAGACGTCACCCCACTGGAATTCTATTGAAACTTTCTGCAAAATTCAAGTTCATACATATATCGATAAAGCAATGATGAATTTTTAATTTTACCTTAACTTTCCAAAACAAAAAAAAAAAAATATTGTATAATGTTGGCCTTAATTTTTTAGGTCTATTAGATACCTAGTTGTTTATAAATTGTATTAAAAAGTCTTGACGGAGTGAAGTTAGCATAATATACAAAAACTGACGATTCGTTTGAGCGATTTCCTGTTAAAGAATTAATTCATGTTTTATCAATCATTTAACACTCTCATTACAATCATTTAAACACTCTCACTCTCGACTTCAGCTATTTAACAGAATATGTTCTTTAAAAATTTTGTTTTTCCACCCACGTATCGCCTTATTACATCACACGTGAAATTTCTTCCTTATCCAAATATGTACCACCCATCATATACCGACTATATAAATTGTTAGAACTAAAATAAACTCAAGCCGGTCAAAAACACAATGCTGTCGTTGACAGAACGAAAGAAATGAAGACTTTCAACGTAACTCATTCTGAAAGAATTGAATCGAATAAAATCAAGAATCGTTCTTATAATCTTAAATCGTATGTTTTTGGTTCGGTTCAATAATGGAATCCATATGAGGTCTTTTATACGGCTCGATTGAAAAGTGAAAAGCGTTCCCATGAAATTCGGTATCTTATTAAAAGTGAAAGTTTTTTTTAATTTTTTTTTTAATATCTATTTTAATAATCCATAAAACTGTATTAAAATTTATCCAAATTCTGGTTTGTTGTTAAAGGATTGGCAAAAGTTTTGGATAATCGCTTAAAAACCGGAGAAAAAGTTATCATAACAAATGGAGACAAAACGGGTAGCTACATCAAATATGACCTTGAAGTTCGAGATGCTGATAAGGTAAGATTGCAAATTCATCAACGTAAATACATACACAAATTAACATCTATTTTATAAATTCATTCAAATTAGCTTTAATTTAAATCCATATTAGAAGAAGAGAAGTTTTTTTTTATGAGGCAGCTAAGCCTGTTAAGTTTTTGCAATATTTAAAATACATTAATCATTTCTTTCAACTAAATCGGAACAATTCAGAGACCTTCGATTACTTTTTAATCAGACCGAGTTCGAAAAGCAGCAAAAATGTTATACTTATTGCCATGCTTTCAAATATTATCTACTACTTTATTTTTAAGCAAGAGTAGTTTTTACCTCTACTGCATTTAAATCTGACTCCCAGAAATTGTACAATATTTTAAGCTGTTTTATTTCTCTCTTTTTTTTTTTTAACAATTATAAAACTTACTTGTCTATTAAAACTCAATTAAATCAAGGGAAACTCCAGAAATATTTAATACATTTTTATTTTTACTGTTTTTGGAGAAAATCGCCATTATTTTCTACGCAATTTTGCATGCGCTTGAAGCAATTGCAATGAGTCCATCGTTCTGTAGTCACCTTAGAAACAAAATATTCGTATGGTTCCATCGCCGCTCCAGATGCAGGCAAAATCTAGGCATTTCATTCTTTATGAAATGGAATAAAAGAAAAGAAATCACAAAATGCAAAGTCTACCCGATAGGGCGGATGAGTCTTCAATTTCATTTTTGAATCAGTCCGGAACTCTTTAATTCGATATGCAGTGTGTCACGTACTTTTTGAAAAATAACTAGCAAACACATGGTGTTGTATCATTCAGAATTGACAGTATGAATTCGTGGAATCAGTGAAATTGTGGCAATATGACACATTCGAAGAATAAGACAGATGTTTTCTGCCACTCATTGCTTGATTATCGCTTCCTGGCTCAAGCAGAAATTGCCAGTTTCGTCACCTGTTACAATGTCCGCTTTTCTTAAGAATTTATCTTAGGAACATATTAAGCGCAAACGTACGCACCAATAAAACTAAAAATATTTTATATCACTTTTCGCTCTCAGTTGCCATTTACCTCTTAAAAAATTGAGGATTTTTTTTTTTTTTTACTTAGTTGCGCTGCATTGTTTATTTGTCAAACATTAGTTTTATGTACATCAAAACTTACATTTAGGAACAGATTCTATTTAAAACGACAATCTTTCATCCCTATTGTGTGTGAATAGCTCTATGTCTCTTCATCTGCAGATAGGAGGGCAAACCCAAACATATCGTATCGTTCGAATTTGTTCTGTCATATATGTATACTTTACATACGATTCCAGAAAGTATTGAACTGATTATTAGAATAAATTTTGGTTGGACTTGGAAACGCAATCCGTATGAATGGCACCTACTATTTGATTCAGTTCAATAATAAAGGGCTCATTTCAAATTCTGTTACAGTCGCTAGTTTACATTATCCTATTTTATTGCACATTCGAATATCCAATTATTCATTTTTGAACCTTTGTTAAATTGCTTTGACGTTTTTTAACGCAAAATTCAAAGTTAGGAGAAATGCATTAAACCTTGCTTTCCTTTATGATTATAAGTTATGCTTGTGCTTTTGAATTTTTATAACTCCATTTGAATTTATTATGGAATAGAGGCAGCACATACTTGAATCGTATGCATATCAATGAAAACATAAGTACACATACTCAGTAATTTGATTGTAGAATTTTGGTTTCTTATTTGAATGGCATTCACGACTTAGCCGGTGCTTGCTTAGCATGTAATTCTCACGACAATTTTCGAAATGTTATGTATTGAAATTCGGTATAATAGTGATATGCTGCAATTTCCATCTGATAGCTTTGCTTTTCGGTGAGTTAGTAACGACGAGATATTGATTGTCATTAATTAAATTAAATCGAAAGTCATCGGTCTAGACGACATACGTCCTCACTTTCTGTGCTTCCTGTAATAACTCACATCTTCTAAACAATTCTAACATCTTCTAATTTCACTTTTAATTGGAAGAAAACTTTTGTTATTACTATTCCAAAAAGCAACTCTCCAAGCAGTTTATCTGATTACCGTTCAGTCTGGTTTTCGACGATATATAGTTGTGCGTACGTCGTTTGGTAAAGATAATATGAGCATTCTTGTGCTACTGGTCTTCTCCAAAGCATTTGATAGTGTAAGTTATAACAATCGAATCAAATTAGCTAATGAATCATCCTCTGCCATCAACACTATGAATAGCTTCCTGATGGAACATTCATAGCAGGTTAAACCTGGAAATCGAATCTCTGACCCGATACAACTTAGATGTAGTGTACCCATAGGCTTCATTTTGGGTCCGTTATTGTTTAGCTTGCACATAAATTGCCTATGTAATGTTGTACGTGATGATAAAATACATCTGTACTGCGACGCTGTAAAGGTTTTCCTGAATGCTCCACTGGTATATCGGAAAATGGTTTTTGGATCTTGAATGTATACGTGAGTGATCTTCTGCTAACAATCTATTGTTAAATACCTGTAAATCTAGTTATAAAAATTATTCACAGGAGGAGATTGGACCCAGATATGATATGTTGCGACCATGTAAAGAAAATATTAAACAATGGCGCCTTAGGAAGACTATGGCTTTTGGGATGTCTCCTCTCCACTGTTTATAAACTTAGAATAGTAGTTTATAGAATATACATACATAGATTATACCGCCTTTCACTTATGGAAGCCTTGTTTTCCCGGCGTTAGACGATAATTGTTCTCGTAAATTGAATATGGAGTTTAATTGTTGTATTCGTTTCATTTATGGGTTACCACGATATGATCATGTAACTCTGGGTAACTAGCGTTACAAAGCATAGTGTAACGCTGACTGGCGATTGTTCCTATTTTGTCCATGTACCTAGAATATGGAGTAATCTCCCAGTTATGATTCAGCGGACGTGGATGGTTGGTTATTTATGACAAGATGTGATTTTTAATTTATCTATTAGTTGAGATATTTTCTCGGAATTCTTAAAACATTTTTGTTTGTGTTTTGCTAAAAAAGTGATATATCGCAGACCTGATGCGAATTTCTGTAGTATTTTTAATATTTTTGAATCCCTTTTATATATTGACGTGTGTTTTTCATTTCAAACCGCTTCAATCAAATTGATGAATTTCGACGGTTATAGTAAGGTTTTTTATGGAATCGATTACAGTGTTATTTTCGGTAATCTATTTCTTTTGGGCTGCGTGCAGTTCCTGTTTTTGGTTATATTCATGCCGTATACAGCGTTTTTTTTTTTCGTAGAATTCTTTTCGATGTCATTCAAAACATTTGGACCCTAATCATGTAACTTGATACTTGTTGAAAACGATCTTGTTAGCTCGATAATAAAACATTGCTTCACGTAAAACAATCGGACGATTATCGTTTTTCTTGTCGTGAAGCTGCTAACCAATTATTTAAAAACATCTCTGAGTTGTGCGGGACCTTAATAGTTTTGTTTTTGATATTGTTACATGCAATAGAAAAATGACAAGCTACATCTGCATACTTCGCGTGAAGTGACTAATTAAGTACGGACATAAACAAGCTTCGGAGAATCGTGTCACAGAAAATGGCAAGCGACATCTATAAAGTACGGACATAAACAACTTTAGGTACGTAGAATCGATGTTTCGAGAACGGAATATTCGGGAAAGCTACAGGACAATTTGTAGAGTATAAATACGGCATTTCTCACCTCCAGGAGTCAGTCTTATCTCAGACAGTGAAGTGAACTTAGTAGAATTTATAAAAGTAAACAGTATAGTTAAATAAATAAAAGAAGAACTTGTGAGCTATGTCTGAAATATTATGTTTTAAATAACGAAATAAGGCTACGCTCGTAACAATATTTATATTAGCTTAGCTGATACGTAATAAACTAGATGAAGGTTTGCAGAGAAGATTTTTAAGAGATGTGTCAAATCTTTTTGATTAAAAATAGCAGGTCAAGTGCGACTCGGACTCGCGCACGTAGGGTTCCGTACGATCGTACAAAATTTAACACTATGTACTTTTTATTTATTTTTTCAAATGCGAGTAGGCGTCATGTAAAAATATAATGCAGTAATTTGAAAAAAAAAAAAAATTGCCTATTTATGATAATAATAATGAATGAGAATAAAACGAGTAAAAAACGCCGAAAAATCACGTTTCTTGTATGGGGCCCCCCTTTAATTATTAATTTTATTTTATTTTTATTATTTGCTGTTATAGCGGCAATAGAAATCCACACTCTGTGAAAATTTCTTCTACCTATTACGGTTCATGAGATACAACCTGGTGACGGACGGACGGACAACGAAGTCTTATTACTAGGGTTCCCATTGTTACCCTTTGGTACGGAACCCTAAAAATTGAAGTTTTCGTGTTAGTGCAAATTCAGAAAGGACAAACATTTTAGACTCTCCAAAGAAGAGTTAAAATCAAATATGTAGTAGAAAATATAAATTTGTCAGTAGGAAAAATGAGTACCTACGTATATTCACAAAATAATACGAGTACCAGCAATACTTGGTGCTGTTATTGTAATTTTCATAGTATATCTGTTGACAGAAGTAGGCCTGAGAGAGAAAAGTTTCCAGCATTGAGCAAAGTGCGTCTTGCGACTAACTGCTGGATTGGTTTTGTGTTGCATCATTTAAAAACCCGTGTTGGAAATTTTGACAACGCCTCGAGGCCATTAGATCCTTTTCTGTTTACTAAAAAACTGACTTTCTAGATATTGCCCACTATTTATAACACAATTTAGTTTTTAAACTTACATTTTTGGATTTCCATGTATCTATATTTCGCAAAAATTTGAGAAAACTACATAACTGTCATTCGGGTAAATACAACTCGATAGCTAAAGAGTCGTACAATTATTATCGAGAATTCGATCAAAGTTGTCCGAAATATCGACATAACTTTCATTCGATATCGAGTTACATGATCTTTGTTCCTTACCTTAATTTTGTTTCAAACGAATCTGATTATGTCTTGTTCGAGCATGCTTTCCATAAATTGTGCTCTATTAATCACCTTCCCTTAAATATCAACAAGTAAACAACCTGCAATATAGGAAGAAAAGTTTTAGCTGTTTCACTTTAGCGCGTTCCTTAAGGCATTATCCACTAGGTGGAAACTAAGTGTCTATACCGAAAGAAGCAGCATGATCCTGTGCATTTTCATCTTCTGGTCTTCTTTACAGCTTCTTTAAAACGTTCCAACAGACCAGCGTAGTACTCTCCCATTGCGTTATGACAAAAAAAAATAAATCGTAACCTTAGTCCTCTTAGAAGGCGGTGTGCCACTGGCATTGCATAGAGTTTTGCTTAAACTCAGGCTCGTAAGGGTGAACCCAAGTTTCATCTCCAATAACAATCTGGTTTAAAACTTCACTTTTGTTATCTCTGTAGAGATTGAAAAATTCGCGTGATCTCTCATTGTTTTTGAAGCAACGTCAGAATTTTGGGCACCCATTTCGATCTGACTTCTGACATCCCAAGATGTAGTTGAAAGTGATACTCTAAAAACTACTTCACTTGCATTTTTTCAAAACAGCACTTCCAGTACAAGTTTCTTAACTTTTTAGCGATATCCGAGGAAGTGACTTCAACTGGCCGAACAAGGATCTTCTTCAATCGACTCTTTACCCTCCTTGAAAAGACTATGCAAAGACTGCAATGATTTTCTTAAGATAAGAGTCCCCTTAAACCATGGATATCACTTCCAAAATCGTTTGTGGTCGTTTTGTTTGTTTTGCGGGGAACTTGATGATGAGGGTGCGGAATTCAATTTTAATGATTTTTCCCCAATTTAATTGTTTGTTCAACGATATCATAGACAGTATTGTCATTTTAACTCAAACTTGGTATATACATATATATACTCTTAGTGAATCACACAATATGTGTACGTACGCATGATTTTCCAACCTCCTCGCTATCCTCCCATTTACAGAAATTTTCTACCCCTCTCCCCAGCAGTTCTTGGGTTTTTATTATTAGTTTTTTTTTCATGAGAGATGTAGGAGGATTTGCTGGGCATAGAGCTGCTTACGATCGATTATTCGGTAAGATCAAAGTATGTATTGGGCACGAGCACATTAATAAAACCTGCAGAATCTCTTATTAATGCAGAAAATTCATTACATATGTATGCATACACGTCCAGTTTTGAGATCCTTATATGAAAGTGGCGTCAGGTTTATTTCGTAATTTACGGCACGAATGTATCTTTATGAAACAATTTCCCTTAATTCATCTATAAATTATATATATATAAAAAAAAATAAACTCCTATAATTAAAGCAGACCAGACTAATGATATTCCATGATGGTACATTCGTTGTTGAGCCCTCTTAGGTACATTTTTTTGTTAATCTATTCCTAATCTGGTTAATTTTGGTATTATTACTTCCGTCGGAAAAGAGCTTTTTCACCGAAATTCTGGCATTTAGGTGTTCCTCTACGACTTTCCATATAGCTAATATGTATAATTCTTCTGGTTTGCTTTTCGGTCCATTAATAATGGTCTTTTGATGAAAATCCGTAGTGTTTTACTGTTCTTCAAACTCCTTTTTCTATGATCTTGTACCATCATGCAGACGTATTTTGGATAATGCCTGGAATATACTAATATATCGCCTATCTCCAGGGATAATGAAAATTTTTTAAGTCGAATATCCGGACTTGTGTATAATTGGAAGATAATTATTCCACCTGTAGATTAAGTTAGGGTGGGAACTACTTGACAGGTCGTTGCTCTCAACTTTATAAAGCTCTACTTAAAATATTTCTTTGATATACAACATGGAGTCTTATCCAAAGTTATAAAAAAAGCTTTGACAAGTAGCTAAAGTAATTAAGACCATCCGAAGCTAGCTATGAATATAAGAAATAAGCTGTATGCTCGCATCTCTTAGTATGGCGGAAATGTGTTAATCGAAGTCGTAAACTCCTTCTGGCCAAGCTAGACTTTTCTTATAAAATTTCAAAAGAGAGTTATACTGATTCGCGTAAGTGTTCAGTATGCTTACCAAAGAGTTAATATCCTGTTTTAACAGCACTCACATATGATGTACGGTATCATACATGTCTTACACATACTGGTCTCTCTTAAGAAAGACACCGCACTATGGAATATATGGACCAGTTGCTGGTTATAAATCTGTAGTTTTCTTATTTCTGAAGATATTGACTTGAAATTTGGCATAGTCATAGTACATAGTATTCAATCAATTATACATTTACATAATTTGACTATCAGAACCAGTGTAACACAAGCTCACTACATGGACACGTTTAATAAATAAACGGTTATTTAACAAAAACTAACTTTTGGTCGCGGCCTCACTTGCGTTTTAATTTGAGATGCTGGCAAAATTCAATATAAATATTTCAGTATGTTCGTCTAGTTCCTTGAAATGCTTTACGTATGGTTTACGAATACATGTTATGTATGGATCTGATGTAATGTAATGTATGGAATACATCTTCGTTTGCTGATGATCTTGAACATTTTCTTGCATGATGTAATCTAAGATTTTTGTAGTCTTTATTGCGAGACTCTTGAACATCTTCGGAGAGTTGTCTAATTGGTAATACAGCAAAATATTTTATGATATTCTCTCCATGAATCAATATTTTGTGTATTGATGGTGGCACATAATACAATTTGTATTTTCTAACATATATTCTTGCTGTTTCTAAGGTATAATCGCTGAACTTTTGAGCATCAATCATATTACCCGATGACAAAGCTTGTAGAATTGTATACAATCTGCGTATCAGTATTTCATCAACACCTGTTATATCTGCAGAGCAACTGGTATTACCAAAAAATCTTCTTGTTTAATTACCATCATTATAGTTTGTGCTTATGTACTTATCCCGGTTTATCGATAATTAAACCCAATTCTTCCCGAAAACTTTTTTGAACTAAATTTTTTTTTCTTGTTTTGACAGTTTGTTCTCGTCATTCGTCGCAGATCATTTTTCAAAGGAAAGATTATATGATATGTGTACAGTCATCTCCATATGCACTTAATCCAGGCATATATGTTGATAATCCATACTGTAAACAATTTTCGTCTTAGGTCTTTGCAGTAACTTTCTCTAAATTGTTCATTAGACGTGGAGTATCACCACATATAGTACATGTGGAACCTGAAGGAGTGTCAGTTAATACCTGAGCCATTTTTCTGTCTATCATTGTTACGAAAAGTTGATGTTTGACTTGTACTCCTCCACCATGGCTATTAATAAATGATAAATAAAAATTGTCAATTTGGCTTCTAATATTACCCACAAGAACTCTAGTTTTCGCGGGAGTTTCTTTTGAAAACTCGATCAAAATAGGCCGACAAAACCTTACAGATGAAGGCACGGGATTTTGTCAGACAATAGTGCCAGTTGCTTCATCAATTAACCTTATGAGAACATAAGAAGTAATGAACAAATTTGCTTCTGAAATAAGTTCGGACTCCTCTGAAAGTTTTTGCTTGTACGCACTTTGTTCAGATGTGCCGTCACATCCCCACCTGCCATATAAAATAATCTAGTTGCATACACAGAGTCAATCAATATAATTCTAGCCGCTGTGTGATCCAACACATGTTAAAAAAAAACAAAAAAATTTTTTTTTTGCATACGTTTTGGTGATTTCCATCGATGAAGCAGGTGGGTAACAGCTTTGTTTACAGTTCTGTATTTTGTAATATGGTGGCAGCAAAATACAGTTGCTTTCATTTGTTAGATTCCTCAGGTACAAATACGGGGCTTAGGTAAAATATGAGTCAATGTAAACACTTAAAGTTTCTTGGTCAGATAACATTTTAATTTTATCTGAACCAATTAATTCTAAGATTTTTCCTTATTTCTGTGTCTGCAGTCTTTATAACTTCCACAAGATTTGCCTCAATTCCTTCACCCATCGATTGTAATCCTTGCAAATATGCTTCATAGATGGACTCAAATCTGTATTCTCGGAGTTGTGTAGTATTTTTGCGCCTTTTACTTGATTTCGAAGAATCTTCATAAGAAACCCAATGTCTTCCTCGCTTGTCAGAAGAAGTTGAAGGCATCCAGAGAGTGGACTCCTCGTCTGTCATTGGAACAGGCAGAGTTACAGAATATTCTGTATCAAGCCAATTGCTATTAGTTCTAAAAAATTGAGCTTCTTTCCGAAAGCTTGAGCTCAACGTTTATTGAACTGTGGTTATACCTTCCCGCCGACATCAATATATTAAAAGAAATGAACTGGATATCTGAGAGTACTGCTTCCACACAGAATTCAGCGTTCCATTTCCCGCTGGATGACTTTATTCACACGCAAAACAGTATCAAATACCTACAATGTACATAAAAACGATAAACATTACCACTAAAACAAGAAAAAAACAATTATATATTCACTTCCCATGATAATGCATTTTGGGACGTTTTATCACATGATATTTCATAACTTCAAAAACCGTAGCTGGTTTTTACATAGTATATAATAGGTCATAATATTGCGCACGAAATGACATAAAATTTACAACTTAAAGGCGGTATGCTATAGGTCAAGGAGTTTATCCACTTATTTCTTGGAGAAAATTTGACATTTGATCAATAAATTTTTGACAATTTCTGTTTGACAATTGTGTAGGTATCTCAAAATATGTATAAAAATAATAAAGAAAATAAAGAAATGGATAATTCCCAATTGTATATAATTTACTCATTGTGGAAAAAGTTATTTCGGAAAATTGCAATTGATAATAAGTGCATAAAATCTAGTTCCTTTGTTCAAGTTTTCAACTATTCCACCAACGTCGAAATTGCTTACAGAAATAAGTGTATCAATACTTATTTCTTCAAGAAATATTGACATAAATAAATTTTTCGAAAAGAACGACATCTTTTTGTCAATCGAGAAGTAGAGTTTTTCTGTTCGAACTACTTTTCTCTATCATACTGCTTCAAGGAATCGACAAAGAAAAAATTCCTTGAGCATTCCATGACTTTTTTTTTTTACATAGTTTTTGTATAGGAACAAAAATTCCTTGGCTCTAGCATACCGGGCTTTAGGCATTATTTCATTTTTATTATATAGATTAACTGATAACTTTATCATTAAAAAATAAGTATTATATGTAGACTGAAAAAGAAGAAAATCATTTGGTGATTTTTATTTGTCAACCAGAAAAATAAAACTCACTTCATGATTTTTATTCTTGATCAAGAAAAATAAAAATCACGATGTGACTTTTATTTGTGATCAGGAAAAATAAAAATCAGGATATGATTTTTATTCATGATGGGAAAATTATTAATCATATTGTAACGATTATTGCTGACTTAAAAAAATGAAAATCTTTCATAAGCATTTAGCAGGGACTAAGACCCTATGTAAGTAAAGTTTAACCGTTGCGTTCAGACTTTTATAGTAAAACTCATATCTAAACACATTGAACAATGAGTTCTACGATAAAACTTAAAACCGTTACGATCCCTGCTAAGTAAATGAATAAATGAAAAATGAACTAAATATTAAAGTACGACCTCTCTGGCAAAAATAAAACCAAAAACATATGCAATTTGCAACATTTGTAAAATGCATTTATGATCAGGTCTTGTACAAGCATATTCCATTACGCACCGGTCCTTTCTCGTTCGGGACACATATTGTTATATATTACACCATCTACAGTTGCCTAAGTAGCCATTAAGCTAATTTTTAGAGTTCCGTACAATTAAAAAAAAAAAAAAAAAGGAACCATTATAAGAGCGCTCGTGTGTCCGTCCGTCCGTCTGTTTGTCACAGACGTTTTTCTGCAAAACAACGTGAAATAGAAATTTGAAATTTGCCAGAATGATAGGTTTTATAAAGCGCACATATTTCAACAGTCAAAGATTATTAAATATTTTTTTAATTTTTTTATTTTTATTGGGGGTGGGTTGTTGGTCCTCCTCGAAACATTTGTGTTTTTGTATTTTGTCGGGGAAATCGTTCAAAAGAATTTCAAAATAAAAAATTTAAAATTATTGGTGAATTAATCAGATATAGCCCAAATGTGCGAAAAATATCGGATTACTGTGCCGTTAATACCCGAATTACAATTACGACTTCTCAGTTGACTCCGACTTGATTTTCAGTCGAAGTCGACGCTGAGGTGAAATTTGTAATTAAATCGCGACTTCAACTTTGCCGATTTCCTTCCACATTTTTTCCTTAACGTGAAAATTTCTGAACGGAAGTTGGCAGCAGCCGATAACAATTTTGCATTTTGAGCAAAGTTCAGTTTCAGTCGAAGTTGCAAAGTCGAAGTCGACTAAGAAGTCGTAATTGTAATTCGGGCCTCATTCGGTATTCCGAATAGATATATTACAAAATTAAATTAACGAAATATCATTAATTCGAAATTTAACTCTATTGTGATTGCTTTGAAAATTATAATTAAATATTATAACGGTAATTGACAAATCAAAATCAAAATTTTCTTTCAGATTGAATTTTTTAAATCTTACGACATTCTCAGTAGAAATTCATATCGAGGCCATCTAGTAATTCGAAATCATTTACAAGTAGACAAATTTTCAAACTTGGTAAGATTTTACAATTGAAGCATTTATGTACATATATATCCGTTTCGATGACTAATGGTTTCTCCCAACAGATTGCAAAAAATATCTCAAAATGTTCCTCTTATGTTGAGACGAGCTCCATAAAATTCTTTACCTGCCGACTCATGTCAAAACAACAACTTGGTATTCTTCTGCTCGAGAATTATAAAGTAGCTCCGTATTTTGATAAGGAACAAGGCACATATGCATGTGAAATTGAGCTCATTACGAGCTTCATTGATGTTATGAATATTATAAAAACAAATGAAATCAACGTGGAATTAGAGGTATGTATGTACGCATGAAGAATGTTTTTCTTGATTCTCTTATGCATTTTTTCAATTGTTTTTTTCTTTCAATGAAATACAGTTTAAAATTGTTTCTTTCTATTGTAATTTTGTAATTTTCCTTTCCACAAGGCTCAACTTCCCAATGGTATTTCCGATGTTGTTACATTGAAAGTAGTTCCTGGAATTAAAGTCACTCCGGATGCAATTTCTATTGATCAAATAGCTCAACAGGGAATCGTCATTACGGGCTTGGATAAAGTTCTACAAAAAGTCGAGGTAAGTTCACTGGAATAAATTTTAAAGGGAAATTAGATCAGTAGTGCTGTGCAGACAAATAGCTTAACATGAAGTCTTGAATAGATTTTGATTAAAAGGAACAGCATTTTCCGTACTTGTGAATAGAATTCAATTGATTTCGAACTAGAAAGCATGTATTTGACGCTCTTCAGAGAATTTAACTGAATCCGGTTGTTGCGTAAAGTTGTTTTTTCACTTTGGTAGTTCTTTTCTGTTGAAAAGTATCTTTCAGGATATACATATATGACTTACATATATACAGAGGTATACTATGTGGGATTGAAAGTTGTTTGAGTATTGTTACTATACTTTAATATGAAGGACAGAGTGGAATAATTTTGTTTTTGTATAACGCGTCAATGTGGAAAAATGTGAATAAAACTGGGTTTTTTTTTTTTTTTTTTTTCGACTTTTTGACTTTCAATCTGAAATATGTTGGATATTGAACGTAAGGTTTTTTGAATATGGACATCTTGCTCATCTACGCTACATTCGACTGCAATAATAATTTTTTATCCATCTATGTTTTTGTTGCCGTTTTCTAGAGATCTGCAAGAGTTTCAAGTAAGCATAGTTAGTCTCCAGATATTTTACTTTATTTAGAAAGTCAGCTTGTCAGCTTGAACAGTTCTTAGCTGGTCTTTTTTGGGGATTGTGTCCGGATAATTCGAAGGCTCCATTCTGATACCCTTGATAATTCCCATGAATGTCACTTGGAGCTGTAGTGGTAGTTATCTTTTGCTAATCTTAGTCCATTTTTTTTTTCATTCTGAGTGGTGTCTTAAGATCGGGGACTTGTAATTTATTTCTCTTTACTCATTTTGGATGGGCAGTGCAGCAAGTTTCTAGACCATCTTGATTCGTGCACGTATTTTAATAGCCACTTGAAGCTCTTCTCTGAATTATTTTATCCGAGTTTTTCTTCTTATGAGCTTCTCAACTCGGATTGATAAATTCGTTTTTCCATCTATTCTTCTGATTCATATGTAAAAATAAGTATTTATATCTATCTCGGTTGTATCTTAGTTATGTAAGCCTCCAAAAGTAGATTATTGTTGTTTTTTTTTATACGCGCTTTACTCTTTTTTGGACTTTATTACTAAATATTAATCGCATGAAGTAGAAGGGAAAAATAGATAGCCAGAGCCATGCAGAGTCATTCATATCATGATGTTTTCTACTCTAGGATAGCGGATTTTTAAAACATTTTTCTTATTGTCCGCCGTATTCTGTTAAATCGTGTCGATTACCTTCTATAGCATAGTTTTTCCATGTACATTCCATGTTTTATTGGGCTTACAGTGTTCAGAGTTTCCACGCTTCTAAGGGAGTTTAATTGATTTTAATTATTTTGTATTTTATTTATATGATTAAGATAGAGTTATAGCTCATGCATGTTTTTCTCATCCCATATTAAACCAAAAATAATATTATAGGAACCAGAAGAATAGATTTTCCTATACGAACAGTGTAATTCACAACCTTCTAGAGTTAATTCAAATGAAAGTGTCGTTGATATAAAATTTTGCTAAGGAAAGCTTTGTTGTTGTATTGGTTAAGATTAGATTCAAATCACTCTCATTCTATTATTTTCCATACAACATTGCCCTCTTGCCCTCGAAGGAAACATTGCCTAATGCATATGACTACAGTGTCCAAGCTCTAAAAACAGTTTTAAACGTATTAGCAATCAAGAGGGAAAGAAATATATTAAGGATCCCAACAAGAACTAACAAAAATGCTTTTGTGAGCTCAATAGTCAAACAAAGTCTAAAAAGTAAAATAATCCTAAATTTTGCCAATTCTGATTCGATGAATACGGTCCATAGGCCAATGGCACACGAGCGTCATATGCCGCGCTCCCTTTTGATCGCGCACCATGGGAGTATGTACATATAATGGAAGTGTACGCACGAGCTCCCCGTGACCAAAAGGTCGCGCTGTGGTCGCGCGACCCAATTTGGTCTGGCGTTCTCCCCTCATGACGCGCGAACTGTAGAGCGCCATGAGGACTACTGCTAGGCATCTACATTGTCACACGAGTTGCCAAATGGCCGCGCGTCATTTGAAATTAGAAGCGTAATGTTTTTGATATGCTGCGAAACTTTTTTAAATTTTGAATAGGAAAAATTGATAGAGGAGATACGCCAAAGACCAGATCTTTGGCATACTATCAACGAAATATGCAAAAATGATAAAAAAATTATAGTTGACATTTTTTTCTGAAAATTCCTTCAATTTAGAATGTTTTAAAGGAAATACCCGGTCAAATATCTTCCGCAATGATTTCCTTTCCTCTTTTACAAAAATTTTCCAAGAGAATATTAAAATAAGATTTTGATCAAAACTTAAAATCATAATTTTCCGATATGCGAATAAAGTTCGTTTGACAACAACGACTTTTGCATCATAGCGCGCGGGACAATTGGACAATTGAAGCTCCTGTGACATTGGTCTTACTGTGTCCTTTGGATGTAAACAGATCGGAAGAGAGGATGAAATTTAGATGAGTACTATTGAGTTGGGAAGGGTGGAAGTAATCCACGCTCCAGCATAGGAATTTTTCATTATATTTCCTCTCCTTAAAATCTTTCTTCAATTCTATCCAATGATATTCAGCATTCGCGCTCCGGCAAAGCGTTCTCAAGTTTCCTTAAGAATACTAAGAATCCTGGTTTATAAATTATAAAATTTGTAGCAGTTAACTTTTGTTAAAAGACTCACACTTACTTTTTTTTTCTCCTAAAAGTAAACATTTGGACCTATAAACAGGCGTTAGGATTATCGTCACCGGAAGCATTGTTTATTTTACATAAATTTTTAAACATGACACGTGTATGTTTTTCAAACGAGACGTTTCTCATACATATGCATTTTATAACGCCATGGCCTGTAGTAAAGAAGGCAATGGTTCGACCAAATAAATTATTTCTATTATTGATTAAAAAAAACTTCACCAAAAAATACAATTTACATTTTACACTGAAAATAAATAAAATTTTGCAAATTTAAACAATAAATCGGGGACATGCAGTTGTGTAATTTTACCCTCTTCTCTATAAATTTGAACTAAATATTTTTAATTTGATGGAAATCTTCACTCTGGTGGCATAGTGCAAGTTGAAACAGAATACTTTTTGTAGCTTGATTAAAGCAATTTTAACAGTGCTGAAAAAAATCAGAAGCAAAAGAAATAAAACCGTGTGTTCACCGACTGTACGCAGACAAAATTGTAATTTAAAATGCATAAAACTTGCCTTTTTATGGGAATTTATGCTTTGTTTTTCATTACACGGAGCTATATATGTAATTTAATATGTTTTTTTACTTTAAATGAAATACAATCAATTTTAGACTAAATCCCCCTTCCAAAAATTAAATGGAGACGAATACAATTTGGGAATAGATGTAAATGGCGATAGTTCACGGTCTTGTCACACTCGGTGAATAAGTACATATGTATAAAAGAGACGGAATTTCATTGACTGAAAGCAATTAGGTAAATTAAAATACACCTTTCATTTATTGAGTTTATATGCACCTTATAAAGCAAGATTTCAATATATATGGGTTCACAGTAAACAAATTTAATTACTTAAGATAAAAATGTACACGATAAATTTTGTAATTAATTATTTAAAACACTTTAAAAATGTAACTGCTATTGTAGCTTATTACCAAGTTACTGGACGACTGATTACTGATAAACTGATATTAGGGAAGATTCTAAGATACTGATGTACTGCAGTACTGTATTGCTACTACATACATATCTTGTATTGGATATGCCTTGTGTCGATTTTACATGTTTTCGCAATATTTGAGATAATTCATAGTAAATTATCAATTATTTAGAAAACAGTAATCTTCTATTTAGCCTTCAGTCCAATTTCACATTACATCCATATAATTTTTAAAAATTTCCGGTAACATTACAATTTCCTTAGGCAAGGATAAATTCAGTTTTATTTTAGATTTATCAAAAACGTATGAATCAGTAAACCAACTCTAAATGTACATGAATTGAATCATATTTAAGATGACGCAGGCAACATGTCTCATCCGACTTCCTACATTACATGTATTAAGTAGATTGCCTCAAGGATTCATTCTTGGTCTATTATTAGTTGACATTTTGTTAACCCCTTCGGTACGGAATCGCTCAATGCAGAAATGTTTTGTATGACCGGAGCACAATTAGAAATAACTTGTCGCTATGAACAGCCAATTTTTCGTACATTTCTTGTGGAATGTAAGAATCTACTAGTCTTATATAATAAAGGGGTAAGGAGGCGTGTATGCCCAAATGTTTTGGGTTTACCGGAAAGTAGCTCTTTTAGGCATTGAATTGGAATGACTTGAGAGTTCTAAGGAGGTTCAGCTCCTCACTTTCGGAACTGTCCGTGGTTAACTATATTGACAGTGTTCGTGTTGCCCTGTGCAAACAGGTATTGATATGAATGAAGTTAATCTACTCTAGGAAACGAAAAAGCACAGCCTCTGGGCGATAGTGTATCTCTATTCTCCATTTTCTCCAGCTCCCCATCTCTTTAAAAAGGTTCACAATAAGTTTTCGCGATCTCCACTTAACGACATAAATGATCTCACCCAAATACTTTCTTTTGCGACTATACAATGCGTATTTTCGAAACTTGATAAAACGAAATGTGCGGATACTAGACACCTAGCCAAATGGGGGGGGGGGGGGGTCACATCAACCGTCTGGGAGTTACAGGGTGATTAAGAAAAATAGCTAGATTTTCACATAACACCCAGTATCTTAAAAAGTACGTAGAGTACGATCACAATTAACGACTCATATGTAGAGCGTCATGGCCTTTCCAACGACTGCTCAACCAGCCCCATACCCTCCTTCTCTCAGGAGTTACCGGGGTCTAAACAAAATATTTATTTATTTTTTACTTCGACCTCTATTTTTTTCTTAATCACCCTGTAACTCCCAAAAAGGCTTGATATACAATTTTTTGTTTGTCAAGTTTGGAAAATACACATTGTATATAAAGAAATGCCGATAGCGCCAATCTCTTATTGAAAACAGCATCTTTACGTCTCTAAAACAGTCCGCGTCTTGTAGCCATGCTATTGGATATAAAAAAGACGGAAGAGAATACACATCAGTCTAATATTCCTATCAGCGATTTCTCCATCAAGAGAAAAGATGCTAAGATTACTGATATTCTTGTCAGAGCACAGTCAGTTCGCTTGGAAAGTCGTAACTATAGTCGTAGAAACGTGTAATGTCGGGTGTTTCTGTGCGAGTTTTCAGTAGACTGTCCAGGGCCGTTCCCCGACGTTTCGTGGCTCAGAACGCTGTTCTTACTCTGCCTACTACTGGTGGTTACTTATTCTAAACATTTCGCGGTTCTTATACTACACTGGTTCACTCACCCGCGTATACTTACTATTTCTACCGAGTACGGGTGCGCTTGCCCCTTTCAGGCCAACACGATTAACGTGCGCTTGCCTTCAAATAGGCCAACACGGAGGGTGCGGGGAAAGAATTGATGCGTGCGCTCACCAATTATCAGGTCAATACGATTAACGTGCGCTTGCCGTTAAATACGCCAACACAACTTATGTGGATAGGACTGGGTTCGGGGCGTATGATCTGTCGAGCTGCTGGGAAGCGACTACAAGACTATTCAAGTTCAAGTATTTTATTTGCGCTAATTTGTATACTTAACCTAACATTATTTTCTTATCTAAACCTAGTCCCTGATTATAATACCTACGGGCTTTTCTTTGGCCCTGAGTTCAATTAATCCAGCTGAGTTCTCTTAATTTCTAAATATATGAATTTCTAACTAACATATGATTTACTTCTAAACTAGTTATAATTAACTAAAAATATTTCGAAAATCTAATAATTTTCTAACTTAAGTACCAGCTACATAACTTATAAATAAATCTCCAGGTTACATCTGCCTTCCCATCCTGGTGGTGTTTGTAAGCTCCCTGTTGCGGGTATTGTCCGCACTAACAAGACTATCTGTGGCTGTCCGACTTTTATAGTCAGTCTAACTGGTTGTCTATCGGTCGTGATGAGCTCCTCTGGCTGGCTGGATTTGTCTTTCGCTGGTATTCTAGATGTCGGAGCTTATATTTGGCCCTCAACTCGATTCAATGCCTTCTCTTTTCTTCTTTTTGACCCTTGGTTTGGCTCTTGTTCACTTTTCGTGATGTTATTCTTCATACAGCTGCTGCGCTACATTAGCTGTAATATATGATTTTTGTTATTTATTTGGGTGGGGGGGGGGGGGGGGGGTAAGGATTGGATATGTTTAGGGAGTTTTAAGAAGTTAAGGACTGGAAGGCTCCTATTTTGACAAGTTTCATCAGACACATTTCCGGGTCCTTGAGCGGTTTATTTGGGATTTCCCCTTGTAGTAATCGCTTTTAGTGTCATAGAAACTTATTCTACCTTCGCGGAGGTAGATGTTTCTAGTATCATGTTGTGCCAAAAGCAAGGGTGATAGGTATTCGAAATTTTCCGGTATGAGAAGATCCGGCAAATTGTTTATGAGTGGGTTTGGGTGAATAGGGACTTTCTCGACTTGTTTTTACGTTAGATCGAACAGATACTCCTTAATGGGCGATATATTGGCTGCCTGGGACAATACTTCGTTGTATAGTACTTTCCGTTGGTTCATCTTTGGAGTCCTGTGCAAGCTCTAAGAATTTTTCTTTCCAGCTTGCTAAGGCGATCCATATAAGTGAGGAAACAGTGCCTTCTGTACTAGCAGCCGGCTATTTCAAGGAATTCTAGCTGGTGTTGATGTGTGCAAAACACGTCTCTGGTATCACATAACCAACAAAAGTCAATACTGAGCTATTAACTGTCTGTAAAGTGTATTCCTCTCTCGTTGGCTGGCTTCTCTGCCGTGATGCACTGGTCTGTCTCGTAAGGCTTAACTTCTACTAGGCAATTTGAATTCGCTTGCATTTGTGTTCTATTTATGTAACTTCGTTACAAACGTCATCATTAAGTGTTACAAAACTAACAGACAGCGTTGAGGTGGAAGTCCTTGGGTGGGTATACTCTTTATATGACACTTGTTTGTTGGCTAATCATGATATCTTTTTTTCTTCCATCCATTGAATGTTGCAGCTGGCTCTCTGCCGTTTCCAACTCTTTTGAATGATTTTGCATAATTATGCAGATCTCTGCTGTATCTTTTGTCGACCATGTATGCATGTATAGTTTAAGTGAGGTCAAAAGTGGGACATTTTATATCATATTCTACTATCTACCAACAATGTGTAGGTATGTAGGCCATACCACCTCGTTGTAAAGTCACTGACTTTTAAAATACGACAAAGACTTGCATCGAGATGAGTTTTGAAATAAGTTTCAGTTCAAATGTTGGAAGTTCTTTATGCAAGAAGAACTCCAACATTTGCCACCGCTCTAGTTATATTATTTTCTGTATCCGTTTTTGACAACACGAAGAGCATAGCTATATTACAGAATTTCTTACACTATAGAAGAAACATTAGTTTGCACACCCTTTCGTTTAGAGAGTGACACTATCGGATTTTCAAAATGCCCTCCACGTGCCAGAAGAACTTTCCTGATAAAAACCGGACGAACTTTTCATTTTGGCATGTCACAAAATTTCCAACCTTTTATCGTAATTATATGGCATGGAAATGTATATTCTTATGAAAACTAAAACCTACAAAATATTCTCAGTTGCACAGAGCAAAGGCGAACATTGTGTATGTAGAGCAAACTAACTGTTCATTATTAGTGTTGTGTTATTTAATTTTTACATAGTAAATACTATTAAAAAAAGAATGTTTCACGTAAAAGTTTTAATATTTTCCTTCATGGGAATTTCACTTGAGTTGGTTGGGAAATGTAATTTAGTTGAAAATGTTCACAGCTTTAATGAATTTCGCGAGAAGGCCACTTATGTATATTCTAGAAGGGTTTAAATTTCTTACAAGTACTACTTAAAATTCTTGCTATCTTGTTATCTGTATTCCTATTGGAATAATTTCGAAACTGTACACTGTAATGAAAGCAGCCACATATTTCGAAACTACCAGAAAATGTATGCCAAAGTTCACCATGCAGGAACTAATTTTGACAGCAATATCAAAAGCATGAAAGCATTTTGGCCTTCTATTAGAAATGAATGGACTTTGTTTCGTACAGTTACTTAGATACATTGCGGATAGGAAGCACCAGGTAACAGCTGCATAGAGTTAATTTTGTACCACAAGAAATGAAATATCATAGTAAAATAATATTTTGAAACACAAATATTGGCTGACCATTGTAACAGTAGTCATTTACTCAGATTTCTCATTAGTTAGCATGCAAAAACTATTTAGAACTTCTAGTTTTTTTCCCATTCTTCTCCGATTCCCTTTCAAATTTATTTATGAATTTAGATGGCTTGCCTTGCCTTTACTTATATTATGTAAGTACATATTTCACTGGAAGTTTAAGGATGTTACGAAAACCGGAAAACAGCTAACGGTGTTAATTATGCTGTCTACAAATATATACCATATGAATTACAGATTGCCTACCAACACTTCAACAGCTTTTGCCAAGAAGTAAACCCGTTTACTTCCTTGTCATGATTTATTTTCAGTGCTTTTCCTGGATATATCAAATTTTTTTCCCTGGGAAGCAGGCAAGCAGGCGAATGCAACCAACTATGTACAGTACATACATATATTTACAGTTGCATAGAGTTGCTGAAATTGGGACGTCGGCCAACAATATTTCTGCAAAAACAATTACGCTTAAGAACACAAAATTTATGTAGGTTGTATAGAAGGCAAAATTTAATAAAATTTTCTAAATGCATTTCGGATAAGAAAGTTAGGGGAAGATACTTTCTGAAATTGAAATAGATAAAATCAAGTGATCAGCGATTTTAGTAAATCATTTTAATGGAAAAATTTGGAATTGCGTTTATATAATTTTCCATTTTAGGGCCACATCTTATGAGAGTAAAGTTGGTGCCAAAACATTTATTTATAATTACAGAGAAATGGTGGAAGTGGTATCTCTCAGTCGAACCTTTCTTCATTTAACAGCTTTTAAGTAGTACATTCCCATTGAATAAATAGCTTAACAGGGAGCGTCCTTATCTATGAATACAGTATACATAAATAAGTCACTCGGATTTAACTTAATTTTACTTATTTTGACATTTCTTAAAGTAAACATTTCACAGCTCCGGTAATTCAATGACTTTTTAAGTTTATTGATTTTAATAAACATTAGAAATATGAAATAGTGTTGTTTCGAAAGTTTGAAGTGTAGACTTTTATTGAATTTCAGTTTTATTGTGAAATTATTGCCCACTAATACATTTCGTAAATGGCTTAAGTTCTCAGTCGATATGCCGTTTCCTGTTTAGTTATTTTTTCAATATATATTCCATGATCACGATAATACGATTTCTGTCAAAAATATTTTCTTCAAAGCAGGTACCTGAGGGCTACAAACAACTTTTGCAACAAGAAGCAAACGAAAGAACTTTTCATGAAGAGAATGAGATTATCCGTTGAAAAGGAATAGATGCATGCTTTAAAAAGCAAATAGAATGCAAAAAAAATCTACATCTGGAAAGCGGAACACGTTTTTTAATAAGTAGTTATTATACATCATGTTCAAAGTATATTCGTATAAGTCAGAGAGCCGGCTGCATTTTTTGTTCCGCGATCGTGTAAAAGCATGACATGAAAGTTCGTATTCGTATGTAAACATACACGAAAAATTGAAGTATTCTACTTCGGGGTACTTGAAAGAAATAAGGACTATAGGGTGATTTCTGGTAATTTTTTTTAGATATTAAAAACGCATGTTATCAGTGGTATCAGTGGATGTAAAGATTAGATGCTGCATGACTTTTACAAACCGATAAGTTTAGTGTGCCGTTTAATAAGCCATTAGAAATTTTATCGATACACCGTTGTTAATGTTTACTGAAACCCGTAATCGCTATTACTATGTCGGAAATGGATGATTCGTATATCAAATTAAAGCTTCAAGTCTTACCTTCAGGAATATAATGCCAGAGATACGATTGGAAAATAAGTGGATTTGTCGAGCGTTTTTCAACATATCGGACGTAAGTTGTAATATACATACGTTAGTAAAGTATACGTTAAATTTTTTCTTTAATGGATCTTTATCATGGTGGAATTAGAGTTGAAACTAAATTTTTAACTTTTTGCAGAAAATGCTTCTTTTGCCTCTTTTTTGAAAATACAGATTCTGAAAGATTTCATACCGGCACTTGAGTGAGGTTATACTCTTGATTTAATGTCACTTTCTCGTCATCGAATGGGTCACGGGGGGTCTTTCAATGACTGTGGAAAACCTTCTAGAACTTTAAGTTTTTCTAAAACAACTATAATAGCTTTCATTTCCGCTTTTTTTTTTTTAACCCGATTATATGCATAGTTACTCTCCGCGTAAACATAAAATGCAGTCAAAGATCGACACAAATACAGACCCTATTCAACTTCAAATTTGGTAAAGTAGATGGATTTGATAAGCAAACAAATAACAACTCTAAGGACTACTCTTTTAGTGAACAGAATACGGAAACAGCAGGTCATTAATTCCGAGTTATTGAAGTTTCCAAAACGGGTCCCTTTTGTTGCATCTGCTCCATTGATTCGTCTTTCATCCTTTGTCATTGCTCGATAGGTAAATATCAGTGGGAGCTAGGCTTATGTCATTGGATGTACTAGGGTGCTGTACCAAGTCATCAATGATAGTAATATGAGTAGCCTAAAGCAAGTCACGCAAGCACGAATACTAAAACTTATACTTATATTTTCAACTTTTCCAGATGACATAACGTAAACAAAATCATCTGTAAAGATTTGTTTATACTTAAAGATGGATGAAAATTCTGTTCTTCAGAAAAAAAAAATATGAATTATAAGACAAAAAAAAATTGATGAATGTAAGGCAGAAAAACCAAATTTGGCTAAACTTTAAGGTTAAGTCTTCCAAACCGAACAAAACAATTGCGGTTATGCATTCGCATGAGCGAAATTGGCCGGATCCAATCGAAACGGCGGAATTGTGTTTGACTAGCTGTATAGCTGCGCATCCGTCACCAGTATTATTCTAGCTCTTAAATATCCCTGTTCTTGATCTTAAATATAAAATCAATTCTTCGTGTCAGACTCATCCACATGAACATACATACTTAATGTTTGCCTATTACATTGCAAGATTGTCCTCATTGCCTTGTTATGATGTTTCTGTAGTCTGTTCTTCGATTTACGTGTGCATAGTAAAAGTATTGTCGAGCAGTATTCAAAAGTTTTTATAGTCACATTGTAGATTGTTTTGCAACTTTTTCGAAGTTACAGAGTGATGAAGAAAATAAGCTAGTTTTTTTTTCGAAACACGCTGTAACTTCTTTGTTATACATCCCCAGGAAAATAAATTTCAGATTTCAGCTTAGATAAGTTAATTTTTCATGGAATTGCATAAAATTAGGCGTGATATTTATTGTCGGTAGCAAAATTAATGAAATTATATTATTCATCATAAAAACAGGTTTGTCTAAAAAACGTGTAGGATCAAAATGAAAGGTGGTATTCTGAGGTTTCCAAATCTTGTAAAAAAATATAATCAGTCATTTTGGCGGAAAAATCGTTACTAAAATTTAAAACGAAATTGTGTTTTTCCCATTTTTTTTAACTATAACTAGCAACATGAGAAAGGTGGAGTAATGGTTAGACATTCCTTGGAAAGCTTACACGGTTTCCTATCATCTAATCTAAAAATCACTTTCATATGTTGTACAACAAGAAATTTACAGGGTTTTTTGTGAAAAACTATCATATATCATGTTTTCTTAATCAGTGGAAAAAACTCTTACAATGCAAAAACCAGACGTTTCGTATCAGCAGGAACCGTATACTCATCAGTACGGCTTGGTTCCTGCCTGCCGTATACGCCAAAGTGAACAACCACGCTGACTTCATATATACCTATACTTAAAATTATTTTTAAGTGTGAATTATATACGCGGCAAAATACTAAGTACTTACTTGAATGCCTAGCAAGATTAGCCCTATGCGGGACTAGCATAGCAGTATATAATTCACGCTTAAAAATTATTTTAATTGCATTTATGAAGTCAGCTTGGCTGTTCACTTTAGCGTATACGGCAGGTAAGAACCAAGCCGTACTGATGAGTATACGGTTCCTGCTGATACGAAACGCCGGTTTTTTCATAGAAATTTCTTTTTCTTTAAAGATTTTTTTATTGTAAAAGAGTTTCCACTCAATTCTCGAGCTGCGGATTTGGCAGCAAGTTCTGTCAATTTCAAATTGACTAACTTCATTATGAATTTATTTCGTAGCAAAACTCTCTATTTTCTTAATCACAATGTAACTCCGAAACGGTTGAGATTGCCCCCTTCCTCCCATACAATACCATACAAGTTTTTGTTCTTAATACTGCACCTTATCAACTAGTTAATTTATGACCATCAATTACAAATCACCCTGTATACATATGAAAAAATCTGATTTTGTGTATTACAACTTTACGAAGCTGTTGCTTGATTAAGTCCATTTTTGAAATTATACTTGAGATTGTAATGTACCGCACCCAAAATTTAACTCGCTAAATTAATACGTTTCTAATCATTATCCAAATTATATTGTGAAATACGGAATTTGTTGCATCACAACCCTACGAAAAAATTAACTGATATTTTATCCATTTTCGAACTTATGTATATCTACAATTTTTATAAAATTGCTGTGTACAAAATTTTTATTCTTGCCGTCAATGTATAATGAAATGCGAAAATTTTGTATGACAACCATACGATTTTTATAAAACACCCGTGTGCAAAATGTCAGATTTTTTACGTCTAGGGTATGAAAACATAGTTAGGGAAACTAACTTTAAATAGATGCTTTAAACCACCAACTGTGTAAGTACACTACACACTGTACTAAAGTGCTCTATCGGGGTACAGTTTGGATAAAGTGTCAAGAATCAAAGTATGTATTTATTATGATATCACGACGAGAGTGAATCTGTCAGTTTTTGAATAAGAAAATCTGTGCTTGTGCTACCTTCATATACCTCAAGTTTCAATTATGTTGAAGTTCTTCAGATCTATTTGATAACATTCGTTCTGTTTAAAGTGCATTTTTTGGAAGCAAATTTCTGCGTAAATAGTCTTTAAGACTTAGTTTTTTTCTTCTTCATTATATTCATTACATTATTGTTGTAAATCTGTCTTTGTTTGTGCGGAACTTGTCCTGACTGCCTATCCCAAAAATTTTCAAATCACGCAAATTAAAAAAAAGCGGTCAAGTAATACATTCACAGCTTGTAATTTGTTGAGGTCAATCCGGTATATTCGTCTTTATGCAACGTTCTGAGTAATTTTCTGCACTAAGTGATTAGTTGCTGTTGTAGTGGTACCCATTGGTCGCCTAGTAAGACCGATGGCTACCACATTAATAGTCGTAATAGTTAAGGAGTATATGGATATCAGTATCACAATATTTTTTTTCTCCCTCGCATTCTCTTACAATTTTGTCCACATCTCTCTCTCTCAGCTTCCTCTCTCTGTTTCTCTCTCACTCTTACTATATCTATCAACACCCCCTACACCCAATGGTCCTAAGTTTTTAAATTGTTTTCGGTTTGTTGTTTGCACTTCAACCTCATAAATTTCTTCGTTTTCCAAAAAAGTGAGAGTTTTATAGGAGGAAGGAAGTTAGGTGCTAGGAGGTCGAATCTATTATCTTTCGGTAGTGCTCAGCATGCACTGAGGTTATATACCTATATGGAACTACTGAGACCGTATGTTAATTTGTGTATTCTCTAAAATTCAGCAGGACGAATTGTTAATAAAGGACGATAAAAAGTATGTCTGAATATGCATTACCAACCGCCAGGGATAGGAAGATTTTGATGGTTGATGAGTTTGGTACGCATCCAATTATTTTGATAATTTTGTCATAGTATGTACATATATCCTCTTACTGGATGGCGACGCGGTGATGTTTACAAATGAGATGTCAAACATATTGCTTAGAAGTAAATAGACTAAAATATTATATTTTTGCGATGTCAACATTTATACAAAATTGACCTTTGCTTGGAGGGATTGTGTGTACTTTGGTGGGAATATCCATCAGTAGATAATTTTGAATCAGAAATTAAGCAAATAAAAGTTTGAGCTTTTCATAGTTATTAACTAACCCTTTCCCATAAATTTTCATTTTCTACTAAAATTTCTATTTGACATAGTTAATATCATTTCCAACTGTTTAAATTTGCTTTTTACTTGATATCGTCAAGTAAACATAAACACGACTCTGCATTCATAATTTCTCTTCAACATTTTCTATTTGATCAAGTCACGTTAAAGGGTATTTTCTTAGGAAAATCTTACTTTTCCTAAAGATTATTTTATAATTTTTCTATTACCATTCGGGGGTGCATATAATTTCTCCTTATCAGTAATTATGAAATTGTTATTTCTTTAATCATATTGCTCTGGGGTCACCTGAAATTTGAGCTCCACAATTAATGGGAATCACTGCTTTAATACCGAGTTGCAACACATTCCTCTGAAATTAAATTCTAAGTACTTTTCCTTACAGCAAAGTAATTCATGCGCATATTATCCATAAATAACGCAAGTCAAAGTACCCGCACAACTCTTACTCTGGCGTTCTTTGGTAGCAATTGCATGATAGCTCGAACCTAACCTCATGAACTGTGTAGGAATCCAATAAATCTTCTGTGCATTATTAAAGTTAGCCAAAATATGTTTCATGAAAGCAAGCAAATTACAAAATTCATGTAACTCTAACTATACTTCTTCTTTTGTTCACGTTTTGACTACGTACATAAATACATACATAGTATTTCACGTAAAAATATACGTAGCATTCCCGACGTAGTAATTACCTTTTCTTCTGCCTGAGGTAGTATCCATATGTAAGTAGTATGTACACACATATATGTATGTAGCTATTAAAAACGTATTACGAGTTTTCTTAGAAATAATTTCAGTGTAGTAGTTATAATAAAGCTAAACGTTTTCAGGAAATGCTAATTTAAATTACTTTCGGCTTTTCCTCTTAAGGCAACAATTATGAAGTAATTATTTAATAGGATGATGACTTCAAGGATCTTTTCGGTATACGCTCTTGAACTCTTTGTATGATTTGATGTATGATAGATCCGTGTTGATTCAGGCTTAATAAGTTTCAAGTTCAACCGCGGCTATAATGCAGATTTGAGTGCAACAGGCATAACGCTCTTAGTGTGATTAAAGAAGAGACGCAGCTTTTTCAGCTCTGAATGGATTTTTTCTGAATTTCCTTAACCTACCTTTTCTACTGACATTTGTTGCATATGGCATTGTTCAACTAGAACTCTGAACTCTTGGCATGAAAGCTTTAAGTTTTTGTGTTTGACACCTCGCAGATCATTTTTACGATCTTTACATGATCTTAAAGGTTTTTTTATTTTCTAAACAAATTCCAAAAAAGTGCTTCGTCGTGGTGCTTTGGAAATTGTTATTTCTTGTTGCTTACGTTGTGCCAGTGGGTTGTGTTCCTCAAAAATTACCTTTAGTGTAATTTTTTGCTTACATATGAACTTTGGCTAAAATAACGTTTTATGATAATTTTTTATATAATAGACCGCCAGAGGGATATTTCCGAGGCAAAAAGTCTTTACACGAAGAAAATGTCTGCTGTAGCAAAAGTTTCATTAGCAACAATGAACTGAATAAAGGCAAAGCTAGATAAAAATGAGCCACTTTTTTCAAGTTAAGGAAACTATTGTTGCGCAAAGCGAATCACAATAGCTCGAGATGATCGACAAATTCAAAAAATATCCATAGAAAACCGTAGTAAGTCGTAGATGTTACACAACTTTATAACTGAAGTATGTATACATATTTCCGTCCGTACGTTTCAATGGTGGTGGAAGGAGCAAGTACTATAGAGTGCGGACCATCAAACAAACTTAGACTTT
Source organism: Dioctria rufipes (assembly GCA_963924295.1). Classification (NCBI taxonomy): domain Eukaryota; kingdom Metazoa; phylum Arthropoda; class Insecta; order Diptera; family Asilidae; genus Dioctria; species Dioctria rufipes. The sequence goes on along the minus strand of OZ002740.1, from coordinate 324,779,406 downwards.
CAGCAAATATGGTACAAAGAAGGATACAGTGGGAAAAATAACAATAGAATTGGTCTGTTGAGGATGGGGTAGAGCTGGAAATTGACTCCAGATTTGCTAATATCCGAATAGCCGGATCTGCGAGCTATTCGACTCCTAAGATCCGGATCCAGATCCATATTGCCTGGATCCGAATCCAGACTAAGTCAAAAAGCTTCAGAATTGGATTGTTTCATTGAGAAAATGAAAAGCGCACTGCACTCTTCAATACATATAACTTGTGGCTAGTCTTAAGCAATTTTTATTCCAAGGCAGGAAATATCCCAAGCAGGGAGGCCAAGGCGTTCCATTGTGCCAACTTAGTATAAAAAAGAAAAGAGAGGTAATCATTTCGGTTCATCCACAGATAGAAGGGCAGACGCGAGGCTATCCAGCCGGCAGCATATCCCTTTTTTTTTGTAATAATACATAGTTAAATAACACACTGGAAACTGATCACTGAACAATATACCATTTATATCCGTATATTGTGTTATAGCTGAGTAATTGTTCACCTAAATAAAAAATAAGAAATAAAAAAAAAATCATAAGGTTTAATTTTTAGCAACTAAAGCCTAGTACTGAGGTCCACGCTAAATTAAGTTTTCATATAAAATTTAGCGCGTTAAGCCTAGAATTGGCGAAAATTTATCCTCAATTTTAGCGAGATCAGTACTAAGGTCAACACTCTAAATTTGGCTTATTGTTTTTGATTAAAGGTGGCACCACCAGTAAGTCTGTTAACAATTTAGCTTGAATTTATCCGCCCGGGCCGTCACGCTTAAAATATTTTTTGATAGAGTTCTGAGAAATATCAACAAAGAAAAAAGAAAAATATTTTGGTCTCGCTAAAATTCAGAATAAGTTTTCGCCAGTAGCTCTTAGCGCACTAAGTTTTATATAAAGTTTTAGTTTAGCGCAGACCTCAGTACTAGGCTTAAATATAAATTAATTTCTTAGTAAACATCTCAAATCTTGTGTTGCATCGAAGCAGATATTTGAACTTTTGAAGGTTCAAGAAACTGGAAGCTCAGTTTTAATTTGTGTATCCTCACCAAATTAGCTTAGACACATAGGAAGTCTTTCAAAATAAATTGCTGCTTACATATTTGTTCTGATCCGGATGATTGTGTTCAAGTTGTCGTAAGACAATTATAAAAAAATATTAACGACGGTAAAATAAGCGAAAAATAAGACTCGAAATATTCTCGACACACATATTTAAATTATTTAAAAATTGTTTTAACTATTTCAAACAGAAAAAAGAATCATTCCCCGAGCTTATCATCTACATATACCTCTTCGTCTTGTCTTCCATAATGGGAGGCTTAAGAAATTGTGATGATTTATGACTAAAATTTATTTTACTGTACTCAAATAAGTCAGAGTTAAATGAGACTTCTTATATAAATATGACTATTTAATCATGAAATTTTCAGTTCTCTAAAACTTAGGTAATTTACTCTGTCAGTGCATTTCTGGAACTTCTATAAGACATTGCAATAATCCATGCGTTATTATTTACTCAACATATTTAATCAAGGGCTACATAAGTATTACAGTTTCAACTGACACCAAACCAGAAATTCTGTCGTCTCAATTGTTTCATTTATTATGACATTGTTTGATCACTCTAGTGACAAATTGGTTGCTAGATGACAGATTTAGCATTGACAAATTCAATTTTCTCATAAAAGTAGTTCTTATTTAATCCTAGGGTGGATGCTGTATATAAAGATCAAAGAGAAAGGATAAAAACTTCTTTCATATCACTTCCAACATCTCACTTTAATCTTTTGACTCAAGAAAAGTGTCTGTGCCAGGAGAATTCATGTCAACTGAAAACTTTTCTCAAGTTATATTCCCTTCCATCATTGAACTTTTCGTACGTACAAGTCGTATAATGTTTATGTATAAAACTGGAATAATTCCAACATTTCGCAGAAGCTTGAAAGCATAGTAGAATGTAGTAGCCACCTACATATATACTCTTACTTGAATCCCTTCTGTGTTTTGTTTTTTTGCTTGTCTTTTGTTATTATATCTAGAAAACTTAAGGATGAGGAGGGATAAGAAAGTTTTATGTCAACAAGAAATGATTACTACAATAAGATACACAATTTTCAGGTCAAACCATCAGATACATCCGTTCTGGAAGTGATACCTCAGGCAAAAACACACGGATCCCTGCAGTATAGGGTAAAACTTCTAAATGAACTTCCATCTGAGGAGCAGTTGTTTGTCCATGTGCATTCGCCGTTAACCCTGCAAAATATCAAGGTACGTACCCATTACATACTCTTTATATTTATAATTTTTGTTTTTGTTTAATTTTTTTCTTCTTACCTATATTGTATTTTTACCTACCATGTTCGTTTGTACTTCATTATTTTGTACATTGTTTTGCGAGAAATTGTTAGTCTTTCGCCGCTACTACCTCTGCTAAAAGGATAGTCCTTATTTATAAGGGTGGAATTAGTTAACTTTGGTTATTTTCTTGCGCAGCCTCTAGATTTGTTTCCATTACATGCATATGTATGCAGGATGTTTTTGTTCAGGTAATTCAAAGATACAATGTGTGGGGATGAAAAGCCGGTTGGATCCAGACAAACTTCAAATTGTATGGCTCTAGTTAATTGTATTTTAGGGGTTGCATATTTATACCCTAGACTAGATGATATGATAGGATGTGCGAAGTTAGGTCATATGATTGTAACGCATAGAAATAAATGAATTAGATACATATGCATACATTAGAATCATGAAACATTTAGATTTGTGCATGTCCGTCCGTCTGTTTGTCCATACGATAATAATGAGAACACTCATTGCTCAGCGTGTTGAAATTTGTAAATACATCAGAGCAAAGTGAAATACGTAGGTTGTAACATTGTTTTCGTGGGACAGGTTGTGGGTCAGGTATAGAGAATATTAGGATCATGGTCTTTTGTCCAACGATAATTTTTAAATTAGAAGATTGCTTTTGTTTTATAATATTAAAAGTCCTTTTATTTAAATATTCTTTGATGCCAACTTAATATTTATGTGTTAGACTTGTATTGTCTTTGTTTTGCACACACTTGTTTATACTATCATAAATGTTTTGTCTTTTTTTATTTGCCTTCGCTTATAATTGTATCGCGCCTTATCAGTTTTGATCTGCACGTATTTAGATGAGCAGACCAAATGTAGATATACTCACATCGGAAGCGAATACATGTAGCCAAATACAGATTTCCTTGTATTTGGATTGAGTAGATATATCGACATCTAACGCCGGCTCCAGACGATGCGAACACTTGCCACATATTCGACATCTGACATCGTGTGGATAACAGCTTGCATATCTGCAGAAATGCGTCCACACGACAAATATGTGTCAAGTGTAGGGAAACATCACATTGTCTGGATGAATAATACAGACGATGTACCGGATCCGTGTTGACTTGTGAAATGTGTGACACATTACCGCACATACCAAATCGTCTGGATGGTTATACAAATTCATGTGCGCAAGTGCGATCAAGTTCACTTAGAAGGCGCACTTATCACATATCGAAGGCACATCGTACCAACAAATAACGGTATTTTTACTCGCTTTTTCATAGCTTCCGAACCAGCTAGAGCTCTGAAACTTTCAGCATTTATGTATTTCCGATCCCACATTAATTGTTTTGAGAGATATAATTAATTTTAATATTTTATATAGATAAAAAAAAAATATATGGCGAAAAGGGGTAGTGATTTTAAAAAGCGTGTCCTCGAATTTTTGTTTTTTTTTTAACTTGTTCACTTCAGAAATTAGATAGATGGCGAAATAAAATTTTAAGGGCAGTAGCATTTTGAAATCATAATAAAAAAAAAAACTCTGAGAAAAAATAATCTTTTTAAAAAGATGTGGAGTGGTCTAAGACGTGATATTGAAGTTTTTATCGCTGTATGAAGTGGAAGAAGTCATATGAAACCCGAAGCACCAGGTTTTGAAGCTGCACTCTGTGCAAGTCTGATTACTGCAGTGGTTTTTCGCATTTATTTTCTAGAATGATTCTTCTTATAGTAAAAATTATTATAACCAATTTCACAAGATTTCATATACTGAACAACTTTTCAGTGTAATAAAAACGTCTAAAACTGATCGTTTTCACAATATACATACGTAAAAAACCTAAATTTCGATATGGTAACACACCAGCTTAAAAAACAGCAATTTATCTCAATTATTCAAGTCATTATGACCAAAAATGTATTCGAATTAGTAGTTTGGTGAAAAATCACGAAAAAAAACTACAAAAAATCGTAGAGCATAATTGGGGGTTATTTTGGTTCCCCGAGGGACGCTCTACCAACATGCCTCCAATTATCACTATTTTTTGGGACACCCGTTTATTAATAACCAAATCATAAAAAATTTGGATTTTTTTTGTTTTTGAATACTTAGTCCTTCCATATTATACTTCACAAGAACAAAAAAAAAATGTATATATACATTATGTATATATTTCATAACTTTTGAATGTTGAAATATGTTCGTGTCACAAATACTTAATCTTCTGTCAAATTTCAAATTCTACGTCACGTAGTTTTTTAGAAAAACGTCCGTGACAGACAAACGCATGGACGCTCGAGCGATCTTATAAGGGTTTCGTTTTTTCCATTTGTTGTAAGGAACCCTAAAAGCGCAGCAATTATCGTTTTCACAATTAGCAAATCTTGATTGATGAGAACCTGTATTGATATAATTTTCAGGTTTAATTGTGAAATTTCTACACAATTAGGATTATTTTTGTTGCAGGTACGAGTTCGGATGCAGGAAAACAATTATTTTAAGTGATCTGGATTAAATTTCTGGACAAATATTTGTATTATGCGATAGAAACAAAGATTTTGATATCTCCATAAGAGAAACTGTTTACAACACTAATTAAAACAAAATCTGTGCTCTTTTTCCATCCCCAGACCTAATCTATCTATCTATATAAAGAACAAGTAAAAAAGCTAGAATTGGTCTAAGACCAGTTCTTATGATACCCGTATAAAATTTCCTATGGTCACCCATTTGTGCAAGTTTGATTTTTGAAGTGGTTTGCGCGTATATTTCAAGAACGGCTCATTGGACAGAGAAAATGATTATAACTAATCTTATAGGATTTCGCATTCTGAAGAAGTTTTTAGTACAATAAAAATGTCTAGGAATGATTATTTTCACAGTATACGTAAAAAACCTCAATTTTTATATGGGATTGCCCGATTCAGTCAATTTTTGACATTTTTTTTTTTGCTTTTATTATGAAAATACCACGTACTAAATTTCAGCTCTCTTGTCAACGCGTTCTCAGGCAGTGTCCAAATATATAGTGGAAAACTATATTTTTGGATGGATGAAGGAGTTGTCCGAGTTGTCTCATTTTTAACTTAATTTTACTTTTTTAGTTTAAAGTCCGTGTACAAAATTTCAACTCTCTAAGTATACGCGTTCTCGAGTTATCGTGCGCACAGACAGACAGACAGACAGACAGACAGACAGACGGACGGATGGACAGATGGACATGCAAAAATCAAAATAACTTTTGATATTATGCATGGGTGCCCAAACCATTTTGCTCTACCATCATTATTTCTGTGCGTTACAAGCGGAATGACAAGCTTAGTATACCCTATAGATTTCATCTAGGGTATAAAAATTAATTGTGTTCGTTGGTAATCGCATCACTTGAGAACGGCTGGACCAATTTAGCTAATATTTTTTTTTAAATGTTCGTAATAGTCCGAAAAAGATTTTTAGGAAAAGAAAAATTGAAATAGGCAACCCCTTCCTGGTGTTGCCATATAAAATTTTCCTTTTTAACTATATATTTGGCCATTGCTTGAGAACGCGTCGACTAGAGAGCTAAAATTTGGTACATGGTGTTTTCAAAGCAATGATATATAAAATCTCAAAAATGGACTAAATCGAGTTATCTCCTATTGGTGTTGCCATACAAAACTTTGGTTTTTCACTATATAAGCAAGCTGCCTGGGAAGGCGTCGACGTGGAAAGCTTGTATTTTGCACACGGCGTTTTCATAAAAATTGCAAATACAGGTTAATACACAACTTTAGTTTTTCGCTATATATTTGGCCACTGCTCACGCGTGGAGGTTGAGAGCTGAAATTTTGTACATAGGCCTTTTAAGAAAAAGCGAAATTTAAGTTTGTAAATGGGACCAATCGGGCAATTCCTTTGTAGGATTGCCATACAAAAATTTCCTTTTTTACTATATATTTGGACACTGCCAGAAAACGGCGTCTACGTAGAGTATTGCCCCCCTCCCACACACACAGAAAGAAACCCAAGAGTATAGAATCCCGCGAGTCAGATGATAGTTCAGATATTATTCACTCCTTTTAACTCCTACCCCCGCCCATCTAGGCATCTATATTATCACCGGAGAACGCCGGGTCCCTCCTAGTATTTAATATATAGAACTTAATATTTACTAGTAAACCTTGTTATGAAGGTAGCTGTCGAAATTTCAATTTTATTCGGCCTATCAGGAAATTCATTAAGAACAAAGTTCTAATTCCCGCCGCTACACTGCTTCTTAATACTTGCATAGCTAAATACATACACATTTTCTTGAAATTTGTGGGAAGAATATGGGCATCTGAAAGCTTTTGGGACACATTCTAGCGGTTTCATTTATTTTTCAATTGTACACAAATTCAATATTTTCCAAAATTATAAGGCCGTTAGGAGTTATGAGATTTCCTTCTATTAAATTATTTCTAAAACTATTACTATTAATTAAGAACAGTTTATTATAAGAAATTCTTAACAAAAAAAGCTTTCTATTAATTGGCCCTATATCACATGCTACACCAAACTGCAAATATTAAGACAATCTTACCTCTTTGTTTAAAATATCCAAATGAATACAATCACAAGTAAAGGTGCGAATACATTTTTTTCCCCCTAAAACATAAGATGTAGTCTTGAGTTATCTTGTGGATAGTACTTGACAATATTAAGAACTTTTAGCTTAGCTTTTTTTATGGAGTTTTCAAAATGCTAAGCCCTGTGTAATTTAATATAATGAGTCGTCAATCGCTTATGTGTTAGGTAAAATCTCTAACAATGTACAGAAGACCTCTAATCTCTTTAGTCTTCGAGAAGATTAGCACAAAATTTGAGCTCTCCACGTCAATGCGTTCTCAAGCAGTACCCAAATATATAGTGAAAAACGAAATTTTTGTATGGAAACTCTATGAAGGAGCTGCCCGATTAATCCCATTTTTGGACTTTACATTAAAAAAAAAAAAAAAAAAAACGTGTGCAAAATTTCAGCCAGCATTGTAAGTGAATGCATTGTAAGTGAATGCATTCTCGAGTTATCGTGAGGACAGAAAATGAACAGACAGACGGACATGCAAAAATCAAAATAACTTTTTAATATTAAGCTTGGGTGTCCAACCCATTTTGCTCTACTAGCATTATTTCTGTGTTAAAAATGGAATGACAAACTTAATATACCATATGATTTCATCTAGATTATGATAAGGACCACCCACCTACATAACTAGCACGTTCGAAACATAAATTCCATTTTATTACAGATATTAATTCAAGAACCAAGTGCCATGATGAAGTGTTCCACTCAGCCGTTCAACAATTCATCCCAGTTCCTAATTAATATTGTATCCAATATTGGATTAATAATTTCAGCCCTTTTTGTGATAGCTGTATCGGTTTGGGGTAAGTCTATTCGTAGTTCTCTCATTTTCCGATAATTTTACATTTTTATTAATTAACAAATTGCACTCTTTTACATTTCAGCGGTCGTGGTTTGCTTCCCGCAGCGAAGTCGTGCCAATATTAATGCTGAAGGTAAGTTTCATTTAATGTGATGAGGGGTGTGCATTTATGCTTATCATCTGTGCAGTTAGTACAGTTTGGAATTTTTAAATGAGCATGGTTTGGTTTTTTTTTTTTTTTTTTCATTTTTCCCCTTTATCTACTACACTGAATGACTGAACTGGAAATAGCATACAAGAGCAGAAAAAAAATGTATTTACTTCTGGCTTTTCCTTTTCAAGAAGTTTTCACGTGGTATTTAAAGGGTCAAGTATTAAAGAGAAACTGTGCCAAGTTGATTTTTTTTACTTCGCATAAGAAAATAAGGTCAAAATGCCCCTTTTCAATCAAGTCCATATGTTCATTATGTAAATGCAGTATATGCTTGTATAATTTTATTGAGTCTTGTTGCAATTATTAAAGTATGTAAGTTAACAAGAATTTTTAAGGGTACACGTACAACATGTTCTTTGGAACATTTTTATTATCAAATGATATAGTTGAAAGTTCTCAAAGGAAAGCTTTGAAAATAAGAATTATGTTAATCTTTCCACAGATCACTTTTTATTCTTTATACATACATTTCAATTTATATATTTATATAGAAAAGCAAAAACAATGTGCATATCTCAAATACTTGTGCTCTAGGTGTAAAATGATAGTTTCATTTCTATAACTGTTATATGTCCTGTGTTAATTAACTTCGAAAAAAAAAAATTGAATAAAAGTCTCCTTGAAAACATTATGAACGATCTTAAGTTCCATATTCTACATGTTCTATGCTACAAGCTTGATGCTCTCTTCTATGAATCACCAACCTCGAAAACGGTAATAGTAAATATGGTGATATCCTCTTTTTCCCTCCTTTTTCAATTTCATCTATCAACTTTATTTTTGTTTGTATGTAGATCTAAAGTTTTAAGTTTTCTTTTGGTCATGTCTCTCTAAAAATTTATGGAGAAAAAATTCTTAATTTTGTTAATTTTTTACCAGTTCACCAGTGAAACAAGCAGAAAAAATTGTATACAATTCGAACACTTCACCAACGCACTTTCGCTGAATAACTAACTACGTTCGTCGAATGCAGATCCAAAAATATAGACTCTCAACAAAACTATATTTCTAAGTAGAATTGAAAATGCATAAAGCAAATAGAATAAAAAGTTTCTAAAAAAATTGCATAGCAAACTGTCCAAACATGTAGGAAGGGTTTATCTAAATTTATTCGAGTTAAAGGAGGGCGAATAGTAAGAAAAAAACCAAAAATTTCTGAAAATAAACTCGACTTAGGGAGGTTTGTGAGATAAGGAAATTCGAGTTAGGAGAAGGGTTTTCTATTAAAAATCCAAGGGAGTGCCAAATTAAGTGCAAAAATTTCGACTTAAAGAGAAATTAGAGTAAGAGACAGTTCGACTTAAATAGGTTTGACTGTACCTTTTTTCAATAATGTGAAAAGTTCTAATTAAAATAGATTTTAGAAATTTTTTATTTAACTTGACCTGCAGTTTTAAAAGACATACCCAAAAGAACATTAATCATTTCCTAACATTAAGTGTTGCAATAAGATTATTTCTGCGAAAGTTTTATGAGATTCTGTTTGAAGATTATTTCCAAAAATTAATGGAACGCCTAACATAACCTACAACGGGCATGACCTATTCCATTTAACCAATTTTCTAACAGGTTTAAAGAAACTATTAAATTTGAATTAATAATACCATGCTAAAATGACAATAAAACATCAGATTCGAATATTCTCAGTCAGCTGAGGAAAAAAATACAATAAGACAAGCTTTGAATCCTTTACAATACCAACGGATAGGCATGGTGATAAATGTGTCATGTTAGCAGATAAAACAATTATTCGTACCAGATATTTCTTTAAGGATGAACTTGGAAATCAAAAATATTATGGGTCAAAAAGTAGTGAATGTTGAGCTAATAAATAATGATAAAGAGGAATGCCCATTTTAGGCCGGACATCTACAGTCATGAGAGATAGCTTAAGCTATGCATTATGATACTCTGAACATCTTTTATTAACAATGTTTATTTCAATTAAGCGGGGAAGGCTTGGGGGTCAAAGTTTGATCTAGTACATTTTGGTAAATTCTAGTGAAAAATCGAATCGCTTAGATCCTGAGAAGAAGTTTGAGTACCCACACTCCTATTCTCGGAGGTTTAAATAGCCATCCCCATACTCACTTTTTTAGTGCGTCCCTCTTTTTATTCCAACTGAGGTACTCGATTTTTCGCACCTTTGATCTGCTCTAACTCGGTAGGGTTATGTCCTATCGGAAAGGGGTTCACTGTTCGCCTCAGCTCGTTACAAGCGACAATTTCTAGAACAAAATTTTTCTCTGCATACTTTTAGGGTGGGAGTTGGAACCCCCCGCGGGGGGGGGGTTTCCAATGCGGCATGTTGCATATCAAATGAAAGGTCTCGCCAACTACTATCGGGTGGTGTACCTTTTTCCCGATTCCGAAAAGGAGGTTTTTGCCGCCGGAAACCCCATTTCATGCACATGGGTTACATATACTCCAGTTACTACATTTCGCATATATTTGTGCAGTTCTTTCTTCCATGGGCATTAGTGCTTTGTTGTGAACATTTTTATCATAGAAAGTCATTTTCTAATTCTACGACGCACCAATTCCGCGCAATCACAAGAAGTAGACAAGTCCACTATTTCACCCAAGAAAGTCGTTCAAGCTACTCCGATCGCCATAGCTTTCCCCCGTTTAATTGAAATAAGCATTGTTAATAAAATATATTGAGAGTATCGTAATGCATCGTTTAAGACACCTCTTATGTCTGTTGATGTCGGACTGGGCTTAAAGTTCTATGAAAAGTGGGCATTTCCCTTTATGTATGTATGTATTATTTCATTTTTTAACCGGTGACTTGTTCAATGTATTTTACTAGCCAAAAAATAAATGAAATGTGTTGCTTTCACACGGAGCATAATATTTTCCGTGTCCGCTTATTCATACCTGTCATAATTAGTTTTCTATGAAATAAATTCGTTACTTTTTTCTTGGAAACTAGTTTTTTTAAACTTTTTTTTAAACATTTCTATTTACTATCCATTTCAACAAAATTAATTCATTTCAATAAAACTAATCTAAGGTAAGTACATAAGTTTTCAGTTACATTCAATTTTTCAAAATTTTGTATTTCATTTTGAGCCAATACTTGTATATACGGCGCGATAAATATTACAACTGATCAAAGCAAACAAACGTGAACGATCCTTTATGTACATACCTTTATGCGTCATTAAATATTTACATAACGCCAAATAAAAAAAAATCACCTACTAATTACTAAATCGTTAACGGGTTATGAGTGACGATATTTAGTTTTGACTATAAATAAATCTACTTTTCGCTTGGTTATAAGAGGAACTGTTTTGACTTTCAAGAGGAATCACCTTAAGTCGAGAAATCTGAACATCCTACATTTAGTATTGGTATTTTAACTAAATGACATTTCCACGGGTCAATTATTATTAAACCTGAATAATATCTTTCTGGCAACTTACTTTGCTCCCTTATCATTGGAATAGATGCTAGTACATATCACAAACCACTTGATGTGTGCATTTACTTTACTCTTTTTACTTTAGCGAAAATAATTTAAATTTTCTCTAGCGAAAATAACTTAATTTTCCCTAGCGAAAATAACTTAGATTTTCCCTAGCGAAAATAATATAAATTTTCCCGTAAATTAGATTTCCTTCTCTCAATATGAATTTTATATTGGCCATAAAATATTTTTCTTTTACAATGTAATTTTCTTTAATCCTATTCTATTAAACACCACACATATCTTCATTCACTACTTTCTCTAGTTTCTTGTGTATTTGTTCCAATATTCATCGATGCCTTCAATAAAAATTCCAATATTGTTTCTCTTTCATTAAAAATCAAATTTAAAAGAAGCACTTTGACGTATGATTAACATAAATTCTTGCATAATATTATTTATTAGAAAATTTATTAAAATATTTTGAAATTCCTTGCAGCATTCTCATCATTCAAAAAAAATTCTGATATAAGCAACATCAGTGGATCATCTTTAAATCAAAGTCAACTACAGCAGAGTCCTAAAGGGCCAGCGTATCCGACAAATTCTCCATACTATGGTATGTGCATAATGTATTATCTTACTTATCTATATGTTGCCAAAATATCTTATGACCTAAATATCCTTCTAATACTAATCCACAATATATCCATGTGTAGTAAACAAGAGTGGAGCAAGTCCAACTTTATCAAGCGGAAATGAATCGCCAGTTTATGGTGACACAACACTGATATCCCCACAGAGAAGGATAAACCGGAGATATTTATGAGGCGTAGTTTCATTTCGAGTATTTAACATAAGACGGCATTCTAACTAAAATGGAGTTTTATCATGTTCCTTATTCTATCGCCTAACGCCTCTGTTTCTATGCGCTCTACTATAGTAAAGCTCTGCTGTACATACATAAATACATAGAGGACGTGGCGAAAAATCTTTTCACAACATTTAACTTTTATCTACTGATTTCATGGATTACTTACTTCATTTCTGACTGATTTCAAAATGGAACTTCCTAATAATGGACAAATTTCTTAATGAATAAGACTGGGCTGAGTGGGTTCGAGATTCGGACGATCAATTTAGTTTAACGATAGCAGGGAATTTGAAGGACTTCTTTGTAATTTTTTAAGTATTGATTATTTTTTCTGTCTAAATAAAAAACAAACAAAAAACAACAACTAGTCATAAGTTTTTCGTGTTCATTCTGTTGATTAATAAAAAAAAAAAATGTTTTCTATGAAAAAACAGATTCGTTTATATATTGGCTTGGTTGTTGTGAGAGTATTGCATAATTCCATGTAATGTAGTTGTAGCTGCTTTATTTATTACCTACTTATAGCCATTATTTTAAGTTATTGAATGAAAGGAATGGTGAACATTGAAAATGTTCTTATGTTTAATTAGAAATTAAATAAGATAAACTTAATAGTCTTGAATCATTCGAATTATTGCTACAAAAATTATTACAACAGTTGATAGTTTTTTTTATTGGGAAATTGAAAAAAAAATTTTTTTTTTGTTATAATATTGTTAAGAACATACAGGATGTCCAAGATAAAGTGAAGCTCTAGGTACCACCCACAGATGCGTAATGTTAAGATAATAAAAAAAAATATTGGGAGAAGAAATCGTAACGCCATGCGAATTGGGGTGAGTTAAAGATTTTTCTTAATATGGTATTTCTTGAATTACATATTTTATATTTTCCGTATGGATAGATAGATAACTGATTTGAACTTTTGTATTGATCCATAATGTTCTTATATCTTCGTCCCTACTTCACGTTACCCTGGCATCGGAACCGCGAATGTTCATCAGTTGGTTTGCGTCTTGATTTAATTTTCGAAAAAATCGATTTCTCGTTTTCGACGGATTCATAAAGTATAACTTTTCAAAAATATTCTCTGAAAATTTCAAGTCGATCTGTTTAAAATTGAGCGAGTTACGGCCGTTTTTACTGTTACGGTCTGCGAGCCGCGCGACGCAGGTGTAAAGAAGCAGGTACGCGTTCCGAAAAGTGGCTGTCCATCGCTGCTCTATTCAAATCATTTATACATATATATAAAGGACTCAAGTTTAGGATGGTTGTAGTTATAACCACGGGAGGTATATGTACAGTACAGCAGTTGACTTCTATATATATACCCGGTGACCACGATATCTCAAAAACGAGTGGGCGGATTTACTTCAAATTTTGCGTACTATACTATACTATTGTATCGTATAAAAATTTATTTTTTTGGTTTTTTGATTCCAGATGATCGGTGTAGAAGTTACAGTGGTCACCGCGGAAGGCCTTTTTTGAACAGCGGTCCGGGAAATATATTATATCTGCTACATTTGTCAATTTTTTCCAATAAAAAAATATGAAACATAGTCAAAAATATACCGTTTACTACAAAAGAAAAAACAGTTCGAAACCTGCAACCATTTTCCCAATTTCCCATTTTCAGGTGTAGGTGTAACCAAAGAACATTTAACTTAACAAGAAGCTTCATCTGGCCTCTAAAAATGCACAAGCTGTATGGTTATTTGGATGCGGTCGGGAGGTAATAGACGGGAAAAAGCAAAGACTTGAGACTGAGAGAAAGAATGTTTTTTTTTTTTTGCAAGTAAGACTGGCAACTTCGCTTGAACATCAAACACGGTATTCTCATTAAATTTTGACACATGTCCTGTGACGTACTATCGTGGACTAATGAATATACATTTCTATAGAAAAGACAGAGAGAGTATTGTTTTCTCTATACTGTGCTTATCTACACATTTCATGTCACTTCATGAGAGTATGGTGGAACGTGGCTTCATTCGTACAGAGAATATCTTGTAATAGCTTATATTCTCTATACCGTGAACTACAAACAGATTATATCGAGTACAGATGAGTATAAAAGTTTTAATTCTTTATAACGGAATCTTTTTTAAAAAATATAGAAGTATCGAGAATTCATTCGATTAATTATTAAAAGTTAAATGCGAATATTGAAAAATTGTTCGTGGGCCACATAAATTCATTATGCAGGCCGTATGTTGGCCATGCCTGCCTTAACCCCAAAACTATTGCACTACTCTGCTTAGCGTTCATCACTATTTCATCATTGGTTGTGTTTCCTGTTGTCCCACAAGCACCACGCGCCTCACTAGTTGTTATCATTTTTGGTCCAATCGATCTACCACGGGCCTGACTCGTTATCATTTTTGGTCAAATCGACCCGACCTACCACGACCAATGAAAACTCTTTGGACAAACTTAAAAAAATCAAACATCTATGGTAAAAACAAGTCTAATTGGGATTATATCCCAGAAACTCTAAACAGGTTCTTTGCAACGCCCCTAAATAGTACATATCAGATTATCTCTAGCTACAACAATCATGAATCTAACCTACCAACTCATAATATCTGGGACAAGGCGTGTAGCTTTCGGGGAGTAACCCTTGATAAAGTTTAGTCGGCGGCTTGCTCTGACAAATCGGCAGCTATTGGTGCTATCAACACTTCGAGATATCGGTTGGTAACATCCAGCACATCCTTAACTACTCAAGTCTGATCTAATCCATTTTCTCTCGACGCACAATACTTCTTATCGCAAAGATATTTCTGATTTTCGGCCAATAAGTATACTCTCCATTTTATTGTTATGGTACTTATGCGCGAGTAAGAACGTGTAGTGTAGTCAATCAGCCGAAGCTGATAGCTTCCTCAGGTTGGCACCTCGACTAAGTGACCTGAGAGGTTTGGGTGAGGATCGGATGACAGTGATCTCCTTCATGCCTTTCGGTAGCCCCCCATGGCATTACTGGCACATACTTACGATTCTCGTAGATCAAAGTTAACTTAACTACTTATTAGGTTATCTTGGGCTAGACAACCTTCATATCAAGTGGAAGGGGCTCCGGGAGAAGGAAGGAAAAACAAAGCAGCTTCAGTAGGTGGTCTTCAATGAAAATATATAAATTGTAAAAAGTAAAAGTCCTCATCTAATCTTCCCCTACCTGAAGGGGACAATAAGTAAAAGTGAGAACTGTAAAAGCTATTCGTCAGTAAATCATCGTTATTGATTTATATGATTAATTATAAACGAACTGATGTCACTTAATAGTGAGTTTTTCCATAAGTATGTACTTTTATTTTTAAAATTATTCGTGAGGTAAGTATTGAACTTACTCTATAAATTCCTTTTTATTATTAATCTCTTTATTTTTAAATTCAAGTATTCTCTGTATTTTCAATTCCTTTAAATCGTTTGTTTAATTTAATTTCTCTTCTGTTTTTAAAATATAATCTCAGAGACGAGCGGCAAGCACGACTCTATCAAAAACATTTGCATTGTTATGCTTCTATCAGCTAATTCTTATCATATAAATTTACTTACTTAACCGAATTAACTCCTTTTCCTATTTACAAGCAAGTGAGAGCAAAAAAAAATTTTTACCAAGAAAGATTAGAAAAGTAACAACTTACATGGTTTGTAGAGGATCCACCGTAGAGGCGCCTCCGAGGATGTTCGCTTATATAAACACAATCCAACATATCAAACAAACAAACAAAACTATTAACATAACACTGTTGCTGGCGTTTTGACTACCATGCTGGACTCAAATTAGTTGAGGAGTGGGCGAACAAAAGATTAGATGTCGAGGTTCGGCCGTTTTTCGTTTTTTAACGGAATCGTGTCCGCTATATTGAACTTTCTCTGTTTTCAAATACGTAAAAAAGCTAGAATTGAATACTCGTATGTCATTTCGTATGATTTGGCGACACATTCGTTCCAGACGGTACCCTCGGCTGCTAAAATCTCTGTAAACGCTTTAAAGAAATTTCAAATTAAAAGCACTTTGAAATACCTTCCTGATGACAGAAGGGAATTAGTTAGGTAAGCGATTAATTCAGAAAATTGTACAAAAAACAAACCGTCTTTGAGATTTTTTCGTGTTAAGAGTCCCCTTGCATAAGATGAATCGATCTTTTCCCCCGTTTTAATTACATGAAATAGATAAACTTCTCCTTTCAGAATTCCCACTCCAGTAAGTAACTCAAGATCGACAAGACTGCCCTGCTCGCACATTCTATCTGAAGAACGACTTGGTGTCAGAGATATACCTTCTGTCGGCGGCACGGACCTAATTCGGACGACGGTGGCACTAATTGTGCTATCCATTGCTCTGTCACCAGAAGACATCTGTTACCGCGGTAGCCTGATCCATCTTATGTCCGACGTTATCACTGAAGACGTTCTATTGTAATAACTCATTTGGGATCCCTTGAGTCCATATAGGGCCAGGGACAGATTCGTCCAGGGATGACAAATAATAGTTAAGACAGTTCAGTCTTACCGACGTAGTTCATATCAGGTAGAATGTTAAGGACTATCATTTATCCAGACTAAACTTACCGACTAACTGCCTACAGCAGAAAATGTTTGTATGGCAACCCTACGAAGGAGCTACCTGATTTGTCCTATTTTGAACTTAATTTTACTTTTTTTTTAAAAGTCCATATCCGAAATTTCAGCTCTTTAAGAACAGGCGTTCTCGAGTTATCGTGAGGACGGATGGACGGACATGCAAAAATCAAAATAACTTAATTTTATGCATGGGTGTCCAATCCATTTTGCTCTACCATCATAATTTCTAGGTGTTACAAACGGATTTTATTTAGGGTATAAAAAGCACAAAAAGTCACAGATTTGCGACTCTTAAAAATAGATGTGCGAGCAAAACGGCATATGTCCACGCAAATCTATTGATTTCTGCAAGCCAACAATTAGGCTTACCGGGGAGTTACCTGAATGAAACAAATAGGTGCATGTCCATCAATATGCGAACAAAATGGCACATGTCCCTCAATGCGTGCAGTTTGTGCAGTCCAAAGGGCACATGTCCATTTTGTTTTTATTTTTTCTCCTCGTATATTTCACATTTTTCTATGTTCTTAATATGCCGGGAAGGGCACCAAAAGTAGCACAAACTATTAAAATCATAGTGGGATAATTTGGAAAGTCCATTGATTTAAGTTTTATGCGTTTTCTGTAATTTTTTAGAAATGGTAACGAAAAATTGTGGCATTTTCCACTATGGGATGGAATTCAGTAAGGGAGCTTTGGCGTAATGAGTTAAAATAAATGAAAATTGAACAAAAAAAAAAAATTGGGACGAGGAAAAACGTAATCAAAGAAATATTTTGAACGCTTATCTTGATATTTTTGTTTCCCTTCCCTTTTTCACATCTTTTGCACGTATTTGCGGAAACGAAACTTTCTAGTTTAATTTCATAACTTCAACTTACCTAAAAAATGTCTTCCCGGGATTATTTAGGCGAATATTGCAACAGCACCGCATAGCATAAGTCAGTATTAAAATATTCTCCCGTTTATTAACTTAAGCCCAGAGCTGGGCAAGTACCAAAGAAAAAGTACTTAAGTACAAGTACCGAAGGCCTGAGTATTTCATCGTAAGTGCAAGTAGGTACAGCATGTATGAAAAGTCACCCTTATTACAGTTGTCGACTCACCAAAGTGACAAGCTTCGCAGTCACTCTCACTTCACTTCACTTTTCGTATTATCGTTGTCGAACGGTGTGACGTGACATTTTTCTTCAAAGCCGTATTATAGTTGTCACTTAAAGGGACAGGTAGCATCAGGGCATGCGTCAGGGTGTAGATAAAAGTGAGGTTTGTCTTATTTCGTGGTATTGTTGTTATTTTTGAAAGTGTTTAAAAGAAAAAAATATATATAAACGCGATGTATTTTAGCCCTTTACTATAACAGGATGTTTCACCATAAAATCTATCATGACTTCAAATTGTTTTTTTGTTGTAATCTTTACACTACAATTGCAAAAAAATAATTTAATTTATAGAATTTTATGTTTTAATGAACAACTTAGGAAGCCATTATAAAATTGTATCATTTTCTGCTTGCATTTTCCTTTTTCTTACACAAATCTAACATCTGTCACTTACGAAAACCAAGTAATACGTCACGATTCAATCATGGATAACTACTACCTTTCCCCTGTAAATATATTGCATGAAAGTTCCTCGGAGCTCTTTAAACCTAGAACGACCAGTTCCCTGAAATTACCCTTCTATGAGAAAGCGTCTATAGGCAATTACAGAGGATAACCTCCCCTAAGTATAAACAAATCTAAAAATGGAGACAAAATACATCTCCAGACACACCAATAGTACACCTTTACTTATCTTGTTTAAACCCACTGATGAGGCAATTTTTGAGCCCAATAAGTCATACTATTAGTAAACTCACATGATAGACACAGTCCGAAATAGTTTACAGACTTTAATTTTATATGCAAAAAATGAAAAGATAAAGATAAATGTAAATGAAAATGAATATGATGTGATAAAATAATAATAATAATAATATTATTAAGAAATTTTTTCAGGATAGTCATATTAACAGCTAAGCATATGTTTAGGTGGAACTTCCACATTCTTTACTTTTGTTACAGATACTTACATAGTATTGAGCTCCGCTCTTTGATTTTATTTAGTTTATAAGTTAGGTTAGGAGCCACTGAAGGCAACGTTGTTAGTATTCCGGGAGCAAGTATACTCGTAGGACATATAAGAAATAGAACGAAATCAAAATATTAAATAATGATCTGTAGTCATTTAATAATAATACCAGCAGTAGATAATTTCAGACATATCAGCAAGTCGAACATACCTTAGGGATAATAGATACGTAAGTCATGTACTAAAACTTCCATGTATTCTTGGCCTCAATAAAATTTACTTTGACTTTGACTTTGACTTTGACAGTAATACGTCCAAAGTCGTATGTTTTCGACAAATGTCACTTTAAACGACAACCATAATACCATTTTTGTGTCGTAACCATTGAATAAATAACTAATAAGGAAGCGGGGTTTCATGCGAATACAGTGTACGTGAGTAGGCAATTCAATGACAGTCAAACCCATTGAGCGGGGGGAGAAACGACAAGAAGGCTGGTCACTTATTTGAAAGTTCACTTAAATTATCATAGGCAACGCCAAGGAATATTATCTGAAGGTAAGGGGGCGCCAAAAATTTGTTTATTTTACATAGCAATTTGGATTATAAAAAATGTCCCCCTTCAAAATTTCACGGTTTCACTACTGCCATGACGAAACGAATACAAACACAGCACACTAACACATTTCGCCGAGTGGCTTAGGTTTTCACCCGATATGCCGTTTCCTTATTAGTTATTTATTCAATGGTCGTAACGCCATTTCTCACTTAAAGTGACAACGATAATAAGGGTGATACTTGTAACTAAGCACTAAGTCTATAAAAAGTACTGAGTACTTTTTGAAAAACTTTTCAGTTAATAGATATTAATAAAAAAATACCTTTTGAAAACTATAATATGTATAGTAACCAGTGGCTACTATTTAGAGTTTTTTATAGTTTTTGGCGCTGCACGTAGAGTAAAATTCTAGATTAAGATGTTCGGGCTATCGGTCCCTGTTTAAGACAACAAACCACAGATTAATGTCTAAACTTTTTATTTAAAATATGCCACAACGTTTCACGGGTAAACACTCCGCTTCTTTATGTGGTCTTATCTATAAGGTAACTATAGTAATTCTTTGCCAAAATTTACAATCTCTGTATAACCATAGATGGCACAAGAACTAGATGTCGCATGCAGTACCAAAAAAGTATACAAAATTTATATGGCTAGGTGGTCCATTCCGGAATGGACCACAACATTTGAAGTGATTTATAACGTCGAGTGATTCATATTTTTTCGAATCTGAAGTATTGAAGAAGTCGATCAAATTTATAAAAAACTGATATTATAAAAACATTTGCTTTCGGCATGCTCTAAAACATGTTATGGTCCATTCCATAATGCACTACCCATTTCACAATCTGTATACTCTGCTCCAGTATGCCATGCGACATCTAGTTCGTGTGCCATCTATGGTATAACTTACAAAAAAAAAATTAATAAAAAATTACTATTATTATTATATTATTGAAAAAATATACAAAACATTGGGCGAAACAATAATAAATTAACATTTAAATGAAGAACACTGCAATGTATATTAAAAAAAACTTGTAAATTATTAACATATAGGTACACAGCAAAAAAGATAGAAAAACTACTTTTAAAACACATTTGAGACCAAAACAAAATCTCACTTCTAAGATGACAAAACAGCATCGATTTGTCATTATTTTATGATCAGATGAGAAAATGTTTTGTGTTTGTACATCTTTATACACCCGTAAGTGTGTATATGTTGGGAGAAAGTCCTAATTATGGGTTAACTGAGAAGTGAGCAGTACACCGAATTTATGTTGTCCGTGTCTGTTTTGCGATTCATTATATTGGGGATGGTGTAAATATGCAAAGCCTCCAGGCACATCCTCTTGCTAATATTTTTGTCTTTACATAAAATCGTTGTATTGTTGAAGTCTGGACACTAATCTGTGGTTTTTTGTCTAAAACAGAGACCAATAGCCCGAGCATCTTAATGCTAGCACCTTAATCTAGACGGTCAAGACCTTACTCAACATGCACGTAGAGTAAAATTTTCACCTCATTGCTACACTCATAAAAACTATTAGAGGTCCGCCCAAGCAGCATAAAAATTCTAAGGAAAAAATTTCCATGTAGGCATTGCTTGCTTACCCTTGGTTATGTCATCAAGTCGAGGCATCGTTGATTTTATATTTGAGCGAGACGTTACTGGTTTTTGTTCTACTTGCCCAGTCTTATTTGTATGTTATTAGTTTGTTTAAGATTCTGCCTTGACGCATGAGTGCGGCACATGCTTTGACAGTTCTTTGCGTGCTTTAAAACTCAACAAAGAAGGAGTGCGCTAGAGATTGTGTTTGATTTTCTACGAAGTGTTAGATACTTGTAGGTACTTAATATACTCAGAAATACTTAAGTAAAAATCTCGGTACTTACATAAGTACAAAACTAAGTCTTAAGTACAAGTAAATAGAAGCAACTACTTAAATTCAAGTACTTAGTAGGGAATTTCAAAAGTAATAAGTAATAAGTCTTAAGTAACGAAAATATACTTTAAGTAGTAACCCTGTTTTTACTTAAGTATTGCCCAGCTCTGCTTAAGTCCAAGGCTTAATCATTAAATTATCACTTCGAATGTCTTTATTTCAAATTAATTAATTAACGGTACAATTTAACGTGTTTTAATTAAAAAAATAATACTCAAAATTGAAAGCCCACACAGAAACACGAATCTGACGTTTAATTCGAATTGACACAATTGACTAATGTCAAGTTAACTTGGTTAAACTTGGTTGAATTCTTCTTGTCTTTCCACCCGTTCGCCTAAAAACCGAGTTTCCCTGACACCGATAGGGTTTTTACACGATATTTCGTTTCCTTTAGTTATATGTTCTAAGGTATGTATGTAAGGTGCCTGCGGGAAATAAGGTCCAACTAATTTGAAAACGCAATTTGGTGATATAAAATTACAAAAACGAGTCTTCCGTGAAGTTTATTTATTTGCACAACTAAACAAATAGAAAAACTATAACAGTGGTGAGTATTTGAAAAAATAATTCAGTTTTATAAAACTTTTCCCCAGGGGCCTTATTAAACTACCGCAGTTATAATAAGACCCAAAGCAAAAATTAACTTTTTAAAAATCTTAACAGCGGAATGATTCCCTTTAAACTTGCTAAAACTAAGAAAATCAACAAAATTCGGTTATTTTTAATAATTTCGAATAAAAATAAAAAAGGGCCTTTTACCCCCAGGGGGATAATAAGACCCCCAACAGCTTTAGTTATAAATTTCTTAACGTACAACAGAGTAAATCCAAAGAGTCTTCATTCTTTGGAACAAAAATAATGTCACAATCATAATCCTATATAGGTACATTAGTTCATTGAGAATTTAGGTTAGGTAGGGTAATAGTGCCCACGGTCTACTCCAGTGGGCCTTATTAGACCTATGACAAGATTTTACAAAATTACTCAATATTCAAATAAACATAATGGTGGACGAAAATAAACACCGACATCATAAACTACATTCTCTAACGTTCAAATTAAACAAATCATTACATGTGGAAATTGTAATTAAACAACAGAACTTACGATTTTGTTTATAAGCGAAAATTATAATTCCAAGCAGCCGTACTCCTCCTGGTGACGTACCGTTCGCAATTGGCAAGATGGCGGCGCGAGCTGTCAAACGTCTCCTCGACGGCGTTCGTGTCGACTTAATGCCTGTCCGCATAAATTATGAGGTTGCGGCGATTCATTTTAGTAGGAATTTTTAAATTTGGGCTTTATTACCCTCCGGGCTTTATTTGCCGCAGGTACCTTATATAGTATCGAAAGTAGGTGGTTTGTTTTCTTTACAATCAGTTAGTTCTATTAACAAAAAGTTTTTTAATAAGAAGAACCAAAAATAAACTGTTTTTTTTCCGTGTACCTACTTGAGTTATTGTTAAATTATATTATTTATATATATGTAAGTAATATTATGTTTTAAAGTAAATTTTATTGTGACCCATCTTTAAACCAGAAACCTGTCCAAGCCTGGATTTGTTATCAGCCCCAAGGCAGCTTAGACAGGTTTTACCGTATTTAATTAAAGTGCTATGGACCTAAATAGTGTTGAAGTTAATTTTAAAATTATCAAATGTGATGCCACGTTAGTTTTTAACGACACTTATATCTAAAAGCCTTAATAGAAACTCTTCAATTTGTAAACATTTCATATAAACATACATCACTATGTGGGTGGTACTTTTGGCCCCACCCAACTGCGGGTATCTCCATTATATCCATTTTCCCTCACATTATGCTTAATCATAAAAATCTCTCTCACACACTTTATTCAGAATATCAGGGCACAGATTTGTAAGAAAAACATATATTTTTTGGTTTTGGAGCTAATTAAATTGATTTTCATGCTTTTTGGGCACGAATGCGTCATTAAACAATTTAATAAAAAACCCTAAAAACTCAATTTACCCGTTAATATTTTTCTTCATGGTTTACGATAAATTTAAAACCTAATCGCTTTGCTTCTATAGGCAATAAACTTCTACGTTCTATACCCACAATCAAACAAAGCTTCCCATATAAACTTGGAATTCCCAAGGAAATAATTGACCGAAGTGAAAGGCTCATCAAAATCGGAAAAGAAGCCATCAACGAGATCAATTTTGATTTATCGTAGAGGAATTTCGGGCAGTTAATGACATCCCTGGGCCTATAGGAAACCCATCGCATCATGTGTGGGGGCGTCTTTATGATGTTCTGTGTATTTCGAGGGGTCTTTTCGTCGTATTCTTCCGGTACCCTTAGGTTTTCCTTTCACATCGTAGGATTCTAAAAAAAAAAAAAAACATTTTCAAGTGTTCGATAAAGTTTTCCTGTAGTTTCGCTTTCTTTTCCTCAACGATTTGTTCCTTTGTCGGTCTATATATACAGAGAAAAACGAGGACGATGGAAGAGTTTTTTTTTTTACCTGCGAGATGGATCGATTTTAACCCCAACGGGAAGTTTCCGTTTTTTTTTCGTCTTTTCAACCAACCTTTCATCCTTAAATTGGGTTTTGTAAATTTTTATTTCAGACAAGGGAATTTTTAAATTACGTCACTGTTGAAGGAATTTTCTACTCACTTGTCGGAACGCTAGAAACATTCGCCAGGACAACAACAAAATATTTCACTAACGACCACAAGAGAAATGGCCAAAGAAAAAAAGGTCACAGTTCTTGAAAAGAGTTACTTTTCATTTTCTTCAAACTGTTCACAAATTGTTCATATTTTTTTGCAGGTGATAAAAAGGGTAATTGGAAGGACTATACAGTCTCTGGAATATGACAGAGAGATAAGGGAAAGTAAAAAAAGCTGCGGAAAAAGAACTGTTCTGAGTTGAAATATGCATGACACCAGCAGTGGAGATAGATTAAGCCTTAATGAGCACAGCTATCTTTTAAATAAATTACTTCGTTACAAAGTGAAAAGAAAAACACATTTTATCTGTGTTTAAGACAAATTTCCACTTTGAGGTTGGTATGGAGATGGAATGTATCCAATTTAAAAAGCATAATTAATAGAGAGGTACTTATTCGTTTTTTTTTTTCGTAGGATATTGATGGAAACACATTACAGATTGAGAGGCACTGTAGTATTACTACTAAAGATAAAATTCATGTCGCCAGTAGCACACCCTGTAAATATCATTTAACACATTGATGTTATTGCGATCAATTATTAAGGTGGACGTGTTACTTTGGCCAATGGAAATTCTACAATCCGCGTGTACTCACAATCTGAATAACTGAATTATTCGTCCCTTAAGCTGTATCCATACATAACAAACCTTCCCCAAATGTTTGACAAACATTTTTCAAACATTTGTGGAATGTTTGATGAGTGTGGACGCAAATTTTACAGTTTTGGATTCTTAATAACGTTTCAATTTAATCCAAATGAAATGGAAAACATTAGAAAGTGTTGCACGTCTTTTACACACCTGGGGCTACAATAGCTTTAATCTTGTCATTATCTGGACGGACCCCATCTTTCGAAAATATGTGTCCAAATTATTTCACGATAGTGAAACCTATACGACATTTTTTCTTATTCAATTTCAAATCCATTTTACGCGCCAACTCCAAAACTCTTTCAAGGTGCATATTGTGCTCTTGTTTTGTGCGTCCCCATATCAAAATATCGTCAATGTACATATATAATTATAACCTGAAGATCGGAAAAAAAATCGAGCATTGCTTTATGAAAAATTTCTGGTGCGACATTGAGGCTAAATGGTTGCTTCAGAAATTTATATCGTCCAAATGGGGTATTAAAAGTGCAAAGATCTGAATTTTCTTCGTCCAACTTTATCATCCAAAATCCGGAACATGCATCGAGGGTACGTAGAAAAATATGTTCCGCCACTAAGAGTGACTTTAATAGATTCTAACTCAAGCTATGGAAAATGGCACCACAACAGGATATTATTTACATTCCTTGGATCTAGACCAGTAACGCACCTAGGATTTGGCTTTAGGAGGGGACAATAGGTGTCCCAAGTCCTAAGGAGTCGGAAAAATAGGGCTCTAAAGTCGCGACCTGAACCCATCTGAGCACTTGAGGCCTGCTATTATATATTTAAAGGTTTTATTTTATTTTGTCGGACTTGGTAATAATATACAGACTACATTTTATACATAATTTGTAAATTATGTTAAAAAAAACTGACTCTGGAGGAGGCCGATCCCGTTCATTCTCCCCCCCCCCCCTCTCGTTGCGCCCCTGATCTAGACATAGACGCAATTTTCCATTTGGTTTTTCTACAACTACCACTGAATTAACCCATTCTATTTAATTCTTTTCGCAACTTATCGTGTAATTTGAATGGGATTCTCCTAGAAAGATCGATTACGGGTGTGGTCTTTTCTTTTAAACTAAGATGACACTGAATATTTAAACAATCCAGACCTTCAAATAAATCCTTGTATCTATCAAAGATATCTTCATACCTGTGTTGGGCAAAATGCAATCTGATTGATGATTAATGATTACGATTGAAAATTGTAATCAGAAAAGTAATCATTTATGGCGATTAATGATTGATCAATCGTAACCGTAAACATGATTACATGATTAAATTTTTTGATTACAAATTTGCAACAGGTTTAAAATTGTAGTTAAAAGAAAGCAAACATTGTTGTATTTCTATCCCGAAGTCGGTAGTGAATAACTCGCATTGCCTTATTCTACAATAGCTGCATTATGCTCTTGAATTCATTCGAACTAGCATATAACAATGTGAAGCAATATGAATATTTAAAAACTGTTGAAAAGTTTCATTTATAATAAAAAAAAATGTAATCATGTAATCATGATTACGCCCAAGAAACAATTTTTTTTATATAGTAGTAACGGTGAGGTTTCCATTAACAAATTATATAACTTGAGTTATATAGACTAGTACTCGAAACCTCTTTGTAACCACTATAAACCCCTTATAGAGCTTAAATGGAGGATTATATAAAGGTTACCGTGACTTGATTTAGGTAACGTTATATAACTAAAAGTTTTATAAAATGAGTAACCAAAATATTCTGGTTACCTTAATATAACTTCTTATAAAACCCTTATATAACCCAAGGTGCTCTCGATTAATTTATTTTGGTCATAGCAGTGGTTGCGGTAATGTTTCGGTTACCTTTATAAACTTTGTTTATAAACAACGCTTGGAATTCTCAGGCTGATTACTTACAGTGATTGAAATGTTAGGGAAATTATTTTTCGTTACCTTTATAAAACAATAATATGCAAATATTTACGAAACCTATCTTGACATAGAATTTCGATTTTTTTTTTTTTTTGTATTGCATTTTTATAATGGAAGGGTTTAATATTTTTACATTTCAGAAGTACAATTTTTCGGCATATATGTGGTGAAATTCAGCTGCAATTGAAATTTTACTGTGAATATCATCATAGATACTTCTAAAAAATACAGACCCCTCCAAAAATAAGCAATTTTTAATAATTTTAATTAAATATGACAAATTTAAAAATTTTCACTTAGGTGATATTAATTCTTAAAAATAACATAACATAATTTAGAAATGTTATATACCTAAAAAGATGTATTTTCTTCATATAAAAATAAAACGGAAGCCATATATCTGCAATATAAAAAATTGACTAATCCGACATTTTCTTTTTTATCTGCAATGCATAGTTGAAAAAAATGGCGGCTTGTACTTAAATGAACTAATTACCATTATAAAACTTCAAGTAGTTTTATATAAACTCTGTCTCTATTATATAAACTGAATGACCCTTATAAAACTTCTAGAAATATTATATAAACTGAAGAAACTGCCATACCTCGAAAATGATCCTTATATACCCTTTAGTCATAATATGTAACCTTTGGTAACGTTTTATATCTTATAGTGACAAAAATCAGACGTTCGTGATCTTATATACCCATAGGTTATATTGTGTTACCTTTGGTAATATTATATATCTTAAAGTAATGACAAAATGTCTATGTCATGTTCTTCTTATAATAATTTTCTTGATAAATCCATATTTATTGATTATAAATAAAGCTTACACAAAACAAGCACCGCACCGATACATAAAATTCACGTTGCTAAAAGTTTCCGATTTTTATAACTGTCATCTTCGTTACTAATAAATGAAAACAGTTTTATAATGGCTCCATTCGTCACTAAAAGTAATTTGTTTTTATAACGATCACCGTAGTTACTAAAGGGCCACCAAAAAATTTTACGATATTTTATAGTGGGTATATGTATTACCGAAAGTTCCCAATTTTTATTAAAGTCACCGAAATTACTGAAAGTTGTCGAGTTATATAAGGGTAACCACGGATACCGCAATAAACCCTTATTACCAATCAGTTATATAACGTGGTGATCAAAACAATTACAAAACTTTTTTATATATCTTCTAGTAATGGTTAGTCTAAGTTATATAGACCGGTGATTGTAACATTTCCATCACCAAGTTATAAAACCTTTAGTAACCTATTTCCATGATAACCATTAGTAACCTTAAAAAACTCTAATATAACTACGTCACCAATTGGTAATATTATAAAACTCTTATACAACCACTGAAATTTTTACATAACCGAGTAACCATTATATACCCCTTATAAAACTACCCATCACCTTCAGTCACCAAAAATTGGGAAAATTGTTACTTGCGGTTACATTTTCCTAAGATTACTCGATGTAATCAATAATCATGATTAATGATTGATGAGTAATCATGATTGATTTAATCATGATTATTAATCTGATTACGCCCAACTAGGAATGGGCAAAAAATATCGATATCGATAAATCTTGTGTCGATATTCGATAATTTCACCCGATACTGGTTACCCGATATTATCGGTGTATAGATATTTTTCAACTTATAAATAACATGTAAAACCCTAAATTAAAAATTAAAAGTGACAGTACAACATGGTAAAGTTAGTGATTTGACACAGCAATGTTGAGTTAAAAATTTATACTTCATGTTGTATAATCAAAGACCCACTTTATCATATGTACATATATATGAATGTTGTACTTTATAATGATATAGCAGTTCCATGCGACTTCTTTTCCAAATAAAAACAAGACTATTGTCAATTTGTCATTTGTTGTGCAGTGTATTTATAATATGGCTTCATTATTGTTTGTACTTTTTTGCTCAGGCTGCTGATAAACAAAATAATTTAACTGTGTCTGATCAAAATATTCTCAGAGAAGTGATTAAATAAGCTGGGTAAAGAGAAGACAAGCTGTAATGTGTTTTGAAGTATTTTCAAGTAATGAAATAATCACTTTTCAAAAGAAATACAGCTAAAAAGTTCGACTGGGAAGTTGTCCTTTTCTTTTACTTGCTGTATACAGGGTGTTCCCACTAGGAGATCAATAGAGCAGGAGGTGATAGTACTCACCTAGACGAACCAAAAATTGTATGGCAGGGGGTGGGGAATATCAACCGTTTAGGAGTTATTTAAGAAAAAAAAAGCTAATTTTTCACAAAGCACTCTGTATATTAAAAACGATAGGACATACGGTCACAGTTGTATGCAGAACTTCATGGCCTTTCCAACGACTGCACAACCAGCCCCATACCCCTCTCATATCAAGAATTATAGTTGTCTAAACTAAAAATTTCGGATTATCTTACCTTTTTTTTTTGTAATTTAACCTCTATTATTTTTGCAAAAAGGTCATTAACATAACTCTTTTTTATAAAAAGTGTAAACTTTAGACTTTCCTCTTTTGACCTATTATACCCTATGTGCTATCTTAAGCCTTTTAAGAGTTATTAGCCTTAAACCTATTCTCAAACCTATTTTCAAACCTATTCTTAGCGAGAACGTAATTTTAAAAAATATCGTCTAATTTCGGTGTGACCTGAATAGGTTATGCGTTAATAACTGTTTAACGGCTACAGCTAATACATAGGGTGTAATAGGTCAACTTAAAGAGGAGAGTCTATAGTTTACAGTTTTTATAAAAAAAACTTATGTTAATGACCTTTTTGCAAAGCTAATAGAGGTTAAATTAAAAAAAAAAGAGGTAAGAAAATCCGAAATTTTTAGTTTAGACAACCATAATTCTTGATGGGAGAGGGGTATGGAGCTGGTTGTATAGTCGTTGGATAGGCCATGCAGTTCTGCATACAATGAGCTCTTAACTGTGACCGTACGTCCTATTGTTTTTAATATACAGGGTGCTTTGTGAAAAAATAGCTTTTTTATTAATCACCCTGTAACTCCTAAACGGTTGATATGCCCCCCCCCCCACCTGCCATACAATTTTTGGTTCGTGTAGATGAGTACAATCACCTCCTGCTCTATTGACTTCCTAGTGGGAAACACCCTGTATATGCTTTTACAGATGTGTATATTGCATTACAGCATTGCCAACATACATATTTGCTGTAAGCCTGCAGTTTGTGCGCATAATCCAACAAACTAAACCGAGGAAGACCTAAGAAGATGCTTAGAAACTGGAATAATTTCTTAAGTCTGTAGAACAATTTATCACCAGGCTCTTGATCGAGGTGAGTTTGGAGCCATACTTGAAGGTTGTAGAAAACTTCCACGATATCATCAATACCTCCGCTATTATTGCATCAACCAAAATATTTCTTGATCATCAGAAAATTCTGGAATATCAAGCTATAAAGTTTGTAAGGACTTTTTAGTAGCTTTCTGGCTATAAAAACGGGGCTTTCCTCGGTGGCCTTATAATAGTTGAAAAAAAAAACACAGGGAGAGTACAAATAGGCTTTGGTTACTCACACAAACAAAATGTGTAGGATACGTTGGGATTGTAACTAGTTTCGTTTGGTGACAAAAAACAATTTCTGCGCTCATATCGACACCATGGCGAATTTATTTTCCTCACTCTATCCTTGCTCTATGGGCTAAAGAAAAGTAATCAACACACGACTGTGAAAATCTTTATACGTATACTTATAGAGAAAGATGTATCCAACGGGAAATGGAATGATATCATCATCATTCAAGCCGGATGTTTTCCTTGAAAGATATGATGCATATCTGTATATTGAACACTTCATAGGACATTCGTACAAGCATGTCCTAGGGAGGAAGTAGTTTAAAGTTTTTCGTGTGCTTCCTCCTAGCTTCCTTGGAGATGGATCGAGGATGCATGATTCTTCATTGGATATTTTATGGGACTTTTGTATAGGTATGCCCTTAAGAGGAAGCAATTCAAGCTTTTCCTGTACTTCGTCCTAGTTTCCTTGCATTCAAAATGGAAGAAAAATGGATTAGAGACACCCACGAATATTTAAAAGAAGCTTGAATTTTGTATATCGTCGCTGTTTTTATGAAACCTCCTATGTGGCAAAAGTATAATTTTATAGGAGACACAAAAAACTGATCATTCTTTTCAACTATACATCTAAGCCTTTCAAAGATGAATTGATGTCAAATATTAATAAATATTTAGCAGAGTTATGTTTTTCACGCCAGACATGTATCAAAATAGATGGTTAAAAAAGATTATTTAGACCGACCCGGAAGAGGGACTGCAATAAAATTACAAAAAAATAGTAAAATATGTGAATAAAATTTTGTATGTGAAAGTGTGAAAGTAAGAGCGGAAAGGGGAATACCAACTTTTACATACAATTTTAGGCTCGACACCTCAAGACATGGGAGATATCTTAAACGATGCATTATTATATTCTGAATATATTTTATTAACAACGTTTATTTCAATTTAGAGGGGAAAAACTTTGGCGATCGGATGTAGCTTGAACGACTTTCTTGGGTAAAAAATGTAGACTTTTATATTTCTCGTGATTGTGCTGAATTGGTGTGGAAAATGACTTCCTATAAAGAAAAATATTTACAACAGAACACCAATGGCCATGGAGGAAGAAATAACTGCAAAAATATATGTGAAATATAGTAACTGAGCTGTATGTGACCCCAGTGCATAAAAATGGGTTTTCGGCAGTAAAAACGTTCCGAGAAAAATTTCTGAATAAGGATAATTCTCTCACTGTCAATACTACCAACTGTAGTAAACTGTTATGAAAAGCTGCGTATTTGGCACCATATTTAAATTATTTGGAAATTTAATCATATACATGTCAGTGGGATTTACCGAATTTATCACAAAAGTATTTAGGACTATTCTTGTACTTATTTAAATTTTAATTAAGGGCCCAGGGAACTGTATTTTACAAGGCTCTTTTAATAGGAAAGATTTGATTACCAAGTTGCAAGCTCTGCAAATACCCCTTACCTTAAACAATTTCTCATTATCAAATCGTTACAGTTCTACTGGAAAATAATATGCTCTCCCGGAAAGCGACATAAATATAAAAGTGGTGCCATTTGCTTTCATGCATTTTGGATGCAAACATGTCACTGACTTCTATATAATGTATTAAATTATAAAAAAAAAGCTAGAATTTGCGTAAGACCAATTCTTATGACACCCTAGATGAATGCCCGCATGTAATTTCGTATGGTCACAAATCTGTGCAAGTTTGATTGTTGAAGTGGTTTTTCGCATATATTTCTAGAACGGTTCGTCGGACAGTTAAACTGATTATAACCAATTTCATAGGATTTTATATTCTGAAGAAGTTTTCAGTACAATAGAAACGTCTAGGACTGATCGTTTTCATAGTATACGTAAAAATCCTAAATTTTTATATGGCAACACTAGAAGGCTATGTACAGAATTTCCGTTCTCTATGTTGACGCGCTCTCAGGCAGTGCTCAAATATAAGTGAAAAACTATATTTTTGTATTGCAACCCTACGAAGGAGTTGCCCGATTGGTCCCATTTCGAACTTAAATTTACTTTTTTTTTTAATAAAAAGACTGTGCGCAAAATTTCAGCACTATAAGTGAACGTTTTCTCAAGTTATCGTGAAGACAGAGGAACATGCAAAAACCAAAATGACTTTTAATATTATGCTCTACCATCATTATTTCTAGGTGTTACAAAT
Organism: Dioctria rufipes; assembly: GCA_963924295.1. Classification (NCBI taxonomy): domain Eukaryota; kingdom Metazoa; phylum Arthropoda; class Insecta; order Diptera; family Asilidae; genus Dioctria; species Dioctria rufipes. Next base: position 324,746,950 of record OZ002740.1, on the reverse strand, counting down.
GGAGTGACAAACTTAGTACATACATATATCCTATGATTTCATCTAGGGTATAAAAATATTTCGCCTTCCAGACTAAAACCAGACCTCATGAACTCTACCAAATACACGCCGCACAAAATAAACAATAAAATGACTTTGGGCAAAAAAACAAAAAAAAAACACAAATTATTATTCAAAAAGAATTGATTCTATCCAATCCAAATATGATGAAACTCTTGTGTAAATAGTCGGCGGAACTCCAACACAACCTTGACCGAAAGTAGTAATACCCAAAATGTACGGAATCACTTCAAATTTTCTTGTAGTTATCACCATCTTTACCATTAGCGGTCTACCAGAATCACCTAAACAGGTATCATTTGTTTTACTTTTATTAGGATCTCCGGCACACATCTGTGTGTCAATTACTCCTCTATTTTTCAATTTGCAGGCTGGTTTTAAATAGCGATTACATTCCTGATTAGGGAAGATATTCAAAATGAATTCTTTCAAGTCACTACTCTTTTTATCACCAATAATTGTACGGCCGTATCCAATTGCAGTTGCCTTAGAGTAGATTATTTCGTGAGCCTGCCATAAGCATGCCGGCTTATGAAATGTAAGGGTTTTCCAATAAGAGGTGTTATTTTGATATTCAAAGAAAAATGCCATTTTTTGAGATAAATGATCGGATCTTTATTTCATTATAAAGAGGAAGGCATGCCGTTAATAATGGAAAATAACATCAGCCAAATGACCACCACGACCACGCCTATAGGACTATATCCTTTTCATGAAATTTTCCATAACCAAATCGCAAAGTGGCTGCCCTATGTCCTCGATAGCCTCACGAATTCCATCTTTGAGGTCTTGAATCGACGCTGGGCTGTTGGCGTAGACCTTTTTTTTCACGTGGCCGCAAAGGAAGAAGTCGCAAGGTGTTAAGTCACAAGATCTCGGTGGCCAATTGTGATCACCTCTTCGAGAGATAACACGGTCCGGAAACTTTTCCCGTAAAAGATCAATGGTTTCGTTGCTTGTATGGCACGTAGCGCCGTCTTGTTGAAAGTAAACGTTGTCCAGATCAATACCATCCAATTCCGGCCATAAAAATCATTAATCATCTGTCGATAGCGCAATCCATTCACCGTAACTGTTGCTCCAGCCTCATTTTCGAAAAAGTAAGGTCCAATGACCCCGCGGGACCATAAACCGCACTAAACAGTCACACATTGAGGATAGAGAGGCTTTTCAACAATAACTCTTGGGTTTTCCGAACCCCAGATGAGACAATTTTGCTTGTTGACGAAGCCATCGAGGTGGAAATGGGCCTCATCACTCAAGATGAGTTTTCAATGGAATTCCGGATCATTTTCATGCATTTCAAGGACCCAATCAGCAAAGACTCGACGTTGTTGATGATCGGCCGGCTTGAGTTCTTGTGTTAACTGAACTTTATAAGCCTTAGGACCCAAATCTTTATGCAAAATACAGTGTAATGACGTTTGTGGAATGCCTAATTCCAAAGAACGACGAGGGAATGGACAAACCTGGGTTTTCTTCAACACTTTCGGCTACAGCAGCCATATTCTCGGCTGTTCTTGAGCGACGTGCACGGGTTTTATTCTTCACATCACTAACTTGTATAGTGCCAAGATGCCAATATTTATAAAAATTATTTTTAAAGGAAATGCTAACTAGCTCGAGTGCCCTGTTGCCGGTCCGGGTGAATCAGTGACTCTGCCCTTTTCAGCACACTCGAACTAGCCGCGTACCAGGAGGTAGCAGTATATTAGTAACCACACACATGCACAGGAGAACACAGGGCTTTCGCGCTCTCCTCATTCATATATCATTCATTCTGCATTCTACTAGGGCTTAAGGTTTTTCTCACTAGAGCTATTATTAGTATTGCCAAGCTACTTTTGCATTTAATTTCTACTTTTTCATGCTTCAACACTACATTCGGCCATCCGACGTATCATCGACCTCGATGGTAATTCTACCTAAGCAATCCATTCCTATTTGCATGCCATTTAGTCATCCATTCATAATTTATTCCATCTATCTCAAGTGTGCATCACGAGAAGCTCCTGTCTCAACCAACAGGATCCGGATACACCATAAATCAATTTATCTTACACAGGTATTTATCACAAGAACCTCCTGGATCTTAACCAGCAGGGTCTGGATACAACCTAATTCAATTTATTTTCCACGGGCGTGCTTCACAAGAAACTCCTGAATCTTAACCAGCAGTATCCGGATACACTTTACCGTTACCTTACCATCAACTCATAATTTCTTACTATCAGTTTAAGTAAGATTTGGTATACACTATTGGATCATAACCAATAGCGTGTCTATTGTAAATCTTCAGTATGAGTAGCAGACAAGGCTCGTACTCAACTCTGAATTTGTGGATGTAAATAAACATATTCTACTGAACTACAAAACAAAGAAATATTCGATAATTTTAAGAATATTTATTGATTTTAATTTATTTTCTTTGTACACTCCAGTTTCTTCTTCGTCTGAGCTTATTTCATTAAGAGCGATGTCATCGAATTCGCACCAGGGTTTGAGCTTATCTGCCGCATAAATGGATTGGAAAGATTTCCTGGTGACCCTCGTCGTGTCCGTATCAATAATCTTATATCTGTCGTTAGGAAATACCTCTGCAATCTGGTAAGGACCTTTATAACGTGGAAGCAACTTTCGTGATTGTCCCGTGGCTGTGTATTCAGCTAATAGCAGAACGAGATCTCCTTCCCTATATTTTTGGGGTTTTCGATGACGTTCATTGTGCTTATCCGCAGTTTTGGATTGAAGTTCTGTCATTCGCTCTGACGCCTTCCTTCTAATTTCTTCAATTGGTTCCACTATCGTGTCTTCATCCAGCTCTTCTTGGAGAGCTAAAGCCAATTTGTTCCCAATTATATTTCTGGGCTTATAAGCAAAAAGAAGTTCATGTGGACTTCTACCCGTAACACGATGCTGCAGGTTGTTCATTCCCCATTGGATGGCAGTAATGTGCGTATCCCAATCCTTGCCACTAGTGTCGGCTGTCATTGTGGATAATGCTGAGTTTATCGTGCGGAAGCACCGCTCTATCTGTCCATTGGCTCTCGGAGTTCGAACTGCTACTGCGATGTGGACAATACTGTTTTCCGTACAGAAAGTTTTGAACTGCTTCGAGGTAAACGCAGATCCCCGATCACTAATAATTCGTGTTGGCATTCCGAAAGTCTGCGATATATCCGCCATAGTTTTGATTACGCTTTTGGCACTGGTATTTCTAGTTGGTCGTAAAATAATATACTTCGTAAAGGCGTCGACTACACCAATTAAGTAATAATTTTGTTGCTTGCTGCGGGGAAATGGCCCAACGTGGTCCACGTGGACAGTGTGAAATGGAACACAGACTTTCTCAATGGGATGTATGTGAAACCTTGATTCATCTTTCCCTCTTTTGTTGTACAAACAGTCAATGCAACTATTTATGTATTTCTGTACAGTTTTCCTCATTCTCGGGAACCAATAGTTTTGCTTCAGATATATAATTGTTCGCTCCGACCCCCCATGTCCGAAATCGTCATGTGCTGATTTTATAACGCGCCAACGTAATCCTCTTGGAACGTAGAATCTCGGTCCATCTTCAGTTCGTCGATAGACACGCCCACCTTTAAGCGTGAATTGGTTTGCGAAGCTCTCTTTTTCTTTAGTTGGAATGATGTTTCCTTCGAGAATATTCCGAATTTCAAAAAGTTCAGGGTCCTTTGTTTGGAGAGTCGAGATCCAATCATCCTCGTGCATTCCTATGGCCATCATTCCTTGGCCTACTACTTCACACTCCTTTGGTTCTTCGATTGGTTGACGACTAAGGGCGTCCGCGTGTGCCATTTGACGTCCGACTTTGTAGACAAGGTCAAAATTATATTCTTGGATCTTCAGCCACCACCTGGCTAGTTTTGGTATAAGATCTCTTTTGGTATGACTGAGTTTTAGTGAATTACAATCCGTCACAATAGTAAACTTCTTATTAATTAAATAATATTTAAACCGCTCGAGTCCTTCAACAACCGCCAGAGCTTCTAACTCATAGCTATGCCATTTTGATTCTTGCTCAGAACAAGCCCGGCTAAAATATGCTACTGGGTTCCTACTGTTGTTCGTTCCAACTTGTAACAATACGGCTGCTAATCCAATAGTACAAGCATCTGTGTGCAGCTCATGATTGGCTGCAGGATCATACAAAACGAGCACTGGTTCTGTGCACAGGATGTCTTTAAGTTTGTCGAAAGCATTCTTTTCGTCGTCCGTCCATTCAAATCTCGCATCTTTCCGTAACAGTCTGTTTAATGGCGACGCTATTCGGGCATACTCCGGAACAAATCGCCGGAAATAGCCAGAAAGACCTAAAAATTGTCTAACTTCCTTAAGCGTGTTTGGTGTCGGAAAGTCTCTAACAGCTTTTAATTTATCGTGTCCTGGACTAATACCGTCTTTTGAAATCTCATGACCAAGATAGTTTACAGCAGATGAGAAAAATGTACATTTTTTTAAATTTACTGTCAAGCCTGCCTGAAGTAGGTGCTGCAAAAGGTTTTCTATTAGTTGAAAATGTGATTCGAAGTCTACAGATGATAGTAGTATGTCGTCAATATACATATTGGCATCTTTTGTCTTCATCTGGCTTGCTATAGTTGACATCAAACGCATAAATACTGCTGGCGCATTTGTTAATCCAAAAGGAACTCTTTTGAACTGGTACTGGCCTTCTGGTGTAACGAAGGAGGTAATATGTCGTGAAGACTCAGCAATGGATACTTGATGGTATCCATTCATAAGATCCATTGTGGTAAAAACTGTCTTCCCGTTTAAACTGTTCAGCTGCTCCTCAATATTGGGGGTTGGAAAGTTTTCGCGCTGCGTGATAGCATTTATTCTTCGGTAATCGATGCACATTCTCAATGAACCATTCTTCTTCTTTACAAGAACTACCGGACTCGAATACTCTGAAGTGGAGGGTTCGATAATATCATTTTCCAGCAAATTATCAATAATACGTTGAAGTTCCTCTCGCTGACCATAGGGCACGCGGTATGGTTTGTAGCGAACGATTTCCAATGATTTTAATTTAATTTCCATTGTACATAAATTAGTGGATCCTAACTCATTACTGTTCAATGCTATTGCCCCACGATATTGATTTAATAGATCTATAAGCCTTTGTTCCTGTTCTTTTGATAAATTTTGTGCAACGTTAAGGTCAACATATTTTAACTCCTGTCGGTGAGCCGTCACTATTTTCATTTCATTGGTTTTCTTTATTTTTAATGATGGAAAGTGAGCCTCTGTAGCCATCGGCACTGTTCGACGAACTATCAGATTTCCGTTTGTCTTAGTTACTACCACGCCTTCAGCATCCCAAAAGTTTTGCCCCACTATCATGGGTGTACCCTGTGAAGAGTCTGGCACAACCATGACCTTAACTGGATGCTCCACTTCACCAACCGTAAGAAGTTTCTGGAATTGTGCAATCGCCCTGCAGCTTCCACCAGCAAAACCTAATAGTGAAGTCCTGGATTCCTCGAAGAAGTCTCTAAAGCGATGTGCATCCTCTAATCGGATAGTAGTAAAAGAGCTACCTAAATCCAGAAAAGCAAGCAATGGAATCCCGTCCAATTTAACAATTTGGTGGTATTCGTTCGCCATTTGGATCACATTAATCCTACCAGAATTTTTTTTCTCTTCTATGTTCCGACTAGAACCTGGTTTGTTGTGGGCTTGTGCTAACTGACGCTGGGGACATTGATTTGCTTTATGTCCATCTTTATGGCATTTAAAGCATATTAGGGGTAACATTCGTTTTGTCGTCGCTTCAACTTTATCAGGTTGATGATAAAAATTGTTCCGGTAATTTTGGTTTGGATAACCTCTATTTGATTCGACGAACCTCATTCTTTTGTTTTGTGGCCGCTCGAAATTTTCGTCGTAGGCATCTCTTCTTGAATTATTTGCCTTAAAATTTTCCCTACAACGCCGCTGTGTGCATATAACTTCGTAATTTTTTATGTGTTTTAAGAGATCTGGCAATTTTTCACACTTTGCAGCCACTAATATATTTACCAGCTCTCGTTCAACTAAACCCGATATTACGTAGTTAATCGTGCTTGCTTCGCTCAAATTACCCCTTCTGGCAATAGCTACCATCTCGTAAAAATATTTCTCTATCTCTTCTCCTTTTCCCCTGCGTCGAGACATTAATTCAGCATGCACACTGAATTCATCCACTGCGGGAGGAAATGCCACTAAAATCTTAGTTTTGAACTCTTCCCACGTTCCAAAAGCCTGACCTTCTCGCCATAATCTGGCAGCGCCTTGCAATCGTGACACAGCATACAGGATTAATGCTTTGTCATCCCACACATATATATCCTTCAAGTTCTCGACTACTTTAATCCACTGCAGCACCGACAATTTCCCCTGTCCCATTCCACCAGAAAATTCCGGTATTATGCTGCTAGCTTCATGAAAACTCATACGAGGTGACCACGCATGCGATTGTGTTGAGTCATGTCCCCTCTCTACAAGCGCAACTGAGGTAGACGTAGTGATACGCAGCAACTCCTGCTCCCGACGTAAAACTTCATTTTCTCTTTTTAAGAGATCGATCTCTCTTAGTAAGAGACTATTTTGTCCTTCCGGCGTGGAAGAGGCAATAGGCGCCGTAATTTCGTTCTGAACTGCTTGTGCATTGCCAATTCCGCCATCTTTTCGCCTTGTATTTTGCCGTTTCATTTTAAAAATTATGACTTACAACCAAAGCAATGTAAAAATGAAATAAATTGTCTGGCCTACCTTTTTCCTTCTTCCTTTGAAAAATTATCCTTTTACTTGCCTTCCAGTTTTTCGATCACTTTTATTTTTTTCTCAAATTGCACCAGCAAAATTACACAGTAAAAATAAATTTATTTATCATTTAATTTGCGTCACAATGCACCAATCACTAAAGTATGTACTTAGTTTACTTTGTTAATATCTTCGCGCCGATTTTCTTCACTTTCACTTTTAAAAAAATGATTTCGCGTCGAAATTTGTCGCGTGAACATGGAATAATCCCACTTCTGACAATATAGTGCCAAGATGCCAATATTTATAAAAATTATTTTTAAAGGAAATGCTAACTAGCTCGAGTGCCCTGTTGCCGGTCCGGGTGAATCAGTGACTCTGCCCTTTTCAGCACACTCGAACTAGCCGCGTACCAGGAGGTAGCAGTATATTAGTAACCACACACATGCACAGGAGAACACAGGGCTTTCGCGCTCTCCTCATTCATATATCATTCATTCTGCATTCTACTAGGGCTTAAGGTTTTTCTCACTAGAGCTATTATTAGTATTGCCAAGCTACTTTTGCATTTAATTTCTACTTTTTCATGCTTCAACACTACACTTGTCCCGACAGCTCGAATTTTTCTACCAATTTCTGTATTGCGGTCCGACAAGGTTCTTCACGACGACCCAAAATTGTTCGAGTTTTATGAACCGTCTCTGCCACATTTTCACCATTTTTATAGTGAATTTTAATAATTTCAATGCGTTGTTGAATCGTGTATCGTTCCATTTTTATTAATGGCGTAGTTTCTACTTGTCAAATGTCAAAAAATGACAGCTCCAAAAGTGACATCTACCGAAATAGCGGGCTAATTAAAATAACACCTTTTATTGAAAAACCCTTTAGTAAAACTCAATTTCAATAGAGCGATATCATTATAAAGTTCACCTTGCCGATACTGTGGATGGACGTGAAATCTCATGATACCAATATCTGAGTTAAGAAGTTCGTCCTGAAGATTTTCCCCACCGATCCGAACCACTTCCGGTGCAATGCCATCAATGCTGGTACAGTGTGCAGGTGTTAAAATAAAGTCTTTTAAAATTAGAGTACCTTCGCACAAGTATTCGTATCGTACATAATTGTATGACTTAAACCATCCCAACATAGTGTATTGAAATAGCCCATAGGATCTTTCGTTTTCTGCTTTATAAGTATCAACAAAAATATTTTTTCACAAAGGAGTCTTTTGCCATGGATAAAGAGCAAAACGGCGGTTGAGTTAATACTAAAACCTCAAAATACCTTAATGTGCCACATACTTAGGAGGTTTCATAAAAACAACGGCGATATATGAATTATAAAGAACGTTCTTCTTTCATTTTATTTTTTGTGTAATGTTGCACTTGTTGCTGGGTAATTACAATCTTAAGGGAACTATATTCATCAAATAACCGTAACGTATGACAGTCATTACAAATTAAGTTGAAAGAGAGCATGCAAATTAGAAAGACTATTTTCATGTCAGTCACAAAGTTATATAACTGCTTAGTAGATACGGAAACGGAATTTTCATTATAACCCGGAAAACCCGAAATGAATTATTAAAACACACCTTTACCAAATACATTTAACTTTTCAAAAGTCATGGAAATTTTTGAATAAATTTGATACATTCGACGGACCGATAGATGTCATCTGAATAGTTAACTTCCTATTTCCACTAGGGCTATGTAAGTGGTAACTTGTATTTAAAAAAAAAAAAAAAAACACGTTTCAATTTTCTGAATAGGTCATGAAACCTTTGATAAAAAGTCTCTTGGGTAATTTATTCCCATGTCCAAGCGAATAAGTTTAAAACAGAAAGTCACGCCATAAATTTAATATCCACCTTTCATAGCTTCTATGGGAATTCGCAGCAAAGGTAGACTTATAAATTTTGCTTTAGACTTTTTCGGGTAAATTTTCAACAGCAGCAAATTTTAACGTACATACGAGGTTCAATAATAATGATGTGCAGAGGGCAGTTAGTAAGCAGTAGATGGGAGTGTGTCATTAACTCCAGCATAAATAAGAAGTCCCTGATGATTGTCAATTTCATTTGTACTTAATTCGAACGATTCTGCAAGGATTTAATTAAGAGCTTGGCCAAGGTGGTTTTCCTCGTCTTCGGATTTAATTGAATTTCGAGCAAATCGTGTCGTTTAATTAGACTGTACCCCAGTGGAGTGTGTTGGACATGAAGCAAATAGATAGCTAACCAGCATGAAGTTGATACTATACTTTGAAATGGGAGCCAATAGGCGACTATAGTTTATTGTACAATGTGTATCTACTGCAATTTGAGGTAAAATGTTCTCAGTAACAAGGAGGAGTGGTACTGAAATAGTTTTAGTTGTTTGAAGACATATGAAATGGATGGGAATTCTATACCCATTTAGACTTCATATGTTGGATATAAACGTACTTACATACAAACCAAGTAGATATAAATTTTAGGATATTTCTATAGAATAAGGACTACATAGTACTTGATAAACTTAATTTGTATGTGAAGCATATTTTTGTCTGAAGGTGAAAATGATGCAAAGTTCAAATTTTGTCACAGTATATGAGGTTGAAAAGGGCGCATCAAGGGCTATGGGTTCCTTGTTGAAAGTCGAACTTTCTTTCGTTTCAAATTTTCCATTTTCGTTTCTTGAAATTAATTTTTGTAACAGTCCAGTTTTATATTTAGGTTAAATTAATTTAGGTATAAGAGGGGTGCCGCTAGATGAAAACTAGTCTGCATCACTTTGACCTCTAGTGGATCCCTTATGCCCCTAGACCTCATGGGATAACCTTTCAAGCTGCTGCATTCTGCTTCCCTTAGGAAACTCAGAATATACCAAAGACTCTTTACCGAGCTGCATCCTGCTTCTCTCAGAAAGCTCAAGATATGTCTGAACTGTTTTCTTTACAGCTCCCCCAGACTTGCAAAGACTACCCAATAGCCTACTTCTTTTATTCAACAAAGCGGGGCATTCGCAAAGCACGTGTTAGACGGATGCGATTTCCTCCGAGTCCTTACAGCTCCTGCAGAAATCTTTCGCCGATATACGCAGTTTTCTAGCATAGTCGCCTATGGTCCAGTGACCCGTAATGACCCCTATTAGATTTCTGGTATTTTTTCTGCTGCCATTAAGCAGTTCCATTGTCCTTTTCGTCTCATATCCAGGTCAGAATTACCTCGTCCAACGGAAGCTTGCCTTTTGATGATGATGATTTCCTCTGTTAAAGCTCCGATTGGAATCCTCACATAAGCTACCGCTGCGAAGCTATCCAATTCAGAGTCCCTTTTAGCCATCTCATTCCGTTGGTTATCTCTATGGCTAGGTACGTCTAATTAATTCCTTATGGCTGGTCTTTCATAACTACACCCATTAATTTCGATTTCACCAGCAGAGCAACCAGCGTCTTAATGGCTCCCTGGCTGGTAGGGTGTATGCAGATGTGTGTCAGACAATAATTGATTAAATACTTCATTTGAAGTATTTTTGTTAAAAACTTAAATTCATAAATACAACGAATAAGAAGTGATTGATTTTTGTATTTTATTTATTAACGAAAATATTTTATTTACAAAATAAAAATGAAAGATTTTGGGAGTAATTTTATAGTTATCATCCCATTCAAAATTCACCGGAAATTGCTTAACTGATCATGGTTTCACCGAATAATGGTGGGATCTCTGTAGTATACATATTTTTGCTGTTAGATTTTACAAATAACTTCCTAAAGCACTGCGAAAATCTTTAGTGTACAAAAAACCGGCGAGAGTCTAATTTGTTTCTAATTTTAGTTTTATTTAAATTAATTTCTGAAAAAACTCTTTCATTTGCTGCAGATGCATTTGGTAGCGTAAGTATATACAAAAATTGTTTCCCCAAAAGTATTCAGCATTAATATTTACGGTTTGTTTTTAATAACTTTCTATTAACTTACAGACCCCTGACTCAGAAAGTTTGTGTCTGAGCGCCTAAGCGGCTGAGAGTGCAGTTCGTGACGAAATGGTTTGAGGGCAGTAAACGGATTTACATGGGGTTTTTTGATTTAGAATGGGTGAAAGGGGAGCTTTCCGATGGAGTAACTACCAGCCTTTGACATTCTAGCATCAAGTTTCGAAAGTCGAGTTTTGACAGCCGATTTTCGACAGCCGATTTTCAACAGCCGATTTTCGAGAGTCGATTTTCGGGAGTCGATTTGGTGTCAAAGCTAAAAATGTTTCTAATACGATACCAGATCCGGATGAGCTTAATATGATGTTTACATCATTCACTAATTCCTTTAATTCTTCCACTTTTTCTCTTTTAAACTATTCCTCAATTCAATCCATCCACAGTTTCTCATCTTTTAGTTTTTCTAGGGTATATCCTGACGAAGTGCTTGATACCTTTTTTCGTGTAAAATCTATGGCGACAGGAATTGATGGAATATCTCCTAGATTCATGAAAATTTGTATACCTTACATTCTCGTCCCCTTAACTCATATCTTCAACCTATGTCTCACGACTTCTTGTTTCCCTAATTCCTGGAAAAAATCAAAGATCATCCCTCTACCTAAAACTACTGGTGTTAATCCCTGTGAATACCGTCAAATTAGTATATTGCCAATTATATCAAAAGTCTTTGAGAAGTTAATTTCGGTCCAAATCTTTAAATATTTACATGAACACGGTCTTGTTCATGAACATCAATCTGGCTTTCGCCCTGGTCACAGTTGCTGGACAGCGCTATTAAGTGTCTCTGAAGATATTCGACGGGCAATTGATGCCGATAATATTACTATTTTAGTTTTGTTGGACTTTTCCAAGGCGTTTGATGTAGTCGATCACAATCTTCTTTGTAAGAAGTTAATTACAAAATTTAATTTTTCGGCGTCTGCAACATATTTGATTTTCAATTATCTTACTGATAGATTTCAGAGTGTTTTCTGCAATCTTCTTCGTCTCTTCTGCGACTCTTGGGCCTTTACTTTTCTCGTTGTTCATTAATGATATCTTCGAGTGTGTTACACATAGCAGGCTTCACTTATATGCTGATGATGCTCAGCTATACCTGTCAAGGCCGCTTGGTCTTATTGAAGATGGCACTAGTTGCATTAATGACGACTTACTAAGCATTCTTCGTTGGACTGTGGTCAACGCCCTGAAGCTTAATGCCAGTAAATCTAACTGTTTGTTAATTAGCAGAACCAATACTGACACTACTGGCTTCTCTCCTGTCATGATCGGAGAGGAAATTATTCCTTTTGCAGAGACTGCTCGCAATCTTGGAGTTATATTTAACAATGCTCTAAGCTGGGATAATCATATCTCGGCTGTAATTCGTAAAGTCTATGGTTCTTTACGCTCTCTGTGGGCCTCCAATCACTTTACACCTACTGCAACAAGATTGTTTTTATGCCAATCTCTCCTTGTTCCTGTGCTCATCTTCGGGTGTGAAGTGTATGGCCATCTTGATTACAATAATTCGCATAAACTTCAGATGGTTTTTAATGCAATGATCAGATACATATTTAATCTGCGTAGATTTGACCATGTGTCGCCCTTTAGTAACTCTGTATTTTGTTGTGGCCTTTTCTGCTATTTGAATTATCGGTGTCTTGTTGTCCTGGTCAAGTTAATGAAATTTCGCTGTCCAGCATACTTATTTCGCATTCTCAATTTCGGAAATTCTAACAGAAATAGCAATTTAATATTGCCCAGATTTTACTACTTAACTTCCCAGCGCCTGTTCTTCGTTCATACAATCAAGCTTTGGAACTCCTTACCTGCTTTTATTAAGCGATCCGTCTGGGCAGGCTCGCTCTCCTCGATCAGGCGACTCATTATGGATCATCTTAGGTCCTCAGAACTACGCGTATTTTAATTATGTGATTTTGTTTATGTTCGGTCAAGTCACTCAGCAGTTTAACTGAGATTTAATAGTGTAGTATGGATTAGTAATGTTATGCACTATTTTGTAAACACTTTTTCTGAATCTGAATTATGTACTTAATTCTAGTTGTATGCTTTTCCTTTGTATTATACAGACCAATGCAATGTATTTAAAGTAGCTTTAAACCTCTCTATAGGCACTTGTATTATTTTATTTTTTCTAAACATGTACCTACTAAAAGATCTTGTATCTTACTGGTGCATTGCCATGAATATATATGTATAGTGTTGTAGTTATATATATATATATATATATATATATATATATAATAAATTGAATTAAATTGATTTACCGAGAGCCGATTTTCGAGTCGATTTTCGAGAGTCGAATTTCATGAGTCGAATTTGGAGAGTATGATTAAAAAGTAGAAAAGAAAATATATTAAAAAAACTTGAAGAACGATGGACGAGGTAATCAAATAGTTTATAACGACTGACCTTCCCATTAAGCGTAATGGAAATAGTCGACTACGCCATAAGTTTACAGCTCTAGAGAGTTTCTCCAGAGCAATGCGGCTATTATTTGATTTACTCTCGCGTCCGATATACACATCTAAATACTTCAGGCAAGTATTGGTCCATTGGATGTTCAGTGGAGTATTTGTACGATCTCTCCACCTTCCACACCACAAGCCTTGACTCTTACTAAGGTTGATTTTAGCGCCCGCTATACATTCGTATTGTTCGAAAACAGCACGAGCGACCGAAAAAGCTTCATCTATTGTCACGAAAATAGAAAGGTCATCCGCTTATGCCAACCAACATAAGAGGCCTCACATTGGTATATGGTAGATGAACTGAATATTGTCCGAGCATTCAACGAAGATTCACCAGTAGCGGCTCCAACGCAAGATCACAAAACATACCTGACAATGGACAGCCCTATCTGATACCTCGATGAAACGAGATAGGAGCCTTGATGCTTATACAGTTTCCCGACGATATCGAGCCACCTGGGTGAAAGAGATACTCGTGCGAGACGCTATCAAAAGCCTTTTGTTGGTCTAGTGAAATCATGGCGATATTTGTACCTGTCTGTTCACGGTAGGCAAACAAATGCTTGGCTACCGCCTGGTTGTCGTAGATACTACAACCAGGTACACTTCCGGGTATATTACCGAAGCAATCACTGAGCGGAGTATCGCCCCCAAAACTTTGCAGACGATTTTATAGTCTACATTGCATAGGGTTATTGGCCTCCAGTTCACCATCCTCTGCAAATCTATTCCAACAAGCGCATAATAGACCTTCTCCAACTAGAAGGAAAGTCTGAATGTGTCTCAACCGCCAAATTGTAGACTTCCAAAAGGTCAGGAATTAATAAATTCCTGAAACGTATGAAAAATTCTGGAGTCAAGCCATCATAATCAGGTGATGTGTGTCGCCTTAGATCCTTTGTCGCAGCAATCATATCCTCCAATGTGATTACTGTATCCAGGAGCTCCTTACTGTCATCAGAGAAAGTGGGAATATTCTCAAGAAATTCATAAGTAGTCGAGGATTACTATGAAAATACAGTGTACAAAACTTCAGCCCTCTATGTCGACGCGTTCTCAGGCAGTGTCCAAATATATAGTGGAAAACGAAACTTTTGTATGGCAACCTCACGAAGGAGTCGTCCGATTTGTCTCATTTTCGAACTAAATTTTAATTTTTGTTTTCAAGTTTGTATACAAAATTTCAGATTTCTAAGTGAAGGCACTCTGGAGTTATCGTGCGCATAGACGGACGGATTGACATGCAAAAATCAACCATCATTATTTCTGTACATTACAAACGGAATGATAAACTTAGTATACCTCTTAGATTTCATCTAGGGTATAAAAATGCATCTTTTATTCAGATTTGGTTTTGTGCACGAAAACGGGTGGTAAAAATATATGAAAAACCCAGGCAAGAGACAAGCTTTGTGGGTGCAAGTAAACGGTTTATGCAGGTAAGCAAGATGCACCAAAGCGAGTGCGATATTATACAAAATTTGGGCAGAACGAATATGGCATGAAATTTCTATACTCTTATACTGTTTGTGCAGGTAAAAAGTGGACTGTTATCCGAGTTTGACTGTATACCCTTTAGATTTCATCTAGGGTATAAAAATAAATACAAATTTGAACGAAAAATTGCCCTTTTTAATTGAAATGCTAATATTATAAAAACTATTTGACTTTTATCATAACTTCTTGGCCTAAAAATATCTCATCCTTTATAGTAAGTGATTTCATTAATAACAATTCAACCTCCCCATACAAAGATTTTCACAATATAAAAAAAAATTGTTGCCATAAGGTAATATATTTAGTTTACTATCGTTTTGGCCCACTGTGCGCCGGCCGTTCCTCAGATCCACAAAGTTATCCGAACTGCTTTTTTGTGCACATACCCTTATTTCTCCATATTTAAATATCATTTATAACAATTAATTTGTATAAATCTGCTTTCGTGATTAAATTGAGCAGCAAAAAATTAATTTGTTTAGCTGACTTCCATTTCATTTTTTCTGTTGATTTATTTCCTCTTGTATAACGATCGCAGCAGGGGCAGATACAAAATTCTTGTGAGTGGGGGAGGGAATGGTCTAAAAAAGGTTTAAGCTGGAGACAGATCAAAAGTTCGAAGACATGTGTTACCAGTCCCAAAAATACGGATCGAACAGATATTTATGTCATGCAGACACAATCTATTAACAAACTAAAATAATTACTGGTATAGCGTCTCTCGAAAGAGCGCTCCAGAAAAGCTCTTTGTAAAATAGCTCCCGCTCGCGAGCGTAGCCCAAAAATTTTTACTTAAAAGCTCTCGCTCGCGAGCTGGAGCCAAAAAAATTTCTTACAGGCTCTCGCTCGTGAGCTCGAGCCCAGTGGCGGATCCAGGGGGGGGGGGGGGGTCGTGGGGGTCATGACCCCCCCCCCCCTAAATTTGAGAAAAAATATTTAATTAATTGAGTTATTTGAAAAAATAATTTTTTTTTATTTTATACTTTTTTTATTTATATAATTCAACTTAAAAAAAAACTTTATTCCGAAACTTAAAAAATAAAAATTTATTTCAATGAATGCTATTGTATGCATGTGATGTATGTGTATTGGTTTTTCTCGGAATTTGGGTTTCGGACCTCAGAGAAACACTTCCCAAGCCACGAAACAGACTCCCTCGCTACCACATCAGAGCCCTAACTTAACTTAGTCCTAGCTCCTGTTATATTTCGGGGCTTAGCTTAGTCGAAGGCAATCACTCTACGCCGTTTCAGGAAGCTATGATTAAGACAACTCGCACACTTTTATTTTATTTATATATATTTTTTTTACTTTTGCTTTGTTCACATACTTTTTCTTTCACAAACTTCCTCTTATGGTTATTTTTACAAAACGTTTATTTTCTTTTTTTCTTATCGCAACTTCTATTTTCTTTACCTCTTTACAATTAGTGTTCAGCCTATCGCGGCGGACGATGGTTGAAATGAAATTTGATATTTTCATAAATATCAAACCATCGTCTTGCTATCGTGCATACATTGTTGCACCCAGAATGTATGCCGCTCGCGACAATTTGCTGAAAGGAGGCTTTTTGGTGAAGACTTGATCGTTTAAATCTTCACCGAGTAAATTTTATGCACCCGACATGTATGTAGGTATATATGTACATACATATCGTATTTTTATTTTCGACAAATCTTATTGAAGGTAAGATTTGTCGTGGGGCTTTTTTCTATTGA
Source organism: Dioctria rufipes (assembly GCA_963924295.1). Classification (NCBI taxonomy): domain Eukaryota; kingdom Metazoa; phylum Arthropoda; class Insecta; order Diptera; family Asilidae; genus Dioctria; species Dioctria rufipes. Next base: position 324,730,441 of record OZ002740.1, on the reverse strand, counting down.
AACGACTTGGGTTGAAATTTAAAACTTTTATTTGTCCCAAGTCGTTCTATGGGAAATACTTTTTGTTTTTAACTGAGGGATTTGAATCAATTGCTGATGGCAATTTCACACACTCTAACACTCCTAACATTCTAAAATATTTGCAGCGTTCTTATGTAAAACCACTGACATTTAAAATATGGACTGACTACGTCCATAGAAATACACTGCAAAAGTGGGCTCATTTCTATATAGCGTTCTCTTTCGATCTAAGCACCAACTACTAATTCGCACGTCACATAGAAATGTGACCTAACTCAAAATTTGTCGTTTTTGAGTTAATTACACCATGAAATTGGCATATTTCTATCTGATTGTTTTTGCCGCTAGATAGCGATAGTGTCACTTTTCTGTTACTTAAGAACAGAGATATTCTTCATAAAACAGTGTGTCAGTGTGACTTTTTGACTTAAGTCAATTGTGACGATCTTTATAACAAACGTAAATATGTTTTCGACATTTTAACAGTAATATTTTAAATTGTGTCACTTTTCCACAAAACAGCATTTATTTCTACAAATTTTATTATGAGTTATGAAATTTTTCACAAAGTTCAAAGTACGGAATTTAATTCTTAAAAATCGTATTTTGAGTTGTGCCACTTAAAAAAAACTTGTAAAAATATTTATTTCGCAACAAAGAAAAGCGACACAACTTAAGAGGATGCGGGATTAACAGCTAACCTCGCCAACTGCGGTAACAAAAACTTAAAATTTCTTTTATATAAATCTTCAGAAATAAATTTACTAACAAATCTAAGAGTTCAGACTATTTTTAGCAAACAATTACTACGTTAAGCTAGAATTAATTCTATGTACAGCTTTTCGTTTTTTCGCTCTCCTGAAAAGTTGCATGTTTTGAGTTGGGTCACTTTTCAATGTAACGTGCGAACTGAGAAAGGGCTGTAAACAATAAATAAAGAAGTGGGTTTGTCGAAATAAATGTTTTTAAATTAATTATTTGGGTTAATAGAAATTCGAGAGGTTTCACCTTTTCAACTTTCCGCCAATGGATTTTTCAATGTTGGCACCGACGTATGAACTATTTTTGACACAAAAAATTGTACCCGCAAGAAATAGCATATCGAGCAGTCCATATTATATATGCCAGTGTGGAAAACTGAGAACAGTTTGGCTTGAATGACTCCTGCAGTTTGCACCCTATTCTATTAAAAAAATTAGTGTTTGTAAAAAAAAAAAGTATACTAAAAAAGATACATCATCCGCACCGCTTAATGCGGATTTCCTAGTTCCAAGTACTTCAGCAAGTACTGCAGTAGGTACTGCGGTGGCCATGCGAACCGGCGTTGGATGTTTTTTGTTTTTTTTTTCTCGATGATTTAATTTGTAAAATGACCCCCCCATAATTTCAATGCTAGATCCGCGCCTGCCCGAGCCGTTAAATAGCTCGGGCGCGCGAGCGAGCTATTGTACCGCTCCAGCTCTTCATCATTATATATACAAGTTTTGGGTTTTTTCCTGTTTTTTTTTTTACCTGTTAAAATTCTATTACATTCCAAACATCTTGATTTATTTTCCTCTTCGTTGAACTCAATACATTTCCTAAAACTGAACGCTTTTTCGGTGCCATTATTTACAAATTTAACAACCTGATTAATTTTTAACTGAGATAGACTGCAGCAGACAGCACAAACCACAATACTTTGGCTTAAATCTAGATACAGAAATCACAAATAAATAATACGTTGCTCCTGTATGCTGCCGTTTGTTTTTTTTTTCACCTCCCTTAGATACATATACAAAGTACAGTTGATTTGGGTTACATTAAATTCTACCTATGTAGGTATATATTTTTTTCTTTAATAACAATTGTCCCAGTAGGTATCTGTATAGCAGGTCTCAGAATTCCCTTTAATTGAATTAAATAATACGGAAATTCTAGGAAAATTAAGGTAGAAAACGAGTTTTTATTTAGGTACAGGTATGCTTCTGTAGATATCCGTCGTAAAAAAACTAAAGACTACATTTTCGGTACAGTTTTCGTATTGCAATTTATATATTTTGAGCGTTGTTTTAAATATATGAATTTATTTTTTTGGGCAAATAAAATTTCTCCGAAGAATAAAATCATAATATACAGAGTTGGTATACTATGGACTTTTTATATTTTATCTCTTGTGAACCTTGATATAAAAATAAAAAAAATCGTCTTTTATTATTGCAACAGGTAGGTAATTTTAAATCCTAAGAATGAGCAAGGCAAAACAAGAAAATTGTTCATGAGCAAAGAAGAGCCAATAGAAGGAAGCTCGCAGCTCCCGCTCGCGAGCCCGAGCCGCTACACAGCTCTTGTTCGGGAGTGGGAGCCACTTGGAAAATAATGGGTCTGGCTCGCAACCATCTTAGGAGCTGTGAGCCGGATCAGGAGCTACTCGCGAGCGAGCTTTTACGTACCCTGACGCTAGAATGCTAAGTTCTTAGAGCTTCCTTATCACTCATCACTCCAGTCATAATTCTCCCTTGGGCTCTATTACTAAATCTATGTGCTTGACTAATACGACTAGAGTCTAACCAAATAGAAGAAAGGAAAACCAAATATAATTTCATAAAATTTTATAGAAAAAATCAAAAAAATAGTGAACTCATCTCATCGACTACTATTTCTCTTTTTAGGGTTCCGTACCCAAAGGGTAACAACGGGAACCCTATTACTAAGACTTCGCTGTCCGTCCGTCACCAGGTTGTATCTCATTAACCGTTATAGGTATAGACAGTTGAAATTTTCACAGTGTGCGTACTTCTATTGCCGCTATAACAACAAATAATAAAAATAAAATAAAATTAAAAATTAAAGGGACGTGATTTTTTCGACGTTTTATTCCTCGTTTTATTCTCATTTATTATTATTATCATAAGTACGCATTTTTTTTTTTCAAATGACAGCATTATTTTTTCACATAACGCCTACTCTCATTTGAAAAAATAAATAAAGACTACCTACATAATGTTAAATTTTGTACGATTGTACAGAACTCTTCGTGCGCGAGTCCGACTCGCACTTGGCCGGTTATTTATGATTAATTTTTCCACTTCCGAATGATGTGAAAGAATTTCAGCAGATTACCACTTTTCGCAGTAACTAAACTAACAATATATATTTTGTTCAAATTCACGAATTCATCATAAATTTTAACTTTGCAAAATACAGAAATTAAAGCACTGCATACATTACGTCTATTTAAAATAGCAGTCACAAACCTATGCAATACATACCTTGTACGTACATATAACTTCATGGAAAAGTTAAGATGCCTTATTCAACGTTTGGGCTAAGTATTTTAACATTTGTTTTTTTTTTGAAAAGCACTTGTTTCTAGTTCCACAATTTTTATTTTTTATTAATTATTCGTTTGTTAAACAAACGAAGCTGACGCGTTTCGCCTTCTTAGGGCATCCTCAGAGCTACTAACTATGCAAACTAATTTATGTGCAAACTTCAAAAACGATCAACTGCAACTAATGCCTAAGATGCCATAAAAATGCGAAACGCGTCAACTTTGTTTGTTTAACAAACGAATAATTAATAAAAAATAAAAATTGTGGAACTAGTGTAGGATCAGTCATTTTTTTTATTAACGGAGAAAAAAAAAACACAAAACAGGATTCAGTCTTTCTTTTAAGTTAATTTCCTTTTTACCCGGAACTGTAGGTAGATATCATAAACTGAATCCTTTACGCTGAGGATCAGACTTACAATTCAGCTTGTAGTGAAAGATTGATTCGAGTTTGTGTAGTGTTTTTCTTTTTAATATTAGCACGAGCGTGAGTATATTCACTGAGTGTTATGCCCCTGGGTTTTTGCATGTGTAGTTTTAACTAATTTTTTTTTAATTGATTCGATTGCATTCCTGTGAGTGATTAAATGCCCATATTAAGTTTTCTGAATTATTACTAAATGATAATGCATAAGCGGGCTGATCCAGCATACTTTTGCTCTAGTGTTTATGAGGGTGCATGTATGGTTTTCTCCTTGTACTGTGTTAGTTAGTGTGGTGTCCTGCTAACAGGCGAAATCATTTTTGTGTTTGTTAGAAAACAATTATTAATTTCCTTCGTAAAATAAATTTATTCCAAAGTTGAAACTTTTATTCTTAATATTATTTCAACAAAATTTACAGGGCAGTTCACTTCTGATTATCATTTGGAATCTGCCGATATTTAACCAATTTCTAAAAACTATTTAGCCGATTTTAGCCGATTTTAGAAAAATTAATTGCCTACACTGGAAATCAGATAACGAATTTAGTTTTGGGAATTCAATGATCCGATAAGGTCTGCCCGATTTTTCCTGGAAATAAGAGGTACCAAAATCTTACACAGACGCCACGTAAGAGATCCGGTATTCTGCTGTGTTATGAGCATATTATATGTTTCCTCTTTGTAAGCAGTAAATAAGTTTGGAAGTCCTAACTCCTCGTACAAGTGCTTCACCTGTGCTACTTTGACGGGATCTTAAAAAAAATAATGGGTCAATACTAAATCGCTGAAGTAAACTTTTAGATTTGCCATATATATTTTACCAGATTTTCCGTAACACTCTCGCATTATTTCCTTTTGTGTTTCTGATGCTTTTTCCATGCAGACAACAGCCAACCAGGTGCATTTATTTTCCTGAATATCAGTTCCAATTTTTCCTGTTTTCTTAGGGTCTCCAAAGCAATCATTAAAATCATTATCTATTTGGAAGTAGTTGCCTAGCTCAAAAAGTATCTCTCTTGATTGTCTATAGATTTCAGGATCTGTAAAGCTTTTTAGAGAATCTATGTTATCACCGAAAAACTGCAGAAGTATTTTTTTAATATTTGCAATTACTTACCCACATAAATGCATAGCCATTGCTATTGGCAAATTAAGACCAAAATAAGAACACTTATTTGCAACTATAGATTTATATTTGTCCATTGTAAAACTAGTCACATCACCTTTAGAAGCAAGCATATCCATAGATTGTCCGAATGTGGTAATGAGAATAACTTCATCGATTAATTCCAACAGTTTTACATAGTAGTCTTTTTGTGCGAAATTTTCTTTCAATATATGATAGCCTCCGCTTATTATCATTAAACTGTCATTAATTGCTGCCATTCCAACGTCCTCCAACATATGCAAGCAAGGTTGTCCGCGTCGTGTAACACTTCCATCCATTATATCATCAAGAATAAGGAAGCCGTTTTGCAACTAGAAATAATGCCGATTTTAGTTTTTTATTACATTACTGTCATTAATATAATTTAACTAGTTTTAATATTTCACATTTCTGTCATCGCTATAGCTATGGACTACCGAAGTTACATTACAGATTGAGTTGGAACTGAGCACAGTTTTTAATTTTTTCAAGGACATCCACTAAAAGTATGCGAAATTCAAAAAGTTTGCTTGGTTGACCACGCTTTTTGTGTGAGCATGTTAAGAATATTTTATGTGAAATTATAGTAATTACAATAACATTTCTTAGTTGAATATTAACAGATCCATCTATCTGAAATGTGTAGTAAGACATTATATTTGATTTTACGTCCTCCATAGTTACCTTTAAAAATGAACGTATAGGCCAAAATAACGTTTTGATACTCTTCACCTTTGTATATCATTTATATCACTATTTTTAATATCTCTTTAGCTTTTTATTATTTTCAATTTTAAAATCTCCTTCACTTGTTTCTTTTAAGTGACTTACTATTTGATATTAACTCTTATATGTGTACGCTTAGTGTTCAAGATTTCTCGACAGTTTTCGTTTCTCGAGAAAAGAAAAAATTTCCTCTTATTTCTCAGAAATCTCCAGAATTCTCATTTAATATATAAAATAACATTTACTCGGTTATATTCAATTTCAAAGGCTATATAACAATAAAATATGTACAACTCTCTTATACTGAATTCATATATTTTATTTATTATTTCAATATGTTTCAATAATGTAGGTGTAGATGTAAAATGATTTCAAAACAAAATTTAATTCTATTTTTATTCAGCCTTGATATGATTTTTAAAAAAAACATAGCGCATCCAAAGTAGTATTGAATAATGGATCTTCATTACAAAATCCTTCGCAATAGTAAAATTACGTTCATTACTAATTAAAAATTAGACAAATCATCTCTAAGTATGTAGTTCCAAATTTGTTTTTCTTGTACCCGTTGTTTAAAATATATTGAATTCTTGTTTAATAATTTTCGGTAACACCAGGGCTCACTTCTCTTCTGAAGCTGTCTGTTATAGATAAATTTAAGTTTTTCTTGAAGAATCAGTTCTTCATTTCTATGGATTGAAACTTCGTTAACTTCTGGTTCATCAGTGTAAAACTTTTCACAACTAACAAATTATCTATTTAACATTTCTTTTGAAGAAGGAATTCCAAACGCAGATATCCAAAAGATGAAAAAAAAAATCTTTTGTACCACCTTATCGATTTTCGTGGTAATGAATAATAGGAAACCATCTGATCACATCTATCAACTCCCGACATATTGAAATTATATTCAGCTAAATCATTTGGCTTATACTTTTTTTGTCTGAATGCGCTGCTAACTTCAATCATTTCTGGATGATGATTTGTTGTTATGGATAGAACTTCCCGTTTATCCCGCCATTTAGATATATAGATTTGACCTTTCCTGCGCCAAATATGTTTGCCCTTTTTTAACTTTTTTGAAGTAACTTCTTTCGGATTACCTCTTCTATTAGAACGAACTGTACCGGTCGTGTGTGCTTTATATATTAGCAGCTCCTTTGAAAGCTGGATACTGTTATAAAAATTGTCCATAAATAAATGATGTTTTTTATGCAAATATGGTTGCATTAATCGTAAAATAAGATCACTTGTTTTTGACGATACATCTAGATTATCTGCTTTTCCTTGATTAATGTCAACATTTAGGACATATCCATCCATCGTAGTAAGTTCATCTAGTCCAGTCCTTTCGACGGTGAAAATGCTGTTTGAAAATTGGCAAGAATAGGCTTGAGGAGGGGATACATTTTTTTCAATTTTGTGGTGTTGCTATCAGTATCTCCAGTATAATGTGCATTGATGCATCGAAGCAGCTGTACAAAACGGCGTCCCGACATGGTGTATGGGAATATTGGTGAATAGTAAAGAGCATTATTAGTAAACAAGTGTCGAATTGAAGGAACATTTTTTTGACCTTGGAGCAAGCAAAGGCCCAACAATTTAAGCAGCTCTTGTTCGTTTGTTTCAACGAAATCAACCTTCCGAGTCTTTCTTGTTGCAGGCCGCTTGGTTTCCAGTAAATGCTTCCCATTTTTATTTGTGCAACTGACAATTGTCTCAATTATATTTCTTGAAAACAGCTGATCAAAAATATCTTTTGTACTGGAATTCATATCAACATTCATTTTAACGCCACACTCAATATTGTTAAATGCAAACTCAACCAATTTCAATTTATTATCATACCACATATCGTCATCGTCGATAATGGCCTCATCGTCAGGATCATCATTACTTACAGAATCTTCATTTTCGGACGACACCATTAAATGAAATAGCTCACTATCGCCACTAAAATTGTCCACTTCCGTATCGGATTCTTCCGAAACAAGGCTCTGATCGTCATCACTGATGACGCAATCATCCAACAATTCTCTCAGTTTTTCCTTTTCTTTGCAAAAGTCCATTTCCTATATAAAGCGAAATTTATATACCTACACAAACACTCACAGCAATGTCAAAACAAAATTTTTCATGAAAAAATACTTACAGAATAAATAGTTGATCCTAACAGAAATACACTCTATAACTGACTGGAACAAAATGTATAAAATGCTAGCGGCTATAGCCGTCAATTGATTATTACAGCGAACATGTTTTGACTTGTTCAAGACATGAAAAACCGTACACAAAATCAACCTTCAAATTATCTAGAGTTTTATGTCATTTTTGCTCAACGTATTTATGAAGAATTAACAAATAAATGTATTAGTACAGTCCATACAAAAAATGTTTCCTTTTTTTATTAATGAAAGTATGCAAAACGGCTATAGCCTTAATTCGCCTACATATCGCCAAAAATTGGACGGCTATAGCCGTCATTTGCGGCAATGGGTTAACAATATAAAAGCTTCTCTCACTTGTAAAGGCTTTTTAATTCGTAAAAAGTATTAGATCATCATCTCTATAGTATGCCCACTTGTCTTATAATTCAAACGTAATGACATTTCTTTTATTCAAGATCTTTTATACAATAGAAATTCCAGTTCCATTTAATTTTTGTGTTATAGCATAGCATCTCTAATTAACGTTTTTACAGCAGAACACTTACCAACCCAAGATCTGTCGAATCTTTAGAAATTTTTTATGTATGATAACATCCATGTATCTATTTTTAATGCTAGTTAATATGTTAATAGATACACTAAACGTTTTCCTTCATCTTTTAGTTTCATTATAGTCTGAGCTAATTTAACTCCACCTTTTTACAATATACAATATATAATTTCATCATCAGTTGCCTTAAGGCACTTTCACTTCAAAAACAAGAACTGGAAAAATTTAAACCTAAAAACTCGAATTCTTCGGCCCATAAAACATAAAAATTGTGTTTTCTTAAAAATCTGAAATAAATATACTTTTTTATTTGTAAAATTATTAGTTTATCCTATTTCTCATGATTTTATTAATCATTGGAGCGAAAATCTTGTTTCAAAGTGGAATAAATTGAGTTTTTCGGTGTACATTTTTTCGGTTCTTGTTTTTGATGTGAAAGTGCCTTTACTTCTGCAGGATTACGTTGCAGATTGAATCTCTTGTGTGACTTTTAGTAATTTTATTAAACATTTATATCTTAAAATTATTTGATCAGTAGTAGGGCCTTCAAATCGCCTTTTGGCTTATTGCCGTGAAGAGGAACTATTTGGCTCGATAATTGATTCCTTCCGTTTATAATCGTGTATACCTTCAAGCTGCATGAGAAGATAAAGTATTGCTGAACGTTTATAATCTTATTGCAAAGGTTAAAAGCTGCCAAAATCCTTATTTATACCACATACAACATACAACTAGATATGAAAATCTCCATATATACCCGGGTCACCTTTTCAAAGCTATTTAATTTTAAATTCAACCAAAGAAAGTTATCAGTAAAAAATGTTATGAAGAATTTAGCTGGCATAATACAACAGAGAGAGAGAATGTATAGAGCTTTCTATTAGGGGACCACTATGGGGCCACCTTTCGTACCGCTTCATTTTGGGGTTTTCATATCTAGATGTACGTTATCTCAGTTTATACTATTCTTCTTAAAATGTGACCTTATAAACTTCTGAAAATTGTGTGAGAATTATCAGTAGGAAAAGTTAGTATTGTATACATTATATCTCTGATAATTGCTACTACATGCCTGTACTTAGCTCTCAACACAGCGACAACAGCTTCTAAAACAACCAGAATTTATATTCTAAGGAATAAAAAGTCGAGAGCTCACCGCACATTTCTTCCTGTTTTTGCTACCGTGGATTTTCGATTTAATTTGTTACGTATTCCTATGATTTCTATACAGTATTGTCAGCCACTGATAGGATGGGACTATTAGGAAACAAAAATCTCCGATATCCTGGTTGCGACTTGAGAGTTGGCGACTTTCTCGAGAATAAACTATTTTCTCAAGAACTGAGGAAAACAAATTATACTATTTTCTCGAGAAATTCTCGAGACGGAATTCTCGAGAAGAAACACTAGGTATGCTTAAGAGCTAATAACTGCGGGCAAATTCCATGCGTAATAATAAAAATTAAAGTCAGAAATATGTCACGCTCACGATCAGTCTAATAAAGACTACAAACAACTCTTTTCAAAAAGTTGTACATTTAATATATTTACCAGATCAACACACCATCCCAGGTACTGAGCTAATTTTGTATTTTCTGAGTTCAGCTGGGCTTTATCGGCAAGCTCCTTGTACGCCAGCACCGTAACAATTCCTGTATGTTGCCTCCTTCCTGTTATATTATATTGTAATGCCTGTTTGAGATATAAATAACTGATTATGATAGATGCAGTTAGACATTAACTGGGAATTACCTTTTCATATAATTTAACAGCATCTTTCGATTGATATTTCCTTGCACATTTTGTTAGATTTTTAAACAATTCTGTGAGAAACATGTTTTAACTTTAACAAAATATTCCGTAAATTGAAATAAGATTTAAATTAATTTACCTGGAGCAACAGCTAAGAACTCGCGTCGTTCATCTTTGTAAACTATAGGTGTTGAATAATTAACTGTTGATAAAGCTCTGTAAAAAAGTAAGTAGTAATAAGTAATAAGCATTTATATTATATAAAACAAACTTAATCCCACAGATCTTTATTCCATATAAGATTTTTTCGAAAAACTTTTATTTTGAGATTTCCTAGAACCTTCATTAAAAGCGCAAAAAGTGGATGTGGATCATAGTAAGAAAGGTAAGGTATACAGTCAGTTCTCGACTTACGACGGAGTTCGGTTCCACAACTTCGGTGTAAGTCGAAATGGTCGTAAGTCGAATTTCATACAAAAATAAACCATATAATTATAATATACATATGTACATCAAAATTAATAGCTTTTTTTCTGATTTTTATTTGTTTACTACATCAATCACCAGAAGCATATAATATGTATATGATATAGGGCAAATGCACCTAAAGTCGGCCATTTTTCTATTAAAATTTAAAAAATAAGACAAAAACTAAAGTGTGACTGATGAAAGGGAAATAGTTGCGATACCTTTCTTCCTGTTAACCCTTTCACTACCTACGTCCCTTTTAAGGGAATGAATTTTGAAGGAGACTACCTGTCATATTTTCTACCGGTTTTAATAAAATCAGCACAGAACGAAATATTGACGTCTTCAGAAAATAAAAAAAAAAATACAAAAGTATCAGAAATTGCTTCGTTAGGAATTCACATATTGGACTACGTTTGGGATGGTTAAGTATTTTTTCGTCGTTATAAAAGTTTGTTTTTGCGATTTTTTGAAAGACATAAGTTGGAAGTGGATGCTCAGCAGTAATTTTTTTATAGTGAATTGAAACCTTTAGATAACTAGAGTAAAATTTCTGTTGGAAAAAAACGTAAGGTATGCGCCAAATAGCTCTTAACTTATCGGTCCCTAAGGGACGCGAGTAGTTTACGTAGGTTTTTGAGCATAGTAAATCATATTGTATTTTTTTTATGTTTCTCATCATTTTCTTTTGTTTCTTGATAAATTTTGATAATTGTAATTTGTAATTTATGTCATTTTCCTTCAACATTTCTTCTATCCTCAAGTGTTTTTCATGATATATTGCTTTCAATTCTCTGTTTTCTTGTAACATAGATATAACATAATAGTTTGTTTGAGAATCCAATAAAAATGAATATTCCACAAAAAAAGCTGAGTTGGAAAAATATTAGACCTATCAGTGAAGATGAAATATTTGATTTGATAAACACCTATTCTGATAACTAAAAAATTGAACAAGAGGAAATTGATACTGAAGAAGATATTAAAGCACGAGCAAATGGGAAACAGAAAATTGACGATGATGATGAAGACGACCCAAATGATGGAGATTGTGAAGTGAAACTTGATGTTCCATGAATGACTCGATTCAAACCAATTATTATAGTGCGATGTATGGATTCACCATTACCGTCAGTGAAGAATGAACCATCGGCACCATCTACAAGCCATACACCTTCGACAAGCAATCAACCAGCTGCAAGTAATGCACCAGCTGTACGAAAGTCAGCCTCAATAATATCTTTAAACCGTGATAATTCTGTAGCATCTAGAACTGCGTATTTTTCTACTCGTAGCTTACGTTCCACTGCAAAGGCAGCAGCTTATACTTCAGATGTAACTCCGATGAAAATTAAAACGACTGATTCCGTAAGTAACGTGGACATAAAAATAAAGCCCGTACAAATCGAATGGCGGCACTTCAGGAACCGGGAAACAATGTCAACAGCTCCACGTTTACCGTGTGATTCACCAATTATCCAACCGGTGAAAACTCCGCTACAGTATTTTAGGAAGTATTTGCCATACAAGTTTTTCGAAGATGCAGCAAACTTTACCAACCTCTACAATGTGCAAAGTGAAACATGTCTTTGCACACAATGATGGGAATTATGAAATTCCCAAGAATCAAAATGTATTGGGCCTCTACGACTGCTATTCTATTTTTCACGAACCATATGACCAGAAACAGGTTTTATGCGCTACGTACTCATATTCAATCACTTAATAGATAATCATCGAATTCTTGACGAAAGCCATCGGCTCATCAAAGTTCACCCAATAATGGATCGTTTACTCGAACCCGAAATTGAAGAATTGATGAGCAAATAATACCTTTTAAAGGCCACTTGTCGATCAAACAGTACATACAAAACAAATCATCACCATGGGAAATTAAAAGACTTCTGTATGATTTTGTTGCATACCAAGGCTCAACCACCCAAAATGGACCCAATTTTGATGAAGGAATATGGATTTTCAACCGCTATTGTGATGAAGCTTGTTGAAAGAATACTTGTTGGCAATGTTGGACATAAGCTATACTTTGTTCTACATATCATTTATTTCAACAGCTTTATTCTTGTAATATTTATGCTACAGGAACTATTAGAGTGAACCGGTTTTAAAACCTACCTTTAGCAAGAGATGAAGTCTTAAAAGGTACATGCCGAGGTACTTCTGATCAGTACATCACAAGAGATGGTAATGTCATTATTACCAAATGGTATGACAATAAAGCCGTACATCTTGCTTCGAATCATGTTGGAGTTGGTCATCAGCATATGGTGAAACGATGGGATAAAAAAGAAAAAAGGTACGTCGAAATTCAGCAATCCGAATTTATCAGACTTTATAATGAAAGCATGGGTGTCGTCGACTGATTGTGATTGTGAATGTGCAAAAAATGATGTTCCGCTCAAGGAACAAATGGACCTAAGTACTTCAAATATGAGCTCGCAGTAACATTTGCCGGCGTCGGTAAAACTACTCCCAAGAGACCTGGAAGGCCAACAACATCTTTGGATGAAATTATTCCAAGTAAAAGAACATTTGTATCAACACCAACCGAGTCTTTCAGAGTGAAACAAACAACAGCCGTTGCAGACGTCCGGGATGTAAGCAGAAAAGCTCCATCATGTGTCCCAAAAATGTCATGTTTATTTATGTTGCAAAAGATAAACAATTGTTTTCTAATGTATCACAACTGATGTAGTATGTAGTATGTTCTTTTAAATTATATTCATTATATTCAACTTTGCTTCAGTTTGTTCAAAATATTATATTTTTTTTAGAAAAAAAGGTACACATTCGTAATTGAATAAACAATTGTAAATCACATTTAATTTATTTTATAACTTCAAACCTTTAATTATACCTGCTATTTACTTTTTTCGTCATATATACATTACACAAACCTGTGCTCGTAAATTTACCATTCACTACTATTGTCCCTCTAAATATCAGCCGACTTAGCGTTAATTTAAATTTAACAATTTTTTAAATTCCTCCACTTTAGCCGACTTTAGAATTGTTAAATTTAGGTTATGTCCTTGAAGTCGGCCACCGCGATCTCACAGTTTCTATTAAGTAATTACCGATTGATTTAAAAGTATTGAAATAATATTCGAAATGTGTAAATGTATAACATTATTATGTATAATAATAAATTATGTATTATAAAAAAACACATTTAATCATATTTACAACGTAATTAATAGCTGCAAAAGGAATACAACTTTGTCTTTATATATTAAAAGCACTACTTGACATAAGGTAGAATAATATAAATATAAGAGAGCCAACTCGACAATTTGCGATTCCCAGGGCAACACTTCAAGATAGATTGACCGGAAGAGTTCCAGAAAATATAGAGAAAAAGAGTCGTGATCCTGTACTGACTCTAATAGAAAAACAAAAGCTCGTTGACCGGTGCTGGAATACTCCCAAATTTGGATTTTCTTTGAAGCCAGAAGATCTTCAAAACACCGTTCAAAAAATTATTGCAACAGATAACCGGCAAACAACTTTCAAAGATAACCGTCCAGGACGAAGTTGGCTTTCAGCTTTTATGAAAAGACCCCCTGAATTTTCCTCCCATGTTCCAAATGGTCGTCACACAGTAAAGGAACAAGACATGAAGCATTAGTTCGGTAGCCTTCAAGAATAATTGATGATAAGTGGCTTGGAGGAAATACTCGCTGATCTCACCCTCATTTTAAACGGAGACGAGACTAGTTTTAGTATATGTCCTTAATCCGGAAAAGTGATTGATTCTCGTGGTTGGAGGGAGGTTTACCAAATTTTTAAGGAAATGAGGATGAAACAATTACAATTAAGTACTTCTAGTATTTTCTACCGCTGATGAACTACTTCTTCCCATGGTAGTATTTCCATACATCAGACCTCCAATGGATTTTGTTAATAGCATACCGTCAGACTGGATTGTAAGCAGATCAGTCTCTGGATGGATGAGTACCGATACATTTTACGAATATCTGGCAAATGAGAATTACTAGACCAGTAATTTTATATATTGATTGTCATAAGTCTCACCAGATTAAAGATCAGCGAGTTTTGTGACGCGAATAAAATAATTCTTTACGCTATTCCACCGAACACAACTCAACTATCATGCAACCGGCGGATGTGAGTGTTTTCAAACTACTGCAGTCCGAATGGAAAAACACATTAAGAGAGTGACAAATAAGTCAAATGAATACGAATTGCATTCACACAGAGAACATATTTTGTACACTCCTTGACAAAACTCTTAGTGCAATGAATTTGTCTCCTGATATTAAAAACGGCTTTAGGACGTGCGGTTTATATTCCATAAATGTAGTGGATTTCTCCAAATTCTTAACAGATAGGATATCAAACTTAACCGGTACGAATTTTGTCATCATTCGGAAGAAGTTATTAGGCTCATCTCACCGAGCTTGCGTCAGTATTTAATTGATTCAAATATCATTCTTAGGGAGATTCAAAAACATAAATTTATGGAAGATGTAATGCAAGAAGATTT
Organism: Dioctria rufipes; assembly: GCA_963924295.1. Classification (NCBI taxonomy): domain Eukaryota; kingdom Metazoa; phylum Arthropoda; class Insecta; order Diptera; family Asilidae; genus Dioctria; species Dioctria rufipes. The sequence continues at coordinate 324,715,347 of OZ002740.1, read as the reverse complement.
TCTCCCACATGGTTCTTCTCTGGATTTTTTGTTATATCTTCCTACTGAAATATATGATCATTCTTCGCATGCTGCTCGAACTCAATTTTGAATGGAGATGTTTTGTCAGCGCCTTCGAGTGAAGATAACGTAAAGACCATACATGGAGATTTATCACTAAAAGCAACATTTCCAGTGCTTAACAACCTAAATGAAGCGCAACTTCTGGCCAAAATTTAGTTCTTTCTATAGACCTGCCAATGGATACAATAGAATTTGCTTCGAAAATTGTCATTACCCCCTAATGTTTGGAAAAGCATCAGCAGGTGCCTGGAACTTCAACTGATTACACAAGATGTTTTCAACAAATACAGGATATCTTAGCAGTGTGCACCTCTCAAAATGCAAAAGGATCAATCCCTTATATTGCTCATGCAATTTGGAAAAACACTTGGTTTAATAAAAGGAATTTGTAAGGAAACGGAACATCTTCAAATCGATATTTTTTGCAGTATCTTCAGGCAAATATAGTGAAATTTAAAAAAAAAACAAAGAAAATGAAAAAGTCCAAAATAACGGAGAAATAGTAAAGAAAAAGGAAGAAATACTGAAAATTAAAAAAACAGTATGAAAAGAAAAGAAGAAAGCAAGAATAAGAAGCTTGCACAAAAGACGAAAAAAAATTAAAGAATATTGGCTTCCAAAGATTGATTTGGGAATCGTGTTCACTCTATCCTATAAAAAATAGTTATTTATGATACCACTTTAATGTTTTTCTAATTCCCATTATGTTCTTATATGTTGTAATTAAATATTATTAAGAGAATTATTATAGCTTAAGTCAAGTTGGTTTCACCCTTCTTATAGGATCTTTATCTATGTATTTTATTTTTTAAATTTGAATTCTTATCTATTTTTTAATGCATATATATTAATAAATAATTATTAATATTTCTTTGAATTTTGGTTTTTATTTTTTCCATAGTACCCTTTAAAACTCATGGCCGTCTTTTCAAACATATCTGGCCGACTTTATATTTTCAATGATCGACTTAAGGTGAAAACAATGTGATTCAGAATTTATCTAAGTTTTTTCTTCAGCTTTTCCATTTTATAGTAGACAAGTACTTTAGATGAATAATAACAACATGGAATAACAGAAAATGAAATCCTTGATTTCATAAAGTTTTATGGAATGATCTGGTATCCTACATAATCATAAAATATTGGAAAGTGTCCGACTTTTGGTGCACATACCCTATATTTGGCGAAAACTATAGAAAATTGATACATTTTTGTAATGTTTTTATGAAATTTTTTCGTCGTAAGTGCGAATTGTCGTTAAGTTGAGGTGGTCGTAATTCGAGAACTGACTGTATTCCATGTGTTCTCTTTTTATGTCTTCTTCACTTCACAACACTGCAAAACCGAGCTTCTGCTTGAGTTTTTTCAGTTTCCTATTTCTACATTTTGGTCATATAACTTTTAAGCAGGACACACATTTATATGTAGTTAGGTAACTTGCACACTAGTCTTAACTTTAATTTTCTAATAGTTTATCTATTCTGATCTGTTAATCAATTTCCTGTATCTAAATTGTACTTCAAAAGACTCTAAGTCTTGTGTACTATACTAAAGTATTTTTGAATAAATTGAATTGACACACAATATTTTTTAATCTTGACCTCGTCTGATTCTAAAAAATATACTGTTGAGTACGTGACTGTACTTCTTTATTTAAACAATGACATATCTAATATGCTTCGTAATTCTGTTATTCCAATTCAATATTCACAAAGTCTTCTACTATAATTAACGCTTTTTAACAATAACTTTCTACTACAATTCAATCAAAACATCTTCATTTATATTTATGTCATTATCGAAATTAAGAATTTTTCTCTGCCGTAATGTTTTTCCATAAATTCACATATTCTATTCTGGAAAATTTGATGTCTGCAAGTATGAGTCTTGTAAAATTAGTTAGGGTCCACGGTGTAACGATTAACAGGTATGACCTACCTGAATTGTCAATTGGTAGCTACGTTATATGGTGTACATTTCCTTCGTTTCAATTTAAATAACGGGTTTTCAAATAAGAGGTGTTATTTTGATATTCAAAGAAAAATGCCATTTTTTGAGATAAATGATCGGATCTTTATTTCATTATAAAGAGGAAGGTATGCCGTTAATAATGGAAAATAACATCAGCCAAACGACCACCACGACCACGCCTACAGGACCATATCCTTTTCATGAAATTTTGCATAACCAAATCGCAAAGTGGCTGCCATATGTCCTCGATAGCCTCACGAATTCCATCTTTGAGGTCTTGAATCGACGTTGGGCTATTGGCGTAGACCTTCTCTTTCACGTGGCCCGAAAGGAAGAAGTCGCAAGGTGATAAGTCACAAGATCTCGGTGGCCAATTGTGATCACCTCTTCGAGAGATAACACGGTCCGGAAACTTTTCCCGTAAAAGATCAATGGTTTCGTTGCTTGTATGGCACGTAGCGCCGTCTTGTTGAAAGTAAACGTTGTCCAGATCAATACCATCCAATTCCGGCCATAAAAAATCATTTATCATCTGTCGATAGCGCAATCCATTCACCGTAACTGTTGCTCCAGCCTCATTTTCGAAAAAGTGAGGTCCAATGACCCCGCGGGACCATAAACCGCACCAAACAGTCACACGTTGAGGCTTTTCAACAATAACTCTTGGGTTTTCCGAGCCCCAGATGCGACAATTTTGCTTGTTGACGAAGCCATCGAGGTGGAAATGGGCCTTATCACTCAAGATGAGTTTTCGATGGAATTCCGGATCATTTTCATGCATTTCAAGGACCCAATCAGCAAAGACTCGACGTTGTTGATGATCGGCCGGCTTGAGTTCTTGTGTTAACTGAACTTTATAAGCCTTAAGACCCAAATCTTTATGCAAAATACGGTGTAATGACGTTTGTGGAATGCCTAATTCCAAATAACGACGAGGAATGGACAAACCTGGGTTTTCTTCAACACTTTTGGGCTACAGCAGCAATATTCTCGGCTGTTCTTGAGCGCCGTGCACGGGTTTTATTCTTCACATCACTAACTTGTCCCGACAGCTCGAATTTTTCTACCTATTTCTGTATTGCGGTCCGACAAAGTGCTTCATGACGACCCAAAAATGTTGGAGTTTTACGAACCGTCTCTGCCACATTTTCACCATTTTTAATAGTGAATTTTAGTAATTTCAATGCGTTGTTGAATCGTGTATCGTTCTATTTTTATTAATGGCGTAGTTTCTACTTGTCAAATGTCAAAAAATGACAGTTCCAAAGGTGACATCTACCGAAATAGCGGGCTAAATAAAATAACACCTCTTATTGGAAAACTCTCTAGTTCGTACCGAAGTGAAAAAGGCCAATACTAGTTTCATTTAAAATCAAGTAGGTAGCTACTGAAGATGGACACCTGAGTCCGAAATGCATTTTCGCTAAATAATTCTTTAAGCACTGCTCTTTTAAACGTGTAATAGAGCAATAAAGGTGGTTTTATTAGATCGTTTTGATCTTTAAAGGTGAAAAAGGATACTCAAACCTCAAATTTTTGTGCTTTCCATCTGTTCTTTTTCACTTTTTCTGAAGAAATTTACACTTATAGGGGAAGGTGGGTAGATATGAAACACTTTTTTTTTCAAATTAAATTTTTAGAAAAGGTAGTTATCGTACCAACGTTGAAATGTAAATCAGTTGAAAGTTTCATAAATCAGCTACATAAATGCATAAAAGTTTCTTTTAAATGTTAAGTTTTTTTCACTCTGGCTGTTGAAATACGAAACACGTAATTGTGTTTCAACTCTCCCCACCAGCGGTTTGAAATGAAATAGTATATGTGTATAGATATGAAACATATGAAATTAAAAACGAAATGCTGCAGGTGTGCTTTACGAAATGTGTTATTACTTCTTGGAATAGATGTGAGTTCATCCAACCGGACTGATTCTCCAATAAATTTTTTTTTTTTAATTTTTCAATTTTATTTATTTTTTTATACTATGCAATTAGGACAAAGTCCCTTTAAGTTTGCACAATCCAACGGTATGAAATAAACTTATAACAATATATAGAATATAAAAGAATATAAAGAGCTAATGAAGTAAAAACTTAATAAAGTACATAAGGTACCTAATATTAATGTACAACACAAATTAACTAAAGAAAACCAAAGAAAAAGCTAATGGTGTACCGGTTAATTCGTGTGGTTTTTTTTTCGAAAATTGAAGCTTTATTGTGAAAAAATGGTTACAAATTTAATATTCAAAGTATTGTCCATCGCTAGCTATAACCTTTTCCCATTTTTCTGGAAAATCCCCAAAAACCCTTTCTGAAAAATTCGGCCGGGTTCTCCGCTATCCACGAATCGATCCAATTTTTGACTTCTTCATAATTGGAGAAGTGCTGGTCAGCCAGGCCATGTTGCATTGATCGGAAGAGACAGTAATCGGATGGCGCAAGGTCTGGACTATACGGCGGGTGGGGTAGGACATCCCATTTGAGCGTTTCAAGGTAGGTTTTGACGACCAGTGCAACATGTGGCCGAGCATTGTCATGTTGCAAAATTACCTTGCTCTGCCTTTGTTCATATTCCGGCCGTTTTTCCCGCAGTGCTCGGCTCAAATGCATCAATTGTCGTCGGTAGACTGCCCCTGTGATCGTTTCATTCGGTTGCAACAGCTCATAATAGATCACACCCAGCTGGTCCCACCAAATACACAGCATAACCTTCAGGCCATGAATATTCTGAACGGCCGTCGATGATGATGCATGGCCGGGGTATCCATACGTTGCCCGACGTTTTGGATTATCGTAATGGACCCACTTTTCATCGCCAGTGACAATTCGATGCAAAAAACTTTTTCTTTTGTGCCGTTGAAGCAGTTGTTCACACGCGTTCATCGGCGTTCATCGGCGTTCGACGTCTCTTGGCTTCAATTCATACGGCACCCAATGGCCTACCTTCCGGATCATTCCCATTGCTTTTAGACGATCGGAAATGGTTTGTTGAGCGACGCCAAGTGATTTTGCAAGTTCTTCTTGCGTTTGGGATGGATCTTGGTCGAGCAGTGTCTCCAATTCGTGGTCTTCAAACTTTTTTGGCTGTCCGGGCCGTTCATCGTCCTCCAAGTCAAAATTGCCACTTTTAAACCGTGCAAACCACTTCTGGCACGTACGCTCAGCTAGAGCATGCACACCATACACTTCCACCAAAATACGATGACTTTCGGCAGCCTTTTTCTTCATATTGAAGTAATGAAGAAGTACTACCCGCAAAAACACTTTATTCGGCACAAAATTCGACATTTTCAGAGTAAAAAAAAGTATTGTTGTTTACGCTTCAGCTAAATGACACATACTGATTCTGAAACTATATGACAGTAGCTTTCCAACACATATTTGGAAAAGGAGAATCACTGGAATATAAAACAAGTTACGCCATCTGTTAGAAAACCGCACGAATTAACCGGTACCCCTTAATTAAGAGAGTAAAGAATAGTAAAATGCTGAAACAATTAAATTGTGGGACTGAGGAAACTGAGATAACTGCCCGCTTGAAACAACCGAGCGATGTTGTACTTTTTATATGATTAGGTAGAGAATTCCAAGCTTAAGCTCCATGAACTAGCTGTGACGTTTTTCTTTGGGAGATAATATGAATTGGTATATTGAAGTTATTGGTACGAGTTGATGAACTAAATTCTAGTATCAGTTAGAGGTACTCAGGAACTTTATAATGAATGATTTTAAACATAAAGATAAGTGTTCTAAGCTTATAATAGATAAAAAGAGGGCACCCAACTAAGCAACTCAAGTAGAGGTAGACATGATCGTATCTACGCAACGAATAGACGAAACGTACGCATGAATTAAATGCCACATTGAGTTTTCCCTTGAACTGTGAGTTAGTGAGTTAGCTTGGCAATATATAATATCGGAAAAAAAGAATAAAGATAATACAAGTGTTTTGACGAGCCGCAGTCGAGTTTCAAGTGGAACAAGCTTATATAACCATATATCTTATCCACAACATTACTAATATGATCATCCCAGGTAAGTGTTTTATTAAAAGTCAGACCTAAGTTCTTAACTTTGCTACAGTAAGGTATCACTACGGAATCAAGAAGGATGGGTGGAAAATAGGACGTATTAAGTTCATCCCTGTATATTATAATACAGTTCGACTTCCGGGGGTTTAAAAGAATCAAATTACTTACTGCCCAATCACTGATATTGCAAAGGTCGTCGTTAATTTTGCTTGCAGCATCTTCAATTAAACCAAGGGGAGATCCTACTACAGAGGGCAGATCGTTTATGAAGCAACTGAAAAGAAGTGGGCTTAGTACAGAGCCCTGAGGAACTCCTGATAATATCAAGAGAGAGTCCGATAATGTATTATTTACAAACACTCTTTGCGTTCGTAGATAACTGTAAATGAGTTTAGCCGCAGAGCGAGAAAAATTAAACCTAGGAATCAGTTTCGTTATTAATATGCCAAAGTCAAATGGGTCGAAGGCCTTTGAGAAGTCAAGTAAAGTAAGAAAATTAACCAGATTATTATCTATATTCTTACTAAGATCGTCGACAATTTTAACCAGTGCTGTGGTGCAGCTATGTCCTGTCCTGAACCAGATTGAAATGTGGAAAGCAGGTTTTCATTAATTAGCGTTTTCGATAATGGAGAGGGTATATGAATTCCTCTGTAGTCATTAACCGAGGAAGGTCGAGAAGTTTTAGGGATAGGATTAACCTTTACGATCTTCCAGCTCTTGGGAAACACAGACTGGTTTAGACACTTATTGTAAATGGCAGTAAGAGCCTCAATGACAAATGGCAATATGAGCTTGATAAACCTCAGCGAAATTCACAGTGTTATTTTACCATATGTGCTTTAAAGGTGGAAATCATAACTGGGGGGAATATACTAGCCGAAAGCACTTACAATGGCAGATATGGTAACTAAGACCCCTTTTTCTCCATTTGTAACCAGAAAAACTGATTTAAGTCCTTTTTCTAAGAGAACCTGAAATAAATGAAGCGGTTTACAAATCTAATTGACTTAATTCGCGAAGTTCTCCTACCAATAACTTACCTTTTGTGGTTTTTAAGCTATTTTAGCTGCAGTTTCATCCAGGTTGAAAATGCGTATTCCATCCGCAAAACAGTCCAGTCTTGAAAGCACATTCTCCAAATTTTTAAAAAAACGTGTGCACATTGTGTCTGTTGAAAGAAGTCGCCCTAGCCAGACAATAAGCTTCGATGAACGTTCCACTTATTATCGATCGGAGTTTTGTTTTTTATAGCCATTTCGTAAGCTAATTTTCGGCACTAAACTATAGACAGGCCATAAAATATTTTTGATTATCTGACTATATATTGGCTCTAGGGCCTGTTCCTGATCATGGGTAAAAATTCCTTTGTTTTGCCTATAATTGGGTGCATGCTTCGTTAGGGTACCAGCCTTTCCTTTGTTTTTTTTTACATATCGTAATAGAGTGCAAAAACGTAGCTCGGAATAAGAGGCGGCTTGCCTAATGATTTAACCAATTCTAATTGCTTCCAGGACTTTTTTTATTACTTCCGAGGAATTTGTAATTTGTAGCAATGCAATTTGTAATTTGAAGCAATGTATTATTTCAACCCACCCCAGACTGTTTCATTTCTACCCACCAGCACGTTTCCAATTTATTTAACTTTTTTTTAATTAAATTAATCAAAATATTCAAAATCGTGTATTCTCAATTGAAATTAGACACTTTATTCCTTAGTTTAAGCTGAATAGATCCTTAAATTTTAACTTACCAATCGACTGATAACAGAATTTTCAAAGCCTTAAAAAAACTTTTGATGTAAAAATAAATAAACTATCCACCAACATGTCTTTCACTTTGCGCAGTCTGTCGACTAATGAAATAAAATAACCCTTGTGAAAAAAGGTTTCGTTCAATTTCAATAATTTCCCTTGCTTTGTTTGTCGTAAGAAATTACTGGCCTGGTTCATATTTTACTGGACGTTTCATCTCTAACCATCTCCCCTACCCTAGATGACTTCCCGTATGTCGTACAGAAAAAATGATTATAACCAATTTAATAGGATTTCATATTCTGAAGAAATTTTCAATACATTAAAATCGTATAGGACTGATCTTTTTCACAGGATACGTAAAAATCCTACATTTTTATATGGCAACAGCAAGAAGGCTTGCCCGATTTAATCCATTTTTGAAATTATATTTACTATTTTTATGAAAACAATATGTAGAAAATTTCTGCTTTTCACGTTGACGCGTTCTCAGGTAGTGTCCAAATATGTAGTTAAAATCGAAATTTTTGTATGGCAATCCTACGAAGGAGTTACCCGATTTGTCCCATTTTTTAACCTAATTTTACTTGGAAAGGTCATATACATAATTTCAGCTCTCTAGCGTTTTCGAGTTAACGTGAGGACAGACGGACGGATATGCAAAAATCGAAGTAACTTTTAATTGTATGCATGTGTGTCTAATCCATTTTGCTCTACCTGCATTATTTCTGTGCGTTACAAACGGAATTAGAAACTTAATATACCTTTTAGATTTCATCTAGGATATAAAAATCGGAAGAAATCAATATGTTTATCAAACTTTTAAACTGGTTTTGATGTTGCAACTTAACACTACACATTTCATCATGTTCCTCCGTCCGAATTTTCTAAAACAATATTGCTCTCTAAAAATGCCCTACAAGCTTAATTTATTTCACAATATCCAATAAAATTCTTAGTTCACTCAAGATCAAACTCCCCAATGTGATGATGGCTGGATCATCTGATTGCACAAGTAGACAAGTGACACTTTTAATATGAAAAAAGTAAAAAAAACCTTGAACAGAATGGTGAATTTGAAGACAATTATTTCACAGCATATATTTTTAGGTGTTGCTCCACCTCTGTAGGATAATCAGAGCTCAGAAGTCGTAAGAATGAGAGTAGCGGACACGATAACTGACCATAGGAAGGGAAAACGGATTTGCTCTTCGTAATGATACCATTTTTGGCTCAGGCACAGTTCCACTTACAGCGGTACTTTCAATATATTTTATAAGTAAGAAAAAGACATTTACATCAGCTCCATCCTAAATTATTCTGGAGAGGAATGCAAATCCATTCCGTAACAAATTTCGTGCGTGATCAGCTTTTAGAAATAGGAAAACTCAACAATCCAAAGGCCTGCAGTTCTTAGGACTTCAAATTCAAATAAAATTAATGAACGTAACATTCTACTTGCCTAATAGCTTTCCAATTTAAATCTACAGCAACTAATTTATTGAAATAACTTTTGTGTAGTAATGAAATCATAATAAGTTCGTTCCTTTGTAATTTTTTCTTATTATATCACTGGCACAATACTTAAATACAGTACAAAATTCACACAAAAAATGCATCGACACTTTATATAAGCGAACTCAACTTATCTCGACAATTATCGCCATGAACGTTGTTCCTCTACTTTCCAAAAATCTACCAAGAAGTTCATTATATGCGAAATTTTAAGTTGATTTTGAATGACAAAAAACCTGTCTGCCAGCCACTAACATCTGTTTTCATGGTAATATGTGCAATAAGAAGAAAAATATTGCAAGGTTAAGGGTGACATAAAATAAAAATGGTTAAAGAAAAGCAGTTAGCACTTATCCAAAACCAGATATAAAATCATAATATATTGCTTTTTGAATTGGATTACGAGTCGTTAAAATGCAAAATTCGTCTTGTCCCCATTAAGTCATTTTATGTAAAAAAAACGAAAAACTGCATCATGGTGATTAAGTAGGTACAGTTGCGTAAAAGATTTTTGTTAGGCTGATTAAGGATTATAAAAATATGAGAAAAATTTTGTTCAATAATTGAAGGTAAAAAACAGAAATTTTTGAATTGAGAAGAACAGTTTTGTTGCTAAAATTTGGATAATACAAGTTTTGGAAACAAATATCAGTAGTAAACTATGTAAGAGCATCAGCAATCCAACGTGCAAAAATTATTTACACAGTAATTATTTATTTATTATGGTTATTCCCAAAATACTACGAAAGTGTATTGATAGTAGTCCAAGTGTAGTATAATAACCCATGGTAGCGTGTTAGATATTTACTCCAATTAATATCTAACAGTACTGGATTTGGGAAATTTTTGAAAGAAGCTCCCCCTCTAATAATAATATTTTTTGGGACAAATTTTCTAACAGTACCTGGGTATACATACTAGGCACCATATTCATATGATAGATGACCTATTATATACTGCATACCCTGGAACTAGAACCAAAATTTTTAAAAACAATTTGAATTCAAAACAATAAAGATTATTAAATAAAAAGAATTTAAAATTCAAACAAAAATTAAGATCTATTATAGATTTTAATTGTCGTTTGAGTCTCCAAATGCTTTCAAATAAAAGGAAAGTGATAAATCGTATCATTACAAATGCAGTTTATTTTATTAATACAAAAAATATAAATTAAACATTTTCTTATGTTTGAGATTAGTTTTTTAATTTTGACCGCTTTTCAATATGAATGTTCCCGACTAAAACTACTAAAATTTGAGACGGTTTCAAAATAACTCTGGGTAGGATTTCTGGCATACTGCAGTTCAGGCTGAAAGGATTTTGCCGATTTTTTAGCCGGATTCAAAGGCTTTAACTCCGGGTAAAATGGCTAAATTTAGCTGGCATAAAAATATCTTTCTAGTAACTCTGTACTTGTGCCTACTGTTTTATATTCTGTCTACATTTCAGATAGAATTGGTGGATGATGAGGAGCATAGGGTTGCCAACCACCTTAGTATATTTATACAATTTTTGACTTCGTTTCATATATGATACAAAGGTACAGTTTGAGAATTAGAGGAATTCTTATTTAAGGGGGTGTCCTGAATTAGAATGCTCTAAACCAGGGATTCCCAAAGTGGTCGATATCGGTTTCCCAGGGGTCGACATAAACGAAAACTGATTTTGGGGGTCGACGAGGTCTAAAAATCGACCCTTATTAATTAACACAAGCTCTTATTTGAAACCTTCAAGATACTGTATAAGTTGTGTTACGTCTACCAACTTGTTATAAGATTGACTAATATTTTAGTAAGAAGTATCATTGTTGTACTTTTAAGAAACTCAACAAGTCTATAAGCATGCACAAGTTCGTACTAGATGAAAGACTGGGCAAGTCAATAAGCGTGAACAAGTTCGTGCATGATAATGTGTTTGGGCGTACAAGTCTTTCAGGCACTTTTGACTTGCTCTGTATTTGACGCGTATACGCGATTTAATACTAACGAAATCATGATCAAGTTGAAGTCCAAAAATGCTACTGATATTTTACTAAATAACAAGCTTGCACTTAGGTTGAAAGTTCATTTGCGTTTTGAAATTCGTTGGAGCTTGAATGATAATATACTCATCTACTACTGCGTAATTACAGACAGCATTTAGTAGCAAAAAACTAGAGTCCCAGATTGTATCAGTCTTTACAAATATGTTATAAATGCTGTCAACAAGATTCGAAGCAATTATTTGAACTATCGGTTATTTTCTCAGCTATGTGAGGAAAACGACGAAATCTTTACTCGGTTACTTCTGCACACTGAATTTCGCAGGCTATCAAGAGGTTCTTGCTTAGCAAGATTTTCAGCTCTTTTTGAATTTGTTTTGAAGTTTTTATCAGAAAAAGATCCGAATTTGAAAGAAAATCTGAAACTTTGTAAAACAGATTGGTATTTTAAACAAAGTTATATTGCAGCTGCAGGGTGACGATTTCAGCTTGATTAAAACAAAATCAATAATATCGGCCTTTGTGGGTAAACTCAACAAAATTTAAGCAGAAATATTCACAGTTTCCGCATTTATGAAAATTACCAGAAATGCTTCAAGACGATGTTATTTTATCATATGTCACTCACTTGGACGCATTACACAAGGATTTCACTAGGAAGTTTGAGGATCTCTTAAATTTACAGATTCCTCAATGGATAATAAATCCGTACAATATCACAGCCATAGAAGAAGCAAATGTGATAATGCAAGAAGAGTTGATTACCATCAGCACAGACGAGGAGCTTAAGCAAAAGTTCAAGCAGAAGTTCTTGTTGCAACGCAACAATGAAGCACAGTACCCTGCATTGTGAACATTGCTGAAAAATAAAAATACCTTTTCGCTTTCCATCATCATACCTAGTCGAAAAAGGCTTCAGCGTGTGGTTACATACATTTTGACAAAACAAAGAAACCTTTTGAAAATCAACGAACGCGGAGATTTAAGACTGTAACTCACCAATATTGAACCGGATTTAGATAGATTGGTAGAAAGTCACCAGGTTCATCCATCACACAGAATTTCTTATTTTTTTATCTTTACTTTGGGATTTTAATGTTTTTTTCAAAAAATAATTACCTACTTAATTATTTTCACGTAATTTGTATTAATAATTATTAATTACACTTGATATTTACTGAATTTTATGACTATTTATTTTGTTAAATTTTGATGAGAAAATGATGTCAAGTTTACTCACTTACTTTTTAAATTTGTAAGTATTTTGTATCAATAGGAAAAAGACCTAAAGATAGGAGTTTTAAGTAATTTGGTAATTTGGGGTCTGAGGTATCAATTCATTTTGGGAAAGGGGTCTCTTGCCATAATAGTTTGGGAATCCGTGCTCTAAACTCTCGTTTTTTTGTGATTATCTTTTTTAGAAGGGAAAGAAAGAAATGAGGGTATTGAATTTTCAGTATGGTTTTATACATATTTAATGAATAAAAAAAAATATTTTTACATTAAAAAAAATAAAGAAAACTGATTTCTAAGCTGATTTCATGGGCGTCATGTCACTGTATTCTTCAATTGGCGGGAACGAGTTACTTCGTAATTTTTTACTGTAACAAAAAACCAAAACAAGATTAAATTTAACATAAATTTTTCTTCTGTGTGAACTAAAAACAGGCAGAAAAAAATTTGAAATAAAAAGGTTGGGCGGGTTTAAAAAAAAAAACAATGTGTTTTTGAAAAAAAAACAATGTGTTTTTGAAAAAAAAAATTAACTTTAACAATTATTTAAAAAAACCTTTATGACGAATATTTTTAGTTCACTTAGAAGAGAATGTAATACTGAATAATAAAAAACTTTGGTTCAATTAAATACTTAGGTCGTTCAGATTTTAAGCTATCATGCCCGCTAATTTAGAAAAATCGTGAAAATAAAAAGCCTTTCAAAGTTTTCAGTAGGAAAAAATATGAATTTTTAGTTACTTATGCTGATAATCTGCTAATCGGTTATTCCTGGTCCATATAACAATCCTTCTTCTTCTTCAACTGAATACAACCATGGATTATAACTACTGTATTGAACGACAGCCCATTTCCCAACCTTTTCCAGGAATAGAATTTTAAATAGAAAGTCGGAGTGGCGAGCGCTCGCACACGTTGAGCAGGTCGACGCTCGTCTGCTTCTGTCTATATATTCTGGGAAATATTTCGAATTGGCCTATGTTACTTTATACACATATTCTTACATAGTTTATCTATCGACTTAAACAATAAAAAAAAGCGTTTTTTTTTTATTTTAAATCAGGACACCTCCTTAATTAGTTTACAGAGGCTTACAGACTTAAATTTAATGGACAGTAATCCAGCCCAAAGTTAATTTAATAATAAGTTAAGAAGCAGGCGAGATTTACGAGTCTTTTACAGTTAAAATGTACACGACAAGAAAAGGAAGAAAGAAAGAAAAAAAAGCAAACAAACAAATCAAACTCTCTTTAAAACTTTTATGAATAAAGAAAAAAAAAGTGAAAGCGCAGATTACATGCAACAAAAGAAGAATGGCAAATGTTTCATTTGCTTAAATAAATAAAGAATCGCCAACGAGGTAAGAACTAAAGGAGATGCAATTGAGAAAATATCGCGTACCCAATTCTAACACAATGACTGATATTGTTTGTACATAAGCGCCGTAAAATTTGTACACCTGTACACAATTGTACAACCTATGCGCAATTTTAATCGCTTTTATTTTCATATACTCAAAAGTCTTTACTGAATTTGCAAACGTGAACGTAAAAAAGTTAATAATTTTGAAGAAAAGTTCAGTGGTAAAAAGTTTGTGAGTAATATTTGCTTCGTGGCCCCTACGGTTATTTCACGGGTTTTCCTGCGTCAATGCACTAAGCCCAAAACCATCCAAACCTAAGTATGGATTTGACAGCGAAGACCAAAAATGGCGGAGTGAAACATACACAAATGCAGGGCAATTTTGGGTACGCTCATGTACACGGACAAAACCCTCAAGAATACTTCCAAAACCCTCGAGAATACTTCGCAAGCCATGAAACAGACTACCTCCCTACCACATGCGAGGCCTGATGTAGTCCTTACATTATAAAATATTTGCCGTTCTCTTATGTAAAACTGACAAAAGTTTGATTTGAATAGCTCCCCCGCTCTAAACTACTAATCATACAGAAAAATGGTGTTCTGATAATCTTGTGCTTGCTTTCTTATCTTCCGAACCGTAAAAAAATTTTCATACCTTTCTAACAAAATTATTTAAAAAAATTAATCTTAACTAAATGGACTACGATTTCTCAAACAAAAATTCTCAGCTGAGTAATCATTGTAATGTCGCTGTGCCGTGATGGCATGCCGTGGGCTGATGATATCGAATGTAGCTGCCTACAGATTCGGACTACGGCTGCACATACACACATGCAATTATCACTCAGCTGAGAGGTATTGAGCGTAAAATGGTAAGGTTAGTTTGTAATCAAAACTATTTAATTATTTTGTTAAGTAAGGTATATAGTAAGTGTAGCCTTTGAGAAGGTAAGGAACCAAGCTGTAAATTACTAGAAGACTATTTTCCTGTATGGATAGTAGTTTAGGCTCTATGGCATATATAAAGCCAATGTTTAGCACTTTTCCATAAGTATCAATATAGATCATTTTAGAAAACGGACTAAGCACCCACACATATAAATTTCTGTTTCATGGCTTGGGAAGTATTCTCGAGGGTTTTGATACTTCCAAAACCCTCGAGAATACTTCCCAAGCCATGAAACAGAAACCTATATGTGTGCGTTCGGAGTCCGTTCTCTAAAATGTTCTATATTGATGCTTATGGAAAAGTACCAAACATTGATTTTATAAATGCTATAGAGCCCAAACTACTATCCATACAGAAAAATAGTCTTCTAGTAATTTACAGCTTGGTTCCTTACCTTCCCAAAGACTACACTTCCTATATGCCTTACTTAACAAAATAATAAAATAGTTTTGATTACAAAGTAACCTTACCATTTTACGCTCAATACCTCTCAGCAAAGTGATAATTGCATGTGTGTATGTGCAGCCGGAGTCCGAATCTGTAGGCAGCTACATTCGATATCATCAGCCCACGGTATGCCATGACGGCACAGCGACATTACAATGATTACTCAGCTGAGAATTTTTGTTTGAGAAATCGT
Source organism: Dioctria rufipes (assembly GCA_963924295.1). Classification (NCBI taxonomy): domain Eukaryota; kingdom Metazoa; phylum Arthropoda; class Insecta; order Diptera; family Asilidae; genus Dioctria; species Dioctria rufipes. Next base: position 324,699,840 of record OZ002740.1, on the reverse strand, counting down.
AGTCATTTGGCTAGGATAAAATTATTTAAATAATTTTGTTAGGAAAGGTATGCAAATTTTATTACAGTTTGGAAAATAAGAAAGCAAGCTTAAGATTATCAGAACACCATTTTTCGGTGTGAATAGTAGTTTAGGGCGGAGGAGCTATTCAAATCAAACTTTTGTCAGTTTTACATAAGAACACTGCAAATATTTTAGAATGTAAGGACTACGTTGGGCCTCGCATGTGGTAGGGAGGGAGTCTCTTTCATGGCTTGTGAAGTATTCTCGAGGGTTTTGATACTTCCCAAGCCATGAAACAGAAATTTATATGTGTGGGTGCTTAGTCCGTTTTCTAAAATGTTCTATATTGATACTTATGGAAAAGTGCTAAACATTGGCTTTATATATGCCATAGAGCCTAAACTACTATCCATACAGGAAAATAGTCTTCTAGTAATTCACAGCTTGGTTCCTTACCTTCTCAAAGGCTACACTTACTATATACCTTACTTAACAAAATAATTAAATAGTTTTGATTACAAACTAACCTTACCATTTTACGCTCAATACCTCTTAGCTGAGTGATATTTGCATGTGTGTATGTGCAGCCGTAGTCCGAATCTGTAGGCAGCTACATTCGATATCATCAGCCCACGGCATGCCATGACGGCACAGCGACATTACAATGATTACTCAGCTGAGAATTTTTGTTTGAGGAATCGTAGTCATTTGGTTCAGATAAATTTTTTTAAATAATTTTGTTAGGAAAGGTATGAAAATTTTTTTCGGTTCGGAAGATAAGAAAGCAAGCTTAAGATTATCAGAACACCATTTTTCTGTATGAATAGTAGTTTAGAGCGGAGGAGCTATTCAAATCAAACTTTTGTCTGTTTTACATAAGAATACTGCAAATATTTTAGAATGTAAGGACTCCGTTAGGCCTCGCATGTGGTAGGGAGGGAGCTGTTTCATGGCTTGTGAAGTATTCTCGAGGGTTTTGGGTACGCTCATGTACACGGATCGTACATATGATTGCATCTCCTTTAGTTATTACCTCGTTGAGAATGGCGTAGTTTTCACATTTTACTCTCATAAATTGTTCCCGCGCTTTTGTGAAAACCGGTTTTCATGAAATATTTACAATGTTTGGTCATATGTTGTTGCTGTAATGGCCATATGTTGTTGTTGTTGTAATCGTATGATATTTGAAATGTACGTGCTTCTGTTTACATTTCTTTTGCTCTAAAGAGATTAAGTGGGAGAAACTCATGCTGGATTCTCTGATATTTTCGGGAAAAATGAGAATTTTATTTGCGAGGAACTTTACATCTCCTTTCAGCATCTTGGCCAAAGCAAAATTCATCTTTTTCTTAAAAATGGGATGAGGTAGTTTAGACGGTGTAGTTTTTGCGCGCCGCGCATGCAAATGGTGGGAGAGGGAGATGAGCGGTGATGGGGGAGGTCGCGCACAGAACAGCGACTGAGCATCGCGCACGAACATGAAGTTTTTATCAATTTCTCTTTCACTTGTTTTCTATGCATACGGGGAAGTTCAGAAAAATTGCTATTTTCAGCAATTCCTCTTTCACTTGTTTTTGCATTCAGCTGATCATTCAATGACCCATTGTCGGTGCAAAATATTGTGTGCAATTGATGAGTTTAATTCGGGATGTTCATTTATTGCAGTGTGGACCATTGATGTGAAAATATTATGTGTGATTGTTGTGTTTTGTGATTTTAATTCGGTATTTGAATTTGTGAAAGCTTACACCATTGACAGTGAAAATATTGTTTGAATTTCTTGTTTTTAAATTAAGATTTTTTTTTTTAAGTATTGCGTGAAGAATATATAATGAGCGTAAGGTGGAACCGTCAATTAGTAGAAAAACTGTTGTTATGTTATCAAGACTTTGAAAACTTGTATAACACTAAACACAAAGACTACATAAAAAGAGACAAGAGAGAAAAATCCCTTGAAGTAATTTGCAGTGAGCTGCAAAAAAGCAATAGCGCAATTACGGTGCACCACGTACGCAATAAAATCCAAGTATTACGCGGACAGTATGCGAAATAGATGAGATTAATGGCTGCATCTAAAAAGAGTGGAACAGGAATCGAAGATATGTATTTACCAAAATTGTGGTGTTTTGACCAGATGGATTTTCTGAAGAATCATTGTACTACAAAGGAATTTACAACAATAGACACGGTATGTTTACGTATTTTCTTTATAAAACAAGTTCTTTTTTCATTTATTTTTAATTGAATTAGATATAACTGTTAAATACATATATTTCTTGCAGCTTTTTATAGATCCTGATGACGTTGATGAAGTTCCAGAAGAAGACGAAATTGGCGGGAACGACCCGAGCACTTCATTTGCTTCTCCACCGCCGTGGGTAAGTTGAGAAATTTTAAAATTTTCTAAACAATAGAAGAATATTTGTTATAGAACCCAACTTTCGCTGTTACAATGTTAGGTGCACCGGGTGTTAATTATACAATTGGTTCTTAATGATTAAATCCAAAAATTGCTTAGAAAACTAACTAACCAACTAACTAACTAAGAGCACGCGTTGACAGGTTTCATATGTACGCTTGTTGTATAAGTTGAAATTTAAAGTACATTCACATGTCATCCCACTGAATTTTTCCTTCATTGTGAAAGTATTCCGCAAATTGTTTCCTAATTGTTTCTGCAAGGTGTCTAGAAGAGGTGGCCTGCTCTTGAGGTTCTTGCCGATTTTGCTCATCTGCATCCGTCGCTATTATTGTTTTCAAAGTAATCTCTTGAATTGTGGGTTATCAAAAAATTAGCATGCTTTTGTAACACTTTCCACATTATGAACCCGCAAATTTATTGAATTTTGTAAAACACGAAATCTGTTAGATAGGAGACCAAAGGCACGCTCTATATTTTGTCTAGCGCGGCTAATTCGAGTATTAATCGTTTGCTTTACATCTTCTTTGCTTTTATATGGATAGGGTTTTATTATATGTTTTTGCAGGGGAAAAGCGTCATCTCCAATAATTACATATGGCAGCAGCCGATTGTTCCCGATTACTTTCTCCGCTGGAAAATATTGTTCGCCGTTATGGATTACAAGTTTTATCTTACTTTGAAATAAAACACCAGCATCGTTAGTGCGACCGTTGTATCCAATATCCACATAAGTAATCTTACAACTTGCATCGCATAATGCCAATAAAATAATACTGTCTGTTCCTTTATATTTGTGATAAATTGCACCATCCTTTTGAAGCGATCTGAATGCTATGTGTTTTCCATCCAAAGCACCCAAGAAATGAGGGAATTGCGAGCGCACGGCAAACTCTTCAGAAATTTTCTCCCACTCAGCAATGGATGAGAAAAACTGAAAAGATTTGTACAAATTATCTGAACAATTAAAAAACATTGATATTTTAAAATTTCTATTTACAGGCCAAACGATGCAGCAAAATGGATATGCGGGCACAGATTACAGCCACACTGCAATGTACTGAGGAGCTACTTAAAAGAAAACAAGTAAAAAAGCTAGAATTGGTCTAAGACCAATTCTTATGATACCCTAGATGAATGCCCGTACTGAATTTCGTATGGTCACCGATCTATTCAAGTTTGATTTTGAAAAAAATGATTATAACCAATTTTATAGGATTTCGTATTCTGCAGAAGTTTTTAGTACAATGAAAATGTCTTGGACTGATCGTTTTGAAAGTATACGTAAAAAACCTAAATTTTTATATGGCAACACCAAGAAGGAGTTACCCGATCTAGTCCATTTTTGACATTTTATTTGCTTATGTAGTAAAAGCATCACATACGAAATTTCAGCTCTCCACGTCTGTCGACGCATTCTCAGGCAGTGTCCAAATATATAGCGGAAAACGAAATTTTTATATGGCAACCCCATGAAGGAGTTGCCCGATTTGTCTCATTTTCGAACTTAATTTTACTTTTTTTTTTAAGTCCGTGTACAAAATTTCAGCTATCTAAGTATACGCGCTCTCGAGTTATCGTGCGCACAGACGGACGAACGGACGGACGGACATGTAAAAATCAAAATAACTTTTAATATTATGAATAGTTGTCCAATCCATTTTGCTCTACCATCAATATTTCGAGGTGTTACAAACGAAATGACAAACTTAGTATACCCCTATGATTTCATCTAGGGAATAAAAACAGAAAAGAGCGGAGAGATGATTGGGTCAACAATTTTGTTGTATCTCAACTTGAACTAATTACCGACCCAGTCATTCACAGCAACACGGTATAGGCGATTCAATCCGCTTTGAGAAAAGGGATTGAGGACAATAGAAAGCTCCGAAATGCAAATTCTCACAGGTCACATGTTAAAAGTGCACCAAGGCCAGGTAAAAACGCGTCTCACACGAAAGAGATCAGCAAATTTTATCTGGCGGTTCAACACAAGCAAAAGCGATCAAGATTTTATCGGTTCAGGTAATTCAGTCCGAAATCGGAAATGCCGCTGCTCATATCTTTGTACTCAGAAAAACGTATGGAAAATGACAGAGATATCGAAGAAGTTGCTGAATATCATTCCAAGGAACCATCACAATAAAAAAAGCAAAAAAAGGATATATTACAATTGTCTCTAGCTGGAATATTTGACCAATAAAACTTATTTACTTTTTTCCTAAATTACCTTTAAATAATTTTCCTTAAAGTTTTGCCACAATATTTCACAAATAATTGGGATGTTAATGCTCAAAAAGGCTTTTGATAACCTAGTTTGAAACTGCATATTTTGGTAAGATTCGCGAGTTGCCAGAAATCTAAGAGTAATTGCCAAACGTTCTGCAGGTTCAACGGAATCCCTCATTATTGTATTTTGATGTTTTAAATCCTTTTCAACACTTGATAGTAGCCTTTTGAAAGTATCTTCATTCATGCGCAAATAATTTCGGTAAGCATCCGCGTCCTCTGCTCTTAATTCGCGAGTTAAAAATTGAAATAAACCACTGATATTTCTACGCTTTTTTCCACTGTTGTACCCAACATTTTCTATTCCTTTTTGTTCCTGCAAGTTGGAGAAGTCCAGAGGCAGCGCTTAGTAAGCCCGTAACAATTAAATTAGCATCAGTATCGCTGCTTGAGTTAGCATTTAAATCAAGGCCGGCATTTTCTAAACTCAAAACCATTTCCATATCTTCTTCACTGCTAGAACTCGTATTCATGTCTAAAATTGAAATAATATTTTTATAATTTGAGTTTTGAATGCTATTATTATATGTTAATAAACATATCTATCAAAATGCGTAAGATATTTACTAAAAATATTACCAGTCCAAATAACTTTCAGCATAGATGGCATAAGAACTAGATGTCGCATAGCATACAGTAGAAAAGTATACATATTTTAAATGGCTGGTCCATTCCGGAATAGACCACAACATGTTTCTAAGGCACCGAGAACAAATGTTCCGTTTAACATCAGTTTTGTATACATTTGGTCGACTCCCTCAACGTAATAGATGCGGGAAAATATGAATCACTCGACGTATCTATCATCATTTCTCTTTTCATGTTGCTGTACTGATCAAACTAAAGGAATGATGCACAGCACAACATATTACATATTCGGTGCGGTAAGAGGGACGTATATTACTTCTTTCTTGTCTCGTTTTTGGAAATACTTTTTATTTTGCTGTATTTATTAGGAGTTGATTTGATTTAAAAGAAACAACAACTTTATTAAATTCATTTGTACCTGAGAACAATTTTTGTAATAGTATTGTATGACGGTTTTGCACCAACTAAATATTCTCCTATCGAACTTAACACTTTTCATAGAAATTTACAATTCGCCCTGTCTGTGACAAACTTATAACATGCAAAGTCTAGACACGTAGAACAAAAATATGCAACGCTTTTCGTGAACAAAGGGTAAGCCAGCAATGCCTCGCTCCATACAAAATCACCACAATTTTTTCTTAGAAATTTACTGGAAATTTATTCCTTTGAATTTTCATGCTTTGGCCGAGAACTCTAAGGCCGGGCGCCCACTGGAGTGGTGTGTGAGCAATGTGGCAGTGGCGTGGCGATTAAATGGTAAGTGAAAAAATTTAGTCCCGTAAAAACAAATAGAATAGCGCACATTGAAATAGAGTGGCGATGGCGTGGCATTTGACAAGTAGCGTGGCACCACTTGATTGCCACTAGTCTCCGACAAGTTTAATTTTCGAGTGGTAAGTGGCAGTGGATGCCACTTCTCCTTAGTTATTACTGTTGATGTTGAATTACTTAATCGATACGCTGCTTGCCATTTTGATGCGCGCTTAATAATATTAATACCAATCCGCCACCATTCTACTGCCACACCATTTTATTGCCACATCGCACGCCAAAACCACGCCACTGCCACAATGTTCACACACCACTCCAGTGGGCGCCCGGCCTAATATAAAATCAATGATGCCTCGAGCTGATGGAAGGAAGGCCACAATTTTTTCTTAGAAATTGAATGGAAAATTCTTTCCTAGAATTTATACACACTTTTGGAGGGCGACAACATTTGCTATGAGCGTAGACGCGTAGCCAAGTAATAAGCAAAAAATATTCTAGTAAATTTCTAAGAAAAAATTGCGGCCTTCCCTACATCAGGTCGAGGCATTGTTAATTTTATATTGGAGCGAGGCACTACTCTGCATGTTATGCTTTGCCTGTGGTCCTGTCCTTTGCAGACTTCTTGTATACATTTGCACCCAAATAAAATATGGTTCATTTTCGTACACAAACTTTGCGATACCTTTCCTTTACTTCTCTATTCGTAGATTACGCTCGTCAAAAGTCACCACAGCGACCGATGACAAATCTATTCTATTGAATGAGGATCGCTGTGAGTGCGTTAACGCGCCACCCACCGCACCGAAAATGTTGTGTTGTGCATCATTCCTTTAGTTTGATCAGTTCAGTACAGCAACATGAAAAGAGCAATGATGAGAGATACGTCGAGTGATTCATATTTTCCCGCATCTATCACGTTGAGGGAGTCGACCAAATGTATACAAAACTGATGTTAAAGGAATATTTGTTCTCAGCACCTCTGAAACATGTTGTGGTCTATTCCGGAATGGACCAGCGATTTAAAATCTGTATACTTTTCTCTGGTACTGTATGCGACATCTAGTTCTTATGCCATCTATGCTTTCAGTTAACGTGAACGCCACCCAGAGAAGAATGTCATAACGACGAAATAAGCGATTAAACAACTGCTCTTGTTTTCGTGCGTGCCGTGCAAAAACTATACCGTGTTAACGCACAGCAAGTTTTTCCCTTCTTGAACAAAAGAGAATAAATCAAGCGACGCAAAAACTACACCGTCTAAACCAGCCCGATTTCATAAGATTTTGTCGTTCGGATAATCCTACGTTCTCTAGATTTTTGTTTTTAACTCGTTGTCTCAGTTGCACTAGAATAGTGCATAGCCAAGTTCTTTTCCCCCTTTCATGCAAAAGACGAAAGTATATGAAATTACTTGTTTCATTCTAAAAAACACGAAAAATTTCCAATTTTGCTCTACTGCTTACTATTTTCTTATCAAGTAATCTTTGCTTCGTTAAAATTCATCGAAAGTATCACATAAAGCCAATCAAGAAAAGAAAAACTCGATGAAAAGGGAGGAAGTAAAGACGAGAAGGAGATATTAAGAGTTCTGTTTGATTCTGGACTAGAGTCGGGACGAAGAAGCTCAGCTCCTGTGGCTGAAGCAAAAAATATTGAAAAGGAGAAGCTGAGTTCCATTTGGCTGAAATAAAAGATTTGAAAATTAGAAGTTGAGTTTCTGCCGGAATAAGAATTGGAGGGTTAAGAAAAAAAAAGCAGCTGAGCTCCTGTTGGCAAGAGATTAAAAAAAAAACATATTCGAAAAAGCAGCAGCGGAGTTCTGCCTGGCTGAATTTGGAGAAATTAAAAGAAGCAGCCGAGATTTGCAAAATTAGAACTTGAGATCCACATCTATAACTACATAAAAAATATATATTTCGAACCTGGAGGAATGACTTCTTATAACTGAGTATAAAAACTACGAAATTGGAGCAACGGAAATTATTCGAGATAGGTAAGTCAAATAAATTTGTATATTTGGTCAATTTTTTATAGTTAGGGTGCGGTCGCAGAAATTGTTAAGCCAGGTATTTTTTGTATATAAAAAAAAAAAAAAAAACAAAAAGGAAAAATATATCAGTGAAGAAGTAGGGTTATATTAAAGAAATAATTCTAGGCTATTAATTATATTTAATCATATTAAAATATACATTAATTTGATATTGAGTTACATTTGGGGGCTCAACCGGGCCCATTTTTTTTTTTAGATCCATGTCAATTAAAAAAAAACACATTCTGTGATTTGTATTTTAAGTTAATGTTAAATTGTTTTAAGTGTATTACTTTCAAGAATCAGAGAACGAATTGTATGAAACAGCGGGAATATACAATATCCGACGGATAGTAATGTGCAGTGGGTTACGAAAAGAATGTATTTTAAGCATATAGGTATCTTATTAACTTAAAAATAAATAAAAAATAAAATATTATTATAAGTATCTAGGCTGGGGCGGTGGGGTCTGTTCGCCCCGGGCGGCATTTTTTATATTTCTGTCTGTTGTAATCCAAAGAATCATTTATTATAATAAGTATTTAATTTAATAAAAATGCGTCTGACCCCGTCAATCCTTATCGACGTTGAGATTTTTAAGCTTAATTATGTATGTAAGCAAACATCAGCAGGTAATACCTTTTTTAGCGCCATTGTTGTTATTGTAAATAGAGCCGCCATCGACCATGGACATCGCCAATATGGAAGAGGAACACGTTTGTTATCTCATGGTGGTTGAAGCAAAGTTAACTTAAGAACAAGTTAGGAAGTAAGAAGAGATTTCCACTAGATTGCTTTTAAAAAAAATGTTGTTATAAGCATACAATTTCTTAGAATTTGGAGACTTTATATACATGCAATAAATCCATTTATTTATAGTTATATTTACCCTCCCCCTTCTTTGTTTGTGATGTATGTATGCCCAAAAGCTGTCATTTTGACTACTTGGGTAATTTAAATTAATTAAATGAATTTTATTATTGAATTTCGTAAATTTTTTATATGACTAGTCCACCCCTGTATTACAATTTAATGAGCAATAAACATTCATTTCTTCTTTGCCATAGCCCACCCGCTTAAGTTTTTCGGCAGATTTTACGGGTGAGAGGTGTTCGAGGATAGGAAAAATTCCGTGCTACCAAGTTTCGATCGGGAGTACGGGCAACATATCAATACTACAATTAGCTCCGGCCATTTTGAAATTACGAAATTTCTGAAATTTCTGATCTGATGGCCGTACAGATGTTTACCTGCGATTTGAGGTGATAATATAATAATTTAATAATCATTACGTGTTGTGAATTTGTGATACAGTTATAGTTTATGTCAAAAACTGTAAATAATTGAACACGAACACAATTAATTCCGGTGATCATATAAGGAACTACGCGGAACAACATTATTGAGCTGGCACGTCTCAGAACAATGGGAGGAAATTCCTTCCTTCCCTAAAAACTTCACGTGTGGGAAAGCCCTTAGTAAATTACAGAAAATATTTCGACAGATTTTTCATTTACTTTGGTGGTCGACTGGAGTTATTTTCAGTCATATTTTGCAAATTTTTTTTTTTTTAATTTCATTTTATTTATTTTTTTTTTTGTTTGGAAAATTTGATAATTTTTTTTTTTTCAAAATTTTCATAGATTCTATAACTGGTCGAGGTGTTAAGTGCAGTGTTGAAAATCGTTATAACACAAGAGGAGATGCGGTGAATGTTGTAAAAAAACCTTTATTAATTGCTTTGACATCTGAGGAAGAAAATATTAAAACGAGATCAGACGCTGGAATATTACTCATCTCAATGCAATCTTTCTCTTTTCTGTGCTACCTCCACTTATTGGAATCCGACCTTTTGGAATTTAATGACGCGCAACAATACCTGCAAACAAAAGATTAAATATCTATCAATGTAATTTAAAACTGAATTCTTTACAAATGTATTTCATTGGACCAAGGGACACCCTAGTGCAAAAAGCAGTTCAGTTACAACAGGAGATATCCACTGAACGTCAAGTTAGAAGGAAAAAAATTATGAGAAGTGAAAGTTCGCGAGACGTGAGCCTATCTTTAGAAGAAGAAATACGAAGAGAAATATTTTTGTCATTGGAAAGAGTTATTCAGGAAATAAAAGTACTGCGATTTGTGCAACTGCAGCGAAGTATTCGCGCCCAATGCCATTTAATCTTTTAAATGAATATTTTAAATATCAAGTAAATAACTTTGTTGACATTAACGAGGAACAGTTTAATATTGAAAGGAAAAGCATCCAGAATATTATGTCTCTACCTGAAGTATAAGAGCAAGTCAAAGTTTCGAATAACAGGAAAGGGCCTCTTGAACTTTTAATCTTTATCCAAAAAATAGGTTGGAAAACTCTGTTCCCAACATAATAATATTATTAAGAATATTTTTAATAATAGCCATTAGTGTCGCTAGTTGTGAACGGAACTCTATCAAATTAAAATTAATTAAAAATTAATTTTGTTCCACAATGAGTGATTTCAGATTACGAAATCTAGCAATATTGTCCATAGAAAGAGAACTAACAGATAATTTAATTTAATTTTTACAATGTCATTCAAGACTTTTGTAACAAAAAAGGAAGAATAATAAATATATAAATCAGCATACGTTTTATCCTTATGTGTACAATCTGTTTAAACAAAATAAATAAATGGTTTTATTCATTTATTCATTTATGTTTAATAAGTGTTAATAACCACTCTTGATTTTGTTTAAGTTAAAAAGGGCGACAAATTCGAGAAAGCCCCAGGCGGAAAAAGCTCTAGCTACGCCACTGAAAGAGAGATTGTGTAGTATTACAGGCACTTTCGTGAAGTGCATTAATCAGTTTATACCAATTGCGTGCATTTCAAAGTAGAACGTGATCGACAAAACTTCAATTTGTAAGTTCGGCGTAATTACAAAAGTTGGTGAAATGCATATGGTGCAAACAATTATCTTCAATGCACATAACTCCATAGTTAAATGTTAGAGATAAAAGATGAATGTCGTAAATTTTTATTTGTAATTCAGGTATAATAAAGGAACCAAAAGAAGTACAAGCAGTGGACATAGTTGTGGAAATGGATTGTGAAAATTAAGATTTTTTTATATTCAGGGTCACCTCACAGAAATTGAGAATTATTCCTTCTGCCCATAGTACATTATCAATAACTCTTAGCATTGAATAATGATTTAAAAATCAAGAATCTTCCACATCTTCATATTGTTCTTCTGTTGAATATGTACGTGAACACTGATATATTTGTAGTATTTAAGATGAATAATACCCACTTCGATAATATTTTAGATGTCCAATTACTATTAAAGCCAACAGAAAGAGCGACGGCCACTTTACACATAATATCTAAGACATTTATTTTTAAGAACTTAGAAACTACGTGTATAAAATAAATATTTAATGACAATTTATCAATAGCAGGTCGAAATTGATTTCTGTAAATTTTACTTCGGGAAGGAGAATCTCTTGTTTTAAAAATGGGATATGTTTAAAGAGAAAATAACTCACATTTTCAAACTAGATCAGAAGAACGGAAAAAGTGTAAAATGTTTTGAATATTAAAAAAAAAAACAAAGAACAGGATAATTTTTACAAAATTAATTTAATATTCCGTTTTGAAATTTATTAGAATCTACATTCGTAATTGTCTTTCTTTTAATTAATTAGAGGATAGTTTTTTCCACATGTAAAAGTGAAAATGATATTGATGTTCAAATATTTCAATAAAAAAAAATTAATAAAACCAAAGTCGACAATTCAACATCTTATCATAAGTATTGGCTCAAATATCACCTTGTTGAGAGATTTTATAGTTTACATATATCCCATTAAATATATAATAATTTAAATGTAGCTGGTATGGGATATTAAAATAAATTTTCTTCTTTTCACCAACATTTCCCGTTGTATTTCAACGCTTCTTCAAGGCTATAAAAATACATAACAAAGAATTCATTGGACAACAGTAAAACATAAAAATTATCTATGAATTATCTCAAGAAATTATAAATAGGAATTATAATAATTATTATTAAAATTACACATTAAAAAAAAAAAATTAAACAAATTGTAAGGAGCATCCAAATAATGTAAACAATTTTACGGCTGTCAGATAGCATCCTATATAAAAATACAGGAAAACGTATAGTTTAGTACTAGTATAACAAAGTGAGAGTAAGATCTTATCAAAACTAGAATAACATCAATCTCTTTTAACATAACTCATTAAAATGTATTTGTATGAGCTTAATAGTGTCCTATAGACTGGATTTAGGTTTAAAGTATCAGTCCGAAAATTAATGTTGTTGTCATTGAGCTGTATGTATATTAATTCACTAATATTCCGTTTGTACCAATTATTTTCATAGTCCACGATGTTTGTATTATCAAAATTAAAGACATGGTCTCTCTCTTCAAAATGATGCTTGTCTAGGGCTGTCATCTCTTTTTTGTGACTGTTGGTAGTATGCCCTCGTTGTACTGAACTACAAAAGGAATATTGTGGTATTTTGATTTATATGGTAATCAGATGCTCATATGACATTTTTTTTTAGGATGTTGCCAAATCTCAAGGGATATCCTATGATGCCATAGCACAGCCTTAGAAGGAAAGGAATACGGGTAGGGAATTCAAAAATTCTGGAACCATTGGTCTAATGATTATTTCAATCAACTGCAGAAATGGTTTCAACCAGAACCCAATATCCACAAAGGGGAGGGCCCAGAAACAGCTGCTTCAGCAACAACCAGAAACCAGCATCCAGAAAGAGCAACTAAACCGTATATGGCCCTAGAGACAGACACTCCCCCGACGAAGCCAGTTATTCAGGAGCCTGCAGTAAAATTAATTTCAGAAACTACGGCTTACTACCACGATCGAACAAACCGACATGAGAATTGAAAACTTGTTCAAGCGGACCAGAAAGACGTTATCAAAAGAATCAACTTTTATGACATACAAAAACACAGAAACAAATAGAAGACTATGAGTATGCGCTGATGGAAAACTACTATTTTCAAGTATCACAACCGAGGTATACTCCAAAATAAATAGCGGTTGAACATGAATGTTCAATAGAGGGGAGAATATTCAACCAACTTAAAAAGGAAAAAGAATTAAATTAAAATCTAAAAAAACAGTTCACCAGAATCGAGAGAATCAACAGATGCAGAGGGTCCTACGGTAACCTAAAAATAAGCAGAAAACGAATTAATAAAATTAGTTTAGAAACAAATATATAATGAAATGAAACTATCAAATTGAATAAATACAAAAAAAAACCTATCTGTATGGTAGTGTTGAGCACAGCTAAAAATAAAATAGAAAGATATTAGCATTTAATAAAAACTGTATTTTTTTACTTCCCTAGTATATCGTCCAGTCATCTAAATCATCATCCTGCAGCCTCAGGAACTAATCTGAAAATGAAAAAATTAATAAATTAGTTTGAATGCAGCAATATGAAAAACTAACAAACAAAACAAGAATAAATTCTACGAATTACATGCAAACTGCCAAGAAACGAATTTCTTGGCAGTACAACAACAATTGCATGCAAATGTAAACATTGCCAATTTTTTGCAAAATTCATATTCTCTGTATAATAAACCTTTGCAAATTATGCAAATATGTTTATATATGCAAATTACATGAATTTGCATTAGGCACACAGCATATAAATGATAAAAATCAACAATTTACACCATTGTTGACATTTCACAAATCATTTTCCAACATGAATAACTTATCAGAATTTACATATTTCCTGCAAATTATTCATGCTGGAACTTACATATAATTAACAATAAACACTTAAAGAGTGACAAAATGTACTCACCTATATAATTAATCTATAATTTGCGCTGAAAAACACGAAAAACAACACGGCACTAACGAACTAAAATACCGCGATCGCGACTGTCAAATTGACTCGCGAGAAAGTCAATTAGATGAAATCGACTGCTATTGAGCAGGCTTAGAAGGTACGAATTTCACCAGCTAATTAGATATTTAGCAAAAAAGGTGAAATTAATTCCCATAATGAGTGGGAAAGAGAAAGAAGTGGAAACGAGATGCAAGAAAAATGAGAAATATTTGCATTCCACACTGGAAATTGTCATAATATGGCAGGGAGCCGCCATCTTGATAAATTTCAGAAAAACTAAAATATCTAAATAAATAAATTATGAAAATTCATGGATAATGAAGAATAAATTAGATGGAATAATTTGGCAAATTTTAAGTTATTAGTGCAAGTTTCGGTAGCAAGAAAAATATGCTAAATTCACATTTTTCTTGTGGAACGTATGTCAAAATGGCTATAAAAAGGGGGCAAACCCTTAAGAACTCTCTCAGTTTTTTCAAAGCGATCATATATGCAACTTCTAGCATCTGATCAAGTGACAGTAAATCTGTTTTCAATTCAGCAATTAAGCATAGAATAAAAAGTGCCATATTTAAGGTACATTGTTATACATGCTTAAAATTTGTTTGCAGTTGGTGTTGGCAAAGGACAGGAAGTTTTGGGTTTTTTCTAAAGATAAGTATTGTGTTAAATACTAATTAATGCGTAGATTTAATAAGTTTCTTGCATAAAATTAAACATATGCCAAATCTGGCATTTTAAGAATATATGCAACGAAACAAAAATAGTTAAGGTAATTTAAGCTTGAAGTGAAATAACAATAAGTGCATAAAGCGTGAGAACTTTAGAAAGGGCTGTAAATTGCATTTAGTTGAACATATTCCAAGATACGGCATAATAACTGCACATGCAATTGAGTAATTAATGAGCAGAATTAAAGTATAGTGAATTTGTGAATTTGAGTGTCTTGATAAGAATTGTTCAATAAATACAACATTAAACACAAGCCCACATATCTATTATTCATACCGCAACACTGTCCACCTAAATGCCGTAATCTAGCTGTGGTTATCAATTGCAGCTACATTACAAAACAGGTAGTAAGTAAGTCACCACACAACTATTGTACAAACAATAACAAACATCAAAAGAAACCTAATAAATTTCAACAAATTTCAGCAAAATCCTTTTATAACAGAGTTGGGTATATGTAGGTGAGAAATTAGCAAAAAACAACCCAACTTGACAGATATCCATGGCATTTAATAAAAGGGAATTTTCATGGAAATTACATAAAATTACTAAAAGAAACGTATACCAACCCCAAAAAATAAAAGTGTTAAAATGTCTAAATGCTAATTCAGAATTTGTTAGCTAATGTAATTTTAAGCTTCTATGCAAAATTTCATTGAAGTTCATTTATGTTTACAAGTCGCTTAAATCGAAAATAGTGATTTCTTCACAACAGGTAAACTTTCAGAAAAACTGTTTCAACATTTTCTGTCATAACTTTTTAACAGGGCAAACAGTTTTCTTCATTCCTTTTTTTAAATTTAAGAAACTTAATTGTGAACTTTTTGCAGTGAAAGTCGTTTTAGAAAATTAAATTCTTCTATTTTTTATAAATTTTTCAAAACGAAAATTTGTACTCGGAAATCCAATTTTTTGATTTCGTGTCAATTTTTTTGTGAGGAAAAGTGGCACACTAGTATACATTTTCTACTATAACGTAATCTACCGTCAGTTGTCTTTCTAGCGACTCTAACTTAAGGGGGTTATGTAATGTATGAACTGTTCTTAAAATGCGATTTTCGATGGAGAAGCATTTTTTTTTCAAATTACAAAGATGTGCAGACCCACAAAAGTAACGAATTTGTAACAATGACATCTTCTTTTGCAATTAGTATTTTGGTCACCCGAATGGATAATATTAAAAGTTATTTTGATTTTTGCATGTCTATCTGTCTCTGCCTGTCTGTCTCCGACAAGAATTTAATTTTCTAAAACGACTTTCACTGCAAAAAGGTCACAATTAAGTTCCTTAAATTTAAACGACCGGCCAAGTGTGTGTCGGACTCGCGCACGAAGGGTTTCGTACCATTGTAGAAAATTTAACACTGTACTTTTCATTTATTTTTTCAAATGAGAATAGGCGTCTTCTGAAAAAATAATCCTGTCATTTGAAAACTTAATAATAATTCTGTCATTTGCAAAAAAATATGCCTACTTATGATAATAACAATGAATGAGAATAAAACGATGAAAAAAACGCCGAAAAATCACGTTTGTTGCAATGGGGCCCCATTTAATTTTATTTTATTTTTATTATTATAGAGGCAATAGAAATACACACTCTGTGATAATAATAAGAATGAAAATCACCGAAAAATCACGTTTCTTGATGAAATCTAAAGAGTATACTAAGATTGTCATTCCGTTTGTAACACCTCGAAATAATGAAGGTAGAGCAAAATGGGTGGGTGTCCAATGCGTAATATTAAAAGTTGTTTCGAGTTTTGCATGTCCGTCCGTCTGTCCGTCCGTCCGTCTATCCGTCTATGCGCACGATAACTCGACAACGCGTATACCTAGAAAGCTGAAATTTTGTACACGGACTTCAAAAAAAAGCAAAATTAAGTTCGAAAATGAGACAAATCGGGTAACTCCTTCGTGGGGTTGCCATACAAAACTTTCGTTTTCCACTATTTATTTGGACACTGCCTGAGAACGCATTTACATAGAGAGCGAAAATTTGGTACATGGTGTTTCCATAATAACAGCAAATAATATTTCAAAAATGGACTAAATCGGGCAACCCCTTCTTTGTTTTGCCATATAAAAACTTAGGGTTTTTACATATACTGTGCACACGATCTGTCGTAAACATTTCTATTGTACTAAAAACTTCTTCAAAATATGAAGCCCTATAATATTGGTTATAATAAAAAAAAATCAAAAATCAAAATTTCTCAAATGGTGACCATACGAAAATTCATACGGGCATTCATCATACCCTAGAGGGTATCATAAGAATTGGTCTTGGACCAATTTTAGCTTTTTTTCTTTTTAATTTTATTTTATTTTTATTATTTGTTGTTATAGCGGCAATAGAAATACACAATCTGTAAAAATTTCAATTGTCTACCTATTATGGTTCATGAGATACAACCTGGTAACGGACGGACAGCGAAGTCTTACTAATAGGGTTGCCGTTGTTACCATTTGGGTAGGGAACCCTAAACAGGAATCAAGAAAAAGTATTCTTAATTTAAAAAGTTATGATCGAACATGTCGTAAATAAACACTTTTGGTGTGTTCTGAATATTCGGAATGAATAAAGAAAACCACGCATTATTGTCAGAATGCACAATACGCTTCATAAAAAACTTTGGAATCTGTCGCGCTTAATGCCGCATTCACAAAGCAGTGTGAAGCAAAGTGAGCTTTGAGTCCAGAGTGAAGCTGTTCATAATAGAGCGCAGAGTGAAATTCGAACTTAGAAGTTAAACGTAACAAATCGCCATAACAACGCCAAAACAACAATAAACTTTGAAATTAATATAGCAAAATGCCATAGCAACGCCAAGTCTACCAACAAGCAAACAACTGTCGTTGTCAAAACATTTTAGATCATATAACAAAAAGGATATCCTATGAGGAAGGAAAACTTAAGCCTTTTTCTGCATGTAGTAAAACCGCATTTTAGTCATGGAAGTAAGAAATTAATTTTTAAGTTTATAATTTTATAATATTTTTATAACTTTTTGCATTTTTACGAATTTTCCTAGTGCCCCGTTTAATTTGTGATAATATTTTTTGGCGTTGCCTTTGTATGGCTACTGTAACTTAAGGCGACAATGACAAGTCAATTATAAACAAACAAACCGGCATTGGAAAATGTTAAATTTTTTTGCCACGGCTGTTTATTTTTATAAATATTTCACTCTTATTTTATTTAAAACACTGTAATTTATTATTAAAAGAATTAAGCTTGTCTGCAAAATGATTTCCTAAGAGAATATCACCGGTTGTTTCTGCAGCACAGCACAGCGCACTTCATCGCGATAATCCAAGACTCCGGAGTCTCGATTATATAAAATCCCGTTCACAAAACAATATTTCACTTTTGTACCACACTACTATTAAATAAAAATCACTTTTGATTAGTTATTTACTACAAAATCGCTAAATAAAACCCGAACTTCTTGTAATAAAATCTGAAATGTCAGAAATAAATTAGAATTGTTGACGAATAATAAGGCGATACCCCTCTTGTAATTTCCCCTACCTGACGCATGAAAAAATGCTTATCATACGTACACGAATTTTACACAGCATAGCCTATCCTTTTCGTTATATGATCTAAGCAATTGAATAAATAATTAATAAGGAAACGGCATATCAGGTGAACACCTAAGCTACTCGGCGAAACGTATTAGTGTAGGTACTGTGTTTGTATTCGTTTCGTCATGGCAGTAATGAAATCCTGACATTTTGAAAGGGAATATTTTTTATAATCCAAATTACTATGTAAAATCAACAAATTTTTAGCGCCCTCTTATTTTCAGATAATATTTCTTGTATGACTGACATAATTTAGGCAGCAATTACAAATGTCAGAAATGTTGAACTGACGCACAATAGGTTGTAGGCCCCTTTGTCATCCGCCCCCCCCCCCCATGATCATAGGTCATACTGTCATTGAAATGCTTAAACACGTACACTGTATTCGAACGGTACACCGTTTCCTTATTAGTTACTTATTCAATATGTCAAAATAATAAATTCGAAAAGGGAGACACCTATTGCAAGTATTACAAACTACATAATATGTATATAATATCGAATGTCCGTTAAGGTGTTTGTTTTCTGCACAATCAGCTGGTTATATTAACAAAAAGTTTTTTAATAGAATGAATCAAAATTAACAGACTACTTTCAGTGTAGATACTAAAGACGAGATATCCGCATTATTACCTTATTGAAAAAGTATTAAAGAAAAATGGGAATAAATTTTTTTTAAATAAATAGAAGCATTTCGGTGTATTAAATCCGCTCATTTTATCATTTCATATTTTCATATCCAAACCAAATTTCTCCTTTAAATAGAAATTTGTTGGTTAAATGTTTGCTAATTAAACAGCATTTGTTTTGGTACTTTATTCGTAGGCTGTAACTGTGATCCAAGGTCGGAAACAGATGAAAGCGCAGTGGACGCGAAATATCTAACAAATTCTGAACTGCATGTAAAACATTGCAAAAAAAAAAAAATTATTTAAAACAAATTGACTTTTTACAAAACAGACTTTTTTATTTTTCAGGTAATTAATTTATAAAACGATTTTAATTAACCGCGAATTAAATTAAATTAAATTCTGAGGTGAAAATTCAATGTGCTCTTTCCTTCTTATTGCTGACGACATGATTTTGTATTTTCAGCCAGAATGGCTTCTTTGAATTTTATTAGTGGGAATTGTTGATTAGGCGCTTATTACTGTTATGGCAACTTCAGTTTAATGAACTGACAATTTGTGATTAACATGGCTGAAATTAAATATCTATAGGGGTTAATGGAAAGTATACTTACTAAATTAAGAAAACAAGTGAATTAAAAGAACTTTTAATAAGGATAACTTTATTTAAAGATCTGAGACCACGATGAAAGGGCGCTGCTCTACATACGCGATATCATTTAGTCTGCCGTTTTATAATATAGTTGCTTTTTTGCTGGGGAGAAATATGAACATAATTAGGTGATACAAGTAATTCTGGAAAACTTCTCTGGATAAAGTCCTGAACATGAATTTAAGTAAGTCGTGAGGATTACTTATTAATATGAATTTAAATGAACTATGGAAATTTTAAATGGGTAAATCAATGTATTTTATAAGGTATGTAGATTGTAGGGTACTACTTATTTGAAGTTATAATTATAAAAAACGAGTTTTCAAACAAAACTGATGCCAAGCTGCATGAAAAAGTAGAAAATAAACTTTTCTTCACACACAGAGGTGGACTCAGATTTTTTGATTGGGACATTTCTCTTGAATATTCTTTCTCTTCATGAATCAAATCACTTATTACCTCTGATTGATCATACTGAAATATATCGGTGATTGTCAGCGAATAAAATCTGAGTCCACCTCTGTGTGTGAATAAAAGTTTATTTTCTACTTTTTCATGCGGCTTGACCTCAGTTTTGTTTGAAAACTAGTTTTTTACTTATTTTATTCATATATTTATTTAGGATTTTCAATTATTCCAGAAGCTCCTTAAATCTACCAATCGAAATCCCTTCATGGTTTTTCAGTTCATATTTTTATCCTAATTTTCTTTTTCTCGCAGAATTGTTATTTTACACAAAATTGGACTAGTTGGTATGTGAGTGAGTTATTTTACTATTCCATACAAACTGTAAAAGTTTCATCCAAATTGAAGATGGTCGCATCTAAACCATGCCCTTTCTGATCATTTTCGTGTGGAATGGCTCTGTCCAATGTGCATATATTCAAATTTACGTACCCAGAAATATTCAGTTTTCCCTTCTTTATTCCGTAATTATTGGACTGAATTTTACTAACACGTCCCATGATTAAATAATAGTTACTCACAACTCGTTACCTATAACCACAATAGAACTGCCACAAAAATTTCTAATATTCCAAGAAAAATAAGAAATTACCAATGACAACAATTAAAATATTACGCGAAATATACACACATATACCTCATGCAGAAAATGGACGGCATATACTGCCTGAATATGCAGGCTACAGCCCGGAGGGCTTTCAAAACAAGTGAAAGCTTTCCAAAAGCACATCATTTCATCTGACGGTGATGAAACTAATTAAAAACTCCAAATTGTATGTAAAATATATAAAAACAAGAAATTTTTGCCGTTAGCATGGTTAACATCATTGACTAATATTTCCTTTATCATTACACT
This sequence comes from Dioctria rufipes, assembly GCA_963924295.1. Lineage (NCBI taxonomy): Eukaryota > Metazoa > Arthropoda > Insecta > Diptera > Asilidae > Dioctria > Dioctria rufipes. The sequence goes on along the minus strand of OZ002740.1, from coordinate 324,678,903 downwards.
AATCAATTTTAGTTTTTCAAAATAAACAAAACAAAGTTCGACCTTTAGTACAAATTGTACTTTCTTTGCATTAATATCCTAATTTTGGTAGTTATTTCTGTCTGAAAAGAGCAACTTCCAAATGAAAATATATTAGTAATCAAAACTTTTTTAATGGTTTTGTTTCCGTGACTTTATCTTCCATCAAAGTATCTTCCATACTCAAGTCCAAATTTATCTACTTGATGTATCATTCCTAGTTACGTACGATACGTCAGGAAATTGCATAAATTGTAGAGTTTTCTAAGGCCAAATACATACATACAAAAACCCCAATATCTTTGTTTTTGATACGGCATGACCTAAGTTTATCCTTTTTCTTTATTTATTTGTAATTTTGGTCATGATAATATGCACAGATTTGACGCAAAGTGATACTAACTTTTCGTGTCTTTTAAGATTTCAGTGGTAACCCCTCTTAATTTAATACAACTTTGCGTCAAATTTGTGCGTATTATCATGATCAAAATTGCACATAGTTTGAGAAAAAGCATAAACTTAGGTAATGAGGTGTCAAAAATAAAGATTTTGGGGTTTTATATGTATGTAATTAGCTTTAGAAAACTGTCGAATGCATGAAATTTGCAAAGTTTGGTACATAATAACGTACTAATGGTACATCAAGCAGATAAATTTGTACTTGAGTATGGAAGATCTTGATGTGGGAGAGGAAGTGACGGAGAGAAAACTAGTAAAAAACATTTGGTTACTAATATATTTTGGTTTGAAAGTTGCTATTTTCAGAGACGAATAACTATCAAAATTATGACATTATTTCAAAGAAAGTTCAATTTGTAACAAAGATCGAACCTTTTTCTGTTTGAAAAACTCAAATTGTTTAGTAGATAAAGAAAATAAAGTCAATAACGTTAACCATGGTAACGGCAAAAATTTCTTGTTTTTATATATTTTGGCGTTTTTAATTCATATCATCACCGTCAGATGAAATAATGTTTCGGAAAGCATTCATGGGCTTTGAAAGCTCTGCGAGTTGTAGTCTGCATGCTTGGAAAGTGTATCCCGCCATTGATTTTATATATAAATAGAGGTGCTCAAACTGGAATAAAATGTTGGACGGCTTTCATGCTTGGTGGTGCTACCGTCGTAAATAATGGTTGTAGTCACAAATAGCAGCACTTCTAGCCACAAACCTGAAGTGATGCATTGTGCGTGTACACTTTCTTATTGGAATTGGATTACAATAATGTTCGAGTGACTCATCGTACTCACGAAATACAGAGCTGTGGGCAAATATGGCCGGATTACATTAAAAACGCCGCCGTCAGCGTGGTCGTCGTTTTATGTCAAAAATATTTAGAGACAGTACTGCATGTATGAAATGCATTACATTACCCACGCCGGCGTCGTCGTCGACCCATCTCTAATACTAAATTTAACGCTGGCGCTCCATTGCTGCCAATATGCCAGATCTAAATCTATTATGAAAAAACATGACAAAATGAAACGATATTTAAATTTCTGAAAATAAATGATTTTATATTAAAAAATGTGGACTTGAAGGAAAAAAAAATATATTTTTTATTATTATTTAAAATTTTATTGCAAACCGGCAGAGATTACAAGCAAATAACTCAACTGTAACATGTAATGGAAATTAAGATATGGCGCTGCCGCCCAGTGTGAATGTAGCTTGTCCGGCGTTTGACGACGACGACGACAGCCACGCTGGCGTCGGCATTGTAATGTAATCCAACCAATAAAGACAATTTAAATTCAATTCTTTAGCCTAGTACTAAGGTCCGCGCTAAGCTAAATTTTAGCGGGTCTCCAATATCGGGCCGTTCTTTAGCAGCTAAATTATGACAGCGGAGACTCACAGAAAAGATATATTAAAAACAAGAAGAAGAAGAATTTTGCAATTTGTTTACGGAAATACAACGCGCGGTGATAATATTTCTAAAAACAGGTAGGTAAAATTATTTGGAAATACCTATTAAAAATATAAACATAATATGCATTATGTATACAATAAAAAAAAATTAACAATTGATATTGAAAATACGGCCACCAAAAGAAATCTAATTCATCCGTACTTACAGCAAAGATGTACAAAACTACGTTAACTACAAAAATCCGGTCAATAAATTTATTAAATATCAGAACTCTGAAAATAAATATTTTTAGCGTGCTAAAGAACGGCCCGGGCGGATAAATTCAAGCTAAATTTTTTGGAGACTTACCGGTGGTGCCATCTATAATCAAAACCCAAAAGCAAATTTAGCGCGATGACCTTAGTACCGCTTTCGCTAAAATTCAAGATAAATTTTCGCCAATATCTTTTAGCTTGCTAAATTTTCATACAAAATTTAGCTTAGCGCGGACCTTAGTACTAGGCTTTTGAACTCTGAATTTGACCTTTTTATATTTTATTATTTGATTTTTTTCGTGTAAGTTACATTATTTGGTTTGTTTTTTTATTAGACGTCATTTTTAATTTCTGATTAATTGAATTATTCATTAAAAATTTTTACTTTTCATGTTGTATTTCTATTGTATGCGTAGATTTAAGTGGGTTTTTTACTTTGAATTCTTTCTGGCTTTATATTGTACTTTTAGCTTCTAGGTGGCATTAAATTTAAATTGTGCATAATTTTATCCCTTTTCTAAAATTTAAATGAAATCCCAATTTTAAAGAAAAACCAACAATAATAATTATTATACCCTACATCATGAAATCATAGGGTATATTAACTTTGTAACGCATATTAACAATGCCGCTCAAAATGTATTGGACAAATACGCATAATATTTTCTGCTTGTCGCGTTCTTATAAAAATTTTTAATACTATTTCAAAAATGACCTAAATAGGACAACCCCTTCTTGGTGTTGCCGTACAAAAATTGTTTTTTATGCATATTGTGAAAATTATCAGTTCTAGATGTTTTTATTATACTGAAAAGTTCTTTAGAATAAAAAAGTTCGTTATGGTCATTTTTACTGTCCGACGAACCGTTCCAGAAATTGATGCGAATAACCATTTTAACGATAAAACTTACACAAAGAAATTACATACGGCCGTTCATCTAGGGTATTGTAAGAATTGCTCTTATACGAATTTTTTCCTTGTTTTAATAACTCCTACAGTGTTCTAGCATTATCTAAATTTGAAAGTTAGAGCTCACAAAATGGAAATTCGAGTTTTTCCATCATTTTTATTGAGAAAAATTACTCTACTTCAATCGAGCGAGGTATCAGATGGCTGACAAGAATCTACATCTGAAATCTAATTTGTGCTATTATCACGAAAGCTACTACAAAATCTCCTTTTACTTTCCAAGAAAACTTCAAATCAATATGTTTAAATAGCTACTGACCATCTACATATGCAAATTCATCGTGTGTAACTTTCTTTTCAAATAATATACCTACTCTAAAAAACCACAAGCCTTTATTTATTCTTCCTTAATTCAAAATCATCATCCAATATTTCCCTCTGCCCTCAAAAGGATAAAGATTTCTAAAGTAAGTATACATCTTTTATTATATTATTAAAATAATAAAGCGGATCCATTTAATAGTATTGTATTAAGTTTGATGTTCTAATTGTCACACAAAATAAATTTCTGTTCAAAATTCTTTATTTTTCAAATCAGCCAATATAATCCAGAACTCATTTTGACTTTAATTTTATATCCATCATACACTCTAATCTTTTCTAAAACAAATATCATCATCATATTATTAAATAAATAACGCAGGAAACTAAATTTTATTTATGTATTGTAATTTTACTCTAATATTCATGTATGTAGATACATGACATTGTGCATAACACATAATAATAATTAACAAACTCATCACTAAAATTTCCTAATCTGGCATTACAATAAATTCTCTAACCGAAAGTAAAATATTCGCAACGTCGAAGAATATAAGCTCTATTTTGCTCATCTGTTCAAAATGGTACATACTGCGGCATCTATTGAGAAAACCGTGCACATTTTTGGGCACATCTATTTATATATATAAAATCCCACTATTTTCTGCATTAGGTACCTATATATATGTGTGTAGATTTCGTGAAATATTTTAAGTTTGATTGGGAGGCGAGACATTTTTTTGGCAGTTCTATTTATAATCTATTTGTTTATAAATTGTAAGTAACAATTATTTAATCATGAGACGTGTTAGTAAAATTCGATCCAATAATATTATGGAATAAAGAAGAGAAAACTGAATATTGTTGGGTATTCAAATTTGTGTATATGAAAAGGAAATAATACTATAAGGCCGTTACACAGAAAACCGATTAATTTTATGTAAATTTGTGAATGGACTATCTTTCCTTTTAATGGAATTTTACAGAAAGTTTGTCAATGTTGAAAATAGTAATATTTTGCTACGATACATTTATGACCGAGATACGGTCTTTTTTTGCTTAGTAGATGCAATTTGAAAAATTTACATCTCAGAGCGTACTCATCGCATGTCCATGAAATAAACGTTATTTATTTTGGAAGCTTTGAGGGTTGCGAGAAAAATTAACCAAGGAAATTTTTCTGAAAATTTGGATATTTCGGTTATCCTTGAATATCTTAAAATGTGCAATCCGAAATTTTTTTATTTTTGTTTATATTTTAATCCCTAATGGGTTTTAGTGAATGGAGAAAATGGAACTTCTTAAAGTTTGGATGGAATTACTTTTTTAAATATATGTATGTAATTTAGTTTTCTACGAAAATTGATGAGGTGTGGTGAGTTGTCAGATTATATACAGTGTGTTCGGTAAATAAGTAGGATGAAGTATGCCAATATATTCCTTAAAATGTCCAGAAAAGACTTTTCTTGAGACTTGTCGCCTAAATTCACTTTTCTATTTTTCATAAAGTTTTTTAAAACGAAAATTCGGAGCCGGAACTCCAATTTGTTGACTTCGCGTAATTTTTTTTACTATATCGTAATTAGGGATTGCAAAATTATCGAATTTTGTCATTACCGGTAACTCGATAAAAAAATTGCTATTACCGGTAAAATTGAACATTTTCTAAAATAATTCTGAAATTCACAATTATATGATAAAAAAGTTAAAAAATAAAAAAATTGTATTTCAAAATACCCTTTATTTATCTTCTAAATATAAACTAAAATATAAAATTACAAAAAAATAAAACCAAAAAAATTCAAAACAAAATAAGAAATGAGAATAAGAAAATAAAAAATAAAATAGTGTTAATTATTTTTGATTAATTTTTAAAGAATTATCATTTTTAAAATATGACCGCAAAAAGCATAAATCGTCAATGCTCCTGTCATTTAAGTTTGATCTTTTAATTTTGTGCTGATAAGCCCAGCAGCAGAAAAAGCACGTTCTGTCTCTACGCTCAGTCATAAGATGGTCGAATGCAATATTTAAGTATTTATTGCGAATATTTTCGTCTTGGAAATAGGATATTTCCTTTTTGACAATTATTCCAAGATCTTTATTATTCTTCTTCTTATTATCTTTTTCTTCTAAATTACGTTTTTTTTTTAAATTTCTAATTGAAGTTTTTCCTTCAAAGATATATTGAATACAGCAGTCAATGTTGATGAAGCTGAAGGTACATCGACTTCTACAACTTCAACTACATCGTTCTCGTGATCATCATCATCACTGACAATATTTTAATCTTGCTTATTGGAAACACGTTCAATTAGTTCAATTATTGTTTTAGTTATGGCAGCTTTACTGGTTCTATTAAATATTCCATAATCGCTGTTGTGCTTGTCATTCAATTTATTCGGGCCATGAAAAAAATGTAGAGCATCTGAATTAATAGTTCGTCATTCCTTTATTTGTAAAACTAATTCATCCTTAAGTTCATTACTTAATAAGGTGTTTTGTTACTTTTAAGTTCGTTCAACATAAATTCTAATGTTATATCAACTGTAAAAGATTAACACCTTCGCAACATAATGCTTCTACAGTAACTTTTAAAGGCTGCAAAGCTGCTATTATGTTAGATAACAAGCTAATATCTTTTTCGTCAAAAGTGATAGCAGACTCTAGTATATCTATAAGACTTTTTCGTAAGCATTTCTAATTTCATTAAAATGCTCCAACATCGCTAGTCGGCTACTCCATCCGGTTCGAGTGCCCAAAATTAATGAAAGATTCTTTCATAATTCATCTTGTTTATTTTTCTGGTGTATTGCATCATTTTTCGTTGGTGATTGGCGAAAAATTTTAACGACTTTTCGAATCTTTTCTATAAGAAGACATATATTTGCATGTTGAATAACAGGATTCACGTTCGTTTCAGATAGTAGCTCTAAACCATCGTCATCATCATCGTCGTCCGATAAATATTCTGGACTAGTTGCGTCTTCATGTTCATCAGCACTTTCTGCTGAATAATTTTGTCATAAAGAACCTTAATAATTGCCAATTGAATACCGTGCACTATACACAATTGAAGATTTGCACCAATTAAAGTTCCCACTTTCTTCATCACCGATGCTCCATCTGTCGTAATTGAAACGACATTGTGAAACGAAATACCGAATTCTTTAATTTTTTTTTTCCACAAGGGTAACACATTTATTACCTGGCATTGATCCATGTACTCTAGCAAGACCAAGATTCCAAAATTTGTTAAATGTATGTACATTCACATTCATATAGTGGCGATTTTCGACAGACGTCCACTCATACAATGTGAGATTAAACGCGTTACCTTGATTAGTACGAGATTTTAGGTCAGCGAAGACTCTTTGCCGCATTTTCGCTGCATATTCAGTCACAATTTTTCGAATTATATTTGGTGACTTTGGAATATCGGTATAACCCTTAGCATGTAACAGTTTTCTTAAATCATAAGATGTACAAGACTTAACAAACGGTAAACCATCTTTGGCTGTTAATCGTGCAACAACCGCAGAAAATGAATCATCAACTGATTTTAAAAAGTAGTTTGAAATTGTTGGCAAATTATTCACATTTGTAGATGTTGCACTTATACCTGGATTATCTGCTTTATCTCTTTTTAAAGGATTAATTTTGTGCTGGGTTCGAAGGTGCTCATGCAAGCCACTTGTTCTACCGCCAGAAGTTTTAATTGTATTTGAACACTGCTTGCACTCACCTGCTCTTCCATTTTGTATGCATGTAAAATAATTCCATGGGGAATTTTTATCCATGGCTGTGTAAAAAATTTAAATATTAAAATAAAAAACGAAATATAAATATAATTATATTAATAATAATAAAATCAAAATTCTCACCTCTCATTGTTGACTTATTTTTAGAAACTTTATACAGGTATCTATTGTTAAAAACTTGTTTGTACAGAATATCACTAACAAAGAAAACCAACGACACGAACTATATTCACTATACTATACCACTGGTATGTATATAAATGGATTGACTGATGTCCTATTTCATGTGACACCAATTTTGATTTCAAAAAGTTTTCTCTCACTGTCAATGCTACCAACTGTCGTAAACTGGAATATATTTAATTCTTTGAAGATTTACTTATATGCATGTAAGTAGGACTTTCGCACTTAAGCAAAAAAAAATCGTTATAGTTCAGTGAGAAAGTATGCTCTCACGGAAAGAGATAAGAATATAAAAGTGGTGCCATTTGATTTCATGCATTTTTGGTTCAACGAGCAGTCCATTTATATACATATCAGTGTACTATACTAAGAAAATTAATTTATTCATAGACTACTAAGAACATAATTTTTTTTTTCAAAACATTGCTTACTAAGAACATGAAATTTTTAACTGGAGTATTTTCATGGTTTACTAAAAACGATGTTTTTTTACTTTTAATTATCCACATTAATATATTTTTTTTTTGATTTATTTAAAAGAAAAAACTTTTAAATAACTATATAATTTAATGTATTCATATAATAAGAGTAGTTTCATGCCTTACTATAAATTTTTTTTACCGAATTTACCGGTAATGAGCGGTAAAATTGCCGGTAATAGAATTATTTTTTTTTTCATTTCAATTACCGGTAAACCGTTTACCGGTATTGCAATTCCTAATCGTAACCTACAATATAGTCATACAGTAAAATTGAATTGGAAATTCAACCAAACATAGCTCAACCTGGAATTTCTGTTGGTAAATTCAAATTTATTTCTGGAATGTAGTTCTTTGGTTATCTAGTTAATAAACTAGTAAAAAATGGCAAAATTAAATGGTACATTACAACTCAAAATTCTCGGAAGAGATTTATTAGAGTCAGTAAAATAAAATTTGCGCAATCAATAAATGATACCAGACAAATTACAAGGAAAAGTGTCTGGCCAACAGCACAGAGCGCGCATATATTTCGGTCGCCCTTTGCCTGCTCCCTCACGCAAAAACATTTTATAAGTTCCAATAAAATTCTCCGACAAACAAATTTAAAATCTCACCATGCCTATGCGATCCTACTGCTGTGCAGATGCCCGAAATGCTTTGGAGTACAATGCACACGAATACTACAGCTTTGCATTTACATAGTGATTTGTTTCAATTTTCAAATTGCATACTTCTATGCGTTTCTGTTTCACAGTGCTTTTGAGACCTTTTTTTTTGTGGTAACCTCCTTTAATTAATTCCATTATCTTACACTTTTGTCTATTCTATTCGTCAGACAAATTTTTTAAGAGAGAGCTGCAGGTCATGATAGGCCCTTTATATAAGTTAATAAATTCGACTTAGAAATATCGAAAAAAAAAATTACAACAATAATTAATAATTTTTATTTTAAAATGACTTAAGTTTATTTTGACCGAATTTAATGAAATTTAAAATAAAACTGAATTCCATGCGTATTATAATCAATGCAAAAACCTTACATTATTTCCCTAATTACTAAAAACATTAACTAAACACATTTAACGTGTGAACGACGATTCCATGTTAATGAACTGCAACTTACCGCCATTGTTGTATTGCATCGTGAGGATGTAATATAATGCTCCATTCTTTTTTATAGGAAAATTATGGGATTGCGTGTTAACTTATATGACAGATCTTTCGAAGCTGCCGGAAATCACGTTATCCCAATTTAACTAATAGTACGTTTTCACTGGGCTTGAAATTACCTGATTTCGAGTAAAACTATCGAAATTACGAGACCCTTTTTTTGGTAAAACGAACAGAAATAATTGATTAAAAAGGCGAAAATAGCTGTACTGTGATGAGTAACAAACTAAAGTATATCGCCTGGGCTTATCAGGGTGTCGATTCAACTTATATAAACTTTAAAATGAGAATATTATCATCACAAGTGTCGTATTATAGGAGAAAACATCGGCGAAATATTCAAAACTCGATAAGGCTGCAAGTGAGAAATGCAACTCTACTAAACATAATACTTACTTATCGAAAACATAAATCACAATGGAACAGGGTATGTTGCGATTATTATAGGAAAAAGTGTTTCAATATAGTTTACATATTACAGTTTCGAACCAGCACTTTCTCTCGATTCAGGAGAATTGGAAAGGGCCTGGATAACAATATAAATAAATCCACATTAATAATAAAATCCTACTGCGTCTTGCATAAATTTTTAAATGAGCATAACGATGTCAAGGATCAGAAATCTCCAAGAGCAAGAGCTCAACAACAGACAACAACTGTGAACATTCAACTCCAATCAATGACTCTCAACCAACATCTGAAAATATAAGAAGGCTGATAAGAACATACATATATAAGGAAATAAACGCAAACCGTATTTTTTATATTATAATAATTTTAATATCTGCTTCTTACATTTACATTTTATTTGGAAAACTATTTATAAGATCTCTCTGGAAAATCGTAGAATCTTTTACATATTTTTCTAGTATTTTATTTCGTTTTTCTTCTATTTCTATAAGTTTCAAATCATCTCTGTTACATGTTTTATTTCCGCCAATATCTTGTCATTTGTACATTTAAGTCCTTCCTCTGACAAAGTTTCACTATCCAATATTAAGAGGAGTCAGTACTCAGCAAAAATTTCAATTTAGATACCAGCGAGCCTGTAGGCAATAAAACTTACTATACGTAGGTTTGTGTCCTGGAAGTATGAAAATACATATAAAATTAGCCTAGACCTAGACCACAAGTCACGTTAGAGACATCTAGCGTAAAAGACAGAAACCCAACATGCGCCAAATTAAGACGAAAATGAGAATTTGAAGTTCAAAGAAATTGAAAATTTTTAAAGAGAATTAACTCTCCTAAATTTTATTTTGCACATATTTGTTAAATATGCTATTTTGCTTTATATTTCTAAAACTTTCAACGAATGCGAGAGAAAACAAGTACTATTAGAGTTAAACAATTAAAAAATTCGCTAGATCTAGGCTTTATCTCTCTAAAATAGTGTCACAATATAAAGAAATGAGAATACCTACTAACAGGAATTTGATTTGAAAAAAATCAATTTTTACCATTTTTTACAAGTTTCCGAGCTAATATCTCCATTCCAATACAATTTTTTTTTATTTTTCTCGACGTTATTTACTAGACCTCTTCGTTACCTTTACTTTCAGATAAGTCCTTATTCTGGTACAAATAGTTTGCCAGAAATTCGCATTGAAAAATGTATGAAACTTGCAAATCTTGGTACTGACTCCTCTTAATGGCTCACAGTAAATGGACGAATAATGCGCATAAATCTCGTCGAATTCGAACTCTGTAAAATGTGTCCGCATTATTTTTAATAAATGGTTGTGTAAAAATATTTTTTTCTTCACTTGTTAAGTTATTAATTTTCACCCTTATCTCCTGTTGAATATTTACTTATTGCTTTGTGTTCAACAAAGGACAGGGAGTGCTCTTCTTTCAGAAGATCACCTGCCCTAAATTAACTTAGTTTTTTGTTTTTTTTTGTGAACTTCTTTTTTAAATTAATTTTACAATTCTTTATATATAATTTTTATTTGAACTTCTTTTTCTTTCAATTTAATAATTTTCTTAAATAATTTTTGTACATACCCAGAATAAGAGGCCTTACCGCTGGTCGGGAGACTCTCCTATTCTCAGGTATCTATCTTTAAGTATTGATCTATTTTTAATGCCTTGCGCCAAACAACCACCGGCTTTTTTATTATCTTTCGTATGCTTTTTTCGATCAGCATTATCATACCTGATATTATTTAGGACGGGAACCTAAAAAAAAGGGAAACGCATTTGTTATTATTTACATTGCATTCAGCAAGAGGCAATTAATGCGAGCCATTGGTTCTGGCTTCGTATATAGCGATATAGGGGAAAATTCCACAAACTATGTACATACCGGTCATCGCCCGGCGTGTTGTTTATGTTTACTTGCATAAACGAGTTGACCCACAAAAGCTCGTGAACAATGCACGACGACAAATCTGAAGCTGCGCTTTTTTGCTCTCGTGCTGGTGAAATGGTGTTGCAATGTTAAGCCCAGCGGGCGGTCAACGCAACTAAGGCAGAAACATAAAATTGCACTTTTATTTTGGCGATAAATCCGAAGAATGCATTGCCGGTTGAACCTGTATGAATGAATTTTATTCCTTTTATTTAATAAAATTCCAGAGACCACCAAGATGATCTCATCCTAATAGAGGTAATGGCGGCTCATTACACTCCAGTGCGCGGCTGATTTCCAGGTAAACGTGATTGTTCTTTTTTTTTTGGTAGCGTAACTTTTCTATTGATCCACTCTAATTAAAATGTTTCAGAACTTCTTCTATAATTCCGTGAATGTAATTTTTGTAAGTAGTTACATCATTCACTCCACAGTTAGCAGTATAGCTAGCAGAAGCTCGATACCTGTTTGAAGGTCAGCTTGACCATCTTACTCTCAAATTAGTGACCAAATTTCATACTTTGTTGATTTCGTATTAACCATATTTTTTACTTTGACCTACCTGGTATTTCTAGGTATGGGCGTAATTTATCTACTGCTCAGAGGATGGCTAAATACTTTCTATCCGCCGTGGAATAGTTTCGCTCACAACGACTTATGTATGCTATGACTTTGTTTCCACCATCTATGCTTTGGATTGCATGCAACTGATCCTAACCCTAACCAAGAAGCATCAGTATGGACTGTGAATGGTAGCGTGAAGTCCGGACAAGTCAATATAGGGGCAAAAATCAATTTTTCTTTTAATGTGCGGAAGGATTCTTCACATTCAAGACATCTTATTTTTCTTCTTTAATAATTTGATGATAAGTGCAATTAGGCTCGAAAAATTAAGGACAAACCTTCAGTAGAACACAACGATATCAATAAAACGACGAGCGATAAGTTTTTCGGACTAGGGATTTCTAATATACATTGTACTTTCTGGATTACGTATTCCCAGCAACCTCTAGCATGGGGACTTCCTGAGATATTCAAAAACCATTTAATACCTTGATTTGATAATTCAGCTTGAATCTTGTCATTATCAAAGTCATCAATCGCTGTTAGTAACTCTCATTTATCACCCACATAATTAATTCCATTGTCACTAGTTATATCCTACTCCGTACTCCGCGGCGATTAACAAAGTTTCGAATCCATATTAAACAAGAATCTGTAGATAGATCGGCTGCTAATTTAAGATGTACCTCTAGAACATTTAGACAGGTGAGCAATGCCAAACAACATTTTTCTTTGCAACGGCCGAAATTTACATAAAAGGGTCCAAAATGGCCAAGGCCCGTGTAGTAAATGGGCGGATATACGGTGTTACCATATCTTTTAGTAACTGTCCCACCAGGGAACATAATTAGATATGATTAGATTGGTGGAGGGGTGTACAGGTGTAAGGCTAGTATTTACTACCACTTAAAAGATCTATTTTGAATCCCCGTTTCAGATTATTCCTATCGTAAGTTAATACTATTTTAATAAAGTCTTGAACCTTCTTTTGGGATTAAGATTCAACACATATAGTTTAAAGGAGGAAATTGCATAGCTTTGTCCTTTGAGATGAAGGATTTTTTTTGTTCTTTCGCTAGAGTTGTTGTTAATATTTTTTACCTAACGGAGTTATTTTAACCTTTCCCAATAGAGCTATTTTTTCTCTCAGTAGCTTAGGGTAGCTCTGAGATAGTATTTAGAAATTCCACAAAATCATTTTGGTCCGACAAAGGTAGTTAAGGGTTCTGTTTTTTTTTTTGCTAAAGGTCCCCATTCACTTACAGATTATCTGCAGATTCAGACTGTAGATGGCATCTGTCAGTCCAAATCTCTTTTCGTCCACCCACTAGTATCAGATCACGTCGTAAATTTGAAATTTGACAGATAGAAAACTTAAGAAAAACTGGCGATTAACCATACACCTGCAGTTTTGTCGTCAGTCCATATCGTAATTACATTGTAAAAAATATTAGGACTATTCTCTAAATTTAAGACACGTTTTTCCCTAAAAATAAATGTAATTTTCTCTGATAGAAAGGGAAAATCAGTTTAATTTCCCCTAATCAATGGAACATTCAACGAATTAAATATCTGGCGCCAGAAAACCTCTAAAGTACGTAAAATTCCCGAAATGTTAAGCTCTCTTGGATATAAGGAAGAGAACATTCAACGAATTAGGTATTATGCTAAATTTTTTATGGAAATATATTATCGTTTATATAATTCACACATTGTTCTTGAAAACAAGTCATATATTGCTTTTCAATATTTTGTTGAAGCGTGTTCAGTGCACCAATATAATTGCCATACTACTTAGTAGTATGTACAATAAGAAATGAGCTATTCAGTTCATTCTTGTTTTTTAAAAGGGGTGGTCTTCTATCACCTTCACTTATGGTGGACAGTGGTGCAGTGCTATCACCTATTCCCTACATTTTAGGGAATATTCTCTAAATTTTAGGGAATAGTCCCTACATTTTAGCGAAGAAAACAAAACAACAATTTAAAATTCCCTATATTTTAGGTAATGTTCCCTACATTTAAAAAAATATATGAAAATTCCCTACATTTTAGGTAATATTCCCTAAAGTTTAGGAGGAAAAATACCAAAATTCCCTACATTTGAGGGAGAAAAAAATACCTACTTTTTAGGGATAAAAACCTAATCTTAGTCTTCCAAGGTGGAACTTTCCCAAATCTTATCGACAAATGCACAAATTGTTGCCACTCACTTTAGGAAATTCTTTTTTACTGTGTAGTTTGTTCACGATTTTCATGCAATTCGGTTGAATATTTAAAATGATTTTGTTAAAGATGAAAATCGCTACTCTGATATTAATAATTCTTTTGTCAGAAGTACCAGTGAGGAGTAAAAAAACGTTTCTGGGTGAAATATTGGTTACTTCATAGACAAAGCATCTCGCATATGGAATTAATAAAGTTACTAAGAAATTCGGTAACTGAAGATTTGTAAAATTATCTCCGAATGAGTGTTTTCAAAAATTATTGAAATTTTTGAAGCCTTATATAATAAAACGAAACACAAGAATGCGATCATCTATCAGTGCAGAAGAAGGATTGCTAGCTACTCTACGGTACTTAGCAACTGGTAGATCATTTGAAGATTTGAAATTTACAACAGCTATTTCCGCGCAAGCACTGGGAAATATTATTCCAGGAATGTGCGAGCATATTTACAGGGTGCTAAAAATGGAATATATGAAGGTTAGTGGGTGCAATATTTAAATATATAATTAAACCATTTTTTACAAAATATAGTATACTTTATTTGTGAAATAAATTTACACTGCATTTTGAATCCGCAAAACGTGAACTAAATATTGCGTTGGTGCCTCGTATAATGCAGATACTTTTTTTCTAAAACAATATGCATTCGTGAAATGAATTGCTTTTTTTAATTGACACGAAAATCATAGTTTTGCATTAACCTTAGTGTGATAAGGACAGATTGTATTATTTCTAAAAATAAATTATTTCAATATAAAAATGCTATTTAACTAAGGCAATATTTTTTCACTATTTTTAATGTCAGAAATTATAAATAATATTTTTTAGTCATGTCTTCAAAGATATCTACAAAAAATAAGTTGGGTCGACGATTTATACATACATTATAAGAAAAATTATAAATTCGTTTTCGGTTGAAATCTGATGATGCCTAACATCTATTTCCAGGGAATTTAAAAGAAATTAATTAACTATTTCGCGTTATGGATTACAGTTGGTGAAGGCGTTGGTAGAGTTATAACTTCATTCTGTGGCTGTGGAATATATTGTTGCGAGCGTGGTCTTTTAGTTCGTTAAATATTTAATATACAAGTTCTTTATTTCACTCTAATCTTATGCAATTCACAATCCTTCAATTAATCAACTACACTTTAATTATCGCTAATACTGTACTTTCAATTATCGCAATCCAATTACAATACTTTCGCACGTTTATTACTTTCGCTTGTTAACACTGCAACGTCTAAGACAAGACACTTTCTCTGGCGGTGACAACTGTTATATTTATACCCTAGAAACTCTCCAGATTATTCTAGAGTGTTCTATTCCAGAACCTTCTTGACTCTTCTATTCATTCTACTCCTGAAACTTCCCGAAGGTTCCGTCATCGATTCTCCGAACCTGAAGTTGTTTACTCTCTATTGCCAGTAGATGTCACCAGTTGTCTCTTTCTATTGCACGTAACAATATGTATAGTATTGCGAACAAAAACTTACACTATTTTCTTGTTGTGACTGGCGCAAGGCCGAATTAACTCGAAACTCTGGATGGAGAACAATCTTACTAATTTATTTACAAGATATTCAAATTTAATATATCAGATCAAAAGCAATATACATTTCTGAGTATATTTCTTTTTGAATGTCTCAAATCCGTCAAAAAATGACAAAGTTATTGAAGTTTAAAACAACGGAAATTGAAAACGACCGCGGCCCGCGAATCTGGTGATACGCACGATGCAAGTCTGAAAAATATAAAATTTTTAAGACGACATTTTATGAAATAGATCCAAAACAAATCCAATCCCGAGCGCTTTCAATCACGGCAGGGCATCAACTACACTTGCGCTGCGCTAGACCGCGAATTGTCTTGTGAAAATAGATGGAATTTTCCAAATTGCGGAGGCGCCATTGATGGAAAAAATGTCAGGATATAGTTAAACCCAGATAATAGCGAATCATATTTCTTCAATTATAAAGGATACCATAGTATCGTTTTAATGGCAATCGTTAATGCTGAATATGAATTTATCTATGTAAATGTCGGCTTCTTCATGAAAATCGGCCCTTCATGAAAATATATTGTAACCTTTCCCTCAAAGAAATCTTTCAAAGCATCTACAACTACCGATTATCAAGTGCAAAACGCGTGGTGGAAAATGCTTTCGGTATATTAGCCAACCGATTCCGAGTTTTCCATACTGCAATAAATATTATGAAACCGGTGAAAGTGGATAAGATTATACTAGCATCTTGCGCGTTACATAATTTTCTAAGACGACATTCTTCCAGCGCATATTTGCCAGAAACGTTTGTTGATGTGGAAATGATTCATTCGGGTGAAATTGTACTAGGTGATTGGCGAACGGGAAGAATTCTAAATTGACTTCAATCAAGTATTGCATGAAATTTTACCCGAAATGCAAAAAACAACCGAGAAATTTATAAAAACTATTTCATTAATAAAGGGAATGTATCATGGCAGGAAAATTTTATATAAATTATATGTAATATTTGACAAATTTTAAAAACAAAAATTTACTTACATCATGTTCGTAGTGTTCTTACACATTTTCGTTATTGACTTCCTCACAATTATCTACAGTTTGCCTTCCCTTTTCATGATCTTCAGTAAATATCAGAAGGTTGAAGTACCAGAGAATCCGCTTATAAATTTCCTCCGCTGATGCTCCTGATTTTTTGCACTTTTCTACTTTCCTCAATTCCTTTCGAAAAGTCGTTCTGAGGTTATTAATTTTTTTTTTAATAAATCAATAGTACCTTTTTCGTTTACAGTTTTGTATAATCTTTCAATTCCTTATACCCCTTTTCCTTTTGCTTCTTATCGGAATATGAGTCATTTTTCACAGTGCAGGATGTCTCCTGTACACTTCAATAAACTCCGAAATGAAAGTTGTACTTTTATCCATGATGAGAACTTTGCACACATATCGAATGAAAATATCAAAACTCAACTGAAAATAATGTCAGACAGAAGATGGTAAATTGTTCCACATTAGCACAGTTCAGAAAAAAAAAGTATCACAGAAATTTGTACGGCCGAAACTTTTATGTAGCTTGTATCACGCACATTGCAGTGCGAGTATTGCGTACAGTAAGGGATGACCATAAGTTATATCACAGAATGTTGTCGGTCGCCACTACTTGCAATCACTTTAGTGTATGGCCACAACGCCGCACCGCACTTAGCACCGCACATAGCACAGCACAAGACCAATCATTCCCTAGCACATCGCTCCTTGCACATCGCGGAATTAATGGCCACAGTGAAGCATTGCACATTGCCTAAAGCAGCCTCGAATATTTGAGTTCTGAAGTAAGTTAAGATATTGCGAAAGCGCAGTCCAGTTTTTGTTAACGAGTATAGACAGAATTCAATACTCTAGTTGCAGTTTCTTTGAAGAGGACGACATTTTGTGTGAAGCTAGTTAGTGGAATTCTTTAAATTAACTGTAAGAGAAGTAAGCCTGGAAGACAGTGGTGTGTGTACCAAGTGAGTACTCCATTCCAATGTCAGGTTCAGGAAAGTAGACATCTGCCCCAACTCCCTAATTAGTAAGAGAGTCGTCGGTGAAAATGTTTAGGGCGGATCTGGGAAGGCTCGATAAGGCACTTCTCTCAGTCCACGATTCCCTTACAGGAAAGTTCACAGATAAGCGACGCCCAAAACGAAGCTCAGGTACTATCGCATCAAGTGGCACACTGGCCAGAGGGTTTTCCAAGTTTAGCCCATACGTCAGAGAGTAATGAGAAGAGCCAGTCCAGCAGTTCTCCCATAATCCCCATGAGCGCAATATGCACACGGTCTTTTTGGCATTTGACTGAAAGACAAGATCCAGGGGTGGTTACATTTACTAGGCTCCACATCGTGATCATGAAATTCTTCCACGAGAAGTTGCATAACCTTATTTCGAAGTTTTATCTTTTGCCAAGGAGCTAATGATCCAACATGTTAGTCAACTAGTAAAAAATGTGATGTTGTCATCTATACCTCTCTCCATCCGCATCTTGAAAGTATTTTCATTTCAGGAAATCAGGACAAAGAATTCATATTTTACTGTCATACGAAAATCCACTGAATTTACTCGATATAAATGTTACCAAGGTACTCCACAGAAGAAAATTTACTAAAATATCGTTAAATCTATTAAATTCATCCCAGTCGGGATTTCCTGTGTGCAGTGCTAGGTTCAGTGCAATGGTCGGCGCGGGGGGCGAAACAAGGTACGGTGCGCCACTGTGACCATTTCTATTTGAGATAAGGGATAAATTTTACCATCGCATACTAAGCTCAGGGCGATGCGATGTGCGGTGCTTTGTGCGGTGCGCTGTTGTGGCCATGCCCTTAGCCGTAAGTAAAAAATTACCAGTTAAATATTATAATAAGATTTGAGGTACAAAACTCAAAATAGGAATACGATCAGATAATCAGTGGGTCTCATACAAGATTAGCAAATATATAAAAACTCCATGCTTTTGTAATGAGAGTTCAGTTCTTATTTTAATACGTTGCTACTAAGTTCTCGAAATAAAAGTTCAGATTTAAAAACCAAACCAATAATTTATGCAGATAGCGATAAAGGAGCACAAGGCATCCACTATTGCGGCGGACATGGTAAGTTCTTCCCACATCGCCAATCAGTTTGACGGCCCTCTACGGATAATACCCAATGAAGCTAAGGCTGTATTACTAGCCCTGGCATTCCATTCTAAGTCTGATAGCGCTAAATTCGATGGGCTGAAATACATCTTATACCTTTTTATTAATCCCAGACATTTCGCTATTTCTTTGATAACAGAGAAGAAGTGATCTGTCTAGCTTGACTTACTGGAAATATTAATGCCAAGCATGCATAAAGATGGTGCATCGTAAATCAGGGCTCTATCAAAAGAAATAGGAATGGTGAAATTACGATTTTGTTTTAAAGAGATGAGAAAGCGTTTGGTCTTAGACTCATGGAATTCGAAGCGATTCGCTTTGCCACAAGCATGGATATTGCCAAGCCCAATATCATTGAATACCGAATGGGTTATATCAAAGGGCCTTTCAGACGTGGCATCTGGGGACGGTATATGTATATGCTTATGACCTACAGTTATTCATATTTTGCTTCAGTAAACTAAACTTGTTTTGTTTGTTTATTTCTCGTTATATTGTTGCTTTGAAAAGTTATCACATATCCTTCAAACATTCGAAATAATGTTTATTGTTTTTAGTACGGTGTAAGCCAGCTTAATCTTATTAAAAATCTTATTTCTAGACTCGGATTCAGTTATACATAAGTTTTCATATCCCAAAATTACACAAAGTAGAATTTGTATGACACAAAAAAATATGTAATTCCTTCATATCCTAAAAGCAGCAACCCAAAATTGATCGTAAGATGTTGGAATTCCCACGACGAGTCAAAGGATGATATTTTATAAATAATAAATATATACATTTCAAACTGCTAATGTGTACTTTATAATTAATAATTAAAGCTTATCTCAATCAAAGAGAACTGTACCCAAACAAGGGTTCCATCTTTGTTCATATTTGGTTGAAAATTGTCCCTTCTCAACGAAAAGATGGATAAAATCACAGAAACTAAAGACGTAATTTTCTACTGTCGGATAATTACCAGCTGTTCTCAATGTTTGTTCGTGTAGTGTAGTAGCTTTAATAGCATTCATATTTAGTAGGAGAACTGTTTTTTTTTTTTTTGTTTTGCAATTATTAAAGCAAAACAAAAAATCATTAGTTCGCACTTATTTTGGCAATTAATTACCCAAAATAAAACAGAGAGACGTGCGTTTTTTTCGCATTGAGTAACTAGCCAATTTCAGCCGCTTGTGCAGAATAGCAAATTAAGCCTATATGTGTGGGTGTATCACAGATATTATACTAAATATACATATACCATATATAGTTAAGTATAAATAACCGTACTGATAATATTTTGTGAGTTTGGTGGAGTGGAAAATGCCTAATAAACTCATCTGTTTGAGTTACAAAGCTACAGTTGATTGCCTACCCATATACATATACTGTTTTCGGTATGGAGACCCATTCACAAAGCTCCTTAAGGATTTCCTTATTTATGGATGCCCTGGTTTAGTCCTATTACCCACAGCGGACAGAATTTCATGATACGCACTCTTGTTAAGAGGATTTCCTGGGTATCCGTGTATAATATGTGTATGCCAAAGACTAAACTCTATATATAGATATACAACGTAAATACTTGTACATACATAACTAGTGGATGTAATTTGCTTATGTTATAAGTATTTAAAGCAGTGAGTCTATTCACTATCACTGATATACTATACACTTACTATATACAACCATTCGCACAAATTTATAAAGATAATGCCACTGAAAGAAGTAGGCAGGCAAAGTCACTTTTCCGATTGTTAAATTGAATGGATGAGAAGAAGAATGATTTTTGTCAAAAGAGACTTCTACTGGCATGAAAACTAAGAACAGGCTTCATGTGGGTTCGATAATTTTATTTATTTTTTTCTTCTTTATAAAAGCGCCCCATTACCAGGCTTTTCCTGAAAAGCTTGACTTTTTCGCGGTCTTTGTTTTAAATGTTTGTGGGTTTTGGTATTTGATCCTCTTTGTTATGATATGATGACAGAAAGTTTTGGCAGACAATAGGGCATAATACTGGTTGCCTTGAACTTTGCGTATCTACTCTAAAATGCACCTACACATATATAGATAATCAGATGACATCTTTGTTTTTTTTTTTTTTGTGGCATTTTATAATGAGGGAAAAATGAAAAAAAAGTAGGCCAAAGGGAACATATTTTAAGATATATTTCTGCCAAAAAAATTCTTCAAATTTATTACTCATGGATTTCGGTTTGGTTTTCTTTATTTTATAAATTACCTCGAAAATTTTTCTAAAGAAAAAATGATTGAATTTGTAATATTTAATCCATATTACCAATTTTGACATCAAAGTGAGTCTTAGATATTTGTAATATTTAATCCATATTACCTATTTTGACATCAAAGTGAGTTTTAGATGTTACCATCTATATTCTCTTATAGTATACCTAGTTAAAGGAATTTTATCTGGATGCCGGGTAACAATTTAATTTCTTTCCTATACTAAAGAACGTATGTAAGGTTGGAAGGTATCATAAGAAGGGATTTATGTTTTAAAAACACACAAAAGAAAGGCGTCCTAAATTTTATAAGACTTGTGAATTTCATACAAGTTTTTCCATATAGCCCACCCCCCGTATTATATTAAAAAGCTATGTGTGAGTAAAACCAAAATTTTTTTTTTGTAGAGTTCAGATAGGTCCTATTAAAGATATATAAAAAAAAACCATGGTATAAAAGAATCAGAATCTCCCGATAGGCATTTATTTAACTTATACATAACCTATGTATGTAGGTTGAAGTAGCACAACAAAGAATACATCCGTTCCACTTTTACGTGACATAAAGGGCTCATAACTTTTACCGACAATAAAGCGAAAATATTCAATAAAAATTCTATGCCAAGAAATAAAAAAGAAATAAAAAAAAAATATATTTTTAGAGGGACCTTTTTGAATTACTAAAATGGGGGTACCTTTGAAGGTTCATGTATAGTTGTACCTTGGGATTATTTACTATGTAGGCACCCAAAATTGTTATAGAATGGATAATACGTTTTATTTATATGTACATACGTATGTATAGGTACGGTCAAGCAAAGCGAATATTGTTAAACATGATATTTTTGTATAATTTCAGTTTGGGTAAAGGGTGAAAGTAAAAACAGTTATTTCTTATTATCGGTCGCCATCGGCTCCACTCGTTTAGTTTTCTATAGCCATTCCAGACGAACTAATCACCTTTGAACCTGACCATTCCCGATTTGGATGAAGTTTTCACAATTTGTGTGGAATACGAAAATAACTCACAAGGTTTTTCCCTTTACACTTTTTTATCACGGTCCTTACCCAAGGTTGATTTGCTATTTTGTGACTTCGCGATGAAACGTCATTAAAAAACAAATCATATCCAGAATGATGCAACCAATTTCTGTGTTCCATATGTGTTTTATCTGTGGTCAGAGCAAACAAAAAATAAATTAATGAATGTGGTGAAAATTATGCCACTGGTCTAAAGTTACTAATTTTGTGCTTTTATTCGTTTATTCATTAATTTTACACTTCAATCTCACATTAAATTTTCAAAATTTAATAAATATAAAATGCTTGTACGATTTTAATAATATACGAATTCAATATAGGATAAAAGATAATACTAAAGTAAATTGAAATTATAGAAAAAGTGTTGTTGCGATTGAAGTTGTTGATTTACTTGGATTCAAATATTTTTTATTCCAGTCGATACCGGGAATAAAGTGAGGCTAGTAATTCTTATTGCAATCGATACCAGCAATAAGAATATTTATTTCAGTCGATAGATGCAATAAAGTTTTTTGTGTTAGTAATTTTCTTATTGCAGTCGATACTCGCAATAAGAATCTTTCTTAGAATGTTAGTAATAAATCCTTATTGCAGTCGATTCCCAGAATAAGAATTTTTATTTGAGTTGCTTATGATAATGAAATCTTTAATCCAGTCGATACCCAGAATAAAAATGTTTATTTTAATTGTCAACCAAGCAAAATATCTGATTTGTTAATGTAGAAAGAATACTAGGAAATAGGTTGCTTGGATATGGATATAGATCACGTAATCATTGCACTGCCAAACTGAAAAATGGATCGAGTCAAGTCAGATTTTTACAGGCGCATGGCCACAATAATTGGCATAGCAACAATAACTTAGAATAGCAACTGCACATCGATATGGTCACGTACAAACATAGCATTATTTAATGCTGCGTCCGTGACATCTAGATGGGAGTAGCTGCAAATGAAATATAGTGTTGGAATGCGAGAATCGGGCAAGAAACGGAAAGAGTGATCATTTGAGTGTTCAGCGGCAGATCAAGAAGAGTGTGTAAAACTAGGCAGCAAAATATAGGAGCGGAGGAAGGAAAATAAGTGTTACTAAGTAATCAGATGGGAAACCAATCTCAATAAATCTCAAAAGTAGTACATCATCCAGTGTGGGAAAATAACAACGAATAATCATGAGGCAGATGAGTAGCAAATCCAGTTATTCATTTGTTGGCTTGAAATAGTTTTCCGCACGAAAGCGAAAATAAGATAAGTAGTAATTTTTGGTTTTGTAAAAGTTTAATTAAGACCACCTTTGTCGGTGGAAACGGCATCTTAAAACAATCTAAAAAGAAAAGTACCGTCAGGAGGATGTCGCGATATGGAGCGACATAGATAAACTAAATTCAAGTTGGCTGCTACGGCTGTGATGTAACATCGAGGTGATTTAAATAAAGATGAGATCACCCTGTTACTGCTGATCAAAACACATTACACACAGTACCTATACTGTCAAAAAATTTCTTTATGGCATTTTTTGATCTTTGGCTTTAGACCAGAAACTGACAGTACCTCGGTATTTGCCTTTTAATTTTCTCTGCTCATATGCAGTAGGTTGAGAATTGCCTATGATCTCGTATATTGTAAGGGTCTCGAATGATTAATTACCTCATTACTATTTTCCACTTAAATAGAGAACTTACAGTCTTATTCGACGATTACCACTACGTCAACCTGCAAAAGTGAAATTTAATGTAGAAATTTATTTAGTATTACAAAAAGAACTTATAATATTAGTCGACGATGTCCAAAGCGTCAATACTAAAGTGAACATTAACATTTTATTTTTAAAATTATTATAAAAGAATATACCGTATTTGTTGGTGATGACCACTATATATACAGGGTGATTCAGAACAAGATACCTTCCGGTATACCACGCGATTCCTTGAGGTCAGCTGATGAAAAAATTGTTCCACAAACACCCCCCCCCCTCCCTAGAAACCTGCTAGAAACCTGAAGATTTCGCCAATATTCGTGAGCCCTGATGGGACTAAATTAGTATAACTTTTGAACCACACTATAGATTTTGGTTATTGTTGGCTTATTAACTAGCCAAGAATAGTAGCTATTGAAAAATGTATTACTCTGTATTTTTTAAATAAGCATCTTTAAATTATTTTTAAATATTTCCAAAATTTTGATTTTTTTACACACAAATGTTTTTGAAATAAATAACGGTATTTATGAAATTTGTGTGTAAAAAAATCAATGTTTTGGAAATACTTACGAATAATTTAAAGATGCTTAATTAAAAAATACAGAGTAATACCCTTTTCAATACCTACTATTCTTGGCTATTTAATAAGCTAACAATAACCAAAATCTATAGGGTGGTTCAAAATTCATACTCATTTATTCTCACGAATATTGGCGAAATCTTCAACAGGCCGCAGCTCCTAAAAGAAGGTTTTTAGGTTTTTACCTCAAGGAATCGCGTAGTATACCGTAAGGTATCTTGATCTGAATTACCCGTATGTATATATATCTGAAAATTGAAATTTGAAAAGTTTTTATGACGTATTATTAGCTAAAGTTACTTGGAGTCATTATTCGACGATGATCACCACGTCATGTTGCAATAGTGAAATTTAACATCTTGTTTATTATTACAAGAGGAACTTACAGCGGCGATACCTACTAGGCAGATCTATAAAAGAGAAATTTTAGAACATTTGATATTATATTGTTATGAAAGGGACGACCCCGAAGTCTAGTTATAACAGGAAAAGTTAGAAGCCATTTAGGATAGAGTAGTATAATAAGAATTTACCGTATGCTTCGGCAATGGCCCCAGCTCTATTACGAGAGCTATTTTTAAAAGATTTTAGTATGTAAAAGTCTTAAGCTTAATGTCATATATTGGATTAGTCATGGTGAGATCCATATTTTATGGGGAAAACTATTAGTTATGTCAAGCGCGGTATATAGGTCTAAGCAAGCATCCATTTACTCTTCGACCCAGAAGGCCTTTTGGGTAGGACCTAACGATTCTCTCTGACAATTTGGCTCAGAATACATATGTTTCCCCATAACAAGGGTGTCTCATGAAAGTTGTGTACGAGCTAGAATTTGTGACTATTAAAAGAAGTTAAATATCATGATCGATAGTAGACTTGCTACAGCTAAGGAGGGATATTAAGAACAAAATATATTTTTTGTTTTACTTTGGATGTATATTACGCTAATAAATAAAGATTTGAAAAAGATCTCTTCAGGACTAATGTGTGGTGCACTTTTTCGTCGTTTTTCTTCGTAGATCTTCGTTTTTGTTTGACAACACACTTTATATTTGTTGTTCATGGTAACGTGGCAGTCAGGTTTTCTTGGTGTACCAACCCTTTACTCTCCGCTTATAGTCCGAGGTGCTACCGTGCCGTCCTGATTAGCTGTCTAGAGTGAGCTGTCAGCTAATACTGACAGATAGAACTCTACATCCTCAGTACTCACTATTTCCTAAGTACCATAACAACCTCATCGTTTGCTTTTGAAGTTTTACTGTTTTATATTAAATTGTTTGTAAATTAATTTTACCTAATTACAAATTTGATCCCTACTCAATATTTCCTCAATTTAAAATAAATGTTTAATTATATATATTTTAAGCACATTAATAATTTTAAACTTAAAAGTAATTATTATATGCGAATGTAGTACATGTACTGTCATTTTTTCGCAAATATATCAATATGGCGGCTCGCTATGAAATTATGTCACTTTCCAATATGGAACGTAAATTCTCTCTCTAATTTCTTCTGTCTCGTTCCAACATCATTATGGAAATTAATTTTCTGATTTTTCGCGATTATTGGCTTACCTGGTGAATTTCACACCTTTTAGGCCTCACCAACAGGTTGCGCGTCGTCGAATTAGGGAAATTGACTTTTTACGCCATCAATTTGACAAGAGTAATCGCGGTTTTCAGTACGGAAGTGTTGTGTTTGTTTGTGTCCTTTGTGACGAATTTGATGGTTTTTTTATCCAGGTAAGTACATTTTTTTTATTCTTTAAATGCTTATTGTTAACCATATGTGAGTTCCAGTATGAATAATTTGCAAGAAATATGCAAATTCTGATAAATAATTCATGTTGGAAAATGATTTGTAAAATATCGACAATGGTGAATTGTTGAATTTTGTCCAGTATAGTGTCTCTGCAAGTTGCGAATTCATGTAATTTGCCTATGTAACCTATGTAAACATAATTGCATGCTTTGTAAATATTTAATATGCATAGTATATGAATTTCGCCATAATTTTCAATATTTGCATTTATGTGCAATTGTTGTTATACTGCCAAGAAATTGGTTTCTTGGCAGATCTAACCTATACTTTGTAAACTTTGTAATTATTAGATGATCAGTTCCCTATTTTATTCAATCTGTACTAATCTATGTATTTTCTTTTAATTTCAGCTTAGTTCCTGACACAGCAGGATGAACTGGAGGACGTGGGAATACAAAATTTGAGGGAAGTATGCAATACATGTATATTTGTTCCTAATGCTTTTTTTATTTCTTTTCAGATGTGCTCAACATACACCCCCCCCCCCCCCCCGTTGAACAGTTTGTTCAACCAAAGCGTTCTTTATTTTGCGTATACCCCTCTTATGGTAGTGATGGAAGATCAACTTGCCATCCTTGTTAAGTCGTAGTCGAACTTGGTATATTGGTAGATTGATAAATTTTTCCCAATTTCTTAGCTGCTGTATTGCCCTGACGTTAATACGTTGCAATACGTATCGAGGCAAATATATATCCATGCCTTCTCGAGTATGGAATCTTTGAAAGCTGTTATTTGCTCTCATTTCGAATTCCTTAATATTGGTGGTCAGCAAAAGCCTTGTCAAGGCAGAAATGCGACTACCATTGACGACCGCTGTCTAATCTGGATGTGGATCCGTGTGGGGAGTCGGGCCTACAAAGGGTCGGTTTGTCACCCTGGTAGCTTGATCCGTCGTTGCTTGGCTCATTATGGCTTGACTAGTTGTTGCTTCTTGTCTGTCGCGTGAAATTAACTCATGGGCCAACTCTGGTCGAGGCATGCCGAAGACATCACACCCTGGGTCACGAAGCATTCTGAGTTATGGACTTCCTGCTGGGCTGAACTGGATCTCTTCTAAAATGTGCAACGTATCGTCTTGCTGGTACGTAAACGACATCTGAAATAGTAGTTTGTCAGTCTAGTGCAAATGAATGAAAAACAACCCTCAGCCAATAATAACATATAGATGGACTGGATTGACTGGCTTGTTTCACTACCGAGTTGTTCCAATTTAGACCTATAATTTTTTCTTTAGATCGATATGTATGTTGTAGATACTTGATGTAACTCAGCACTTCATGTAAAGTCTAGGCACTTCATGAAATTAAGCAGGTACTCTAATAGTTTGTGCTTAAAGAGTTTTTACACGAGATGTCTGACATTTTTAGCCAATTCATGAAATACTACAAGCTTTAACGCCGACAGTGTAACACCAACCGATATAACCGAATGTTAGGAGAAGGCGATGAGTGGTGAAGGGGAAGTTGGCGCCCAGATCTGCGAGACAACCATACACCCACACGACTCGAACACACAGGCAGACACATACACAACGTGCGACCAATAGAAGCATTTTCCACCTACCAATTTATTGCTTGTACCGAAAAGATCTACCATCCTGTGAAATATTTGAAACGCAAAACCAAACACCCTGTATATCTAGTCTTACCTACCTAACCAACGATAATAGTATATTTTGAAAGCGTCACTTAAATCCTTATGATAATCTTCAATGTTAAAATAGAAAACCGCTCATTAAGCTCTCACAACATAAAATTCGATAAATGCTTTCCAAAGTACGAGTACCTAAACATCATCCCATTACTTTATGGTAACCTATATAAGTTCGTATGTACGTTAATGTTAGGGCTTTATCGACCCTCATACATATTTCAACAATTTTCGCACCCCATCAATTTATCAGGGGAATATCACGAATTTGGGAAGAAATTTCCATGAGAAAGACGAAAAAGTTTATGTGCCTTGTTCTCATTGAAGTAGACTATATAACACACTTTACTCCAGTCCTATAGCTTAAGGATTTGACAAGAATCCTGTTTGAACCAGAGAGAAAAACAGGAATTTTCAATAATGTACATAATTTCCTCAGTTCAACTATCGTGTAAATTCTTTTAAGGATTACATACTAGTCCCACAACAGGCAATGAACAGGATACTTCCGCCCACAGAGTTGCCTATGATAGGTATACCATACTGTATATAAACATTTATCCCAAAAATGGATATCTGTTACTGTTCTATATTTCACACACACACACACACCGAGCAATCTATGAATAAAGGATTTTGAACAGTGCTAAAGGATGTACCAGACGAGTAATAGTCAGAAAGTTCTGTCTACATATTTGAGCTGTACCCAAAGTTCCTCCAGAATATGTATAGGATGTATAGGAAGTTATGTTATCCATTGCGTCCTTACATGCATGAGGAACGGTTTGTCTGATTTGGCTGCATGTATCACATGCTGTCCAGTCAGCACTTCAAGTCCAACTGAAACTCATATGTTTTCCTAGATGTCCTGACCACAGCGAAATGTAGAAAACAAGACATTTCCATAGCTTTTACATATATGGACTGCTCTTTTTTCCATCTTAAAAGTGCCAGCCAACGTACAAATAGCGTAGAGAGATGGATGGTTGTAAAATATATTTTCCATTATAAATGAATCAAAGGTATACCTATACTCCCATGTTTAAATTATGTTTCTCTCGTTTATTTAATGCAAATAATTTTAAGCAATTGAAACGTCTTTTCTACGTAAGAGAGTAAGTAATGTTTTTTTACGCAAATTTTTCGTCACAATTGTATTGAGGACAAATTTTATTTATGCCAGTCAATTTTACACTAAAGCAGTAGGTGATTGTGGATGTGGGTCGAATGATAGAGATGGGAAAATACACGTTTAGGAGGAAAAAGACGTTAAGCAGTTTTCCTGTATTTTCAATGAATCACCTTATTACATTATAATGATACTGCAGGATGATGATTGGATTTTTAAGTTTGATATATAAAACAGGTGATAACGATGGTTTTGTTTTTTTTAAATAAATAGCAGTCGAATGAAAAAAAAATAACTTAGCTAAAGTTTCGAGGCGGAGAAGATAAAGAGAAATAAAATAAGTAAAAAAGGAGTTTTCAAACAAAACTGAGGCCGAGCCGCATGAAAAAGAAGAAAATAAACTTTTCTTCACACACAGAGGTGGACTCAGATTTTTTGATTGGGACATTTCTCTTCATGAATCAAAGCACTTATTACCTCTGATTGATCATACTGAAATATATCGGTGATTGTCAGCGAATAAAATCTGAGTCCACCTCTGTGTGTGAAGAAAAGTTTATTTTCTACTTTTTCATGCGACTTGGCCTCAGTTTTGTTTGAAAACTCGTTTTTTACTTATTTTATTTTCTACCTTTTTCACGTTAACTAAATTGTTATGACGTGCTGCATGGAGATATTTTAAACTGAAAAGACACTGATTTACCAGTTTTTCAAAAAATTTATTCGAGTATCAAATCGTTGAAGTACTGCAACGTTTTTCTGAAATTCAAATTATGTTTTAAACAGCGCTTTTTAGCTGTATTCCAACTTGATCTCATATAACATGAATTTTCCCTATTTTCCATGTTTTCCACAGACTTTTCCTATTACTATGAATTTTTTTTTTAAAAACTTACATGAATTTTCCTCGATTTTTCATGCAGGTTTTCATGATTGTTGAAGAGAAAGTATTGATGCCAGTAGGACGGATAAAAAATGATTCCGCATAGCTTATAAAACATTTTTGTCGGAAAATTTTCCGGAAAAGTCGGAAAATTCCGGAAATTTTCGAAAATTTTTCCAGAAAAATGGGAAAATTCTGCATTTTTCCTGAAACAGATTTATCACTAATCATATCGATGAAAATTTTTCCGATGATTCTCCCGCTTTTCCGGGTTTTCCATGGAGTTTTCCACAAAAGCAACTTTATGCAACTCATTTCACTCTACAACTTTGTCTTAGGTTGCAAAACGCTCAAACGCATCCTTGGTCGGAAAAATTCCGAAAATCGTTTTACATGAATTTTTCTCGATTTTTTCTGCAAGTTTTCACCATTGTCGGAGAGAAAGTAATGATGCCAGTTGATAGGGAACTTGATCCTGCATAATTTAGAAAACTTTTTTAACGGAAAATTTTCCGGAAAAGTCGGAAAATTCCGGAAATTTTTTTCGGAAAAATCGGAAAACTCTGCATTTTTCCTGAAACGGATTTATCACTAATCAGATTTGTACCAAATTTTCAAATTATTTTTCATGATTTTCCGGGTTTTCCATGGAAATTTCCGGTTCAAATTTTGATAGATTCAATTGTCACGCGACTTGAACCTGTGTGCCAAATTTCAGCTAGCTGTGATGACGAAAAGTGGGTCTACGATAGTGTCGAAAATAGTAAAAAAGAAATATACAGACGAATTCGTGTACGAGTTAAAGTGAATGGCTATCCTCAAAAAGTATGATACCTTTAAAGGTCCCATAGACGGTGACATGGTGCGATGTAAAGCCAAGTAAGATTTTCTAGGTGGTGTATTACAACCTGATTTTTGGTTTGTAATGTGGTTTGCATAAAATCAAAATATTTGAGATTTTTTTAGGATGTGTAACCTGGTTGGATTGAGTACGGGGGTCCAGTAATCCAGGATAATTCAAGGTGAATGGGGTATCCAACGATGAATTTAAATGAGCAGACGTGAATGTATTTGAACTCCAATTCGTTGTTTATTGAAAGAATTAGAACCCTAATGCATTTGAGTTGGTTTGACTACTTAGCTATGGTTTAACTATAATAATTCATTGTGTTCTTGATCTATTTACATATACATATACGTATAGTTATCAAACAAGTATTGAAATACGGATTTACTCATATACTATATATGAGCGGAGGATACGTATTCCTCTCGGTGATCCGAATACGGCTCTTCTCATATTCTCCAGATTAGGTGTGGATATACATACGTCTCGGAATATAGAATACTGAAGGTCTCGCATTATCTAGAATAGTGCAGTTAGGCGGATGGCTTCACTTAAATATGCTGTTGGATTATTGGGAAAATGTCCACTATCAATGAAGTTTTGGTCTTCCAAGATATCGCACTGCGCGATCTTGTTTGGTTGACCGGTGCAAATCACCTCATTTCTATCAATCAATCAATCATTTAAAGTCTTTCGCAAGCGATTTACGAAACGAAACAAATTATGACGATTTTAAACCGAACCGATGTCCTGGGAAATTTGAAAAAGATTTTCCGTGCAGGCTTTTATTTTGGTCTAGGTTTCACTTATGACTTTATTATATTTTAACACTTTAATTGTTCCAATGACGAAAAACAAAAAAAATCCTAATTACGCGATGACGATTATTATACACAAGCGTGTAGCTAGGTAGGGGCACGGGTGGGCACGCTTGCCCTCCCCCAAATGAATCCGGTGCGGCACCGGTACCCACCTCAGAAAAATACGATCCAAAATTATTAAATCCAATTAATCGAACAATTATATTTAAGTTTCAACCAAGCAAGCATGAGAACATACATTGAAAGTATAACGAAATTATTTAATAGTGAGCTGTCGCTCCATCTGGAGTTGGTTTCAAATTTTTGAAAAGTTGTTTTAGCAACTGTAAAAATTTAGCAGAGGCCTTAACAAACACTCAGAATCATCGCCTCACTCTGAATGCAGCCAAATGGAGATGTTATAAACAATATACGAAACAGCAAGAGGAAGAAATTATTAAAAACCGAGAATACTTGGCTAAGCTTATTGATATAATCCTGACACTTGTTCGCCTGCCTCTGAGACGACACCGGGAGGACTCATCTTCTAAAAATAAGAGGTAATTTCTTGAAAATTACCCATTTGGATGGCAAATTTTCCCTCCACTTTGAAAAACACTACAACTACTTCAGCCGAGATATTCAGAATGATATAATATAAGTGATATCGAACTTCACTCTGATTGTTGAAGAAACTAAAGCATGTGGCTTTTTTCTATGAGTTTGGACGAGGACAGCTGATTTAAAGAGGAACAATTATCAATAACCATAAAATATGCGAACGATCTAGTCATAGTCGAATAATTTCTAGGTTTTATAAATTGTTCCACCTACAGAGATGCCCAAGGACTGGCAAATCAATTTTGGATACATTGACTACACACCATTTGGGTGATGTTACAATTCTTATACAGTCTAATGATGGCACTAGCGTCACATCTGGTAAAAATTGAGTCCTCCAAGCTATTACTATAGTGAATGTACTGAGTAAATTTTTCCAGACACAAAATGCCACTATTGGTCAGGATAAATCATGCAGGAATCAGTTCAAAATTTGGACAAACATCGAGCAGTTTCTGAAAAGCACTAGATTTCGCTAAAACCTGTTAAGAGTCTCAGAAAAAGGAGTCACCAAAAGGACTTTTGTACAGAGTCGACAGTGTGCGAAAGCATTACATTAGATTTACCAGCTGATACACAACCAGGAAAATACTGGAAGATCACATTTACTACCAAGTAATTGATAATATCATAGTAAATCTAGAACGACGATTTGAAAACCTGCCGTTAGCTCGCGTTGTGGATGCATTTCTTAAAAATTTACAGAATTTAAAATACCACTGCGAGCTACTATGTATCAAAGTAACCTACCACCTACTGATGTTTATACATATATATAGGACTGCTTATTATCTTTCTTTATTTTGTACACGTTTTTTCTAACGTTAACCTACCTGAAAAGACCACGGAGGAAAGATATAAACAAAACTTGATTGAAGATTATTATTATTCAATTTTGTGTTAGGCTGGCCCTTACTGGCCCACCCCACAATAAAACCATAGCTACGCCAATGATTATACAGGGCTTTCCAATAAGAGGTGTTATTTTGATATTCAAAGAAAAATGCCATTTTTTGAGATAAATGATCGGATCCTTATTTCATTATAAAGAGGAAGGTATGCCGTTAATAATGGAAAATAACATCAGCCAAATGACCACCACGACCACGCCTACAGGACCAAATCCTTTTTATGGAATTTTCCATAACCAAATCGCAAAGTGGCTGCCCTATGTCCTCGATAGCCTCACGAATTCCATCTTTGAGGTCTTGAATCGACGCTGGGCTGTTGGCGTAGACCTTCTCTTTCACGTGGCCCCAAAGAAAGAGGTCACAAGGTGTTAAGTCACTAGATCTCGGTGACCAATTGTGATCACCTCTTCGAGAGATAACACGGTCCGGAAACTTTTCCCGTAAAAGATCAATGGTTTCGTTGTTTGTATGGCACGTAGCGCCATCTTGTTGAAAGTAAACGTTGTCCAGATCAATACCATCCAATTACGGCAATAAAAAATCATTAATCATCTGTCGATAGCGCAATCCATTCACCGTAACCTTTGCTCCAGCCTCACTTTCGAAAAAGTAAGGTCCAATGACCCCGCGGGACCATAAACCGCACCAAACAGTCACACGTTGAGGATAGAGAGGCTTTTCAATAATAACTCTTGGGTTTTCCGAGCCTCAGATGCGACAATTTTACTTATTGACGAAGCCATCGAGGTGGAAATGATGAGGCCCAGCCTCAAGATGAGTTTTCGATGGAATTCCGGATCATTTTCATGCATTTCAAGGACCCAATCAGCAAAGACTCGACGTTGTTGATGATCGGCCGGCTTGAGTTCTTGTGTTAACTGAACTTTATAAGCCTTAAGACCCAAATCTTTATGCAAAATACGGTGTAATGACGTTTGTGGAATGCCTAATTCCAAAGAACGACGAGGAATGGACAAACCTGGGTTTTCTTCAACACTTTCGGCTACAGCAGCAATATTCTCGGCTGTTCTTGAGCGACGTGCACGGATTTTATTCTTCACATCACTAACTTGTCCCGACCAATTTATGTATTGCGGTCCGACAAGGTGCTTCACGACGACCCAAAAATGTTCGAGTTTTACGAACCGTCTCTGCCACATTTTCACCATTTTTATAGTGAATTTTAATAATTTCAATGCGTTGTTGAATCGTGTATCGTTCCATTTTTATTAATGGCGTAGTTTCTACTTGTCAAATGTCAAAAAATGACAGCTCCAAAAGTGACATCTACCGAAATAGCGGGCTAATTAAAATAACACCTCTTATTTGAAAACCCTTTATATATATTGTACTCATTTCTATGTCCTGCCAACTTGCCTTTTATATCTTTGGTTACGGCTGCGGGCGACGGAAATCAGGAGTGGCTTGGTTAGCACCAGCAGGGATGTAAACCAATGCGGAAACAGAAAGCTGTCAGGATTTTACGTGAGAACCTAGCTATTAAGCCTTAATCTCACGGCAGTCTTAACGCACGGATTTGTAAACTATCAGTATGCAGTTATGCAAAAGACATAATCTTCTGTTCAAAGAAGAATGTCCGCCTAAGTCATACAGACTTAGACAATCTCTCTCTGCCCGCATATCCCAACTAAAAATTTAATTCTTATAATGGTTTCAGATACGTTTCTAGCACCAACTTTTAATACTAGAGTTTTTAAGGTTTGGTGGTAGAAACGTATGGGTGGCTTTTATAAACACCTTATAGGCGTATTTTGGCACTTTATAGCACTAAAGTTTTCGAAATTTTGGATTTGTAAGGCTCCTATGTATAGCTCCTATAAGTCTGTAAGCTCCGTAAAGCTTACTTTAAGACGACTTAGAAAACTAGATGCACTAACTTAGTAAGGTAATACGAACTGTTATAACAAATATATAGGGCCATATTAAGCGTTAAAGCATTATGAACTTCTATATGGGCCTCTTAAAGAACCTATTCTTTATTGTGTGGGTATATTCTCATATTAAAAATGTACACTGATTTCTTTACTACAATACGTATGTAGTACGTATGTATTACAATTTGTACACGTAATTGGATCTGGCAAAACAATCTTAGGTATTTATTTAAGTCTATATAATTTAATGCATAAGAACAAGTATACGAGTGATGTTGTATACCTGAAAATCTACAAACATACCTGAAATATGGTATTTAAATAAAAAATTTTTAATAAATATATTCCTATAAGCTAATCATGCTTAAAACATGATTAGCTTATCACACAATAGGTGAAGAAAATTGCATCAGCAATTTTCTTCACATTCCACACATTTCATAAAAATATTCCCATAAAACGACTTGCGAAAAACAAAAGTTTCAGTTTTCAACCAAGACGTTTTAATAAAAACAATTATCACGACAAATTTTGCCTTCAGTAATGTTTGTCAGTACAAATAATTAAATTAAAAAATAAATCAAGAAACAAATCGTACCTTCAGTAGGTACATATTATGAAAAAAACGCTTTTGCGATAAGAAATGCGCGTCGCGAAAATAAATTACATGTGTATACGCGCGCCGCAATTTCAAGCGACGGGACGACGGTGGCTGATGTTTATAAAAACATCAAATTACATTTTTTGAAGCCACCGTCCAACGAAAAATATTCTGGACTTGTTTAATCAAGTCCAGAGCAAATGAAAAATTTTCTCAGGGTAGAAATGCAACTATGAATTTTGTACCCTAAACGACGGCTCTTGATCACGATTGAAGTAATCAAGAGTTGAGTTGATTTTTGCATTTGGTTCAGCGCGGTTTCGGTTTTGAAAACTTGCCAAAAGTTGCTTAAAGAATAAAATTTTGAAAAGTTACAAAAGTTGATAAAAGATAAAATTTTGAAAAGTTACCGAAAGTTGATAAAAGAAAAGAAGATTGTGAAAAGTTTGTAAAAGAGAAAGAATAAGTTGATGAAAGAAGATAATAAGTTTGGAAAAGAAAAGAAGATTGTAAGGAAAATAATTAGAAGGGAAATAAAACGAGCCCGACAAATCAAAAAGTGTTCTGGATATAATACCCGCCAATCCGACCAAGATACGTAACAGTGACTTAAAGCTCATATATACTTTAAAAATATCTGCGCGTCGATATTTAATGGAAATTTTTCACGGCATCCCTTGACGGCACAACGACACTACAATGATTACTCAGCTGACAGTTTTTGTTTGAGAAATCGTAGTCATTTGGTTAAGATAAATTTTATTAAATAATCTTGTTAGGAAAGATAGCAAAAATTGATGACAGTTGGAAAGATAAGAAAGCAAGCTTAAGATTATCGGAACATCGAACACCATTTTTTTGTATGAATAGTAGTTTAGGGCGGAGCAGCTATTCAAATCAAACTTTTGTCAGTTTTCCATAAGAACACTGCAAATATTTTAGAATGTAAGGTTCCGTTGGGCTTCGCATGTGGTAATGAGGGAGTCTGTTTCATGGTTTGTGAAGTATTCTCGATGGTTTTGGTTAACTTCGTACACTATATACAGAAATGTCAAGAAACAAAAACGCAGATTCATTAAACTCCTATAAGGAATCTATAGTCTTGATTGTATTTCTCAAGTGTTGTAGGAGTTCTAAATAAAACTTAGGTTTTAAGGAACTGCAAGTATTATAAAGATGTGCTATTGAGGTTTCCAAAACCATCGTTATGACACTATTACTCTCAGCACTTGAACCCTTATAAGATTGGTGCTTAACATTTTTTTAGCACTGTGTATATAGCTCTTATGGTGCGGGACAAGTAGTTTTATAATGCTAGTGTTGAGGACGTTCTTATTACCAATTTTATTAGGGTTAAAGTTCTGAAACTGAAAGGCACCATAATGAACCAATTAAGAACTGGTAACCTTAAGAGAACCAACTGCAGAGCTTTAAAAATCCAAAATTTAAATAAGAACACCAAAGGTATCAGAGCATATTACTTTTGATGGGCCGCTACAATCACTACGATGCTCCCACAAGGGGCCTTATCCACGTTGAGGTGAATAGTACTGTGGCGCCCTGAACGCACGACAAATCATCGATAAATCGGGCAATACTTATTATATAGTTCCTTGACAGTGATACTTGCTGAACGTAAAATGTTATAAATAAGTTGGCCATATTTTTTGAAGAAAAATAAAAATAAAACATGATATGACAGTCTATCGTAGAGCTTAGAACAGACGAGAAAGTATTTATAACGTTCTTTAAAAAAAATATTATTTTATGGATTAAGATTCTATAAATGAATTAAAAAATCAACCAAACGCTAACTGGGAAGTCTTCTTTTCTTTATCTGTGCAGATGATAAAAGACGTGCAGTTGAACTGAGCAGACGTCGGTTCAATTTGATAATTTCCCTCTCTCATTTCAGTTCTACCGCGACAGGTAAATTAGGAACCTTGCTGTTTGACAAAATCACTTCAGCGTGCCAACAAACTGTTCAACTTGAACAGGATATTCATCAGCCCCGGACAGAACATTCATCTGCCGAGCTGGTAACTTTGTCGAAAATCACCTTAAGTCCTGAACTGAATCCAGTTCATCAGGATTCTCGAAGGCAACCCAACCGGACCTTGAGAAACTGTATATATGTATGGGCCAGTCTGACATTGGGTCAGCTGGTCAGTTTTTTTGTTATAGGTACCCAATCCTAGGGTCTCTATAGCTGTCAAAAACCATCGACGTGGTTGTGTCTACATTACGAGGGATATCGAGTACATATGTGTCACAGGCACCATTACCCTTCCTCAAGAAACTTGCAGACATCTACAAGCATAGGAAAAATCAGCATAGCAGCGTCACGTACACTGCAACACAATAGGAGAAGAGATACTCTCACTAACTGCAAGGAAGTTCCTTGGACGCACTGAGCTGCATTCAGTGCAAAATTTAAATAGTGGACGCATCATTGTACGGAGCTACCCCGTCCGCTAAAGTACTACTAATTACAGCACTATCCGGAACTCCTCAACCCCGTAGTACCAAGTTAGCAATGACGGCTACCCAATCGGTATGGCTTTGTACTACATGACTATGAGGTCAAAACTACTCCCAGTGGTATCTTTGTATGTAGATATCCTTGTAGTAATGGGACTGGTTATTCTATTCGGGCCTAAGAACTTATTATCAACGTTTGAAAAGATCCGCACTTATCCTATACAGGCAAATACAAACCTTAATAGACGCTGCCAGCGGGGACCACACGAAGGGTAAGATATGTCTGATTCAAGACTGGAGAGGCTAGAGATTAACAGCAGTTATCTTATAGCATACCATGCATACTAGGTATATAAGCGCTGCTAACATACAACTCGATTTCCAACATCCATCAAACTTCATAACTTCGTTTCTTCATTTTTCTCCGCATGCCATTGGAGCTATGTCTGAGATTTTGTTATTCTGACTATCATATACCCTACTACAGTACTCACAGAGTCCAAAAACCTCAATATTTATGTTACTAAGGTATAGTTATCTCGCCGCGAGAGGTACCAATTCGTGCATATGATATCTTTTAGTTATACCACCTTACTTATGCAACTTCGTGGGACATGCCAAAGCGATCTTCAATACTTTAATATTCCAATACTCCGATTCAGCAAATTTCTTCCATCAAGTATATGCTTTTTACCTTGGCAGCCCTGCGCTTCACAGTCTTCTTTTCCGCCGCCAATCATGTACGCAAACAATAGGGATGTGGAAAACTTGAATATCGTATCGCTGAATCGACTAATTCGATTATTTATAGAAAATTTTTTTTCGACTGCTAAAAAAATCGCAAAAAAAAAATATCGATAAATCGACTAAACTTAGTCGTTTCACATTTTCTCATATAATGTAGAACCTTAGAACATATAACTAATGAAAGCGCAATAAGCCTGAAAAATTGCAGCATTTCCCACTATTTGGTGCAATTCTGTTTATGTATTCGATATGCTCATGGAATTAGTAAATCTGAAATATTTTTGAAGATGGGTTTGGCGTAATTAATTAAAATAAAACACATTGAAAAAAAAACGTTGGAAATAGAAAACTTAAACAATGAAATATTTTGAACACTTATCTACATATTTTTCTTTCCCTTCCCTTTTTTTACTTCTTTTGCACGTATTCGCGGAAATGAAACTGTCTAGTCATCGATCCTGAAAAACACCTTCTCGGGATTATCTCGGCGATTATTGCAACAGCACCGCAGAGCACAATCCATTGTTGAAATATTCTCCCCCGTTGATTAACTTAAGTCCAAGGCTTAATCATTAAATTATCACCTCGAATGTTGTTCTTTAAAATTAACACAATTAACGGAACAATTTAACGTTTTTTAATTAAATAACATACAAAATACAAAAGCCGGCACAAAAACACGAATCTGACGTTTAATTCGAATTGACAAAATTGATAAATGTCAAGTTCACTTGGTTAAACCAAGGTTAAACCTTGGTTAAATTATTCTTGCCTTTCTACCCTTTTGCCTAAGAACCGAGCTTACCTCACACCGATAGGGTTTTTACACAATATTTTACTTCGTTTAGTTATTTCGAAGTGTAGAGTTTAACAACTTTTCTTATTGAAAAGCTGAAGAGAACTGAGTTGAGAACGTAGAACATATAAAAAGTAATAATTATATGTTCCAAGGTTGAGAAAAGTCTAAATTTAAAACAAAGTAAGCTGAGGTGAAATCTTTTAGAAGTGGAAAGATATTCTATATGTGGCACACTCTCCATGAATTCGAAGGTAATTGAATAGATTCAGAGTCAACAAAGTTTAAACATTTCACAAAGAAGTCAATCATCATCATCAGTTCCTGCTGTACAAAATTTTAATTTTTCTGACATTAAAGGTTTTCTACAAGATATTAACAAAATTAGAGATTACCCTGTAAGATTTTTTATCGGGGCAAACTTATATTTGTTAAAGAAGGAATTTTTTTTGTGGATTCTCCGGTATATAGCAAAAGCTAAAATATTTTTTATTTGTTATTTCATCAAACAACTCATTTGATTTTGACGTATAGCACGCAAAAAAAAATCTTCTCGAATCGGCCATACCTTGTTGTCATTGTATCATGCATGTGCACTATAAAAAAATATTTCCCTAAATTCGGTGGCAAGAATTTGTGCCACAAAGTTTAGTCATATATCGCTAACTTGGAGAAAAAATACACTACGGGCTTTGGAGATATCTAAGTTTCACCCATGATACAAAGATAACAAGTATGGCCAATTCGAGAGGAATTTTTTGGATTGATGAATATATTAAAATTTTTAACAAAACATTAGTTTCTTCGTTTAAATCACTCCGAGAAAAGTATTTATGTGCTAGTGGGAAAGCTGCCTCGCTTCAGTCATATATCATCTTATTCAACATGCTTGTTTGGTTGTTCTTTGGATGCATACCTAATCCAATGCCGGTTAAAATTTCTGCACAGACTAATATATAATCAACAGCCCACGTACCTATTCGAAAAGCTTAACTTCTTGCAATCGGCTAGACACAGGAATCTTCTAATCCCTCGTTGTAGATCACGATTTGGCCAGCATTCTTACTTTTTTCAATGTGCTCGCCAGTGGAATCTATTGGCGCATGATATTCAGTGCACGAGTGGCAGTAGAGCTTTTGGCAGACTTATTAAATCAGTGACTCTTGTCTAAATCGGCGGTTGTCATAGTTTTGAATGTTGCTCCACTAAATCCTTGCTTATTTAATTTCTCTTTCATTGTATTATTTTTGCTCTTAAATATTCCATAGCTTAATTTTACATAAGTTAATTCTCCTCATTGAAATTTTTTTTTCTCTTCGTTTTTTTTCTTTTTGCACTCAACTCTAATATTAGTTTTATTGTTAATTTTTGTCTAATTAGTTCGTAGTAATTTTTTTTTCTCTTTTATATTTTTTTTCTCTCTTTTTCCTATTGAATCCAGCACACTACTGTACATCTTAAGATTGTAATGATCTTTGTACTGGGAATAAATTGGTATTATTATTATTATTATTAAAGCAAAGAAATTTCCAAATAGAAATTTTTTTCATTGTGATAAGGACGATTGAAATTAAGACGAACAAATTTCTGACAATTGTCGCCAAAGGAGGCAAGCAACCAATTGACAGATTTTCTGGCCATACCTTGTTAATATTTGTATCATGAGTTTCACGTATCTATAGAGAGTTTGAATTCAATTGGCTTTAATGAATTTTCTATCGGGAGAAGGGAAATTATTTACATATCAGTTGGGTAATATTTAATAAATTAACTAAATGCTCCATTAAATTAATGTAAATTTTTCGTAAATTTTGTGGAAATATCCGTAAAACTTAGAGAAATTTTTGAATACATTAAGGATAAATAAGAATTTGAACTATTCATATTTCCACAGGTATTATGGAATAATGCATAAATAAGTTCAAAACTTTTACCTTGAGTACGAAGACTTGTACATAGTATATAAAAAAGTACTTTTGATAAGGGGGGCATGAGTAGATGCATGCATATTAAGTAATTTTCTACCGAATGTGGGAATTCTTTCCAAATGAGCAAGGGAACATTCGATGCACTATGTTTGATGAACTATTAAACAAATGAAAATAATACATTATAATAGATGGAAATAAACATAAAGTATAGTGAATTATAAACATAATGACTGATATTTTGCACAATTGGTATCTAAAAATATCTCTTTACTATAGACACTTTTCCTTCTAATTAAGTTTTCCTAAAATAATTCATTTTTTTATTAAGGTGAAAGAAAAAAATTAGTGTACAATACAAAAATCTTTAAAAAAGTTTATTTCAAAGAAAAAACAAAATTCAGGCATAGAATGCTTTACAAATTAAGTTGCACCTACTAAATCAAAATAAACATATTATTATTTTCGAAACAAAAATTCAACAAAGGTTTTGAAACATACATACATATGATTGTATAACATTTACAAGCCGTTTCATAGTTTTGATACTATTAAGCTTTTGTAATTAATTAACGTTTTTTAAATATTATCTCACATCATTTGACAAACATTAATTATAAAAAATAAATAAATAAAATTAAATGGTTAAGGTATTCATTAATTTCTGATAAACTTTCAGCTTCAATTTTTATAACTTTTTTATCGATGAAATTATTAATTGGCGCACATCTTAACCACACAAAGGTCAGAATAAAACTGTACACAGTGCACACCTGCGTAATTCATCGGGTTATAGCAAGAAAATGTATGTCTTGTATTTGGGGAATTTTTACTAAAGTGAAGGATTTAAGTTTTCCATAACATTATGGAATTGATATTATTTTTCCAACTTTACCAAATGAGAGTATATTTCTATTCGATTTAGTTTTAAGATTATAATAAAATATATGGAAAATAACACAGCTTCGGTAAAAGTGCATAGTTTTCATCTAAAAATTCCATTTGAGAAGAAATTTACCTAGAATATCTTTTTCTATGTACTATTTGATTAACTTTAGGTAGCCGAAAGTTATATGTATTGCCAATTTTAAGGGAACACTGGATTTATTTTACCGAAATTCCTTACACTGAATATAGGGAACCATACATTATTTTTTGCAATGTACTTATTACTAGTCAATTCCAGGTAATGCTTACAATAAAACCTTATCTAAGTCAGGCATGCCAATTTTTCCCGCTGGAGATACGGTCCCTGTCACTGATATGTATAACATAGATTGCTGACACTAATTGGAATTGCTCAATAAATGCAACAATGGCTATAGAAAAATAACATACAATTTGAGGAAAATATGTTTCAGCCTCAGTTGTATAATTTGATGAAAATACACCGTTCTCCAAGAAAGCATTTAGTGGATGATCTGATTCGGAGTTATGGGCATGAAGTTTCACGTCTACCACCATACCACCCCGATCTAAATTCAATTCAAAAAAGTAGGGCTATGGTTGGTTCCAGAAATACAACCTTCAAATTAGATGATGTTAAGCAGTTAGCAATGGAAGAATTCGAAAAAAAATTATGGGGGAGAACTGGAGAAGCGTATATCAAAATGCTATAAAAGCTGAGGAAGGATATCTTGGGTATGAAGCCTTTTTGGACAAGTTAACAGATAAATTGATTATTTCCTTTTCTGGCGATAGTTCTACTTCTGCTTGTGTTTTAAGTAGCGACCATGAAGAAGCGGGCCCCTCAAATCGTGTAGTGATGTTATTTGCAAATCACATTTTTCTCTTCAGAACAAAGAGAAGGATATATCTGTTGAATGTCAAATTCTATAGGCCTAACTTTAACATATACGAACTTATTAATTGGGTGCATTACTCTTAATAATATGGCTGAGCATTTTGTTGGTTACGTTTCTAAGCATATTTTAGAAAAACGTCTAGATAATATGTAATTTTTTTGTTATATTTTTAAAAATTTGTTGTTGTTCTATGTTGCATTGCATGGCATTTTGCCGGTGTGTTATTTATATATGTATCTCTTAAAAAAAAAAACATCGTAACAATTTCTTTAAATTTCAGAATGTTTAAATTTACCATAATTAAGAATATTAAAATAAAAATACTCTAATGTCTGGAATGCAATTTATTTCTTTTTTAACATAAAATTTACTGAAACGCAATTTCAACATTTCATTTTTCTAACAGTGTACCCCAGCGCAGAGAAACATATCATGCTCACAAACTTTCTCATTTGTAAATAAATTAGGGATGGCCAATAGTTGGAAAAATATCGATACACCGATATTTCCATTTTTTTTTCAAAATATCGATACACCAATATATTGGCTCTTAAAATATCGATATCCTTAGTATCGTCCATACGATATTTGTTATTATATGCATAAATACCTACTATGTTGTTGCATATCAAATTAAAGTTCTCGCCGAGTACTATCGAGTGGTGTACTCTTTTTCTGATTCAGAAAACTTTCTCGGGACGTTTTTGTGGCCGGAAAACCCACTTTCATGCACTTGGGTAACATACACCCCACTGACTATATTTCGCATATATTTCTTCCGTTCTTTCTTTCAGGGACTGTTGTGAACATTTTTCTCATGGGAAGTCATTTTCCACGACGCACCAGTTTCGCACAATTACGAGCGGAAAAAGTGATCTAGCCGAGTATTGTCACTATCGCACTTGGGTAATATACACCCCAGTTACTAAATTTCGCATATATTTCTTCCGTTCTTTCTTTCAGGGACATTAGTGCTCTGCTGTGAAAATTTTTCCCATAGGAAGTCATATTCCACGATGCACCAATTTCGCACAATCACGAGCGGAAAAAGGGTTCTCGCCGTGGACTATCAGTATCACACTTGTGTATCATACACCCCCGATGCTATATTCCGCAAATATTTTTTCCGTTCTTTTTTTCAGGGACATTAGTGCTCTGTTGTGAACATTT
The DNA here is from genome assembly GCA_963924295.1 of Dioctria rufipes. Classification (NCBI taxonomy): domain Eukaryota; kingdom Metazoa; phylum Arthropoda; class Insecta; order Diptera; family Asilidae; genus Dioctria; species Dioctria rufipes. The sequence goes on along the minus strand of OZ002740.1, from coordinate 324,634,469 downwards.
TTCTCATAGGAAGTCATATTCCACGATGCACCAATTTCGCACAATCACGAGCGGAAAAAGGGTTCTCGCTGTGTACTATCAGTATCACACTTGTGTATCATACACCCCAATTACTATATTTCGCAAATATTTTCTCCGTTCCTTTTTTCAGGAACATTAGTGCTCTGTTGTGAACATTTTTCTCATAGGAAGTTATTTTCCACGGCACACTAATTTCGCACAATCACAAGAGAATAAAAGTCAAATTTTTCATCCAAGAAAGTCGCTCTCAAAATACATCCGATCGCCAAAGCTTTTCTCCGCTTAATAGAAAAAAATGTTGTTAATAAATTATGCTCATGGTATCATAATGCGTCGCTTAAGACATCTCACATGTCTGTTCATGTCGGGCCTAAAATTGTATGAAAAGTGGGCATTCGAACAGAATTTTTTTTAGCGATACAGCTATTGAAATATCGATACAACAATATTCAAAGTAAATATCGATACAAATTACCTGTATCGTAAGAGGATAAATATCGATATATCGAATATCGTATCGGTATCGCCCATTCCCTAAAATATATTAGCGGTTGCTATGGGGTCTGTTATTGTTTTTTTTTTATTGTATTGGAAATTTCTCTATAGGAGAGAAACTTTTCATTAATTTTATAAAAAACTTACATGTTTACATGATGCATGTTGTGTATGAATAGCAAAGGGAGCGTAATTATTTTTTATAAAATTCAGAAATATTTCCCATGCGCGAAAAGTTATTAACTGACTTGAAATGTACTCTATAGCCATGATACAAAGATACAAGGTATGACCGATTTGAGAGGAATATTTTGTGTTGGTACGTCATGAGGTGACTAATGTCATTTCCAGCGAATATCGTTTGAGTTTTTCGTATTTTATTGACTGAAATATGTTTTGAATATATTGAAATATTTAACAAACTAATGTTCTTCGTTTAAATCACTTCGGGAAAAGTAATTATGTGCTAGTGGGAAAGCAAAGAAATTTCCAAATAAAAAAAATTCTCACTGTGGTAAGGACGATTGAAATTGAGACGAACAAATTTGTGACAGTTGTCGCCAAAGGAGGCAAGCAACCAATTGACAGATAATTCGGCCATACCTTGTAAATCTTTGTATCAAAAGCTCGATAGTCATGACAAGACAAGAAAACGTTTATATACGTAACTCATACTATGGTTTTAATTTGCTCAGTATGTATTTAATCTTTATTTATTAGCTCTGTGTCCTGTCTTAAGTTTATAACTTTGTTTTTATTTACGTATACGTGGCATGCTTCCTTTAGTTCTCGTTTTTTTTCTATTATTCTCCATGTCAATTATTTTTGCATTATCGAAAGAAAATACATGCCCTGTTTCTATTGAGTGGGATGCTAGTGCTGATCGCCGTGCATGTTTATTGATATACGCTTTATGTTACGATAGTTTGGTTTTAAGCTTTTTTGATGTTTGTCCGATGTACGAAGCGTTGAAGTTCTCGCGTCGAAAATCATTACGAAAAAAATCATGAGATAATTAATTATGTTTAACCTTTATTATTTTAATCAAATATAACTATTAATTGTTAGTTTTTATTTTTTAGATAGAAAGTAATAATTATTTTTACTTTTTAGTTGTTTTAATATCAGAAATAAAAATCATTTTTCCATTTATATTTCTTTTGGAATCATTTGCTATAATAAAAATAATAATTATTTTGGTGATTTTAATTATTTAAGTGCATAAATATAAACTATGTGCTGCTAGTAAATATTTTTGAAAAATAAACCTTCAAATATTTGTTATTATAGGTCATTTCACTTTTCAGGAATACTTGGATATGATTTCTTAAAACATTTAGACTTTGCCATTTACTTTCGGCATTGAGAACTTGTGTTTCTTCACTTATACTGGGGTGGGGACACACATATGGTATTGATACTGTATCATTTATACCATCTCAAAGCTATACGACGTAGTATAGGCGACCATTAACACACGTTTGTTCGTAGTATAGTTTGACAATCGCTCTCACTGAAAAGTAAAAGTATAAGTTTTGCGTAAAAATGTCACAGCAAAATAAATAAATTTCAGTTTATATGAATAATTTATTATTAATAAATTTGCTGGAGAATTCAAACACGCAGCTTAAGTTATTAGCAATTTGGAGCAACAGATGACAAGCGCTTTATAGAAAATTTTATATTTTAAATAATGCATGGAGGGTGTGGACAAAGGTAATCCCTACTTTTGAACCATAATATACTGATAATATTTATGCTATATTTTTTATATCCTTAGCTTCAAAATGCTCAATATTGGGATAAAGAGGACTTCAAGAACGAGTTTCGAGTGGACATATCAAAATTCAATTTTTTGGTTGATAATTTGATAAATATAGAAAGCATGGATACAACATGGCGCTTAGCTATTCCCCTAGCTAAAAAAATTGCCATATCTCTCTAGGCGCTCGGTTCCTCGGCAGAATATAGGACTGTAGCAGGCCTATTTGGTGCTGGTAGAACTACAGTAGGATAAGTATTATTAGAATTTTGTACAGAATTGTATAATATATTCCAAAAAGTATTTTTGAATACATATCCTCCAACACAAGAAAAAATAAATGAAATCGTTCGCAGATTTCAACTGATTGGCTTTCCACACTGTTTCGGAGCTATCGTTGGCTGCCATATAGAAATAAGTTCACCTAAGGACGAAGCTGTGGATTATTATAACTGCAACGGATGGTACTCTACGGCTTCGTTTGCAGCTTCAGAATATAGGTACCGTTTTCCATATATAAATGTAGGAAGTCCTGGCGGATGTAATGACTCGATAATTTTTGAAAACTCCCTCCTGAAAATAGAATACGAAGAAAATCCAATTTTTGTAAATAATGGCAAAAAAATTAAAGGTATGGGTGTTTCGGTATTACTATTGGGTGATTCAGCGTTTAAGCTTTCCAAATCAGTAATGAAGCCATTTCCATTTTCTATATTTCGAGACTTAAATGAACAGAAATTTAATTATCAACTCAGCAAATGTCGACGAGTACGGGAAAATACCTTTGGGCACTTAAAGGCACGTTTCAGATGCGTTGGGAAAGGATTAGAAGTTCACATTGATAACGCGCCAATAATAATTCAAGCTTGTTGTGTGCTTCATAATATATGCAATAAGAAAAATGACGATATTAACCAAATTTGGTTTAATGAAGCAAAACAATTAGAGAAGCGCAATCAACCCCAATTCATAACAATAGCTAGGCATAAAGGCGTCGGAAATATAATAGAAATGCATTTAAGAAACACTTTGGTAAGTCTTTATTTATTTTTTATTTGACGTGAAAAATTCTAATATTTTTTTTTTGTAAATTAATGTTTTCCCGCAAAGGTTGATTTCTTTCTTCTTCATTTTGTTTTGACTGACCGACGAAATCCTTGAAGCACTCTGCTTTCTGCTTTGCCACTTATAATAAAACCTCATTAATTGTATCCCTTCCTCTTCTTCTATTTTTAGGACGTGTTGATTTTGATGGCCCAACTACCGGAGATGGTCCTGCCCTCTGAAAATGATGGCACTGGGATAGAGCACTGTGACTATGACTCGGTCGTGGAAGATTCAGAATAATGGAAATCGAGTACATCTATTCTCAGTGGTAGCAAGCTTATATTTGAATTTTCTGCATATATTTAATAAAAATAATACTAAAATAATAATGAATTGCCAACCTTCAATAATATACCTTTCTACTACAAATTCATCTAGTCTGTTTGCCTTGAACTCGTCAATAAGTTCCGCAATCTCATCGTAAAATCCCCATTCAGATGGAGACCCTCCAGACTTGCCAGTAATTTGATTTTCTTTCCTAATTAAACAAATGTATGTTAATTATAATACATTAAAGGTTTGAATTGCTAATTACGGATATCGCTTTGTCAAGTTATTTATTCTTGTTCGGATTTCTTCCATAGACAGAATAATTCCATAACTGTCCTGCAGCTCAGTTCCCATTTCCTTTCAAATAGTGCTATTTTTCCTTTGCCCCCGCAACTCGGAAATTTTTGTCGCCAAACTTCTATAAACTATGCCGTTTCGCTGTTTGATCAAATTTTCCTCTTTTTGTTTTTCCTTGCACTCTCCATTTTAAATACATATGAAAATGTCTTGTCAAACAAATGTCACATTTTGTTGTAATTTTTTCCCCACAATGTAATAATGGCAGTGGTATCAGTAGAAAACTGTCTCTGCTAGGTTTAAATATTAGGATACCAGCGAAAACGGTTGTGTTTCAGTAATAAGTACCTTCACGGTATACCAGGTACTTCAGCTGGTATCCAGGTGTTATATATAAAATATGCCTAAAAAGAGATCTGAAAAAAGGCAATAAATAATTATTTAAAATATCTTATACATAAATTTTCATATAAGCTAATCATGCTTAAAAACATGATTAGCTTATCTATTCAATCAGTGAAGAAAATTGCATCAGCAATTTTCTTCACATACCATTCGTTTTTACAAAGTTTATTCCCACGACAAATTTTGCCTTCAGCAAAATTTGTCAGTAGAAATAATTATTTTAAAAAAATATAAAACAAAAGACAAATCGTACCTTCAGTACGATTTGTCGTGAAAATTATAATATGTATGTATGAACGTACATACATATCATAAAAAAAAGCTTTCGCGATAAGAAATGCGCGCCGCGAAAATACATTACATGTATACGCGCGCCGCAATTTCAATCGACGGGACGGTGGCTGATGTTTATAAAAACATCAAATTTCATTTTTTCAAGCCACCGTCCAACGAAAAATATTCTGGACTTGTTTAATCAAGTCCAGAATAAATGAAAATTTTTCTCAGGGTAGAAATGCAACTATGCATTTTCTACCCTGAACGACGACTCTTGATCGCGATTAAAGTGATCAAGGGCGCAGTCGGTTTTAAAAAGCAGTCGAATTATAGCACGCGAGTTGTGATTTAAATTTTATACACGGCGGTGTGACATTAGGATTCTATAGAAAAAAGAGTTGAATTTTTGCACTTGGTTCGGCGCGGTCCCGGTTGGGGTGAAAGAAAAAAAATTTGAGTATAAAAAAGATTAGAAAGTAATAAGCGATTAGCCATAAAAGGTGAAAAAGTTTTAGTGTCAGAAATATTACAAAGTAATAAGTGTTATTATCCGAACATTGTATGTAAAACTACCCGAATTGTGGTAAAAGTGAAAAGAAAAAAAAGTTTAAGAGAAGCAGTTTTAAACGAAAAATTACAAATAAAGAAAAAAAAAAGGAAATAGTTGTGTTGTGTTTGTATAACGAGTCCCCAATTGGAGTATCAGTGCAACGAAGAAAAAAAGGTGAGCGTTCGACCAAAAAATACATATAACAATTGGCGCAGCCGGTAGGATAGAGGAAGCCTACTTTGAAAAACAAAAAAAGTATAAGCGCTCGAAAACCCTCTATCCTACGAATCTAAAAGGAGTTTAGGACGAGATCGAATACTGGGCAAGACACCCTACCCTTCGCCTGAAGTTGAGTCTGGCTTCAGGAGTATTTCGATCTTGTCGGCTCCCAACGCTCGGGGTCGGACAGCTTTAACTGCCTCTGTTTGAAAAAACACGCAGCCACCCCCTCATCAAAGCACAAAGTGCCAACGTGGGAAAATAGCGGGCTTCATCCCAGCCCAGGATAAAGAAGTCCACATTCCAAAAATTTAAAATTTACACTTGAAGGAAGGAAGTTTGCAAACCATCCGCTATCTGCGATCCAGAGCTGAAAGGGACTTCGAAGTAGGCAACGCGCCCCCCTTTCAGCTTTTATCCAGGGGAATTTAAGTAGGCCACGGGCCCCCCCGGCAGCAAAAGAACTTCAAGAAACCGAACCAACGATCCTGAATTGAGAGGGACCTCGAAGAAGGCAATAAGCCCCCCTCTCAATTTGAACCAAGGGAATTAAGACGGCAGAAGCCCCCCTAGCTGCAAATTTCACACACGGTGGTCCATGAGCGAGGAAAGCTCCCACCAAGAAATACCGCTGGAAATCCAACTTCCATCAACTCCTCAACAACCTTCCTCGCCGGGCGACGCACAGGAAGATCCGTCCCGGTACGAAGGAGGCAACGCGGGAGCAACATCCGCAACAGAGGGTGCTACTCAAACACCCCCAACCAATTCAACAAAAAAAGGGGTAACACTCAGGAGTGGGACAATCCTTACAGGTCCCCAACAAGTAAGACCTTCTACTTTAAATTTAGAAAATTATTTAAAATATCTAGAGGGGAAAGTGCGAGACTCCTCCGAACTTTCTATTATACAGTGCGATTCCATCGATAAACAGCTCAAAAAGTCCCGTGAACGGCGGCTTGAGCAAATCGCGCAATTCAAAGAAAGTACGGAAAAATTTAAAGAAAGCTTAAAGCAGTTTGGGGAACTCTCGCACTCTCTCGAAACAGAAATTACAAATAACAGTGTAGAATTAAGAGAAGGTGCGATTGAAGACAGTGTCAGTGATTCCACCGTAAGTGAGGTCCTTTTGAATTGGCTGGGCGACTCCCTTCTGGAGACCAGTCTAGAAGAAACTAGCTCCCCAAAAGTGTCAAACTTTAGCTTCAGAATCCCCAATATAAACATGGCAGATTACGCGAAAATCGCCAAGCTAACTGCCCAGCTGGTTCCCCTATTCTCGGGAGAGCAGCACCCAAAATTGAGCCTTGAGCTCCAAACGTTCCTAGGATGCTGCAGGCAGGTAATCCAGTGCATTTCGGTGGATGAACTAACAGCATTTTTGCAAATCTTTCCCACCAGACTTCGAGGCGAAGCTTACCAGCTTTTTGCCTCAAATATGCCCACTACTTTCAAAGAAGTAGAAGAACGGCTAAATCGCACATACCTGCCTAGAGAAACTTACCAGGAACTGGTAAATAAATTAATCACTACCAGGCAGTAACCTTTAGAGAATTTCACAGCCTTCACGGCACGAGTAAAACAAATGCTGGCACTCTGCAATGAAGCAGCAGAATCCAAATACGGAGCCACAGCAGCACCAGCTGTTAAAACGCAGTTGGAAGATTTCGCGAAAAACGCACTGAAAACAGGCGTAAATAACCCATATATGTGCCAGTACCTTCTGACCATGACAGACGGCACGGTGGATGACCTCGTACAAAGAGCACTTGACATGGAACGTCTCCAGCAAAGTGCCCTATTCCTGCAACCTTCAGGGCAATTTCAACAAAATGTGATGCAAAATACGTTACCCCATTCCATAAGCGCAACAACACCAAATAACGCACATTTTAACCAACTTAATTCATCAGCTAATCCCAGCGTATTTACTCCCGGCATAATGCCATTCGCTCAAGTTCCTCAGACCCTGCCAAACACAAATAGTCACATTCAGCAGCCGCAGTTCACACAGGCAAACACATTACCATACATCAAACAGGAGCCAAGATCTCCTAATAAAAATTATAATGTACAAAATAAAAATAATTATTTAAATAAAATCAGTTGTAGTTTTTGTAATTTAAGAGGCCATACATATGTCGATTGCCTCAAAAGGAAAAATACGCCTTATTGTGTGAACTGCAAAATGTATAATCATGACGTGCGTGACTGCAGAAGGAACAACAATAGTTTTCAAAGACCCCAAAACAGAGAAGCACCAATCCAACGTCCTAGAGAGCCGCAAAACCCCAATAACAGCTCAAGAGTTTATAATGTGCGAAAAAAGTGTGAGTTTTGTGGTCGTTCTGGACATGCAGTAAATAACTGCCAACAAAAACGTAAATGGGAAGCCCGGAGTCAGGGAAACGACGTACAGTCGACCCAAAACTCCCCGGCTCGACTATAAATATCCCATCTAATAAAATAGGGTCTCCTCAGCAGCCCGATTCCAGTGTCGCTACAGTAAAACTTCCTTTAGACATAGGCCTGAACGACCAAACTAAACTAGTAGTAGACACAGGCGCTGAGGTTAGTATAATAAAGAAAAGGTCATTAAAAGACCTTAAAGAAATTAACCACAATGAGGCATGTACACTGCAGACCCCATTTGGTACCGGAAAGACGCTGGGAAATTGCCAGGGAAACTTCGTTTTCAAAAACAAAATCCCCTGCAAGTTTCAAGTTGTAAAGAACTTGCCTGGCCTTTCCGACGATGGACTTCTAGGAAATGATTTCCTAACCAACAACTGTAACGTTGAGGGTCCAAACAAAGCACTAAGGTTTCCTCGCACGGAAACTAACCCAGATGAATTCACCTTGCCATTAGAGTTTGAAACGGACAAGCTACATTCAAACAAAGCAGTCGAAGTAAGAACACTTGCAGAAGAGGTAGAGTCTAAACAGGCTGAACTATCCACCTGCAGTGTCTTCAAGGCTTCTCAAACGAGAAAAGCTGGCTGCCAAGCTCCAAAAGGGCCCAAGGAATGTGAAAAAAGCTGTCTGGGCGAACAAGAGACCGATGAAGGCAGGCAGCAATTGGTTACCTTTAAGGAACCAATCTGCATACCTGCACGTTCTCAAATTGTGGCCCCAGTGCCGTTACAAACTCAAGAAGAAATGCTCTGTTTATCCCAAGAGATAAGCGATGGAGTCTTCTTGGCAAACAGTTTGCTGTCATCCGGAGAAGAATTAGTGCTGGTTAGTATTCTCAACGCTAACAGTCATCAAGTAGTCATACATAGCTTAAAGTTACAGCTATATCCCATAAACGACTACACCATAGTCCCATTAACGCACTCAAAAGATCACAAAAGAACACACATTCCATTATCAAATATGGAGGCAATATCAAACAACACAAGAGACGGAACCGAGTGTCTAAAGCCTGCCAAAAAGGTGCATATAACTCTTCCGTCCAAAATCCCGAGGCATAAATCACTGTTAAACAAACAACGGCCATACAAGAACGGTAGCGAGTCGCTAAAGCCTATATTAAAGGTGCATATTACTCCACCGTCACACAGCACACAGAATGCTACATGGTCAAAAAGCAATAGCATTGACGTGCATGAGTATATCACACAACCTAAGGCAAAGACCACACAGGTGTACCAAACTCAGCCGTCAACAAAGCAGGAAGCAAGTACCCTGTTACATGCTAAATATAACAAAATAAAGCCTCATAAGGAATTAACTAAATTCAATCCAATTTCAGGACACAAATTTACAAGGAATAGTAAGTCAAACCAAGGTTCAGCTGAAAAATCAGCAATTTTACAACATGTACGATATCTATACCCGGATAATGAGACTCCGGACGACCCAAAACAATACCCGCGTATTTCTAGGCTAGAGCAAGAACTCAGCCTAGACCCTAATTTAACCGCGGAAGAAAAAATTTCGATATCAGAACTCTGCGAAGAGTATAACGATATCTTCTTCCTCAAAGGTGACAAACTCACCTATACAAATGCGATAACGCATAATATTCCATTGGTGCAAGATCAAGCACCAATCAATCAAAAAATGTACCGCTTACCTGAAACACAGCGGAAAGTAATTAACGAGCAGCTAAAAGAAATGCTAGACAGCGGGATAGTTCAGTCTAGTAAAAGCCCTTGGAATTCACCTCTACTAGTTGTCCCCAAGAAAGCGGGACCTGACGGTGAAAAAAGGTGGCGCGTCGTTGTCGATTTTCGTAAATTAAACGAAAAGACAATTGGAGACGCATTCCCGCTACCCCGAATCGAGGATATTCTCGACCAACTAGGTCACGCAAGGTATTTCACCACACTCGATTTGGCCAACGGCTATCACCAAGTTCTTGTCGACAAAAAAGATCGACATAAAACTGCTTTCAGCACAAGCTATGGGCACTACGAGTTCAAGCGTATGCCATTCGGGCTCAAAGGAGCCCCCGCCACATTTCAACGCCTAATGAATTTCGTCTTAACAGGCCTACAAGGCCTCGAATGTTTTGTCTACCTAGATGACATTGTCATCTATGGAAAAAATTTAAATGACCACAACGAAAAGTTGAGGAAAGTCTTCAATAAGTTGAGAGAGAACAACTTGAAACTGCAGCCAGAGAAGTGCCAGTTTCTACGAAGAGAAGTTGTTTACCTAGGACATAAATGTTCTAGCGAAGGAGCCCTACCAGACCCAAGTAAGACGGCCTGCGTCCAAACATTTCCTGTTCCAAGAACAGTAAGGCAAGTTCAGTCATTTTTAGGACTTGCCAATTACTACAGGAAATTCATTCCAGACTTCTCCAAAATTGTACGTCCAATTACGAATTTACTCCGAAAGGATGTAAAATTCACTTGGACAGAGAAATGCCAAGAAGCATTTCAGAGCATAAAAAGTGCTTTAATTTCTCCACCACTTTTAATTTACCCAGATTTTACAAAATCATTTAATCTTACTACTGACGCAAGTAACGAGGCTCTAGGAGCTGTTCTTTCTCAAGGAGAAGTCGGAAAGGACCAGCCCATTGCCTATGCAAGCCGCACATTAAACAAAGCCGAAAGAAATTACTCTACTATAGAGAAAGAGTTATTGGCTATTGTCTGGGCTACCAAGAATTTCAGGTGCTATCTTCAAGGCCGAAAATTCACGGTCTATACTGACCATAAACCTCTCAAAGGTGTCTTCAATGTGAAAGACCCAACTTCCCGTTTGGTGAGATTTCACCACAAATTATCCGAATTCGACTACAATATCGAATATAAACCAGGGAAGTACAACACTAATGCAGATGCACTAAGTCGCATCCCTCAAGCATCAAAGGAAGACAGTTTAGGCAATACCTTAACGGTAGAAGCCCTAGTCCACAACACGATGGACTCAGATGTGGAGGAAGACAACCCCACAAATAACAAAAAGAAAAAGAAATCCGCTTGTTTCGTCGTGACTCGAGCTCAGAAGCAGAAGGCTCAAGAGACAATAAATAGCTCCAGTGTGGAGACAGAAGAGCACACGAAAGCGGACCAAAACGAAATTCAACACACGGAGGCGGAAAAACTAAACCCAGCATCGCTTGAGCAAAAAGTAAGTATAGGCAAGACACCCGAAGTTATCACGAGCCCTACGGAAATCCGAACAATCTTAAAAGATTATCACGATTCTCCATTTGGTGGCCATCAAGGTGTCATAAAAACTTACAAACGTATAAGACGCAAGTATTGGTGGGGACACATGCTTAGCGACATCAAGAAATACATAAAAAAATGCCCAAAGTGCCAGACGATGAAAGCTTCTCCACAGTATAAAATGCCAATGGTTATCACGGACATCGCAGAACAACCGTTCGACAAAGTTTACCTCGATATTGTAGGTCCATTAGAAGAGACGACATCAGGTAACAAATATATCTTGACCTTTCAAGATAATCTAACAAAATTTGTCGACTGGTATGCAATACCTAATGCCGAAGCAGTCACAGTAGCGCAGGTTTTCTTTGATGAAATCGTTACGCGCTATCGCATACCCAAAAGAATACTCACCGATCAGGGAACAAATTTCCTGAGTGAATTATTCAAAAGAGTATGTAAGCTTCTAAAGGTAAAGAAGTTACAGACTTCGGCATACCACCCGCAGTCTAACGGAGCACTAGAGCGTGCCCACAGACCGCTGATTGAATACCTGCGAACAATCGTAGACGAAAATCCCAAAACATGGGACCAATTCCTACGAACCGCTGCATTCGTGTATAATAATAGTGTACACGAGGGTACTAAACTTACCCCAATGGACTGCCTATACGGCTTCACAGCGGATGTCCCATCAAATTTAAAACGGGATCCCGAACCCGTTTACAATCATGAGAGCTATTATCATATATTGAAGTATAAGCTCCAAAAATCATATGCCACGGCACGAAAGAACTTATTGGCAAGTAAACAGCGCTCAAAGGGGTACTACGATCAGACAGTACGGCCCCTAACTTTCCATGTAGGAGACAAGGTCCTCATCAAGAATGAAAGCAGAAAACATAAGCTTTCTCAAATCTGGGTAGGACCTTATCAGGTACTAGCAATACCAAGTGATGTGGATACCACAATCAAGATTGGTAAGCGAATGGTGACGGTACATAATAATCGTTTAAAACCATATTTCGAATAAAAGCAGGTTGTACAAAAATGAACCAGGTTGACTTAAAATTCCTACTTCAATGTCCATTAAACGTCATTTGAATACCTCCCCAGAAACATTTGCGGTGGAGTCACTCCACTGCCCAGTTTAAAACGGCACAATGCAAGTACAAATAAACTTAAAGAATTGTTTTCTTCCTCCGAATTGTCCACAGAAATGGCGCTAAAATTATTCGTATTTGCCCTCCTCATCCAATACACAACAGGAGAGATCGCTGACCAACCCTATATAAAGACCCAACTAAATGGCTCGGGCATATTTTTCGAGGACCTAGGAAGCCTCATGGTATATCATGACACCTGGAATGTCCTCACCGAAATAGATTTGGATGAATTAGATGCCCAGATAAAGCTAGCAGAATATGCGGAGCACTTAGTGCATAAACTCTGCATAAATGTAACCAACCCAGAAGACCTGTGTAACGTGCAGCAACTACACATACACGCTATAATAGACAGCGTACGAAAGCGCACGGAAACTATAAAGGAACTAGCACCAGCAAAACGCAAGGCCAGATCGCTATTTGATGGAATAGGCAATGCCATGCACTATTTGTTTGGCACTATGGACAGCAATAACGAAAAAGAAATTTACAGCAGGTTAGAAGAACTTGAATCGAATACACAAGCCCTAGCCGAGCTAGAGAAACAACAAATCAGTGTTGTTAAAACAACCTTGGAAAAGATTCAAAAACCGCTGGCCATGTTAATAGACAGACAACAAAAAATAGCACACCAGATAAACGATCTCCACCATGTTGCCGATGATTTAACTAAAAGGCAGCTAAGACAAGAGATTATATCAAGCTTATTGCTCCAAATCATCGAAGTTGAATATCGACAACAAGCCCTTCTGGATATAATAATGGCTAGTAGGACCAATCATATTCATCCACTCCTAATGTCTCCCAAAAATCTACTGGAGATATATCGCAAAACAACTTCGTATTGTCCTAACGATCAGAATTGTTTAGCCATCCTCTACCAAACAGCAGGGGCCCAATCACTCCTTATGCAAAATAAATTGGTGATGAGAATCACTCTCCCAATTTTTAATCTGCCAAGAATGAGGCTACAACAGATTCAATGTTATCCTGTACCCAAGTCAGCAAATTATTCATTAATTCCAGACCCTGGTTATTCATACATAGCCAATAGCGCAAAAACTCAGGAATTTCTCCTATTAAAAGGCGAGGACATGAAAAACTTTAAGAAAATAACAAGTAATTTGGAAGAAAACACGTATGTAGGCCGACTAAATACGCCCATAATAAAGGCAACGACATCCAACGAATGTGCCATTAAATTACTATATAACCCTTTAAATGAAGTGCCCAAATGTAGGACCAGAGTACAAGCTCCCCAAAAAGACATGCTGATCAAACTAAGCAAGCCCAATACGTGGCTATTTGCATTTAGTACCTCCCCGGTGTTATATATCACTTGTCCAGATCACTTTGTAATCTCGAAACTAGAAGGACAAGGGATATTAGAGATAACGCAACCATGTCAAGTGCAAATAAGTGACAAGGTGCTCAAATACGAAGGTCAAAGTAAACGCCCGCTGAAAATAATTCAACCCAAACAATTTCCCCAATTTAATCATTCCTTATTTAGTTTGAGTCTGGCTGACATTGTACCAGAATCTGAAAACCAAACGCAAGTTTCAATAGAGATTTTAACGGGAGACGATATCCACAAATCAGTCTACCAGGGTACACACTCCTTAGAGGAAATCCAAAACAAAATCATTAAATACCAGGAAAAGGTATCAAGCCGACAATCCCATATCCTGTCCACAACCTCTTTATCATTCACGAGCCTACTAGTTCTGGCCATAATGATTATTGTGGCAGTAAAATATCTACATCCTGTTGTCATCAAGATGAGACAACAGAGAAACCCATCACAAGGTAACCCCGAAATTTCATCAGAGGGAATCCCTTTAGAAGAGCAAACCCACGCTCCTGCACCTAACTTAAAACGAGCTCGGTCACTCCCCAGGACCAAATCAGTTCAATTAGTTTAAGTCGGCATAAAGGAATACTGAGACTGCCAACATGAGCCACTTAATCAAAGTAAATTTATAGAAAGTAGTAGACCTGGTAAAATATATAGTAAAGTACATAGAAATGAAAATGTAACAAAAAAAATCTATTGCAAAACAAAATAGATAGAATAATAAAAGTAAAGATGAAAAAATAGAATTAAAATAAAATATATATTATATGGAGTTAGAAATAAAATAGTAAAAAATTAAAATGCGTAATAAATTAAACTTAAAAGGAATAAAAAAAAAGGGGGTTAGTAAATTACAAATAGAAATAATAAATAAATACCCTAAAGAATATAAAGAGAAAATACAATCGTAGAGAATAAATGACAAGAGAAAACTGAAACGCATTATATTAAAAAAAAAGAAGAGAGTAGAATAATGTCAGAAACATAGAGATATAAATAATACATAAATAAGAAAAAAATATACCTAATACCAGGCTACTACCCCTATCATTATAATAATGATAAAAGACAAAAAAAATTTTTTTTTAATTAGAATTAAAACAATATATATAAAATAAGAGAATTTGAAAGAAAGGCATTAAACAAGTAAACTGAAAACTAGAATTACTAAAAAGAAAAACAAAAAAAAGTTTTACCAGGTTAGATTATCAAAAAATGAAATAAAAATAATAGATCTAGAAATTATTATATATTCATAGATTAAACATATTAACAAAAATTTTGTAAGCCCACACCGAACCGCCCAATTAGCGCCAAAAACAACTTCCCCTGAGAATTATTCCTCTTCAAAGAATAATTCTCTTTTTCTCAGGGGGAAGGATTGTTATATATAAAATATGCCTAAAAAGAGATCTGAAAAAAGGCAATAAATAATTATTTAAAATATCTCATACATAAATTTTCATATAAGCTAATCATGCTTAAAAACATGATTAGCTTATCTATTCAATCAGTGAAGAAAATTGCATCAGCAATTTTCTTCACATACCATTCGTTTTTACAAAGTTTATTCCCACGACAAATTTTGCCTTCAGCAAAATTTGTCAGTAGAAATAATTATTTTAAAAAAATATAAAACAAAAGACAAATCGTACCTTCAGTACGATTTGTCGTGAAAATTATAATATGTATGTATGAACGTACATACATATCATAAAAAAAAGCTTTCGCGATAAGAAATGCGCGCCGCGAAAATACATTACATGTATACGCGCGCCGCAATTTCAATCGACGGGACGGTGGCTGATGTTTATAAAAACATCAAATTTCATTTTTTCAAGCCACCGTCCAACGAAAAATATTCTGGACTTGTTTAATCAAGTCCAGAATAAATGAAAATTTTTCTCAGGGTAGAAATGCAACTATGCATTTTCTACCCTGAACGACGACTCTTGATCGCGATTAAAGTGATCAAGGGCGCAGTCGGTTTTAAAAAGCAGTCGAATTATAGCACGCGAGTTGTGATTTAAATTTTATACACGGCGGTGTGACATTAGGATTCTATAGAAAAAAGAGTTGAATTTTTGGACTTGGTTCGGCGCGGTCCCGGTTGGGGTGAAAGAAAAAAAATTTGAGTATAAAAAAGATTAGAAAGTAATAAGCGATTAGCCATAAAAGGTGAAAAAGTTTTAGTGTCAGAAATATTACAAAGTAATAAGTGTTATTATCCGAACATTGTATGTAAAACTACCCAAATTGTGGTAAAAGTGAAAAGAAAAAAAAGTTTAAGAGAAGCAGTTTTAAACGAAAAATTACAAATAAAGAAAAAAAAAAGGAAATAGTTGTGTTGTGTTTGTATAACGAGTCCCCAATTGGAGTATCAGTGCAACGAAGAAAAAAAGGTGAGCGTTCGACCAAAAAATATATATAACACAGGTAGTATGTGTAGACACATATTTAGTTAGTATAGCACATAGTTTTCGAATACCATGGCATCAATACCATATATGTGTCTATGATATAAAGAAACGAAGTACAATTTTCTATACTTAATGTATTTATGCAGTATATTTAACGAAAAGTGTTGGTTCAAAGTTTTTGCCGCAGAATTAAAAATTGGTGGACGAGAACAAGAAAATTCTAATATTTTTTATTCCGCGCTAATTTTTTTAATAATACATAATTACATAAATGTAATAATTTAATATAATATTCAGTCTTATATTTTATGTGTTTAAAATTTTATTTTCGCACCAAATATCTTCAATTTCAGGGATTTTGAAAGTATCCCATGATGGTGATATTTTCTGGTTTTTTTTTTTAACTTTTCGAATGATATCTTTTTTATTTTGTCATCTATATGCGGCCATTTCCAGAATGCCCCACATTTAGGAGAGCATTATATATTAGTACAAGTTTGGTACATTGTTGGTCACCAACTTCTCATTTTTTTTATTAATTTCAAAATATCTCGAAAAGTAAAAGCGATACTAATATGGAAAAAAGTCAAGATATCAGAAAAGATAACTATGTGTGTGATATTTTACAATCTCTTCAAATTACTACTTTATTATCCTTGCTATAATTACAGTAATTTTCTATCAAAAATAGTACTTTAAGCTATACTATAGGAACTAATCACTGTGGAATCCAATGGTACTAGGTGTTTGCAAACAAGTGGGAATAAGGCACAAGAGTGGCGATCAGGTACGTGGAACTGAGTTTCCTTAAAGCCAAAAAGGTTACGCTGGTCCATTGTTGGCCGCCTAGTCCATAGTTAGGGGAATTGACGGCATTTGGATGATTCCGATATATGTAGGTGGCAAAGTAAATAATTAATTACCAAATCCCTAAAACAGTTATAGGTGGCGATTATTAGAGGATAGATAAAAGAACCAGCATATTGGAATGCTAATCACTTGCTGATATATTTGCAATTATTCAGGAAAACACGTCCTATCCAGTAGCGAACCAACTGGGCAGTATCCAGCTCCAATGGCAAATCCCGGATTAGACCTAAAAATTAAATTAAAAATCAGAAGAATGGATTAATGTTTTTATGTTAATTAAAATGTTAAGTTTTAATTTATATAAAATTTATTTGAAATGTGGACCTAACATTATTAAAACACCGAAATTCGGAGCAATATGTTATAAGATATAACGAACAAGCCCATTGAAAAAATACAATTTCCGGCATCTTCCAAGAAACGGTCTTCTAAAATAAAGTTTCTGCCAATGAACATCTTGCTCTCGTTTTTTTTTTCTTTAAAGTATCCGAGTATAGACATGAAAGAATTTTGTTTCAAGCGAATTTTTGATAAAATAAAGTAATAGGGAAATTATTTGAAGTGATCTGTTTTAATTAATTAAAAGCCGTGTGATTCCTTTTGTTAGTTAAAAGTAATTTTCTTATAGGGCATTAAAGTCGCAGGGTTGAAAATTTTGGATTTTTTTTTTGCTTGAAAGGGCGGTGAGTGCGTACATTTATAGGCACCCACAGTGATCTCTATTTAAGTGGAGAAATTTTTAATTCTGTAAGTTTTTTTTTACAAAACTCATAAGTCCTCCTGGTAGCCGCCTTTGCTTTACAATAGGTGGGAAAAAGGCAGAGAAATAAAGATAAAAAGAAAGGAATCGAATTCCGAAATAAAAAGGAAATATCCCCAATAAATATTTCTAACGATCTTGCTTATGTATTTATTTTTATATAGAATTTTTCGTGCCATATCATTTATTTTTTTGACACCAAAAAAAAAAAAAAATTATTGGTCAGCCAAGGTGAAGTTGGGAAAACGTTTTTTGGACAAAAAATATTTAAACGACAAGTACGCACACTAATGAAACTATAAAACAAGAAGGTTTTTCTTTTACTTTCTTGTATGGCTCCGTCGATCACTGCTGGGAAATTTAATTACGTCGAGATATCCGCTTGGCCACAAAATACCGGACAAGAAATTATAAAAAATAACCAACTCCTCTCGATCCGATGCCCCATTGTCTTACGGCGCATTCAATAATTTGCTCCAATCGTCGCAGGACCACCCTCACTAAATAGCTACTTCACTGCAATTATGAATATCACTACACTGCATAATTTCGCGGAACAATTAAAAAAAAATATGTATATAAAAAAAACACAAAATAATAGTCCACTCCACCATTGATGTTCTTCACGCGCGCTAAAATAGAAACTACAAGCAACTACAATACAAATTGCATAGTATTGCTTACGGATACTCCGTTCGATCCCAATCAATTTATCCGCTGACAACGCTCCTCCCCAGATCGTCAGCCACAAACAGCAGCCACTGACACCCAAATCATCTATTGAGACAGCCAGCTGATCGTGGGGAACTTGCATTCTAACCCACTGACCTAATTTTGAGCTGTGGTCAATTGATTTTGTTTACTCTTGTAGACGTATGCCCCACTGGAAACTGATCACAATAAGCAAAGTCTCCCTCTCGACTTTATAATATCTGGTATATACACCAGGCGATCAACATTGCAATTGCAATATCGAGAGAATTTATAACAATAAGCAGATTTAAAAACTTATTGCACACAAACGCATTATTTCTCCATCTTAAATTTGATTTAAATTTAGAGGACAGAGGAACCTACCAGTGGAAAAAAAAGAAATTACATAATTTTGAAAATACTCAAGAATATTCCTTTGCAATCCTTGAAATCCTTCTTTTCTGAAATTTATTTTATTTTTTACAAATACCTCGACATTTTGTTTATTTGTTAAAATCGAAGTACAAGTTTGAAAGTGCTCTTTTGTCCTCCTTTTATTTGTATTGATTTCACTTTTATCAAAACTGCAGTTGGTTATTCTAGTTATTTTATATGGGGTAAATTAACTGAAAATCCCACACACATAAGGGATTCTGTGAATAAATATATAAAAAAACAGTCATCTCAGCTCAGCTACCGGTGTTTTATCAAAAGAACCATAATACAGTCCTCGTCATGAATCCGTAAATTCCCATTCAGTATGAATATTTTCGTCTTTCATTTATATTTTGTAATTAATTAGTAGCAACTAGCAACCAGTATCGCACTTGACATTTAAAGTTCTCTTTTGCAATTTTCTTTAGGTATTAGTCCTTGTTAGTTCAGTTATAACATATAATTATAAACATTTATAAAAAGGAAAAATGTTTTTTTTTTCTACATTCTAAGTCCTTTATTAATCTAACATAAGCAAATAGAGTTACAGAACCCTTTTCATTTTAACAGCTATACCTACAGCAGCCAATGTCAATTAGTGTCAAAAACTTTTAATTTAATTGGATCTACATTTACAAGCAACAATACCGACCAGGACGATGATGATGGTAAAGGACTATGAACAACATGCGATGTCACTCGACATTATCAAAGCGACCACTCCTCGAGATGAATTAAGACCCATGATAAATGCAAAAGCAAATCGCATTTATTTATGTATAGGTGCTGTATGGCATTACCGAACGACGGTGCGACGAAGAAATAAAAGTGCCATTAATGGCACTTCATGTCACAGGGTGAACAAAAATATCGATGCCCTAAAAACTTCATGCTGGGTTAAGTCATTCTGGATGTGTGATGTCAACCGCTACACTTCAATGTCTCTCCTGTGGGTGATAGAGCCCTGGTCCGGATAGTAGTAAATGCAAAAAAGCAATTTTACCGGCAACTTGACGACTATTATGGAAAATTAACTTCTGCAGCTTAATGGCCACTTCTGCAAGATGAAGTGTCGTCACGAGCTTTTGATGGAGTTCCTTTTCTAGTGGTGGCACAAAAGTTTTTCGCGGAAAAGGACCTCCACACCTTTATTATTGTCTAGTGCATAGCAAACATAGTAGCGGTGCACAAAGCTCTTCAGTGTTAGACATTTTAATTGGTGTGGCGAGCAGATTACAATTAACATTGAACGTTAAAGAAAGGGGTGATGAGGGGGGGTATTGCACTTTTACCATTTCTAGTTTTTATCTTCTATAGGTAGATATACATATATCTACTATGCAGGATAGCACTTATATAACACCCTATCCTCAATGACTCTGACTCTTTTAACCGGAGGTTCAAGTACCCTTAACTACTGAAATTAATTAGTGCGCCATGAAGCCAGCAGTTAGACTATGGCATTACGAAAATGCAATATTCTTTTTAATATAGTTAGTCTGCCTAGCATCATTTATTAAAAGTTTCTCATTTAATTTATTGTCCTTGTTTAAAATAAAGTTACCTTCCACAGGATTCTTCATAATACATTCGAGGACTATTTTTTTGAAGAGGAACTGAAATTAACTTCCGTTGTGTCTTTTTTGTCCCTTTCCGGTGTCTATTCAAAGGAATTAAGTTCGTATAAAATTTACGCTCAGATCTGCTTTTAAGATTTTAAATTAATTAAACTTTCGTAAAAATGGAATGGTTAATTATGGTAGAGTCCTTGCGTTTCGAACAGTTTTTGAAATATTAATTGATAGTTTTTTTTTTTTTTGGTGATCTATATAGCATACAAAATTATAAGGGATTATACGGCTTTGATGTGCAATATTTTTACGGGCTCAAAGTATTCAAATGATTTTCAATGCAGGTGTTTTTGTTTCTCAGTATACGGTCAAACCATTTTTTTCATACAGTCATTAACGAGAGATAGCATAAATCCTTCTAAGATTTGAAATTTATTTCACATCGCATCCAGGCTGTAAAAGGAGATATCAAAGGGTGACGCTTCTGATATTTTCATAATGCATCAGGAATGTCTTGTGGGCACTTTATTTCACAGTCACGAATTAAATTTTGCGTCACTGAATTTAAAAATATGCAAGTACGTGATGTGGTAGCTCTTTAAAAATACTCAGGATGCACACCACAATAAGTTCCATAGTCGTTTACCTTATTGACCGTTTTCAGTCCTTGAGCGTACATCATTTTAGCAATTGATTTTGGGAATCATACTAAGTTTATGATTATATTGGAGAGATGGTGGTGGAAGATTCCTCGAGCGCGAGTGAAAGGGTGCGCGTTTAATATGACCTTGTTTTGCATTATTCGTTTTTTGTTTCGATTACTGAGATTTGTCAGATGCATGAGAGACATTTCAAGATATATGCAATTGGATGTTTCCCGGCTACAAATTGCCAAAGTTACTATGTACTTACTTATTATTGGTTATTGACAATATATACAGGGTGTCCCAAAAAATAATGATAATCGGAAGCCTGGAGGTAGAGCGTCCCTCGGGGAACCCAAATCACCCCCATATATACCTATTCTACGGGTTTTTGTAGTTTTCGAGTTATTATAAATTTTCGAGATTTTTCGCTAATTACGTGTTGTAAGGTAATTTTGGTCACAGCGGTCGAAGAAAGTGAGATAGGCACTTATTTTTTTTTTCGAAAGAAAGGGTTTTCCAATAAGACGTGTTATTTTGATATTCAAAGAAAAATGCCATTTTTTGAGACAAATGATCGGATCTTTATTTCATTATAAAGAGGAAGGTATGCCGTTAATAATGGAAAATAACATCAGCCAAATGACCACCACAACCACGCCTACAGGACCATATCCTTTTCATGAAATTTTCCATAACCAAATCGCAAAGTGGCTGCCCTATGTCCTCGATAGCCTCACGAATTCCATCTTTGAGGTCTTGAATCGACGCTGGGCTGTTGGCGTAGACCTTCTCTTTCACGTGGCCCCAAAGGAAGAAGTCGCAATGTGTTAAGCCACAAGATCTCGGTGGCCAATTGTGATCACCTCTTCGAGAGATAACACGGTCCAGAAACTTTTCCCGTAAAAGATCAATGGTTTCGTTGCTTGTATGGCACGTAGCGCCGTCTTGTTGAAAGTAAACGTTGTCCAGATCAATACCATCCAATTCCGGCCATAAAAAATCATTAATCATCTGTCGATAGCGCAATCCATTCACCGTAACTGTTGCTCCAGCCTCATTTTCGAAAATGTAAGGTCCAATGACCCCGCGGGGCCGTAAACCGTACCAAACAGTCACACGTTGAGGATAGAGAGGCTTTTCAGCAATAACTCTTGGGTTTTCCGAGCCCCAGATGCGACAATTTTTACTTGTTGACGAAGCCATCGAGGTGGAAATGGGCCTCATCACTCAAGATGATTTTCGATGGAATTCTGGATCATTTTCATGCATTCCAAGGACTCGACCTTGTTGATGATCGGCCGGCTTGAGTTCTTGTCTTAACTGAACTTTATAAGCCTTAAGACCCAAATCTTTATGCAAAATACGGTGTAATGACGTTTGTGGAATGCGTAATTCCAAAAAACGACGAGGAATGGACAAACCTGGGTTTTCTTCAACACTTTCGGCTACAGCAGCAATATTCTCGGCTGTTCTTGAGCGACGTGCACGGGTTTTATTCTTCACATCACTAACTTGTCCCAAAAGCTCGAATTTTTCTACCAATTTCTGTATTGCGGTCCGACCAGGTGCTTCACGATGACCCAAAAATGTTCGAGTTTTACGAACCGTCTCTGCCACATTTTCACCATTTTTATAGTGAATTTTAATAATTTCAATGCATTGTTGAATCGTGTATCGTTCCATTTTTATTAATGGCAGAGTTTCTACTTGTCAAATGTCAAAAAATGATAGCTAAAAAAGTGACATCTACCGAAATAGCGGGCTAATTAAAATAGTACCTCTTATTGGAAAACCCTTTAGCTTAACAGTGCATCTGTTGTATTTAAAAACATTTATTTCAATACACTTCACCATTGTCTCAAAAAGTAATATTAAATTTTTTCTTTTACCAAGAGAAAAACTAACTTGAATGTTCGATGGTAATTTTAAGAAAAGAGTTCCATTTTTTTTAGTAACTAGTTCAGAAACTTCCTTAGTTCATAGACTTTACATGGCGTACATTTTATCAAGTTATCTCAACGGCATCATACTTAAATTTCGATTCAGATTGTACTAAGTGTAAAATTTAAGAATTTTAATTGGGTAGTAAAAACAAATAAAACTGAAAATTAAATAAAAATAATTATTTTATTGTGAAAAATTACAACAAGTTTTCAAAATGTCTACCTTCCTTTTCGACACATAACCGACAATGGCGGAAAAATTCTCTTTCAGTCGATTGAGTGCTTGTCTGTTTCTTTTGATGTTTTCTTCCGTCGCTGTTAATGTACTCGACAAATCTGCAAAACTTCTGCAATCTTTACAATAGACCAACTCCTTGTGGTAGCCCGAGTATTTTGTTTTGCTTACGAACTTAGACTTTGATTAGTGCCGTAGTGAAAATACTTGGAATTGTGACCTTGGAGATAATTCTGGACTACGAAATAATGAGCTATTTACCGAATGAATACGCTGAAACGCACTTTTCTTATGGCTGGGAAAGAGGGAACGCTTTGGAAACAGCAAGACTCTACAGGGAACATGTAGAACGCAGAGGTGCGCCTCAGCCTGAAAATTTCCCGGATTATCGTATGATCGAGAGAGTACATAACGCCTACATAGAAGGTCGTAACCCTGAAACCAGGCCTGGCCAACCGAATGTAATTAGAGACCCTGAGATAGTGGATGCAGTTGTTGAGGAAGTTGTCAGAGCTCCATCATGCAGCATGAGGGATGTGGAGCGACGAACTGGAATTACGAAATCACGAGCACATCGTATACTCAGAGACGAGGGATATCATCCATAGCAAATTCAAAACGTGCAACAATTGAAAAACCAGAGGATTATCGCAGAAGAGTGACATTTTGCCCAGAAATGTTGAGAAGACAGGCCGAGAATGAAAACTTTTTGATTCAATTTTGTGGATTGATGAATCACACTTTCGACGCAACGGTATTTTTAATATTTACAATTATGATTCACAGAGTCTTGAAAAATCCGCAACTAGCACGTGAATCAAATTTCCAAGAACAATTTAGTGTAAATCTTTGGTCTGGAATAGTGAAAGGGGAGTTGACAGGCCCGTTTCAATTACCAGATCGTTTAAATGGTGAGTCCTACTTCCAGTTTTTGACAGAAAACCTTAATGAATTGTTAGAGGATGTTGATTTAGAAACAGGAAGAAATATGTTATTTAAAAATGATGGTGTTCCGTGCCATTATGCCAACGCCGTGAGAAATTACTTGAATAAAATATTTGAAGGAAAATGGATTTGCCGAGGTGGGCCCATCGCGTGGCCTCCACGGTCATCCGACTTAAATCCAATCGATTTTTTTGTTTGGGGCTACTACAAGGAGTTGGTGTATTGTAAAGAATTCAGAAATTTGGCAGATTTGTCGAGTAGATTAAGAGCGGCGGAAGAAAACATGAAAAGAAACAGACAAGCACTCAATCGACTGAAAGAGAATTTTTTCCGCCGTTGTCGGTTATATGTCGAAAAGGAAGGTAGACATTTTGAAAACTTTTTGTAATTTTTCACAATAAAATAATAATTTTTATTTAATTTTCAGTTTTACTTGTTTTTACTTCCCAATTAGAATTGTTAAATTTTTCACTTAGTACAATTTGAATTGAAATTTAAGAATGATGCCGTTGAGATAACTTGATAAAATTTACGCCATGTAAAGTCGATGAACTATGGAAGTTTTTGAACTAGTTTCTACAAAAAATTGAACTTTTTTCTTAAAATTGCCATCGAACATTCAAGTTAGTTTTTCTTTTGGTAAAAGAAATAATTCAACATTACTTTTTGAGACAATGGTGAAGTGTATTGAAATAAATGTTTTTAAATACAAAAGATGCACTGTTAGGCTATTTCGAAAAAAAAAATAAGTGCCTATCTCCAAAATTACCTGACAACACGTAATTAGCGAAAAATCTCGAAAATTTGTAATAACTTGAAAACTACAAAAAGCCGTAGAACATACATGGGGGTGATTTGGGTTCCCGGAGGGATGCTCATCCTCCAAGCTTCCGATTATCACTATTTTTTGGGACACCCTGTATACAAAGTCCATGACTGTATTCAAGCTTTGTCCGATATACTGACGGTGCTTAAAAAAAAATCACTTGTTTTGAAAGTCAATAGGCTGAACCACAATAATCGTAAATGACTTTACGAATTTCAACGAGACTGAGATTTACTTACGAATTTTTGATATTTTTGTCCTAAATCCTAAATGTCATTTGATATTAATTTAATTGTATGACACATCGCGTTTGTAATTAATGAGCGACTTTTAGCGCAGTATACTTACGGAAAATTTAATATTTAAACTTAACCAAAGTAACGACGAGTTAAAATTAATTTAGGTATATCTGTTTAATTTAAAGGGCGCGTTCGACACACTTAAGTACTTTTACGGCTATTGTAGTTCAGCCTAATGCCAGGGTGAGTGTTGCTTTTAGGTAGGAGCTTTATGTGTGGCTGCAGTGCCTCTATGAAAAATTGATCAGGTTGAATTGCCACTATATGATATGCTTATGAGCCGCTTTAATGAACTTAATTAAAAATAGCTCAATACAAGAATTAATTTTATTTATTGAGTTAAATTGCCGCTTATTCATAATTACTAATACATGTAAACATCAGTATTTGCGAAAATATTTCGACTGACGGGAATGTCGCATCTCATAGCATTTACCTCAAAGGTAAATTCGCATTCACACGATACAGGAGGGAAATTCGCACCAAAAGTTTCCATAACCTTATAATTCACATAAAATATAGAGAAGCAGAAAAATGAAGGGTACGAATTTCCTCACTAAAATTCAAAATATGAAGTGTCAATGTACCAATAAGTGTTTTTGGAGTTATTTTATCATTGAACTACACACAGATCAATACAAATTTATTTTTTATAGTGCAACTAAACGTGAATTTATTCATGAATTGTTAACCCTTTCACTACCGACTTTTTATGTATGGAGAAAATTGTTTTTAGTAGGTATGTAAAAGTACTTAGGGGGCTTCCTCTGCATAAAATTGAAATAAAAATCCATTTTTATATTCAGTCACCTGGCAGATATAAAGCGTCCCTTGTACAAGGCAGTCAACGTGTGTAAAATTTCTTCCTCCTTATATATTTTGAAATTTTTATAAAAACTCCATAAATTGGAATAAAAAATGGTGCATATTGTAAAAGGATTGCTATTATCAATTCTAGAAACATTAGATTCCACGCTTTATACAAAGGAGAAGTTTACATTTTCCGCACATTATGAAAGTTTTTTGTTTGCAATCACGATACTTGCATCTACCAACACTGTTTGCTTCGACAAATACATGAAAATAACCAACTTTATCCAATCTAACATCTTTTGGTGGTGGTAAAAATAGTTTTTTATTATTGCTTCTTCTAGCCAAATTGAAGAAGTTGATGGATGTCCAGTTCTTTTCTTAGCACTTTTATGGATCGACACCAAAGTAGTGCTCCAAATCCATTTTGAAAGCCATCAAATCCAGTTTGTCTAATATTCTAATATTCCATTTTCGGAGCAATTTGCAGCTTGCTGTTTCTGCCATATAAAAGAAGTGCATAATAACACGAAATTCAGGGTCGGATCAAGCATTAAAATAGGGGGGGGGGGCGGTCATCTTACTGCAATTAAATTTAGCGAAAAAAGAAAAATGGGCACCAATTGTCTAGCGCCGTAAGTCGCTTAGTTTGGCCACCGCAGTACTGTAATGAGGTATTAGGAAGGTTTCCGCATTAAGCGGTGTGGATGATGTGTCATTTTTTAATATAATTTTTTTACAAAAAGTCATGTTTGAATAGAATAAGGTGCCTGAGGCAAATAAGGCCCACCTAATTCGAAAATGCAATAAATCAAGTATTTGGTGATATAGAATTACAAAAACAAGTCTTCCATGAAGTTTATTTATTTGCACAACTAAACAAATAGAAAAACTATAACAGTAGTGAGTATTTGAAAAAATAATTCAATTTTATAAAACTTTTCCAGGGGTCTTATTAAACTACCGCAGTATAATAAGACCCAAAGCAAAAATTAAATTTTTCAAAATCTTAACCAGCGAATTGATTCTCATTAAACTTGCTTAAACTAAGAAAATCAAATAAATTCCCATATTTTTAATAATTTCGATTAAAAATGGTTCTCTTTACCCCCAGGGGGATAATAAGACTTTAACAGCTTTAGTTATAAATTTCTTAACGTACAACTGAGTAAATCCAAACAGTCTTCATTCTTTGGAACAAAAATACTGTCACAATCATAATTCTATACAGGGACATTAGATTCATTAAGAATTTAGGTTTAGTAGGGTAATAAGGCCCAGGGTCTACTCCAGTGGGCCTTATTAGACCTATGACAAGATTTTACAAAATTACTCAATAATCAAATAAACATAATGGTGGACGAAAATAAACACCGAAATTATAAACTACATTATCTAACGTTCAAATTAAACAAATCATTACATGTGGAAATTATAATTAAATAACAGAACTTACGATTTTGTCTAGGTGAAAATTATAATTCCAAGCAGCCGTACTCCTCTGGGTGAAGTACCGTTTGCTACTGGCAAGATGGCGGCGGGAGATGCCAAACGCGCCCTCAACCGCATTCGTGTCGACTTAAAGGCAGAAGCACATCCAAGCAAGCCTCAGGCCTGGCCTCTCTCAGGTTTCTTCGCAGCTCGCCTCAAGGCTTGCCTCAGAGAAATGAAAACAAAATGATACCACCGGCAAAGTTAACTTAACCACCGGGCTCGGTGCTGTCATTGTAATTTTGTTAGTACATCTGTTGACAGAAGTGGGCCTGAGAGAGAAACATTTCCAACATTGAGCAAAGCATGTTTTGCGGCTAGGCCTTGAGACTAAAGGCTGAACCACAATAGAAGTAAACGTAAGTACATTTACTTACGTAAAACGAACGCGCTCTTTAATTTAACAGGCGTACACAAATTAACTTTAACTCGAGTGAGGGGAACTTTCGTTAAATTTAAAAGTCAAATTGCAGTCAGTAAAGGTGCGGTAAGAATCGCTCATTCCGTAAGAAAATGAAGTGTCAAACAGTTAAATTATTACTAAATGATTAAAAGTGCAATGTAAAACTTAAAATGGAATAAAAATGGTACTGTGAATTAATATAAATCACAAATCTTCAATTAAATCAACTTCCAATTGTTAATTTTTTCACTTTTAACACTTTTCAAAATTTAACACATTAAATATCAAGATAATAACTCTTACGGAATGTGATATAAATTTAGGCTAAAAGTATCAATTTTTTGTAAGTAAACCTCAGTCTCGTTTAATTTCGTAAAGTTATTTACTTCTATTGTGGTTCAGCCTTAACTTCTGGCTTGGTTTTGTGTTGCATTATGTACAACACCTCGAGGAAGCCTCGAGGCCTGGATGTGCTTTTGGCAAAATGCATGTACGCATAAATTATGAGGTTGCTGCGATTTATTTTAGTAGGAATTTTTAAATTTGGGCCTTATTACCCTCCAGGCTTTATTTACCGCAGGTACCTTAGTAGTTTAGGGTGCAAGCTGCAGGAGCCATTCAAACCAAACTTTTCTCAGTTTTACACACTGACATATATAATATGGACTGCTCGATATGCTATTTCATGCGATTACAATTTTGTGTGTCAAAAATAGCCCCTAAGATGGTGGCAATATTGAAAAAACCATTGGCGGGAAGTTGAAAAGTGTTTCTAATAAAACCCTTTGAATTTCTGTTGAGTATCTATGAAAATATTGCCACTGGTAAAACACTTTTTATCACTAATTAACCCAAATAGTTAATTTAAAAACATTTATTTCGACGAATCCACTAATTTATTTGTTGTTTAGAGCTCTCTCTCAGTTGGTACTTGATGCTTAGACCGAAAGAGAACGCTATATAGAAATGAGCCCACTTTCTGGATTGTATTTCTATGAACTTAGTCAGTCCATATTACATATATGCATATATCAAATCAATTAACTAAATATTTTTTACTTACATTTTTTAGGGTGTCCACTTTTTGGATCTTTTAAATGTACGAAAATATTCGATCATTTGATCCAATAAAACCACGGCTCTTATACCTGAATTAAATAACTGCACGGTTTCAGGTGTAAGTATGTCAATATAGTCACGAGTTTTTTTTTATCGTATCGTTTTGCTTCGTCTGTTTTTCCGATACCAACAGAATTAGATGCTAGGTAGACCGCTTTATTGTCACATGATTTTGCAATTATTATTTTGTCATTGCAACTGATGACTTGCTCGAATGTACCACGTCCTTTGTTTTTCATTTCTATATCTGAAGGGGGAGGTGCATTCTTGAAACCATTGATACAAAATGTACCAGCTGCAATTATTTTTCGACATTCAAGTATTTTTAAAAGTTGGTAGGATATGAAAAAAATATCGAAATATAACTTATGGCCGAAAACTTTACGTGGAATACATTTAGAAACCAAATTCAAATCTATTACGATTAATATTGCATTGGCAATGCTAATCCTTTCTGCGAAAACATATTAAAGGCACTTTTACACATCAAAAACAAGAACCGAAAAATGTAAACTGAAAAACTCAATTTATTCCATTTTAAAACAAGATTTTTGTGCCAATAATTAATAAAATCCAGGGTGTTATGTCACTAAACCCCATTTAAATCTTCAAATGGAGTACTAAGTCAATTCATGGGGCCTTATCTTAATGTACATAATTGCAATGTCTGCGATGTTGTTTGCCGATGGCCCTTGCTTCCTCTTAGGCATGGAGCCGACACATAGCAAGGGTTTCTCTTAAATCTTTTTTATACTTATTTTAAGGATTAGAAATAAAGATATTAATTACTGGACTAGAAGGAGTGATTAGTTTTTCGAGGCTATACATAGAATCAGGGGCTGGAGATACAACACAGAGAAATAGGATAAACTAAGAGTTTTACTGAGTATCTCTGATTTTTAAGAAAAACACAACTTTTATGTTTTAATAGCTGAATTTTTCGGCCGATAAAAATCTGAAATAAATATGCTAATTTATTGGTAAAATTATTAGTTTATCCTCTTTTCCCTGGATTTTATTAATCACTGGAGCAAAAATCTTGTTTTAAAGTGGAATAAATTCAGTTTTTCGGTTTATATTTTTCGGTTTTGAAGCGCCTTAATAGAGGGAAATTTCAACACAACCATAATTACATGTAATGCGAAACAGGTTTGTATTTCACTTGGCGTACACTTATTGAAATTAGTGCATTGTTGAACACTATATAAATTTGCGGAGGTAAATATACTGAAAAATATTGATATTGTACCTACTTAGGAGCTCTTTCATTATGAACAAATAGAATGATACTTTTATTTTATTTTTTTTTTAAAGGCAAGCGATATAAGACCCCATTCCAAGCGCGGAAGCCATAGCGGTCCATTGTGCTGTCCTGCTAGAAGGCCTTTCACAAGAACCTTCCTGTCTTCTTAATGAACCGCATCAAGTCTTGGTGGGGCAGGTTTTTCAACTCATCCACAGACAGAAGGGCAGACCCTAGAGTATCCAGTCCGCAACTGGCGAAGGCCGGATACGCACACAAAAAGTGTTCGGTTGTTTCGGGCTTTCCCTCCAAGCAGTACAGACACTCCGGGCTGTCAACAACTCCCATTCTTGTTAGATGAGCGTGAAGTGAGCTGTGGCCGGTGATGATGCAAACCACAGTTCTACATTATTTCCTTCCGAGCCCCATGAGAAATTCGGAGATATTCCCATTGGGCCCATCAAGAAACAGCTTTGTACACCTGCAAGTACTCAGGTTCGCCTATCTCTGCTGATGCTTTCTATGAACACCCGCTTTGATAAGAGACCCGGCGGGTTCCGATCCGAGGAACGGAGAATCAGAGCCAGCCCTAGCTAAAAGGTCAGCCCTTTCATTCCACATGATTTCCATGTGACCAGGATCCCACTGAAGGGACACTTTGTTGTGGATACACAATTTATCCACAGACGACCTGCAATCCTCCAGAAACTTAGATGTTATTCGAGGACCACTCAAAGCCATCAAGGCTGCCTGACTATCCGAAAGGATAGCAATATCATTCCCCTTGATTTGCATATCAAGGACTAACTTTGCTGCCATTGATATGGCAAAGACTTCAGCCTGGAAGGCATTGGTGTGTCTACCAAGTGAGTACTCCATCCTAATATCAGACTCAGGAAAGTAGACAGCCGCCCCAGCACTTCCCTCAGTCCACGATTCCCTATCAGGAAAGTTCACAGAGAATCGCATCATGTGGCATACTGGCCAGAGGGTTCTCCAATGAGAAGAGCTAGTCCAGCGCAATCTGCGCACAGCACTTTTGGCATCTGCCTGAATGACAAGATGCAGGCATAGCAGATTAAGTAAGACCTCAAGAGCAGCTGTAGCCGTAGGTCAAGTTCAGTAGAGCAGTATTAGACAGATCTGCTGTTTATTTTAAAGTTTGTATGTCTTTCACTGTTTCCGATATTTTAGCCGATGAATGAAGAACTGCCCTTCTTAAGAGCTTTTCCCATGGTCGGTACCTTTTATTTTGTTCTGTGGAAGCAGCTGCTTCATTGTAATATAAATCATAATCTTCATCATTGATGTGTTCAATTATATTATTCAAATTCATTCTTTAGGGACAATTGCTTCAGTAAAATATATTTCCAAACGGACGTCATCTTAACCGTCATCTTCGAGATGAGACCCTTCTTCAATCAATTCTAAGAGTTGGTATTCAGTTAGATATTTTGCTCTATCCATTCTTCCTAAATTAATTGAATGTAAACGTATGAAAATCAGCTAAAAATAAAGTAAAACTGTACAAAATTCTCTAGATAAGTGTGAATATTAAAACCACGGACTACTGGTGTCCGGTAAAAGGGGACATTAATTTTGGCCTATCTAGCACTTACTAGAAATGATAAGTTTCCAAAGAATCTTATTTCATTGTTTTAAGAATATTACGTAAAACGCTACTTATAAAAAATAAAGGGGTTTAATTTTGATACAATGAGAGTTCCAGAAAAGTTTATGTTAGTGCGAGTTGAAAGGATCACAGTCGAATTTTTGTACATTTATATTGGAGAATTAGAGCTTCACAAAAACTATGTAGTTAGTGATTTAGAATTGAAAATTTTTGACAAAAAGTCTTCAAGAAAGTGAAAAGCGGTTTCCGCAACTATTTTGGGTGGCATGCCAAAGTTCGTTAGTTCATTAAGCAATTTTATGTAGTCCACAACTTGTAAATCTATGTAAAAATCGCAATAGATACCCATCATCACAACATCACTAAGCTGGGGTTATTTATAAAATAGTTTTGAATTTAAATTTGAATATATCTATATATGTACAGTGTGCGCCATCTTTTATATCGGTATGTAAACATTGAATAACTTTTTTAAAAAACACCAATTTCTATATATGAATTATTTTTAATTTGGTCTTTTACAATCCATTTGAACTAATTTTTGAATACAACATCAATCAAGTGGCCACTTTTATTGGCCAAAGCAAAATGTGCCCTTTTTGCTGCATTTTCCATTACATTTTCAAGCATCTCAGGAGGTATGGCGATGATTTCGGCACGAATGTTTGCCTTGAGCTCGTCGATGGTCTTGGGCTTGCTGGCGTATACTTTGCTCTTCAAATAACCCCACAAAAAGAAGTTAGGAGGGTCAAATCTGGAGATCTCGGTGGCCAGTCAATGTCGCCTCCTTTTGACACCAGACCTCCAGGAAATTTTCGTTGCAGAAACTGAATTGTTTGATTTGCAGTATGACATGGCGCACCGTCTTGTTGAAACCAGTAACCGTCCAGACCTTTTTGACGCATTTGCGGGCAGACATAATGAGCCAACATCCAGCGATATCGATTTCCATCCACTGTTTCGTTTTCTTTGAAAAAAAAAAAAAAAAAAAATGGGCCAACGATGGTTTTGGCGCAAACGCCAACGATTGAACGATTATGTTCAATATACAGCCTCACTATTTCGGCGCGTTGTTTCGGTGTGTAGCGATTCATGGTCAAAATTGTACTGAATCGACGTTTTAAAAATATGTATATTCAAGGCAATCGGTCGACAAATGTCAAAGTTATTAGATGTTTACATACCGACATAAAAGATGGCGCACCCTGTATGTGCATATATACAGGGTATCCCGGAAGTCGACGTTAATCCGGAATTGGATGATAGGCCAAATCTAATATATAAAATATATAAAAAATAATCTAAGTCATGTATTTTTTAAATTATAGAAATTTCTTTTTTTTTCTAAAAAATGTACATCCTGTGATGGTTTTTTAGATCCTGTTGCTACAAATCTTTCCTTTTTTCAATTTTATTTTTTTTTATGTAATTCCGAATACTGCTTATGTAACATGCTGCTTTAAATTCTAAGTCAACTGCTCCAGCTTGGAAGAAAATGTCCCTTTTTGTCGAACCAAGAATAGAAAATTAATACTTCGTCCAACTTTAACTGAAAAACAAAAAAAATATATACTACGCCAGTTTGGCAAGTAACTTTAAAAGTTGACGCATTTAATAAGGATTCTAAAATGGGATAATACTTGCTACATTATTTCTATTACGAGGGGAAAAAAATTTTACTTCCAGAAACCCAGTTTAGAAAAATTTGTTTTTCAGAACAGTCAGTTAAAGTTGGACGAAGTATTAATTTTCTATTCTTGGTTCGACAAAAAGGGACATTTTCTTCCAAGCTGGAGCAGTTGACTTAGAATTTAAAGCAGCATGTTACATAAGCAGTATTCGGAATTACATAAATAAAATAAAATTGAAAAAAGGAAAGATTTGTAGCAACAGGATCTAAAAAACCATCACAGGATGTACATTTTTTAAAAAAAAAAAGAAATTCCTATAATTTAAAAAATACATGACTTAGATTATTTTTTATATATTTCTGGTAACTATTATGATTTGGCCTATCATCTGATTCGAGCTTGACGTCGACTTCCGGGACACCCTGTATATAAAAATAGAAAAAAAAAAAATTAAAAGGTAAATTAAAAAACGTACAAAAAATTAAAAAAATCCGTGAGTTATGCGACGTACTGAATGCGTAGCGGTGGTCATAGTTTCTGAGGTTATAATTTTATGCATAATTGTGGTCAGCCCGGCTATTGCAGAAAAGTTTGTACCATTTGTATCCCCTTTAAAGTGGAAAGCTATCTCTCGAATACCGGAAAATTATACCTAAAGTATTCGCACCATGTTTAAAGTATAAGCCTATCACTCGAGATTCTAAAACTTGCACTTGTAATATTCCCACCCTATTTAAGGTAGAAGTCGAAAATGGACACTCCTAGATTTAACCTGCCCCTATTAGCTCTACATGTTTGGCACTAAAGGTAAGGGTAAAATATCTAGGCATTATACTAGATAAAAAGTTGAACTGGAAACCATAGCTAGAGGACAGGGCGAACAAAGCTAAACGGAAAGAGGGGACTCAAACCGGATGATGCCATGGATATATACTAGCGTTATCCGACTCAAGCTAACCTACGGATCTGTGGTGTGGTGGAAAACAATGGATTTCGCCAATCATCGTATGATATTTAAAAGGTTCAAATACTGTACCTCTCCTTAGTGTAAGTGGTGTACTGAAATCAACCAGCATTCAGGTTTTCGAGGTTATCCTCGACATATACTCCGTACAAATTTACATCAAGAAGGAGGCGTCAATTGCAGCGTTGCATCTCAATTAGAGTTGGATTCACCCTGAAACAAGAGTTCCACAGGAATTCATATTTGAATTTGTGCAGTCAATGGCACCTAACATCGACAGGTACAGCGATTACCTCCTCGACACTATGCTAGAAGACAACTTCAAGGCGAAAGTACGATCTAGTGCAGAATGGGAATCACACTCTGTGTTTCAGCCATTGGCAAACCCCAATATCTACATAGATAGCTCAAAATTGGAGGAAATTCATTCCGAAGTAAGTGGTTTTTTCGAAGACCTTCATGTGGAAATGCAAACCAAGACACGATTTCCCAGTTAAGGAAGTCAAAGGAATCCTTCAAGCGGGAAAGTATCTCCTAAACTCGGACACTGAAAACAAGGAAATCGCCATCTACTCAGACCGTTAAATGGCTGCCAAGGCCTTGTCAAAGACTTTTACAACCTCTGTACTGGTAATTTGAGGTACTGAGGTTCGCCCATCTCTCTGATGCTTCATGCGACGAAGATCCACTTTGATGAGAGACTTGATCACCGAGGTGGCAACTGATAATACCAGCATTGGGTTCTGGTCCAAGGAATAGTTAAGTTATCTATTTTATTCTTTTTAATTATTTTCAGGGCTGCAAAAATACTTAATAATTTTAAAAATTTAGTTTCTTACCAGTTCTGATAAATTATGTATTCCAGTTTTTCGAAGGTATAAGGCGCTCCATTACTCTCCGTTGTATATCACGTACCTTTACAAAGACCTCATCGATCAGTTTGTGGAATAAAAATAAATAAATTCAATGAGAAAAATAAGGAAAAAAAAATTTAGATAATAAATAAGAAAGTTTCTTATCTCCGATATTTTTTTTATTCAAAATAAGCCATCCGAACAGATTTCTGATTGCCGTCTTGTAAATGTTTATTGTCACATCCCGATTCGCGCGTAATATCCTCTCGAGGATATGATAAATGCAAAATCAACAAATCACTTCAGAATCGAAAGGCGACATCTGCAGTGAATTCTGCTAAAATATCCGTGAAATTTCAGACGGCCAGTGGAATTCATTTCCTGGGTAAAAGGCTTGTCGCAACTAGAGCGCAGATAAAATGAAAATAAAACGATTGACAAATTGTTTTCATTCATCAAGGGATGATTCGAAATGGGGCTGTCACGGATGAAATGGCAGACAGAGTTAATAATGGGAGGCATCATCGACAGAGAAATATACCCAGGAAAGGTCCCCTATATATATAGTCTGGTGGTTCCCTTCCATCATCCCAGAGAGCAAGCAAGTGAAGCTTTGATTATGTAAAAACTGGGACATTTCGGTTCAGTAAATTTCTACAGAATAATACACACATACACTCAATCTACACGTATACCTAAATATTCATATATGCGTTGACATATGTTACCTTGCTTGTCATTCTACTATAATAATAAAAAAAAAAATTCATGTTTTTATGATTGTTATATTCATGGAAATAGTAGTTGGAGCCTAGAGAGGGATGCACCAACTGTCAAGTTTAGATTTTGGTACTGTATGTACGAATATTAGACATGTTGTGTCATATTTTATGCAACAACAAATTTCATCGTTTAATTAATAAAGCTGCTTCCATGTGCATTCGCATCGCAATATGAGGGCCGTTTATTACTACTAACATGGAAAAGTGATAAGAGAAGTTTCATTTATCACTTTAAGTGCGCGTGTCCTTTTGAGATAAATTTTTCTCGTTTAGCGAAAAATTGGTTTAGAGTGAGCTGGGATGAGGGTGACAAATGACATTTACGTCTGTACAAGTTATACGCAATGATTTGTGACTGAAATTATTTAGGCGCTTTTGTGTTTAAAATTGAAATTCGGAGAATGTTTTACGTTTGTTTGTTTTCATACTACACCAGGTGACAGTGAAAGTTTATTGTCTGTTTGACCTCGTCCTTTGACTTGTGTATATGGATTGTAGGTTCTGCTATCGGTGTGAGCTAAAGATTATGTAGATGAGGCAATTTAAGAATTTCGTTATAATCTAGTTTTTATCCAGAAGATGCATCTTTAAATAAGAATTGCTTTATTTTATTAAACGTTATGCAGATTAGGGTAGAATGTTAATGGGATATGTAGCACAGTTTTGTAATAGTTTCTGATCAAATACCAAATGGTGACCATATTAGTTTGCATAGGAATTAATTACCTAATGTGAAACTCGATCGAGTTCTCAAAATGATCCGGTACCACAGCAATATATTTGTTTAGTTCTGTTTTTTTTTGTACTGCTTTGAAAGGATATATTTTAGTCTCACTGCTCTTTTACTACTTTATTAATAGTTTACTAAGTATGGTATACAGTAATCATTTATATGCTGACGATATCCAAATATACAGGGTGTCCCAGACTAATATGACTATATTTTGTCAAGTGATTCCTCTCGTCCAGACATGTGAAAAATTGTATTGCCGGAGGGGGAGGGGGGCAAAATGTCAACCACCCGAGCTATAGGGTGATTATGAAAATTGCTCTTTTATCATTAAACACCCTATATATTGCAAAGTACAGGGTATATGGTCTATTATAACACGGTATTATATGCAGAACTTTAAGGTCTTTCACATGAATGTTAAACCATTCTCGCACCTCTTCAAACTCCAGAGTTATGTCGATTCAAATTCAAAATAACTCGGTAGGAAGAAATTTGCCCCCCCCCTCCTACCAAACAATTTTTTACTTATCTGGACGAGAGGAATCACTTGTTAAAATATAGGCATATTAGTCTTGAACACCCTGTACATTACTGCAGACATATTAGGTTAATATTGTACAGGTACTCTGGATTTATGATGGTCTTGCTAGAAAATATGAGTTGTCTCATTTAAAATAGGAAATAATCAGGGGGCAGCAGGGATACCTGACGTATTGCGAGGCAATTTTAGCCTACATATGACATGAAAAGGACAAGGGAACTTCAGCAGAGCTAGTAGGGTTCATTGTGGGTAACTGGGCCATAAGGGGCCATGCTAGAAGATTGGGTATAGTGGCAAACGATTTTTAAAGGAGCTGTAAGGACTTAGAGGAAATCGAATCCATCCAACACATGCTTTTCGAATACGATGCATTGAAGAATAAAAGAAGTTGGCTATTGGGTAGCTACTTGTTTTCAAGTCTGGGGGAGCTGCAAAGTACAGAGTTTAGATATATCCTGAGTTTTCTAAGGAAAGCAAGATGGATCTGGGACTTAAAGGTTATCCCATGATATCTAGGTGCACAATGGACCCACTAGAGGTCTGCGTGATGCAGGCCTGTCGTTCAGCAGCCCCTTACTAAATTGCTGTACCTGTAAATCCTAATTTATTGAATTTTACTATAGTGCATTACTCTAGTATTCCTTAGTGAGTCCGATTTTATTATTTGCTTATGAGATTAATAAGTCTGGAGACTAAGTTTAATAATGCAATAACGCGCAACATCTACATACATTAATGCAGTTATGCTGGTTTAAAACGGCTTTAGGTGCCAGGTGCCTACCAAATTATTAAATACTTCTATTAGAGTTGCTATATTGTTTTTAATGATGGATTTAAAATTGAGTTTTTCGGTCTAAAGAGATTTAATCATGCCTCCTCTTTTAATGTTTGAGATGTTGTTTGATTACTGCCTGAACATATTTTGAATTCGCGAGGCTCCTTTTCAGGAAATCTGATTACAGCTCATTGGACACACTTTGAAACTCTTTCCCTATGTCAAACATTTCGGAGTCTACCTTGATTCGAAGCTGACGTGGGGATTGCAAGTAGAGGAAAAAGTTAATACGATTAGAGTATTCGCTCAATTCAGGAGAGCCTTTGGCTGCACATGAGGCATACGATCGAGCATTGCGCACTGGATATACACCTTGATTGTTAGACCCATGCTCACATATGCCCCCTGCCTATGGTGGCCGAGGACGCTAGTGGAGACTACGATCCAGAAGCTGGCGGGCCTGCGAACGCTTGCCTGCCTGAGAATTACGGGCTCTATGCGATCTACGGCTATTGCTGCTATTGAGGTCCTACTTAATCTGCCAGTCCTGGATATTGTCATTCGGGCATATGCCAAAAGGGCTGTGTGCAGATTGCGCTTATGGGGATGTTAGGAGGAATGCTGGACTGGCTCTTCCATAGCTCTTTGGTGTTTGGGCTGAATCTGAGAACCCTACGACCAGCATGCCACTTGATGCGATGATACCAGAGCTTCGTTTTAGGCGTCGCTTCTCTGTGAGTTTGTCTGTAAAGGAATCTTGGACTGACGGAAGTACCTGTACGACTGTCTCACTAATGAGAGAGCCGGGGCGGGCGTTTATCTTTCTGAACCTGACATTGGGATGGAGTACTCACTTCGAGAAGACACCCTACTGTCTCGCAATTTGAAGTCGTGGTCATCGGAATGTCAGCGAAGATAGTCTGTGATATGGAGATTAAGGGAAAGGACATTGCCTTTCGGATAGTCAAGTAGCCTTGATGGCTCTGAGTGGCCCTTGGATAACATCTAAGTTACTTGGGGACTACAGGTCATTTGTGGATAAGCTGTGCATCCACAACATGGTTATCCCTTTAGTGGGTTCCTGGTCATATGGGGATCATGGGAAATGAGAGGGCTGAACTGTTTGCTAGGGCTGGCTCTGATTCTCCGTTTCCTGGACCGGATCGCACCTCCAGTATCGGGTCTCTAATCAAAGCGGATGTTCATAGGAAACATAGGGCGAACCTTAGTACTTGTAGGTGCACCCAATAGGAACAGCTCCGATTTTCTATTGGGACTCGGAAGGAAACAATGTAGAACTCTGGTTGGCAACATCTTACCCTACAGCTCACTTCACGCTTATCTTACAAGGATGGGAGTTTTTGATAGCCCTGAGTGTTGTTTTGCCTGATCGGAGAGCTTGAGACAACCGAACAGTTTTTGTTTGTTTCTCCCGCCTTTGTCCGCAGCAGGATGAATTCCCTAAGTTCTACCCTCCTCTCTGTAGAGGATGGCTTTTTTGGAAAAGTTATTTTCAAGAATACACCGTTGGTTTTTTTAAAAGTATTTAATTTTCTAAAACAATGCTCGACGTTTCGAGTCCAAGTGCGGCCCTTCTTCAGGAGTTCTATATATATTATTCACATATGAATTCAAAAAATACCACAATCGTTACAGATATATTAATAAAGAATAACTATCCATTGCATGTAATCCACAAAATAATAAAAAGAGCGGTAAGAAACAACCATTTCAATAATTTAACGCACACCTCGAACAACACAATAAGACTGGATAACACTAATCCTATTTATACATCAATCCCGTTCATATATCCTTTATCTCCTTTAAAAATCATATAAAAATAGAATTCAAGCCAATAACTACACTAAACAACAATTACACAAAAACCAAGGATCCGATACCCACACAAGAAAAAAAACAGCGTTATATACAAGGTCAAATGTGTGAAATGCAACACGGCATTCATTGGACAAACATTAAAAAAGCTTATAACCAGATTATCGTAACATAAAGCATATGTTAATAAACAAACACCACGATTCGCACTAGCATCCCACGCAATAGACACAGGGCAATACAATACAAAAATAATCGACATGGAAAATAATAGAAAAAAACGTGAACTTAAAGAAGCATGCCACATATACCTTAATAAAAACAAAGTTATAAACTTAAGGCAGGACAGAGAACTAATAAACAAAGACTACAAATACATACTGAAGTATTAGTCATGAAATTTTTAACATTTTCTCAACTACCGCTTAGTTACATATCGTCCTCGTAGCCAGTTAATTGTTTTTTCTGTTCTAAGTCTATTTTAATTTATTAATAATAATTCTCTTTTACTTAAATTTATTTTCCATGTTGCTTAATGTGCTATTTACTAATATGTTTAAGGACTATTTATACGCGCTGTAGACAGAAATAAGGTATTTAAAATATTTATATTTAGATCTTTTAAAAAAACTTGAATTCATATGTGAATAATAAGTATAGAGCTCCTGAAGAAGGGCCGCACTTGGATCCGAAACGTCGAGCAATGTTGAAGAAAATTAAATACTTTTAAACAAAACGATCGGTGTATTCCTGAAAAATAACCTTTCCAAAAAAGCCATCATTTAAGAAACCCGATCAAAATCCTAAGGCCAGCTGGAAACCTATCAACTGTAAATTCATCTCTGTAGAGGAGTTGAAAAACCTTCCTCAGCAAGACCTGTGGCGCTTCATTAAGAGGACAGGAAGGTTTTGGTGATAGGGATTTTAGCAGGACAATGCATGGGCCACTTTGGCTTCCATGACTGCGATCTCCTGTCTCCCGTTTTTAATTTAAAAAAAAAAAAAAAACATAGAATTTTCAGGCGCCTTTTTCCAGAACTTGATTCGATTATTCATTGGATTTGATAGATTTTGTCAATTTAATTTGATTTTCTTATTCTTGAACTTAATCGAGAACATTAAAAAATTCTATCTACATATGTATTCAATTTAAGAAATTTCAATTTCGAACTCAACTGCTTGGGTGATTCTGATGGTAATCTGGCAGTAGTACTTGGTAAATCATGGTATTTGTCATTAAATTCAATTCAATTCAAATAATTTTATTAGGAGGTCGTACAACAAGATAACATAATCTTTTTCTGTATTATACTCAAGTGGAAATACCTATATCATACCAAGAACGGAAAACAAACAATAGCTATTGTTCAGTCCTCACACATAAATTTAATGCAGCAAATCCCTCGATGTACTCCCAGCTTCACGTTCAATCTACCTAAAATACAAGAAAACATAAACACAAAGTATCGCGTTTCTAAAAGAAATCAACGCAATACTTATCTAATAATTCTGATTTATAATCTCAGATTTTGTCCATATAGCCCTCATCATCCTGGACATCTCCGTCTCTAAAACAAAAAATAAAAAAAAGGCTCATGAACAACAAATAAATAAAAAATATTAACAAAATTCTCACCAAATTACAGGCACCTCCGTATATTTTTTCTTGTAATGTCATCAAATGACATTATGACAGCCAGCTGTTTTCGCCTCGAATAAAATTCAAGTAAACGTCGCTAGGGCAACACCACGAGGCGAAACAGACATAACTGGTTACAGCGGCTATATAAAGCCGATGAATTTCAGTAGATGGCACCATTCTTTTGGCAGAGTTGATCTGTATCAGAGCTAATCTGAGTAAAAAGAATTGTGCTTCCTACCTTATTACAGAAGATAATTCTGATCAGGGATAACCTGAGTTTCCTTTCACATTATACAGAAGATAATTCTGGTCAGGGATAACCTGAGTTTCCTTTCACATTATACAGAAGATAATTCTGATCAGGGATAACCTGAGCATCCTATAATTACAGAAGATAATTCTGATCAGGGATAACCTGAGTGTCTCAACTTTCCATAAAATCATTTTACTTCTGTGTGCCCTCACGCATCACCACAGAAGATAATTCTGATCAGGGATAACCTGAGTGCTTGAAATCTCTAGAAGCTTTTTCCTTCCATGTGCTTAGACGTAGCACCCCTTTGAAATTTATTTCAGAAAATTTTAGTTTATTCATAGAAGTTTAACATTTTGCTTCTTCTTCCTTTTCAGAGTAAATAATTCAAGGGTGGCGAACTCCGTATCTGATTTTGAATTATTGAATTTATTTATTTTTTATGTTGAATTTTGTTATTGAATTTTATATTAGTTTATAGGGTAGTTTTAGATTGATTTTGAATTGAATTATTGTGATGAACTCTTGTGATATTTAGGTTAAGCAAATTGAATTATTGAATAAAATTTTATATTTGAAATAAAAACTGAGTTATCCTCTGAACCGGCTCTCCTCCCTCACGAACGAGACTAGATCTCACATTGATCCTTCAAGGCCGGATAACTCAGTCAAATCAAATATAAAATATACATTGCTTAATACTATCACGTGATTCAAGCCTACACACAAAATGCCTACAGATGATGAAGGCAGTATATCTGACGCCGGGGACGAAACCATTAGCTCAGTATTAGAGTTGGTTGAGTCTCAAAAGAGGTCAAAGATTTAATGGAAGACCTCTTTAAAAGGCATAAAAAAGAAGGTAAAAAGAAAACTGTCAAATCGACAGAAAAACGCCTACAAACGTTCACCGAATATTGGAAAGAATTCCAAACGCGGCATAGGGTAATTCAAAAGAGAGCGACAAAGGAAGATCGAAAAATAGAATATTTCACGAAAGAGACATTTAGTGATGTACAGGAGTATTATATTGAAAAAGCAGCAAGCATGGAAGAGGATGTAGACAGACTAACACCAACGCCTGTCAACAATGCTCCTCAGACTCAGACATCACATGCTAGCACAAATTCATGTAATAATGAAAGACTCCCCAGAATTAAACTTCCCACTTTCAATGGAGAATACTCTACGTGGATTTCAGTCCACGATTTATTTAATTCGGTTATTCATAAAAACTATAATTTAAGAGACGTTGACAAATTATATTTTCTAGAAACGAATTTAATAGGAGAAGCTGAGAAATTGCTCAGGCATTACGAAATATGCGACGCAAATTATAAACCAGCTTGGAAACTCCTAAAGGAACGCTACTCAAACAAGCGAATCCTCGTCAATGTACAGTTAAAAAAATTATTGTCTCTCCCAACCGTAAACCATGACAGTGCCGACAATATTAAAAGGCTATTAGATAACATAACCGAGGCTTTATTAGCACTACAAAATTTAGAAATAGTAACTGATAATTGGGATCCAATAATTATATATTTAACAGTGCAGAAATTGCACCCAGACACTCATCAACTATGGGAACAGAGCTTACATAATAGCACTGA
Organism: Dioctria rufipes; assembly: GCA_963924295.1. Lineage (NCBI taxonomy): Eukaryota > Metazoa > Arthropoda > Insecta > Diptera > Asilidae > Dioctria > Dioctria rufipes. Next base: position 324,590,941 of record OZ002740.1, on the reverse strand, counting down.
ATTACCAGAATTAAAGACACTCACAAAATTCCTAGAGTCTCGCTTCAGAACTCTGGAAATGATAGGAAGCAAAAATATGTCATCAAACACGACACAGAGAAAACCATTCTCACCTAGAACAACGTATGGACTCTTAAACAAATCTAAGAATCCAGCGCCCCCACCTAATAAAACAAATTGCAGCCACTGCAAAAAGGACCATATAATTTTTCACTGTCCAACATTCCGAACTCTGACCACCCAACAGCGACACGAAGCTGTCTCAAATAAGCATTTATGTAAGAATTGCTTATCACCTAACCATACAACATCAAATTGTACAAGCAAAAAAAGATGTTATCATTGTAATAGAAATCACAATACACTGCTCCATTACGAAAGTAAATCACCCAATCAGCTCACCCAAAATTCTAATATGGAAACAAAGCAATACTCACGCGCCGACAGGAATAATGAGCAACAAATTCAAAACTTCCTAACATCTAATATGAAGAGAGCGCTACTCTCTACAGCTTTGATAAATGTCACATCACCATCTGGAATGACAATAGTGTTTAGAGCACTGATCGATTCTGGATCTCAAGTTTCCATTTTAACTGAAAGAGCCTTTAAGCGACTGCAGCTTAAAGGACTCCCAACTACCCATCAACTAATTGTCATTACATACCAAGTTCAAAATTACAAGCAATATGCTCGTGATAAAAAAAATCACAGACTTGCTACCTACTAATACGATTAACGTGTCAAATTGGAGACACATTAACAATCTTCCATTAGCGGATCTCACCTTCTCGGTTCCGGGAGAGGTTGATATTCTTCTTGGAGCAGAAGTTTACGCCGCCATTATTAGAAATGGCATTAAAAGAGGACCTAGCAATACACCCACAGCCCAAAACACAGAATTGGGTTGGATTCTGGTTGGAGCAGTACCAGAAGCGAAAAGCACTATCACCACCGTGCTATTCACCCACACCACCATAAACACTACGTTGGACGATCAATTAAGAAATTTTTGGGAGCTCGAGGAATGTAGCACCCAATCAAAACTATTACCAGAAGATCAACTCTGCGAACAACTCTATCAAGAGACAACTAAGCGATTACCCTCTGGCAAATATGAAGTAAATTTACCTTTCAAGACCAGAGATTCACCCGAACTTGGACAGTCCAGAAACATGGCTGTCAAACAATTTTTCCAACTAGAAAAAGATTATGGAATAATCCAACAATGCACAAACTATACAAGGAGTGCATAGATGAATACATTCAACTCGGCCACATGAGGCCTATCTCACTTACACCAACAGAATGTACATCACACGACAACAATGCTTTCTATTATCTCCCACATCATGCGGTGCTCAAAGAGAGTACCACAACAAAACTCCGGGTTGTTTTTAATGCCTCAGCTCGTACATCAAATGGAAAATTATTAAACGAGCAGTTATTAGTTGGACCTACAATCCAGCCAACGCTATGGACCACACTACTGAGATGGCGCCTGTACAAGTTTGCATTTACAGCAGACATAGAGAAAATGTACAGAATGATTCAAATGACGCCACGACAACAGAATTATCAAAAAATAATCTGGAGAGACAGTCCAAATGAAAAATTAATAGATTATATTCTGACTACGGTCACATTTGGAACTACACCAGCACCATATCTCGCCATCAGAACTCTACAACAACTAGCAAAGGACGAAGCGATCAATCATCCTCGAGCAGCTAAGAGCATTATGAGAGACTTCTACGTGGATGATCTGGTCTCAGGAGCACATGCTTTGAATGAGGCACAGCAACTACAATATGAACTCATTGAAGTTTTAGCAAAAGGGACATTCAACCTGCGCAAATGGACTGCCAACCATTATGATCTCTTAAATAATATACCATTAAATCATAGAGAGTTGAAAACAAACCTAGAATTTTCAGAACACGATTCCATAAAAACTCTTGGCATCCATTGGTATCCAACCACAGACTGCTTTTCATTCAAAGTTAACATTCCTGAGCCAAATACCACATTTACAAAGAGAATAATATTATCCGAAGTCTCATCTCTCTTCGATCCATTAGGATGGCTGGCTCCATCCATAATCACGGCAAAAATCTTAATTCAGAAATTTTGGCTCTCAAAATGCGATTGGGATGAGATTGTATCCACAGAAATATCAAGAGAATGGAATTATTTTAAAAATCAATTACATGCAATTCAAAACATCCAGATTCCACGTTGGCTAGGCTACATGCCTAATTCAACAGATATAGAGCTCCATGGCTTTTGTGACGCATCCAATAATGCTTACTCAGCTGTTCTATATTTAAAAATACAGACAAACGAGGGCTCCAAGGTACAATTGATAACAGCAAAAACTAAGGTCGCTCCAATCAAACCAGTCTCAATCCCACGCTTAGAGCTATGTGGGGCTGTTTTGCTCTCTCGACTCATAAAACAAGTTACCATCGATTTGGAATTAGAAAGAGTCAAACTAATAGCTTGGACAGATTCCAATATAGTCTTGTCATGGCTTCATAAACATCCCTCAACCTGGAAAACTTTCGTGGCCAATCGTATAACCGAAATACACGAAAATATGCCACAGGTCTCTTGGAAACACGTTCCCTCCAAGAGCAATCCAGCGGATGTAGCATCAAGGGGAATCCTGCCAGACAGCTTGGTCACTACTTCAATGTGATGCAATGGCCCAGATTGGTTACATCAAAATGAGGATCTATGGCCTCAACAATCACAAGATAAACATACTCAGCTAGAGTCCAAAAAACCAAAAGTCTTCACTACAATCATCGATGAACAAATAACCTTATTACACAAATATTTATCATTTCAAAAAACCGTAAGAATCACAGCATACTGTCTCAGATTTATAAACAGCATGCGCAAAATACAGTCCACTACTCAATATTTAACAGTCTCGGAGCTAAAAAAGGCAGAACAATGCTTAATTAGACTTATCCAAAATATCACCTTTTCCACCGAAATCACTCGCTTACAGAAGAATTTGCCCCTTCCTAAAAAGAGTCGAATTCTCTCACTCAATCCCAAACTTGACTCTGAAAATATGTTACGAGTTGCAGGTCGTCTCACAAATTCTCAGTTGAATTACGACCAACAGCACCCTATAATTCTTCCCAATAATCATCACATAACCAATATTTTTATAGACCATATACATCATTATACTCTACACGGAGGCACCCAACTAATATTAAGTACTATAAGAAATCATTATTGGTTACTAAACGCCCGCAATACAATTAGACATCGCATCCACAAATGTGTCGAATGTTTTCGATGCAATGCACGACCTAGTACTCAATTAATGAGTTCTCTACCCGCCGCTAGAGTCAACACATCTTTACCCTTCCAACATACTGGGGTAGATTATGCAGGCCCGCTTGATATGAAAACATCTACACTAAGAGGAGCGAAAACTACTAAAGCATATATATGTCTATTCGTTTTCCTGGCCACTAAGGCCATACACATAGATCTTGTCTCTGACTTATCTACACCAGCCTTTCTAGCCGCTCTTAAGCGATTTGTTGCACGGAGAGGCCTTTGCTCACACATCTACTCAGACCAAGGAACGAATTTCGTAGGAGCAAATCGAATTCTACAATCAGACTTAGAGAAATCTATCAGAACAATTGAAAGAAATTTAGCCAGCGAGTTTGCCAACCAAGGCATAACCTGGCACTTCAACCCTCCTGCAGCACCTCACTTTGGAGGCTTATGGGAATCTGGTGTAAAATCTACCAAACGCCATCTCTATAAAACAATCAAGGATGTAAAACTCACATACGAGGAACTATATACAATTTTAGTTCAAATAGAGGCATGTTTAAACGCAAGACCCCTTTCTCCTTTATCCAATGATCCCACCGATTACAATATCCTCACTCCCGGACATTTCCTCACTGGTCGTCATAATCTCACCATAGTAGAACCTTCCCCACTTAACCCTCAACAACATCCTCTCAAGAGATGGCAGTACATCCAATCCCTCTCTCATAACTTTTGGAAACAATGGTCACGAGACTACTTGCAAACATTACACCAACGACAAAAATGGCAGACAGAAAAGGAAAATTTAAAAATCGGAACTCTCGCTTTAATAAAGGAAGACCAAATCCCAATTGGAAAATGGCCATTAGGTCGAATTATTGAAATCCATACTGGCCATAATAATTTGGTTAGAGCAGTAACTATTAAAACTGCAAAAAATATTCTCCCCCGTCCAATTTCTAAAATCTGTCCTCTCCCACTCACAAAAAACTCCTGACAATCAAATATCCCCACCAAAATCTTCTACTCTCTGGCATTACCAAATTCCAAAATACCCGTTATATTCAAATATAAACGATTCCAAAATCCGCCAAAAGTCACTTCAAGTTTGAAAGTTGACAAGTGCGCGCAGTGGTTTTTTCTTTTTGAGTTCGTTTACATTTTTTATTTTTTCATTTTTTTATTTTTTTACTTTTCTTCGACCATGGATGAATTATTGGAGATTTTTAACTCGGAATCCTTGGATTCTGTGGATGCTGGTCTATCTCCAACTCCACCAGAATTATTGGCTCCCTTCAAGCCAATCAAGCCTATCAGCCCTCTACCTCCAACACCCAAGAAGGAACGGAAGATGAAATCAGTCGTCATACGACCATCACCCGTACATTCCTCACCCATCAAGCGAAAGGTAAGGCCATTTGAGGCACAAGAAGCATCTTCTTCAGTAAAGGCCTTACGAGGAATGCCTATGCCCAACAAAACGTGGAAATTTGGGCCCGAACCGATTGCGAATCACCCCGTGATTCGAAAAACAACAAAGCCAAGACCTCCTCCTACTAAACAAAAGGCTATGCTACCTAGTCTACCGATTCTGCACGAAGTGGTATTCACAGAAGTTAGTAGATCAACCCAGCAATCGCCCAGCACTCAACCTCATAAGGCAAAACCTGCAGAATGCGCTGATCACAGATCTAATACAGAAAAGAGATCAACCAAAGTGAATAAAACACCTAGTACTGCTCTACTGTCGGAAAATCTACATGGAGTAGTACCAAACGCAGTAGAGAAAACGATCTCTCAACATCCACCGAGTACGCAGGCACCTCATTCAGCAAAGGGCAAATCTGAAAAACGCTCTCAACACAAAAAATCACCGAGGAATATAGAGGAACAATATATGAATGTCCCGATTACTCCTCCAAAGGAATTCCAAGATCATCCAGCACCCAGTAGTAAGCAAACGCCAGAGAGATCAGAGCCAGGGATTCCAAAAGATCTAATTGGGAGTATTATTGCCACGCCAATTGTCGTCAAACTGCTGGAGACAACTAATACTCCTTGGAACGTCATCAGGGAAGCAAAGACGTTCTGCAAATGGTCTTTGCCTGGAGATGTAACCATGAAAATGAAAAAGAAGAGCTAATCTGAGTAAAAAGAATTGTGCTTCCTACCTTATTACAGAAGATAATTCTGATCAGGGATAACCTGAGTTTCCTTTCACATTATACAGAAGATAATTCTGGTCAGGGATAACCTGAGTTTCCTTTCACATTATACAGAAGATAATTCTGATCAGGGATAACCTGAGCATCCTATAATTACAGAAGATAATTCTGATCAGGGATAACCTGAGTGTCTCAACTTTCCATAAAATCATTTTACTTCTGTGTGCCCTCACGCATCACCACAGAAGATAATTCTGATCAGGGATAACCTGAGTGCTTGAAATCTCTAGAAGCTTTTTCCTTCCATGTGCTTAGACGTAGCACCCCTTTGAAATTTATTTCAGAAAATTTTAGTTTATTCATAGAAGTTTAACATTTTGCTTCTTCTTCCTTTTCAGAGTAAATAATTCAAGGGTGGCGAACTCCGTATCTGATTTTGAATTATTGAATTTATTTATTTTTTATGTTGAATTTTGTTATTGAATTTTATATTAGTTTGTAGGGTAGTTTTAGATTGATTTTGAATTGAATTATTGTGATGAACTCTTGTGATATTTAGGTTAAGCAAATTGAATTATTGAATAAAATTTTACATTTGAAATAAAAACTGAGTTATCCTCTGAACCGGCTCTCCTCCCTCACGAACGAGACTAGATCTCACAGCTATATATAATTTAACATTCAATTAAAGGCACAAAAAAAAATACGTAAGTTAAAAGTACAGGGTGGGCCAAAAGTCACCATGGGGTTTAAAAATTTAATAACTTTTTCGTTTATATATTTTTTTTTATTTTATTTTTTTAGATTATAAAATATACAAAATGGAAATTTTTTTACGCTAAGTATGGAAAATAATGTCACTTAAATGACCGCCGTTATTAGCTTCGCAATGATGGGCTCTTTTTAGAGCATTTTCCATAACATCTTTCAACATTTGTGGCTGTAGCGCTCGAATTTCTGCAACAATGTTGGCCTTGAGTTCAAGGATTGTCTCGGGCTTGTTCACATATACTCGCTCCTTCAAATAACCCCAAAGAAAATAGTCGGGTGCTGACAAATCTGGCGAACGGCTGGCCAATTAATTTCCGAATTTCTTGAAATTATTCGCTGTCCAAAAATTTGCCTTAAAAGTGCCATTGTGTCTTGGGCAGTGTGGGCAGTGGCTCCATCCTGCTGAAACCACATCTCAGGTCTGTTTTCAAGAGCAGGACGTAAAAAATTTTCTATCATAAACCGATACCGCTCTCCATTTACGGTTACAGCACTTCCATCTTCATTTTCGAAGAAGTAAGGCCCAATGATATTTTCAGATGTAATGCCACACCATACTGTACACCTAATGGGGTGCAATTGGCGTTGATGAATGGCTCTTGGATTTTCAGAACCCCAGAACCTACAGTTCTGCTTATTAACAAAGCCATTCAGATGAAAATGAGCTTCATCACTCATAATCAGATTTTCAATAAAGTTGATTTCATTTCTGGCCAACTGTTGAAATTTAACTGCAAAATTTAGACGTTGCCGATGATCTGCGGGTTTCAATTCTTGCACCAATTGCACCTTATATGGGAATAACAGTAAATCTTTTTTTAAAATGCGCCGTAGTGACGTACGAGACATCCCTAGCTGAGCAGAACGCCTTCTGGTGTTTCGTTAACACTTTGCTCTACACGTTCAATATTTTCCGCAGTGTGAATTATACGCGGTCTACCGGTTCGAGACAAATCACTTACGGTGCCATGTTAGTGGTGACGATCAACTAAGCAACGAATCATGGCTTCAGAGGGCGAAATTCTGACGTTAAAATGGCAACGATATGCTCTTTGCGTTAAAATAATTGATCGCTGATTTAAGTAATAAAATTCTATTATTCTGGTTCTTTGTTCAGTTGTGAATCTCTCCATTATTTATTCTCCAGATGTTATTTATATAATCTAAGAAAAGTAAATAAAAAAAATATATAAACGAAAAAGTTATTAAATTTTTAAACCCCATGGTGACTTTTGGCCCACCCTGTATAAGTTATAATTATAGTTAAGATAATTAAGCAAATATAGAGAAAAGCGAAATTTGGAAAGTAGTTAAACTGCAGCACGACTGTTGGAAACCAGACCCGAAAAACCACAATATCAATCATAAAGTGGAAAATTCTAAAAAAAAGCCTCTTGAAAACTCTCGCATAGCTCGTCCTCTGAATAACCGCTGGAATTGAGATCCACATGCGTACAACTTGCAGAAAGTAGGCGTTTTCTTCGACGGAATATCTATGACGCGGAATGGAAATGTTTATGTTTCTTGGAAAATGCATGAAGGTCAGTTCGTCATTGAGATATGATGACTTTTTGCTGTAAATTAAATTGTGTAGAAATATAATTTGTTTGCGGATGAGCATCGTATTTAAGGAACAGCCAGACAAAGCATATTGAACAGGTGAGATGTGGTCATAATGTCTCATCCCAAATATAAATCTCGTGCAGCCATTAAAAGCTACATTTAACTTACGAGCGCATGTAGAATCTAAATGCGGGAATATTAAACAATTCGCTGTAAAATAAGGTTGGAGCAAAATTTTTACAAACTTCATACGCACAGATTTGTTTAGTACATCAGCAGATAGTCAAAACCGACGAAGTCTCGTGTAAATTTTAGAAACGGTGCTATTAACTTGGTCACAGCAACTCATAAAACGTTAATAAGAGCTCCAAGACTCTTAACTGCGTCAAATTGACAGAGATCAGAGTAATAGCGGGGATGTCGGTTGTGTCCAAGCTCTGTCTATAGATTGCAATTGCATGAGATTTATTGGGATTTAACACTAACAGATTGTCCTCTGCCCACCTGCCAACTCTACGCAGATCACAGTTTATGCGATCGACACAATCTTCAATGAGACCTATAGGCCGACTGAAGTATAGTTGAACATCATCGGCGTAGAGATGTATGTATATTACTATACTGAATGTTTTCAGGGAGGACGTTTATATAAAGGCTGAAAAGAAGGGGACCAAGTATGGAACCCTGCGGTACCCCCGAAGACAATGGTAGTAAACTAGACCAGTGATCAGTGACACCCACTTTTTGATATCTCTCAGTAAGAAAGTTGGAAAGTAAAATTACGGCCGAGGAAGCAAAATTGAAATTGGTGCAAAGTTTTGACAGAAGCCTAGTGTAATGCACGCTATCAAAGGTCTTGGAGAAGTCCAATAGGGTTAACACGGTCAACCAATTTTTGTCCAGACATTTACGAATATCAGTAGTCACTTTCAAAAGAGTAGTCTCACAGCTGTGGGAAGGTCGAAAACCTGACTGCCATCAGGTGAATGGATCAGTTATGTTCGTTTCTATTCTTTGAGGATATGCATGAAAAGTTTGTACGTTTTTCATCCCTTCTCCTGCAAAATGGAGTCTTATAAGCTCAATCACATTTTCTTGCAAGGGTGAGAATGTGAAACTCCTTATGTAGACCGCCACCTGTTCCAAACCGTTCCTTTTCCCATAAGATATTTCCGTTTATTTTCACGTTGGCATTATTATCTTTCGTTAAATTGGTGTCTATAAGACACTATAGGAAAGTGTTTTCTAATGTCAACAAGAAAATATTACGAAAACGTCACAGCGAATGAAGAATTATACAAAAGGGAAAACTACGAATTTTGTCGACCATTATGAATCACAGCTGAATCTATGCCGACAAGAAAAAGTTAACGCTTTCTGTGAAGTTTAACGAGTGTTTAACGTGAAAATCTCGTTCTCTTTACGTTTTCGGCAAGTTGTGTGCACCGGGCTGTGACGAAAATATACTTGCTTATTGATATTTTACTTACATAATAACCTTGTGTCGCAATGTGTAAAGATCTTAATCACATTTTTTCATAAAAATATATAAATTAATTTTGAGATTTTAGCTTTCTATGCACGACTCAGCAAGAAAAGTCTAAACTGTACACGCAAAATATATTTCATACCGTGTGGATAGATATAAAAACCGAAATTGGACGTGTTTGTACCATTTCATATGAGGATTTTTCATTTTAGGGCTACTAGAAGTTTTCTGGGACATATGGCCCACTCGGATTGAAAGGTTGACCAACAGCAAACTATTTAGTATTCAAAATCCTTGGTGAAAAACGACAAATTTTGAATTTAACCATTACTGGTTGAATGGATTTGGATGAAGTAACGATTTTCTTACTAGTTATTCGAATATCGTCAAAGTTTTCTTTTTTTTTTGTATTAATATAAAATGAAAAAAAAAGTTTGGGATAAAAATAGTTATGCTCCACTCAGCATATTCCGTGCCAAAAGAATTAGGAAATTGGTATATGGTAAGTGGTTTGATCAAGTACAATTATTGTTAAAAAATTAATTAGACCCAGTCGGTGACGAAAAAATTGAAAACAAGTTCCAAGCTCATATTGAAATTATCTGAGCGGAGCTTCATCACACCTGATGCCTTCAATTAAGCAATTCACATGAAATTCTGTTAATTTTTTATTTCATATTTGACGAGTTTACCTGAAAATCCGTAGGATATTCGATATTTCAAGAGATTTTCATGTTGTTCATATGGAAGTTTCATGTTATATTATTTTTGAAATTCGAATTATTTCCGACACTTTTTATTTGTGCTTTTATATTGATTTCCATGAAATTCAATGTTGTTTCCATGTTTTTTTTTATGAGTCATATGAGAAAAACAAACCTTTTATGAACAATTTATTGCTGCTATCTCCCTGGTAATATCCTAGTTGTAGAATGTAACATTCAAACTACCATGATTTTTAGGATTTTACGTTTGTTGATGTTTTAGTGAAAATAAATTTTTTTTTTTTAAATAACAAACTTCTATTTATTAATTTTTGGCTAGATAAGTTCGACGTGTTATTGAATGTGCACCTTATGATTAATGAATCCTGTGAATTTTACATATTATATATTAAGGCAGGCATACATCCGCGCTCGTCAGTTCAACACAAGTTTCATGGAATGTACCAAGACCCTCGAGAAATACTTCTCAAGCTAATCCATGAGAGCCATAACATCGGGAAATTAAACGTGCATGACACTAAGCCTGCAGGTATTCATCAAAGAATATTCTTGAAAAGGTATTAATGAAAAATATGCGCATAAGTCCTGCAGAAAAGTAGCTATACTTAATTATTCAGGATAAAACTTCTTTTCGAATTTCATTTAGTGCAAGTGGAGAAAAGGAATTAATAATTATTATTTTTTGTGTTAATTTTTGCAGAAGCACTAATGAGTGATGGGCTTAGAAAGGCCGATTTTATCAAGAAGAACATAAGGCAGAGTTTTCACAATCATAAAAATAGACACTTCAAAAATGAGGCCACCAAAAGGAAAAGAAGTCAAATGTAATGTTGAACCGCACTTCATTTACTTTATATTTTATAATTTATGAATAACCTACTTTTTTTTTTTTAATTAAGTATGAATTCGTCATATACAGGGTGATTCAGATCAAGATACCTTCCGGTATACCACGCGATTCCTTGAGGTAAGCTGATCATAAAATTGTTCTACATACCCCCCCTAGAAATCTTCCTCTAAGAGCTGTGACCAGTTGAAGATTTCGCCAATATTCGTGAACCCTGATGGGACTAAATGAGTATAACTTTTGAACAATACTATAGATTTTGGTTATTGTTGGCTTATTTAATAGCCCAGAATAGTAGCTGTCGAAAAGTGTATTCCTCTGTATTTGTTAATTAAGCATCTTTAAATTATTCGTAAAAATTTCCAAAACATTGATTTTTTTTGCACACAAATTTCATAAATACCGTTATTTATTTCAAAAACATTTGTGTGTAAAAAAATCAAAATTTTGGAAATATTTGAGAATAATTTAAAGATGCTTGCTTAAAAAATACAGAGTAATACACTTTTCGACAGCTACTATTCTTGGGTATTTAATAAGCCAAAAATAACCAAAATCTATAGTGTGGTTCAAAAGTTATACTCATTTAGTCCCATTAGGGTTCACGAATATTGGCGAAATCTTCAGGTTTCTAGCATGTTCCGCGGGGGGGGGGGGGGGGTATGTAGAACAATTTTTTGATCAGCTTACAAGGAATCGCGTGGTATACCGGAAGGTATCTTGTTCTGAATCACCCTGTATATATATATAGAATGAATTGGTTTTATTTCTGAATATTGTTTTGCTTCTTCAAATCTATCCAAAATCTACTTATTGTTGAATTTAAGACCGAGTTCATTTTTGCAAAATGTTTTTGTGTAATTACAAAAAGAAGAAGAGAAAATTCTTCCTCTTGTAATTATTGCATCATGATGGTAATAATGCATTTCGAAGCTCGGCCCAATATTATACATTGAAGATTTCTTTTAATATTTTTCATAATATGTTTTCATGGATGGTGATTCACAGCAAATACCTTTGGAAAATTTTTCTGTGACGTTTTAAAGAATGAGAGTGTACCGAAGATCTCTTCGAAGATGGTTCTTCCATATTTTCTTTGACTACTGTTCTCTGATGTATTCGTGAACGACAGTACTCTGAAGATTTATTTTGAAGCTTGTTCTGCGATAATTTCTTTACAGATTGCTCATGGACATTTTCATCGACTCATACTATTACAGAAAGGCATTTTTACACTGCCTAGGACCTCCTGTGTAAAATTCTTCGAAGTTTTCGTGCAGAAATGGGTCGATGATAGCTATCAAAGGTGCAATACGGCTTCGATACGGTATGCAATGCCTTTCCCTCTGAGAACTTAGTCCAAAACATTCTAAAATATTTGCAGTGTTCTTATGTATGTAAAACTGACGAAAGCTTGATTTGAATAGTTTCTGAGCTCTAAACTTTTATTCATGCAAAAAAATGATGTTCTAATAATCTTAAACTTGCTTTCCAACCGTAATCAAATTTTTATTCATTTCATAAGAAATGTTAAAATATATATTTTAACCGAATGACAACGATTCCCCAATCCAAAACTCTCAACAGAGTAAAAATTGTATATTTGAATGTGTCGTAGTCCGATGAATTCGAATCAATCTGCCTACATATTCGGACTATGGCCGCACAAACACATGCAATTATTACTCAGCTGAGAGTTATTGAGCGTAAAATGGTGAGGTTATGTTTTAATCAAAACTATTTTATTATTTTGTTAAGTAAGGTATATAGTAAGTGTAACCTTTGGGAAGGTAAGCAGTTAAGCTTAAAATTACTGGAAGACTTTTTTCCTGTCTGGATAGTAGTTTAGGTTCTATGGCATATATAGGATCAATGTCTACTCACTTTTCCATAAGAATCAATATAAAACATTTTAGAGAATCGGACCAGCAAGCACACATAAAGATCATTCAATCAAATTTTGAAAAAAAAAAATCAAATTTTGCAAAAAACTCATCAAATTTTGCAAAACAATCATCAAATTTTGCAAAAAATCAATCAAATTTTGCAAAAAAAAAATCAAATTTTGCAAAAAAAAAAATCACCAAATTTTCAAAAAAAAAAATCCAAAAAAAAAATCAATCAAATTTTGCAAAAAAATCAAATTTTGCTGCTCCAGGAGAATACTCTGGATACAGATGACAAAAAGCTTGAACTTGCAATTTTTTTTGCAAAATTTGAATGTTTCGTTGCTATTATCGTAAGTGTAGGCATGATGACGGTGATGGTGGCGGAAGTAATGGCGGTGGCGACGGTTCTGACGATGGTAATGGGGATCATGGTAGCGCTGATGATCATTTTGGAATGAGTTGGCAACGCTGAGGATCATTTTGTTAAATAAAAAGACAACGTAGTAAAAACATATAAAATGATCCTGAAATAATAGAGAGTTTATTAGTAGAATAATAATAGAATGGATAGAGTTATAGTCACAATACAAGATGAAGATATTATTAAACATATTAAATAACAGAGATAATACCACTAGTGACCCCCAAGCTTAGAAAAGGGATAATGCCTTGGTGGGAAAAAAACGCGCCAAGAAGATCACCACCAAGAGACAATAATATATACATGTGCGTCCCTGTAACCCAAACTTGCAATCATTGTAATCACAAGAATGACCTTGCAAATGAGGGCTGCAATAATCATGTTATCGGCACACGCGTGTTTTATGATATAGCCTGAATAGTCAAAAAAACCTGTAAAATAAGAATAGATAACTAAAATATAGTGCAGGAATTCGCACATAATAAGCAAACTGAACGTTTGAGTAGGAAAACTTCTGATGAGTCCTGTGGCTGGGACGAAACGTTAAGTATAGCCAAGTAGGAGCCTAAACGGCAAAGAAAACCCCCAAAATAAAATCTGAAACCCCGAAAAATTTTTTGTTTGACCATATTGAAATACAAGTAGATCCATATAATGTCACGATTTAGCACAATGCGCTGTCCTGCTACGCAGAACAGCGCACTGTCCCGCTACGCGGAACAGATATACATATAAGAAGATAAAACCCCTCAAAAGAGTGGAACACAGACAGGACAAGACAAGCACCACAAAACGAACAATAACAGAAATAGAATACAAACACAAAACACAATAAACACATCATCCAGACCGCTTTAAGAGGAAACTTCTCTGCTACCTCACTAAAGTACTGCGGTGGCTAAACTAAGCGACTTACGGCGCTGGACAAGTGGTGCCCCACCTGCCATACAACGTTTCGATATGCTGCTTCAGGAGAATACCCTGGATACAGATGACAGAAAGCTTGCACTTGCAATTTTTTTGCAAAATTTGATTTTTTAGCAAAATTTCAATGATTTTTTTTGCAAAATTTGATGATTTTTTTGCAAAATTTGATTGATTTTTTTTTTGCAAAATTTGATTTTTTTTTTGCAAAATTTGATTGATTTTTTTGTCTTGCAAAATTTGACTGTTTCATGGCTTGGGACGTATTTCTTGAGGGTTTTGATACAACACAAGCTCCTCAAACCTAGAAGCCAAACACATGAAGTCCTGTCTTAAGTATAATCGCACTCAGGTGGGTTACCCTGGTTGATATAATATTTTTCCGATAGTGTTTATTACAGTAGGTAAGTACATTCACAAATTGCTTGATCCTTGATGTACACAAAAAGTGTTTCTCGACACCTGCATTTACTGCAGTGGCGGATCCTGGAATCTTGTTAGGGGGGGGGGCGCAACTATGGTTCAAAAATAGTATATGCTGAAAACTAAACAAAAGTTTGAAGACACTCGCCACCAATCGCATACGTCAAATGCACAAAATTTATCATCATTTAAAAGATACAAAAGATACGAGTCGAAAAGATTAGCAAGTGGCTACCACTCGCAACGACGAAACTTGCTCAAAGTCCGTTTCCACTCCCGAAAGTTAAAAGAGCTGTTAGATTATTCATTTTGTTTTGGTTTGTAAATGGTGGAAGTGTAAAGCTTCCCAATCATCCATTTTAGTTAGTAAAACTAGGGAAACGTACTTTATTCAAATTCACGAATCATCATAAATTGTATCATTGTAAAATACAGGAATTAAAATTTTACATTTATTTTAAATAGCAGTCACAGAGCAGATGCAATACATACCTTGCACGTATATAACTTCGTCGGCAAGTTAAAAAAGTGTGACTTGGTTTGTTTCTTATATTATTAAGCCAAGCTCAGGAGATATTGTATGAACTATGATTCAAAGATCAGCATGACAAGAAAGGTGACAAAGAAAGGAATTAGGAAACGCGAGGAGGGTGGCGAAGGTGCTGATGTATGTCACCCTTAAACTTTCGCAGATTGAATGCCGGAGGAAAGATAGAAGATTGGAGACTGTTCCACTTTCGCACACGACCGAAAGTATTTTGAAAGGTAAAAGGATATGCGCGGCTTGCAGTGCGAGTATTACATGCAGGAATCCGGGATCAGACTAGACATTTCATCAGAAAATTGGTCATGCAACCAACATTGCGGCGATGCAGTATGTATATATATACCTCACACCGTCGCCAGTTTCTTATACCGAAAAAAAAAAACCGGGACAAATTTTTGTATTCAATCAAGCTAAGGCTCTGCGATCAGCCTTGCCCTACATATGGAAATTTTATTACATTCTAGGTCTGATGTAGGACTTGTAGAGGAGCGCTAGAATCGATGGGCTGAAATATTATCACACTTTATCAGAAATCTAAATATATCGATGCTTATTTGGCAATTCAGAACATGTGATCTGTTCAGCTTAACTTACTGCAAATATTAATGTCAAGAATGCATAAGGACAGTGTATCGTCAAGCAGTGCTCCATCAAAAGAAACGGGTGTGGAAAAATTATGATCTTGTGTTAAAGAGATGAGATAGCTTCGGAACTTAGATGTATTAAATTCGATGCAATTCAGTTAGCTCCAAACGAGGATATCATAATGGTGGTTATTCAAGGATCTAATCATGCAATCTGGTTTGACAGACGTGACGTTTCCTGTGTTATCCGCGAGTGTCAAGGGAGTAAGCGAAATCAAGGTTACTGTCATGGGAATAAATTAAGAAAAGAAATGGAGAGAAAACAGAGCCTTGAAGCACCCCGGCATTTACTGGCAGATATAACGCCATCTACCATAATTCGTATTAAGCTACCAGATAAAACACTTTACATCCATAATAGAAGAGGACGAGAGAGGCCAAGTGCTTTAAGTTTGGCTAAAAGGGCTGAATATCAGACACTTTCAAAGGTCTTTGAAATATCTAGGGCAACGATTTTGGACTCACCAAAATTGTGAAGGCTACGGGTTCAACGTTCCATAAGAAAAGTCAGAAAATGAAAAGCTATATTGACGATTGTTGAGGGTTTGATTAGTTTCTAGATACTTCATTAATTTGGAGCTAATAATAGATTCACAAATCTTTAAAAGACTCGAAGTGATTGGAATCGGGTCGATAATTTGAGGGTTCGCTACCCTTTCCTTTCTCGCGAATAGGCTGAACGTGAGCTGGTTTTCAAGCAATTGGGCTTTTTTCTATCGAATAAGATAAGTACAGCGCAGAGCTTTAGCCAAGAATGAGGCATAGTTTTTATTTAACGGTGACATCAGGACCTGCAGCTATGGAGACATTGATCTCCTTAAGGACCTCGACCATATCTCTCGTACGGATGTGTACACATCCACAAGGGAGATGTGAAGTGGATGAAAAGGGAGAATTTGAAGTGAATCTAACAGTTAAAATATTAGTTTTATTCAGGGAGTCAACAATTACTTCATTGTAAAGTAGTTTTGCTGCCTTTGCGTTTTGTCAAGATTCTAATATTCTGATCGGAAAGAAATTTTTCTCTTTGGATAGTGTTTCAGTTCTGGACATGGATGCAATTGTGATAGGTGCGAAAAGCAGACTATTACGCACGCTCACGTTCAGCCTATTCCCAAGAAAGGAGAGGGTAGCGATCCCTCAAATTATCGACCAATTGCAATCACTTCGATTCTTTCAAAGGTTTTTGAATCTATCATTAACTCCAAATTAATGAAGTATCTGGAAACCAATCAGCTCATCTGGAGACTTGCTGACTTTTCTTACGGAACGTTGGAATCGTAGTCTTCACAATTTTGGTGAGTCCAAAATCGTTGCTCTAGATATTTCAAAGGCCTTTGATAGAGTCTGGCATTCAGCCCTTTTAGCCAAACTCAAAGCACTTGGTCTTTCCCCTCCTCTTCTATTATGGATTGAAAGTTTTTTATCTAGTCGCCAAATACGAGTTGTATTAGATGGCGTTATATCTGATCCTCTATTTCTAATCTTCATTAATGATCTGCTTTCCCTTACTTTCAATCCTATCCATAGCTTTGCTGATGACAGTACCCTTGATTTCGCATACTCCTTTGACACCCTTGCGGATTCCAGAGGGAACGCCGCATGTGTTAAACGAGACTGCATGATTAGATCATTGAATAACGATCTTGACAATATTCTCGCTTGGGACAAAGTGAATCGCGTCGAATTCAATGCATCTAAGACCCAAAGCTGTCTCATCTCATTAAAACAAGACCATCACTTAACCACTCCCGTTTCGTTTGATGGTGCATTAATTTCTGAATCACCGTCACTAAGAAGTCTTGGCATTAATATTTCCAGTAAGTTAAGCTGGACAGATCACATCTTCTCGGTTGCCAAAGAAGCATCCAAATGTCTTGGTTTTTTGAAAAGGTGTAAGAAATATTTCAGCCCATCAAATATAGCGCTCCTCTACAAGTCCTACATCAGACCTAGAATGGAATACAATTCCCATATCTGGGCCGGGGCTGGTCGCACAGCCTTAGCTTCATTGGATATTGTCCAAAAGAGAGCCTGCAAGCTCATTGGCGATGCGGCAATTACTCGTCATATCGACTCGCTCGAGCACCGTCGCAATGTTGGATGCCTTTCGCTCCTTTATCGCTATATGCATGGCCAATGTTCTGATGAAATATATAGTCTGATCCCTTGTAGAATAGTTCCTGCACGCAATACCCGCGCTGCATCCCGCGCTCATCCTTTTACCCTTCAAATTACCTTCGGCCGTACACTTAAATTCCGTGATGCTTTCTTATCCCGAACTGTGCGAATGTGGAACAGTCTACCATCTTCTGTCTTTTGTAGCAGACAAGGTCGGCTATCAGCCCACCCTCTCTGACTGCAAAAATCATCGTTGGGCTGCTTGTGAGTGGCTGCACAGCAAATCGCCGCTAGCGTTCAGCCGGCTTGGGGAGGTCCTTGCCACCCACAACCCTCCGATGCTTGGGAGCTGTGCAAGTTGAATAACCGGACAGACGGACGGACATAGCAATTATAGTCGACTGACGGACTAGAGACTGCGGACGGACGGACGGACCAGAAGAAAATCGAGGGGACGGTGTTTATGACAACCGAATGTTTCCGGGTAACAAATGCTGTTCGTCACTTCACCAGGCTGAAAAGAGAGAAAAAAAAAGGTAAAGGAGTGACGCTATATCCGCGCTGACGAAGACGGGAGAGAGAGAGAGATCGTGAGAGCGAAGGGAGGGAGAGGAGGAGACTTCCGATGTTGGTGAAGCCTCTGCCTTTGGAGAGTGTAGGCCCGATCGCCCCCTACCACCCTTGCTAAGCCTCCAAAAGCGAAAACATATTTTGCTTAGCCCCTTTTTGTTATGAATGTGAGACCATACGCTAGGCTGTATCCTTAGTGAGATGCGGCCCCTCCATTTCGAGTAACTTAGCTAGACATCGTGACTATCAGTTCTGTGCCGCTAGGAAAGCCCTGTCGTAATAACCTCATCACCTGATCGATTGACTACGTAGATCTAAGGAACTTATTCTCGCCCCCTCCACCTGGAGTCAAAATTCCCAAGTCCCAGCGGTATCCGATTAGCTTAAAGTAGCAAGGGAAGGAAGAAACTAGAAGAAGAGGAAAAAAATATGAGTAGGGTGAAATCAAAGGCTTATTTCGCCGGCTCCTGCAGGCCGCTGATGAACCCGAGGTCCTGGATCACCCTGCCTTTGGCGTCACACTTTGGGACCCTGAAAAGAAAAAAAAATGTGCCACAAGAAAACAGCAAATCCTGAAAAGCAAGCAAAATAAAATTTCAACAACCACCAAAAGAATATATATCTATATAATGCAATTCAACAAGAGAAGAAAATAAAAAAAAAACACAATTTAGATATTATTATGCAAATAACATTATAATTAGTAAATCATTGTGTGTCGCTACAAATTCAGTGGAATAATCATCATTAGCGCCAGATCGTTCTGATGGCTAGCTACTCTACTTCCATAACTATAAGAATTCAGAGATTATTTCTTGTGCTTAAACGATTATAAACTAAGCTACCCTACTTCAGGTACCTTCCTTGTCTAACTTGACCTGCCTTACGACTATGCTTACTTGAATATTCTTGACTTAAAGGTCCACAGCTGCCAAGCGCCATAGGTGATTCAGGACATCCGATCTTCCCCAGTGTGCCGGAGACACCAAAACTTTACGCGGTGCTCATGTGATTTGATTAGCCAAGTTTATATACTTATTTTCTCTTTGCTCTTCCTTCCCCCTCTGTTTCAGAGAGAACCGATCAATGATACTGCTTACATTCGACTCTTTCAGAAAAATTCGCTGTTGATACGTAACTAAGGTACGTTGTTCAATGCGTAATCGCACAATAACCTGCTATACCAGGTAAGAAATTTCACCAAAAATAAAATTTTTCAATAGCACCTATAGTACATATGCATCTTTTCCCAGAAAATTTCACTATTCGATGCTTCAATAACATATGTTGTGCAGGTAAGAAAGTTCATCAAGAAAGATTTTTATCTATAACACTAATAATACGCATCTTTTCCAGAAAATTTCACTATTCGATGCTTTAATAAAATATGTTCTGCAGGTAAGAAAGTTCACCAAGAAAGATTTTTATCTATAGCACTAATAATAATATGCATCCTTTTCCAGAAATTTCACCATTCGATGCTTTGATAAAATAGGTTCTGCAGGTAAGAAAGTTCACCAAGAAAATTTTGCATCATTAACACTAATAATAATATGCATCCTTTTCCAGAAAATTTCACTATTCGATGCTTTAAGAAAATCTGTTCTGCAGGTAAGAAATTTCATCAAGAAAGATTTTGGACTATAATCCTAATAATACGTATCTTTTCCAGAAAACTTCACTATTCGATGCTTTAATAAAATATGTTCTGCAGGTAAGAAATTTCATCAAGAAAGATTTTTGATCTATAACACTAATAATACGTATCTTTTCCAGAAAACTTCACTATTCGATGTTTTAAGAAAATATGTTCTGCAGGTAAGAAAGTTCACCAAGAAAATTTTTCATCATTAACACTAATAATAATATGCATCCTTTTCCAGAAAATTTCACTATTCGATGATTTAATAAAATATGTTCTGCAGGTAAGAAATTTCATCAAGAAAGATTTTTGTCTATAACACTAATAATACGCATCTTTTCCAGAAAACTTCACTAATTGATGATTTAATAAAATATGTTCTGCGGGTAAGAAAGTTCATCAAGACAGATTTTGATCTATAACACTAATAATACGTATCTTTTCCAGAAAACTTCACTATTCGATGATTTCATAAAATATGCTCTGCAGGTAAGAAATTTCATCAAGACCGATTTTGATCTATAACACTAATAATACGTATCTTTTCCAGAAAACTTCACTATTCGATGATTTCATAAAATATGTTCTGCAGGTAAGAAATTTCATCAAGAAAGATTTTTGTCTATAACACTAATAATACGCATCTTTTCCAGAAAACTTCACTATTCGATGATTTAATAAAATATGCTCTGCAGGTAAGAAATTTCATCAAGAAAGATTTTTGTCTATAACACTAATAATACGCATCTTTTCCAGAAAACTTCACTATTCGATGATTTAATAAAATATGCTCTGCAGGTAAGAAATTTCATCAAGAAAGATTTTTGTCTATAACACTAATAATACGCATCTTTTCCAGAAAACTTCACTATTCGATGATTTCATAAAATATGTTCTGCAGGTAAGAAATTTCATCAAGAAAGAGTTTTTGTCTATAACACTAATAATACGCATCTTTTCCAGAAAACTTCACTATTCGATGATTTAATAAAATATGCTCTGCAGGTAAGAAATTTCATCAAGAAAGATTTTTGTCTATAACACTAATAATACGCATCTTTTCCAGAAAACTTCACTAATTGATGATTTAATAAAAAATATGCTCTGCAGGTAAGAAATTTAATCAAGAACGATTTTGATCTATACACTAGTAATACGTATCTTTTCCAGAAAACTTCACTATTCGATGATTTAATAAAATATGCTCTGCAGGTAAGAAACTTCATCAAGAAAGATTTTTGTCTATAACACTAATAATACGCATCTTTTCCAGAAAACTTCACTAATTGATGATTTAATAAAAAAAATATGCTCTGCAGGTAAGAAATTTCATCAAGAACGATTTTGATCTATAACACTAGTAATACGTATCTTTTCCAGAAAACTTCACTATTCGATGATTTAATAAAATATGCTCTGCAGGTAAGAAATTTCATCAAGAAAGATTTTTGTCTATAACACTAATAATACGCATCTTTTCCAGAAAACTTCACTAATTGATGATTTAATAAAAAATATGCTCTGCAGGTAAGAAATTTCATCAAGAACGATTTTGATCTATACACTAGTAATACGTATCTTTTCCAGAAAACTTCACTATTCGATGATTTAATAAAATATGCTCTGCAGGTAAGAAACTTCATCAAGAACGATTTTGATCTATAACACTAATAATACGTATCTTTTCCAGAAAACTTCACTATTCGATGATTTAATACAATATGTTCTGCAGGTAAGAAATTTCATCAGGAAAGATTTTTGATCATTAACACTAATAATGATATTTATCCTTTCCCAGAAGATTTCACTATTCGACGCGTGAATAAGAAGAAAACACAAAAAAAAAATATGCTTTTTTCGTAGGTAAGCAATGGCAAAACAAAACCCGATTAGTACTGATCACGGTTCCTTCCGATTATCTTTTTTTTTTTTTGGAAAATTCAAGAGATTTCTCATCTTTATACTACCGCCGACAATATATTCACGCCACGTCTTCTCTCAAGCAAAACCCAAACTCGAATGCCCTACTACCGCCAGCTTGCCTACATTCCGTCGTTCTCTATATCACGACCGAAAGGCGACCCGTTCTTTTCTGTCTCGATCGAATCATCAAATTTTGGTTGGCGACTGCCCGGGCGGCTATGTGTACGGGTGTCTGTGTATCTTTTCAGGCAAAATCGCTGCCACAGTTTCTCTGCTGTCGGCAAAATTTTTCGTAGAATTTTTAGGCAGGCCTGCTGCAATGTGTTCCGTGATGGTATCACGCGATGCATTACAGCTAGGCGAACTACCGTTTTCGTTGCCTGGATGTCGTTGGCTAGCGGTAAGTTTTATGTAGAAAAATTCTGATTTGTGTGCATTTGCACAAATTAGAATTTTTTCGTTTAAAATATTTTACTTGTTGTTGTTTTACCTTCGGGTTTTAGGTTTTCTCTTCTGAATGAAAGATTGCAATTTGTGCGCGTTCTGCACAAATTGGGATTTTTCTTTTAGAATAAAAAAAATTCTTCTTTCTTTTCCTCCTTTCAGGTTTTATTCTTTTATGTAGGATGAATGCCGTATGGGAAAGTAGCAAAGGGCTACTTTCCGAGATAATAAAATGATTTCTTACCCCTTTTCAGATACCCGGGGGGAAAATTTTTGAAATAAAAAAAAAAGGCAGTTGCGTAAGAAGAAAAGGTAGCGTATGTGGGGTACGCTACAGCGTGGGGACGACCCACGGAGAAAAGAGTCTCAAGCCGGGCTCTGATTCGGTACTTGAACCAGGGAATATAAATAGGGGGAAGAGAAGGAAAAAAAAAGAAAAGGTGCTTATCACAGCTCCCAACGTGGGGACGACCCACCAGAGTCTCAAGCCGGGCATGAGCCAAGAGGGACTTGCCTTACGGGGAAAGTGGGAATTGGGCTGAGGTCTAAAAATGAAAAGGGACAAGACAGAAAAAGAAAAATCCTCATACCGAGGCTAATCCAGAAGGGATTAGAGGGGAAACATCTACTCAGTTAAGGTAGAGATGGGTTCTACTAGGATCATTGTCCTATAAAAATTTTCGCTCGCCACCACAGATTAGGAAATCATGAAGAAGAGACAGAAAAAGAAAAATCCTCATACCGAGGCTAATCCAGAAGGGATTAGAGGGGAAACATCTACTCAGTTAAGGTAGAGATGGGTTCTACTAGGATCATTGTCCTATAGAAATTTTCGCTCGCCACCACAGATTAGGAAATCATGAAGAAGAGACAGAAAAAGAAAAATCCTCATACCGAGGCTAATCCAGAAGGGATTAGAGGGGAAACATCTACTCAGTTAAGGTAGAGATGGGTTCTACTAGGATCATTGTCCTATAAAAATTTTCGCTCGCCACCACAGATTAGGAAATCATGAAGAAGAGACAGAAAAAGAAAAATCCTCATACCGAGGCTAATCCAGAAGGGATTAGAGGGGAAACATCTACTCAGTTAAGGTAGAGATGGGTTCTACTAGGATCATTGTCCTATAAAAATTTTCGCTCGCCACCACAGATTAGGAAATCATGAAGAAGAGACAGAAAAAGAAAAATCCTCATACCGAGGCTAATCCAGAAGGGATTGCAAGCGGAATTCCTACCGTAGTTTTCTACGCGTAGGGTACCGTATGGGTTGAGTTTGAAACATGGTCGGACAGGGGAGGGGATAACTAGTAAAACTACAAAAGGTGTATCACCCACCTCTGATCGGACAGTAGGAGGGCCAAGCGATACCCTATAGTTTGCAAGGGAAGCTTGCCGGATGCCTTTTTAGGGCTACCGAGAGACGAAGGGATGACCCGCCAAGAAGGCGCCTCGATAAGAGGGGCAGACTAAGTCTTCAGATCCTGTGCGTGGAAAACCCCTAGCGGCCTTCCTTCCGGTGTCTTGAGTCTATAGGACACTTGTCCGAGTCGATCCACTATTACTGCTTTAGCAAAT
Source organism: Dioctria rufipes (assembly GCA_963924295.1). Classification (NCBI taxonomy): domain Eukaryota; kingdom Metazoa; phylum Arthropoda; class Insecta; order Diptera; family Asilidae; genus Dioctria; species Dioctria rufipes. Next base: position 324,566,944 of record OZ002740.1, on the reverse strand, counting down.
TTCGGCGCCAGTTTAGCCGCGAAACGGTCTGTAGCTTTGCTCTGTGTGTAATTTCGCACGAAGACTACCTGACCTGGTATGAATGCTCTGGCGCGCGTTCGCAGATTATACTTGGTGGAGTAACGGTGGTAAGCTTCTGTTATGTGGCCCTTAACCTGTTCGCGTAGTATTTGAAGACTTTGATTTGTGGGTAGTAGCTCTAGAGCTCCATCTGTGCTGGCGTTTAAGTCACGTAATAGTTCGTAAGAGTTCCCATGCATTACGGGATGTCTTCCAAACATCAAGAAGTGGGGCGAACACTTGGTCGACTCATGAACAACGTTTCGCAGGGCGAAGGCGGTCTCGCTCAGATGCTCGTCCCAGTTCCGATGTTCATTTCCCACATAGGCGCGTATCGCGGCGAGCACGGATTGATTCGCTCGCTCCGAGGCGTTAGATTGTGGTGAGTAGGAAGGAGAGAAAGTATGTTTTACGCCGTATTTCTCCAACAATTGTGCGAGCAGCTTGGACGCGAACTGACTGCCGTTGTCCGAATGCAGGTGCTCAGGAACTCCGAACACATGGAAAATTTTACGCTCGAGGAAGTCGACTACGCGAGAAGCAGTAGCCTCGGGCATAGCTTCAAGCAGGACGAACTTGGAGAGGTGATCTAATACGATAAAAATGTACCTGTTACCCTTTCGGCTACGCGGGTAGGGTCCCAAAAAGTCACAGAACAGGCGTTGCCACGGCAAATCCGTAGATCGCATCTCACCTAGGGGTGGTTTAGGGCAGAAATTCATCGGTTTAATCCGCTTACACGTTTCGCAAGAAGCAACGAAGTTCTGGACGTCCACGGCCATACTCGGCCAGTAATATAACCGCCGCAATTTCTCGAGGGTTTTTGCCAAGCCGGGGTGAGCGGCGGCAGGTGGGCAGTGTTCCTGCTCAATGAGATGGGTAGTGAGGCCGGCTGGAACCCAGAGCTTCCAGGAGACTGGAGCATTTGTGACGCTGTTCTTCGGGGTGGGGAATGAAATATATATCCGATCATGGGTGACTCTTAGATTGGGAAAACTGTTCGGATTGGTGTTGATGCGATGGATCTGTTGGAGGTACGCATCTTCTTGAAAGGCTGGTTCCTCCAAATCTAGGGACCCAATATCTGGTGGACAAGCTATTTCTTCGGGAGGGGAACCGGTGGTATCGCTGATGAAACATCGCGAAAGGGCGTCGGCCACTACATTTTCTTTACCCTTCCGATACTCGATGTTGAACTTAAAGGCCTGGAGCTTAAGACTCCACCGGGCTAGTCTGCCGCATAGATCCCGTTGGTCCATGAGCCATTTAAGACTAGCATGGTCGGTGATAATTGTAAACTCCAGACCTTCGACATACGGACGGAAACGCTTCACGCTCACTACTGCCGCTAGGCATTCCAGTTCTGTGATACTATAGTTACGTTGGGCCGCGTTCAGCTTCTGCGACATAAATGCGATGGGGTGTTCACTCCCATCAGCCGTTCGCTGGAACAGCACGCTCCCAACGCCAGTGGTGCTGGCATCGCATTGAATATAAAATGGTTTAGAGAAGTCTGGATTGGCGAGCACTGGTGCAGTAGTGAGGCACTCCTTCAATTGCACGAACGACTGTTCAGCCTGTTCATTCCACAGGAATTTTACGTTTTTCTTGAGCAAATTTGTCAAAGGGGTAGCGATCGTGGCGAAATGGGGAATGAAACGTCTGTACCAGCCACAGACTCCTAGGAAACTCCGCACCTTTCTAACAGTATTTGGCCTAGGGAAGTTCTGGATGGCTATGACCTTCTCTGGATCTGCTCTCATGCAGCCGTCACCTACTACGAAACCGAGATATCGGACTTCCCGCATGCAGAATTTGCTTTTCTCCACGTTGATCGTTAGGCTAGCACTACGTAGTAGTGCTGCGACCTTTGTCAACAGTTCGAGATGTTCTTCGAACGTAGCGGAAGTGATGAGCAGGTCGTCAAGGTAGACTGATATTCGATCATGTAGCTGGTGGGGTATCACCTTGCACATTAATTTGCACATAGTTTGCGGAGCATTACATAGGCCAAAGGGAAGTACTGTGAACTGGTACAGTGGGCGACCTGGCACCGCGAATGCAGTCTTATCCCGAGATTTCTCAGCCAGGGGAATTTGCCAGAAAGCGTCTTTTAGGTCGATGGCTGTGATGAAATTAGTCTCTTGGAGCCTGCTGAGGAGGCCATCTATGAGTGGCAGGGGAAAAGCATCCGGAATCGTAACCGAGTTCAGCTTGCGGGCGTCTAGGCACATTCGAACCTTTCCATTCGCTTTTTTCACGAGGGTCACTGGAGATGACCAGGCACTTTGACTCTCTTCAATAACTCCCAAGCTTAGCATGCGGTCAAGCTCCTTGTACATGGACTCTTGGACCACGGGAGACACGGCGTAGTACCGCTGTTTAATCGGCTTGGCAGGTCCCACATCGATCTCGTGCTCGACTAAATTCGTGCGACCGAGACCGTGCTTACTGAATGATGGAAAGGTCTCGATCACAGCTCTCAGACGCCTCCCGTCAGACTCGGACAGGTGGTGCTGTTGTGTACACACAGGTGCTGGCTTGGGTAGCGAGTGTAGCTCACTGACCATGACTGGTGCCAAGCCAAAGGTCTTCCAAAAGTCTATTCCTAGGTACAAAGGTTGCTGTAAGGATGGTACGACGTGGAGTCGCATCATGCGGGTTTTCTCCCCATACTTCACAAGAGCACGGATGTGGCCTAGCACCTTTTGCTGTTGTCCGTCTGCGGTAGAGACCGTGGACGACATTGCATGAAAGCGGATTCCAAGCCTACCCAGGAAGTGTTCCGCTCCAAAGCCGAGTACGCTAATGCTGGCTCCGCTGTCCAGCAAGCCTCGTATTCTTTGACCCTGAATGAAAACGTCGGCGTAAGGCCGTGGGTCTGCGTTGCTTACTAGGGTGGTTTCAGCGATAGCGGTCTTCAATTTTCTGCGTAGAGTGTGATATTCTGAGGAACGCTTTTTTGCTTTGAAATGGTGCGACTCCTGGAAAGATTGGGTTTCGATTGACGCGTCGGATTCTGAAGTGGTACAGCTACAGGTATCAAACTCGAAGGACTTCGCATTCTGGGGGGAATCTGATATAGTCTGGACGCTGGCGTCCCGAGTATGGTTTTGTAAGAGGTACGGCTTTAGAGAGGCCGTGGAGGACATTTCAGGGAGGCTCTGGAGCGGGCTACGCTCCAGAAAGTTCGGGGCTGGTATACATTTAGCTTGAAGAGTGACATACTTAATATCATCATTTAGTTCGATTAGCGGTAGCGCTCTGGCTCTGTGTTGGTAGCCGCTTCTTCGGTCGTACGTCTGGGGATTTGCGTAGGAACTTGATTGGGAGTCAGAGTGCGCGAAGTCCCCACGAAATTCTGACTCCGTCGTCGGTTTCCCGAAGCACAGGAACGGCAATTCGGTTTGATCACATTAACGGCCCCACAGCCGTAGCAGAAAATTCGCTGCGGACTTCGAGGGCAGTCATGATAGGTATGTCCCTCCCCAGCGCAATTCCAACATTTGAGCTGGATTCTGGTGGTCATTTGAGGACTTCTATTCGGTAATGCAGGATGATAAGTTGGGTGGAAAGCCTCTACAGGCTCATTTACAATGCATTCAGGATAGGTTTCTAAATAGCGACTATCAGAATATAGCTCGTGCACAGATCTGCGTGGTTGTGACTCGCGAGGTGCTCCTATTTCTGACCACAGTTTTTCGAACCGACTGCACAGATCCCGTAGGTCGAGCACATTGTCCACTCTCTGGATCAGTAATGCTTCTTGTAGTGCTGGTTTCATATTTCTTCTCAGAATTTCGACTAGCTCCCTCTCAGGAATTGGTGTCGCCATCTTAGCTACAAGCGAGTGAACGGCCAAACGGTAATCGCTGAAAGACTCGCGGGGTCCTTGCTTTCGACCTTCGACTAATTTCCGAATTTCGTAGTCGGTGTCTTGACAGCGGAATTCCCGGAGGAGAGCTGAGCGTAACTCATGCCACAAGGGAGTTTGGTTACTTCTTAAAAAGAGCCAATACCAATTGGCTGCCTTCCCAGTGACAAGGGTGTGGAATCCTGCGCATAGCTCGGCGACCGAGACTCGCTCCAAGTGTGCTAATGACTCCAATCGGAATATGAATTCGGTCACGTCCATTCCGGACGTGCCATCGAACGACAATTTCCAACGAAATACTGGGTTCTGGTGGTAGTTGTTTCGTGTTACATTTGGAACGGGGGACGCTGGATTCGAGGCGATGTTGAACGGAGATAGAGAGACGCCAGCTGGGATAGGAGGAACTAACCCTAAAGGCGGTATCTCCGATGGATCGTGTCCGTGCGGGGGGACAGTATTCCGCGTATGTCTCGGACTAAGTCCGTCGAGCCTGTCGTTAACAGACAAGATCCGCCGTTTATTTAGAAGGGAGGCAGTCAGAGGCCGAGAGCCAGTGTTGATGTTAGGCACACCCGTGGTGTCTCCCGCTTTATCGAAGACTAGAGGCGACAAATGGGACGCGTCTGGGTTACACTGTGGGTTTTTAGTCATCTTCGGGGTAGTTAAGGACTGGCTTGGCCTCAGAGTGGATGTACTAAATGCCTTAGGGAGGGTCTCCCTCACTGGTGGTGCCCTGAAGTCGGTTCCCGCAGTAAAACTGGGTTGGACCGTTGGATTTCGAGTCTCCTCCCCCCTGGCTCCGTCGGCGGGGCCATGTGTTATATTGACTGACGCTGTCTCGATGACGCCTAACAGGTCTTCTAAATCTTGGGCCAGAGCCTGGGCTTGTTCTCGCACTGACGGTGATGTGAGTGCTAATCTCCGAGCTCTGTAGAGGATATGGTATGCTCGAGACCTGTACCGAATTCGATCTTCGGGCTTTAGGATAGGGTGGGTCAATAAGTTTTGACGTAAGGCGTCGAGGCTGCTGGTTAACGAAACTTGTTCCACCCGTGGGTTCTTATGAGCGTGCGATTTTTGTGGGGCCGTGCTCGGGTCAGCACGCTCTGCTTCGTGAAGTTCTAGGAGACGCTGCCAAGCATCAGGATCCGCTGGATCTAGACCCCGAACCGCGTATTCGACGCCCAACTCTTCAGACGACAAGCAAGAGAAATCCATTCTCAAGAAAATTAAGATAATAAGACTAGGCTAGAGCTGACTAGCAATGGTAGTGACTGTAATACCAGAGGAGATCCCGCCTCGAGGTATTACACGCTCTCGAGTGTACGGAAAACAAAGAAATTCCCTCGACTCGATTACTGGATAAGTAATATAAATACGTATACTATAATATAGTGAGGTGTCCAACAAAAAAAACTTCACCTTACTTCTTCATTAGGTTAGCGATATGAGTACTTATACTATCTTAAAATGAAGTATTAAAGGAAGATAGTGTCCACGCTGTCTGACAAACTTGCAAAGAATTCGTTCAACTGAACGTCGTCGAACCAAAGTCTGACGCGCGCAGTGCAAAGTGAACTGTTTTGCCTCTAGTAGTCTATCAGAAAGCCAATTTGGATAACTATACTACGATATACTAAAATATAAAAAGAAATATAATGTCCGAACAGAGCTGGACACACTAGCGATTGTGATAGAAAGGGAGAGAAAGAAAAAAAAAAATCCTTTCACTCTGATTTGTATTCGATTGATTGATTCGATTGATATTATGTACTTACTACCACCGGAGGGATCGCATCTCCGCACGACGCAAACCCGCATACATCTCACATATTCTCCCAAATCTCCTCTCCATCTCTCTCTCTAAAAGTTACGGGGGGGGGGGGGGGTTAATACGAATAAATCTCTCAACTATATTATGGCCTCCACTCACTCGACAAGGACAAACATCCTAAAGGTGAACTTCGTTCAACAACTTGCCAAGGTTGCGGGCCATGTAAAAAAAAACAAAACAAAAAAAAAAATAATGTATCCGGTAGTCAATGGTTAGGTGGCTGCTAGTACTCAGAAAGGGAGCAGTAGCGAAGGTGTGTTATACTACGATATATGAAGAAGGGAAGAAAAAAAAAAAAATACTGCCTCCTTCCTGGAACTGCAGGAGTGAACGGAGCTATACGCTCGGGTTGGTATGATTCACATACAACGTTCACCTTCCACTAGTCCACTGAGAACCAACTACTATGACAGCTGGATTAATATCCAGAGGGGGATTTTGGACTTTTGGTGTTGTTAAGGGGATCAAGGTGAAGAAGTTTTAAACATTTAATCTTGAATTAGGAAGGGTCATGACGCGGCCTCCATCCCTCCGACAAAGACAACGATCAGACGGATGAGCATCGCTCATCAACTTGACGAAAAGATTGAAACATTGCCATGATTCCTTCCCTCAACCTACCATTGGCTGATAAAGGCAGGGCTCGCGGACTGAAGCTTAACCTCGGAGTAATGCGCCTCGCGCACAAAGTCCGCTTACCCCTGGCAGAATGAGCTCTCTAGCAAAAGATTCATCGCGTGTGAGAGAACGTTACTTGGAAAAGGAAAGAGAGAAAATTTTTTTTTTTTCTTTTTTTTTTTTTTTATATATATATAACTGGGAAAATCATTGATGTCATAATCGGTAGATCAAAAAAAAAAAGGTTGGACATGATGTAGTCCTAGGTAAAACTCTACAAAAGAAAACAAAGAAGAAAGTATTTTAGAACCGAGAGAAGTATTGCACTTTAGTCAAGAGAAGCTTGACTAAAAGCCAGTAAAAAAAAACCGTAGCTTGGGCGCCATTTGTAGCAGACAAGGTCGGCTATCAGCCCACCCTCTCTGACTGCAAAAATCATCGTTGGGCTGCTTGTGAGTGGCTGCACAGCAAATCGCCGCTAGCGTTCAGCCGGCTTGGGGAGGTCCTTGCCACCCACAACCCTCCGATGCTTGGGAGCTGTGCAAGTTGAATAACCGGACAGACGGACGGACATAGCAATTATAGTCGACTGACGGACTAGAGACTGCGGACGGACGGACGGACCAGAAGAAAATCGAGGGGACGGTGTTTATGACAACCGAATGTTTCCGGGTAACAAATGCTGTTCGTCACTTCACCAGGCTGAAAAGAGAGAAAAAAAAAGGTAAAGGAGTGACGCTATATCCGCGCTGACGAAGACGGGAGAGAGAGAGAGATCGTGAGAGCGAAGGGAGGGAGAGGAGGAGACTTCCGATGTTGGTGAAGCCTCTGCCTTTGGAGAGTGTAGGCCCGATCGCCCCCTACCACCCTTGCTAAGCCTCCAAAAGCGAAAACATATTTTGCTTAGCCCCTTTTTGTTATGAATGTGAGACCATACGCTAGGCTGTATCCTTAGTGAGATGCGGCCCCTCCATTTCGAGTAACTTAGCTAGACATCGTGACTATCAGTTCTGTGCCGCTAGGAAAGCCCTGTCGTAATAACCTCATCACCTGATCGATTGACTACGTAGATCTAAGGAACTTATTCTCGCCCCCTCCACCTGGAGTCAAAATTCCCAAGTCCCAGCGGTATCCGATTAGCTTAAAGTAGCAAGGGAAGGAAGAAACTAGAAGAAGAGGAAAAAAATATGAGTAGGGTGAAATCAAAGGCTTATTTCGCCGGCTCCTGCAGGCCGCTGATGAACCCGAGGTCCTGGATCACCCTGCCTTTGGCGTCACACTTTGGGACCCTGAAAAGAAAAAAAAATGTGCCACAAGAAAACAGCAAATCCTGAAAAGCAAGCAAAATAAAATTTCAACAACCACCAAAAGAATATATATCTATATAATGCAATTCAACAAGAGAAGAAAATAAAAAAAAAACACAATTTAGATATTATTATGCAAATAACATTATAATTAGTAAATCATTGTGTGTCGCTACAAATTCAGTGGAATAATCATCATTAGCGCCAGATCGTTCTGATGGCTAGCTACTCTACTTCCATAACTATAAGAATTCAGAGATTATTTCTTGTGCTTAAACGATTATAAACTAAGCTACCCTACTTCAGGTACCTTCCTTGTCTAACTTGACCTGCCTTACGACTATGCTTACTTGAATATTCTTGACTTAAAGGTCCACAGCTGCCAAGCGCCATAGGTGATTCAGGACATCCGATCTTCCCCAGTGTGCCGGAGACACCAAAACTTTACGCGGTGCTCATGTGATTTGATTAGCCAAGTTTATATACTTATTTTCTCTTTGCTCTTCCTTCCCCCTCTGTTTCAGAGAGAACCGATCAATGATACTGCTTACATTCGACTCTTTCAGAAAAATTCGCTGTTGATACGTAACTAAGGTACGTTGTTCAATGCGTAATCGCACAATAACCTGCTATACCAGGTAAGAAATTTCACCAAAAATAAAATTTTTCAATAGCACCTATAGTACATATGCATCTTTTCCCAGAAAATTTCACTATTCGATGCTTCAATAACATATGTTGTGCAGGTAAGAAAGTTCATCAAGAAAGATTTTTATCTATAACACTAATAATACGCATCTTTTCCAGAAAATTTCACTATTCGATGCTTTAATAAAATATGTTCTGCAGGTAAGAAAGTTCACCAAGAAAGATTTTTATCTATAGCACTAATAATAATATGCATCCTTTTCCAGAAATTTCACCATTCGATGCTTTGATAAAATAGGTTCTGCAGGTAAGAAAGTTCACCAAGAAAATTTTGCATCATTAACACTAATAATAATATGCATCCTTTTCCAGAAAATTTCACTATTCGATGCTTTAAGAAAATCTGTTCTGCAGGTAAGAAATTTCATCAAGAAAGATTTTGGACTATAATCCTAATAATACGTATCTTTTCCAGAAAACTTCACTATTCGATGCTTTAATAAAATATGTTCTGCAGGTAAGAAATTTCATCAAGAAAGATTTTTGATCTATAACACTAATAATACGTATCTTTTCCAGAAAACTTCACTATTCGATGTTTTAAGAAAATATGTTCTGCAGGTAAGAAAGTTCACCAAGAAAATTTTTCATCATTAACACTAATAATAATATGCATCCTTTTCCAGAAAATTTCACTATTCGATGATTTAATAAAATATGTTCTGCAGGTAAGAAATTTCATCAAGAAAGATTTTTGTCTATAACACTAATAATACGCATCTTTTCCAGAAAACTTCACTAATTGATGATTTAATAAAATATGTTCTGCGGGTAAGAAAGTTCATCAAGACAGATTTTGATCTATAACACTAATAATACGTATCTTTTCCAGAAAACTTCACTATTCGATGATTTCATAAAATATGCTCTGCAGGTAAGAAATTTCATCAAGACCGATTTTGATCTATAACACTAATAATACGTATCTTTTCCAGAAAACTTCACTATTCGATGATTTCATAAAATATGTTCTGCAGGTAAGAAATTTCATCAAGAAAGATTTTTGTCTATAACACTAATAATACGCATCTTTTCCAGAAAACTTCACTATTCGATGATTTAATAAAATATGCTCTGCAGGTAAGAAATTTCATCAAGAAAGATTTTTGTCTATAACACTAATAATACGCATCTTTTCCAGAAAACTTCACTATTCGATGATTTAATAAAATATGCTCTGCAGGTAAGAAATTTCATCAAGAAAGATTTTTGTCTATAACACTAATAATACGCATCTTTTCCAGAAAACTTCACTATTCGATGATTTCATAAAATATGTTCTGCAGGTAAGAAATTTCATCAAGAAAGAGTTTTTGTCTATAACACTAATAATACGCATCTTTTCCAGAAAACTTCACTATTCGATGATTTAATAAAATATGCTCTGCAGGTAAGAAATTTCATCAAGAAAGATTTTTGTCTATAACACTAATAATACGCATCTTTTCCAGAAAACTTCACTAATTGATGATTTAATAAAAAATATGCTCTGCAGGTAAGAAATTTAATCAAGAACGATTTTGATCTATACACTAGTAATACGTATCTTTTCCAGAAAACTTCACTATTCGATGATTTAATAAAATATGCTCTGCAGGTAAGAAACTTCATCAAGAAAGATTTTTGTCTATAACACTAATAATACGCATCTTTTCCAGAAAACTTCACTAATTGATGATTTAATAAAAAAAATATGCTCTGCAGGTAAGAAATTTCATCAAGAACGATTTTGATCTATAACACTAGTAATACGTATCTTTTCCAGAAAACTTCACTATTCGATGATTTAATAAAATATGCTCTGCAGGTAAGAAATTTCATCAAGAAAGATTTTTGTCTATAACACTAATAATACGCATCTTTTCCAGAAAACTTCACTAATTGATGATTTAATAAAAAATATGCTCTGCAGGTAAGAAATTTCATCAAGAACGATTTTGATCTATACACTAGTAATACGTATCTTTTCCAGAAAACTTCACTATTCGATGATTTAATAAAATATGCTCTGCAGGTAAGAAACTTCATCAAGAACGATTTTGATCTATAACACTAATAATACGTATCTTTTCCAGAAAACTTCACTATTCGATGATTTAATACAATATGTTCTGCAGGTAAGAAATTTCATCAGGAAAGATTTTTGATCATTAACACTAATAATGATATTTATCCTTTCCCAGAAGATTTCACTATTCGACGCGTGAATAAGAAGAAAACACAAAAAAAAAATATGCTTTTTTCGTAGGTAAGCAATGGCAAAACAAAACCCGATTAGTACTGATCACGGTTCCTTCCGATTATCTTTTTTTTTTTTTGGAAAATTCAAGAGATTTCTCATCTTTATACTACCGCCGACAATATATTCACGCCACGTCTTCTCTCAAGCAAAACCCAAACTCGAATGCCCTACTACCGCCAGCTTGCCTACATTCCGTCGTTCTCTATATCACGACCGAAAGGCGACCCGTTCTTTTCTGTCTCGATCGAATCATCAAATTTTGGTTGGCGACTGCCCGGGCGGCTATGTGTACGGGTGTCTGTGTATCTTTTCAGGCAAAATCGCTGCCACAGTTTCTCTGCTGTCGGCAAAATTTTTCGTAGAATTTTTAGGCAGGCCTGCTGCAATGTGTTCCGTGATGGTATCACGCGATGCATTACAGCTAGGCGAACTACCGTTTTCGTTGCCTGGATGTCGTTGGCTAGCGGTAAGTTTTATGTAGAAAAATTCTGATTTGTGTGCATTTGCACAAATTAGAATTTTTTCGTTTAAAATATTTTACTTGTTGTTGTTTTACCTTCGGGTTTTAGGTTTTCTCTTCTGAATGAAAGATTGCAATTTGTGCGCGTTCTGCACAAATTGGGATTTTTCTTTTAGAATAAAAAAAATTCTTCTTTCTTTTCCTCCTTTCAGGTTTTATTCTTTTATGTAGGATGAATGCCGTATGGGAAAGTAGCAAAGGGCTACTTTCCGAGATAATAAAATGATTTCTTACCCCTTTTCAGATACCCGGGGGGAAAATTTTTGAAATAAAAAAAAAAGGCAGTTGCGTAAGAAGAAAAGGTAGCGTATGTGGGGTACGCTACACTTTCCTCCGGCATACAACCTGCAAAAGTTTAAGGGCGACATACATCGGCACCTCCGCCACTCTCCTCATATCCCTTAATCCTTTCCCTATTTCCTTCCTGCCACGCTGTGCTTTGCATCATAGGGTATCCCCTGAGCTTGGCTTAATAATATAAAAAAAAAAAATATATATATATATTTTTTAATCATAAATTCTTAGTCTTTCTTACTAAATTATATACACAGCTTTAAAGTTAATGAGTTAATTCTTCCAGTTTGCACGTTTTCGTGGTTCGTTGGGAATAATTTATATTCTCGTTGATTTTATATTGCAGCGAACCATTGCTAACTTATCCTTTGATTACGTCATCAAGTCGAGGCATCGTCGATTTTATTATTCGAGCAAGACATTGCTGGCTAACTTATTCAAATATTGTGAAGTGGTGTTTGTTTGCTGCTTCGAAATTAAGATAAGAAAACAAATTCGGACGGGCTAGCTTCCTCATCTCATAATATTATAATTCTATAATTGACGAAATCGAAGACTAAGATACTGACAACGCCCTCAGCGTACTTTAAAATGTGAATTCATATGAATTCAGTTATATTATATTTGTCTGTATAAAAATGAATCTATTTTGGAAAATACCATTGAGTGGGCTTTCTTATTGCTATATTTGCGATCAAAAGTGGTTATAGCATGTCATTTTTAACATAATCTCTACTGGAATCTTTAGACAATGACGTATTGTGTAGGTAGTAATAAAATAATATTTGCAAATTCAAGTTAAATATTTTTAATATTTCTGTCATATTGAGTACACTTTATCAAAACTGTGTGCAATGTAAACATTTGTTGTAAAATCCCATTTAAAAGAAATATGTTATAACAAATAATTTGGTGTTGTGATAACATTTTCATTATTTTTAATACATTTGTTATATATGTTACAGTCAAAACACGAAATCCGTCAAAACCCGATTTTACTAGGAAATTCTAGTTCTAACAAAGCGCTCTCGGTAATTCTAGTTTTAACTAATATAAGATAGTTAAAACTAGAATTAACGAGAGCGCTTTGTTAGAACTAGTATTAACTAAAGAATATTTAGTTAATTCTGGTTGTGGCTGAATTCTCGAGTAGTAGGGATGTACAGATCAGTGATACACACGCCCCCTCCCGCACACGTAGCCACACACACATACACAAACACACACATATCCGCGCGCGCGGAAAGAGCATACTTTCTTAATTTGAGTCAAGATGACGTCGAAATTGTTTTTGGGTCGCAGAATAATTATTTTCTTTAAAACCTGAGGAGTTAAAATATGACGCTGTTGCTGACGCGGTCGCGAATGATTGCTGCCAAAACCCTCGAGAATACTTCCCAAGCCATGAAACAGAAACCTATAAGTATGCGTTTGGAGTCCGTTCTCTAAAATGTTCTATATTGATGCTTATGGAAAAGTACCAAACATTGATTTTATAAATGCTATAGAGCCCAAACTACTATCCATACAGGAAAATAGTCTTCTAGTAATTTACAGCTTGGTTCCTTATCTTCCCAAAGGCTGCACTTACTACATACCTTCCTTAACAAAATAATAGAATAGTTTTGATTACAAAGTAACCTTACCGTTTTACGTCAATACCTCTCAGCTGTGCAGCCGAGTCCGAATCTGTAGGCAGCTACATTCGATATCACCAGCCCACGGCATCGCATGACGGCACAGTGACATTACAATGATTACTCAGCTGAGAATTTTTGTTTGAGAAATCGTAGTCATTTGGCTAGGATAAATTTTTTTAAATAATTTTGTTAGGAAAGGTATGAAAATTTTATTACAGTTCGAAAGATAAGAAAGCTAGCTTAAGATTATCAGAACACCATTTTTCGGTGTGGATAGTAGTTTAGGGCGGAGGAGCTATTCAAATCAAACTTTTGTCAGTTTTACATAAGAACACTGCAAATATTTTAGTATGTAAGGACTACGTTGGGCCTCGCATGTGGTAGGGAGGGAGTCTCTTTCATGGCTTGAGAAGTATTCTCGAGGGTTTTGTTGCTGCTGATGCTGACGTGGACGAGTGACTGTTGCTTATGATATTCCAATGATGACGCTCGAACATGTGTTGAATTTTTGCTACATTATTAAATAAAATCATTAAATTGTAAATAAATAATTAAATTAATTACTTCTTAAATACTGTAGCATTACTTGAAACTTACAATTTTCACTTAAAATTCGAATTTTCTGCAAAAATAAATTTCCTCAACTCCAGCTGCCAAGATGTTGCGCGTCTCTGTTGAAATATTTTCAACTTTGGGAAACGCGACAGGCATCAATAACACCTTGGCGACACACTGTACCTACGTTTGTGTAATTTCATACATTTTTATCTTTTGACAGGGTTCGCGACAGCGTCCGCGACTTGCGACAGCATCACATAGTAACTCCGGCTTTATGAAGACATTGCAAGTGCTGATATAATAATTCAAATGTGATCATGAAAATGTGTAATTATCGTCGAACAGTTTCTTTGATGCGGTTAGTCACGTTAATTACTTTTGCAAGCTTTCAATAATAGCCGGCTCGAAGGATCAAAAGTAGTGTACCACTAATATATTGCATATTAAAGAAAACCTAAATTATATCAATTTCAGATACAAGTTATTTTGTAATAATATACTACTGAAATAGTAATTGTGATCGCACGTCCGACTGTAATCGATTCGGATGTGTGTGTGTGTAGGCGCGATCGGATGTGTGTGCGGATGTGTATGTGTGTGTGTGGCTACGTGTATGGGGGGAGGGCGTTGCGTGTCACTGATCTGTACCCCCCCCCCCCCCTTCACAATTGTATGTATAAATAGCCACATCCTTAATAAACATCAAGGTTTAATGGCGAGAGAATTCAATTGTAACGCAAATTTACTAATAGCAACCAGTCAGTTCTAGATTTCACTAAGAGCTACGCAAGAATTCAGCCACAACCAGAATTAACTAAATATTCTTTAGTTAATACTAGTTCTAACAAAGAGCTCTCGTTAATTCTAGTTTTAACTGTGTTATATTAGTTAAAACTAGAATTACCGAGAGCGCTTTGTTAGAACTAGCATTTCCTAGAAAAATCGGGTTTTGACGGATTACGTATTTTGACTGTAACATATACATTTAAAATATATTGCCAAAACATTGAATATGTGAAAAGAAATGTTGGAGCTACAATTTCGATTATTTTGAATACATCTATTATGTTGATCTAACAAATATCCAGAAACTTTTGGAAAATGTACTATTCACAATTCACTTTTTTCCTTGTAAGCTGAAATTCTGATATCATTCCCTAACCCTAACGCATACTTCGATTAAATCACTTTATTTCAAAAAGTGATTTAAAAGTTTCCAAAGATAATATTTGTCGTAAATTAAGGCATCTCCCTCTCTGTGCTACACAGCATTCTATTCCATTGATTAAACGATGTTGTACGAAACGACATAATTAACTAGGACTTTTCGGAGAGTTTAAATATTTTACGCAGTACTTGTTTCCAGTCTTTCTTCAATTTATACGCAGTATTTGTTTCCAGTCTTTCTTCAACTTAACACATACAAATGAGTATAATCATAAATTATTTTCAGTTAACACCAATTTTACACCAATGTATGAACTAAACATTGATTTGCATTTTTATCAAGTTACAACTGAACATACATATGTCTTGCCCTCATAAATCCACATTTCTTATGTAAATCATAGATGCATACCTAAGGTACATACATATATGTTTATCTCTGAACTGAACCCCAAAAACATATCCTTGAGCACTTGGAACATTAGTACTATGTAGCTTAGCTTTATCTATCTGATTTAAGAGAAACTACTGCTTCCTGAATAGAATCACATAACGAATAAAATTCTCTGGAAAATTCCTCCAGTAGAATCTACAGTCAGAAATTTTAATTAAACTAATATGAAATCCAGTCAAAATTCCATAGGACTGCCCATTATCCTCAAAATCTCCTTTCTGCAGAGTATTAGCATTTAAAGGTATCCACGCATTCGGAAGAAGTAATACAGAGAATACCAATTTCAAATTTCAGTTTTGTTAAATTATGAAATTTCTGAAAAGGCTTACTGCCTGGACCCAAAAGGAAAATAATAACTAATGGTACCTAAGCGTCTTACATATTACCTTCCGTTTCCTTTGATTGCTTTAGTTCCGTTTTCTTTAAAAAAAAAAAAAAAATAACACAAATCTTTTAGAGTGAAACCAGTTCCCAGCTTTTTCAGAACAAATGAAGCGGAAGGGTCAAATCATTTGAACGACTTTAACTAAAATATATCCGTTCACTTCTTACCTACTATCTTTAGCTAAGGTGAACAGCCCCGCCAAGGGTAGTATAGAGTTCGATCCGATAATGACTTTATTTCGCTCAAATGAGTTCCACTTTGTGCGAGGCCAGTAAATTAAGTGTGAGAGAATAAGAAACGACGACGAACGTAGAAAAGTATCTTATTTGGCGCCCTAAACTATATAAGATAAGAATTGCAAGTCGTGGAAGTGCACACCTGGGTGCTATTTCATGGAGCATGGTATACAGTCTAGCTATAGGTATAAGAGGTGAGGAGGTACCTACGGAAACGTAACCATTAATAATAAGTTTTTACCTCACTGATCTCAAGTGAAATATCTGAAACTATCTTAAAGTTCAAGATAAGACTGCAAAAGTGGACTCTGAGCATTTCTATAGCAGTTTATGACTTCAGTTTTAAGCAACGAAACTTACACATACATATAAAATGGCAATATGTTACCTTGCTGTGGTGCTCTACCGACTTAGTTTTTATGCCTAGCTCCTAGAGGGAATATGGTGAAATCCTCCGAAGACGAATTTTTCTGAGGAATTTTGTAGTTTGTATAAACGTTTTTCACTCTTTTCTTATACCCTCAGGTTGTTTAATTATGAAAACTTTTGGCAAGGCTAGGCTAGGCTTGTAACTTTAAGTTTTGCTGAGTATGTAGAGACCACAGAGGATTGCTACTTTTAAATGATCTTTTGAGCTTTTAAGGTTTGGTAAATGTAAGATGAAATTGGCGGTTGTATTAAGTGTTAGATGTGGAAAACGGAAGTTTGTGACCGACCAAATTAAACGTTTCATATCAACCAGCATCACTTAGGTATCATCAGATTTACTCATATGGGATATATATGGGATATACATATTGGAACATCTTTCGCAATACTGAAAAAAAGAGGCATCTCCCTCTCTGTGCTACACAGCATTCTATTCCATTGATTAAACGATGTTGTACGAAACGACATAATTAACTAGGACTTTTCGGAGAGTTTAAATATTTTACGCAGTACTTGTTTCCAGTCTTTCTTCAATTTATACGCAGTATTTGTTTCCAGTCTTTCTTCAACTTAACACATACAAATGAGTATAATCATAAATTATTTTCAGTTAACACCAATTTTACACCAATGTATGAACTAAACATTGATTTGCATTTTTATCAAGTTACAACTGAACATACATATGTCTTGCCCTCATAAATCCACATTTCTTATGTAAATCATAGATGCATACCTAAGGTACATACATATATGTTTATCTCTGAACTGAACCCCAAAAACATATCCTTGAGCACTTGGAACATTAGTACTATGTAGCTTAGCTTTATCTATCTGATTTAAGAGAAACTACTGCTTCCTGAATAGAATCACATAACGAATAAAATTCTCTGGAAAATTCCTCCAGTAGAATCTACAGTCAGAAATTTTAATTAAACTAATATGAAATCCAGTCAAAATTCCATAGGACTGCCCATTATCCTCAAAATCTCCTTTCTGCAGAGTATTAGCATTTAAAGGTATCCACGCATTCGGAAGAAGTAATACAGAGAATACCAATTTCAAATTTCAGTTTTGTTAAATTATGAAATTTCTGAAAAGGCTTACTGCCTGGACCCAAAAGGAAAATAATAACTAATGGTACCTAAGCGTCTTACATATTACCTTCCGTTTCCTTTGATTGCTTTAGTTCCGTTTTCTTTAAAAAAAAAAAAAAAATAACACAAATCTTTTAGAGTGAAACCAGTTCCCAGCTTTTTCAGAACAAATGAAGCGGAAGGGTCAAATCATTTGAACGACTTTAACTAAAATATATCCGTTCACTTCTTACCTACTATCTTTAGCTAAGGTGAACAGCCCCGCCAAGGGTAGTATAGAGTTCGATCCGATAATGACTTTATTTCGCTCAAATGAGTTCCACTTTGTGCGAGGCCAGTAAATTAAGTGTGAGAGAATAAGAAACGACGACGAACGTAGAAAAGTATCTTATTTGGCGCCCTAAACTATATAAGATAAGAATTGCAAGTCGTGGAAGTGCACACCTGGGTGCTATTTCATGGAGCATGGTATACAGTCTAGCTATAGGTATAAGAGGTGAGGAGGTACCTACGGAAACGTAACCATTAATAATAAGTTTTTACCTCACTGATCTCAAGTGAAATATCTGAAACTATCTTAAAGTTCAAGATAAGACTGCAAAAGTGGACTCTGAGCATTTCTATAGCAGTTTATGACTTCAGTTTTAAGCAACGAAACTTACACATACATATAAAATGGCAATATGTTACCTTGCTGTGGTGCTCTACCGACTTAGTTTTTATGCCTAGCTCCTAGAGGGAATATGGTGAAATCCTCCGAAGACGAATTTTTCTGAGGAATTTTGTAGTTTGTATAAACGTTTTTCACTCTTTTCTTATACCCTCAGGTTGTTTAATTATGAAAACTTTTGGCAAGGCTAGGCTAGGCTTGTAACTTTAAGTTTTGCTGAGTATGTAGAGACCACAGAGGATTGCTACTTTTAAATGATCTTTTGAGCTTTTAAGGTTTGGTAAATGTAAGATGAAATTGGCGGTTGTATTAAGTGTTAGATGTGGAAAACGGAAGTTTGTGACCGACCAAATTAAACGTTTCATATCAACCAGCATCACTTAGGTATCATCAGATTTACTCATATGGGATATATATGGGATATACATATTGGAACATCTTTCGCAATACTGAAAAAAAGAGGAGTAGCGGTGTTGTTGCTGTTTGAGTTTTGGTTGGTTTGGTCTCTTTATACATGTAATTATTTTTGTTATCGTTTTCCTTATTGAAGCGAGCATTTAGTTATTATAAGTATTGTCATGAGTTTTATTGATTATTTTGAAAAAAGTGGATATTTTGAGGATTACAAATTCATTTATTTATTGACCTTTGTAAGATGTAAATCAATTTAGGTTTAATAAGAAAAAAGAAAGAAAAGTACAAAAAAAAAAAATTACAGACAAAACAGTATTGAGTCTTTTCTTTCAGGGACTTTCCATTTACCCGGAATTGTGATTTCTGACACAAAACAAAAACGGAGTGGATATCATAAACTGAATCCTTAAGACTAAGGATTAGTTTTATTGTTCACTTTCTAGTGAAAGAATCGTTGAATTTGTGTAGTGATTAATACAAAATTTTAGCAAGAAATTGATTGTATTCACTGAGTGCTCTTTGCTATGTTCATGCATGTTCATTTTTGACTATAGCTTCATTAAATTAATCCAGCTGTATACCCGTGAATGATTAAATATCCATAATTAGTATAATAAATTATTGTGTTAAATGAGAAACGATGTATACCTACCTACAAGCACATCGATAAGGCAGATTTTAGTGGAGATAACAATCGACACATCATGGTTACATTCCATATAAACAAATCCGGGACACAATCCAATGAGAGGAAAGTAACTTGTCTTCGATAATATTACGCAAATCAAATGGAATTAGATTAAGTCATCTGTACATTTAAATGCATCTTTAAAATAGCAAATTAGCAATATTTTAATAGGTATCTTATTGTATAATTATAAGCCTAATAACTTTAGCTAGGCAAAATCAGGAACGGTAACAAAAATGCTCAAAATTCCAGTTGCTTTGCACAGCTGCTAGGGTCAATGTACTCTTCTGACCTATGCACAGCTGCTAAGATCAATGTACTATGGTCGCTATGCACAAGGTAAAATAATTTGTTGGTGCCGTGCGCAATCCAGAGGCAATATAAGTCGCAGGCCAACTTAAATTTTTCTCTTTTTGCATCCAGATTTCATAGATTGCGCATCATTTGGAATTCAATTTGGCTAGTGGTAATACAATATAATTATTAACATAATAACTTTATCTTGCGTAGCAACTGAGATAAACATATTTATTTTGGGTCTCGACTGGAATAAATCTTGTTAACATAATCACTTTATCTTGGGTCTCGACTGAGATAAAGATAGTTGTTATGGATAGCGACTAGAATAACACATACTAACTCAAACCTTTATCTTGGGTCTCGACTGAGATAAAGATAGTTATTCCGGGTACCGACTGGAATAACACTCACTAATCTCAAACCTTTTTTCTTGGGTCTCGACTGCGATAAAGATATTTATTCTGAGTACCGAATAGAATAAATATTACTAATACAACTTTGCTTTGGGTCTCGACTGGAGTGAAGTATCTTGTTCCGGGGAACGACTAGAACAAGATCAGTACTAACACATAACATTGTTTTGGGTCTCGACTGTTCCGGGGCACGACTAGAACAAAATGACCACGAACTATCTATTTACCAACGCCAAAAGTCGATTCCACAGTTAAAATTGGCGAGTACATTTGTTGATTGATTATATATTATATTTCATATTACATATCCCATTGATTATTATATATGTATATATATATAGTACCATTGCTCAAAGTTATCTCATTTCTTGACAGTGTTGTGTCTAAATTAAAATTAGAGGCATAAGTGAAATCTAGTTAATAAGCAACGGTATTTTTTAACTAATTTACATAATTGAAGTTTAGTAGTTAAATGACGTTATCTAAGTATACAGTGTACCTAATATAAGTAAATTTGGTTCTAGTTAAGGTTGGAATTTTGTGATTTGACGTGTGTGTCTAACAAAATTAATAAAATATTCCCCGGCGTCCTTATTTATAGTACCCATCTTTATACATACTTTTCTTGAGTGTTCTCATTGGGCAGAACAGATCGCCTATGACAAAACCCTCGAGAATATTTCACAAGCTATGAAATAGACTCCGTAACTACCACATGAGGGCCCCAGAGGAGTCCTAACATTCCAAAATATTTGCAGTGTTCTTATGTAAGTTTGATTTGAATAGCTCCTTCGCCATAAACTACTATTCATACAGAAAAATGGTGCTCTGATAATCTTAAGCTTGCTTTCTTATCTTCCGAACCGAAATAAAATTTTTATACATTTCCGAACAACATTATTTAAAACAATTTATCTTAACCAAATGACTCCCTAAACAAAAACTCTCAACTGATTAATAATTGCATATGTGAATGTACCGTAGTCTAATGAATTTGAATCAATCTGCCTACATATTCGGACTCCGGCCGCACATACTCTATTGCAATTATTACTCCGCTATGAGTTAGTGAGCGTAAAATGGTAAGATTACATTTCAATCCAAACTATTTTATTATTGCGTTAAGTAAGGTATCCAGTTAGTGTAGCCCTTGGGAAGGAAAAGAACCAAGCTTTAAATTACTAGAGGACTATTTTGCTGTATGAATAGCATTCTATAGCGGAGGAGCTATTTAAATCAAACTTTTGTCAGTTTTACATAAGAACACTGCAAATATTTTAGAATGTTAGGACTCCGTTGGTGCTCTCATGTGGTAATGAGGGAGTCTGTTTCATCCCTGTGGGAAAAAACGGGAATGCCTGACTTAGGAAAGGTATCCTGTCAACATTACCTGAAATGCATTAGTAATGAGCATATGAACATACCTTACGTTTACCTGATTTAGGAATTTATGAATCTAATTTTTGAGCATGGAAAGCTTAGAGAAGGCAGTAGTAATGAGTAGATATATTCGTGCGTGTTGTTATCGAAAAGAGATAGAAATATGTGCGGTTACATTTGCAGAGGCTAGCTCCAGGGCGTGCATGCATGTCGAAAACGAGTCATATAGTTTCATTGTTTTTCTAAAAACAATGTGTTACACTAAGGTAAATTAAGTAGCTAAATAATTAAGAATTATTCTGAGCGAGGGTAGCAAAAATCGAATTCTGGCAGCTGGCGGCCGGCTTTTCTTCAAAGAAAGAATAACCAGAGCTACTGCAATGAAAAAAGGTAAGAATTGTTCTAGGAAAGTGGGCAAGGGTAGTAAAAGGAGGATTTTAGCAGTTGGCGGGCGGCTATTTTTAAAAGGAGCTGGAGCCATCAGATTAAAATGATAAGACAAATTTGCATTAGAGGATATTTCTAAGAAGTAGGGCAAGGCCTGTTAGGGAAGTTAGTTAAAAGGGAAATAAATGCTTTATGTGTACGTGAAGGAGTGAAGAAATATGTGTGGGGCAAATGTTGCCCAGATCGGCGAATATCGCCTGGTTTGGATGTGGAGGTATGTCGTCAAAATCCAGTCCTTGGAGGCAGTACGTGCGTCCCAAAGTTAATCCAATGTCGACTTAACTAGTACGAGTGTTAAGCGGACTGAGTGTATGAAAGAATTATCAACATCCATTGAGTATTCTCAATATCCTCACAGGGCATCTCTTAATCTTTCCAGCTCCGCTTGACAGCAGCGAAGTGTGGCCAAAACCACGTGAATTATAGTTAATTCGTAATCTTGAATAAAAGTGAAGATACACACATCATTGGTCTTTTAATTAAAAAGAGAAAAAAATATATAAAATTCCTATCTTAAACTAATTTTTTTTTTAAGCAGTTTATTAAATAAAGGAAGGAAATATGCGTAGATTATTTGTGCATTATTTTAGAAGAAATGGATTATTTTCATATAAGTGCGAGATTCGAATCAGTGAAGACGTGTTTATTTTCTACACCTTTCTAAGAAAGCTGGAAAAGTTCTTCCTTTTACCTCTCAGTGAAAATAGGAAGAGTGCTTCCTTCCACCTCCACCACCTAAATTGAATGGTTCTTTCTCCAACATCCGTAAAATTCATGCTTAATAGTTCAGTTCACTATTCTGAAATGGCTGAATGAATGCGTTCACTGAATTTAAAAGGATTACTCTTTTCATCTTACAAAAAATTTAAAATTAATGCTTCTTTTCAGCTTCCAAAAAACTAATAAGGAATGCTACTTTTCACATTCCAAAGAATGAATAAGGAAAACTTCTTTTCACCTTCCAAAGAATTAATCAGGAATGCTTCCTTTCACCTTACAGGTCATGCAGAGGTAAGTTATATAGCAACCTTATATACCTTCCCGTCGTAGGACATCAATTCATTAAAAGAAATAAACTGAGTATCACAGAGCGTATTGCTTCCATACCTTCCATATAATGTTTTCGGAATGCATCTGAAATGCTTCCGTTTCCCGCTGGGGGCTTGTGAAGTATTCTAGAGGGTTCTGCTTTGCCTCGTCTAAGTTTTTCTTTCTGTGCATAAATCTTTCAGGGTAGACAGCTGCATTTTTAAACTGCTATGGAAGTGTTTCGCTCATGTGTTATTTTAAAATTTATTTACAGATGTCGATACATCACTATCGCCAAACAGATGATTTTGAGGCAAAGATTTAAGAGGAAAAAGGTAAAAACATCACTTGGTGTCGGGCTATGACATTGCCCATTTTAGTTTTACCTGGAAATATTTAATGTTAAAAAAAAAAAAAAAACTCCTTTACACTTTGAAATATCAGTTCTCGTTATACTGACTATAGCGTTAGCAATTTGGATCGAAATCGCCCAATTCAATATATGAAATTCTATAAAAAACGTACTGCAACCCGTGACTGTACTAATGTACGCAAAAGAATTGTCAACATCCTCGTAAAAACCAATTTTGTTTTCGTTTTCTCTAAAATGTGATAAATGTAGTTAAGTAAGGTAACTCGAACGGGAACATCAATAATTTTGTTGTGTGGGGACGAAGTTTTATGAAGAGACGAAATTTCGAGTTTGGCGACTGAGTGTCCAAAAAATTCCAAGAGTTTCAATGACATCTTAAAAGGTTTCGCTGTTGGATGATGTTTAGAATTATGAAAAGTACAGTAATACAGTACTTCTGGTTGGCAATCTTCTTGTTATTGTGTGGATGACATTGACAATAATCAGGATGTCCTCGTTATAAAAGGATAAAGTTTTCTAATTCAACTGGTAAAAACGACACGAAAACTTGGAATTATTTAAAAATTAGGAGATGAATATTAAATTGAATATTATTATAGACCTTCAGGACTCAACGAATATTAAAGTAAATCTCAATTAATTGAAATAGTTTGGGTACCAATGTCAATAGAACTATGCGAAGAGAAGGTGAATAAGTAGGTAAATATATATAATCGAGAAATAGCTTTGAACAATAATAGGAATACTGAAGGATAATGATATAATTGAGGGACTACTTACTAGTCAGAACAAGTATGCACAGGGGGCATATTCTTGAGTTACGAATGGATTTAACGAATTCGTTATATAACGTGTCGTTGATAACGAATCCAATACCCCGTTCCTATTCTTGAACCTCATTGTTATAAAGTCGAAATAGTGAAAAAGTTTTTCAGCATAACGAGTGTGGTAAGATTAAATCTGTCAATTTACAAAGTGAGTACTGTCAACTGTTTTATGTTTTAAAATATAAATTGTAAAAAATACCTAGCTTCAGTGATTGTCATTATTGTTTGCGTCTGAAATTGTTGAAGAATCTATGGAACATGAATTACGCCGAATTCGTCAGCCTATTGATTGATTTGATTTTTCGACTAAGGAAGAATACTAATTATCTTATCAATAAGTTGAATCCATATATGGTTGGTGTATCACGTTCATCAGCTATAGATATTAAATAAATGGTAATAACTCTTGGATCGTTGAATAATTTATAACGTTTTCTTTGACTCTTGTTAGGTTCTATGTGCTCTTTGGTTTTTCGCTCCTTGGACCTATCAACAGCTTATTGGAGATAGTCAAAATATTTCCATGAGCCAACTCTCGGTTAGCAGATCAATTAGGGAGGTCTTTAACGCTCTTCATGAGAGCAATATTTTTACAGAACAAATTAAATTATCAACAACAATAGGAGGATTAAACTCCACCAAAAAGAGGTCAGATTTTTGAACGTTGAAAATAGTAAGACATATTTCATTTATTTCCAGGGGTAATAGGATGTGTGGATTACACTCACGTCGCTATTGTTCCACCGCCAAAATAAGACCCATTATTTGCAGAGCATATTCATGCCAACAGAAAGGGATATCATTCCATAAAATTTCAACTGGTAATTTTATTTATAATAAAAGTGCTTAATATTTTTGCTCTTAATAAGGTATATGATTCTAATTTGGAAATCATTAGCGTGAAGGGAAAATATTCTGAATGTACACATGAAAGCTTTATTCGGCGGTAAAAATTCTTTACAGTTCTTTTCATGAGCAGTACTTTTAATTGGGTAGTAAATCACCAATTTGTGTTCCACAAATGAATTAAAATGATTTATTTTCTATTCAGGTTATTCAAGATATGCTTTAAGGCCATGGTTATTGACACCAGACCTACATGTAATACCAGGTAGAGCCGAGAGTAACTACAATATTCGACAATTGACAGTACGGAGTACAATTTAGCGAGTAAACGGAGTTTTAAGATGCGATTAAGATGCCTTTTGAAACATCGCGTTCTTCATTATCGGTCTAATGTGGCATCGAAGATAATTAACAACTTCTGGGTACTGCACAATACATGCGTATCGAGTGATTTGGAAGAGGTGTATCCTGAAGATGGCGATGTCCCCTTGGAGGGAATGTTCCCGAATCAAACCCCAGAAGAAGATGAAATAAACAGAGAGGCTTCTTCTACTAATCCTCTACTTACAGCAGGGGGAGACGACTTCGCTCGAAAATAATCAGGCATTATTTCTAATAATTAATTTTCGATAATTAAAATAAAGAGATGTTTATTATAGCAAATATTTTTTTTTTGTATATTTTCTTAGTTCTACAGGTTTACACATGGCTTATATGGTATTGCCATAAGAAACATAACCAAATCAAATCAAATCAAAACTTATATACATACCCTTGCTTAAAGCTTCGTACAACGTTGGGCACTACGACTTGCTTAACTCTAGGTTGACATATCAGGAAAACGAACAGTAAAATCATTATACATAGAATAGATTAGATATTCCTTACAGATAACTAATAATAATAGGAGCTTCAAATTAAAATTTAATGAGTGCATGATATAGATAATGACATCATAGTGGCAAATGAGAGTACATATACAGTAAGGTGCAAAACTGAACCAATGCCGGAAAATAAATTTTATTTTATTTTATAAGCACATAAAACCAACTGAAGCAAAATGATATATCTCATACGTGATTCATAATATTATAAGTAATTCACGGAAACTGTTATTTTAAGTAAAGCGCATTTGGTTTTCCAAGAAATTGTACTCTCTGTAGTGACTCAGTTTTGCACCAACATTTGGTTAATGCGTCTGCAGTCATAGATAGTGTCTTTTTCGTGGCTTACAGTTACTGAAGATATTTTTAGAAAAGTTTTGTTTCTTAAGTGCGCTTAGTTGTCCATTGTAAGCAAAATATTTATTTGAATTAATTTTGTTTTGCTCAAATATTTTATTTTAGATTAAGAATGAAATCTCTATCAAAAAATCTGCAGGAAGAAATTTCCAAATTACTGCAAGAAGGGAAATCTACCCGCTTTATTGCTCAAAAGTGTGGTGTGAGTCAATCAAGTGTTAGTCGGTTAAAAAAAAAAACTTTGCTGATGTCCCAAAGTGTTTAGGTGGCCGGCCTAAGGTTCTCTCCGACCAAGATGAACGTTGTCTTGTACGTTATGTGATGAGTGAAGCTGTTTCTTCAGCATCAGAAGCTGCAAAAGAATTATTATTATTTGAAATCGGCATTATATAAGGAATATAATTCACCCCCGTCTTCCCTCACGGTTCTCTGGGAAAGGGTTAAGGAACAATGGGATAAAATCCCCTTAAGTTATTGCGAAAAACTTGTTGAAAGCATCCCCAGACGTATTAAGGCAGTTAGAGATGCAAAAGGGCTATGGACTAAATATTGATATTTTGTTTTAATGAACTAGTTTTCTTTTTCTCATTTCTGGTGCAATACCGAGTCAGTCTTTAACTTTGAATTTTCACTATAAAATGTTTGTTTTGTTTGTTACTTTTAGTTTTTATTGTAAGTGCAGATTATGTGAGTTAAATAAAAAAAATGTAAAATTTAACTGCAGTTTAAACTTTGGAAATGAAGATAAAATCACGCCTTAGTAAAGCAACATTGGTTCAGTTTTGCACCTTACTGTATAGGCACATATCTGGATATAAAGCATTATTTGCACAAAATTATGACTAAGTGATTAAACGATTAAAAGACAACACCATTACTTAATATAATAATTAATAGAGAAATATGTATAGATAATACCATTATTGCAAATATAAAATAAATATAGAAGACAAGCTTTAACATAGAAATATTGTATTTGTCTAGCTCTAGCTATACAAATGACAATCATATTTTGGTCATTGCCTGCACAATTTCTTCTCTAGCTAGCATGTCCCTTTCCATTAAGTCTAGTCTTCTTTCCAATAATTTTAGTTTACTGCCATAATATTCGCTTTTAACTTTTAGTTTTTCGGCAGCTGTATTACATACTTCCTGATCCGTCGCAACAGACCGTCTTTTGGGAAATCGTTGGTCTGTAAAATTAATATATGTATATCTATAAATAAATTCCTTTAACACAAACATTTTAATGTCAAAATTACTACCACTTTTACTCCTCTTTTCTTCTAAATGAAGTCGATTTTCACGCCCAACTTTCCTAGATACAGCATCCTCAGGGAGATTACTGGCCTCAATAAGTAATGTGGAGGATTGGGAATAGGAAGTTGTTGGACGAACATCCTCATCATTAATCACTGGAGATGTGCTCTCATCTACATCCTGCTCGATTATACGTATTTAAATAGGAATTTTTCAACATATATATAAGTTTCTCACCATTACGATATCCGTCTCAATTAAATCGTCATGACCTCAAACTTCGTTCGAGTTAATCAATTCTTGCACCCATAATTCATCGCTGGATAGGAAAATGCTTGCAGGATGACCTCAACCAGTGCCACGTAAATGTGTTTTTTTTGCCGCTGCAGATTTTCCTTTCACCGCACATTTTAAATCCTGCCGACTTTGGAAATTTTCTATTAGCTTTTTTTTGGCGCAAAAGTACTGGCACTATAGAAATTACTTATCTATTTTTTTTATATGACATCTCATGTCATTCTGATATTGAAAATTGTGTAGAAAACAAATGTAAAATTACTAAAAATAAACATGGACCCTTATACTCCCCAAGAATGTGGATTAATCGTGATTTTACGGAATAATTCATCAGTGATAAAAACACAACGTGAATTTCGTCGACGATTTCCCCGCCGTTCGACACCGGTTGGTCGCACAATGCAACGCTTTTCCATACGCCTCGAAGCAACTGGTACAACATTGGATAGACCTAATTCTGGTAGACCAAGAATAGGCCGTTCAGCCGAAAATATCGATGCTGTACGCGAAGATGTGGAAGAGTATCCAGAAACATCAAGGTGGGCATGTGGCACGCAATTGGGTATTTTTAGGAGGACTATGTAGCGTATTTTGGCCAAAGACTTGAAGATCCTTCCGTATAAAACTCAGATGACTCATCAGCTGCTGCTGCTATCAAAGGACAAATGCGCCTTTACTATTGAGCAATTCTCCTCTAAAGAAATTTTCGAAGTTGTTTTAAATGTAAAAAAAAAAATTAAAACTAAATACTATCTTGATACTTGCAGCTTGCACTTGTAAAACACTTGCTTCTACAACTATGAAATTACGAATGAAACTAATTTTTTCTAAACACGATAGAACCTGTTGCATTTTACATCGAACGGAGTTTAAGAGCGGTATAACTGTTTTGGCGTCTGTCCAGCTGAAAACGCCCAAGCTTAGTTCTCTCCTTATTATCTCGGGTAGTATTTTGTCAATTGAAGCGATTTTTTTTTGTTTTGATCAGTAGATTCTAAGCTTTAATTTAATACCAGACTTGACACGTTTTTAGGTCATGGTAAGGTTAGAAATATTTACGAAAATTTTAGTTTTTTTTTTTTTACGGAGAACCGGAACCAGTTCTTGGATTTTCAAATTTTTGGTTTCCAGCTGTTCCCAGGGGATTAAGGAACAATTTGAGTTGATTACTTTTCGATATTTAATTTTGTTGAATCGTAACATCAAAAAAACCAAAGTAAAATAAGTAGCCCTTTTTTTTGGTAAAAACGTTTTTTTTTTCTCTCGAAATTTGGTGAATATTTTTAAACATGTGATGAACTCAAAATATTCACAGATGTTAGCTGCATCACCTGAAATAAAAAACGTCGCGATATCTATTACGGTTTCCGAGAAAAGGTAAATTTTATATAAAAAAAACGTGACTTTTCAGTTTTTCTGACAAATTCGTGTTTACCGCCGATTTTGTATCGTTTCATATCGATATGTTCGTTTCTTTCGTCATGCAGTTTTATTTCTACCTAACCCACAATGAATAATAATAACCTGGTAATATGAATAAAAAAGCTGAAAGTTAAATATAACATGAAAATCACATGTGTTTGTAATTAGGCTCATCGGGTACTGAAATTAACCTGGAGTATTCGATTTCAAAAATTTACTTGACCCACTTGTAGTAGTGTGATTTACTTATAATTGGTACCAGAATGTCCAAAATTAACTTTAATAAAAAAAAAAATATATTTTTTTTTACCAAAACGGTCATACCCTCCTTAAATACAATTCTGTTTGGGAAACTACAGTAAATTTATACCGAACGGAGTTTTAAATAAATATTTACGAAGTTTTCCGCTAGATGGAGCTGCGCTGGGTGTTTTTGTTATCCGGATGGATAATATTTTTAAGTTTTTCAAACAAAACAAGTCTCATTCTGAGTAGAGGGGAATTTTTACACCATTCGGGGTAAAAAAATTAAAACTCCATATTCATGGGGTATATATTATTTAAAATTATCTGAAATAAAATTCATGTTATCTAGCAAACGGAGGAAATTTACACCGACTTTTTTTTTTTTACTGTGCACGATCACTTAAAAGCGGTGCATCCAAATTTTAGAGTCTTAACTTTTTTATCACCTATTTGATTTTTTCAACTTCTAGTTTAGACAATAGTCACTTTCCAGTTTTGGGAATCTAATTTATCAGGCTAACAGTCGAGACGTCTCGACTATGATATACATAGATGTTTCGAAATATGACTGAGTTAATAACAAAACTTGAAATTGTTTAAAGAAATTTAAACATTTAATTGGAGAAATTCGTGAGTAATATCTGCTAATCGACTGCACTAAACCAAAATACCCAAAATACAGAAAACTAATGCATAATTAGTGTAGGAAAACTCAAAGACAATTCACTACTTACTTTATGTCTTAAACAAATTACAACTTTTCTTCTAGAGATTAGTCATCCCAAGAAGTTATCGCAGAAAGTAAATTTGTATTCTAAACTTAAGTAAGACCGGATTGTATAGAAAATTCGTGGTAACACATCACAGGAGGCTCTAAGGCCAAGAATTACGAGACAACGAAAACACCAACAACAATGTAGAGCAATGGAGAAAATTTAACAGAAAAGCAGCAATTCTGAGAAGCCGTTTATATGGCAGCCCGCATTAGAGTGGTGCGATAAAGAGCTTTTGCATGATATATTTGGGTTTTTAACCAAAAATAAAATAGGAGACGGAATGGAAATAAAAGTCAAAGGAATAAAATGGGCTTTGGATGGCAAACGAGGGTATTTTTCTCAATTACATATGCATATATCCCCAACAGAAAGACGATCTGCAGTGGAATGCCAGTGTTTAGTACTGAAGAGCCTTCAGAAATGGAATGAATGGTGGGAAAAAACACGCTCGAGTTACTTTTCAGTATTTTGTGATCCGGCTGGAAAATTGCCCCGTTTATCATAATATCAGGGTCCCAAGAGTATGGTGAGTTTATATTTAAATAAAAAAATATTGTGCAAAATTTCTTCTTGGTTAAATTGATTTGATGTGATAGACAACGTTCGCAAAGTAGATAGGTAGGTGTATTATAATGTATGTCTGTATGTATATGTATGCATACTCATACATACTCTTTTACTTCAGGATATTCCTTCGGGGGAGGCAATGGAGAAAATTTACAACTTCCTTTATTGTTGTGTTCCTGCATCGTTGATTTCCCCCACATATCCTAGGTTTGTCGGGGTGTATATGTACATACCTACTACATATATAGTCGTCATACTTCGATTTTATGAAACTAAGGCAATAACATTTTCTTGGGAGGTGAAAGGTATAAATTTCACACAGAAGCTTCGTATCTGACTGCTTTCAAGATAAATTGATATTGTTCCCGCATACAAAATTAATTAACTAGCATCGAAGCGATCCATAGGGAACTGGCTATAGGGAAATTTGGTGACTTTTTCAGTACTTAAGGTAGTTCGATTGAACGAGTGGATCTTTTTTTAACGACTGAGGAGTGATAGAATCATCTCTAAGGCGATTAAATTTTATGTTTTATGTTCTGAATTCAATATTTGGTGATTTTTGAATTGATTTCTACTAGATTTTCGACAGCATTGTTGGTTAAAGTTTTAGTTATAGCGCCATTGAAGGGTTAATGTTTTTTTTTTAATAGTAAAAACATGAGCGTTATCTTGTATGTTGGTTGGCATAGTATTCGATGTGTATGCAAATATATAAAAAAAATAAATGTAAGAGGAAAGTTCTTAGACACTGATACTATAAATGTACCTTAAACTAACCTCAGAGGAGCCAAAATTTTAACTGATTTCTGATGATGTAAAGAACTTTTATTGGTGTACACTTGAAGAAAACATGGACTTAGCGGGAAAATTATCGAGTATGAAAATAGGTATTCAGGAAGTTATTGAAAATTGTAAGTACCAATGAAATATATATGTAGGGAATATCGTCAGCGTTAGCCTGCTGTCTAGGTCGGCCATCTGCAATTTTTTTAGTTTTGACCACTAGCGCCACCAATGTTCGAGCGCGGAAAAATTTCTCTCAGTGATAGCGAACTTTCGTGGCATTGCAGATTTGGAGCATAATCGCAAAGTATGTGCTGTGCAACAGTGAATATGGCAAGAAAGTGATGACAAAATATGCAATCATCAAGGTAAGCATTGTGAATGTATTGTGTGACTCATATTTAAAAATATAAACCAAGTGGAAAATACAGTCGTGTAACATGTTTGGTTGTGATATCACGTGATGCTGCAATGCGGCTTGTCGTCAAGGTTGGCTACTTTCTGTAGTCAGGGTTGGCCCAATGTAATTGTGGGCTTGGATGAAGCCCCAAAAAAACCTTTAGCATCAATCCAAACGAAGTCCGCTAATAAAACACTAACTAAAGCAAGATGACCGCCAAAAAAGCCCAGAAAAAGCAATCTTAGGACAATGCAAGAGAGAAGTGCATTTGAAGGGCGTCAATATTACGACATTTTCCGGAAATGCATTTAAAATTGTGCTAAAAAAACCAAAAAATCCACAAATTCTTTTTTATATTATTCAGTTAATTTTTCCAGGTCATTTTCAATCATCTCAGCACATTTTTCGTCGACTGGCCAATCTAAACAGCACTGGCCGGCCCTTCAAAGCATTTCACTTTTTTTTTAATGTCTATATTTTTTTATTTTTTTTTTTTATTTGTCACCCAATCAATCTGTAATGTTCAGCAAAATTGTTCTTTTTTCCCAGACCTTTGCAAAGATGTGCTTGGATTGACCATATTCCTTCTTAAACGAAAGTTATGGGCAAAAGTGTAAAGGATGACCAACTCTGACGACACTTCCCTTAAATGTCTGCAGATGTGAAGGGTAACCCAACTTTGACGTTCAAATTCATGATAGGAGAAAGGTGCCCCGCTTGTTTTTTTATCTGCATAAAAGTGTCGTGGCATATAAGATTTTTATGTTAATTCAAGTTATGCCGTTCGCTTGAGTACCTACTGCAGTTAAAATTATAAAGGCGTGTGACAACAATGTGAACTAAATTTTCTTAAGTAAATTTATAAAAGGGTGCAGAAGAGATCTTGAAGAAATTTATAAATTGTTTTTTTTGTTTCTTTCAAAAATAGTAGGCATCGTAGGGTAGAGTCGCTAGGTGTTAGCACCTTAAAAATTAGCTTATAAAAAATGTTGAAATAATTTGGTAATTTTGGTGATGTATGTGCAGCAACATTAACAATTATATTTTAAAAAAGCAGTTCTAAAATTTCGTAATTTTTGATTTATCAATGTAATTATTATGAGAAATATTCGTTTAATTTTTTAAAGAGATTTTGTTTTTTAATTTTCTAAATTTTAAAATATTTTTCTGGTATCGCAATCACCGATTAATATTTTTTTTATGTGCAAATTCCAATCCTTGCTACTGGGTCGCTAATTGTTACGCACGTTGCATGTTCGCTAGTCCAGGAAACAGCGTAAGTTTAAAGGCGCCATATGATCTTTTATCCGCGGAAGGTTACCCCACAAAACCTGAAAAGAAATTGCCAAACAAATACCCACTCTTCGATTATACTGGTATCCTATTTATTTAAAACATTTTCAGTAATATGATTCTATAACAAGTCAGTAGGCTATCGGCATCAGTATTTAAAATATCTTCAAAATAATTATGACTAAAAAAAACAAGGTGAGACAATCTTGGCCATCAGCAACCAGACACGCATTATACAGGGTGTCCCACGTAACGTGTTCCCTGAGCATTTTTCTCGAAAATGTGCGGAGATATCGAAGAAGGCCTAATAATAAAAGTTACGCATCGTTTGTCAAGGTATCCTCTAGCATAGCCAAAGTCCTTGAAAAAGGACTTGGGAAAGGACATATTTAAAAAATGTCCTTTTCGTCCTTATTAAGGATACATTTAGATTACATTTTTGAATTCCGCAAATAAAACTAAAACGAAAATGTTATATTTAAAATTCCAGTTTAACCCTTTATTATCGAGATATAATACCTCAAATTGTACTCTATGCACCGTGTTCCTTTGCCATTTTTCTCGAAAATGCAGTAACAAAAGTACCAAAAGCTACTCATCATAAGCCGGGCTAACTTTTGATATGATCAACATTTAAAAACAAAAGCCACACGAAAAAAGGATATCTTCGGTTTGGTCCTTTTCGTCCTTTCTGAGGATGTATTTTGGCTACATTGAAGAATTCTTAATAGGTATACCACTTTTTAACTAATTTGATTTGCAGTTATTCAATGTAGCCAAAATGCATCCTCAGAAAGGACGAAAAGGACCAAACCGAAGATATCCTTTTTTCATATCCTTTTTTGTGTGGCTTTTGTATTTAAATGTTGACCATACCAAAAGATAGCCCGGCTTATGATGTGTAACTTTTGTTACTAGCACTTCGATGATATCTGTGTGCATTTTCGAGAAAAATGGCAAAGGAACACGGTGCATAGAGTACAATTTGAGGTCTTATATCTCGATAATAAAGGGTTAAACTGGAATTTTCAATATAACATTTTCGTTTTAGTTTTATTTGCGGAATTCAAAAATACAATCTAAATGTATCCTTAATAAGGACAAAAAGGACATTTTTTAAAATATATCCTTTCCCAAGTCGTTTTTCAAGGACTTTGGCTATGCCAGACAAGGGCGGATCCAGACATTTGCTCTAGGGGGGGCGATCGCCCCCATCGCCCCCTATAACCACACTTGCCATCAGCTGTGGACTGCTCTGTATAGCTTTCTCTTTTCGTTTCAGCATGAAAATTTCATTAGCATTCAGATATCGCCGGAATTCTTTTATTTATATAATACAAGTTTTTGATCCCGTCGGCATAGTAAAATTTATTCCCACATAAAATTATACACTTCTTGCTTGCGCTACTGGTGTTTTTCATACATAGGTCGCTTGCATTTCGCTGAAACACCATAATTTCTTGGGCTGGACTGCAATTTCTTGCAACTTAAATGGTGGAAGACATTTTCGAGGAATGCTAATTAGGTAGGGTTAATATTAAATATTTGCAGGACAACTGAATCTGAGATTAATTACCTCGGCTATGATAATTTTCCCAACATACTACTTTTCATCAAAATACCCGGCTTTTGTGAGCTTTCGATCACAAAAAAGTACAACAATGCTTTTACTGAAAATTCATTAGTGATATAATTTTACATTTCTTGAGAATAATTTATGACTAAAAAGGAAAAAACAATAAATATATCAAATAACTATCTAGAGTTTTCCATTTAATCAAATTACATTTGTATAAAAAATTTTAACTTTTCATGGTACACAAAGAAAGCATATTCAAAGGAAAGTAATTTAATTAAGTATTTTGATAAACATTAGGAGTTCCAAATTTAAATTTCGGGAAATTGTTATTCACTGTAGTGTAATTTGAGCTGTTCAGATCTTGTTTTCTATGTATACCTTGAAAATTTTAAAATTTGTATACAAATGTTATATAATTTTAAAATTTAATGAAATGCAAAATTAAGAGATACTCTATAGAGCTGTTGTGATGTATTCATTAAGTGAAGGGAGAAATTATTTTCTATTTTTTTAATCCGGATTTAGAAACAGTCTTTTCTAAAATTTTTTTTTTGTGTTTTCTATTTCAATGGATTAGAATATAAATTTTGATTTATTATTATTAGAGCTCTAGGGGGGGGGGGGGGGGGCGATCGCCCTCCGCTGTATGCGCCACTGATGCCAGAAGATACCTTGACTAACGATGCGTAACTTTTATTATTAGGACTTTTTCGATATCTCCGCACATTTTCGAGAAAAATGCCCAGGGAACACGTTACGTGGGACACCCTGTATGCCAATAGGCTTTTATTTATATGGACTCAAGAATAAATAAATATATATAATATCAAATAGAATTTCAGAATATGTAAATATACATAAAAATATATAATATGATGAAAAAAAAAGTTGGACTTTCACTGAAGCTGTTGTAACTGTTGAATTCCTTATTCGATTGAAATTTTTAATTTTCAAATGGTATTTATGTAGCCTTCAAAATAAACTTAGTGGATTATGTTAACACACAGAAAATTAAGAGCCTTCAAAATCAGAAATTTTGAATTGGAATCCCGAAATTTCCAGTATTCACTCATTTTGTACAGAAACTAAAACTTTGACGAACCATTTTTTTTTTCAATTATTTAGAAGCCCTGTTGATTACCTTCATATCATTTATAACTTTGTTTATAAATGCAACAGCTCTTGTCGATAATTTCATGAACTGACCTCTTAAAAATTATAAACTCCTTTAAAAAAAACAAGTTTTACTTAGTTTTTATACCCTAGATGAAATCATAGGGGTATACTAAGTTTGTCATTCCGTTTGTAACACCTCGAAATAATGATGGTAGAGCAAAATGGATTGGACACCCATTCATAATATTAAAAGTTATTTCGATTTTTGCATGTCCGTCCGTCCGTCCGTCCGTCCGTCCGTCTGTGCGCACGATAACTCGAGAACGCGTATACTTAGAGAGCTCAAATTTTGTACACGGACTTTAAAAAAAAAAAGTAAAATTGGGTTCGAAAATGAGCCAAATCGGGCAACTCCTTCGTGGGGTTGCCATATAAAAATTTCGTTTTCCGCTATATATTTGGACACTACCTGAGAACGCGTCGACGTAGAGAGCTGAAATTTCGCACATGATGTTTTTACTACATTAGCAAATAAAATGTCAAAAATGGACTAAATCGGGCAACTCCTTCTTGGTGTTGCCATATAAAAATTTCGGTTTTTTACGTATACTTTGAAAACGATCAGTCCAAGACATTTTTATGATACTAAAAACTTCTGCAGAATACGAAATCCTATAAAATTGGTTATAATCATTTTGTCTGTGCGACAAACCGGTCTAGAAATATATGCGAAAAACAACTTCAAAATCAATACTTGAATAGATCGGTGACCATACGAAATTTAATACGGGCATTCATCTAGGGTATCCTAAGAATTGGTCTTAGACCAATTCTAGCTTTTTTACTTGTTTTTTTTTTAATTTTTCTTTATGTTTTATTACCATTTAAGAAATATTTTCAGCAATTCCATACCAAAACGATCAAAATTTTCACTTTTTGGACCCGACACCCCTCCGAATTCGATGAAACTTGCAGAATTAGTTAAGTATTAAAAAATATTTTATCCGTATTTTCTTTTTAGCCTGCCGACCTTCGGTCTTGGATACAGGGTGACCCAAATTTTAATATTTTCACTGTGGACGTTTTTCTTAATTTGGTGTTTACATGGGATCAGGTTATTCGATTCTTATGTGTGATATCTCAAATTAAATTTCGAAATTTTCGTTTTTTTTTTGTTTGACTTTTCTTCAAGCTTAATCTCTTAAGGTCTGGTGAAAGCCGCATGAAAAAATTTGAAAAAATAACGGAGTTATGACCGATCTAGTCAGTGCCGAGCGGCCGAACGAAATTCAGGTAGAAATACGCCGTCGTCCTCTATTGTAACATCGTCTGCGTAACCGGCCGTTATATCGAAAGTTTTCGTTCGGAATTAATATATTCGGTGAAAAATGGATAAAAAAAAAAGGTTCTCGAAAATATCAGAACCATTTTAAGTATCGGTCGAAGTGGAGTGGATGATTCTATGTAAGTTGAAGAATTTTGCGATTTATTCATTGCTCAACTTTCAAACGCGTATTTCTCGAAATCATGTTTTTGAAGTCGGTACGCAAGATATCTCCAAAACTAATGAACCGATTGGAATTATCTTTTTTTGTGCTTATTCTACACATAATTATATAGTCTTGTCATATTGATTTTTTTTTGTGGCTTAGTTTTTTTTTTAATCGGCGAAATAAGGTCGTAATTTTCTCTAAAAATCGCTATGTAAATTCAAATGTCCGTCATTTTGTCAAAATTCGATATTTTCAAAATCGCATATGATAAAGACTAGATTATACTGTCCAGTTTAAATCTTTTTGTTTTTGTTTTTTTAATTTGGATGATTAAAGATGACGCAGCAGTGCGTACCGCGGAGGGCCTGTTTTTTTGCGGTACTTTACGGATCAGAGGATTACTCGGAGAATATTTGATATTTTTCAATAAAAACATTTTGATGTATTCTTAAAAATGTGTTTTATCATTTAAAAAAGAATTGGTTTGATTATTGCTATAGATTGCCTTCAAAAAATTCTGAAAAACGGTTTTTTTTTTGCGCTTCTCGGTGCGTTTTCCCCGGGTATTAAATGGGGCTTTAAAAAAAAAAAAAACAAAAATAAAAAATATTGAAGAGGAAAACACAATTTTTATTAATTTTGAGTTTTTGACTCCCTGGAAGAGGAAGCCCCCCCCCCTAAAAATGATATTTTATTAAATGCTCTAATATTAATACATATTATATCAAAAATTTGCCGAAATTCAGTTCTTGGTTTAGGAGATAAAATTTTTTTTATTAACGTCTCTGCAAAATTTCATATGTAAATTTTAGAATTTACTTCAAAAAGACATTTTTTTTATTGTTTTTAGATAGGTACTCAACAAAATAACCGTTTAAAAAATATCAAAATTATAGTTCTGTTTTATTATTTCAAAAATTTCACTTTTTGTGCAAAACACTTTAACACTAACACTATTTTCACTTACAGGTATAAAACTGTGGTACTTTTGAGTACCTGGTACGATTATATCTATTTTTAAATATGGAAATATTTTAAAATGTTAGGAGTTAGGACTAAGTTATGGCTCTGATGTGGTAGTGAGGGAGTTTTGTTCGTGGCTTGGGACGTGTCTCTCGAGGGTTTTGGATAACTCAAAGTTGGAGTCCCAAACACAAATTTTAAGAAAAACATATATACATTCATCACATGCATACAACAATATTCATTGAAATAAATTTTTATTTTCTTAAGTTTTGGAAGGAATAAAATTTTTTGTTTAAAGTTGAATTATATAAATAAAACAAAATAAAATAATAAACATATCTTTTCAAATAAGTCAATCAATTAAATATCTTTTTGTTCACATTTAGCGGGAAGGAGTGTCATGATCCTCCCCCCCCCCCCCTATTGGCGTTAAATCTAGTGACCGTTTGAATAGGACCAGCCCGACCGATACATCGTTTGTGGTACTTTTCATCTAGCAAATGTTTTACTGCTCTGGTATTATATGGAAGCGCTTCATCCTACTGAAAGATCATTCCTCTTCGGATATTAAGAGGTCCATCTCTCAAAATACCAGGAAGCATATTTTGTAAAATATGTAGATAAGTTTTTCCCAAAGTCCCATCTAAAATGTAAGGTCTCATCAGGTACTCATCCACTACACCTGCCCGAAACTATGAAACCAAACCGATGTTACGCATTCACCTTATGGATATTATACGGATTTTCCTATTCCCAACTGTATCAGTTGCGAAAATTTAGGAATGTTGCCCTTCTAAAGTAGTACTCATCCGTCCATGATATTTTATTTAAAAAGATAGAATCTCTTGAACTCCATAATCCTATTACACAAGTTAATTTATAGTTGGTGATCTGATGAAAGAATTTCAGATGCCCTGGATAAGTGGTAAGGGCGATATCTATTCCTGTGAACTATCCTCGATACCGTTGTCTGTCCAGCGCTTAATTGGTGAGTAATACTGCGGATACTTATCACAGAATTGCTTTCTACCATCCGTAAAATTGTTTCTTCAGTCGTAACATCCTAAAAATTAAAAGAAATTGGTTATTCAATTTAAATGATGTCGTTACTTTTAAGATGCTTCCATAAAAAGCATTTTCTGAAGAATCTCTCCTGGTAATACTAGATCCAGTGGTCAAAAGATTATTATATAACCTCTGGAAGAATGTGGCACTTGCACAATTTCTGTCAGGATATCTCTGTCTTAATCCAATTTCCTCACCTTTTCTCCTAATTCACACACGCCGTACTGACGCCTACTCATTATCACACGCTTAATAATTTTTCCCTACAAACTCTGATAACCAAGTGATAAATTATCTGCGACATGCACTTTTTATATGCATATTGATGACAAGTAAGAATGAATGAAACATTCCAAGAAGTTTTCTATGAAGCGCACACAGATCTGCATAATGGAGCACCGTAATCATATTTATAAGTTTGAAATATTTTAGAGGTAACTTAATGAAAATATCGATAACAGATATTCTATTCTTTATCAAAGGTTTAAGTGTTACGTATAAATATGAAGGTAATCAACATAAAGCTTTTAAATAATTAACAAAAAAAAATGGTACGTC
The DNA here is from genome assembly GCA_963924295.1 of Dioctria rufipes. Lineage (NCBI taxonomy): Eukaryota > Metazoa > Arthropoda > Insecta > Diptera > Asilidae > Dioctria > Dioctria rufipes. Next base: position 324,527,069 of record OZ002740.1, on the reverse strand, counting down.
TAAGACTGTGTTTTCGTACAAAATGAGTGGATACTTGAAATTTAAGGATTCTAATTCAAAATTCCTGACTGTGAAGGCTCTAAATTCTTTGTATTAACATAACCCACTAAGTATTTATTTCATTTTGAAGGTTAAATAAATACATATTTAAAATTAAAAAAAAAAAAATTCAAATCGAATAAATACTTCAAAAGTTACAACAGCTTCAGTGAAAGTCTAACTTGAAAAATGCAATAAACAGTAAAATTGTGAGTATTTTATATGGTCTAAAAGAAATTTTTACTCAGAAAACAACGCTCTGTAACTGTAACAATATACAAGAAAATTTTTGACCTTGTAGAAGGATCGAGAAATCATACTTAATCTTTGCACTGCGAACCTATATTCCTTTTATTTGGGAAGAGTTTCCTTTTTCGTCTAGTTGGCTTGCTGCAACTTTCTACTTGCAAAAGGTACTTCCAGCCTCTTTGCTTCTTCTTTCCTTTTTTTTTCTTGGTATAATCAAGTTACAGTGACACCAACGCGACACCGACAGCTGCCGTAGAGTGATTGTTTTCTTTCTTGAAAGTTATGTTTTCACTTTAAAACTTTATGACTTTACTTTTAAACTTTTATGCCTTTAATTTTAAGACCTTATGATTTTTACTTCTGGGAATCTTTTCCCCTTTCTATGTGAAGCACGACTGTCCTTCTAGGATATGACTTATAGAAGAACGAAAGCTCGAGAATGTCCCCCCCCCCCGCCTTTCGGCTTGCTTTTCGTGCTGTCGTGCTTCGATCGCCCGGCGTATGTTTTCTAGTCGAAAACACTTGGGACAATTTGGCGTCACTGTTTATTATATTAGTTCAGGGTGCACATTGTTTACTGTTAAGGAGCCTGGAACAGATCTCCCACTATTCTGAGGGTAATTTCTTCTCTCTAGTATTTTGCACTGTAAGGAAGGGAGTTTCGCATTAACTACATTTATGCTTAGCTTCCTAAGGAAGCTTACCTATGTTTATACTTCCTTCCCTACTGAAGCTTATCTATCTTTGTACTTAGTTTCCAACTGCAGCCAGCGGCTAGATGGCTCTGACATTACAACTTCATTCAGCTTTTCTAATGAGGTGTTTAGATAGTGATTCAAATTTGCTCGGCAAGTACATCAATTCAAATTCATACGGTATTTCGGACTAAATATAAGACGGACATCTCATAAGGAGAACTGGAAAGAGGTAGACACGTTGCAAATGCAAAGATATAAGAAATTGTTATTCATATAAAACATGAAATGAGATATACCAGTACTAAGACTACACTGTAAAAAATATTAGGCCTATTCCCTAAATTTAATACACGTTTTTCCCTAAAAATAAATGTAATTTTCTCTGACAGAAAGGGCAATCAGTTTAATTTCCCCAAATAAATGGAACATTCAAAGAATTTTGGATATATAGAAGAGAATATTCAACGAATTAGGTATTATGCTATATTTTTTATGGAAACATATTTCCGTTTATATAATTCACACATTGTTCTTGAAAACAAGTCATATATTGTTTTTCAATATTTTGTGTAAGCGTGCCCAGTGTACCAATATAATTTCCATACCACTTAGTAGTATCGACTGTAGCGGAAGCTACAAAATAACTTTTATTTTTGTTTATAATTAAAAATAGAATAAAATATAATTTTGTTTGTCAGAGTAACATTTGTGCTGACTGTAAATAAAATAAAAAAAACATTCAAATTTGACGTTTAAAGGAAAACACTTTGAGGAAAAATACTTTGAACATAGATACACACTACTGTATACATTTTGAGAAAATACACATCAAGACGTTTTGGAATGTATTGTTTTTAAAAATATAGAATTTGTGTCAAGGATATTTTAGTTATGAGTGAATCGCCGGAGGGCAAATTTGTTTATTAATAATTTAAACACTAGAGGGCAAAATGTAATAAAAAAATAGTTTTGATTTAAACTCCAGAGGGCAAAACTATAAAATAATTTTTAAATAAAAGTTTGCTTTTACACTTCTAAAAAAATATTAAAAATATTCTAAAGAATTTTAAATAAAAAATAAAAATTTTTAAAACAATAAAATTAACCACATTTTATTAATTTTATCCTACCAAGAATTTAGGATACATATAGATGTATATATATATATATATATATTTATATATTCATTTAAATAAAGAACTGTTGGAGTGCAACATTTTCATTTTGTTGCCACATCAATCAAACAACAATTCAATTTGGAAACAATCAACCAACATGTTCATCAACCTTAAGAAATGAGCTATTCAGCTCATTCTTATGTTTTTAAAAGGGATGGTCTTCTATCACCTTCATCTATGGAGGAGAGTTGTGTGGCGCTATCACCTATTCCCTACATTTTAGGGAATATTCTCTAAATTTTAAGGAATAGTCCCTACGTTTTAGGGGAAAAAACAAAACAATAATTTAAAATTGCCTATATTTTAGGGAATGTTCCCTACATTTTAGGGAATATGAAAATTCCCTGATTTTAGGAAATATACCCTAAATTTTAGGGGAACAAAATTCCCTATATTTGAGGGAGAAAAACCTACTTACATTTTAGGGATAAAACCTAATCTTATTTTTCCAAGGTGGAGCTTTCCCTAATCTTATCGAAAAATGCTTAACCTGTGTGGCACAAATTGTTGCTACTCACTTTAGGGAATTATTTTTTTACTGTGTATGCTAGAACAATAAAAATAAAAGGATTCCTATCGTTATTCGATTATAAAAGAAATCTCGTGCATTTGGGTTATTCTTCAAAGATCCATACATTACCTATTGTTCTTAAGTGTTTGTCACAATGACTTTGTTCCAAACGGAGTTGCGTTGATTACCTTTAGCGTGTTGCCTCGATAAAGCCGTGGCGATTAGTTTTTAAGATTTACCGCTAGGGATGCTAGGGATCTCTACATCTTGGTCAGTCTGGGCCCTTACTGTGATCCATTATTTATTAATTCAGCTCTTCGTGTTTAGATATTTGATATCTGAAATTAGAGACCAGAGCAGAATCAAAACTTTCATAGGTCAATTTAACATTATAAACGAAACCAACACCATCAGCTTTCGAGAGTGTAGCGTACTATGTAACCTGAATCGAGTTAAGTCAAAACCAATTCTAAAATATAAAAAAAATCTAAGTCATGTATTTTTCAAATTATAGCCATTTCTTTTGTTTTCGAGAAAATGTACACCTTGTGATGGTTTTTTAGCTCCTGTTGCTACAAATCTTTACTTTTTTTTCAATTTTATTTTTCTTATGTAATCCCGAATAGTGCTTATGTATATATAATATATTTAATATACTATATAATCAAAAAGTGTCTTGAAGTTTTATAATTACAGATTTGTTTATTTTCCTAGAACTAAATTTTGCAAAGTTTCATTTGTAATAAAAAAAATGTAATCTTATAATCATTTTCCTAAGATTACACGATGGGTAATCATGATTGATTTAACTGATTTATCTGATTACAAATGTAGTTGATTACACCCAACACTGATTACATACATACAAGTTACAGATGCAGTGTTCGACGGCTCTATTGTCTTTGTGCTCATTATATGGTAATAAACAACCAGTTATCATTTTGGGAATCTGAGCAATTCAAATGGCAATATTATTCTGGTTCAGCTTGCAAGCCAACAACATCGTACAGTTCTTTTTTATATATTTAATTATAATAAAATAAATTAATTCAGTATAATTTTAGAGATTTTAGTGCAGTGTGTTTCAGTAGAATTAGTGAATTATTTCGAAATATTTTGTGTACAACATTTAATTGAATTGCAATTAAATTAAAAGTAAAATCTACACAAGTCTATCATTCAGAAGATCCCACAAGGAGATAGACAAAAGGGTAATTTCTGAGGAATCAATCAATCTTACAAAACATTTAAAATAGGATTGGGTCTTCCAAATTACTATATACACGTTAAAGCAGTTTGATATAGTCTTTTTTGCCATAAAAGAATTCTTTCATATCCTTTTTCTTGTAATCCCTCTGCTTCTTCTTCCTCTCAACCATCAGTAAACTAAAGGAAAATTTTTCACTGGTGAGCAATGCAACGTTAAATGGAAAGCGTTGAAGACAATGTATAAAAAAACAAGTAAAAAAGCTAGAATTGGTCTAAGACCAATTCTTATGATACCCTAGATGATTGCCCGTATGAAATTTCGTATTGTCACCCTTCTGTGCAAGTTTGATTTTTGAAGTGGTTTTTCGCATATATTTCTAGAACGGTTTGTCGGACAGAAAACATTATTATAACCAATTTTATAGGACTTCGTATTCTGAAGAAGGTTTTAGTATAATAAAAATGTCTAGGACTGATCGTTTTCACAGTATACGTAAAAAACATAAATTTTAAATGGCAACACCAAGAAGGAGTTGCCCAATTTAGTGCATTTTTTAAACTTAATTTGATAGTACAATGAAAATACCACATACCAAATTTCAGCTCTCTATATTGATGTGTTCTCAGCCAGTGTCCAAATATATAGTAGAAAACGAAAGTTTTGTATGGCAACCCCAAGAAGGAGTTGCCCGATTTGTCTCATTTTCGAACTTAATTTTACTTTTTTTTTAAAGTCCGTGTACAAAATTTCAGCTCTCGAAGTATACGCGTTCTCGAGTTATCGTGAGCACAGACGGACGGACGGACGGACATGCAAAAATCAAAATAACTTTTAATATTATGCGTGGGTGTCCAATCCATTTTGCTCTACCATTATTTTTTCGAGGTGTTACAAACGGAATGACAAACTTAGTACACCTTTTAGATTTCATCTAGGGTATAATAAAAGACCACAGCAATACAAGCGACAATAATAGTAAAAGCTGGGAACATTTCGATGCTCTTGAATCCATTCTTTCCAAACACGCTGCCCATGATATATTTAGCCGAGATCAGTGAGTTATTGAGGTTTGCTATGAGTTCTTCCATACATCACTTTTTAGTAAAGGGTTTTCCAATAAGAGGTGTTATTTTGATATTCAAAGAAAAATGCCATTTTTTGAGATAAATGATCGGATCTTTATTTCATTATAAAGAGGAAGGTATGCCGTTAATAATGCAAAATAACATCAGCCAAATGACCACCACGACCACGCCTACAGGACCATATCCTTTTCATGAAATTTTCCATAACCAAATCGCAAAGTGGCTGCCCTATGTCCTCGATAGCCTCACGAATTCCATCTTTGAGGTCCTGAATCGACGCTGGGCTGTTGGCGTAGACCTTCTCTTTCACGTGGCCCCAAAGGAAGAAGTCGCAAAGTGTTAAGTCACAAGATCTCGGTGATAACTATGTACTTCTTGTCCGTTATAATAGTTTTTCGTCATATTACGGTAAACGGTGACTTTAAAAATTTATTAAAAAAACAAAAATAAATAACTTTGCGTGGAAGGGCAATAGAGCAATACCGTTCTTCTGTGGTATTCCGGAGAAAAATATGCTGAAGAAAAAAATTAGGCTTGTTGTTTCCCGGTGGGGGGGGGGCAGCCCTAATAGGGGGGTCCAAAATGTGGCATGTGTGGTATCAAAGTAAAGAGGGAAGTGAGTGCGACGATTGAGTGGCGGGGTTCGCTTTTTGATCCTGTTAACTTCATACGGACGATTTACCTTTAAAATGCTTTTATGGTACTGAATTAGCGGACTTTGTGAACGTTTTTTTGTTTAGGTGGTCAATTTCGCCTCCCTAAGGGTTCTTTGCGAGCACAAAAGCACAAGCACTCAAAAAACGGCTATTTTCTACTTTAAAAAGGACTGGTGTGCTTACTGTTCGAGATAACTCGAAATTATTTATCGGATTTATAAACTAAAACGTCATTAGGGGACAAAATGTAGATTCGATTTCATTCTACAATCTTTAATGCTTTAATTTAAAAAAAATTATAGAGTCTCTTCTGTGCTGGAATACGACCAAATTGAAATTTTTTCGAGTAACCTCAAGTTATCTTGATTCACCGAAATCAATATTTCGATGCAGATGATCGATGGATTTCAAAAAATAATTTTTTTTTCACAAATTAGCTAAGATATGCCGCAATACTATGGGTGTAAATATAAGGGATGGGGAAGCGGATATAAAAGTGGCAAAATTTTTGGATTATTAAAAAAATAATTTTTCGAAATCAATTTTTTAGTTCGGAAATTACTTAAGAGGGCAAAATAAGGATAGTTAATTTCAACTCCTATTTGTTGTAAAAATAATTCTTTTCGCTAAACCTCGATCGGTTTTAATTGCCGAATATAAAATTATTTCCGTAACATACTACTTTTCATCAGTCATTACATTATTTTTAGGGCCATCTTTCTGCTAAATTTTGCACATTTAATCCATTTTTAACTCTTTAGTTTATCTATAATCTGTCATCTTTCATATTAAAAAAAAAAATTACAAGTCATTATTCCCAGCCGTTTAGGAATAATTAATAAAATTAGATTGCATGGTTCGTTAAATTATTTTCGAATTATGTTACTATGCACATATATATGTAGGTATGCTACTAGAAAACCACCACCTCTCGGCCAAACTCCAACTTGTTCCAACGAAGCCGAACACAATCGCAATTTTTTGTATATAGTTAGATAAGATTTTTAGCTTCAAATTAAAAATATAGAAAAAAAAAACAAGTGCTAGAAGTCCTCACTAGTGAATAATACTATTTTTTTTTTTAAAGAATACTGTTATTAGCAAACGAAAATGTTCATTCGGTGCTGCTATATTTATATATAAAACATTAAGTTTCATTTGACATTTGAATCAGAAAAATCGGTTGCTTCGCTCTCCAGATATGATTTTTTGAAAATGACGTTTCATCGTAAAATCACACGAAACTTCTAACCCAATTTCTAACAACAGGAGCTAGAAAACCATCACAGGGTGTACATTTTCTCGAAAACAAAAGAAATGTCTATAATTTGAAAAATACATGACTTAGATTTTTTTTATATTTTTCTGGTAACTGTTATGATTTGGTCTATCACCCGATTCCGGCTTGACGTCGACTTAAGGGACACCCTGTATATAGAGCCATAATAAGCGTTAAAGTTTTAAGAACTTCCATACGGGTGCCTTAAAGATTCAATATTTTGTTGTGTGGGTATCTTATACTATAAACTTACACTGATTTCTTTACTTATACAATACTAAAAGGTCGTATGTATTACAATTTGTATGCAAGTAATTTGATATGGCAAAACAAACTTAGGTATTTATTTAAGTGGATATAATTAAATGCATAAGAACAAGTATACGAGTGACTTAAAGCTCATATATACATTAAAATTGTCTGCGCGTCGATATTTAATGGAAATTTTTCAGAGATAGTTCCGAATTATGCAACGGATTATTCAATATTTAACAAAAGATATTATAATTAATATCATTATGCAGAACTGTTATAGTTATATGCTCTAAAATTTATCGCTTCTATGCCGGCTATTATGTCTCAATGGGATCTTAGTTTTGTCAAAAAGATTTTATTCTTTTTGGTTATTTCCACCTTAGAAGATCTCAGAGTTGACCATAACTGAATTAAGCCACCAACACAGATAGCCTCGTCTAAGGCAAGTAACTCATTTCAAAACTACTATAACTACTAAAAAACCACGAGCCAAAGCCAAACAGGTTCGTTGTAAAACCCCTTTGACACTTAAAGTCCCAAGAGGTTCGTTGTAGAGCTGCTATAACTTATTGTTTGACATTTTTCTTCGAACCGTGCTAAAAGTTATTGTGTGAAGCACTGAAAGAAGTTAATCGTGAGCTGCATGTACATATATTAGCTCAGGTGTGCTTAAAATAGTGCAATTGGTGTGAATTATTTATAGTGTAACTTAAATATTGTTATAGTTTTCAGCAATATGAATGAATTTCAAAATAGTTCAAACTATAGGAGGTGGAAAATGTCTGCTGTTAATTTGTCCATATGGCTGGGAAGTGAACAACAAATTGTTCTGGCCAAAACATCACGCAAGCAAATTACACAAAGATTGCAATTGAAGACCTACTGCAGACTGGAATCAATACAATTGCGTTAAAAAATGTAGCTTCGATACTTTTGAGGAGGCTATTGTTGAGCTAAGCACAATGATGGAACGAGAAGATAGCGATATTCGAGCTTCAACAAAGAGTTTCTGAATCTGAAAAACAAAGTGAAGCTACAACGTATGGACATTGGCCATCAGTCACTTTTAATAATTTGACGAATGAAATTCTTGAGCATGCCACTAAAAAAAAGAAAATCTTTTTAATTAAGGATGGTACAAATATTGTTCGTATTTGAGCTTGCTTCTTTGATTTCATTAACAGAAGTGTTATGGCCCAATATTAGGAAGATCCGTAGTATTCTAGCCGTTCAGTTCAGAGTCGCGTTATATTTTCTGTCATAGTAGTATCAAGTTTCCGTTCGGAGCGGAGTACAAAATAATTGTTAAAGATTGTTAAGGCAGGTCGAGTCTAATGCAATAAAGAATTACGGTGTAAAAATAATTCGAGTATCGTTTTATTTTCGAAGAAAGTGTATCGCGGTTAATTATTGGGCTTTTCGTTCATTGATTGCTTTTGGGACACGACAGAAATGTGTGCCTTTCGTTTTATATCTAAAATGTTTTTGTTTTTTTTTTACTTATCGACGAATAGAAGTATTTCTTTTTATGATTTTACACTGTAGCCTTTCCATCTTTGTGTTAAGTTCTAGCACTATATACAGAAATGTCAAGAAACTAAAAACGCAGGCTCATTAAACCCCTATAAGGGGCCCACAGTCTTCATTGAATTTCTCAAGTGTTCTAAAGAGCTTTAAATAAAACTTAGGTTTTAAGGAACTGTAAGTTTTATAAAGGTGCTATAATTTAGTGTTATATAAGTTACCAAGACAATCGTTATAACACTATTATTCTCAGCACTTAAACCCTTATAAGAATGGTGCTTAATATGTTTATAGCACTGTGTATATTGCACTTATTGTTCTAGCACCAGTAGTTTTATAATGCTGGTGTTGAGGGCGTTCTTAAGACCAATTTTGTTGGGGTTAAGTTCCGAAACTAAAAGGTACGATAACGAACCTGTTAAGAACTATTAACCTTAAGAAAACCAAGTCGAGAACTTTATAGAACCAAAGTTTAAATAAGAACACCAAAGGTGTCAGAGAATGTTACTTGGGTGCTGACCCCATGCGCCCACTTGTGTGATTTTGGTAATGCGCCTACATAAGGATTAAGATCAGACCAAGAATCTAGAATCTAAAATTTTTCAATCCCTCTGCGTACGTAATAAAATATACTGCCGTATAATATTTCAATTCTAAACATATACTAGTCCTATAAATATTTCACAAGAATACAATAAGAATAATCTAAAAACAAATACATATTATAAAAGAAGTCAGTTATGAAGTAGGAAGTAAGGAGTGGAATTTAATCAAAATACCAAATAAAATAAGGCAATATTGTAGAGAATCTCAATGCCCTTGTATTATGAATTTTAATATTTACACAAAATATAAATTTATAGCGACCTATTGACAATAAATTAGCCATAAGCATTTGCAAATTTTATAATCACGGAAACCTTAATCGTTATATGGCGCGTAACGAAATAAATTTCTACCTGTAATTATTTAAAATCTACAAAATTGTTACAAATTTCGTAAATAAAATGCATTAATGGGGGTAATGAATTCAATTAAGAATTATGGTCACGTTTAAACAAAATTAAAACAATTTTATCAAAATAAATGAAATCCGATTTATTATTATTTTTTTTTTGCATTAATTCCAATTTAAAACACCACATGCAGCTAGGTAATTCCCTTTAAAATCGTATGCCAAAGGATAATTTAATCCTCATATGATAGAACTTCCTATTATACATGTATATGTAAAGAAATTTACATATGTTTAACAGTATACACACCTGAAAACTATGAAGGAAATTCACAGATCATAATTATGTATGTTTTTCAATATCCACAGGGCATTTGAAAATTTCTACAAGAACTACAAACAAATACTTATGTCCAAAGTTTTGAAATTGTTGTCTACTTACCATCAGGCATCAACGCTTTTCTTATACTGTGCCAAGGTAACAGCATCTCACAATTCATAATTACGTTATGCATTTCTTCCACAAACAAGGTTTCACTTTGTACCCTGTAAAACTCTTGTAAAGTGAACATTTCTTTCTGCAACAGTGGCCCTATTTTATTGTAAACAAGCTTATTTAATTTCTGTGCTGTGCATGAATTTTAATGGGAAATAGGAAAGCAATTTAGTTTCCACATTAACCGCAACCAACCAGTTTTCATACCCATCAACATCCCTGGAGATGAAATAACTGCACACGAACATCACAAGGAATGTTTAGGGTACACAGTGAGTGTGTCTCTGAGAGCCTCATTCTAAAGCTGTGCAAAATTTAAAATAGATAATGGACCTAATTTGTGGGCTTATATATTTCTGAATGGGGCAGGCAAAATCATTCTCAGAAGGTCGAAACTGAAATGAAATTTTCCATCATAATGAATTTAATTAAGTGAAAATGCAAGTTAACCGCGCACGATGCTGTTCATTTTCCGGATAAATTTATAGTTTCATTTAAATTTCTGTATGATGATGGTGGTAGTGGTGTTACAGACATAAATGTAGTTCGTTATACATACATAACATAGTATATAACACTGACTGAAATAGCGCAGAGAAAAGTTATGCGATGTTGTTACAAACAATAGTTGATATATATTTATATATATATGCACACACACATACACACATATGGAGTGGTTTATTATATTACCAAAATTCATATGATGTTTTAAGAACTGTTACGTACCTCCCGCACAATTGGAAGAGGATTAAGAATAAACGATGCTCTTCGTTCGAGAGTTCAAGCCAAACACCGGTAGCCACCAAAGACGGGCGGGTTCGTCCTACAAAGTCCCTTTTCTTCTAAGCCTTGGAGGCCACTTCGTTTTGGGGTGTACGAAGGAACTATAGTACCAGGATGGAATAACGCATTAATTAGGGAAAGTCAGCTATTAGACGTACAGCGAGTTGGAAATTAATACTGCAAGCACACATATGCGTAAGTATCTATGTAAATATAAATATGTATACATGTTTCTCAGATAGAAGGACTAAATGCACCTCAGGGTTGTCAGTAGTAAGCAAATCAACACCCACGCATTACACGTTAGTAATATGTATTCAATGTAGGGTAACTCTTCGCTAAAGTGGGGATTCACTATATTTTGCCAGAAGGGTATCAATTTGTATGACATGGAAGATAATCCTTAAGCACGGTGAGTTCCGAAGTATATAAAAATACATAAGTGCACATGTACTACGTAATGCAATTCCACAAACCAAGTTAAATTCCAGTATACCTATATATTAAAAAAAAGTTATAAATGTACCTACATATGCTATGTGTTACAATTCCTTAAACCAAGTCGGATTCCAATCTACATATATACTGAAATATATATAAATGCGCCTATGTTACATAAAAATAGATATAAATGTTCAAATAAATCGTGAAAACCACTCAGCTTCCAACGGGACGTGTATTGTACATGTCCTGTCCGGTCAAAACACATTCATCTCGTGTTAAAAATGTTTACTAAATAATCTAATTCTACAACAAAGTACACTTCAATATAGAAAGATAGTACGAAACATATGCACTAAGTAATTTTGATTCAATGTATAAAAAAGTGTATCACAAATACAGCTTTACTAATCTTGTGTTGAACCCATCGCTACTCAATCTAATTTTATCCCGACCATCTGTACAATTTGTGGAAAGAAAAACCATGTCCGCAAAATCGATAGCCGGTCTACGTCTGCTTCCAGGTAGAAGCTCCTTATTCATTTATTATTAACTACAATACAAGAACATTTGACCAATCGCAAAAAGAAAAACAAAACCTTCGCGGTTCCTGTATATGTCTTCATTGCCAGAAGGTACGTAAGAGAAATAAATAAGGTCAACGAATGAGAGTCAAAATCGAACCGGAGAGTTTTGACGGAAACGAACTTGTCAGCCAGGAGACTTACATTGTTCGAAAAATTAGATGACATTCGTAAACTGACAAGGTGATGACAGCAGAAGCGATTACTATGTAGCTTTAACCTAACTATGATTCAGACTACTAATACGCGGGTGCAGTATTTAAAGAAACGCGATGAGCGACGATTGTGAAAGAAGGAGATATTGAAATTTCATTTGTTAAATGTTTCGAGCGTTTTAAAAAGAGATTTTTATGAAGAATATTTTATATTAAATTGAAAGAAATGCAATGAACCAAAGTGTGGAAAAAAACTGAAAATGTGGAAATCAAGTAAATTAAACGCTTTAAAATATCCATCCAACCCTTGTCTTTTTTGTCCACTTGTCTTGTCTATCTTGTAAACTATAAATTTTTTTATGGATTTCGCATTTCATCGATCAATTTTTCCTCAAAGCTCATTATTTTAAAATTACCGCGACGTGCTACCACCTAAAAAAGACAAAAGTGAATGCCACAACCATTCCATTCGATTAATTTTGTTGGTAGGACTGCAGCGACGACGGCAAAATTAGAAACTGATCAATCCCGGCGATAATGTCGTCGATCGCTCAACGTCGGTCGTCGCAAATTGGTGCATTCGCATAAGATGCTGTGTTTTTAGAAGTTTGACAGCGATATATTGTCGTCGTTTGTCGTCTGTCGTCGGAATTGTGTTTAAGCCTTAAGTCCTGATCACGAGCGCGATACGATACCGTGCGACTTTTTAATGATGTCCTGCTGTTTCTATGATCTATCTCTACTGGTTTCTATTGCGTGATTCGTTTGCAAGGCTGACAGCGACTACAACTTAATTTGATTAGACATTAGTGTGAAATTTACATATATTTATGTATTTACATATTATAGTAACTTTTGACATCACTGCGGATCTATGACATCCGATTACAAAATGTAAACAATCATAAATGTTGAGGTTAAGGTGAAAATCCAAACTAAGAGCATTGCTGCGATAAATTTTTGTATCGCACGAAACGTAAAAAGAGTAAGCATGTTCAGCTACAACCACATTGCTGCAGCCAATAAGAGCTCTGTCGCGCTCGTGAACATGCCTTTATCAATTAAAATTTCATGCTTCGATTAATAAACTTGCTACAATCGGAACGACAGATTGAATAGAACGATCCGAGGAGCTTACGTATGCGGCGTTTTGTTTTTTTGTGTAAGTATAAAGCGCCCAGATTCGATGACTTCTATTCAACTATTAAATACAATATTGGAAACTCTTCAACATTTTGATAATTGATGATATAAGGCTGAACTACAATAGAAGTATACGTAAGTACATTTACTTACGTAAAGCGAATGTGCCCTGTAATTTAACAGGCGTACACAAATTAACTTTTACTCGTGTAAGGGGAACTTTCGTTAAGTTTAAAAATCCGATTTTCCATAAGTATAGAGCGCTAAAAATCGCTCATTCCGTAAGAACGCAATGTGTCCAAACAATTAAATTATTACTAAATGATTAAAAGTGCAATGTAAAATTGAAAACATTAAATATCAAGATAAAAGCTCTTACGGAATGTGACATATATTTTTATGCTAAAAATATCAATTTTTCGTAAGTAAACCTCAGTCTCGTTTAATTTCGTAAAGTTATTTACTTCAATTGTAGTTCAGCCTATAAGGCCACTAAATCTGCTACGTGTTAGTTAATACAATATTATGGACTCCAAGCATTAAGTTAGTCGATGCAATTTTAGGGGCGTCTATGCCTGGCTTCCACAATTGGCTATCCGTCGTGACATCTTTGTATATATATGTATGTTGGCTGTTGACAGTTCGAACCCACAGGGTGCGCAGTTTCATATTTGACTTGTCGTTTGTTGTCGTTGTGGGTTTCCTTTTGATTGCTTCGGAAACCTCGGTTTGCTGTAAAAGACCACGGAACGAGTAGTAAGACTTCAAAAAAAAAAAAAAAAGTCAGTGCTTATTTAATCACATATACTAAGCGTTTCCGCATCTACAAACACTCAATCATTCCAACGTTCCCACAACGTAACAGAAAATTAGTTCCATCAAACAACAACAATTTTGGAAAGCATCAATTTTCTATTTTACATAATGCCGCGGTAAAGCTTTCATAATGGGCACTAAAGTTTCGTCAAAATAGTGGCTAGAGTTGAGTCTATTACCCGAAACTACTTTCCAACATTGAGCTTATCACTTTGCATTATTGTGCTTTTTGTAAAGGTTATATTATGTACATATATTGTAGTATATAACGCAATTACGGCTCACTTTCAATTAGGTACTGCATAGTGATTGTAATGTATATTTTCTTGGAACTCTACAATTACGAACTAGGTACGGTATCCTTAGCAGTCTGCACTTACAATACTGATTTATTGCGGAGCGAAAATTGCAAGAAATGCAAAGTTGTACTGTGGAACTGGTCGTCGGATATATTTAAGAATATTTTTTAATTGCCTAATTATTTTTAAAAGTACATTATCTTGGGTATGATACTTATTAATTGCAATTACCAGTATTTCGTTCCCGACAAATAATTACGGCGTCTCAAGATATTTTACACAAGTATATATTTTTCATATGCAACTATCAATTTTTATTTTATATTAAACTTTTCGAAGCTTACCTAAAGTGCAATAGGCGGCCCTTGTTCTTCTGAAAGCTCAAACTTCTTGGTCGTTCCGATCTTGAGCTTTAAGCTCGTTCAACCATATGAATAAAAGTAGAATCCAGAGTTAGTCACTTTCACTTTCCCACTGACCACACGAGTAAGAACTTGAATATGAATATCGAGTGAGTTGAGCTCTCCTATGCACATTATTCGTTGTATTGCAACTCCAGAGCCCACATAAATGAATTCCTGAACAAATTACATATAAACAACAACACTGTGTTAAACTTGAAGTGGTGATATTATGCTGAATTTCAGTCATCAACATACTTGGGAGTTTAACCAATCTATGAAAATCTACTAGTAGAATAGAAATTCTATTGAAAACTAAGTTCCGGTCGGGCAATTCAGGTAAAATTCTTATAAATTTCACCTGCTGACAGCTGCCGCGAACAGAACAAAAATGAAAGAAAACTTGCGGAAATCATATTGGTATGTTGCAACAATGTTGTATAATTACTTTGCAAGAATTCGTAATCAAAATTTAATGTATGTGCGCACCTGAATTATGAGATTAAGCGCATAAAAAACAAAGGTAAATATCGCACCTGGTACAGGTTAGGATATTTACAGTCGGAAAAAATCAAAAGATTGAACACACAACCACATGAATTCAACACACAATAACTATTACTTGGCACCTTTCAACACTTACCTGTAATTAAACCACAAAGGGCCACTAAAAGACACTCGCGAAAACTTTGACGGCGCGAAACGATTAAAAACCGCGGATCTGTCATCTTCATATATTGTCAACATATGACATATGAAATCAGAGTGTTTTTTAAAGAGGAACTCAGTGGCAGCGCTTAAAAAGTGTGAAAATATCTTCACGAAAAGATATTTAAGATTTTTAGTTTTCTCATATGCATAATGAGAAGGAAAGAGATAGCTAGGGGCGACGAGATAAATGAAAAATTGCATTCCACACTTAAATTATTGAAAATAGATGCCAAATTTTAATCAGCCCCATGTTATGGCACAATTTAAACTTTTTATCAGCATTTATAAGAAATAATAAAGAATAAGAATTTTTCATTGGAAGATAATAAAATGAAAAATTCCGCATCGAATGAAATTAATAGCAATGAACGAAAAATTATTTCCTTGGAGAAATTTACACAGAAAAATGGCGGTTCAGGCTCTATATAAAGAGGTGCATTGTCATGGATCTCTCTCTTGTGTACACTAACAGTAACCACCCTACAGTTACATTTTTGGTAATTCTATTCAGGAATTCCCTGCTATCGTAATATTATTCTTAGTAAATTTTTGGACATTCTTAAATTTGAATCTTTTATCTCAATGTTTTTTCAGCTAAAGTAATGTTAACATTAACTTAAAAGTACCTCCGAAACCTTTTTCTTGGCTACGCCTAACATTATGAAATAAAAGAAATATTTTCGAACAAATATTTTTATACAAAATGGTTGCAATGATTTCAAGGAAAATATGGCCGATTTAGAAGGAATTTCACTATGCAGTGCTCCACACTTCATTTTAGTTATAATAACGGACTAATCACCTAATCAAAAATTATTTTTCGACTATAGTGAGAAGATCGTGAATTTTACTACGAATTTTCCCATATAGTGACTGACATGAAAATTGATGGATATGACAACAATAAAGTGGCATATCTAGACTTCTCCTATCACCCTGTGGTTTTGGATGGAAAAAATTGGAACTATTAAGTGACATTTAATTTGACCGATTATTGGTCATATTACAGATTGCGTTGAATGCGACCGATGAATGTATTTTTAAAGACATATGATGATGATGACGAGAACATCGTAGTCACTAATAAAAGCACTATATATGTATATGTAACTATAAAATTTTCTCACTTCATAAGGATTTTCGATTGTTAAAATTAAGTGTTTATCACCATGCAATTTGCACTATAAAGTAGAATAACCTCGACGTGAATTTTTGGAGTTATAAAAACGTGGTAATCACTAGTATCACCATGAAGAATAGATTTGTTTTGGCCCTTAGTACTGATTTTTATAAGGAATAAGCACGTGCTTATCATCAGTATTACTCCTTTTATATGGATTTCTTCTTATGAGTGAATATAACGATTGATTGTCACCTTATGACGTCGAATTTTAACCATGAGGTGAAAGTTTTAGTGGTTATCACGAAACGTGCACTGAGCTTTAGTGTCAAAACTAATTTTTTACTACTCTAAAGTTTAAATGCTATTTGGGCATTCATCCCACAAATGCATTTCCTCTAAGGATACAGCTATAAGAGCTAACAATTGGGGCACACTAATAGAATATATTTGACTTTAAGCAAAGAACATATAACTTAACTGTTATATTATGTTCTTTACGTTAATACAAGCTGATGCTTCGTGGTATTAAAAAAATTAAAAAATTTCCAATATATATATATACTATAGATGGCACAAGAAAAGAACTACAAGAACTAAATGTCGAATGCAATACTAGGGGCCGCATTCACTAACTTGGACAGTTGTGGAGATGAGACCTCTTTTGCCACTTAAGAGGAGTCAGTACTTAGCAAAAGTTTCGATTTAGATACCAGCGAACCTGGAGGTAATAAAATTCACTAGACGTAGGTTTGCGTCCTGAAAGTGAGAAAATTCATGTAAAATTAGCCTAGACCTAGACCACAGAGCACATTAGAGACATCTACCGTAAAAGACAGAGACCCAATATTCGACAAAACCATGCAATTTAAGACGAAAAATGAAAATTTGCAGTTCACACAAATTGAAAATTTTTAACGAGAATTAACTCTCTTAATGTTTTTTTCCCCATAATTGTTAAATATGCTATTTTGCTTTGTATTTAAACAACTTTCAAGTAAATATTGCAATTTCAATGCAATACACTTTTTTTTTAAATTTTTGCCGACGTTATTTACTAGACTTCTTCATTATCTTTAATTTAAGATAAAAATCATTATGATGCTACAAATTGTTTGCCAGAAATTTGCATTGAAAAATGTATGAAACTTGCAAATATTGGTACTGATTGACGCCTCTTCACTCGGAATTCTGTAACTCGTGGAATTTGTATTGAGATTTACCAAACTCTCTATTCAATTCGGCAAAACTCTCCGCTGTGTTAGTTGTGGAGAAGCAAGAAAAATATTTCTCAACTGACAATATTGTCTGCTTTTATTGTCCTTTGTGAAGGTACCAATGTGCCTAGGATTTTCAAATTGAATTACGGATTCACTGCATATCCTGGCTATGTTTGCAAAAACAAATTATGGAAATCCTTGCAATACTTACAGAGAAATGGGATTTTGTTGTCTCAAGGTACCCGCTAAAAATTGTAATTCACGCGAAAATGGTCAATTTGGTCGTCTTCCAGTTCAGAAGAGATGCTATAAAAATTTTAAATATGCACGTTAAAGCTTGTATGTAGGATGAAATCGCATCTACATTTTGTCCCATAATTAGTAATGTAATTAGTTTTTGTAATTAGTTTTTGAGTCCGATAAATAGCTTTGGAGATAACTGCAAAAGAAGTGAGTCAGTCCTTCTTAAGATGAAAAAATGGCCATTTTTTGGGACAAAAATGGACATACTTTCAACTCATCATTATGATCTGGTAAGTCGTGGAAAAATTCACTTTCCATGAGAAAAATGTTCACAACAGAATACTAATGGATGTGAAACAAAGAACGGAAGAAATGTATGCAAAATATAGGAACTGGGGTGTATATGACCCAAGTGCATAAAATCCGTATTTTGGCGGTAAAAAGTCAGTTACGACGTTAAAATGATAAAAAAAACTACAACATTTTAATTTGATACTAAACATGACATATTTTAGACAACCCCCAATGGGGGGTGGTAGGACCCCCATCCCAAAAGCCCCTCCCTCAGAAATTGTTCATCTAGATTTTTGTACTCTAGACCCTAAATCCGACGGAAAAAACCCAATCCTCTACGCCCCTCCTACACTGAGATAGCCGTCTTTCAATATTTCGATACTTCTCACGTTTTCTTTAACTCCCCAAGATGTTAGAGAATCTCGAATGGAGAGTTAGGGAGTTTTAATCGGGGGAAACGAAAATTCTCAACTTCCAAACTCTTCGAGTTACAGAATCCGGCACCAGAGCAGAGTATACAAATTCTATAATGCTGGGTGGTACATTCTGGAATGGACCATAACATTTGAAATGATGGATACATCGAGTGATTCATATTTTCTCGTATCTGGCATGTTGAGGAGGTGGATCAAATGAATACAAAACTGCTGTTAAAGAAAACTTTGCTCTTGGTAAAAAAAATTGTTGTGGTCGATTCCGGAATGCGCCTATACCCATTTCACAATCTGTATAATCTGCTCTGATATAGCATGAGGTATCTAGTTCTTGTGCCATCTATGGTAGTATTATACGAATTTGTGATAAAATGTATTTTTACACGATATTTGAAATGGTTAGATTTACGCTATGCGACTCAGAGTGCACATAAACAGCAGCGGACGCTATTTTTCATTGATGTAGTCCTGAATGTCTGGAATTTTCCACTCAGAGATACTGCACTATCATAACCCTGACCTCGCATATATCTATGTACTTCCAATCGATATTATACTCTTTCAACCCTGATAAAATGAAGTCAGTAACATTTTGCCTAATTTTTAATTCTACAGCTATAAACTGTAAAAAAAGACATAAATCTAATGCTGCCCTGATGTTACGGCCTTAACATATCGAATACATACATAAGAGGTGGAGAAAAATGTATTGGACAGCCACGAATAAAATTAAAGTTACTTTGATTTTTGCATACCCCATATAAATTTTTTTTCTTTTAAATTCTTCTTTGATTGTCTCTTGGAGGGACATAAGTCCCACAAGCCCCCCCCCCCCTACCCCTCCCGCAGATACGCATCTACATTAAAAGCAAAAATTTTTTCCATTGAATCGCAAATTCCTGGCAAATTAATTGTAAATATTCGCTATAACATTGTAACTTATACTAGTCTTGGCAGAATTAATAATTTTATTCATTTTCCGACATTTTATATTTATCGCGATTTTTTTCCAATTATGCCCTTGCTGAACGAAAATTCAATATTGTTGAAAGCGCCAATTTTAATTATGCTGATAAGGACTTCGTTTTCAGGGATAAATTTCGACAAGTAAGACATATTGAATTTCACTTATAAATTGTGCAGTGTTTATACGCGTGTTTTTCAAGTGATTGTATCAATTTCATCATTGAAACATCTCAAAAGAATTACTATTTGACAACAAATCATGGATGCCAGCGGAAAATCGATGGAAATTTGAATTGCGAGTTAGGTACCTAAATATAAATATTATTGCCATTTCCGGTATTTGTTTTAACACTCCACAGCTAATTTAGATGACGAACAGCAACATTTTATATATTTTTATCGGAAAACTGGTGAAGGTAGGCTTTCAGCTGCTCCTAGTGGTTTACTTTTTTTTTATATTTCTTTCATGTTTTTCATGTCTGTACTTCCTCTACTTGAATTTGAATAACTTCTCTTTTTTAGGGTTCCGTACCCAAAGGGTAACATCGAGAATCCTATTACTAGGATATCTCTGTCCGTCGGTCCTTTACCAGGTTGTATCTCAAGAACCGTAATAGGTAGACAGTTGAAATTTTCATAGACTGTGTATTTCAATTGGCGATATAACAACAAATAATAAAAATATAAATAAATTAAAGGGGCTCCCATACAAGAAACGTGATTTTTTCCTCGTTTTATTCTCATTCATTAGTTTTATCATAAGTAGGAATTTTTTTTTTCAAATGATTTTCAAATGACAGCATTATTATTAATATAGTGTTAAATTTTGTACGATGGTACGGAACCTTTCGTGCGCGAGTCCGACTCGTACTTGGCCGGTTTTTTAATTGCAGTTTAGATGAATGCCAAAAGTTACAGAATTCTGTTAGAATAACTTCTTATAATATGAGGTATAGCCTACTGGACTTGAAAGACGAGTATAAAATTAAAAAAAATTAATTAATTGAATGACATTCTCTAAGTCAGAAAAGTGGATTATAGAAATTCTTATCAAGATCAGAGTTCAGCAACAGAAAGGCATCCTATTTCTAACGTTCTCTGTAGAATCCCAAATATTTTTAGTGAAGCTGTTTTAGTAAAATTGTAGCTTCTGTTCATCTAAACACCCCAGACATTTCCACCTCGATTAACAAATTACAATAAGAATTGACCGAGATTAAGAAAATCTTGTAAAATTCAATTGCCCGAGGCAGATAACCATACAAAAGATGATAGGCTACGAATTAATTAAAAAAAAAAAGAAAGGCAAGAGTCTCTCCTATAGACTAGATAACTCAATTGAAAAAAGCGGCACATAGTGGGGTTAAGAAAATTAGTTGGTTGTTCAGACAGAACTTTCTGAAAAATTTTCTTATTTAGCCTTCCATTAGTTTGGTGTGGTTACATGCGAACTGTTGGAGTGTAAAGACGATATCGGTTCGATAAGTAAGTTCATTTGAAAGTCTGGTGTGTGTAATAATCCTATGTTTAGCGTATTTTAAATGCAGAACTATTTTATGTCCACAATTTCAAATTATCAAGGAAAAACTTATGACAGTTCGGCATTCGACTAACGAAGAGCCAACCTATCAGTAATTTTTGTTGTGACAGAGCAGATCAAAATTGCCAAGTACAAGATGCCAAGGCGATCCATTGTGCTAACTTGCTAAGTAGAAGTAGCTATAAAACTATAAAAGATCAAATAAAACTAGGTGGGTGAAAAAAGCGCAGGATCGTGTCGAAGTGGGTTTCGAAACCGAAACTGAGCTACCGAGTTTACAATAATAACACAATTCTTCATACCTTATACGTGTAATAATCCTTATTTGGTCTCTTCTCTGCCGCTTCTAAGTCATCATTATTAGGATCTGATTCCTTATTAAAATTTGGTTTATTAGTGCACATTCAAGGTACTCAGCAAATAATTCAAATCAAGAGCAATTCCAAGGCAATTCTAATACATTTTTGCCTTGCAACTTGATGCATGCAGCTTGATGCTTGCAACTTGATTGTGCAACTTGATGCATGCAGCTTGATGCTGGAACTTGATGCTTGTAACTTGATGCTTGAAACTTGATGCTTGCAACTTGCATGTAACTTATTGCATGCAACTTGATGCTTGCAACTTGGTGCTTGCAACTTGATACTTGTAACTTGATGCTTGCAACTTGATGCTTGCAACTTATTGCATGTAACTTAGTGCAACAAATTTAGTATATTCTTTTTCAATTTAGACACCTCTGACACATGTCAAATTTTATAAGGAAAACTAATGGACATGAGCACAATTTTAAATTTAATTCAAAATTAGGAACTAATGATTTTTCATTTTTTGTTTTTGGTGAACGTCAGTTCAGAAATGTGTCTACATGTGAAATTGTGTCCATATTTAGTCGTTTTTCATTATTTTAATTAAATATTTTTCAGAGTGCAGCTGTTGAGTATCATAGTAAGAAAAATAACAAATAGTGAAATTATGACAAATTTTATTTATATTTCCCGTGCGAGAAACGAACTCATAGCTTTTAAAATCGATCATAGATGGAAAATAGAAGAATTTTAAATACTTTTATTTTTAAGGATTCTATATTAAGAGGAGTCAGTACTCAGCAAAAGTTTCAATTTATTAGATACCAGCGAACCTGTAGGCAATAAAATATATTCAAACCTGGGGTATAATGACGATGAATTTGTCTCTGGATTTTTCTTTTATCCCTGACTCGATTTCTTGAAATCCTAAATATACCAATACCAATGTTATATAGGTAGGTAATTACCGTCTAGCATTCTTTTGACATAATGATGAAGGGCTCGGGGCATAATAACGAATTATATTTAATGCATGAAATAACATTTTTATTTTATCAAAATATATTATTATTAATTAATGACCATAATTTGCCCTGCAGAAATATGATTTTACAAAAAAATTATACATTCTAAAATGAGGAACACCTCGACTTTCGAATTCGAAAAATGCAAACTGAAAACATCTGATATTTTATCTTTAAAACAATTCCTGGATTTCGGAAGTTTTAGAATAAATATGTTGACATTTCAATTTTTTTTTTATATTTATAGAACTCGAAAAAATATTGTTTTAATAAAAGGCCGAATTCTCGGTTTTTGAGCAACCAATGTCCGAAAAACCGAAAAATTCACTGTTTACTAAATGCTAAACACACTAATTATTGGAGTCATTTTCTTTGACAAAGAATTTTCTTCTAATGTAAAATTATGTCTTTTGAAGCCGCTCTTCGTTGAGCCTACCAGAATGGAAAAATCGAAAAATGATACTTATTCTACATCTGTGCAGTCAATGCAAAAATTCTGCATTAGATGCAGTCATCATAATTTTTTGGCAAGGAATTGTAGTAAATGTTGCAGATGTCGACAGTTACAATGCCATCGTCTGAATCACTAGAATAACACATAACTTTGTTGCTTTTTCGATTACGGGATCTTTTCGACGCAGCGGGATTATAATCTGGACCTGCTGAATTTGATGCAGCTGATTCTTTTTTTACAGACTGTTTTTTTATGGAGTTGTTCGTACTTTTTGTAAATCGATTACACGATCTTTTCGATGGCTTGGGATAATATAATAATAATAAGATATTTATTTATAATACACATGAGTACAAACTCGTTTCCTGTGTGTACTCTTAAGAATAACATAACCAAAAAAAAAAAAATATTATATTTATAGAATAATATATAAGAAGAGAAAAAATATAAGACATTTAAAACTAAAATTTAAAATTAAATTCATATTAATCCTAGAATCCAAAGAAATTAAAAGATAGAGAATAAAATAAAAGAAAAATGCCATTTTTTGAGATAAATGATCAATTTCATTATAAAGTGGAAGGTATGCTGTTAATAATGGAAAATAACATCAGCAAAATGACCACCACGACCACGCCTACAGGACCACATCCTTTTCATGAAATTGTCCATAACCAAATCGCAAAGTGGCTGCCCTATGTCCTCGATAACCTCACGAATTCCATCTTTGAGGTCTGGAATCGACGCTGGGCTGTTGGCGTAGACCTTCTCTTTCACGTGGCCCTAAAGGAAGAAGTCGCAAGGTGTTAAGTCACAAGATCTCGGTGGCCAATTGTGATCACCTCTTCGAGAGATAACACGGTCCGGAAACTTTTCCCGTAAAAGATCAATGGTTTCGTTGCTTATATGGCACGCAGCGCCGTCTTGTTGAAAGTAAACGTTGTGCAGATCAATACCATCCAATTCTGGCCATAAAAAATCATTAATCATCTGTCGATAGTGCAATCCATTCACCGTAACAGTTGCTCCAGTCTCATTTTCGAAAAAGTAAGGTCCAATGACCCCGCGGGACCACAAACCGCACCAAACAATCACACGTTGAAGATAGAGAGGCTTTTCAACAATAACTCTTGGGTTTTCCGAGCCCCAGATGC
Source organism: Dioctria rufipes (assembly GCA_963924295.1). Taxonomy (NCBI): domain Eukaryota; kingdom Metazoa; phylum Arthropoda; class Insecta; order Diptera; family Asilidae; genus Dioctria; species Dioctria rufipes. Next base: position 324,502,840 of record OZ002740.1, on the reverse strand, counting down.
GACAATTTTGCTTGTTGACGAAACCATCGAGGTGGAAATGGGACTCATCACTCAAGATGAATTTTCGATGGAATTCCGGATCATTTTCATGCATTTCAAGGACCCAATCAGCAAAGACTCGACGTTGTTGATGATCGGCCGGCTTGAGTTCTTGTATTAACTGGACTTTATAAGCCTTAAGACCCAAATCTTTATGCAAAATATGGTGTAATGACGTTTGTGGAATGCCTAATTCCAAAGAACGACGAGGAATGGACAAACCTGGGTTTTCTTCAACACTTTCGGCTACAGCAGCAATATTCTCGGCTGTTCTTGAGCGACGTGCACGGGTTTTGTTCTTCACATCACTAACTTGTCCCGACAGCTCGAATTTTTCTACCAATTTCTGTATTGCGGTCCGACAAGTTGCTTCACGACGACCCAAAAATGTTCGAGTTTTACGAACCGTCTGTGCCACATTTTCACCATTTTTATAGTGAATTTTAATAATTTCAATGCGTTGTTGAATCGCGTATCGTTCCATTTTTATTAATGGCGTAGTTTCTACTTGTCATATGTCAAAAAATGACAGCTCCAAAAGTGACATCTACTGAAATAGCGGGCTATTTAAAATAACACCTCTTATTGGAAAACCCTTTATTTATAGTTTTCGGTGCTGCAAGTAGCGTAAAACTTTCACCTCTGCTTGCTACACTCATAAAAAAATTTATAGGCCCGCCCAACCACCGATTAACGCCTCCAGTAATGTATAAAAATTCGAAAGAAAAAATTTCCAGTAAATTTCTAAGAAATAATTGAGGCCTTCCCTACATCAGGTCGAGGCATCGTTGATTTTATATTGGAGCGAGGCATTGCTTGCTTACCCTTGGTTATGTCCACTGATGTATAGAATATACACTGCTTACGTTTAAATTTCACAATTGTTCACAATTGTTTGTGTCAAAAAGAGTTCTTGTCGGTGCCGACATTGAAAATATCATTGGCGGGAAGTTAAAAAAGTGAGCACGCAGCTCTGGAAGTGATTTTAATAAAACATTTAGAAATTCTTCTGCGTTTCTAATGAATCATTGTCTTTGATAAGACGGTTTTTGTCAGAAATAACCCTAAATGATTAATTTAAAAACATTTTTTTCGGCGAATCCACTAATTTATTTGTTGTTTTCAGTTCTCTCTCAGTTGATACTTGGTGCTTAGACCGAAAGAGTCAGCAATATAGAAGTAAGCCCACTTTTTGCAATCCATAATATACATGTCAGTGGTTATGTCATCAAGTTGAGGCATTGTCGATTTTATATCCGAGCGAGAAGGTACTGGTTTTTGTTCTAGTTGCCCAGTCTTGTGTGTATTTTATTAGTTTGGCTAAGGCTCTTCCTTGACGCGTGAGTCCGGCACATTCTTTGACAGTTCTTTGCGTGCTTTAAAACTCAACTAAAAAGGAGTTGCGCTCAAGATTGTGTTTGCTTTTCTACGAAGAGTTTGATATTTGTAGGCTCTTAATAGACTCAGAAATACCTAAGTAGAAATCTTGGTACTTAAGTACAAAACTAAGTCTTAAGTACAAGTAAATAGAAGCAAGACTTATGTTCAAGTACTAAGTAGGGGCATTTCAAAAGTATTGAGTAATAAGTCTTAAGTAACGAAAATGTACTTTAAGTAGTACTTAAGTCTTTTTTTACTTAAGTATTGCCCAGCTCTGATTAGAATACGCTTCCCCAATCTTGAATCCCTTTTAAACAACATACAAAAATAAAATCGAGAGTGTCCAACGCAAATTTACAAGTACTTGCACTTCAAACTTACGGACTCAAATGAACACTATGACGGCAGATTGACTAGATACTCCATGGTATCCCTAGAAGCACGTCGTTCCTATTTCGATGAAAGTTTGTTATTTAAAATATTACACGGCTCTATTGATTCCTCTGAGCTTTTGTCCAAATTAAAAATTAGCTTTCCTAGCCGTTTAACTCGACAGCAGTGTTGCCAGATTGGGCGCTTTTTCGCAAATTGGGCTATCTTTTTACAAAATCTTCGATTTTCATGAAAAGCGCCCAACGCCCAATTGGGCGTGACACTATTTTTTCAGCGCTTTTTGGGTTCTATTGATATAAAATAGAATAGAAAATGGGTTTTATTCACAATAAGTGATTCTTGGATATCTCATTCCAACTAACTAGAAGAGAGGGGTTAACTATTTAGAGACCAGTATAGTATACAAGTATACAGGCAATTTTCCGTCTACTGAGTGCAATGTTTAAAAGACAAGGACCGAGGTATTGGTCAGTTACTGGTTTTGTAGCTTAAAATCAAAATTTCGTAAAGAAATTTTGAGAGCATACTGTATGTTTCTTAGCAGTGCAGGACGATGTCATCAGGACAGCAATGAAGCTCAGAACTGCCTGCTGTGTATACTACAGTGAACTCAGATTTCCAAAAGCTGGTGGTAGATATATAAAGATTTATTTAAAAATCTAAATATCAATAATATGGAAAATTAGTTTTATTCACATTAAATGATTCTTGAACGTGTCATTCTAACTAAAATGAAAAAAGTTTGGAATTTAATTAAGGTAATATTTAATATTTGTTCAGAAAATGTTCAGTTCACAGCAAAAACAAAAGCTTATACAAACATGTATATACGTTAGGTAAGGGTGGCCAAAAAATGTATGGATTGATTGATCATTTAGAATTTATTAGATAATGTAATTTCATAATTCTATGCAAAATTTCAGTGAGATTCAGTAATGTTTACAGCCGCTCAAATCGAAAATAGTGATTTGGTGTAGTGGACTTAAACCGTTTCAATATTTCTATCATTACTTTTCAAATTGACAATATTTTTTTTTTATTTTAACTGAGCCGACAGCTATCTACGTTTCACATAGATCCACCCTGTACCAACTTGCGTCTCAAGTAGTCACCTTTGGTTAGAATTCAAAGGGCCCCCAATGCCTGATACAATGATTTGGATATACTCAGTGATAGCTTCGGGTATTTTAAGCGCATCAATTTAACTTTAATATTTATTTGCTTCCTTCCTTCACTTTCTCTTTTCTGTATACTAACCTCGCTGTATGCTCTATTGCCCTCTCTTCTCTACGTTTTAAAGTTAATTTAATTTCTAGCTTTACTCCTATATGTGTCACCCTACTTTAATTCTGTATTTCTATTATCCTTAGTTTTACTTAAACTTTTTGATTTGTATAAATGAATTTAGATAGTTTGTCTATGACTTTGAAATTTATCTGTAAGTACATTATTTAATTTTATACTATTCCTTTTCCAATGAAATTATTGTTTATCATTCTCTGTATCTAGGTTTAAGTTCCTTATGTATATATGATAGTTGGTTCTTTTTCTTTTGTTCCTTTGAAGTCAATTAGCGCTAACCAAACGGTAGTAAGTAATTGGATTTATGTATCTGTTTACTATCGTATTAATTTTTATAAATAAATAAATAAATAAATATCTAAAATCATATATATCATATATTCAATGTTCTGACCAGAATCTTAATTTGGTTATTAATAATGCAGTAACTTCAATTTTGGAAGTAAATAAGTTTTATGACTAAAACCGTTTACGCATATTTTGGACATAGTCTTAAGAAGTGGGCCTTATTAAAGTATGTCGTCGAAAGTGAAAATCATATGCTGAAGCGTTTGTGTCTTACTCGATGATCTTCGAGGAACAACTCGATATTTTCCTTAAGTTTTGTTACGGTGCTCAAGGAAGCTTGGCTTTGTATGTGTTGTGTCGTTAGTCTACATGTGTCGAAAATTCTGTGTGTTACTTTTCAAGCTAGCGATACTGTTGATCCTCTCTCTTTTTAGGCAATCTTTCATACTCCGTCGAGATCCTCTAATAGTACCCCGAATATGGATAAGCTTTCACACGAGAATTTGAGATTAGCCACTGAATTACCTGATCCTGATGCGGTCTTTACTAGCTCTTCCGAAATTAAAAAGACAACTTCTTCTAATGAGTCCAATATGTGCTACACCAAAAGACTTAGCAGAAAATACTTTATTGTGGGTCAACCAAGGATATGCTATCATAAAGAGTGGTAAATCTCAGTGCAGAGGGAAGTCAAATTCGATCGGACGTCTAAGGCTGAAATGCAGAAATCAATTATAAAAAAAAAATAATAGTAATAGTAAGTAATATTTTTTATTAGTTTAAAGAACTTTCTAATAACATTTCCATTACTTATAATTCTTAGTTCTTAAGACTTAATTATTTTAATTTACTTTAATTCAATTGACCGCTTATACAAAATAAATAAAATTTAAACATTATCATAATAATTTTTAATAAATTCAGCTAGCTTTAATTTAAATAAATGTATTCTGTGCTCTGCTTTTAATTCGGTTGGCAAGTTATTAAAGTACTGTAGTCCCCTATACATCAAAGAATTTTGTGTACTGCTCTTGTTCCATCTTCTTAGCCTAAAGTTGTTATTTTGCCTTAAATTGTACGGTTGCGCTTGAGATACATACTCAACATTTTTATTTAAGTAGGCCGGAAGTAGGTTATGCTTGATTTTAAAGATGAAAACCATTGCATTGTATGTCAATCGCTGCCTTACATTCATCCATTGTAGGGTCTCCAACATATACTGGATCGGCGTGTACAAATTGCATTTTAAAATCATGCGCATAGCTTTATTTTGTAATAATTGCAGACGTTCCTTTATTTCATTCGAGCTCGCATGATTAGAGAATAGCTGGGAGGGCTCATTGAGCAAAAATATATGAGACGAGATGCCGATGATATCAACACTTTCATTAATATGGCATAAGGCAGCTTTAACTTCTTTCGTAAATCGGCTTATTATGATTTGTTGCCCTATCAACTTAACTTGCAGTGAAAACGTTTAAGGTTTCGTTACAGGACTGAACAAATGTAAATATTTACGGTGTTGAAAATTAGTAATATTAGTGGATTATTAGTAAAAGATAAAATATGTTCTAGTAGTATTAGTACTAACAGTAGTAGTAGGAGTAGTTAAACTAACTATAGAAATACATATAGAATTAAGGTAATAACCAACATTGTTTTCGTAAATTTTGCGAAGACATTCAGCCACCAATTCATTACATTCAAGTAATAGTCACTTACTTTCCTGCTCTCTTCTCTGTCGGGGGAACCGCTCCATGAATCATGAATTATTTAGTATAAACTATAAAGTAAATATAAATATCCAGGGCAATGAATTATTTAGTATAAAGTAAAAATAAATATCCACGGCTCTTAATAGAAAATAAAAAAAATATATATATATAAATATAAATTAAAAAAAAGAGAACAAAAATAAAATGTGTGTAAAGAAAATAATTTGACCATAAGCTACAACATTATAATATATAAATATAGTAAACAACGTATATAATAAAACAAGTTCTCTATAAAGAAAGCCACAACAATATAATATAAAAGGGGAAAAAAAATAATAATGATTAAAATGTGTAACGACGGTAATATTAAATTTATAAGAAAATAACAATCAACAATGACAATGCTAATTTAAATTGCAAAAGAAAACCTTAATGGTGCCTAGACTGGAAACATGAATATGCATTTTATAGTATAGCGATAACAAAAACAAAATTCATAAAACGAAAGCAAGTGCTAAAAGTTTAAATAACACAATGAGAACTAATAATTAAAGTGTCGTAATAAACGAACGCATTTTCGACGGATGTGCTAAAATGAAAGAAAGAATTCGAAAAAAAAGAAAGGGAGAAGGAGAGACGGACAAGCGAAAAAAAAACGTCTTCCGGTGGATCCCTGGTAGAGTGCAGAAGCATAGAATGAAAAATTTAATTTTTAAAAAGATAAGTTTGAAGTGAGAGAAAATAAAAGACAAAGTCAAAACTAAACGATCTGGAGGAGCAGAAAAAAAATATAAAAGACTTCTCGTGAAGTACTGGAAGCTGCAGAAGATAAAAAAAAGGGGGGGCTCTGGATTTAGAATTTTGATTAGCGGGGCACGAGGTTAATCGGCCAAAGGTCAGAGCAGAGGGCAAGTTAAGTAACTTTTTTTTTCTTTTCTTTTATTTGTTTTACATAGAATCATAAAATAGTATTTTGTACGTTCAAAGTCGTGGCTTGGCTGACTGGCCTCGCAAAGTTAGTTCATTTTCTTTTGTGAGAGTTTTTATATAATTATTTGTACATATAGATTTAAAATTTTTTTTTGAATATATGAATAAATTGTGAAATTGAACTCGTATTGGCCTGTTCTTCTAAAAGATCGGTTTCGTGGTTTATCCGCCACACAGGGAAAAATCACGTGGCGCCCAATATTTGCACCTGTGTGATATTAATATCTATTTTTGTTTCTAAGGAATCACCCCGTCTCCTGAGAGAGCCCTTGCGTATCACGGAGTACGTAAGAGTTTTCATTTTAAAGATATCTCAGAGAAAGGAATGACGAAATAAAATAAAAAATAGAATGAAAAATCTTGAAACTGTCCTTCATGTTGTGATACAATCCGAAATCTTAAATACCTTAGATGTCGTATCTTTATTACTCGAAGCCCCGAATTTCGACATCCAAAAAGCATGTCATCGTTTGAGAAATGCGTACAATAAAATATTAGCATTGCGAGGTAATTCTCACTCAATTAGAACGGCTGCTGCAGACCTGACAGAGTTGTGGAAAATATTATAAGTTAAGAACGAAAATAAAAAAAAATTGTCGAACTTTGCAGCGATAAACGATTAACAAATTCCAGTGCGAAATGGTCATTTTCTAAACTGAAAATAATAAAAAAATATTTAAGAATAGCGATGACCGAATTAAGGTTGGTAAGCCTAGCTATATTTTCCATTGAAAGTAAACAAGCAAGAAATAGATATCGGAAAAATAATTGAAACCTTTGCGAAAGATTAATTTCCGTTGGACAAAAAAATGTATCAATTAGATTTTAAGGATAATTTTATTTAATTCTATAGAATAATTAAAACGTTGAAATAAATATTCAAGGAACATGTAGGGATTTTTCCTCATTCTATCCTTGGGTGTCTTTGCCTGCAAATAATTGTATTTTTTCTCTAGAGCATGGGCTATGGGATTCCATGGGCCCGTGTTCTGCGCACACCCAAAACCCCCGGTAGTTATGCCACTGTGCTGGCGGCCACTTTGAAGTCACCAAGCTTTACCAAATTAATGGTATTGATATTGCTTTTTTTTATGTTGCTTTAACCCCACTTGGTGGATTTACATACAAGAGAATAGCTTTAAACCTAAAATCGCATATTTTGCTGCCTCGGAATGAAAGAAAATCTACAGTCTTCAAAATTTAATTAGTTATTGTTGAAAGTATATAAAATGTAAAATCAAGAAAACTATGTGAATACAGTGCGTCAAACAAGAGCGTGTCCGGCATTACTTTTGTCTGGTAAACGCTACATCGAAAAAAATCGGAGTAACAAGTAGAGGGGTCTTTCCATTCTACGCATTAAAATAGTTTCAGTTTCTGCAGAGCCTTAGTGTGAGGACGTTATATTTCATCATGAATGTCGAGTACGCGAAGCGTTTTGAAGCCATGTTCCTTTGTATACATCCGAAAGGACCAAAAATGTCGCACGCAGCTGCTGCCAAGTATATAAAAAAGTCAAAGGCATTTGTTAATAAGTGGTTGACGTGGTTTAAGGAAACAAAAGCGGTCGACGATTTACCGGAACGTGGCGTGGCATGAAAAACAACAAAAAGAAAGGACAAAGTGATCATGACGTTATTTTCTAAGAATCCTGTACTACCACTGCGTAAAGGATAAGTGAAATTGAAGGAAAAGGGTATTAACATATCGGTGGAAAGTATTTGAAGTAGTCTACGTGCCAATGGAATTAAATGGCGCAGTGCAATTAACAAACTTTTGCTGTCCGAAAAACATGTAAAAAATGACTCGCTTGGATACAAGAAAATAACGAGCGCGATTGGGGCAATATAATTTTCACCGACGAATCGTCTTTTTGATCACGTAGTCCCGTCAGACGAGCTTGGTCTACTTCCACTGACAGACTTCTCCAGCGGACTGTTGAGGTTAAGGTTAAGGTACATGTTTGGGGTTGCTTCTCAAAGTATGGGTTTGGCAAATAATACATATTTACAGAGAATTTAAATGCCAGAAAAGGCTTAAAATATATAAAAAGGTTTTATTACCATCTCTGTAAAGAATGTTTGAGAAGAGAAATGAAAACTGGATCCTTCGCAGTGGAAAGAAGAAAACGGAATCGATATATTGGTCTGGCCAATACAGTCGCCCGATGCGAATCCAATAGGAAATATTTGAGCATACAAGAAGCACAAGCTTCGTAGAAAAGAGACATGGAACGCAAAGCAATTAGTTCGACATATTCGTAAGATATGGAGGGGCTTACCTCTACAATACGCTGCCAACTCGGTAGAAAGTATGCCTCGGAGATATCAGGCAATAATCGGCAGCGGTGGTAACGGGACAAGTTATTAATATGAAGGCGCCGTAGTACGCTTTTCTTTCTTCCTCCTTAAAAAAAAAAAAGATTGAATTTAAGATAGCCCCGCTTATTTATTTCCGTACTATGCACTGACGTTGAAAAATTTACAACCCCCACCCCCAACGTCATGAAAAAAAAAAACAACAGGTTCAGGTAGACTTTTTCTACCATAATTGACTTAACTTTGAAAGATCTCTAGAAATTCAATTATAAAGTTTTGAAACCACAAACATATAAAGGATAAAGCAGATTTCAAATGAGCTACAGAAACTCGTAGAAGAGATGTTTCCTCAGACATTAATTTCCCTAGAAGTTCTGCAAACACTCGATGTAAAACTAAAATAGATCTTCTATCTGGTGTACTTTTGGTGCGAGATATGAGCTGCTCATGATGAAAAATAAAGCAGAACCGAAATTCTGCAAATTTATCCATTAGCTGCGAATTGAACCGTGCAAATACTCCCGTTTGCAGTTACTTTCAATATATTTGGATTTAAACACGCTGACTGCAACTGCAATTGAATTGAAACTGAGTAAACTAAACAAGTATCTCAGAAGTTTCAATTGATTCACTTAGGGGTAGTAATCTAGCAACGTTTAAGTAGAAAAGCATAAGAGCCTTGTGGCGCTTATTGCACGTGATCAAAAGTCAGTGAACTGCAGAATAAAATATTCAAATAATCGTAATTTCCATCATCGGCATCGTGACAATGGAATCCGAATCACTGCAGTTGGTTAGGGTGATGGCGGGTATCCTTGAAACTATACCACAGAGGCATACGCTACGGCATCAATTTCAGTAAATGTTGCTATTCATGAACGTATATAGCACTGATAGAGTTCATTTTGTGGCTTATCATTGATGAAATCACTGAGTGCTCCAAATCAGGAAACTACATACAATTTGGCGTAATTAACATTATTCCATGAAAGTGCCTTTGAGAGCCTCCATTGAGGAATAATAAAAGTTGATGGAATAATAAAATTAAAAAGGCCTCGGCACATCTGGTGGATATGGGAGAGCATGAAGTACACCAAAAGGTGGAAAGGTTAATTTATTTCTGTATGAGAATTTGGACAATGGTGGATGTTGAACGAACAATACACTCATTGTATAGATAGGTAATGTTATGGTTATCAGTATATGTACAGATAGCAACGAATGAACATTGTTTTCTATTTAGAAATTAACAACGAACTTTTGCTGTATCATTGAGTCCTTTTATTTGAATGTTTAGGGTTAGGATAGGCCTCCAAGAGCATCTCTATGATGATATATTTTGGTAGCTTACATAATATGTACTGTTTTTGATATAGTCGACCAGATGCAGTGTAATTAGGCTTGATGAGGGGGAAAATATATTTTTAGATCACTTAATTATGAGCTTTTAGTATTTATAGCTGGCTCACTGACTTGACTTGCATGTCACCCTCGATATGAAATCTTTGAACAAGAACGGTATGAGCATTTCGTACATCAATCTAATGGGAAAATAAAGAAAGCTATTAGTCCCATAATGATTATACAGCAATTATTTCTGGGCCGGAGTCAGGGCCGACGGGTTTTAAATTCTCAGGGGGATACAACATGTGTATTATAATAATAATAATAATTTCCGTATGTATGTATGAGGCATTAATAAGATTATAAAAGTAAAACACATAATCAAAAGGTGCTGAACAAAATACAATATATTAATAAAAGAATAGAATGAAAAATAAAAAGGAGTAAAATGTACAAAAACAAAATTACAGAAGCCTTTAAAATAAATCAGTCCTTAAACTTAAAATAGAAGTCTTAGTCCAACCTGTAAGTGGCAGCTCCAAATGTAATGCATCAAACATTAACATAGATGCACATGCTAGTAAAAAAAAACAAAATCTGTAAAAGCAACAAGTAGCTGGGTTCATTGTCATCAATAATTTCATTCATGCATTCATGATGATTCACATATTTTTGTTCATGAAAAAATAATATGAACTTACAAAAGGCAATGCACTTGAGTGTGGCACGCTTCAATTGCTGACACTGCATTTCACACAGGTTGGTGCATTGGACTGACCTCAGTTAACTCGAATGGTTGGAATGCTAGAAATATGCAATACGTCGTTTGATAGCAAATTAATAATTATTGGAATGCGATATAACAGGTCAATAACTGGTGTATCAATAATTGTAAACTAGATTGAATTGATGACTTGTTAATTTACCAATTCACACAGTAGGTAGGGATAACAATGTATAGACTCGAATAATATAAAATAAGTTAAATGTAATAATAAAGACAATTTAGTACAATACGTTCTAGACAAAACAAGGTGTTTCATTTATTATCCCCGCTAAACTTAGGCAGTCTCTGACGCCATAAAATTATTGTACATATATCGGCTGAGCAATCTAGTCTGCATATCCTCTCTTTATATTGGCTGAGCTCTCTCGCCTCTATATATCCACCACTCATTTTTGCTGAGTTTTCCCGCCTGGATTATTAGGCAGTATCTGACGCCAGCATCCATCCAATAAACGACGGTTAGTTCCAACATTACAAAAAACTCTCACCCTAAAAAGCAAAGGGCAAAAGGGACCTAGGTTAATGGACTGCAGACTGTGAACCAAATGATGGAGAGAAACCGAAATTTTGTTTAGTGATTTTGAGATTTTTACGGGCACAGAAGAAAAATAAGTAATAAAGCTAAAATTGTTCTATGAACCACTTCTTTTGATACCTTAGATGAATACATGGATGTAATTTCACATCTTCGGTGACCTTTGTATGCAAGTTCGATTTTGGAGCGGCTTTTCCCTTATATTTCTAGAATGGTTCGCCGGACAGTACCATATAACCAATTTCATATTTTGAAGCTTTTCAGTACAACAAAACTGACCGTTTTCGTAGTATACGTAAAAGAACCTAAATTTTTATATGGCGAAACCAAAACGGGGTTGCCGGTTTAGCCTATTTATGAAATTATATTTACTATTTTTATAAAAATGACAGATATGAAGTTCCTGCTCTCTATGTTGACACATTTTTAGGTAGTGTCCAGAAATATAGTGAAAAACGCAATTTTTGTAACGCAACCCCACGAAGGAGTTATCCGATTTGTCTCATTTTTGAACTTAAATTAACTTTATTTTTTTACAGCATGTGCGCAAAATTTGAACTCGTTCTCGAGTTATCGTGCTCACTGTGGTGAGAGCAACACCTTTCGAGGAAACTCTAGATGATAAGTCGGTGAGTATACTTGAAATAAGCACTCAATATTATTACGCGCCACAAAGTGATTCAAACGACATCTGCTGGAAATGGAAACAACTTTAGGTTAGTGACATTTTAGTAAATTTTGGGTTCGGAGAATAGAATTTACGGAAAGGTTCTAGGAGAATTTGTAGAGTATAAATACGGCACTTCTCACATCCAGGAGACGAGTCTTATTTCAGACAGTGAAGTGAACGAAGTACAGTACTAGCGATAACTAAAGAGTTTATTTGATAATTGTTTGTTAATTGTGAGAGTAAACAGTAAAGTTAAATAAACAAAGAACTTTCTGAATAGTTGTTGAAATATTGTGTTTTAAATAATGAATTAAGGCCACGCTCGTAACAATATTTAGAGCCCTTTAGTTTCAATGATTTTAAATATTTAGAGCCCTTTAGTTTTAATGATTTTAAAAGTCAAATAAATGAAGATATTAATATATTGATTAAAAAAAAACATTGCTAGAATTAGTCAATAGATATCGAAGTTGCTTTGCTTAATGTCTTCAAGGACTTCGTAATAAAAAATTTTCTAAAATGAAGATTACATTGAAAGACAGTTTCCTAGTATTTTACAAAGCATACCATTCAGCTCATTCAGAGCGAGAAGCTGCGAGAAATATCGTAGACGAACTGCTAGAAAATAATTTAATAAGAGAATCAAATTCACCATTATTCAGTATCCCCATTTTACTAGTTGAATGAAAGGACAGGTGAATACAGGATATGCGTTGATTTTTGAAAACTGAATGATAATACAATAAAAGACCGATCCTTATATTTTAATGAAAATGTAGGGAATATTCCCTAATATGTATGTTTTTTCCCCTACATTTGAGGGAGTATTCCCTGTATTTTAGGGAATAGTCCTAATATTTTTAACAGTGTAGACTAGGGTACGCCTAATTAGACCGTAGAAAAACAAGGCACAAACAGTCTGTTTGTGTTTGAAGTAGTTGCGAAAAAAAAGTAAAAAAGAAGTTGTTTCATTTGTGTTTACTCTCATTTTATTTTGTAATCTTACTTGGTTGCTATAAACAGATTACGTTTGGACTTTTTACCGGGTTAAACTTAATTTTGTTCAAGAAAGCATTTTTTGGGATTCTCCGGTATATAGCAAAGGCTAAAACAAAAATAAGTTTAACAAAATTAAGTTTAACCCGGTAAAAACTCCAAACGTAATCTGTTTATTTTTCCTCCTGGGCATGTATAGGAGTGTTTTTTCCTCATATAATTCACACCCAGAATTTATTTCTGAGTTTATATGAGAAGAGATCAGTTTGATCTATTTTCAAGCGTCTGCAGCAGGCAGAAAACCAAGCTGCACCGATGAGTGTAAGGTTTTCTGCTGACACGAAACGCTTCTTCTTCCTCCTTTTCTTTTTCATTTTTCAGCCCACTGCGTGGCGTATACAGGTTCGATTCACTTCGAATGAATCTGTTTCTTTAAATTTTTTAAAAATTTTTTTAATAAATAAAAAAAATGTTTTTTTCTATTTTCTCAAACTTTTCATTTCTTTCTTCTTTTTTCATTTTTTCATTTGTTTTTCAAATCACACAATTTCGCTATTTGTGACCTGTTGATGAGTCAAACCAAGACTTGAAACTTGTCACCAAAAATTAAAGGGTTGTGTGATGAAATAACAAATTAGAACATTTTTTAGCCTTTGCTATATACCGGAGAATACCAAAAAATGCTTTCTTGAACAAAATTTGTTGCTATAGAAAATAATTTCCGCTACACAAAAATTTCTTTAATAATAATCGCTTCGTTCATCAGTTTGCAGTGGTTTTTGAATTTAAATTTTATTTATTGCAAAAACTGACTTCTTACATTGAAGATAGCGACGTTCCAGTTTTATTGTTACGGTAGGACACGAGTTGTCGCCACCAAAACATTTTTTAGTTTCTATTTGAATTATTCGGGACTAGAACTGTTAAATAAAATTCAAAATACATAGGTAGAGTCGTACCACACCCAGTAGAGGCTTGTCCAAAATACGTCATGTTTGGTGTCAAATTAAAGAGAGAGGGGAAGGTAATTGAGTTGTGTAGTTTTCTTTTGATCAAAACTGACCTTTTACTGCCGATAGACATCTTTTTGCACTTGGGTCATATACACCCCAGTTCCTATATTTTGCACATATTCTTCCGTTCTTTCTTTCACATATATAAGTACTCTGTTATGAACATTTTTCTCATGGGAAATGAATTTGCACAACTTATTAGCTCTTGACAATAATGCGTTGAAAATTATTATGTCCATTTTTTTTTGCAAAACTATAAAAAATTTTTATAGCGTCTCTTCAGTACTGGAAGACGACCGAATTGACCATGTTAGTATGATTTAAGCGGGTACCTTGTGTTACCAAAATCCATATTGCTCTGTTAATATTAATGTTAAGAGTATGGGCGACTAGGCTTACATGACCTTGCGGACACCGCGACCATATTTGATCTATTGTGCCTTCCTATAGAGTGGTTTGGCAAACTCGCGCCTTTTAACGAGCTCGATTATTGCTTTTGGGGTTAGATTGGAGACAATATCCGGAGATATAAGTGCTCCTCCAGTGATTTACAGCCTTAGACCTGCAAGTGCTGTGCACTCACATATAAAATGCATCGAGATTTCTTTGTAAGTATTCCATGGATGTCCATAATTTTTGTTTTTATTTTAAAATATAGCCTGGATCTGCGGTGAATCCATAATGTAATTTGATAATTTCTAGATACCTAGGTACCTTCACAAAACACAACAAAAATGGACAATACTCTCGGCTACGAACTTTTCTTCTTACTTCTCCACAACTAAAACAGCCGAGAGTTTTGCTGGTGGAATATGTAGAGAGTTTGGTAATTCTCAATACAAATTCTTCAAGAAAACCGAGAATTCCTAGTGGAGAGATAGATGTTAAAAGAACTCTCATCTGCTCAGCTCAACAACTATCAGTGTTACAAAATCCTGTCCCTCAAAGTGTCAAGACTTCAGGTGAAAATCTATTTTGTCAGCAGAAAATTCTAGTATACGATATAGGGGAGGGGGTGTTCAAATCCCCTTTAACACCTACGTATGTTCGCCACATTGACCAATTATGTAACATTATAGATTCAGTTGGTTGTAAAAAATTCTGAATTAATTATCACTGCAGCAGGCATATTCGATTGATTTTTACAATTCTATCTACAGTCATAGGTAAAACAGTACCTATGCATACGTAGTACCTAGATATTAATGGATTTTTATGAAATGCTGGCAATGAATATTAGTTCGAAATTCGAATTCGAGTAGCTTTAAAGTAAGCGCTATCTGCATTGTTATAATTTTTCATTGTGTGCAAGGATTTTTTAAAGTGTTCTTTTTTTTATTTTATGAAAGTTTTATTTGTTGTGTACATACTTTTTGTATGCTCTTTTCATTTCAGCCGGTGAGTGAAAGGTTACAATGTCATAAATTTTTTAAAAAAATTCTTTATAACTGAGGAGTGGGCATACAAAGGTTCACATGTCCAAGGTCACAGATTTCATTTCATTTCATACAAAACGTACAAAACCATATATGTCCCTCAATGCGTGCAATTGGTGCAGTCAGAAAGGCACATGTCGTTTTTGTTTTTACTTTTTTTCTCATAGTATATTTCACACATCTTTCTATAGTCTTAACATGCCGGGAAGGGTAGCAAAAGTAGCACAAACTATTAAAATCTGTTCGTCAACTGCTCAAGTATTGTAATTGAAATCAAATGATTATGAGACTTGAACTGCTCTAGGCTGTTTAGTGCTCTTTCCGAAAATATTCAGAATTCGAAAATCATATTTGTAATTTCTGTTATTTAATGGATCGAGGAGATTTTTAGAGATGTGATTGGAAATACCATGAGCGAGGCTAAAAAATATTAACATATAAAAACAAAAAAACAATGTCCTTGAAAGGACGAAAAAATGACAATAAAATATTCTTGTTACGGCTCAAGATTCGTAATTTGTTATCGAAGAGTATTTAAGTTTTGCACAACCATGACCTATTGTTATGTTGCATGTAGGTATAGTATAGCTAATGAATAATAAAATAACGGGTCTTTCAAATTGAGTTTTCAAAAATACGCGCCAGTGTAACACACTTCAAACATCGAACGCACCCATATTATATGTCATTTTGACAGCTTAAGGTTTGCCATTTATAAAAATCGAGTCATATACATTACAACAACGTATTGAGATTATTGTTTGAAATATATTTCACAAATTACGCGATGTTTATGGTCGACACAATCGTCCAAATGAGCAACAAATTGGTAATATTGAGCAGAAATTTCAAGAAACAGTACAAGATCGAGAAAGTCGTCAGTATGCTCGTGCCGGTCGTGCAGAAGAAAATATTGGTGCTGTGAGTGATAGTGCTGCAGCTGACCCCAACACGTCAATTTCCCGACGTTCACAACAATTGGGACTTTCTGACTCAACTGTATAGCGTATTATGCACAAAGCTTTAGCGTTGAAGGCCCGCAAAGTTCAATTGACACAAGAATTGCTGCTACTAGATCGCTCCATGCGTCGGGACTTTGCCAATTGGATACTGGAACAAAACGACGATTTTTAAAAAGAATCATCTTTTCGAACGAAGCACATTTCGAGATCGGTGGCTACGTTAATAAACAAAAGTTCCGTATTCGGGGAGAGGAAAACCCTCGCGTGATCCAAGAGAGGCGAACACATCCACAAAGAGTTACTGTTTGGTGTGCATTGTGGTGTGATTGGTCCGTACTTTTTCGAAAATGATGCAGGAAGAGTCATAACCGTTAACGGTACCAGATATCACGACATGATCACAACTTTTTTATGGCCAAAATTGGAAAATATTGATACTGAAGATATGTGGTTTCAACAAGATGGGGCTACGTGTCACACAGCCAGAGAATGTGGTTGAAAATTTTGATAATAGAATCAGGTACTGTAGAGACGCAAGAGGTGGTCACATGGGAGATATCATTTTTAGAGTATAAATGGCAAACATTGTATTTCAAAAATAAATGAAAACTTTTTCAGTTTCAATTCAAATTCGAAGTTTTTTAATTATTTACTTTTGAAAACTCAATTTGAAGGACCCAATATTAACTCTTATCTTCATATTTTGAACATACGTAAAACGGATCCATGCTATCTTCATGGCAGTATACGCATACTCAACCATTTTTACATTAGACCAAATTGCACATTGCAAAAAAAAAGGCCAATGACGACATTAGATGCATGGCGTTGGGTGGAATTGGACTAAATGCACGCTGAGCTTCTGCGTTTCCACAAACCATTAATTTAACAAATTTAGGAGAATGCTTCAGGACCCATTGTAGCCCCTTGCTTCCTGGTCATTCATTATGTGTTTGTTTCGTTGTAGTTGTATACAGAGCCAGAAGAGGCATTTTTAAACGAGGTTTAACACTTCTTTCTACTAGAAGTTTTAAATTTAAGCACTCATCTATCAATTTTGTGTCATCAATTTCAATGTTCTCGTATTGCAAAAATAATGTTATATCCATCTTTTCACTTATATATTTATGGTTTTATTTTTATGAATATAAAGGTCTCTTTTATATGGGTAATATTTTTCTCTCGTGGAATATCGCCAACTTGGGTCACTTTCGGTATTTTTAGTCTGGTATTTACAATTATTTATTATTATTTATAGGATCTCACAAAAAAATAGAGAATGATGATGGATTTCGGTGGGTCTTATCTTAAGTCTCCCGCACCTTTGTTCGAAAAGCGCAGTATTGCAAATTAAATAAAAAAGGAAATACTTAATAAATCAAAGGAGTGAATATACGATTTTATAAAATAATTGTAAATAGAGGTAGAATTGCAATTGAAAGCTGTACTTATCTCAAGTATTCAACGCTTCCATTCGACAAGCGTGATTCCTCTGTGCCGTTGGACAGACTGTCCCGTTGCGGGACTAAATTCCTGTAGTGCTTCGGGTTACTAGGGCACTGGAGATAGTTAACACCTTGGTAGATTGTATCTTCTTTTATTCAGCGGATTATTTTCAATAACTTTATAATAGTAACTTGAAAAATTTATAACACTTTAAGATGATAATTTTCAAATTGCTCTCGGGTTCACTTCAATTATATGCAAAACCGACTCGACTCTTCTTCTCTCTATATCGGGCTTCCGTTCTTCTCGTTCGCTTTTTATTGCCAGGTCTATTGGGGCCGGAATTCGCCGCATTAGGGGGAGGCTGCGCCATCTCTTAGATTTGTGGTTCCCCGCTCAGATGCACGGCTTCGCTTTCCTCATCGGCGTCATTGCATACACCTGAGGCTTAAGCAGGCTTCTTTTTCTTCATTGCGGGGGAGAAAATCTAAGGATTTTTTTTGCAACAATATTGTATTGCGACAAATACATTACTTTGTTGGGTTAAGTATCTGTTTTTTGATTAAGAGTAAACAAATTAGATTTAATTTTACTAAAAATTTTGATGCTTTGGTTTCAGGATATTTTCTTTTCAGAAGGTATCTGTTACAAAAATATATTCGAAGCGATTTGTTTCGAACAACGATAACGTATCTTTGAATGTCCGTGACAATGTAGTGCGCGTTTTTAATAAAGAATGCATTAAGTTACCCGAAATTGAAAGTCTACAACCAACAAAAGTAGCAATATAGGCGAAAAATTCTAGTGTGATTCCACCGAACTGTGCTGGTTTTATAGAATGTGACAGTGACGTAGACATTAATATATTTGTGGAAAGTAATTATCGATCAGTGTTAAACATCTCCTGCCCACATCTAAGCAGAAGAATAATTCTGCGCAGAGATTAATCTGCAATACTCCTGCCCATGTCTAAGCAGAAGAATAACTCTGCTACAGAGACTAATCTGCGTTCTTCGTTATAGTAGCATATTGCTACACTTCTGCGCACGCTCAGAATACTGTCAGAGGCTAATCTGATTAGTTTTACTGACTATAGCACTTTACTACTCTTGTGCCCTCACGTATGAACAGAGGTATTTTGCTGCCTTTGTGTCCTAACGCATCATAAAAGGGCTTCTACTTTATAGAAACATATTGTTACCACCTTTGGTACAATAAATCTATATTCGGAGACTAGTCTGAATTAGTTTTCTGTAGAAGCATTTTGCTGCCCTTGTGCCCTTACGCACTAGCAGCATCAACATTTTCATTTTCCTTCATTCTAATGACAGCTAACTAATTCTTCTATCTTTTTTTCAGAAAGAATAATTAATCAGAACCCGGAACAGGATTCACCGGAATTTTAATTTAAACTTTTAATTTGTCTTTTTTTATTATTTTTTTTACTTGAAGTTTTTATTGAATTTTATAGTAGGTAGTTTGTAGGTTAGTTTTTAGTTCTGAGTTTTTCCTGTAAATGAATTTTGTGATATTTGGTTAAGGAAATGCATTTATAATAAATTGAAATATTAAACAAAATTTTATATTTGAAAACAAACCGGGACTCCCTGCCACGTCCTAGTCTAGATCTCACACTACCTTTGGCGACAATTGTCAGAAATTTGTTCGTCTCAATTTCAATCGTCCTTATCATAGTGAAAGAAATTTTCTATTTGGAAATTTCCTTGCTTTCTCACTAGCACATAATTACTTTTGCCGAAGTGATTTAAACGTAGAAACTTATGTTTGGTTAAATATTTTAATATGTTCAAAACGTATTTCAAACGATAAAATACGAAAATATCCAAAACAAATTCGATGGAAATGACTTTAGTCACCTCATGACGTAGTAACACACCAAATTGCACTAAAAAGTGACAAAATGTTCTTTCTCAGTGATATACACAAGAAAAATTTCGTTGCAAAATAAAAAAAGCTACAACACAGATTTAATCGTAAAAGTTTGGTCATTTGCAGTTAAATAATTGTGATTATAGTTAAAGTTATGGATACCAAAACTTTTAATAAAATAAAATTAAAATTAAAATTGCGTATGGTAACCCTATCAGCTTATTTTTAGGTTGTCGTGAAACTCCTTGATTCTTTTGATTCTCCAAATGCTATAAAGAAATGTTGTCTTATATTTCAGTTGAATCTCTACTTTCATTTTAAATTCGTTGAACACCATATTAATCTAACTTTTTCACGTGTGGCTACTCTTAGAAGACTCTGGTCACAAAAAAAGCAACGCTAGAAATGCAAGCATCCCTCGAATAGCACAGTACTTGAATTGCACGAAGTCGCGAATAGCATGATTAAAAATTGCGACAACCCTAGAATAACACGGAACTCGAACAACACAAACAGCGCTGTCACTTCGGCTATATAATTATGTAGTAAATTTAGAGTAAAAAAATATAGCAGCTAAGGATTTTAAGGACTAGAAATTTTCTAAATAATGTATAATGTATAATGTATTTCATAATTCAATATTTCTTATATTAAAAACAAAACAAAATAAATTATAATAATAGGAAATTCAACAAAAAAACTTACATATGTAGTTTTAATCGACATATAATTTTACATACGAGTATTAATTACAAAGCAGAATAAAATGTCGCTATATAATAAAGTGAAATTAACTAATGGTAGAGAAATCAGAAGTGGTGGAATTGTTCATTGAACTTAATGTAATTATTTAATACACTTCCGACACATATTAATATGGAAAGAAATTCTATAACTTTCAGGAGTAATATAATTAATTTGCTTAAAAATAGATTATTTTAAGAATTTATACTTTGTTTGTGAGATCTAGTCTCGTTCGTGAGGGTACAAAGGACAACTCAGTTTTTTGATCTTTCAAATATGAAATTTTATTAAAATCCAATAATCACATTAGTTTAACCTAATATCACAAATTCAATTCAAAATAATTTAATGCAAACTTCAAACAAAATAGTAAAAAAAAAACAACAAATTAAAAATTAAAATTTACGTAGTGTTGCGCCTTCTTGCTTCCTTTAGTTCTGAAATAGAAGAAGAGGAACAGAATTAAGCATCTGTCAACAAAACATACAAAACAAAAAATAAAAATGCCCTTTGCCATTATGTGACAGCGCAAGGGTAGCAAAATGCTCGGTGCTAGTGCGTGACAGCACAAGGGTAGCAAATTGCTTCTATAAATATGATGCTCAGGTTATCCCTGACCAGAATTATCTTCTGTGAACAGGGTAGGAAAAACGGTTCTTCATAACTCAGATTAGCTCTGATACAGATCAACTCTGCCAAAAGAATGGTGCCATCTGCTGAATTTCGTCGGCTTTATATAGCCGCTGTAACCAGTTGTGTCTATTTCGCCTCTTGGTGTTGCCCTAGCGACGTTTACTTGAATTTTATTTGAGGCGAATATCATGTAATGTCACTGGTTGTCATCATAAATTTGTAAATATATGGAGGTAAGTATACTGTGGTATATTTTATGGAATTGTGTTGTTTTATTAATGATTTTTTTATATACATTGTTTAGATAAAGAGGAGCAGCAGCTATTTATTCAGTGAATAATCATCCCAGATGGGAATTTAAAATAAGAGCTGATGTGCTGGAGGATTTGATTAGATAAGTATTCTTTTTATATAAATTAGATTTGAATGATACTTTGTGCCTTCTTTTTTCGTTTTTTTTTAGGTAGCTTAAGCATCGAGTAAGTCTTGTTCAGCTTGCTACCATAAGAAGTTATTTGTAGGATATTCATCGTGGGATTTTCAATCTATGATATATTTATGTGAGGACTGAACATTGTTTTTATAAAGAGCTCTAATAAAACTGATAAATTCCAAATTCAGAATGCAATAACTGTTGTAAACTAATTACTTTAAAAGGTACTTTCCATCTACAAAATAAAATTTGTCCGAAAATTTCAAAATTCCTTCAGAATATGATAGTTCCCAGCATTGTTTTTTTAAGTGTATCAATTCATTTGCATACATTATGCTCTGATCTGTATCAATATTTAAACTATTTCTTAATTTTGATTTGATTAAATTAAGCTTTGAAAATTTTCTTTCAGCAGCAGCACTGCTGTGAGGCAGCGTACATAAAATTAGAATATATTCAAATATATTTTCAAATACGGGCTCATTCAATATATCTTTAACTGTCATGAATTTAGTGCAGAAATTTACAATATCTCCATCGAAATACTGCTATACAATTTCATTGTTACCTAGTAATTGCCGCCATTGATTATTTAATGTTTCTTTTTCAGTTTTACTGAAAAAAAAGTTTTTTTTTTTAATTGGTAAAATACTTGACATTAGTCCAGAAACTATTTCTCGAGGATCTAAATATTTCAGTAGTTTCAACTTAAGATCCTCAAAATTAAATCGACTTGTGATTTGATCATACAGTTCTATATAAAAGACCAATAAATAACGATAGCAATATCATTTTCTTCGAAATTTTGTGAATTAACATACTCCTCAAAATCTATATCAAAATGCATACTAAAATACTGTAAGTAGTCAGACTTGCCTTTGTAATTTGTTTTAAGACTAATACAATCAAGTTTTACAAAGTTCTTTAGAATATCTAAATATAAAATTTTAAGTTGATCATATACCGAATACGCCTGACTTGGTTCGGACTGAAAAAGTTTGTTAACGTTAGTAAGCCGTTTTAAGATATATGATAAAAATAATAAGTCTAATTTGTTATTCGGTTTATGTAAGAAGCCTTTAATATCCTGAGCATTAGAGCTATTTAATTCTTTGAAACTATATAAGCCAAAATAATATTTTAAAGTCACTAATTGTTCCAATATTCGACTGACAACGCTTTCGAACGAAAGCCAACTAGTTGCACAGAGCCGAGGTATTTTATGATATTTTATGTTGAAGTAGTCTTAAAATTCTTCGTATGAACCACTGACTTATAACAATGGACTGAGCGATATGCTATTTCATGTGGCACAAATATTCTGTTTCTGTATATCACCGCTAAAGCAACCTTTAAAACGTTTACTATATAAAAAAACATGTAAACTCAACCAATCAGATGAAATTTTACATCCAAAAATCGAATTAAATTAAAAAAAAAATTTTCTTGTGTCCAATTTTCAAAAATTATTTTTACCTAAATCCTGCTTATGGGCAAGAGAGACGGAGCATGGTAAACACTGTCATTACCTTTTGCTTTCTGCGGTGATTGCATCTGCAGCCAACATAAATATTTGAATGAAATAGGAAGCTCAGGTGCACAAGAAGAAAAAATAAAGTCATTTTCTGCGAGTAAGGGCTGGCTCGAGAAATTCAAAACAAGATACTCGTTGCGTAGTCTCAAACTTCAAGGTGAAAGTGCTTCAGCAGATGCAGAAGGTGCTAGGCTTTTCATTTTAAGACTACAAAAAATTATAGAAGATGGATACTATACGGCGGATCAGATTTGCAACGTAGATGGACCGGCTCTCTGTTGGAAAAAGATGCAATCTTGCATGTATATTTCAAAATTCCAAAAATCTGTACCTGAATTCATAGGAGATAAACAGAAACCAGGGAATTTTATGTTAAAACCTTTGGTTATTAACCGGTCCTTCCCGACTCCCCGACTATTAAAATATATCGTTAAGTCTAAGCTGCCTCTTTATTGGCGGGCAAATAAAAAAGCTTGGATGACAGCAAATATCTTTAAGGAGTGGTTAGAAAACTGCTTCATTCTGGAAGTAGAAAACTATATGTAGAACAAAATTTAAGTTTTAAAATTTTGTTACTATTAGATAATGCCCACAAGTCAACCCAAGGACTTATATCATCCAAATGTCAAGGTTTTATTACTCCCACTAAATACAACATTACTTCTCCAGCCCTTGAATGATGGTATAATCACAACTTTCAAAGCCCATTTCATTCGAAAATCGTTTGAAACAATTCTTGAAAAAATTAAGTCAGACAAAGGTAAAACGTTTGTCCAGGCATGGAATGTATAACAAAGATATCCTCTGCCATAAGCGAAATAAAACCTTCAACAATTAAGGGTTCTGGGAAGTCAGTACTCCCTCAGATTGTGCAAAAAGACAATTCTGATTCATCCGCGGAAACTCTAGGCAATCAAATTCTTGATGTTGCTTAGAAAATAAGTGGATACGGATTTGATAATCTGAATAGCCAAAACCTGGAGAAATTCTTGACTGAAGTCGATCTAATGGAAATAATTAATGAGCCTTATGAAAACACCATTACAAATTAAGACTAAGAAAATTATCCTGAAGATTCTTTATCCATTATTTCCGTGACTGATATTAAGCAAGGTTTGGACTTAGCAAAGAAATTACAACTTAATTTTATGGTAATTGATGTGTTACTGTCACGCAAAAGAACCTTCCAATAAAATTAAAAAACTTATATAGATCTCTATTTGAAATTGTTAAACACTAGTGCAAATAAAAGAGTGCTGCCCGCCAACATTAACTATGAAAATGTTTCCAGTGATGAGGAGTTAATACCGTCTCGAAGAAAGATAACTCGTATTTTGGATGATGACAGTAATCAAGAAAGTTCCATTGATAAGGATCCTCTACCCATTCAAGGAAAAACCAATCAATGTTTGGAGAGTGACAGTAATTGAACATACGTAATTAAAAATATTTATCATTTTACATTTTTAAGTTTCACTTTTTTAAATTGAATGAATTTTACGTTAATTTTGTACAACTAAAATTTCGGGTTCCAAAAAAAAAAAAACAAAAAAAAAACAATCTTTAGATTGATGTACCTTCATTTAATACTTTTATTACTTTTGTAACCGTGGTCAGCTTTTGCTAAACCTTTTCCGTCAAAACTTAAATTAGACTGACTTCGTTCATAATAATCATCTACAAATCATCTTTACAAAATGAAATCTGATCGCTAAGAACGGCAGGCAAGGTAATTCGTAAGAAATATGTTGGGCAAAGCTTTAATTAGATCGTAGTTATAATATGGGAAATTACATGTTTTAAGTTTGAAATTATTTAAATGTAGGAAAGTGGAATGCTTTTAATTTGTTTTGCTTTTGCTGATTCTACATATTTCTTTAGAATTTCTTGGAAATTGGTCGCTTCTATTTTGTTTGAATCATACCACACAGTTGAAAATCTTGGAGTAAATTTTATATTTTAAGAGTATCTATATAAATCCATTCAAAATATGGTATCGAATTCATACTTTTACAAAGTATAAATTTGTATATTTTGAGAGTATAAACCCTATACCAGCATGATATGAAAATGAATACCACGTAAATATAGATTTAATACTCTCCTGTACAAGTGAAATTTATAAAAAAAAACATATGCAATTCATTCGCACTTAGAATAAAACAAAATAATATAAATTTGGTTTGAATCAGAAACTTTAATAATATTGATTTAATAATAAATGTAAGATATATTATATAAAATTTATACCCATTTTTTTTAGAGAAACTCTTCAGATTACTTGTTCATATAAAAAAGCCTTAAAAAGTTTGTTATTTAAATTGAAATGATGAATTCTTTGACCACTATATTTTATAGAACCTTATACTAACTATATAAAGTCATTTTATTAATTTTAATTGAAGTGCGCATTGAAAATATGTTTCTTAATTAAATAGATTCTTTTGTCTGTTCTAGATACTGCCGAATCGCATATAAAACTGTTTTCATACCCTAATATTGAAAAAGCCTTCAACGGACCAGTTTTTTTTAATATTTCGAATAAGTTATGAAACATGTTAAAAATAACATCAACTTTCCTGCACAAAATAAAGGGCCTATCTTTGTATAATATCGTGTACTCAATGAAAAAGACAATTTCACGAGAAAGAAATAGGTATAACCCTTCCCTCTAATTTCCGAAATATTCAAAATAAGAAATTAGAAAAACTGGCTTATTTCTATTGAAATTTATAGGCTGGTCTTCTAATAAATTTCTAATTTCTGCAAAAAGAGAATCCTGAAGTATAGATAGTTTTCCATGTTCGGGTGCTTCCTGATGGTGAAATTTTTGATAAAATATAGCGATTTTTTGCTAAAAAATAAATGTCAGTAAAATTAAAATTAAATTATTTAGGACATAATGAGATACGTTATATATAGAACAGTAGTATATACTAACCAAGTCGGGGCAAATAAAAAAAGCATGGGTAGTTCGACCAGATATTGGGGCTGTCCTCCCTGCTTCTTCTGTATTTCACGGTCGATTGGAGTATGCTTTTTACATGATCGATTTCTTCTGGCAGTATCGCTCATTTAAGATCAATTAATATATCGTGTAATTTTTGGAAATCGTAATTTTCCGTTTTTTCTGGGGATGTATCATTGATTAAATCAATCTCAACATTTTGGATATCTTATTCCAATTTACGTCTTTTCACGCGATCATTTTCTAGCTTAACTTGAAGAAAGCCTGTATTAGAATTATTAACTAATAATTCCTGAAATTCATTCATTTTTATATCACTTTCAGTTCATAAAAATAAATTAAGGTACTAATTAATTTTCTCCATCACTTTTTAAGGAAGGAAAAGTGTTAATGCAGGCAGAAGCAGCAGCAATTAATTGTGGCTTTGCTGGTATAAAACCAAACTTTTCTTCAACGTATGCTGCTAGCATTGACACGACTCTTCGTCTGGAGATATCATTTAATGAATTATTTTGCTAAGTACTTTTTAAAATGTGTAATCCTTCAGTTTTTCCACAAATATAAAAGTTTTAAAACTCTACATTTCAGACAATACATTTAATTTAATTGATTAATATTGATAAAAGTAAATGTACCTCTGAAGTATCTATCACCGATTCTCCAATAGAAAAATTCATTATTTTCAAAGTACCTCTGTCTGAATTATAACTCTCTGCACAGCAAGACTCTAAATTACTTACAATTACATAACTATTTATTTTAAACTAACGGAAAGCATATTACCGCCTATGGTCAAAAATGTCATCAATTTTATTTTTAAAATAAGGAGAGGATGTGAGCCATTTGATTGATTTATTCCATAAAAATTCCATTATCTACTATTGCGTTGAAATAGTTTAAAAATCAATCAAAATCCTCGTAAGGTAAGTTGAAACAATTTAGACCTACAGAGTGTAAGAACAATCTCTATTGTATATTATAAACGATAAAATAATGATATTTTACAATAGTAGAAGTAGGTATGTAAATAGTAAATATATATGTAAATGGTTCGTATTTGGTTTGGACTTATTAACAAAAATTGTGTACTCACTTGACCAAACGAAATCCGTGTATGCTAATTCACTTCCTCTATTGTGCACTTTAACTAGTTTATGCTCGCCATTATACTCATAAGTAACAAACATTTTTATAATTCTAATGTATGCGCACTTTCACTTTAATTTTTTCGTACTCATCGAAAACTCCGAATTAAATGAAGAGAATATCAAGACTTATTCAAAAACTCAACGGTATCTCAGAATTCAACGCAGTTTTCGTATTATTTTTATACGTAAATCCTATTAGAATTCTTATAAGATCCCTCCTATTAATTTTATTCCAAATTTGTATAATCGGTTGAAAGCAAAGAGGTCTATACCAGCGAATGTATAACTTTAATAAAATTTTAAAATAAACTAGGTATAGGCAGAGATATGAAATTTATATATACACTTTTATATAAAAGAAATTTAAACCGAGCCATTATGAAACCTAAACTGTTATTATATGTTTAATAGGTTAAAATTACTAATCAAATACAAGGTGTATTATTAATTAAGTTTATAATATCTTAATATATAAGAGCTGCATTATTATCGTATAAAGTTGTTGGATAATTGGAATATATATTCTTTTGATAGGAAACTTTTGATATAGTTGCTTTCACTGAAACTTGGCTAAATCATGGTTTTCGCGATGCTGAAATCTTTGACAATTCTTATCAAATTTTTAGAAGAGATCGGTATACTGATTCTGAAGCTCGTGGCGGTGGCGTACTCCTCGCCTGTAAAAACCACTTAAATTGCAGCCAAGTTGAGCTCCCCAGTTTCTCCAACACTCTCGACATTGAACTTATAGTTCTTAAGGTTTCTCTCTTAAAATATGACTTATACATACTTTGTGGCTATATTTCACCAGACTCCATAAATATCGTCGACGACAAAGGTCAAAATATTTATGACCTACTCATTTTAACATCTAATTTTATCCATGGTAAGATGGAACCTCTTGACGAATTACTACTTATTGGTGATTTTAACCTACCCAATATACAATGGGTACTTAACGAAGATGACGATGACTATCTTCCACTTAATGACCTGACAACAAGGGAATCACTTTTCCTTGACACTATTTCATCTCTTGGTCTCAGCCAAATCAGTAATGTTAAGAATGACATGGGTAGGCAGTTAGACCTGGTATTTTCTACTGACGCGGGTAACTTATTAGTTGAACCAAGCCCAGTTATAATGTCTACTCTTGACAAATACCACCCCCCTCTTCTAATTACACATTGGTATGTAACCGCAAACCTCCCATATTGTGACGAAGCGCAATACTTTTTCAATTTTAGAAAGGCTGACTTTTCAGAACTTTCCTGTAGACTTACCTCTATTTATTTCAGCACACTGCTGTCTTGCAATAGTGTTGTTGAAGATGTTTCTAAGTTCTACGCAATTCTTTTCGATTTATTTTCTTCTTGTATTCCCCGCGAGCGTCAGCGGTTGAATAAAACATCACCGCCATGGTTCAATAAAGAACTGAAACGTCTTAAAAATAGGAAGAATAAACCGTGGAAAAATTATAGAGGGACAAGGACACTATAGCTCACAACAACTTCCTCACATCATATAATGAGTTCAGAGAACTTTCATCTACACTTTATGATGAGTATGTTCAAATGATGCATACGAAATTATTTAGTGACCCACGCATCTTTTTTAAGTTTATTAATATGAAGAAAAAAACTGACAACTACCCCAATACCATGAGGTACAAGGATTCTGCTAGTGATGATTCGTCTGAAATTTGCGATATGTTTGCTTCATTTTTTGACAATGCCTTTGCCTCGTCAAATTTTCATCCTCAAAATAGCGACTTCAGTCATATGAACGATTCCCATAACGTTTCATTCACTATCCCTTCAATTTCAGAAGAGGATATACTCATTCATATTAATGGGCTTCCAAATGACTTCACAACTGGTCCTGATCGGATCCCTCCAGCCTTTTTTAAGTCATGCTGCCTCGCCCTGGGAGCTCCGCTGAGAATTATCTTCCAAAAATCGGTCTATAGTGGTTGCTTCCCGCAGCTATGGGAAAACTCCTTTATCATACCTATCCACAAAAAAGGTAGTAAAAATGAGATTTCTAACTATAGACCTATTGCAAAATTATCTTGCATGCCCAAATTATTCGAATCTATCATTTACTCTCAACTATCATCTTCCTGTAAGAATTTGCTCTCTTCAAACCAACATGGGTTTATTTCAGGCAGGTCTACAACCACTAATTTGTTGGAATTTGTCTCGGATACCATTTGCGGGTTTGCAAAAGGCTATCAGACAGATTGTATTTATACAGACTTTAGTAAGGCGTTCGACAAGTTATCTCACTCCGTGATACTCTTTAAAGGGGCAAAGTATGGGTTTCCCCCAACATTACTAAAATGGACGGAGTCTTATTTAGATAACAGAACATATCAAATCTTATTCCGCCATTCCATCTCTAGAGTCTTGAAGGCTTCGTCTGGCGTGCCTCAAGGTAGTCACTTGGGCCCGTTGTTCTTTGTTCTATCTATTGACGACATTGTCTCTGTTGTGAGGCACTGTAAAGTTTTGATATATGCTGACGACATTAAGCTTTTCGTTCAGATTAAATCTGTTAGCGATTGTGAACAGGTACAGGCTGACCTTCCCAAATTTTACGACTGGTGCAAAAGTAATAATTTGGTACTCAATATAGACAAATGTGAGGTTATGACTTTCCACAGAAATCAGAAACCAATCACTTATGATTACGAGTTCTCGCATTCCTCGATTCGCCGTGGTAGCTCTGTCTGTGACTTGGGTGTCAAATGTAACCACAGATTGAATTTTATCTCCCATATAAACTACACAGTATCAAAGAGTAGTTCTATGCTGGGTTTTATAAAACGTTGGTCCCGAGAGTTTTCAACTCCTACCATAACATTGCGTTTGTACACTTGCTTTGTAAGACCACTTCTTGAATACGCTAGCCAGGTCTGGTCTCCATTTTACGGTATACACATCGACCGTATCGAGTCTGTTCAGCGGAACTTCTTACGATTTGCTCTCAGGCACCTACCCTGGAATAATTCATTAATTCTTCCACCCTATGAGGATCGCTTGAAGCTTTTAAATATGCACTCGCTTGAGAAACGTCGTATTGTTGCCGATATACCGTTTGTGCATCAACTCTTAAACGAGAATATTGGATCTCCATTTTTACTTAACAAAATCTCTTTCCGTGATAGTTGGCACAATTTAAGAAGGCTACCTTTGTTGCATGTTAACTCCTCAAGGTCTAACTTTAGCATGTATGAACCTGTTAATCGCATGTGTATTACTGTTAATAATATGGCTGAGCATTTTGTTCTCGACGTTTCTGAGCATGTTTTAAAAAAAGGTCTATATAATATTTAATCTATTTTGTTTAATGTTTTCTGCATGTAATTTCATCTGGTGTTTGGTTTATGTTTAGTGTAACATACTAGTACTAACACCGACTAAATGATGAAACGCATGTATTGTTGACCGTTTATTTATTAAACGTGTCCATGCAGCGAGCTTGTGTTAAGCTGGTTCTGATAGTCAAATTAAAAAAATATTTAATTTTACACCAAGATTTTCAACTGTGCATGATCTAACTCGCGCTAAACTAAATTTTATCGGGTCTCCAATATCGGGCCGTTCTTTAGCAGCTAAAATATGACAGCGGAGACTCAGAGAAATGATATATTAAAAACAAGAAGAAGAAGAACCTACTCACGAAGATTCAACCTGTTATTACTCACTAAAAAAAACAGGCGGTGGCTGCTGGACTATAATATGTATTTCTAAAAACGGGTAGTTAAAATTATATGGAAATATTAAAAATATATAAATAATATGCATAATGTATACAAAAAAAAAAAAAAAATATAATGATGTTGAAAGTACGGCTAGGAGAAGAAATCAAATTCATCCGTACTTACAGCAAAGACGTACAAAACTACGTTAACTACAATAATCCGTTCTATAAATTTATCAAATCTCAGAACTCTGACAATAAATATTTTTAGCGCGCTAAATAATGGCCCGGGCGGGTAAATTCAAGCTAAATTTTTTTTAGACTTACTGGTGGTGCCATCTCTAATCAAAACTCAAAGGCAAATTTAGCGCGTTGACCTTAGGGCCGCTTTCGCTAAAATTTAGGATAAATTATCGAAAATATCTTTTAGCTTAGCGCGGACTAGGCTTTAGTTTTAATGTTTTCTTAATTAATCTTTGGTATCAAATGCGCAAATTTGTATGGATCGTGAGTCTCGAATTGCACGGTTTTGAATTGCACCGAACATTATCTCCAAAATTTTTTGAATCATTAGTATCGAATAATCCGATTTCGAATAACACGGAACCAATTAACCGTGTTATTCGAGGGATGCCTATATTTCGAGTGGCAACATTTCATGCTTCCTACTTGGTATATATTAAAAAATTTAATTATTGAAACATAATAGCACAGATTCAGCAGCATGCTCAATAGTCAATAAGAAAATAAGAAATATATTAAGGTGGTAGAGTATGTACACATGCTCGATACACTGAGAAATCGGGATACATAAACAGTTGAAAAACAATCGTAATTAGTTCTAATTAGGAAAATAAAAAATCAACTGTACAAATTAAGCAAATATATAATATATGAATGTTTCAAGCGAAAATTCCTTTCAAAATTACTGATTCCATGTTCCTAGACTTTCCAAAATTAATTAGTGTTACAATTAAAAAAAAAACTTGAACTACGCAAATCAACCAGATGCCTCTAATGACAAATATGAGAAATTTTGTTCAACATCACTAATACCAACATACACTTTTCGGGCACTATGTATAAGTTCAATCAAAATCCTTAATAACATAATCTCTGCTCTAGCCACAAATTATTGTAAAGCTAAGTTAGAAGATGTGAAAAGCGATTCAACTTAGATTCGTCATTTAAACTTTTCTTTAGATCCTAAATTGCTCTCTGATGGCTATATGACAATTTCAACTTCTAACCAGTACGATGTTCTGTTATCGTGTAATCTATTGTACGTTGCTTAATCGAATATGCTTGTATAGAAGTTGTATATTTGTGGAAATGTTTGGTATTGTTTCTACCAATCAGAACAGAAGAGAAGTGATGTAGTGCACGTGTTTGTAACATTGTTTTTCATTATTTGCACGAAGTTAGATGAATTTAGAAACTTCGGTTAAACTTCATGGTCGCACGTTCGACAGTTCTGAAAGGTTTTCTTCTTTATGAAATGGTTAAACTGATGAATTCTCATAGTACACATAATACATATATATATACATATATATTATAGGTATATATGGAATTCTCGTCCTACGAAAGTTTAACGTGAGGATATTGTTATTATCGTGAAACATTGTCTATTGTCTAACTATATTTCCAAAATATTTTCTACGAGTCTTATTATAATTGCAGTCGGGTTTTGTATACACAATGTCAGGTGAGTTGTTTATCGTTTTACCTTAGGATTTTATTAAATACTTTTGGAAAATAATTAATGTAATCACTTTTCATCTATATCTATAGTTCGACAATGACGGAATATCTCTTTATCCAGCACAAGGCAAATAGGACAACTTTTGTCCTTTTGTAATGTTTTCCATCACCGACTACCATTATTCTACTTAAAATCCTTGCATTTCTGTGTAGAATTAGTAATTAAAAGAAATACATTTCGTCCTGTAATGGTTGGTAAAAGCGGGGAGGGTTGAAAATGTTGAATAGCTCTTGTGAACTTAACTGACTAATTCCATATTTCTTAGAGCATCTTATCCATTGAAGCTTTACTTTGGGGAGGTGTCTCATGATGGCTATTTTCTTGTGTCGTTGTCGTTTACTGTATGTCGTCAGGTGGGATTAGCTCGTTAGTCTCAGGTTGACCGTCCATTTATTGTTATTAGCTTTTGGTCAACGTCGTCGGCGCCATTGTGACACCTTTAGATATTAGTCTCGTCACGTTACCGTAATAAACAAGCTCTTTTATTGCTAACGCCATGGTAAAATATTGTTGTCGACATATATGAAGTGATGAGCACATTAAAATAGTTGACACGGCAAACATATTGCAACTAAAGATGTATGATTACAAGTTATTGCCCGCCCCTCCTGGATCGTAATTAATTCGAGGCATATGAATGTTTTTATGTGCTGTCATATCGGAGTTGAACGATGTTATTTTAATATTGTTCCGTGGGCAATGTGGATCGACAACTTTCATTTTAGATTAGTAGATTGCGAATAAAAGTCAAGAAAAGTAAAAGTTATATAAATGAAATAAAAAGAGATCTCTCTGAAAGTAGACATGTATGAATGTGTCCTGTAGTTAGATTATTACTCTCCTTGAAAACACAAAAAAAAAACATGAACTCTATTTAAGGTCTGTATGACTGAGGGGTGGTTAAGTGCTCTGAAAATATAAATTCAAATGAGGGTAATGGTAGGGTGCTTTTCTAATATAATTTAAAAATATTCTATGAAATTTGAAAAGCACAGAATGTGTGCTTGGAATAATTAAATTTTCCATTTTGTGCAAAACCAGAGGAGCTCATACATACATACACGTAGTAGCTTACCGCAAAGTAAATGAATTTCCCAGACTTTAAAGAAGGTGGAAGCGAAAGTTGGTGAATTTTAAAAGTTTGTTTCGATTATGCTTACGCTCATAGAATAAGAAAACTTCACTTTACCATTTTCCCGATGTGTTTGTACTGTACTGATTAAATTTATTTGATATTTCGAAATTTTTGTGACAAATTTATTATACTGTTATCTCTGATTCATTCGTATATGGTGAATTTCCATCCAAATTTTCGGATTAGAAAATTTGTGGGAAAAGAACATAACTTTCTAACGTGCAGGTTTTGTTAAGTGTTTTACTAAATAATATCCTTAATATGGAGATTCGAAAAGGGAAAAATTATAAAATAGTTAAGCGAAATGGATAAAAACTCATCGTTTCTGTTACCTTGAATATTTCTCAGAAAATGGTAGGGATGATGGTTGAGAAAATAAATTTCCACCTATTTTTCAATTTTGTTTTTGTTTTTTTGTTTTAGTTAGATTGGCTAATTTATAAGATAAGAACTTGTGGAGTTGGATAGTAATCATGAATGATTATATGGTGGCATTGCTCAATATGGTTAAACAAAACAGTTATACAGAGAATGACCTGTCTTAGCGTTTAATGTGTAATGCGCATGACGCCTTCTGTGTCACTGGAAACTCTGCTGAATCTCACACCTCTGCACTTGTAGGTGGATAGTGGTGGAGTCAATGCTGCACACCAGATGCATATGGTAGAACTTTTTGATAAAAGCTTATGAAATCAGGTCATACGTCAGCGAGACTTTCGTCGTGTATATTGGCCAGTATTGCAGTGAAGGACCGAAAAACCTGCGACTATCCCTAGAGGAGCACTTATTTGGTATTTGGATGGGTCGAAAACTAATATGGGTATCGAGGCCGGGGTGTGGAGCGCTATACCTAGGTTTAAGATATCACTGAACATGAACAGCCATGTTACAGTGTTCCACGTTAATGTTTATGCCATACTGCCATACAGAATCTAACGATCGCTTTTAGTAATCCAACAGACAGGCAGCAGTTAGAGCAATTTTATCTTCCATGGTGAAAGTAAACCTCATGTGGAAATGCCAAGGCGCTCTTAAAAAATTGACAAACTAAGTATTCCACAAACGTCATTACACCGTACTTTGCATAAAGATTTGGGTCTTAAGGCTTATAAAGTTCAGTTAACATAAGAACTCAAGCCGGCCGATCAATAATAATGTCGAGTCTTTGCTGATTGGGTCCTTGAAATGGATGAAAATGATCCGGAATTCTATCGAAAACTCATCTTGAGTGATGAGGCCCATTTCCACCTCGATGGCTTCGTCAACAAGCAAAATTGTCGCATCTGGGGCTCGGAAAACCCAAGAGTTATTGTTGAAAAGCCTCTCTATCCTCAACGTGTGACTGTTTGGTGCGGTTTATGCTCCCGCGGGGTCATTGGACCTTACTTTTTCGAAAATGATGCTGGAGCAACAGTTACAGTGAATGGATTGCGCTATTGACATGGAATTGGATGGTATTGATCTGGACAACGTTTACTTTCAACAAGACGGCGCTCCGTGCCATACAAGCAACGAAACCATTGATCTTTTACGGGAAAGTTTCCGGACCGTGTTATCTCTCGAAGAGATGATCACAATTGGCCACCGAGATCTTGTGACTTAACACCTTGCGACTTCTTCCTTTGGGGCCACGTGAAAGAGAAGGTCTACGCCAACAGCCCAGCGTCGATTCAAGACCTCAAAGATGGAATTCGTGAGGCTATCGACGACATAGGGCAGCCACTTTGCGATTTGGTTATGGAAAATTTCATGAAAAGGATATGGTCCTGTAGGCGTGGTCGTGGTGGTCATTTGGCTGATGTTATATTCCATTATTAACGGCATACCTTCCTCTTTATAATGAAATAAAAATCCGATCATTTATTTCAAAAAATGGCATTTTTATTTGAATATCAAAATAACACCTCTTATTGGAAGACCCTTTAGTATATATTTTACATTACATATCTATATTATTTCATATTACATATTCTATAATATATACATATGTCATCTTATATTAGATACATTTTTTTTAGTACATACATATTGTTACATATTATGTATGTTGGTATTGTATATGTAGTTGCCATTATCTTGCCTATTTCTGTTGGCTTTATCTAGGGTAGCGTTTACTGGGTAGTATACGCAAATAATAGCAATGGAATACTAGTGTCGATCTATGAATATAAACGGGATGCAGTTGTATAGGAAATCCCGGGCAAAGTCGTTAAGAGGAATATAGATCTGCCCTCTTTAATTTTACTTTCAGGAAACTAGTTGCTCCAGGAGGCCTTCGTGGAGGGACGCCTTCTTAACAAGGTGATAGTTTCATTGTCTGGGGTTTGCCTCCAATATTTGCCAATATTCAACCGTCTCAAAAGTTTTTGTATTCATAGTACGAGATCATAGGACTAGATAAGTTGTTGTAGCACTACCTTAAAGTAAAAGGCGTATAATACCCTACTAATTGAAATTACGATAGGATAGAGGTAGCAAAGCAAATCTATAATTAAGGCCCAGTGCCTCCTTATTAAAAAAAAATATTCAAAAATGTAGGGATCAAAATTTTTATGTAAAATATTTTGCGCTATGGAAAGGAGGAAATAGAAAAAAGGGAGTTTGAGTTGTAATAGAGTTGAGGGACAAGAGTATGTCGTATATAATAAATAATTTATAACTTAACGAAATGAAGCACTAGAGTGTTTGTCTTTCTCCTTTCATTCTCCTGGAGCCCTCACACTATGAAGGTTGACTAGGTTCGCTACTCCTCTCATTTTTCGGATAGGATAAAGGACACTGAAAACAATTTGCTGCCCTCAGTGCCATATGGGCGGATGGGGTAATGGCAGTGAAGGCAGAACAGCTGCGCCTTCACTAAGATAAGGGTAAGTGGTGTAATGGTCCTTTCAGGACCGGATGCGTGCTTCCATTTTGGCTTGTCAGCCACGATTTTTCTTGTATATGGCTGATGGCACTGCGGCATGTGTTCGTGGAACCTCCCCACACTCTCCGCCAATAGCCGAGGCGAGCTAGCGTGCCGCCCTGCCGTCAATGCTGTCCACCGAGTGATCTGTCAGCTCATGCTGACAGTCTGGACTTCACATCCAAGTCAATCACCCTGCGTACTACCATAACATCGATTCTGATCCGAACGGATTCGATTTAATTAGGACTAAGGTTGTACGAATTACCGTATGTCTTTTCGCAATTTTCATAATTCCCGGGGGGGGCGTTCCGCATTCTGGAGGGAGGCCCTCCCTGACGCTGACCCCTACTTAGTTACGCCAATGATAAAGTATCACTTTCAGTTCATTCTGTGGAAGGTTTGCTGACCGGAATAAAAAAAAAAAAAAAATAAAAGCAAAGGAAATGATCATCTTACATTTGGAGTATCAAAAAACCTAGAGCAATATTAGAAATAGCGTTTCAATAGCATTTCGGGATAAATGTTTTAAAATGTTCAACCGGATACCATTTTATTGCACCTGATATCTTAACATATATGGAACAAGAACTAGATATCGCATAGTATACCATAGCACAGTGTACAGATTGTGAAATAGTTACTGCATTCTGAAATGTTTTAGAGCGTCCTGGGCCCGGATTCAGTAACACGGAGAATTAAGGAATTTGGGAAATGAGAGTTGTTTTGAATTTGGAATTCTTCAACACGGCGAATTTAATTTGTGAATTGCTGAATTCTCTACTCCACTTCTTAAATTGTACGGTGTTCTGTAAGTGGAAATATAAGATGAACAATTCTTAACTGAGAGAATTGCTTGTTTTTGTTGTATTTTATACCTAGGAATTTTCAAATTAAATTCACCATAGTAAGTAATTGAAATTAACTAATTATGAAAGTTTAAAAATATAGACAATTTTTTTCCACATCTTTATTATGTAAAACACTTTTAATAACATAAAATTAAAAATTAATAATTAAATTTCGGGCTGTCACCAGTAAAATGTGGAATAAAGTGGAATTTAGTGAAAACACCGCTCTAGCTGGTTGGAATTGCAATCTTTTTTCTCTCATTTTTCTCACGTTTTTTTCTAATTCTCCAACGTTTTCCATTATTTTCAAACCATGTTCGCGAATTGGGAATGGAGAATTAGAGTTTTAACCGGAGAAAACGAAAATTCTCATCTTCCAAATTCCCCAATTCTCCGAGTTAGTGAATCTGACTCCTGATAGAAGTTTTGTGTTTATTTGATCGACCTCATCAACACGGCAAATGCGAGAAAATATGACTCACTCGACGTATCCATCATTTCAAATATTATGATCCATTCCGGAATGTACCATCATGTATATACTCTGCTCTGGTATTGCATGCACCATCTACATATAGTTCTTTTACCATCTATGATCCCCACCACATTTATGGTGAATTCTTTTCACCTGAACTGAACCGCAACTCGTTCGGTTCCTAAACCTAAAGTGTTTTCTTCACACCACACTGAGACAGAACTGGTTCCGAATGTATGTTCTTTTCATAGCGGTTCTCTGTTCGGTTTCTGCACCGCTTTTCAACTTTCTTGTTCCATAAAAAATTGTGGTTACGGTTCGGAGCCAAACGTCAATCGGAAGTATTTGTAATTAAAGTGGGGATATGTGGACATTTCGTGAAAATACAATTATTTTATTGAAGTGGTTTTTTTTTTTTTATTAAAATCATAAAGGACGAACATTTTCGGATATTCTACTTTCTTGTATTCTTTTCAGCTTGTACCCGTTCGGGACAAAGCCAAGTTCGATGTAGATCTGTGGTTCAGTCAGTTCAGTGCCTGTTCGATTTTGTTGAAAAGCATTCACCATTACTTCTGACTTCTACTTAGATTTTCTCCAAAATAAATTGCGGGCTCTTCTAGAAGAAGTTTATTTAAGTATTTCAGTCAACATTCTGGAAAAAGTGTACGTCTCGCGGCCAGCCACTCAAATCTCTAGATTTGAATCCTCTGTATTTGTTGTTGAAAAGTTAATTTGTTGCTCCATAAAAATTATTCGAAGCGATTTCCGAACAGTTTTTATCGAGTACAGGTCGATGCACACTACCGGCACAGAGACAAAATATTTTTATATGAAACTAAGTTAGCTAATTCATATCAACCGGCACCGGCAGATACCGGCACAAAACGGTAACTTCATTGCCGATCATTATAGGTGGTTAGAAACTAGACCGGCATTTGTCGGTTGTTGGTCTAATTGCAGAGTTAAGATGCCATCACTTCTCTATAGTTTTCTCGGGATATCTGCCTGGACTGAAAGTTTCCTATCCATTTAATGTCGTTATATGTGCACGAACAATACCGGTGCCGGTCGATGCTTAACTGTGCCGGTTCGTGCTGTGCCGGTATGTGTGTATCAACCTTTCTAGGGTAAACTGTATGTTACGCATTGGAGTCTAAGAAAAATCAGTTTTCTTAACCTATTCCAAAAATATGCGAGAAAGGACACATTGGACTTTTCTGTTCCTTTTTATGTCAAGATTCTACGCGATATAGTACACATGTTCTATTACATTTTTCTGTTCCATATTTTATGTTGAGATTCTACGGGCGCAGTACGGCGGCACACCGTATAGTAAATAACAAATAATGTCAGAGTGCATTTTTTAGTAGGAACATAATTCACCTTGCCTGAGTATAATTTCTGACCCACATCATTTTTCAAAATGTTTGTTAATGAGAAAAGCATTTTTTAATACTTACCTCTTCCGTTGGGAAATTATTACATAGATCTTATATTTTGGAGTACTTTTGAACTGTCAACAACTTGTTAAAAATTTTCGAGGCCACGGGATGGTGTACATACACAAGTGCATACATATTTGCTATAGGAAAATATAACGTTAACTAAAGCTTTAATAAATGGAATTTACCACTTAAATCAAGAGAGCGTAAATTTTCCGTCTGGCTTCTGTAAAATAAAGACGTACAAACTTTCATTTGATACAAATCCTAAGGACTTGCGCCATTTACTATAGGGCGACCAGTTAAATTATAATCAAAATAAGTTCAAAGTCCTTTCTTACTTTAATTTTTATAGTTCCAGCCTATCACACATACAAATATAGTTGGTTGATTGTTGTTAGTAAAATGAAATTATGTACGCACTAATTACTAAATAGGTTTTTATGGGAACTGTTCCTTTCGTGAATTTTGCAGGTTCTGATTGATTAAAGCACGTACCGGTAGCAGTTTTGTTTGTTTATACAATACACTCATACCTATACATATATACTTTGCGACTTAAGCCTTATTTTGTCGTAAACTTTACGCAACCGGCTGGTTTATGGCCTTCTTTATATAAGGACCAGTTTACCACCAGAAACTGCTCACTGTTCAGTATACAGTCTTATCGCTGTTAGAGTCATTAGAATTCATTCTCAGAGTGTCACGTTATAGCTGACCTCTACTTATTTAAGCATTCCCAAGCTAAGAAAAGAGATAGAAATGAATTTATGCTGAGAGTAATAAAAAGGACGAGAGGAAAAAACCTTGCCCTGCAAATCGGCTATCTACCAGAAAACTTAAAGCATTAAGTACCATATTTTGTCGTCCTCGAGTAACTCGTCCTACTACTAAAAGGAAAGTTTTGTTGTTGTTTTCTATCTTTACACTCCCCCTATGAACTCTTGCGGTTGTGCTATACTACGATGAAATAAAGCTGTTTTATCTGGGACGGAAATAATATCCTTAATGCTAGATGATATCCCCAAGACTATGAATTTCAAACGAGCCTTTGATGCGCGACTAAAACAAAATGGGAAACACATGGATGATGGTGGGAATGTGACAAAGATTCCTTGAGGTTTATTGTACACCTTCAGGCAATTAAACGGGAATGGCTCGATGCCAGACATGAATTTCAGGAGTGCTACAATCCGATGATTACCTCCTTTTTATCAAGGAAAGATGTTGCCTTGATAGACTATATTTGTAGGTTAAGGTATGTAATTATGTATGACTGTGAGTGCTTCAGAGTGAGTGGTTAGAGCTAACATCAGGAAATTGAATTTCAAGAGTTTAACTTTTGGTTAATTGCATGAAATGTCGCTTAATTACTGCTCGGAGTATGTGGTTTATAAATGTGTGTGCCATTGCCATTATTAATTTCAAAGTGATATGTACATATGAGCACATATAACATGTGGAAGGATACGGAAAATTTTTACCGAATTTCAAATTTCAATGGAAAATAATTAGTTTTACTGTTTCGAC
This sequence comes from Dioctria rufipes, assembly GCA_963924295.1. NCBI lineage: Eukaryota > Metazoa > Arthropoda > Insecta > Diptera > Asilidae > Dioctria > Dioctria rufipes. The sequence continues at coordinate 324,462,062 of OZ002740.1, read as the reverse complement.
AAAATGGCGAAGAGTAATAACATCCGGTGTGAAATAATTTGCTCAGAACGAAAGCTTTCGATTTTGTAAAAAGGCTTGGTAAGTTAGATCCGCTGGTGAGTATGCATGGACTCATGAATAGTGAAGCAAAGCTGAAGATCATATTGTGATAGGGAACCTAGCCATAAACTGGAAATTATTAAAATTTCTAGGCTGGCATCAACATTTTTATGCATTTCCTACTACACATTAAAATAATGTGGAAATACAGGGTGGGCCAAAAGTCATCATGGGGTTTAAAAATTAAATTGGTAACATATGGTAGGATGAAAAAAAGGAGCGGTAAGGTGGGGTGGGGAAACATGCTTACCTATGAAGAACAGACAGTTGGCTATCATGTAAAAACGGAATGAAGAGAAACGGTCAACAGGGTGTGGAGCAATGTACAAACGAAAAAGTTAGTTATTTTTAAACCCCATGGTGACTTTTGGCCCACCCTGTACAAACCGGATAGGTTTTCATTCGGATATATTATACAATAAATTACACTGGTCAACACTGGTTTTGGTGCCAAGAGGCTGTAATTATTTTTTAACTTACGACCTTATACTGATTACATTAATAGCAAAAATTTTGATTTACTACGTGTAGTTTTCTAGGTTTTGACTTGTACAGAAAAAAAAAAACAAATTTACCTCAAAACAGCATTTATTACATTATTATGTACATAAAGACTTGCATGCCCAACAATAGCCAGCCATGATATGCCGATCCCATCGGCCTTGGTACATTGCCCAGTTTTATCTAGCGCCTTAACAAATTGTTTCATAAGGCCTAGCTTTATGTGCAAGGGGGGCAATATGATTTTATCTCTTGAAACCAAAGTTGGATTTATGATTTTCCGCTTTCCCACCTCCATCGTTTCACGTACAGGCTAATCTCTTTTCTCCCATGCTATCCTAATAAGAAGTTAACTATTTTTAGATCAACATAAATACTCAATTGGTGTTCGTTATATTTGATTTTGTCTAGCACAAGTGAAATATTTTGATATTCTTCTTTTAATTTTGTTGAATGAGTAATGGGAATTGAATCATATTTGCTGCCATTGTATTAAAGGACACACTTAAGGCTTCGTTTAGAGCTGTCTATAAAAAGACGCCATTCATTTGGCTGATATTCTAAAAGACCCATTTCGAGAATAAGGCATTGCATATCCGAACAAAAAACAATATCATTTTCCGAATGAAAAAATGGTAGCAAATCTTGCTCTCTTGTACGATAGAACGTCACTTTTATACCTGACGCCAACACGTGCTTTTCTTCTAATCAAGAAGCCAATACCTCTGCAGATTCTTTAGATAGTTCAAGATCCCTGATTAAATCATTTAATTCTTCTTGGGTAAAAGGTTTTGGCTCTGTAGACGCTATTCCTTCGAAATTACTGTCGCTACTCACTTTATTAAAGATTTCTTCAAATGATGGTTTAAGGATAGAACAAACTGTTGGAACACGTACTTCCTCTGAATGGGGTAAGCCCTTCTAGCCGATTCTAAGCCTGCATAAATCATTTTTTTAACATTAAATCCACGCAAATTAACACAGTAGAAGTAACAGTCATCGATGTGATTTTTTTGTTCTTTCAAATAATTTGGGGTATCCACGGCTTGCTTGTATTCATCCACAATTTCCAACTTAAAATAAGAAAAATAAGAACTTTTTATAAAATCTGCTATAGGTTTTTTGAATTTTTTAACTGTGTATTCACCACAAATGTAACAAAATACATTTAGCTTATTGAGACAGGTTCTTCGCGGTGGGTGAAGACATGATATTAAAATTAATTTATTTTTAGAAATGTACCGATTAGATAGCAAACCGCGCACACGAAAGTATTGATTACAGCCAATATTCAAAACTGAGGCAAAGATAACCTAATATGAAGATAAGAAACGGCCGAACAAAATTGGAAATTTTTGGTGTTTTCTAGAAAGAAAAAAAAAATAATGTAAGATACTTTCAGCTTTTGCATGAATGAGGGAAGAGAACTTGGCTATGAATTGTCCTAGGGCGATTGAGACACCGAGTTAAAAACAAAAATTGAGAGAACGTAGGTTTACCCGAATGATAAAATCATCTTAAATATCCCTCAAAATCCTATCAAACATTCATAATAATGTACTTTGGGTCACACTACCTCACTTTTTTAAGAAAATGATAAATTTCGCTTTGGCCAAGATTCTGAAAGGACATGTAAAATTCCTTTCAAATAAAATTCTTATTTTTCCTGGTTTGCACAAAAGCGCGGGAACTTTTTATGAGAGTAAAACCTGAAAACTCCGCATCTTCTCATTTATTTGCGAGAATGAATCATTTGCCATTCTGTTTCGTTACATGTAATCTGTGCTTTCACATTTTTGTCTTTATTCGTAAAACTTTTAAAGACAATTTGATTTTTTTGTTATTTTTATATTTTCTATATTAGCTTTACCGCCGTGTCCGCAAACTTAGAAATTCAAAATTGACACAATTCGTGGTATCCAATCGAGCTGAAATTTCCCACGTCGATTTGTCTTCGATGACAATGCACTTTGCCACGACACACCCACGCACACACACACACACACAAACACACACACACACACACACACACACACACTTAAAATTTAAATAAATATCAATCGCCTCACATATAAAAGATTTGTAGTGAAAAACTGTTTTTACGGGTTGATGAAAAAAAGTCTCTCATTTCTAAACACCTTCCCCTACCAAAAAAAATAATACGTATGAGCAAAACACTCTATAATGATATGGAATCTATAATTCTTCACAATAATACTTATATCTGAAGAAAATAAAGTTGTCCTAAATCCTCAAAAGGAAAGAATACAAATTATAAATGTAATCCACGCTGTTCAGCAAAAGATTGTATAAGTGGTTTAACGTGGACACCTAGCTATGAAGCTTTAATTCCACGGCAGTATTAATGCAGAGATTAGTAACAATGCGGCAATCAGCGCCCCATGAGACAGATTATATCCTGTCCCTATTAGTATCAGTTATGTCAGTGCATGATTGACATTAACTTAGCAAAGCGAGACCCACCTAAAATATCTGCTGTCTCTGTGGGTCATGGCACCCGGTTGATTTAGCGCACCTCTACGCCGAAAGCCACATATCTAAGCATACATTCATAAGTGACCATCCTTCAGATCTTCGGACGCTGTATGCAATTTATACAAAGGACATACCTCTCTGTGCAAAGACTAAGTCATGTACTACTCAGATATTCTCTCTCTGCCTGCATATGGGCTACCACCACTACTACGTTGCTTCCATCGAGGAGTTCACTATGTAGAGCTTGAAAGTAATCTTTCCATGGCTCTTCTATCTTGTGGTACCAAGTTAGCAATATAAATACATAGCTACCCAGTTGGTATGGCTTTAAAACGCAGAACCTTATATTATAGCTACCAGTAGATTCTCCATGTAGAATCCTTACACAAGACTGTTATCTCCGTTCGGGCTCAATCATATTGGCACATAAGCGGCGGCAGTGGACCACATGAAGGTTATGATCCGCCATTCAAGTCAGGAGTACCTTGCGTAATCTTGTGGTTACACCAAAGTACTAGCTACAAGATAAGACTATTAGGTCGTATAAGTCCAGGCTTCTATCTGAACACGCACAATCCTCATAGATTTGAGTGGCTGTATTCTTTCAGCACGAAGCAGCTTTTTCCTTGTTTGCACTTACCCTTGGCAGTATATTAATTACTTCACAGTTGGAAAAAAAGGTGCTCTGAATTTTCTTCTTCAACTTTGCATTGTTTGCACATGCTTGCTGTCAGTGCCCGATCGATACGCCGATGATGCATCTAGTTTGATGCCTCTTCAAAAAGTTTAGCAGTCACACTCCAATAATCTTTCTTTGGCTGTCGTGATTAAGATTCCGCTGAAAGATATCGGGTTCGTGAAGCTCAATTATTATCCTAATTGGCCAGATAGTTTACTACGTATGGCGTTGCCTAAAATGTTACCCTGGCACCCAAATTAGTGTAACTATAATATGTATTTTGGTGTGCTAGTTTTGTCAGCTCCTGCGGACATTCCCAATCCAGCTTTCATTCAAATCGGTTGGATTGAGAGCCAACATTGCAACTGCACTTTCACAGGGAATATAGATCCTGTAGTTTTAGTATCCTCTATTGATACTTTCCTTGATGGAAACCTCAATGGCGTCGATTTCTGTTAAGAAAACCATACTGGTGGTGTCGAGGCTGTTATGTATTCGTTTTTCACCGTTGGAATATATCCTTACCCTTCCTGCTCGTCTGGCTTGGAGCCATATGTATATCTCATTTGAGCTCCTTTTTAAACTCGAATTTGTTTAACTTCCAATTTATTTGCTCTTGAAAGATTATTTTGAATGCGATGTCAAACTTATATTTTGGTGTTGCGTTGTCCGTTAACGGAATACTGAGAATGGCGTCTTTTTGGGTCTCCCACATCTAGTTCTGCAGTACGAGGGGTTGGTATGGCTCCAACTACACCTATATAGGCCAATTTTTGAAGCTTGTTTTCATCCAAGCGTTCATGAATAAGCAACATAAGCAACAAGATATTTTGCCTAAGACAAATCATAAATTCGAACTCTGATCACACACTAAAAACCAACATCGGTCTAGGGAAAACGAAGAATATGAAAATGGATAGGACACATACTTAATGGATTACACAAACAATTACTCGTCAGGCATTAGAATGGAATTTACAGAGGGACAAAAATGTAGGAAGACCAAGGAAATGAGTGAAACTGAAAAGCCCTGGGCGTAAATCAAAAGGAAGGTCCAGAATAGAGTCAGGTTGTAGAAACCCTAGACTCAAAAAGGATACTGACGTGAGATATATATGTCACTGTTGTTTGGAGTAGACATAATATTGCAAGTGCAGTTACAGAATTTTTAAAGAAGTTATAAACATTTCTATCTGTCTATGACATCAGAAGGACTACAGGAAGCTAGGTGAGAAACAAATATGTAATCAGGATGAGTGCATCGCCTTAAGCTTACGAACCCATCTGTTCGGAGATGTAAGCGAGTTTAGTGGCAACATTAGGGCATTAGAGTAGGAAGTTTAACTAAGCTTTAGCTCTTATAAGGATGTAGAAATGAGATTGCAAATACTTCCAAATATGCTTGCATTAAATCAACTGTCATCTTTACGAGAAAAGCCATCTTCATTTCAATCTGTTTCAAAGGTAGATATCATATGACATATATTTCCCTGTCACCATTGAAATCTCACTTACTTCCAGTATTTGTCCATTTCTAATTTTACGCCAGAGTAACAATTGAAAGTTCTGGTATATTTCAATGTCCTGTTTCGTCCAAAGTTGTATCCATATCATTTGTATGTGCTTACATTATTGCCGGTCACATTAGTGCTAATACGCGTTAAATCACTTTTAGCATGCTATTTAATTTCCGCCACAATAGACTGACCTCTCTCTATTCATTCAGTCATTCAGTTCTATGAAACTTCCTCATCAGCCATGTTGAAATTATTCTATTTCCCTCCATTGTCATAAAGGCGGCTATAATTTTTAATTGCACCCATTTAACCTATCTTTCCATTAAGTTGGAACGAGGCGAAATAATTTTGTGCCAATTAATGCTTTTTTGCCTTTATCATCTTAATTCTTAGCGGAGTTGAAAGAGTGTGAGTGAGAGAAAAATCTCGAAGTTAAGGAGCAGAAACGGTGCGGTATGGTCGGTCACTCAAACCTAAACGTAATTAATAAAATTCCCACACTCATAAATGCCAGTCGTTTCTCGCTTTGTATTTCTTTGGCAGCAAACGAACGACGTTATCTAATAGATTAAGAAGTAAAATTCTCGCTTTCGAAGGAGATTAACCTAATTGTCATTCTACTCAAATAGTCACTCCAGTAAAGAAAAGTACAACTTCCATTTTTGGAAAGAGGAACTCAGTTATCGTCAGATATTATGACTGTGCTAGAAATGCCAAACTGAAGTCATTTCAGTTTGTGCACACTAATTTGTTCGAATTAGGACATCACTCATCAAAATTCTGTCGAGCGATATTTTGCCCCCTAAGTTCGTCCATCATTTTGTAGGAAATATAATTAATAAAATGGAAATATTATGAGCAAGGAGACTATGAGTAAGTTATGTTCTATGAAGACTGTAGTAGGTTCGCTTTATATAAAACCGTCTACTTGATATTTGCACGATAGGGCTGCCAACGCCCGCCATGCCGGCCTGCCCAAAATCCTTTCTAAAGGGGGTCTTTAGTGCCAGTTGACTTGAATGTATTTATTCAACACCTCAAACGTAATTAGCAGGTAGTTAAATTACTAATTAAACAATAGGGTAACCTTTTTCCATAGTAAACAATGTTTACCCAGAACAAGCCCACTCCTTGTAGTCAAATTCTCAAATATAGGATTTATATCTACTTTGCTAGGGGGAGGACTTTCCCTGCTTGCTTTTTCTACAGACAACACCCGGCTCATACCTTACCTACGCACGTTTACTTCCCGGCAATGCGGCAACACGCAAACATTTGGAAACCACTCGGTTTGAATATTTGATGAAATTGATGGTTCAGGATGCGAAGGATACAAATGCCAATTTTGGTGTGGAACATCGTCAGCTGAATTAATTCTCTTCTGATTCTAATTAACGTGGTGTCGTGTACTTTTCACCATTTGGGTGGTAGGGTAGTGGTAGAGCGGAATTGGTGGGGATCCTGATGATGGAGTTATATAGTGCTGGCACAGTGTACATACAGAATACTATAGGTATAAACGCAAGGCCTTGCCAACTGATAGCGGATTACTTACAAAGGCTGTGTATCCTGTTTTAAATTGCTAAACAGTGTTTTCTCTCTATTTCAAAAGTCATCTAGCCAAGAAAGTTTTAATTGAACTAATTGTTGAATAGCAATGTGGGAAATGAATATTTCAATGGGTTGGATTTAAGTGCGGACGACATTATTTTTCATGGGTGAATAATTTAGGGTTGAATTGCGCACTTAAAAAGGGCAACCAGAATTATTTACTTTTTTTTTCTGTATCCAGTTGAACTGAAGGTTTTTGTTTATTTATTTGAAATAAGCTGGTTTATGGTTTTGTTTCAAAATAAAAAGGAAGAGACTTTTTTCGATTTTGTAATAATTGTATTCGTTTTAAAATACAGTATTCAGATTGTAGACGAAAACATTCGTTGCGTCAGTCTTTTCCAGAACAAAAAAAAATTGAATATATCCACTGAGATTAAGTAAATGGAGAAATTGAGGACCTCGCAGCATGGCATGAAGGGGTAGATGCATTTTCACAGTTTTTTACTTATTACGCCCAAAATTCTTAGAAAAAAGTTCTCCATCGTTTCGTGAGGAGATCCGATAAATCCACATTAACCTCATCTCCTTTCAGTTGGATCCGAAGAAATTTCAGCGGTTGAAAAGTAACTATCATGCATAAATAACACAAATTGCATACACAACAACTCTTGTAGTATCTTTACTTAAATTTCTTTCTCACACAGTGGACGCCAGGGTAGAGTTAGAGCTCAGTAGGTACATCATGAGCCAATTGGACCATATTTTTTGAGGAGTATACATATAGATTCAAATTCCACCTCTGCGGAGTGAATCTCTGGCGTCGAAAGGCTTTATATTTTTCGTGTAATAAGACTAAAGGTTTATATCCTCTCATCCTTTTTACCAGTAGTCTGGACTAGGAAAGATGTCTGTTAAGCATATTCTCCATTTAAATAAATAGAAGATGGAATGGGCGTATGTAACTTGGTTGAAAACCAAAGCTAAAATGATTTGAAATCTAATATTAGTATATGTAGTAAGTCTTTTATCTGTTGATCGATATCTCGAGATCAATTGTTATTCCGGCATTACTCCAGCAACTTTTAAGAAAATCAAGCATTTAAATTGCACATAGAAAAACCTTAAAAATGTTATTATCTAAAAAGACAATTTCATTTTAGTTTTATAACCGTAATACTCCATGCATATTTGAAGGTGCAGATATCTCACAATTGCAGTTCAGGTATTGGGTTCGCTATAGTAGGAGAAATCGTATTGAATGACTTAAATTTGTAATATTGTATCGACTGTTAGCGGTAGTGATGCTGTGAGCATGCCTGGTTAGTTATAAGAAGGAAAAGGACAAGAGTTCCTCAACTGTCAATGATCACCAGAATTATCCCTTCAAAAGCTCTCAGAAGTTAGTATTTTTAGTCTGACGACGCTGCTGTGCTTGTAGGATGGCCCCAGAGCAAGCTTACATAGAAAACTAAGAAGTGCTCTGCAGAATTATAATTACATCGAACTTTTATCATCAGCAATTAAGAGGCAGAGAGCAAGTCCTATGGGGTACATCCAAGTATGTCCTGAAGACGAAATGTATCGGGCAGAATCTTGCAGTACATTCTTGTTTCTGCAAAGAGCCAAGGGAGTACTTCATGCGATTATTATTTATTTTTAAAATTTAGAACCGCGGATTCTACTATTAGTGACGGATCCATATGATTTGCGGAAACGTAAATTGGCTCACTAGCCTATTGCGGACGTTGTAAATCCTGTCGGAGATTGGAACAACTCATCCTCAGCATGCAAAAAATAATCTACTCGACATGATCGTGAGAAACATTCTTCAGGATTTTGATTCAGGAAAATCTGTTTCAGATGGTCCTCTCTCCTGAGATATGGCCCACAATTCTATTGTGCGTGAATTTATTCTAAAGTGGCGCTCTGGATCTTCTGCTAAGGCAAAAAACTTGTTGGCGAAATCTCCGTCCACTATGCCAATGTAACTGGTCTTCGTTCCAAGACAACTCGTCTTTTTACAAGCTCGACGAACTCCTGCTTTGACGTGACCTGCTTGACCGAGACATGGCTATGTGGAAATATTGCAGATGCAGAGCTTTTTCATCCCGAGTTCTTGGTTTTTCGCTGTGATCGCCATCGTCTGTCTTTGGATGATCCCGTTGGGGGTGGAGTGCATTGTACCGTTCGTCGCATCCTTCCATGCACGTTAATCTATTTTGTTGAGTCCGGCGATCTGGAGTTTATATGTGTAGCTCTCAAGCTCTCAAACAAAAACGTATATATTGCTACAGCTTACATCCCTCCATGCTCATCAGCCGAGATATTTGAATTGCTGGCTGCATATATTGATGGGCTTACTGAAGTTTTGTTACCTGATGATGAAATATTGCTTTTTGGTTACTGTAATTTGCCTAGTGTTAACTAGGAACACTCTCTGGACGATGAGGGCTTGCTGCCTTCATTCTCGACGACTCTTCAACATGCCAGTTCTTCAGTTCTAATGCAGTCTAGCGACGTTATTAATGACTCTGGAAAATCCCTTGAACTGGTATTTTCTTCCAATTCCAATGTGACTCTCGTTAAACTTTGTTTAACTCCTATGGTTCCTCAAACAAGTCATCATCCGGCACTAGATGTAGTTTTGTTTTTTGATCCTATAACTTCATCATTTAATGGTTCTAGTAACTACTGTTATAATTGTAAAAAAGGTGATTTTGATAAAACAAATGAATGGTTATTCGCTAGTGATTGGACCAGTGTGCTGCGTGAACGTGATATTGTTGCAGCTGTTAACTTGTTTATGACACATTATATGTTTGTTTTACTCACTGTGTACCACTTGTTCGTTCGAGTCGTGATTTGTATTGTCAACCGTGGGTTAATGGCTCTTTGAAGCATCTTAATAATTTAAAGAATAAAGCTTGGAGGAGGTTCTGTTCATAGAATGAGATCGGCTTCGCATGCTAAACCGAAGCTATGTTGGAGGTTTGTTAACTGTAAGCGCAACTGTGACGGATAACCTTCATCATTGCGACTCGGTAACTTAGTCAGTGTGAATCCCTTATAGACTGCCAATCGTTTTGGTGACTTCTTTAAAACTGCCTTCTGTGATAACAACTGTGATATTAGTTATAATGATTTCACCCATTTGACGAAGCTTCCACTGACTTCTCTTCAACCTACGGATATGTTTTTCGATGAAGTGTCTATCTCCAAGTATATTTCAAGCATAGCTGATAGTTTTTCTGGCGGTCGGGATGGCGTTCCTTCCACATTCATAAAATATCGTGCTACGTCTATCGTTTCTTTTGTGTTATTTATTTAATTTATCTTTAACTTGTGGTGTTTTTCCGAAACAGTGGAAGCTTGCTTTGATTATTCCTTTACAAAAGAAGAGCAATAAGTGCGAAATTTCTAATTACAGACCTGTCTCTAATTGAAGTTGTATTGGCAAGATATTTGAAGCCCTGGTTTGTGATGTTTTGTACTTCCACTGCAAGCTCATCCTGCGCTCTTTCCAGTATGGTCTTATGGCTCCGTGCTTATTTATCTGATCGTACGTTATATTCCGCGCAGCACTTTCTGACGAAATAGATAATACTTCCGGCGTACCTCAAGATAGCTATCTTGGACCACTCCTTTTTATAATTTAGATCAATGATGTATCTCTGGATTTTGGCTAATTAAATAATTCTGTGCTATGCTGACGATGCCAAAATCTTCCGCATTATTTCTAATGAAAATGAGTGTGGATTTTTAAACTCGGACTTAGACACCTTTCATGAATTGTGTGCTATTAACTGTCTTCCTCTTAATATTAGCAAATGCACTACTATGTCCTTTTCTCGTAAAAGGAGGCCATTGGAATTTAATTATACTTTAGATGGATGCTTATTAACTAGACTTAACAAAACCAAAGATCTGGGTGTATTCCTTAATACTCGTCTTTCCTTCGAGGATCATATTAATTCAATCGCGGCCAGGGCTAATGCTACTCTGGGGTTTGTAAAGAGATGGTTAGAAGAGTTTAATGATCCATTCACAACGAAGATCCTTTACTGCACATTGGTTAGACCCATTTTGGAGTATGCCAGTCCTGTCTAGTCTCCCTTCTATGATGTATACATAAATCGCATCGAGGCTGTGCAGCGGAGATTTGTCCGATTTGCCCTACGTGGACTTCATTTGGACAACTCCATTATTCTGCCTCCATATGTTGACAGGCTTAAACTCTTTCCATTAGATTCTCTTGAGAATAGACGTAACACTTCCAGAGTTGTCTTTGCATTTCAGTGTATACAAGGAGTGATAAACTCCCCTGAGCTTTTAAATAGTTTCAATATATCTATTCCTGTGCGCTCCTTGAAGAACTGTGACTGGCATGCACGAGCCGGTTTTATGAATGTCTCGTCTCTTTAGCCGCCAGTTTGATTGGATTGACTTTCATCTTTCAAAAAGTCAAATAAGAGATCAGCTTGGTTAAAGTTACTTGTTTTTTTTTTATTATTTCACTTTTGTAAACTCAATAATCAGATCGAAAGAAGAAGTTCTAAATAAATACATAAATAAATAAAACTATTTAGTGAGATCGGCACTAGGTACTATATATGGATGGTTTGATTTCTTATAATACTGGCATATATCGCCTTAGATAGTTGGCTGAAAAAATTGTGAAGCTACTTTATTTCCAAGTCTTAGAACCCACCAGAGGAAACAAAATAGTGAAACAGAAACACTGTGGAAGCGCGGTGAAGTTAGATAAGAAAAAAAGGAGCATAGTTTTCAACCAGATTGAGCTGCAATATGGCAAATTCATTATAACAGGATCCTCCAGTGTTGATGTAAGAAGTTTAGACCAAGTTATATTTAATAATCGAACAAGACTTTTGTACTAGATAGCTCCTTATTCGTGTCATTTCTAAGACTAATGGCGTTAATTGGATATCTTCAATTCGAAGAATATGCGCTCTTCCGTTGAAATTTGTTGATGCTGTACCTATGTAATGTCTAACCGATAGGGACCAATTACTAAGATAAATTTAAAATAGACTGGATTTATTAAAGAATAAAACTATTTGCAATATTAAAAACGAAGTTACGAGGGTAAGCCGACGTGGTAATTTAGTTGAATGTAATATTATTGTTCACAATATAAACTGCGAAAGTTCGGACGTCAAGCACAGATATGAACTAAAATCGAAGCATCAAAACTCAAAGCGACTCGTACATAAAAACAGTCAGATTTTGAATTGGATTGGGTGACAGATGATGAAGTGCTGTCGAAGCCAAGTTTTCCAGAAAATGATTATCGGGATTGTGACGAAGCAAATGCTGTTATGAATAGTAAACAAAATCCGAACATCAACATGAATTAAATGCGCGCATTTCTAGGCATTCTGATTACTACAAGATACTCTTCCCGTCCAGCAAAGAGAGATTCTTGGGCCGAAAGCAATGATATGTCGAATGCTGCGATATCAGATGCGATGTTACGCGATCGATTTGAATGTTTGTTTCGCTATCTCTATTTTATTGACAACGCCTTAGAGAATCAAAGCGATAAGATCTGGAAACTGCGTCCTTTGAATGATAACATGAAAAACCTTTCTTACAGCATTTCAAACCAGAGTAAGTTCTGTCATACGACGAATCAGTCGTGGAGTATTACGGTCGTCATGGCTGTAAACAGTTCATTAGAGGTAAACCTCTTAGATTTGGGTACAAGATCTGTTGTATCAATACACAAATTTTGAGATATACCAGGGATCAAATCTTCATCTGAATCCAGATTATCCTGCTAAGTATGGAAAAAATGCTACGCCACTATTTTGCATCTTAGATGATATTGCCGATAATATAAACTTTTCCCTTCTGTATGTACTTCGACAATTTATTTACATCGATTGCAGTTTTATTGGACTTAACGGAACGCAATTAGCACCATACTGGAATCATCAAACAAGTTATGCTTCCTAAGTCATGTCCGTTACCACTGAAGGATGAATTGAACAGGAAAGAGCGCGGCTATATTGTGAGCAGAAAAGTCAGTGGGGTTTATATCTATATAATGAAATGGGTTGATAATGCCGTCATTTCTATAGCTTCAACAATATATGGAAAAAATCCTGTTTGACTATTGGAAGATATTCGAGAAAAGAAGGGAAAAAAACGATGCTTCGCGTCCATATGTTTTTGGACGTTATAATGTAGGCATGTGTGGCACGGATAGATTGTATCAGAATGCTAACGCTTATTGCATTGCAGTAAACTGGTAGATGTGTTCATTCAGAAAGCCTGGCTACTTCATCGCAAGGGAGGTTCTTCAATGACACAATTTCAGTTTCGGCGTATCATTGCACAATATTATTGCCGAAGTCTTGGTCATCCCTAACCGCCAGACGGTTATCGCCTTCCTAAAACTTAAGTAGAGCAGAGTAGTCCTCGTTTTGACGGCAAGAATCATTATGTCATCGAAATTCCAAACCACTTCATCTGTAAAGACTATGTGCAGAAAATGCAGCAAAGGGCTCTGCGTGGATTGCTTTGAAATTTATCATTTCATAACTGTAAATTAATAATTGCTAAAGTAAATACATATCTAATAATAAGTAAGTAAAGTTTTTTTTCAAAATAATTAAAATTTTATTTTTCATTTTCATATTCCTTTAGCATTCATATTTTTTTTTTTATTTATTTATGTACCTGTTTTTTATTTTTTTTTAATTCATATTTTACCTTTTGGTAATACTCAGGTAAGCATCCAACAAATAAAATAGATCTGTACCTATTCTTTATTTCATTTATACAAATATTTTCCTACATGTTTACTATATATTTGAAATTATTAGGCTACTTTTTCAACAAAGATGGATAAACGTCAATTTTCCCGTGTTCGAACTAACGTTGACATATATGTAACGGGTACTCCTGCGGGAACGGAGTCCGGGAAAAAACTTCGTATTCAGATTTGGATTTCTACAGTTTATAGAACCTTCTGTATTGAATCTCAGCCCTCTAACTGAATTTTTAGGATCTCGTCATTAATGGATTAATTGATATACAAAAAACAAAACAAAAAAGCATTTATATAACATACAAGCAGCATTTTTTAGAACTAAGCTCACAAACGGTCTGGTTTTCCTGTTTGTATCAATAAGAAAACTTCAAAAGATCTAAATTAAACAACAGTTATTAATAATGTTTTCCAATAGAATTGCAGTACATCCACTTCTCAATTAAATTTTTCATACTTTGAATTAAAGAAAACTTATGATTCTGTTTGCCCATAAATATATATAAAAACAAATGGCAGAGGTCTTAAGTATAACTACCTGCCTTGGAAATTGCAACAGTTTTCATAAATAACTTTCGTTTCATCGACCAAATGAACAAACAACATGTTCGCAAAACGGTTAAAAAAAATAATAAAGTTTCTCTACTGCATGCCGGAGGGACTAACTATTATTATTACCTTTTTAATACAGTTAAGTGACATAAGCAAATATGTAACAAGTAATGTAGACATATATAGAATGTGATACAATACCATAGCTATGCCGGGGTTTGTTCCATAGCCTTAGCTTTATTAGATACTGTCTAAACTGACTATTATTGGTGATGTTTCAGATACTTGTAATATCGACTCACTCGAACATCGCTTAAAGTATGGATGCCTTTCGCTCGTTTATCGCTAAATGCATAGTCAATGTTCTGATGACATATCTGTTCCGATTCCTTATAGATTAATCTCTGCACGCAATACTCTCGTAGTAAGCAGCGCACATGCTTTCACCTTTTTCGGTCGTATATCAAAATTCCGTGATATTTTCTTTATCCCGATTTGTACGATTGTGGAATAATCCACCTTCTTTTGTTTTACCTCTGGCTTGAAATCTACGAGAGTTCAAGAGTGACACATATAGATCAGCACCTCTGTCACATTTTCCATATCTTCGTTCTACCATGCTATGCTTAACATCATAAGGTACACCCTGACTTTGGCTCAAAAATATATTTAAAAAAAGCTAGATCAAACCACAATTACAAATTATATTGCATTAAGTGATGAAAATTTATAGCGGATTTAACTGAAAGTGAGATTTTAAAAAAACCACCAAAAATGAATAATAGGTAACCCATAAAATAGCAGGGAGCTTGCGTTAAATAGAAGGCCAACAAGAGGATTTATGTATATGCGCCTATAAATGTCCTACGTGAACACAATTCAGAAACTTTAGTATTCTAGGGTTGTATGCTGCCTACAAGAAGACTCGGCAATAATTCCTTAATCTGCTAAACAATAAATAATAATAACACCGCATATGTGGCGGCTATTCATCGCACCCGGATATATCACTATCGCGCGAATTGTTACATACATTGTACATAGTTGTTTCCCTTCCAGACACAAACAGCAATGTATCCCTCTAAGCTAATCTCACTCAGCCCTGGGTCTAACCGAAAGGTTATCTCGCGCTTCGAACCCAAGTTGTGGCCTCAACAAGGGAGTCGTAACCATATCACCCACAATATGATATAATGGCGTCCCATTGTGAATTATATTGAACGGGAAACAAATCATTTTCCCTCATAATGCGCATAGTTTATGTTTAGGAAATAAAAATATCCTTCAGAATGGGACTTATGTAATTCAAATAAACAATCGCCGGCAGTTTATGTTATTATATGTGCAATTCGGTGAATGCTGCACCACCTTTTATTACCATAATTTGTGAACTTTATTAAATCCCTCGTAAATCTCCAGATGCCTGAAAGGAGAGATTCTCCACGGTATGTTCTGGAATGGAACTACTATAGAATAGTTCTATCTAAGGCAGAGAGTCTAATATTCGTATACAATCTTTATATACATATGTATATGTTTGTACGTAAGGATATCAAAGGATATAACATGTGTGCGGAGTTCTAATTAACTAAGGTACTCGTCGTATGCTGGCGAACATAGACACCAGGCTAAAACGATAGAGTAGTACAAAGTACAAAGCTCCAAATTAGTTTACGCTCTCAGTAGCCAGAACTCAGATGTATTGTTATTGGTTTTAAAAGTTCTCGATCACCAGAAACTGGAATTATAATTCGTTCGTAGTCCTGTTTGTGTCTAGTAGAGAATAGAGTACTGGGGGACTCATATAGTATATACAAGAACCCGCCCACATACATACTCATACTAACCCTTTTGGATTCTGATACATTATTATACCGGCACAGGAAGAATATTACATCGATTTTTGGTTAGTTTAGCACATTAAGGGTGAGTCTCATGGGTTCCTGCATCAGTGGTTTAGGCTTATCGAATTATTGATGCAATTCTAAATGGCTGGGCACACAAGTGTCGACATGAGCACGAACAAGTGGTCTAGTTTAGGATAAAATTATATCTCCAAGTCTCGATAATTCACATGCCTAAGTGGCATTATTATTATTAACTAATATATATAAATACACTCAGATCGATTTCAATGCAACATAATTAATGCGATTTTGAAAATATTTTAATGAAAAACCCTTGATATGGATATTAAATGGTTCGTTAGTTGTGCCCTGTTTTGAATTTATGAAAATTTTATTGACTATGGCCTATATTGGAAAATGTTAAAATTTTCTATTTTCCTTGTTCAACTGTAAAGTGTGCATGTATAATCCAAACGATACTCTATTCCCTATCCTAATTGAGGTTTTAAAAATTCATTTCATAACAGCTTATTTTGTTTTCGCCATATTTGATATATTCATAAAATTGTTTCAATTATGATGGTAAATGAATTGATTAATTCTAAATGTGTAAATAAGCACGCATCATAGCATTTGTTTCCTATATTGAGCTTCTGGCTTTCACGATTATTGCGAAACTGTTTATGTGATTTTCGAAAGAATTGAAAATTTTGAGCACATATGTAAGTATACATAATTATGCTTTTTGTGTGGCGCTAATTTAGTTGACTAAATGGTAGGGGCGGTGGTTCAATGGGTGGGATGATTAGAGATGCATAATCGGTCGTGCAATTCCGTTCTCTAGATTTTCACACTTTGTGTGCGTTTGTGTGTGTGTGTGCGTGCAAACGTTCATATTCGCGGAAGAATGTAGCTTCCTACGTCGTCGGGCTCTTAGGCAGTATCCATACATATGTTATATATTCGGGGTCTAAAATACCACACTTTAACCTCCAATGTTGTTATATATCCGGTGGAATTGAATTAAGAACACTCTAACTTTATATTTACCACTTTATTATTTTAACTTAGAATTGTAGAACACCACTTTATTATTTTAATTGTAGAACACCAGTTGTATTCTAATACACTTCGTATTCGAACACACTTTTAATTCCTGTGCCAACCGAAAGTACTTGACGACCCCGATTAATTTATTTTTGCAAATTACAAATTTTTTCTACGCGACAACCCTGATCAGGAGAACTCAGATCTCACAACTTAAAAAAAAGGAGACGCGTGGCGATCTTGATCGCGGATTCAAATCAACTGTCTCGAGACTTAGATTTTTAAATCTCAAGTCTCTTCGTTCAGGATAAGAAAAATGCTTAATTAGCATTCCTATCCTGAGAAAATTATTTACCGCTGGACATGTTTTAACATGCCCAGAATTATCGCGACGACGATAGTTGAAATTGAAATTTGATATTTTCACAAATATCAAACCGTCGTCTTGCTATCGTGCATACATTGTTGCGATCACAATGTATGCAGCTCGCGACAATTTGCTGATAAGAGCTTTTTCGGTGAAGACTTGATCGTTTCAGTCTTCACCGAAGTAAAATTTTATGCGCCCGATATGTATGTATGTATATATGTACATATACATATCGTATTTACGACAAATCTTACTGAAGGTAAGATTTATCGTGGGGCTATTTTTCTATCGAAACGACTTGGGTTGAAATTTAAAACTTTTATTTTACCCAAGTCGTTTTGTGGGAAAATATTTTTATTTGTTGCAAAGGAATTTGAAGAAATTGCTGATGGCAATTTCTTCGCCTTGTTAGGAGATAAGCTAACCATGTTTTAAACATGATTAGCTTATTTCTACCTATGAAAATTAAATATTTTTTAATGATTTTTCCAATGATAATTATTTCTTATAATTATCATTGTTGACCATTTTTAGGTATACAACACATACATATAGCAAAAAAAACTAAATTTTTGTATGGCAACCCTACGAAAGAGTTGCCCGCTTGGTCCCATTTTTGAACTCAAATTTAATTTTTTTTAAAAAAGCCTCGTATACAAAATTTCATATCTCTACACCGACATGTGAGGCAGTGCCCGAATATATAGTGAAAAACCAAAGTTTTGTATGGCAACACCAAGCAAATGAGTCAAATCTGTTGAGCCGTTCTCAAGTGATGATGAAATGAATGATTGTCATACTGTATATGTAAAAAATACTCTAAAAGTTAACCAATCCTTAATAATTCAATCAACACAATTTTGACCAACATCTACTGCTGAAAAGTAGAAAAGTTTCTAACATAAGGTACCCATGATTCTCCCAGCGAGATCGTAAATCCTCAATGTGAGAACGTTTTAGTTTACCTCAATTGTGGAAAACTATTGTCGACGTCAGAAGAGAGCTTCTTCTGTAGAAAGTAAGTCCAAAAACAATTCTGTAAGTTTAAGCTAGATACTAAGCTTAGCAGAAAAAAATCTTTAGGCTAATTTTAAAGAAATGGAAATTTGTCGAAAAAAAAATATAAGAGTCCATCAAACGGGAAAAATAGCAGGCCCATCCCTTGTTTTACCATTTTTTCAAAATCATTGAAAAATTAATGTACAATTAGGTCATGGCACATTCATTAACACCAACAACCTACTGTGTTACGTTTAGTCTTGCTTAAGACCAATACACAGCTGCATATCGACACTTTCAAGGATCAAAGATGATTGCAATCAATGACGATAAAGCAACTCCCGTTAACACTTCTTGATTTTTCAAACATTCGACAAGGTGGACCTTCGCGTTCTCGTTAATAAACTTCTAAATACATTCAAATTTTCAAGAACAGTTGTCAAACTGATTTTATTTTTATTGTTCTTTCTCTTCTTTTCGTCAGCCTATCTGTAGAGTACCGCAAGGATCCATTTTAGGAATTTTATTTTTCTTTATATTTATTGATGATTTTTTGCGTGTTCTCAATAGCTCTAGATATCAGCTAAGTGCTGATGACTTGTCGTCTAAGATTGATGACATCGACTATTCTGTACCTACTCTCTATGACCGGAAAATTGAATGCAGTTCACGATTGGTCTACGACAAATGAATTAATACTCAACTCTTCCAAATCCAACTTAATTGTTGTATATGGGACTTACACTATAATTTATTAAGAAACCAAATATTTAGGAGCAATCCTGGAATTAACATCTTAAAATAATAGCCAATAAAGTTATGTGGGTATTAGGATCATGCCGAAGGCTCTGCGAAGAAAAGAGAAGTTTATATTCTAAAATTAGCTTATGAATTCTTCTGGGAAAAATAAATAAAAAGATTACTCTTTTGGACTTTTTACCGCGTTAAACTTAACTTTGTTCAAGAAAAATTTTTTTGGGATATCTCCGGTATATAGCAAAAGCTAAAAAACGTTCTAATTTGTTATTTCATCACACAACCCATTAGTTTTTGGTGACAAGTCAACATATCCGTAGGAGCTGATGTTATGGTTAAAAGATTTTTCTGCGAAAGTGGCTACTAGGTAACCATTTATGAAAGAAGTCAGATATTTGACAGTGGTTTCCAGTTCTCGGAACGGGTCCCTGATTGGTATACTGAGGGATCCAGGAAGAATGGTAAAACAGGTACAGGGGAATTCGGTCCAGAAGGGGATCTCTCAATTTCCATTTTTCAGGTAGAAGTCTATGCTATAGTGGTAAGAGTTTAAGAAAACCGGACTGGCGAAAAGTTTTGGATAATTGGAAATGCACCGGTGTAGAACGCCTTTATTCCACCGTTCCGAAGACAATATTTTCATAACTTCTAAAGGAAATAGTTGACAAGTTATATAGATGAGAGGTCTTCTGAAAACATAAAATCAGGATTTCGGAAAACGGGTATATACCCCCTAAATAATGGTTTTAGATAGACTACCATTGACACACAATATGCTTAGATCACCCGAAATTCTTATTAGATCCGCATTCATTAACCATTTGGAAAATTTACATTCCACTGAAAATACGCCTACATAAGTTCGAAGAAAGAAAAAAGTAAACTTACTACCTGGGAAGAGAGTTAATATTTCTGATGTGCTCCACAAAGATGCTGGTACGTCCCATAACGGGTTCTATCCATTAACTTAAACATTTATATTTATTTACTTATATTTATATATTTTTACCTCTCCAGAAATGTACGACCCTGGAGAAGGACAAACGGAGTTACGTTGAATCCACGCAAAACAAAACAACAGCATCACATTTCTTTTTCAAGTGATGATGATGAGGAAATAGTTTTACAATCTGTAACAGAGTCTTTCATAGGTGATATAAGTCATTCAGAAGTTCCGTACATAGGTTCAATGTGGCTGCAGAGGACTAGTGGTGTATGAAGGAGAAAAATGGCCTGCGAGGCGAATGGAGCTCACGCAAAATGTTTTAAAAATTGTGGGGCGTTCTGGAAATGGCCGAATATAGATGTAAAATTCATTATAATAGTAAAGATATAATTCTAAAAGTCAAAGACCCAATAAGAATATCATCATCAAGGGATATTTTCAGAATTCCTAATTTGCCGATATTTGGGGCAAAAATGAGAAATAAATAAAACTTGAAATACAAACAAAATTTAAAACTGAATTTTATATTACAATCTGACATAACTACAGCGTATGTATTAATTAAAAAATTAAGACGATAACTACCTACCTACCTAATAAAAAAAAAAAATTTCCGACTTCGAGAATAATCTAACATCTACATGATGGTAAAATAAGTTTCTATGACCACAAAATTGATTACTACCGTGGGTAATTACATTTCAGCCACATTCACTCAGAGAGTGTCTCTGAAGGAAACCAATTGTTTAGGAACCGTCGATTCCTAAACTCTGCCAAAAATCCAAATCCTATCCATTCATATCATCTTTCCCGCCCTCCTACTAACAGCTAACTCCAAAAGTAGAACGACATGCAGTACGGATGATACGGCGCATCAAAGGAAAAAACTATAGTGAAACGGAAAGTTACAAAGTTACCAAAGAACAATTGTCAACAAGTAGACAAGAGACGACATCAAACCGAACTAAAAATGAGCCCCAAGGATCAAAATAAAACAACAAAGACAACATCCAAGGAAATTACGGCAACTGAAAGACTAAATGGCACAAAACTCACTTGACTTGAATGTAGAAATCAGTTTATCTCCACGAGAAGATCGATCAAGAACTCATAGTGCAATAGCTTTCAAGATAAAATTTTCATTGTAATGAACATCTATCCTCCCAAAAAACTGCTAGTATAGTTAGGTGAGACCATCCACCTAATTAGACTGTTATGGAGAATACAAGACCATTCGTATTCTATATCGTAAAACGTGTGGACATCCACGTCTATTTCAGTGAAAACGTATTATATTCTCCGAGGCCTGTGTGCATCCATGTCCACACTAATTAATACGAAACCAACGGTATCCTGTTTTCCGAGTTGTGTGTGCATCTATCGATCCATATTCTAGGGAATACGAGGCCGTCAGTATTCTGTTTTCCGTGATGTGTGTGCACCCAGTCAGCATTGTAGAACATAAATTGAATTTTTCGAAGCATTTGGATTCTGCGATTTCAAGAGTTAATTTTCTTTTAAAATTAATAAAAAGGGTGTCTAAACCTTTTCGGATTCTTACACATTAAAAACCTTATTCATTTCATTGGTGAGTGTTCAGTCCACCGACGTAGTTATTTCCTGAAATATAAAGTAAAAGAAACCACAAAGTATCAAGTTAAATTAATAAATGTCAAGACACTTATCTAATCTTCATTTCACACATTTTAAATTCTCGGGAATTTTGCTGAAAATTCGAACCAAATCGACCGGAACATTCCACACATACTGCAAAGCATCCGCTAAAACTCTTAGAAGCTGTATTTCACCTAAAAATAAATCAAAATTCATTAATAAAATAAAATCAATACAAAACTGCATTAAAGTATACCTACATCCTGATATTTACACTTTCCAGTGACAGCAAATGACATTACGTCAGACAGCTGTCTGTGGTACATTCAGACATCGCATCAATCGTTTCTAGGGCAGCACCAAGAGTCGAGAACTCGTAACTGGATGCAGCGACTATATAAATCCGACAAACCACAGCACAAAATCATTCTTGGCTCAGACTTCATCTGATTCGGAGACTAATCCGAGTAACAAGAATATTATTGCCAACCTCATTATAGAAGATTAATTCTATATTTGAGAGACTAATCTGAAATTCCTATCATTTCCTACACCTAAGCTGAAGAATAGTTCTGCACAGAAATTAATATGCAATACTCCTGCCCACACCTGAGCAGATGAATAATTTTGCACAGAGATTAATTTGCAACTCTCCTACTCATATTTACAGAAGAATAATTCTGATGCAGAGGTTAATCTCTTAGAATATATAGCAAACAGGAATGGCTGAATCGTGTATAATTCGTGTACATGAGCGTAAGTTTTCAAGAGCAGGACGTTATACATAGGTGTTCAGTCCACCGATGTAGTACCTTCCCACGACGAATTATTTTCTAAAATATAAAGCAAAAGAGACCACAAAGTATCAAGTTAAATTTATAGATGATAAAATACTTATCTAATCTTCATTTTTGACATCTCAAACTCTAGGGAATTTTTGGTGAAAAATTCAAAGTAATCCACCCGAACATTCCATGTTTGCAAACTGCAACTGCTTCCAATTTATCACAACTTGATTATCTAGAACACAAATCAAAATTAATCAATTAAATAAAACAAATAATATCAAAATGCAGCAAAGCATACTTACCTCCACAATATTTACTTTTTTATAATGTCATGAAGTGACATTAAGTCAGACATCGTATCAATCGTTGCTAGGGCAACACCGAGAAGCGAGAGCTCATAACTGGATGCGGCGGCTATATAAAGCCGACGAGCTGCAGCACAAAATCATTCTTGGTCCAGAGCTCATCTGGTTTAGAGACTAATCTAAATACAAGAATATTCCCAACCTCATTATAGAAGATTAATTCTATATTTCAGAGTTTAATCTGAAAACTCCTATCATTTCCAAAAATCCATCCCACACCTAAGCAGAAGTTTAATTCTGCGCAGAGATTAATCTGCTAAATTCCATCCCACACCTAAGCAGAAGTTTAATTCTGCGCAGAGATTAATCTGCGACACTCCATCCTACACCTAAGCAGAAGATTAATTCTGCGCAGGGATTAATCTGCAAACATTTTCCTGCCCACATCTAAGCAGAAGATTAATTCTGCGCAGAGATTAATCTGCGAACATTTTCCTGCCCACATCTAAGCAGAAGAATAATTCTTCGCAGAGATTAATCTGCAATACTCCTGCCCACGTCTAAGCAGAAGAATAATTCTGCTGCAGAGAATAATCTGCTACATCTCCTGCTCATATTTACAGAGGAATAATTCTGCTGCAGAGATTAATCTGCTCTTCTTCTTCTTTGTAGTAGCATATTGCTACACTTCTGCGCACGCTCAGAATACTGTCAGAGACTAATCTGACTAGGTTAACAATTATAGCACTTTACTTCCTTGTGCCCTCACGTACGAGCAGAGGTATTTTACTTCCTTGTGCCCTCACGCACCAACAAAGACAGTCGTCGATAAACATATATATTGAAATTTATTTGATTGTAGTTGCTCAAATCTTCTTCTTTCTTCTTTTTCAGAAGTAGCAACGAGCGAGAAGGCGCATCATCATTTTTATTTTGAATTTTAATTTGTTTGTTCTTTTTTTATTTCGTTTGGATTTTTATTGAATTTTTAGTAGTTTGTAGGTTAGTTTTTAGTAAATGAATTTGTGATATTAGGTTAAGTGTATGAATTATCAAAAATAAAATTTTATATTTGAATTGTTTAAGACTGAGTTGTCCTTTACAAACCGGCTCTCCCTCCCACGTCCGAGACTAGCTCTCACAGAGTAAGTGAGATGAAGGAAGAAAAATTTGTCAAAACTGAGCGAGAAGTTGTCAAATGTGCTTTTTTTTTGTGAGCAGATTTAGTCAATTTAAAATTATTTTGTGAAATTTAACAAAAGTACCGAATCAATTCTTTTCAAAACTATTTATCTTTAAAGTTTTATAGTGCAACAAGAACCTGTTAAAACCTGCATATTAACTAAAAAATAGAAGTGAAATGGTCGGTCGGTCAGTGCTTGCAAATATTAAATCGGATTATAAACTAGGGAAATCGTGTTTCACGCAAGTGCACTCTCTAAATTATCTTTTTTGTTAATAGAAGCAAAGATTTATATAAATTAAATATGTGAATTATTTCAAAACCTTTGTTTACCTTTTGCAAATTCACTAGTTGCTTAGAATAGGGATGGCGTGTAAATACATGTAAAACATGGACTACCTACACAACCAGAAGTTCATTACGCAAAATCTGGCTTATCACCATTCCTGTTTGCTATTTATTCTAAGGTTAATCTGCCCTATTTCTTTATAATGACATATTTCCATATTCATATTTTACATTCAGAGAATAATCTGACTCATTTTTATCATCTACAGCACTGTGCTACCCTTGTGCCCGCACGCACTAGCAAAGGAACTTTGCTACCCTTGTGCCCGCATGCATGAGCAAGGTATTTTGCTGCCCTTGTGCCCTCACGCACTATCAAAACGCTATCTCTTTATAGAAACATATTGATGCCACTTTATATTCAGAGACTAATCTGAATTAGTTTTTCAATAGGAGCGTTTTGCTACCCTTGTGCCCTCACGCACTAGCTAGGAGTAGTTTTACTGCCCTGCTGCTCAAACATAATAGCAGCATAAACGTTTTTCTCTCATTCAGATGACAGATAATTAATTCTGGTCTTCTTCTGCTTTTTTAGAACGAATAAACCAATGATGGTAACCTGGAGCAGAAGTCAACTGAATTTTTATTTTTATTTTTTTTTTATTTTTTTTATTTTTATCTGTTTGAAGTTGTTTATTGAATTTTTATATTGAATTTTATAGTCGTAGTTTTTAAGTCCTTTTTGAATTATTTCGTGATTTTATGGTTAAGCAAAGTGAATTGTGAATTATTGAATAAAATTATATATTTGAAATTTTAAACGACTGAGTTGTTCTTATTGCTTATTTGAAAATACTGTTCAATGACATTAAAGAATAAAAACGAGAAAATTACGTTTTTTCAATACAACCACCTTTAATTGCTCTATACACAGATTTTAAAAATATTACTGGAAGAAAATTATGTAAATTATGTTAAATGCATGATGATTTTGTACTGACTTTTTTTTAGGTCCAGGTCGTTAATGTTAATGTGTTGGTGGTCTTCTGTGATCATATGCAAGGCTACAGCTGATATTGGTTGAACTGATTTTAGCTGCGAAATATGTTCTTTATATCTTGTTTTTATTTTTCTTCTCGTTTGACCTATATATATTTTGTCGCAATCTCCACAAGTAATCGAGTAAATGCCGGATTTCTCTGTATTCTCTATCTTGTCGTTGGTGTTCCCCAGTATAGCTTTAAGTTTGTTATTATTTTTGTATACTAAACGTATATGGTATTTATCGCAAATAATTGTTAATTGTTTGGTGATAGCTGGATTATATCCAAATGTTGCTCTTTTTCTAATCGGTTTCTGCTGTTGATAGAAGGTCGTTCTTTCATTTTTTCTAATACGTTATGAGTGTTTTTCCACCATTTTTTCAATAACACTCTCTCTGTATCCATTTATACTAGTAATATATTTTATTGTTTTTAATTCTTTCATGAAATCTTATATATGTAATGGTATTTGCAACATTCGATACACCATACTATTTAATGCTGCTAATATTGTGGACATGGGACAGTGTGAGTCGTTGGTAATATATCTTGCAGTGTTTGTAGGTTTCCGATATATTCATATTTGTATTTTATTTTGGTTTCTTGTCAGGATTGTGTCTAGAAAAGGTAGCTTTCCATCTCGCTCCGTCTCAACTGTTTACTTGATGGATTGATGTTGGTTGTTTAGAATTGCTAGTAAATTCGATATTTGTGATTTCTTCACTATAGAGAAAATGTCATCCATATACCTTATCCAAACTCTTGGCAGTTTATCTTCATTGTGTAATTTAGTTTCAAGGTCTCCTAGAAAAGCATTAGCTATAAAACAAGGAAGTAGATTTACCATGTTCGCTCCCATTGTCTGTCTATAGTATTCATTTTGATAACTAAATTGGTTTTGCTTCATCCAAAGGTTTACTGCTCTATGGAAAATGTTAGCCTTTTCGTCAGATATGTCACTGTTGTCTAGGCAATTATTAAGAATCTCTAGTGCTGCAGGTATGGGAACGTTCGGATAGAGGGATTCAACATCAAAAGAGACCATAAACTCATCTTCCTTCAGCGTAAGATCTTTTATCATTTCTACGAATTCAAATGTATTTTTTACGTACTTGCCGGGTGGTTTTAGTAGAGATGTGAACTCCTTGGCAAGTAATTTGGCGATCTTGTAAGATGGTGAATTTACACTAGCTATAATTGGACGCATTTTATTACCAACCTTATGTATTTTAGGCAGCCCGTATAATTAAGGTAGTCTTGGGTTTGAGATTGATAAACGCCACTTTGGAAGTTCTAATACTTTACAAAGTACTTTATTAATGATAGCTGCTTCTCTAATCATTATTGGCAATGGATTCCGTGTAATCTTATCAAAATTTCCGGTGGCAATCGTATTCATCAATCTGTTGTTGTACTCCTCTTTGTCAATAACCACAAGGGAATTGCCTTTATCAGCTTTTATGTAGTATACATCTTTCTGTCGTAGTTCCTTGATACTCCTAAAATCCTCATTAGGAATGATTTTATTATTCATTATGGATTTAATTACAGGTTTCATTAGTTTGTGTATGTTTTCTTTGTCGTGGTTATGTAAAAACTTTATTGCGCTTTCAACGTCAACTATTGTGGTTTCTCTATCTACTTTTTGTGATTTTGGAGTAAAATTCAATCCTTTATCAAGTATTATCAACTCTTCCTCACTAAACTGTACAGTTAAGATATTCTTCACATATTCCGCTACTCTTTTTACACTTTCATGTTTGTAGTCATTTTCCTTTAATAACTTTTCAAATTTTTTGTTCCATTTTTCTTTTTTCTTCTGTATGCTCTTTATCACAATTTCATTAATAAATTTGAGTATTTCCTATTGCCAAATTATATATTCCACCCAATTCAAACTTTTCATAATTCTTAAATGTAGGTTGTATAGCTCAAGTTCAATGTCACTTAGTTTGGCATGCAGATATTTACGTTCTAAGTTAAGCCATTTTTAACTTTGTAAAGCCAGTAGAAATAAATTAAACAATTTTTTGCGTTTGTATGTTTTTAATAATTTTTGACGACTGCAACTGTAATTTTTTCGAGTTTTGTTTAAGTGTAAGTAATTGTAATTGTAATTTCAATCACAGATTAGAACTTAGCTTCGTTTAGATTTTCTTTACATACATACTACATAGCTTAATTTATTTGACAATTTTGATGACGATAATTGTATTTTCCAATACTAATGAACTCGTACGTAAAGAATCACATACTACAGTGTCAGTTTTCACTTTAAGTCTAATAGGAAGCGACGGAATGGTCCGAAATGCATTTAGCATAATTTTCTTCCAGTAATATTTTTTAAAATCTGTGTATAGAGCAATTAAAGGTGGTTGTATTGTTTTTATTTTTTAATGTGAAAATAGCTCTACGGTGCTCCATATTGTGAAATACTGTTCAATGATATTGGATTCGATGTGCTTTGTTCATATAAATAGAATTGAAATAGTCCAGAAAATTTATCCTAGATTCGCAATAAGAAAATTAAATTGGAGAGAGTCACTACCTCGCATACACATTTTTCTACAAACTTCCAAACACTAAGGTTCAGGGGTTCAAGTTTTGAGAGTGTCCAGAGGTCTGTAAGGTTATCTTGGGTGCTTTTGACTATCTGTGCGGGAGCTTCGTCTTGCTGGAATACGTCTCGAGTTTATGGTGGGCAGTTTGATTCAATCCATGACTGGATCTTATTTTCATGATTTCCGATCCATCGATTCCCACTCTTAATTCAATAAAACTGGTAGCATCTTCTTACTGTCTGAGGTTACCAACGTAAACACCATCATATAAAACGGACGATTGGTTCTGAAGCTATGTTTAAGGCTATCATTCTAACGTTATTTGTCATCTCCTTGCTAATGTATCTATTATGATGGCTGTTAAACGAAAGAATCCACGATGAACACCTTTGAGGAAATTTATTGTTTTGGAACTATACAACACATTAAGAATTTGCTTCTTTCATTGGCTTAGTTTGATAATTTATGAGAAGTTTTTTGGTCTGAGCTCTTCACTTGGCTCCGAGGCCCTTAAGAAAAATTCTTCTTATGGTTTTCTCGCTCACAATGACCTCTTTAAATGTCTTTCTCATCCACCAATATTAAATGTTAATGTAATTAACTCATTTCATTTATGCATCACGTAAAATCATAAAGCTAAACTCCTCAACATCGAACGTGTGAGCAAATTGCTTTTATTTTGTTCAGCACACATTTCCTACACTCGAAAAATTTCAAATACAGCTTACTATTGGTACTATAGATGGCGGCGGGAATCTCTTGACTGAAAAACGCTAACAGCAATTGCCAACATTTAATTACAGGAGGAGCAATAGAGAAGCTTTTGAAAATCCTCTGAGTGGAAACCAAATTCCTCTTTTTTTAGGGTATTGTAATCATAGAAATTGATTTCAAAACCTCGTATGCAATACACTACATACTGACAGACATGGTTCGTATCCTGTGTAGTATTTGGCATTTGTCGTGACCTCGAAATGAACTGGGATTCTAGGAATGTAACTAATTTTATACATTCCAAAAAGCATATAAACAAAACTCTGCATCCTGTATAATATGTATGATGTGTGAATGTGTATGTGGTGGCCACTCATATCACAGCAAATGAAGCTCCCCTTAAAAAAAAAAAACAAAAAAGCAAAAACTCCAAATTGCAAGGCGAAAATTGAAGAAGGGTTTAGACTTTTGGAGTTAGACAGTAGGAGTAAAAATGAAACGTAAAAACTTTCCATGTTAAAAATTTTCTTTGATGTAAAAACTTGCGGATGTTTAAGCCTAAGTAGAATAAATTTTGGGCTCTGACTTCCAATCTCACTTTGCTTGAAATGCGATCGACGACATTTTTTAAGAATAAGAAACTTTCTATGCTCCATCGATTACCTTGAAGGAAACTGAAATCTATGAGTTTGAGACTAAAAGTGTGGTGTTCATTGCATATGGACTGGATTTTTAGTACCGCAGTTACGTATATAAGTACACTACATATACATATAGATTAGTGTAAGAAGGTGAGACTTCAAAATGTTTCTTATTTACGTAAAGTGACTTCGTGACATGCATGTAAGACCAGTTTGTGAGGTATTATATGTGCCTTGGGATTACTCCTCTAATGGCCTACTCTATATAGCGTTCCACTCTTGACTTTCGCCTGTTGAAAGATTACATGGAAGTTATACTCGATGATTTCTTTCCATTTTATTTTATGTTTGCTCCGCTTCGAGTTTTGGTCCTGCTTTCCCGTACCAGGGAGCAATTTTATATTCATACCGTTGGAATTTCGGAAGAAGTCCTCTCTATGTACAAATCCGTACGAATGCAGAATTTTAATAAAATCCCATAGAGAAGGAGTTCCTTTAGAAATTGGTTTTTTGAGTTTGGAGGAAGTGTTTTTTTCGAACGATGTTTTGCTGTTTTTTTTTTTTTTTTTTTTTTTTACAGAAAGTATGTGTTTGACGATGTGAGCTTAAGAGGTAACGGCTTTGATAACCCTCGATGTTCGAAGATATTTACGTGTGAAATTCGTTGTTGATTTTCCATTGTCTTTGGCTTTACAACGTAAATAACACATAATGTGACTATTCCAAACGTAATCTTGTAGAGCATATATATGGGGGGGTGGGGGGTGGGGGTAGTCAATTAAGGAACAAGCCAGTTCTCCCTAATTAAAAACTAACAGAAAACTCAAATTTTCAATAGAATTTTAATGCCTTTAAAAAAACTTTATATATATATAAAAAATATATTTCAAAAGACTCGCAAATCCGCAAAAAAAAATAGACAATAATTGTTTCTTTCACTTAATGAGCACATCACACAAGTTCTCTAGACTTCCTCTCATTCTGCATTCAATTAATTAGCAAAATTAATATAATTAATTAATATAATTAAAAAATTTAATTAATTGTACAATGGAAGGAAGCTCTAGAGAACTTTTGTGATGTACTTATTAATTGAAGGGAACAATGACTTTCTATTTTTAGCGAAGATTTGGAAGCAAAGTCGTGAGATTTACTGGTATTGTCCTGCTCTTGATATGAATACGAGCGATACGTTCATAAGATTGACAGCGGTTTGAGGTTGACAGCGATAACAGCTTAATTTGTTTTGGTTTTGTGGTGGCAAGAAGATATTATTGTGAATATTGTATTATGAACACACAAATGTAATTAAAAGAAGAACCATTAGTGAAAACTTGTATGTACGACAAACAATTAATCTGTGTCCTTGCTTCATACATGGTTCCACTAAAGGATTTATAATTGCTAATGAATAAATAATATTTTATGGACTCACTCCTGAATAGTTCAATAATTTGATGGTGTTGAATGTTTTTTTCTCTTATTTTGAAAAATAGAAGTTCATTATGGTGCAATAAGCGTTGAAGATAGACTATGGGTATCCTTAAGGTATTTACAACTTCAATAATTTGATTTAATCCGGTTTTTAGCTTCAGGGGATGGTGCGACAAGCATATTGTTCTTATTCAAAATTAAAAAATCCACAGCTATATTTTTGAATATATGGAGGCAATTTGGGAGTGTCTCTCACAGCCCGCTGAACAATTCGAAAGTAAATTGAGTACCTATGCCAAATTGCAACGGTACTATCGAGTTTTAAAATCATCGTCGGTAGGTATGCTAATTACACAAGTATTTATGTGAATTGAATATTGTTACAAAATCAAAAACTGTTAATAGGTTAAGTGCAACGATTCGCGTTCACTACCCAATTTGCGTCCACTTCATTTATAACATGCCATAAAACGTAATTGAGGGAGAAGCTACAAGGGTATTCAGAAAAATTTTCAATACGAAGTAAGAAGAGTGTTACACGCTGTTTTTTGTTTTTTTTTTTTTTTTGGTGCGCGTACCAATTGGGTCATCTAACTGAGAAAGGGGTGGGGCGAAATATCTTATGGGCGCCACGAGGATGGCGAGTCCATGAATTCTGAATTCTTGCTGATTTTATATTGCAGGCTAATGGCGAAAGAAAAGAACGTAATTAGCGTTAATGAACATTATAAAACTTATGTATTGTAAGAAGAGCACTTGTTTAAAGGAAAAATTCAGATTTCAGCACTTATATATACACTTGAGCTTTCTACGCCTTATGCTGCACGCAAAGCAGCGCAAGAACTACAGACATATAGTAAACTATAGTAAACTAGAATTTCCCTTTTTTCTTCTTCTAAATTATCCCAGAATCTTTACTGCTTTCAACTTAAGAAAAAGAACAAAATAGAGAACCAAACACAGAATTTTTCTTTTTGAAAATTTCACGGAGTTTCAAGTCCGAGTTAGGCCTCCCTTCCTTTTTTCTGAAATCCGACAACCACTTTTACCTTAGCAATTTTATGGCACTGACTATCATCCTGCACTCCTGCTTCAACTTTCCCCTTCTTTTTTTTTGCTTTTCTTTCTTTTTTTCGCTCTACAGACTGATTGACTTATTTCACGGCTGTAATCGCAAGACAGACCACTTCGCCTACCAAGGTTATCGGCTTTTGGAATTAAGCCTCCTGTTGGAAAACTCATTAAATTTTCCAGGCGTTTATCCAATCGGACCTGACCGCTTTGAATTGGTAATATATAATTAATATTATTTTTATATTTTTTATTTTTGCGAAATAATCTATTTGTTTTTGAACTTTCTGCTGCTATTACCGGAAAAATTGTATTTAACTTGAAGATTTAAAAGAAATCTTCTGTCTGACGGATTATTCAAATATAATTTAAAATCTGTGGGAAATGGTAATGAATTTTTTACTCTTTCGAGACCCATACAAAATACAAGTCTACATGCAAGGTTCATTGCTGTCCTGATGAGATTGCCCTGTTATTGCTGATCGTAGCACTTTACACACAGTACCTATACTCCCAAAAATTTCTTTATGCAATTTTTGGTCTTCGGATTTTAAGCCAGAAACTGACAGTACCTCGGTACTCGTTTTTTTAATTTTCTGTGTTTATATGCAGTAGGTTGAGAATTGCCTGTGGACTTGTATTTTATACGAGTTTTGAAAGAATAACAAACTCATTACCACTTCCCACTTATTAGTTAGAAATGGGATGCCCTAAAATCATTTTAAATATGAAGACAACAAATTTTCCTTAAAATGATTCACATATAGATTTTTAAATAAGTCTATATGTATCCACCAGCAACTTGTTGGCATCTGAGTTCACTGTAGAATAGACAGCAGGCAGTTTTCATGGTTCATTGCTGTCCTGATGAGATCGCCCTGTTACTGCTGATCGAAACACTTTAGACACAGTACCTAAACTCCCAAAAAATTCTTTATGGAATTTTTGGTCTTCGGATTTTTTTAATTTTTGTTCTGTTATAATTTAAAATCGTTGGAATACGTTTTGTTTCTTTATGTTTTGGTTACCGATATTTTCCTTGGGCTGAGAACACTCTGACTCCGGAAGTTTTATTGTTGGACTATGAAATTCTTTCGAATTCCGTGCATTTTAATCAGTGGGAGGTTAGGTGGTGAATTGACGGAGAGTCGAGGAGGAGGAGAAAGTCGAACACAGGTTAGTTTATCGTACAAATTACTTTTTCTAGTGATAATTGATAAGTACTGCGTTTGGTACCTGAAATTAATGAATGCTTTTTTTTTTCTAGCTGTGATTTCATAAATTGCCTCGCTTGCTTTACATCATCAATATAATGGTGAGTAGGTACATTGATATTTTTTTATATTTATAAATAAACAAAATTAAAATTAACTTAATTCTAGGTGAATACTTCATATAGAACTTAATATGCCGAACTGGGATGCTGAGGCCAATTTTACAATCTGAGCGTATCGAGGTCAAGTCTATCATAATTATTCTGGGTGATCTCGGGACAACAGTGCGGGTCACGCAACAGAGGTGAATGCCTAATCTTAAGTAATTGGTTTCCGTTTCGATTTTTGTTTGTTTTTATTTTCGGATTGTATTGACACAGTGTAAGTTGCTTCCCCGCTTTGGGGTTCACTTTTTTTTTAGTTGAAGACTGCTGTCAGGCCCCTCCAGAAATACTGCAATGGTACGCTTTCCTTGTTTTCCCTTCATTTAATACATGGAATATAATAAAAATCTTTTGCAACATTAATCTGTTGGAAGTTGAGGACAACACTTGAGACGGAAGACGAAAGTAATTATTTTTTTCCCCTAGTTATAAATAAATGGTTAAATATAACACTTTTTTCTCTTTCAATTTAATATTTAATACATTCAATACGTTTAAATGAATACTTGAAGTGGAGATCAAGTAATCAAAATATTTTGTAAGCGCGCATTGACTTTAAGTATACTTGAGTCAAGTAAATCCCGCTGATGAGTATGCAGTTCCTGCTGATTCGAAACGCCTGATTTGCATAGCAATTTTTTTTAGAGAATTTTCCTTTGTAAAAGAATTTTTTCCACTCAATTCTCGAGCTGCGGATTTAGCAGCAAACTCGGTCAATTTCATATTGACTAAATACGCTATGAATTTATTTCATAACAAAACTCTCCCCAAAATTTTTGTTCAATTTACTTACTTGCAAACGCAACTGCAATACAGTAACATTTTTCATGTCTAGGAGTTGTACTTCTTCTAGTTCTAAATAAATCGGTATATTGCCTATAATTCGTATCTCATCATGTATACAACATTTATTCCATTAGTTAGACTCTAAGTCAATATTATCTCTGTTTTGTACATGTTTACTACCTATCTCTTTTTTAATACATACATTATATGACCTAATATCTGTTCATGAGTTGAGTGTATTGTATCAGAAGGGCCAAATTGGATTCACTGCTATTAACATTATTGATATGAGGACTGTTTTATATTCTAAAGTCAGGCACTTTGTTTTCCCTTGGAGATACTCTCTATCAAAATTGTATTCCTGTAATTTGGAAATCCATCTTGGTTCCTTTGGGAGAACTCTTTATCCTCTATGATTTATATTTTGAAATGAGATATTTGATGGTTGCATGTTCCGTAATGATTTTAAATTACCGTCCATACAAAGAAGGTCTGAAATAATTAACTGAGTACACAATGGATAAGAAAACTTTGTCAGTAACACTATAATCCCTTTCATGATTATTTAATGTCCTAAAGACATAGAAAATCGGATGACTGTCTTGAGAGAGAAACGCTCCAATTGCATAATCACTTGCATCGGTTTTAACCACAAATTGTTTTGCATAATTAAGAAATCTTAGAATGGGGTGTAACGGTTGTGACGCTATCACAGCACTACAGAACGCTATCATGTCAGTGAATGCACTCATTGTCCATTACATACATCTGTTTCCGGAGACTAAAACCATATGTTTAGCATTTTGAAAATATTCTAGAAGAAATTCATTTTTATTACCTTTAGTGACATGTTGTTCATTCGGTGTAATTCATTTAAGTTTAATTTTGAAGGTTGTACCTTTGCACTTATGTCTTCCTATAATGGTTCTCTCTTGACGGTAACTGATAAGAAATTTTTAATATATTTTTCTTATACTTATACTTTACTGAAATACGGTCACCTCCTCCATAGTGGTTGGACCATTTTAAGATCTTCATTAAATGGGAAACTTTTTAGAGTAATATACCAATACAGCTCAGTTGGTCAGTAGCGGATCTACCAATGAAATTATGGGGGGGGGGGGGTAATCTTTCAAATTAATTAAAAACAAAACATTAAGCGCCGTAAGTCATTCAAATTAAATTGAGAGAAAAAAAAAACAAAAATAAGAAAATCTTACGCAATAAGTCGGTTACGAAGGTTTCCGCATTAAGCGGTGTGGATGAGGATGCAAACTGCAGGAGTCATTCAAACCAAACTTTTCTCAGTTTTACACAATGGCATATATAATATGGACTGCTCGATATGCTATTTCATGCGGGTACAATTTTTTGTGTCAAAACCAGCTCTTACATCGGTGCCAATATTGAAAAGCTATTGGGGTATCTATGAATATATCGCCTTTGGTAAAACACTTTTTATCATTAATTATTCGAAATAATTGATTTAAAAACATTTATTTCGACGAACCAATTCATTTATTTGTAGCTGACAGTTGTCTTTCAGTTGGTACCACTGACATGTATATAAACGGACTGCTTGTTGAACCAAAAATGCATGAATGCAAATGGCACCATTTTCATGTTCTTGTCTCTTTCCGTGAGAGCATACTTTCCCACTGAACTGTAACGATTGGGAATGAGAAATTGCTTGTGGTTCAATGGTATTACCACCAAAACAGTCTTATAAAAAACACTTCCTTCGACGCGTAATTAAAATTTCACAATAAAAATGGTACCAAATACTTGTGTGGTAAATTGGTTAAATCCCACTGACATGCATATGAATAAATTGCCAAATAATTTAAATATAGCGCCAGTTTACGACAGTTGGTAGCATTGACAGTGAGAGCATATTTTCTGATCAATCAAAACTGGTGCCACATGAAACAGGAGATCAGTCAGGCCATTTATATACATGTCCGTGGTTGGTACTTAGTGCTTAGACCGAAAGAGAACACTATATAGAAGTGAGCCCGCCTTCTGTAGTGTATGTGTATTTCTATAAACGTAGTCAGTCCATATTATACATGTCAGTGGTTTTACATAAGAACGCTGCAAATATTTTAGAATGTTAGGAGTTAGTATTAAGTTAGTGCTCTATTGTGGTAGTGAGGGAGTCTATTTCGTGGCTTGGAAAGTGTTTCTCGGGGGTTTTGGATCATACAAAGTTGGGGAAAAAACTTCTAAACATACATCAAATGCATACACTAAAGTCATTGAAAAAATTTTGTTTTTTTTTTTCTAAAGTTTTTAAATTGAATTATGTATAAATAAAGAAAAGATAAAATAATAAATTAATTTTTTCAAATAATTAATTAAATATTTTTTTCTTGAAATTTAGGGGGTCATGACACCCCCCCCCCCCCCCCCACCCACTGGATCCGTCACTGCACCTCAGAAGGTGAAAGTTGAGTGACAAGATTTCGTTAGAGCTAAAAGTTTGAGAAAAAAAAATGTTTTTCTGGGACATCCCTAATTCATTTTTTATGCGTTGTATGAGAGTATTTAGAAGAGAAAATACAAATATAAATGTAACTTGTAGAAACGGCAGCAAAAAAATAACGCAAATTTCCAAAAAAATCAAAATAATTCAAAAACGATGAGGTTTTTACAAATGTTAAGTTTTGATATTCTGATATGTCATGACCAAGGCTATCATCACCCTAAGTGTTACAAACTATTTACACCCTATACATACCTACATATATAAATATATATAGCTACGAATTCCATTGCAGTCATTAAAAGTTGGTAAAATATTACAAATTCACCCAAATTCATTATAGTAACAAATAACAAGAGCAAAATAATTCTTTGCTAAATTAAATGAACCCTAAAAGAAGGAAAATATTTTTATCGTCACAAAAAGCACATTTAACCCAGACGCATGAATATTCATATTCTCCCTAGATTATGTGGGTAATCAAAGAAATATTTATTATTCACCCTTAAAACTTTATGTTATTTTCGGTCTAGTGAACTCTCGTTCTCGCAATGCCTAATGAGTCTTTTGGCAGTTTGACTGCAAAAAGTAAAAGGAAAAGCATAAAGAAAATTCAGTCATCAACGACCAACCTCCTTAACTATAGAACGTAAAACCATACAACGCACGCAATTTCAATTATCAGAGAATGATTTGCCGAAATGTACTGCTAATAATGGGATTCCAAGTATACATAATCGTCATATAATTCCTAGATTGACT
The DNA here is from genome assembly GCA_963924295.1 of Dioctria rufipes. Classification (NCBI taxonomy): domain Eukaryota; kingdom Metazoa; phylum Arthropoda; class Insecta; order Diptera; family Asilidae; genus Dioctria; species Dioctria rufipes. The sequence continues at coordinate 324,424,850 of OZ002740.1, read as the reverse complement.
TCAATACGGAAATATCATAATGAATTCATGGTGGAGGGACATTACCTTATGGGTGACTTGTATTTGGTACCTTTACGTGAAAAACGAAATAACTCCGAAACACGAAAGGTCCCCATACACGCCGGAAGTCGGAAATTGAAACAGTGACCTCTACGCTACCAAAGAAATGGCAAATGACCATATCACCCAGGATCAAATCACCATCATTATATTATGGCTGCTTCTAAGGATCTAAATATTCCGTTTTGTCTAGGAAATTTTTGAAATCGGAAATCGACTCAAGAAAATTATCCACAAATGACCATTCTGCTCACCAGGTGGTGGCATCACCATAATTTCGTTACACGGAATATTTTTCCTTCTAACTTTGTGTTGTTATTAAGACTCTTACAGACATTCTCGTTGATAATTAGTCAAGGAATTGACCCTTTGTTCCTGGTTTAATAACTAAAATGATTAAGGAATTAATTGTAACTTCTAGCGGCGTTAATTTGTGCAGGTTCTACAATGTTTCTAGAGATGAATGCGTTCAGTAATTTATTTTAAACTTATGCCTATGTAAGGCAATTAGTCTAATGTTGTAGTGATTTAATTAATGACTTAGTTGAGTATGTGAAAATTATAAGGCAACCGAATAATTACTGCCGTAATAATTGTGTAGAAATACCAGGTCGGGTACGACGTAATTGTATGACTGTACAAAGTTGATTTGCCTCTCAAAAAATGAATTAAGGAAGAATAATTTCCTGTTTCGAAATATTGGGAGGAGCATAAAATAGAAAATTCATGTAGGCCACATTTTGTGGAATGTCTAATTAAGAAAAGTCATATTACTACCACAATCCATAATAAGATCCATGGTTACATACAAAATCTAAACAAAAAGCGATTCAAGCTAATTTACAAAAACCACAAGGGCTTACATGTCTGTACCAGCTGTCTCTGTTTCTGCATGTTAAGAAGGAGGTTACCATGAGTGCAGTAAGACTACGGAGGGGGGGGGGGGGGTCCATGAAGAATTCCTGGAGGACCTGATGGTTAATTTCACTTAAGATGTTATGTCGGAATGCTAAAATTTTAAAACACCATTCAAAGTGATTTTAGGGGATCGTCAACTGTGGAATTCAAGTGACTAACTCTTTAAAAAATAGTACACGATTGGATAAATAGAAAACAGGACAGACGTGGATATATGCCCAAGGGTTGAACTATCGACTCTTTAAGGTAGGTACAATTTTTCTGGTTTATATCCAAGCCATAAGACTATGCGCCGCGAAATTATTTATGAAAATATGCGTTCTCTAAATATATATACGTACATATAATATAAGATAGCTAAGAACCACTGGAAGGATTGAACTCGTATACCTTTGATTCTAAGGTGGCCTTAGACTACTTTATGTAGTGTTTTAAGGCAACTAGCTGAAACAAATGTGGTCACGCTGACTTGGGTGCCACGAAATGAAGGCATTAATGGCAGTGGATTTGTAGCCGCCTTGTAAAGTAACGAAGCGGGTTTTGGCTTTTATTTGTAGACACATAACTAAATTGGTACACTGGTTAAAAATCAAAAACTTTTCAGGGCAAAACATGCGATTTTTAACTAACATAAACTGCTGGGTAATTTAATGGTCAATCATCTAGATCTTGCTCACTGTTACGTAATGAGAAGGCAAGTTAAAAAAAAACATATTGGGAAAACTTAATGATGGACCTCAATTCTCAAAGATCACAGAAGAAAGCTACATATGCATGAGGAAAAAATGAAATTTGGTATATCAGTTTTCAAGTGAAAATTTTCTCATTGTAATTGTAGGTAGATGTGAGATCTGCGCTCAGAAAAGAAGAGAGGTGCCGATTTGGACTTAAACTAATTTCGATTAAATTTCTGGAATTAAAGTTTCACACATTAATATTAGTAAAAGTAGAGATTACTCTTTAGGATCTTTTACCGGGGTAAACTTATATTTGTTCAAGAAGGAATTTATTTCGATTCTTCGGTATATAGCAAAAGCTAAAAAATGTCTTTAATTTGTTATTTCATCACACAACAAGTTTCAAATCTTGGTCTTGACTCATCAACAGGTCCCAAATAGCGCAATTAAGTGACTTGAAAAACAAATGGAAAAATAGAATAAAGAAAATAAATGACAACATGAAAAAATTGAGGAAAATAGAAAAAAAAATTTAAAAAATTTAGAAAACCAGATTCATTCGAAACCAATCGAACCTGTATACGCCCGCAGTGGGCTGAAAAAAGAAAAAAAGAAAAAGGAAAAAGCAGAAGCATGAAAAAAGAAAAAAAAAGAAGAAAGATACAGGAAGAAGAAGAAGAAGCGTTTCGTGTTAGCAGAAAACCTTACACTCATCGGTATAGCTTGGTTTTCTGCCTGCTGTAGACGCTTGAAACTGATCAAATTTCGCTATTTGGGACCTGTTGATGAGTCAAGACCAAGACTTGAAACTTGTCAACAAAAATATAATGGGTTGTGTGATGAAATAACAAATTAAAGACATTTTTTAGCTTTTGCTATATACCGGAGAATCCAAATAAATTCCTTTTGAACAAATATTAATATTAGTAGAAATAGAATTAAATTTCTGTATACATCGAATTAAACTTCCTCAAATTTTATAACTAAAAACAGAATAAAACTTGTATTGACCGCAGTTGAAAACAGAATAAAACTTCTGTACAAAGAAAGGCAGAATAAAACTGCTGTCGATTTTGTTGTTACACACAGAATTAAGCCTCTGTATAGAAAGATTCAAACTCATTTTGTTATGTTCTCAGGCCCACACGATGCAGTAGGGAGTATTGTGTGTGGCACTGTCACCTGGTAGCAACTTCCCACATGGCGAAGGTTCTGCCACTTCCCGTATCTGCGGTGCGATGGACGGCTGACGGCGGAAGTCCATGAAAAGTTTTGACAGGGCCCGAAGAAGAATTAAACCGGCCGGAAGTCTGGCGTGTGTGGAGAAATCGGCCATTCGACAAGAAGTAGTAAAAGCGATAAGTCAAGTTGCAAAGAGAATTCAAAGAAAAAGGGGAATCAGAAAAATGTTTACAATTTTTACTGTGCAAATAAGTCGAAAAACGGCGTAGGAGTAAGAGTTAGAGGAGAAAAGATTATAAAAGCCAGGAAAAAGCAAAGAGTAACCAAACGAGAAAAGGAGTCATAACTCTTAATAAAGTGAATTAAAAAAGGGAGACCCCAACAACAAAGAAAAACAAAAAATATAAAAACGAAGTAAATCGGGTAATAGCGTAGAAGTTTTGTTTCTCCAGAGATTGCGTGCGATTGGAAAGTATACAAATGAAAGTTCTGTGAAGCAGAGGTGCTGTTACAGCAACTAATATCATCGAAATTATGCTAGCGCTATATTACTCTATTTTAAAATATCTTATAATTAATAATTATAATCAAATTTAAATTGAATAGTGAAGTACACTAAATGGAATGAGGTAAAGAGACAAAGAACTACAGTCAAGTCTCCTATAACGCAATTATTCGTACCACGCTATATGGAAACCGTGTTATACGAAATACAGAATTAATTGAAATTAGGAAATGTGTTCTATGGAAATCTTGTTATGAGAAACATAGAAATAAAACAAATCAAATTAATTTATTCCGCGTTATATAGAAACCACTACCGCATTATATGGAATCTCAGAAATAAAATAAATGGTAGGGGACATTGAATTGTGAGTCATGGGGAATTATGAGTCACGTCAATATTTCACCACAATTGGGAAATCTGACTCATACAAATGGCTGCCATTGTCTTGTATTTGACCAAACTGATTTTTCATTAACAATCGATGCGTGTGCACGCACTCGTTCGTTTCGTACGAAAACCACTTGAAAATTTTCTCAAAACATATACCAAGCTTTTGTATTTGCATTGATATGATAACGATTTTCGGAGAATCAATTCAGGTAAATATATTCATAATTATCGTATGGCATCAAAATTTCAACTTTTAAAAGGAATTTCGCATAAACATGGAATGAGCGAATCATGCACGGCCCTCTTGTAAACCAAAACGTTTGGGGAATTGTGACTCTATTTTTTTTTTTTTTTTGGAATTATGAGCCCAAAAATTTTGGCATCTTTCAAGCCAATATCGCATTTTAACGCGTGTTAATAATTTTTTATGCAAAATTCAAACAGAATATTAGTTAAATGGATTTTTTTATATTTTTTCCGTTTTTGTGTTTTTATTTTTTTCATCAAAAATTCCACGCTATTATGCAAAACAGAAGCTATGGATTGAGTTTTCCGCTGTTTTGGAAGCGATCAAGCAGATAAAAATCCATGGAAACTCTATTCTTTCTGTCGCCAAATCTATGAATGTACCACGTGCCACTTTGACGCGTCATGTGAAGAAAATTAATGAGGTGAAATATGATGTTTCAACTGCCACCAACGATTTATTGATTGATTTCTTTAAAACCAACACTACACCGGGTGTAATTCCAGTCTTCAACATACAACAAGAAAAGGCATTGATGCAATATGTTTTCAAGGCGAGTAACATTCATTATGGACTAAGGATTGCCTTGCCAGGCTGAAGTCTTTGGTATATCAATAACCGGAAGAAATTGGAATTAGTTATCTTACTTCGTGGAATGAGAATTCTCGAGCAAGCAATCACTCGTATTACGCTTTTATGAACCGCCATCTGAATTTTTTATTACGAACGCCGGAGCAAGTCAGCCAAAACCGTGCAAGGTCCTTTAACAAGGAATCTGTCGATGTGTTTTTAAACAATCTTCGTTCTGTGTTTATCGAAACTTCCGTTGAACTTCATCGCATATGGAATATGGATGAGTGTTCATTGTCGACTGTTCCAACTAAAGCCGTGAAGTGATTGCGAAAAAAGGCAGAAAACGAATTGGTTCGTCAACATCGACAGAAAGAGAAACAAATGTGTCTATGGCGTTGTCCGTGAGCGCAAGTGGTCAGTCTATTCCACCTTACCTTTCTCTTTCCGAGAAAGAAAATGAAAGATGTTTACATGACACATGGTACTCATGGAGTAATTGGTATCTCAAATCGTTCTGGTTGGATGACATCCGCTGAATTCACGAAGTATATCGATTTTTTCATTAACCACACAGGTCTTAACGCCGGTTTACCAACACTCTTGTTGCTTGATAACCAGATATCTCATTTATCCATTGAAGCAATTGATAAGTCAGCACGTAATTAGAATGCTATCTTTCCCTTCATGCAACCATTGGATGTCACTGTATTTGTCCCACTAAAGACCTATTACACACAACAGCATAATGATTGGAAAAGAAGCAACGTGGGTGTAGTTTATGATTTGCATCACATTCCACTCATCGCTGGGAAATGCCCTGATATTGCCGCCATGCCAAAAAACATCAAATCCGGATTCAAATCAGTGGATGCAACAATATTCACTGAGGTAGATTTTGTTGGTGCAAAACTCAGCAGAAAAAATCAACGCAGTATTAGCGACGATAGCGATACGGAAAAACAACGACATACTGTAGTTCCTGGTGCAGATAATGAAACGGTAATGCATGCAGAAATGATAACTAATGGCGTCCATATCGGGTACCATTTCATCTGCATTTCTTCGTGAGGCATTGAGAGAAGTTGCTTCACTGAAACGAGGTATACCAACTAAAAAATCTAATGGTGGTCGCATGCCAATGACAGCCGCAATTTTAACGTCAGCTGAAATTGTGTCCGAATTGAAAGAGAAAGCTGATGCCAAGCGCAAGAAGCTTACAAAAAGAAGTCGAGGTAAAGATGGAAAGGCACCAGTTCCAAAAAAGCGAATATATTGACCAAAATCAACAACGAAACGAAATGCTTCTTCTTGTGAAGACGAAGATGTTTTCTGCATACTTTATGGAGGATATGCCAAAGAAATTGAAGCAGAACAATTCCATTCGCTGCGATTTATGCGATCGAGCTATTCATTTGAAATGCGTCAGTACTGGAGCCTATTTCACATGCCCGAATTGCGAATCCGAATAATTTCAATATCTTCCTATTCATAATTTTTCTAACTTATTCTTATGTAATTCGCAATAAATCAATAAACATTTACAAAGATACTTTTCATTTTAGACTTAATTCAGACGGTGACTCACAATTAAAAAATCTCAAAAACATTTGCTTTTTGCCAACTCTCAGATTTTTTCAGTAGATAATAATTTCAAGACACTGCTTAAGCTAAAAGTCAGGATATCCTTTCTAAAAACATAAACCATTATGAGACTTTAAAAAAATTTAATTTTTGTGGCCGTCATCGAGCTTGGAAAAAGTCTGTCTCACAATTCCCCAATTTTTCCTACATAAATCAGACCTATATAAAAAAAAAATTGCATTCTCAAAGTATCAAGTTGAATATGTAAAGTTTCTCTGATCGCCTACCACAGAAGTTCGTTGGTACAGATCACCCAATTTGAAAATTGCAATGAGAAATCTTGCAACCATATAATTCACACCTGCTTTTGTTGAAAAGTATTTATATGGGCAATTGGGTGACCTGTACCATCGAACTTCTGGGGTAGGCGATCAGAGATAGCCACACTGATGAGACCCCTCTGATCGCTGGGTCGAAACGATATTTTTTCTGCATCTCAATGCATTTTGTAAGTTCATTGGAGAAAAAGAAACACTTTTTGTTTTCCATTGAATTTCAGTCTAATAAAGACGAACAATTTCCAGATGTAGATTTTTGCATATTTAACTTTGCAAATTTTCTTCATGGATTTCAAATGTGGAGGCAATTTTGAAATTCTCTTTTAAATTTTGCACTGCGCATCGTTGAAGGATCATCTTGAGTTAAAAATTAATTCGTTATCCGTGTTTTCCTCCACAAATGCATTTGAGGTAGATTCACCAATTAATTCCACCAACTCCTCCTCATTTAAACTCTCTTTCCAAAGCAGTTCTTCTATATCTTCCTGGTTCATATTTGCAAATCCTTCGCTGCTCAAAGCAGAAGTAATGTTTACAATTATTTGTATAAGTGGGGCTGGAGTATCATTTTCCTTGTGAACCATTTGAGGTAAAAGGGGCCTCCAACATACATTAAGTGTTGATGGTTTGATTTCTGCACAAACTGATGAGACAGTTCAAATGCAATCTAAAATAGAAAATTCCTTTCAAACTTGAAGAAAAAGTTTTACCTTCACCATTTTCTAATCTGTGAAAAAATTGGCGAATGTAGTACATTTTGAAAGTTTGCATTATTCTTTGGTTCAGCGGCTGTATCAATGAAGTGCAGTTAGGAGAAAAAAAAAACAATTTTCACATTTGGGTGATTGAGATCCTTTTTTTTTTTGTTTTTGTAAGACAGGTGACAGGAATTCCCAATACCCATCAAAAGCACGGAGGCCATAGCGTCACTCTGTGCTGTCCTGCTAGAAGCCTATTCACCAAAACCTTCCTGCCCCTTAATGAAGCGCATCAGGTCTTAGTGAGGAAGGTTTTTCAGCTCATCCACAGAAGGGCACTAGAGTATTCAGCCTGCTCCGGGCGATGGCCGGACACTCACACAAAAAGTGTTCCGTTGTCTTGGGCTCTCCCTCCAGGCAGGATATACACTCACGGCTGTCAACAACTCCCATCCTTGTTAGAAGAGCGTGAAGTGAGCTATGGCCAGTGTTGATGCCAACCACAGTTCTACATTATTTCCTTCCGAGTCCCATGAGAAAATCTGAGATATTAACATTGGGCCCATCTAGAAACATTTTTGTACACCTGCAAGTATTCAGGTTTGCCCATCTCTGCTGATACTTCCTATGAACATCCGCTTTGATGAGAAACTCAATACTCGAGGTAGTAACGCCTACGGTGGGTTCCGGCCCGAGGAGCGGAGAATCAGAACCAGCCCTTTCATTGCCCACATGTGACCAGGAACGCACAGAATGGGATTAATTTCCTTACTATGACTAATAGCGCTTTCAAGAATATTTAGCAATAATCACCATATGCGTTTCACAGCACCATTTGAGGTTTGAGCCTTCGAGATGACGGGCTTAAGTTAAACTTGCCTTAAACCAGTGATGTCACTTAAGCTTTGACTGTGAAACCGAAATATTTATTAAACCATCGTTGTGGCTTAAGCCTTGACTGTGAAACCGGCCATAAGTCTCCAAGCACAAAATCTATATACTAAAATATCAGAAGCATTAAATGCTCAAGGTACATAATCATCGGGAAGAAAATCCCAAAAAAAAGAAAACAATTTTTAGATTATTGCCTAAAAGCAGACCAAGTGCGCATTAGTAACGTTCATTGAACGTTACACACAATTGCAATAATAAAACAAAAACAAATATTTTACTTCAGATGGGAAAAATAAATTGAAAAATCAAATTGAAATCAAACAAAAACAACACGAAAACAAACTAAAACTAAAAAAAAAGCGAAACAGACCATGAAATCACTCATCGACCCCCCTGTCCCCGTCGTTATTACTGCTAGTGCCCAGTATGAGAAATTATTCAAAACTTTTGAGACTATTAAATTCAACATGGGCAGAAAATATGATTATCGATTCCGTCTTGCTTGATCCTCTTTTAGGATTACGAGTTTTGGTGATTTTGTGCTAGGAGATTTTGTAACCGGTGATTTTGAGTTTGATTTGAATTTTCTATTTAGGGATCTTTATTTGGGGATTCTGAATCTGGATAACCTAACGCAGTGAATGCATCGCTTTCATAGTTTGCATGTGTTTGTTATTGGAAAGCAAAACAAGAATATGTAATGAAATGAACGCTACATAAGCTGCTTTCTACCTAAATTTAGATTATTCTTAAACTTTATCATTCAATTTTATCATCGCTTGAAGTTCATCAAAACTCTATTAAATTATTTTTGTTTGTGTGTAGTAATGGCTACATCCATAAAGTAAGTGGACCATTTGCCAGTTGTCATTGGACCCACAACCATAACATCCGACACGATAATGAACAACACTTCTTTTATTCTTGATAGAAGACTATAAGGTGCAGTTCGAAATCTTGATATAAAGCACATAAATTTTCCTCAATTAGTGGAAAGTGGACAACATGTTACGTGCCGAAAACCGAGTAGAATACCGCAGTTAAATTTCAACAGTTAAAATTGAAGTTAGCTTAATTAAATTCTACATTAATTTCATTAAACCCTATGATCGGATAAAATTTCATAAATGAAACAATGACTGAGCAAAACAAAATAGATAAAAAAAACAAAATGTTTACATGCGTGTGTGGCAGCACGGATTGAATAACTATCAGGCTTAGACAAATTTTATATTGCACTGTACGAAATCAGTTCTAATCGGTTGTGGAGGAGTCCGAAAATAGAGGTCTAAAAGAAAGAGACTCTTGGCGACAATGTACACTCCCCTGGTTGAAGTTTAAAGTCTCGAAAGTCAAGTCAAGCTCTAGGTTCTACGGCAGTCAGTCAAGTCAAGTTTTAAGATTTTTGGTAGTCGGTCGTGTCAAAAAAAAAGAATAAGACAAAGGTGACACAAAAAAAAGGAATTAAAGAAAGCCAACGACAGCAGCAGAGATTCCTTTTTATTTTGGATGAAATAATTGTCTTTGAGCAGCAGATCTAAGTATTTTTTTATTTTATTATTATACCGAGTTAGCTTTAATGTAATTGCGCGGTAAAATGGTATGTGAATAAATTCCGCACGAAATGTGCAGCTTTCATTTTTTTCTCTGTTATTCTTGTCTGGCTTTGTGATCTATCCAGCCTCGTGCGAAAGAGCACGTAGCGCCCAATTATACCAATCTGGAGTTCTTCGACATTAATAAGGATAAGCCACGACCTTTTCCTTCGCTAGCAGATATGTCCTTTGGAGCTCATATAAAACATCAATTTAGCTCAATGAAAATAGGGCTGGCTCTACGCAAAGGAAAAAAAAGCAAGTAACGGGAAGGATATAAGAAAATGTTAGAACGGGAGCATGTGTACTTATCGTGGACTGCGAGCCGGCGCATGCGCGAGGTACAGAAATATCTCCATAACATGAGTTAGTAGCATTGCGTCATCGTTGTATTGTAGAGATGCTCGCCTCTCTCCAATATAAGATCAACGAAGTGGACGTCAATCTTTTCTTAGAAATTTATTTGAAATTTTTTCCTTAACATTTTTATACATTATTGGAGGCCGACAACGGGTGCATGAGCCACTAACGATTTTTATGAGCGCAAACGCTTAGATGATCAATTAGCATTCATTTGTTCTTAGAAATTTACAGAAAATGTTTCGGCAGAAATTTTATGAAGACTTGTGGATGACCGCAGTTATTTTCAGATACAATATACCTACTTTCATGATGTGTGCCGTTGGCAGCCTCCCCTAATGCATAAAAATTCTAAATACAAGTAGCTTTTGCTGTGTTTTTGATTGGGTGTTTATAACAGATTTTTATGCCAATTTTTATGAAAATCTCCGATATAGGTTGAATTAAAATATAAAAGCGTTGTTGAGAACATCTTTTATTGCTTTTTGTAAATTATGCTTTCCCAACGATTCGACTCTCAGTTTTTTGAGTCCTCTTCTTGGGGCTTAAGCTATGGTTTCCTAGAAATTGCGCTGGCGTAATTGCGCGACGGAACTGCGCGTCACAATTGCGAGATGCAATTGCGCGTAGTGTGGTTTCCTACAAACCCACATGCATTAATAAAACTTCACTCAGTCTGTAGATGATGATCAGACGGAAAGTAGTGAATGTTTTCAATTAAAATCCGCGAGATTTTTAAATATTACTTTAATATTAAAAACGACAGTTTGCCTTGGCAAGAAAAATATGCAACCAGAGCAATAACGGAATAAACTGCTAAAAAACGTATTTACCTGTTTTTTCATGTCTTTTGCAATATATTTCCATATATTTTCTTTCACCATTAATTCTTTATATGATTTTAGCTAAATGTTATTCAAAGGAGGCTATAACTTTATTAAATCAATTAAATGTGTATCTTCCTCCTTCGTAAAACAAACTCTTTTCGTCATTTCACCTCAATTCGTTCACACACCGATCTTCACGCGCGCAAAATCGCAACTGAATTACGTCGGAATCAAGAACGAATAGATTAGAACGTAATCACGCGCGCAAGTAAGATCGCAAAACCATTGAACGCTTTCTAGGAAACCACACAGTATGTTTTTAGTTTCTTTGATTGCAACGCAAATGCGCCGGCGCAATTCCGTCGCGCAATTACGCCAGCGCATTCTCTAGGAAACCATAGCTTTAAAGTTAAAATAAATTAGATTAGAAATAACAATTTTTACTGCAATATTACTTTGTTCCTTGTTCTTCTTAAATATTTGTTATTTCTAATCTAATTTATTTTAACTTTAAGCCCCAAGAAGAGGACTCAAAAAACTGAGAGTCGAATCGTTGGGAAAGCATAATTTAAAAAAACCAATAAAAGATGTTCTAAACAACTCTTTTATATTTTAATTTAACCTAGAACGGAGATTTTCCTAAAAAATTCGAAAAAAAAAAATTCTAAAAAAAAAATATTCAGTAAATTTCTAAGAAAACATTGAGGGCTTCCCTATATCAGGTCGAAATCGTAAATTTTACATTGGAGCGAGGCATTGCTCTCGGCCTCGACCAATGCATAAAAATTTCAAGGAACAAATTTCCAGTCAATTTTTAAGAGACATCGTTGATTTTATGTATATTCTACATGCTCTTATGGCTTATCCCATGAAAACAGTTCAAAATGGTCCAAGCAGAGTCATCTGTCATTATAGCAAAGAAGCATTTTCGCAATAACTATATATTTCATAACTAGGGTTTTAGCTAGCGTGCTTCGAAGCTACAAAGTTGGAAAGCTGCGAATAAAGGTCCTTTATTTTGGGTTCGGTTTTACAGGGCTTATATTTTCTATGTTGTATGGCTGTCGAAGTCGTTATCGGCAACGTGTAGTTGTCATTAGCAAATAAGTAGTAAGTAAAATATATTGAGGATTTGCATTGAAAGCTGTTGTTAATAACTAATAAATATAATTAAGCAGCTTTCCACATTCGTATTGGTGCGTTTTTGCAACTAGTTTTGTTTTTCTTTCAGTAATAAAAAACCTCACGAAGGTGGAGAATAGAAAATGTCTCAGTTAACAAAAAAATTACTAGGGATTCAAAATTAAAAAAAAAAAAAAAATACGGGAAGCAGAGAAAGGCGGTCTGCAGTTAGCAAAATTTTTAAAGAATAGTACTAAACAAGATGCAGAAACAACATCAACAGAATGTGACACGCCCAAGCTCATCTGTTACACGCTGATTGGTCATCTTGCGCTAAAGACACAGTGATACTAACAACTTTAACGCTGACGGAGGCATCAACACCGTTAACTAGTACGGAATTGGAGGTACCAGTAACAATAGCTGTGTTCTTTTGTGTACCTTGTTCTAGAACTCCCATATACTGGAGAGAGCAACTAGTTCTGTCGATTGAATCGAACTATTTGCGCTGTTCGCTTCAATTATAAATCTTCTATGGAAATGTATTAGGCGTTCTTTTGTATATCGTTTGTTCTGTTCTGTTCTGCGGACACAAAATAGCACAGCTTATTATTACCAGTTCCAGATTCAATACCAATAACGGTACTAGAGGAAGATATCGTAAAGTGGCCATCAATAATGCGGTTGCAGGCATTTGATGAAATTATATTTCGTGAACCCTGGAAAAATTTCATCTTATAAAAAAGACATTCATTTCCAACGAATTATGTCAAATGGTGTTGCTTTATATTTTGCCGCAATATTACATCTAAGTTCGGAAATAAAGGATTTGATGATTGGGCACACGTATCCCCTTTGCTAAAAAACCATGAGACTTCTGCAGATCATCAATTAGCATGGTTTCGCTGGTTAGAGCAAAAAATAGGTTAGGTACTTGTTCCGCAATTGATGAAGATATTTTAAAACAAGTCGAAGACGAAAAATCGAGGTGAAGTGCAATATTAGAAGAATGGTGGGAATAATTTTTCTTCTGCCGGAGCATAATTTGGCCTTTCTAGATAGTAGTGACACATTGTATGCAGCAAATAGCGGGAGTTTTCTGAACTTGGTAAAATTACTGGGATAATTTGATCCTGTTATGATGGAGCACCCGCGGCGCGTAGTTTGTCGCGAAACGAAATACTTCAACTTTGTTAAAAATATTCAAAATGAATTAATCAATCTTCTTGGGACCGAAGTGAGAGATAACATTATTATGAAAATAAAAAGATCCAAATATTTTTCAATGATTTTGGACTGCACGCCCGATGTAAGCCATGCCGAACAATTGAGTATGACATTGACAACAACTCCCTTCGAAAATGCTTCAAAGCGTATAAGCCTTACAGACTCTCAGCCTTGTTTTGAATGAAATCATAAGTAAATATAATATTGATATGAATTATTTTAAAGGTCAAGGATACGACAACTTACCTAAGATCGACAATGCTCGAGGGCAAATTATCATATCTTGCAATATGGTCCATTGAGAACAACATAGCCAATCATTGTCTTATACTGATATAATTACAAAATTTGCAAGTTCCAAGGCCAGGAAAGTAGATTTAATTTAATTAATTAATTTATTTATTTTATTTTACCGCAAAATTAACAGTTATTGTCGCTTTTAGTTTTTCTTTTATTTTGATGTTATAATATATGTACCATATACTGTGTATATATAGTTGGTAATAAAATGTGTTCCATTTTGAGAGATTCTTTCTTTGTTTGGGGAAGGGGTGCGGCGCCAAAAGGCATCTCCAAAGCCGCAGGTCCTGATGGTTTTTCGCCCCTGTTAATTAAAAGCTGTGCCTCATCCTTGGCTAAACCTCTGCGCAAACCATTCTAATTGTCTTATTCGACAGGAAAATTCCCAACTGCTTTGAAACTAGCTCACGTTCAGCCTATTCCCAAGAAAGGAGAGGGTAGCTATCCCTCAAATTATCGACCAACTGCGATCACTTTGATTTTTTCAAACGGTTTTGAATGTATCATTAACTCAAAATTAATGAAGTATCTAGAAACTAATCATCTCATCAACGATCGCCAATATGGCTTCCAAGCTGGACGCTCATCTAGAGACTTGCTGACCTTTCTTACGGAACGTTGGAACCGTAGTCTTCACAGTTTTGGTGAGTCTAAAATCGTTGCCCTGGATATTTCAAAGGCCTTTGATAGAGTCTGACATTCAGCCCTTTTAGCCAAACTTAAAGCACTTGGTTTCTCTCCTCCTCTTCTATTGTGGATTGAAAGTTTCCAAATACGTGTTGTGTTGTTCTTAGATGGCGTTACATCTGAACCGCTCCCATAAATGCCGGTGTGCCTCAAGTCTCTGTTATCTCTCCAACTCTCTTTTTAATTTTCATTAATGATCTACTTTCCCTAACTTTCAATCCCATCCATAGTTTCGCAGATGACAGTACTCTTGATTTTGCTTACTCCTTTGACACTCTTGCGGATTCCAGGGGGAATGCCTCATGTGTTAAACGAGATTGCATGATTAGATCATTGAATAACGATCTTAAAAATATCCTCGCTTGGGGCAAAGCTAATCGAGTCGAATTCAATGCATCTAAGACCCAAAGCTATCTCATCTCATTAAAACAAGATCACAACTTAACCACACCCGTTTCTTTTGATGGAGCATTAATCTTTGATTCACCGTCAAAAAACATTCTTGGCATTAATATTTCCAGTAAGTTCAACTGGACAGATCACATCTTCTCTGTTGCCAAAGAAGCATCGAAGTATCTTGGATATCTGAAAAGGTGTAAGAAATATTTCAGCCCATCAAATCTAGCGCTCCTCTACAAGTCCTCTATTAGACCTAGAATGGTCCCATATATGGGGCGGGGCTTGTCGCATAGCCTTAGCTTCATTGGATATTGTCCAAAAGAGAGCCTTCAAGCTCATTGGCTATTTTGCAATAACTTGTCATATCGACTCACTCGAGCACCGCCGCAATGTTGGATGCCTTTCGCTCCTTTTCCTTTATCGCTATATGCATGGTCAATGTTCTGATGAAATATCTGGTCTAATCTCTTGTAGAATGATTCCTGCACGCAATACTCGCGCTGTAAACCGCGCACATCCTTTAACCCTTGAAATTACTTTCGGCCGTAGAGTAAAATTCCGTGATGCTTTTTTATCCCGAACAGTGCGAATGTGGAACAGCTTACCATTTTCTGTTTTCCCTCCGGCATACAATCTGCGGAAATTTAAGGGCGACATACTTCGGCACCTCCGCTACTCTCCTCATATCCCCTAATCCTTTCCCTATCTCCTTCCTGCCATGCTGTGCTTTACATCATAGGGTATCCCCTGAGCTTGGCTTAGTAATATAAAAAAAACAAAAAACAAGAAATCAAGCTAGGGCCGGAATGCAAGAACGGTAATAATAAGCTGATGGGTGATGGAAGTGGTTAATGGTTGGTCGGTTTAAACGCGATTATTGCGAACTAGAAGAATATTATAATTGTGTCACTAGTCATATGCATGCTGATATAGTAGACGAAGTATATTGGTATTTAATTCTATTAAATTTAATCCTGTTAGTCTTGACAACATAGACATTATTAATAATGGGAGATGAAGACAGGACTCCCGACTCTCATCTTGTCACCGCGAACTATAAGATCTTTTGTGACATCTTACGTATTTAATACAGCAATTAAAACATCCTCATTCTAGGCCCAGTAGAAGGACAAGTTTGCAAAGTATGACCGAAAAAGTGAAAAAGTAAAGTAACTGTAACTTGCAGATTTTATACCCACAATATTCTTCGAGTGTTGTCGAAAGTATTGGAACGGTTATTATACAGGGAAATCCGGGCATATGTTGATAGTAATAATATAATACCCGATCAACTTTTTAGCTTCAGATGTTTAGCTCTGCTGTATTTTATTGACAAAACATTGAGCTAAAATAACATACAATACTGCATATACTCGACTTTCCGAAAGTCTTTGACTCAGTGGATTATCATATCTTCAGGATATACTATAAACAAGTTAGTTAGTTTGAATTTTGAACTTCAGCAGGAACTTTTAAACTATCTATGTATCTTACAGTTATACCAAACTATTGTAGCTTTAAATCGAAATACAAGTTTAATTCCACTTTGGTCGGATGTACCGTGTACCGCTTGGATCAAACTTAGGACCATTATTGTGATATATAATTTTTCACCACTTAACATTCCAGAGCATAATATGTCAAGTTTAAAATACCTGTCTGATGTCCTATCACCAAGGCAGACTGCAGTAAAGGAATTAAGTACAAATTCGAAACACTTTTCGACCGCTTAAGATGTTTATAAATTTCTATTCGAAAGGCTGGAAGAGTTTGGAACGAACTTAAGTAAAAACTTATCGAAACAGATTAAAAACGAATGCATAAACATCAAGATAAAATTCTTATCACATAAATAATCCTCTTAGAAGGAAGCAATATACCACATTATATTACACTTGAAAAAGGTGCTCCCATGATATTGGCAGTAGATATTTTTCAATAAAATTAATGTTACTGCTTATGAGAGAGCCCACGATGATGATATCGAGGAAATAGCTGAAGAAATCGTAAATGAAAGTTAGTTTGAAATTCAACAAAACACTCCAACTTTATTTAAAAATTCCGTGCAGCGACCACTGGATACCTATCTTAACCCTTTGAGTAGTGAGTTAATTTTTTTACCATACACGTCCCTGGAGTGAGTTATTTTTGCATTTTTCGAACGATTTCGCAAATTGAACGAAGTCTTCTTTTTTTTTTAGGGGGGGGGGGGGCGGTTTTTCTCAAAATTGTATGTGCTTGTTCGTCTCGACGCCACGCATCTTTTGGTCAAGTGGGTTTTGCGTGGGGTATTTTTCTCCCGACGGGGGAAGGGGGTAAAGTTTGAAATGTTTTGGTTATATCTCCTGAACAAAGAGTCGCAGACAGTTCATTGATATCTTAAATGAGAGCTGCGATCCTAGCCTAAAGATAGTATTAATCTGGTCACTGGGTGGGTAGGGGGAGGGCGGAGTGGGGGAAATTAGAGGGATATTTGGATTTCCAATAATAACTCAGCCATTTAACATCGGACCATAGAGGTGTAGCTGTTCAAACTTCTTCTCAGAAAAAAACATATTTGAATCTGTACTAGATTTTCCAAAACGTACCAGAACAAACTTTGAAACCCCCCTCCCTGGTGGCGCAGTATTATTTGATTTGTTTTTAAAACGACATCATTCTTTATTTTTGCCTTTTTTCCCTACACGCACTTTTTTAGTACTTCCCTTATTTATATTCTAACTGATGTACTAGATTTTTTGCACCTTAGATCGACGCTAACTCTGTAGGATTACCTCCAATCGCAACTCTGATTTGTGCATGTGCATTTCATTAGAATAAAAGAAAATGTGTTCCATGTGTTCCGATTTCGGAATCGTAATAATTTCAGGAAGGCTTTCGACGGTCGCACAAATGCAGAGATGAATATTTTTCTCGGAATAATGTACAGCTCACCCATATTTTTTTCTCTCAAAAACGACACCGAACTTCATCGCAATTTTTTATACATAGATAGATAAGACTTCTAACTTCAAATAAAAATGTAAAAAAACAGTGCTAGAAGTCCTCAATAGTAAATCATACTATTTTTTTGAAAAAAAACTATTATTAACATAAAAATTTTTTCGTTCGGTGCTGCTGTATTTTTTTATGAAAAATATAAAGCATTAAGCTTCATTCGGCATTTGAATCAAAAAATCGGTTACTCCGTTCCCGAGATATGATTTTTTGAAAATGACGTTTCATCGTAAAATCACGAAATTCTTACCCACAGCGGGGGGGGGGGGCGTGGTAGAGGGGAAACAAAAAAACATATGAAATAATATACCTCCAAACATCATTGTTAGAATTATGTACAAAAAAAGAAAAACCCACCCAAAATGGGCTGGACTATGGCTGGACGTACATGTACGGCGATACTCTAACTGGATCACCAGAGGCTGGCCGTACATATACGGCGATACCGCTCAAAGGGTTAAAGAGCAGCAAAGCAATTACTACATTGCTTCAAAAATATTTCATGATTTTAACAAGAAGAGATGATTTAAATATATTATTTAATGCACTTCTTAAAATAAAGCCAACATCTACTGCAGCAGAACGCTTTTTTCAATTGCAGGCCTGACTAATTGTAAGACAAAAATTAGAACTGGTCTGAATTTTGAAACTTTCAATGCAATTTTTAAAACATATATTTGTAATATTTGTAAAAGTAAATTTAAATTATGTAATTTTCTCTTAATTTTAATGTACATAATTAAAATATTTGAATAAAATTAAATAAATGAATTATAAAATTCCATGAATTATTGGATTCAAGCTATTATATTTATTTAGTTATTTATTATCCGGATAACCAGATAATCCGGATATTTTGAATTTTCTTCGATATCCGGATAATCATTAATATCGGATAATTGGAAACCCTAGGTGTGACTATACAAAAAATATCTTTTATTTTGTCTTATTTCTCTCTTTTTTTTTTTTTTCTTTTTTTTGTATAAGTAAATTGTTTACCGTAGTCAAATGAAACAGGAAAACTCGCTGTGGAACGTTGTGAATTTTCCATTTTCACACATATTATTGCGCCAATCACGAGGGTAATTTTCCCCACCTTGTAAATACCGAAATAATGACTGTATTATATTTGAATAGTGATCGTTAATATTGGAATTAATTATTAAATTATTGTCCGTCATTGTAAGCAAAATTGATACTGGTAACCTCTAAACGAAACCAAACAGCAGGTAATCATACAGCAAACATCTTCGTTCTCTGTTTCATAGTCGTATTCACTACGCTTTGCACAAGATTTGCTTACTAAATAAGGGTGACGACCCAATGATTGCCCTGTGATGCTGATTTAATACCCCAATGGATGCGATAATAGCTGCGTTGACAACGGTTGACAATTGGGCTCACATCTAATTTTTATATTATATGAAGAATTGGGGTTTTTTTCGTGTTTTATAATACAAGAATACTCAAATAAATTTTTGAAAATACAAATGTAAAATGGATAGTTTTGAAGATATTGTTTATTTGGCACTAATTTTTCTGAACGTCGGTTTTGGGTTAGAAACTGATATTTAGAAAGAAATATTTCAGGATATTTATTTTCCATCCATATTTCACAAACCTAAAGAAAGTGATCCAGAACAATTTAAAACTTCAAGTAGAATAGATAAAAAAAAAACATTTGATGTGTTGTGTAACCTTTTAAAATCAAAATTAACGAAGACATCCATATGAACACTCATTTCTCCCAATAAATTTCTTTAGAAATTATGACCTAAAAGGTTTGTTGTGCTAGTGCAGCCTAAAATTGTAGAATAAGGTTGGTTAATTTTCTAGTATAGGATTAAGTTATAATTTAGGTCTAATATCTTTGATTTTTTAAATAATTTTTAACTAATTATTGAAATTAAAAAGCAATTACTTACATCTTGTCAAGATGGTGTGAACCAACCTAGATCGCAAGGCACAACCCGAATCCTTGAAAAAAGAAATTAGAAATTTTAATTTTTATTCTGATTTATTGAAATCGATGATTCGAGCTACTTGCCTAGCCTGACCTTGCTCTTTATACTACGTAAATCAACTGTAATATGAAAAGGCACAACTTAACCTCACTACGGACGCAGACGAAATTTTCTCGGAACTTAATTTCCGGGAGGATTCTAATTACATACCTGGACTGTCCAAAGCATAATATTAGGATTACTATTATTAACCAATTCGGAGGGTATAGAAGCAAATGTCAAACTAAAACTTTATCGAAAAAGTTTTAACTTTTCTTGGCTATTAAAAAGTTTTTCGGCATAATCAAGTGATTTTATGAAAACTAAAGTTGAATTTACGAGCAAAATCAAAAATATAATATTATTACTAAGAACAAAATATTAACCGATTATAACTAATTGTCCTGATTGAGATGTCCCTGGAAATAGCTGCTGGAAATTTATAAATAAGGGTTTTTGTTTATGAAAATCCTCGCCTTGGTAGGTACATGAAACGAAATCTGGTGTAGTAAATGTCAAAACGACTGAAACAGGAAGTTTTTTGTTTAATGGAAAAAAAAAACAAGGGAATAGAGAAAAGAAAATTTTAATCGAAATTACAAAAGAAAGAAAAAAAAACAAGAAGAGGAAATGAAGTGAAGATACGAATCTGGAAAAATCGCGATAAGTGGTGAATAAAAATCAGTTCAACGAGAAGTGGAAGTTAGGCGCAAACATCTCGATAATTGTTGTACAGATTATAGTTAATTGAATTTTTTCACTCCAGTTTTTGTGTTGAAATTTCCATGGCACGGTAAAAATTGAGGCACGATTTTCACGGTCCGCCTTATACCCCAAAGACCTTTTCTACGTAACTGTATGCAATCCAGTAGTTCCTGTTGGTTTTATATTTAAAGGAAATAACCTTAGAATATATAACAAATAGTAATGTTGGTAAGCTAAACGAAGTGAAGGCGGTTGATATTTGTGTTAAATGGAAGTTTTTCAGTTTGGGAGCACAGTGCAGTTATGAAAAGCTAGCAAAACCCATAAAGGCGCAGTGCCATAGTAAATTAGTTCTAATAAGAGTGTAAATTTCATGACATTTCTACGCGTTGCCACTAATTCTTTTTCTGGCTTTTGGTTTTATTTTTATACTGCATTTTATTTATTTTTTTGTATTTTCTGCCCTTCATTATGAACTACCCCTTCGAGATATTATTAGCGGTTCTCGGCTTCACCTATGTACACGAATTTTGTACGATACCCGCATTTTTTATAATGTGTTCTGAGGAAAAAACAGTCTGTGTATACAGGGTATTTCCGTCTAGGTGGTCCTACCTAGCCGAACAAAATATTGTATGGCAGGGGTTGGGGGGGGGGGTCCACATTAACCGTTTGGGAGATACAGGATGATTAAGAAGCTATGCTAGTATCTTAAAAAGTACAGGGTGTACGGTCGCATTCAAGAGCTTGTGACTTCGAGGCCTTTCCAACGACTATTCAACCAGCCCCTCTCAGGAGTTCTGGTGGTCTGAAGTAAAAATTTCAAATTTTTGTACCATTTATTTTTACTTTGACATTTTTTTTTACAAAAATGTGGTTAACATAATTTTTTTTCATAAAAACTGTGGACTCTCATCTTTAATATGACCTTTACACCCTATGCGCTATTTGTAGTCGTTAAAGAGTTATTAGCTCTGATACGCGTCTGATCGGTTTCTATTATTTCCAAACTCCGGACAAGCCATCGTATAAACCTGGTAAAATATTTTTTTAAGTTCAAGCTAGTAATGCCTTGCTGAACGCAGACAGCCGTAACTAGGTAGGCATTGTTTTTTTTTTTTTATAACATAGTAAAAAAAATGTTTTTTGTTATTACAGTCTACTGACAGCACATCTCAGATCTATACTAAAAAAGAGAAAATATATTTAAAAAAAAATATAATATATATCCAGGACCATTGGAATAAATCTTCCGAGATTTTGTTTCATTTTTTATGTTTCCATGTGGCTCTTACCTTTTCAGAAGATTATCACCAGTAGGGCAGGACCCGTATTCAGTGGATAGCTCACAAGATTTAATAATCAAGAACCGCAGCTGAAACAGTACGCTGGAAGCACAAGCAACCTCATCCTCTGGCTATCACTGCTCTGACGTAGTAACAGTACTGATTTACCTACGACTGCTTGAAGATTGATTTCTCTCAGTGAATCGTATACCGATATCGAAGTTACCGCTTCGTGCCGTTCTAGTCAGGAGATGGGTTACAGGGGTCGCGCCCCAATACTAACGCAGCCATACCGAATGTGTCCTGTGGTCCTGAGGACTGCAAGGGTACCCCGTTATACTGCTTGCTTCTTTTAAAAAATCATCTCTCGCTAATCACCGCTTAAGTCTAATAACTGTTATCTTTCAGTAGTTTTTCAAGTTGCTAGTCTTTATAGCCGAGTTGGAAGTCAACTCACAGTGGACGGAAAAACAACAAATTTTCCACCGCATCAGGTCGTATTGTCATAAGGACAATAGAATCGCACCACAGTCTTCTGGGTTCACTAAAGACCATTCACCCGAGTAATCGCCCCCTATAGGATAACTTCTTTAGACTGTAATAGGTACAGTTCTACGCATTCATTGATGACAGGCAATTAACATTCATCGCCGTCGCTAACTGTCCTAGGTACGCTCAGCCCGAAAATAATTTAATTACTCGTACAGGACGATTATACTACTGCCTTGAATTGTATCTAGCGCACACTCAAGATTGAAGATTCCTCGTACTGCTTATCCAATTAATAACAATTGGTACCATCAGCTAATCATTTTATACACAGTATTGAAGATTGCTCAATCGACTTACCCAATTGATGGCAGTTGGAAACGACAATCAACTATAGTGCAAACAACATTAGGTAATCAGTAACCCAAACTGATTACACTAAAGATAGTCTCAAGCCTATTTTCGTATAATTTCTGTATGACATGAATGAGCTAATAACTCTTTAACGGTTACAGATAGCACATAGGGTGTATGGTACGAAATGGTACGAAATCCGAAATTATTACTTTAGACCACGAGAACTCGTGAGAAGAGAAAAGTACGGCGCTGGTTGTACAGGCGGCATACCCTGTACTTTTCAATATGCAGGGTGTTTTGTGAAAGACTAGCATAATTTTTCAATCATTCTGTATCTCCCAAACGGTTGATGTAGACAGCCCCTTCCATTGCCGTATAATTTTTTGTTCTTCTGCACGGAGAGTAAAAAGTTGTTGATTCAACCAAAATCATTGTAAATTCTTCAAAAAAGTCTTTTGATTTTCAGCCAAAAATAAAGTTGTTAAAATCACAATAAATAATAATTGTTGGATTAACAAAAATATTTTCTCCTTCACAATTTCAAATATTATTACATCAAAAATTATCGATTATCGAAACAACAATTTTATTGTTAAAATAAAAATACTTCTATTAATTCTACAATAAAAATGCATTGATTCAATAAATTATATCTGATAAAAGTTGTTGAAATTACAAATGGAATGTCAAATCAGCAACTAACGATAGTAGAACTGAACATGTCCATGCTGATAGAAATGAGTATTAAATTGTTTAAATTACAAATAAAATGTTAAATAAACGCCTAACGATCGTAAAATTGAACGTTTTGCAGTATAAAATAAAAATTCATATTTAAATTTTACTTCCTCCATTCATGTCAACAAAAATGTTTGCGGGCATTTTGGATACTGGATTTGGGGTAGCGAAAAAATTTAAAAGTAAAAATAGATGGAATTGAAGAATCCCAAATTCCTTATTTTTAGTATTAAAAAAAGAAATTAAGCAATATAACAGAATGTACATACCTACTACAAAGATATTAATTTGGTACACAAAAAGTAGGCTTCATAGTCATTGCAAAGTAGTTAAGTTTTAAGTTTCCAACACTATATACCATATTTTAAAACTATTACACCATATATATATATATGTCTTATACAATTGGCTTAATTTAATTTGAATAAAATACCAAACATTATAGCACTCACGTGGATAACAGAGGCTAAAGACATTATATACCTTGAAACATAAATCAACAGAGCTCAATACAGAATGTTATATGTAAAGAATTTCATCTACGCTTACAAAATAATTCTTTGAACGCTCTTCCTCCATCAAAATTACAACCAAAGGTTGAAATGCAGAATTCTTATGTTTATACTCACTACTAAACTTAATAATAGCTTCACGAATTGTACCTACATCTTCTGTAAATAGAAACATTCCATTTACCGAATCTTGAATGTAGGGTTTCCAAAACTGGGGTCCCTTTGGGCCTTTTATTTTGTACCTTGATGCAAAAGCAGGAAACCTTTTAGATTTATAGAATCTGTAAAGTAAAACGTAATTATGGGCATTGTTGCAAATAACGAAAAAGAAACTAACATACCATCTTCGGTTACATCAACAGTAATTTTTTTTTTCTTTAAAAACAGCGTTCTCAATAATTTTTGGCTTGTAGATATCCAAATTTGTGAGTAGGTTGCAGGAGTCCTTTACGAAAATATTTTTGATATCGACATCAATCTATAAAACAAATTTGTTAGACACAATCGTATTTTGCTAAATTTTGCTACCTCATAATTGGTTGAAGTCATAACTAGAACTGAACATAGCGCTAGCAATAAAAAAATGCAAATACACTTATGCCTTTTGCATGAATG
This sequence comes from Dioctria rufipes, assembly GCA_963924295.1. Lineage (NCBI taxonomy): Eukaryota > Metazoa > Arthropoda > Insecta > Diptera > Asilidae > Dioctria > Dioctria rufipes. The sequence continues at coordinate 324,400,565 of OZ002740.1, read as the reverse complement.
GGAGAAAAGTTAAAATTAAATTTTCAAATGTACAATTTTACTATTCTCACATTTTGAGTAGATTCAAATATTTTATTGATTAATTTTACCGAAAAGTAATAGTTTTAACAATTTTAGTTATTAAATGGGTTTCAAGGTCAGAATTTTGAGATAATTTACCTTTGACAATTTGAAATTGTCAAACCTACCAACATTATTCTGTCCGTGTGGGCGAGTACTCTCACCTCTTGCTCTATGAACCACCTAGGTGGAAACACCTTGTATATGTATTTTAAACGGAGGGCTCTAGTTTTCATGTTATGATCTTAGTATTTAGAGCATTTTATTTTTCAACCATAACGACACCGATTATTTATATTGTTGTTTGTGAGGAGTGAGGTTTTAAAATGTGCCCCCAGCTTGCACCTAATGCGCCTTATGATAAGTGTGGCCCTGCTAACCGGCCAACGCATTTACGCACGCATCGCTATTATTGGGTCTTCACTGTAATATGTGACCGCATTTTCTTCGCATACATACTAATTTTTAAAGAAATTTAATTTAAACCACTTTTGGTCGTTCTTGCTTGTAAACACGAACAGACTTGTCACATTTTTTGCTACAGAGCGAACGCATTTGTTGCAAATGTGCATTTGACTCGAAATATGTGTACAGGGTATAAAGGATAAAGCACATTGCTTTGCATTTGCCACACATACACATTAAATTAAAAACAAGAGATCAAACACATGTGTTTATGTTTGTTTGCTCCGTTTGTACCCACCTTTACAGACCAATCCCTAAATAAATTGTCCCCAGTCTCCTTTGGCAAAGTTTAGCTCACCCATTATGTAATCAAATTTAAAAGCAAAAACAAGCAAGTATTCCGACAATCTTAAAGGTCATTCAACTCTTAACGCTAAATTGTCCATGAAGGTTCTTTCCTCACAATATTAAAGTATTTAAGTACGAAATTTTCATAAACAAATTATTCGAAACAAATTCACTTTCAGAATAGATTGAGTTCTACGCAAAGAACAAAAAAAAAAAACGTTTTCAATGAGTGATGCTAGTAAGACGTTCAACGGACTTGGACATATGGTAACCTTTGGCCATATGCGATTTGTTACTCTTGACCGGAAAAGTGCGATGTAGTATGGCTGGTCAAGTTGAAAATAAATTAGATCTGTCAGGTTGATGTTGACAAAGTATCTTGAAAGAATTCAATTTGTTGTCCCAAATATTATCACTCAAAGTTTTCGTTATATATACGCACACACACATACACACATACATATACATGTGTACTATTTATTATACTTATGTACGTTTTGCCCTAAATTTTAGGGCGCCGCCACAAAGTCTCCTTTAACTATTGACAGTGGTGTATTGCCCTCCACGGACGTCTATGCCCATTCCGGCGCGCCCTTTAAACTGTTTCCATTCCCATTATGGGGGTTTATCCTCGCACAAATGTTGGGGAAGTTGACTTCCTAATTTATTGTTTGATCATGACTTGTAATTCCATCCATTTCTTTAAATTACGTGCTCCTGATGGGTTGTCATTAGGGCAACAACATAGAAAGCACATGGATGGAATGACAAGACACCACCACTATAGTGCCGCCGCCGAAGTAGCAAACGTCAACGGAAAATACTGTAACAGTTGACAGGCGCTCCTTTAACGTCCTTCATATCATAGTAGAGGTACCTTACTCATACTCAGTCATCAATCCAGTAGAAAACAGTTTATGCGATATCTCCACTCCAATTTCAGTTGATGATTATATCTTTGGGGTGGGACTTGGGACCAAAAATTATTCGTAAAGGTCGTTCGAAGTGTGCTTAGGCGGATATTGGTTGTACTTTCATCCGGGGGCATTTATGCAAATCAAGATGTCAGAAACAATTGAAAATTGCTGCATTATGATCTAGAAAATGAGATTTAATTAATTTTTCTGATTTTTATCATTGCACTGAGAACGGTTTTTAGTGGTACTTGGTGGTGCGGTTGACATTTTTATTGGAATAGTATAGAAGGAATAAAAATATTTCACACGTTTTTGATTGGTCAGCGCTGAATTTGGTAGAATTTGTGATGATAATTCTTAAAATCTAGAAAATTTTTCTATCGTTTTTAGGGTTCCGTACCTTATTAGATACTAAGCCTCCGACGTACGTCCGTCCGTCCGACTGTTTGTCTATCACCGGGCAGTATCTCATGAACTGTAATAGGTAGACAGTTGAAATTTTCAGAGAGTGCATTTCTATTCACACTATAACTGCAAATAATAAAAATTAAATTAAATTAAAGGGGGCCCCCATACAAGAAACGTGATTTTTTTCGGCGTTTTTTTCCTCATTTTATTCTCTTTCATTATTATTATCATAAGTAGGCATTTTTTTTTTAATGACAGCATTATTATTATTTTTTCACATGACGCCTACTCTCATTTAAAAAAATAAATAAAAATTACATAGTGTTAAATTTTGTACAATGGTGCGGAATCCTTCGTGTGCTAGTCCGACTCGCATTTATCGGCTTTTTTTTTTATTAATATCAACTTACTTTATAAATATAACTGGTAAGTGTGACACAGTTTTGATTCATAAATTCAAAAGAACATTAAGAAAGTCGACATACTATTTCAAGGTCATGTGAAACAAAATTCTCACTAATTTCGTTAGTTTCCAAGAAGAGAGTTCTTTCTAGTTAAATCAATTTAAGAGCCTCTGCAAAGGCCAAAGAAGACAACGGTATAGGAAACATAAAACTGTGACGGAATGCATAGAATTTATGTAAATCATTTACGTAAGTAGTTTTAGAAGACAAAACTTTAGTAGTAGTATTAAACTTCGCTTATTATTTTGATAAAAAGGGGTAGACAAATTGAAAATAATCAAACACAAGCAATTTAATAGTATTCCGTGAATAATTATTCTCTGTTGAGAATCTCCTTCTGGGCGATACCCTCAGCACTTTTTTACGAAGAACAATTAAGCTTTAAGGTTTGAGTAAAGTCAAAATTTTACTCATAATCACTTATTACTCACTCATAGAATACCATTGCGGATCCACTGTCAATTAACCCGTACATACAGAAGTATATACCTACCTGTTTCATACCAATGTAGAGCAGGGACGTACCAGTGCCATTTGTTGATGCACGTACATACCTACGCTGAAGATCGACAGCAGATCCACGGATATTGTTCACGATCAAATATCAATAACATACCCAATATCACCTTTAATTAATTAAAACACAAATAGAATATATATTCACGACAGAAATCTTAAGATACATGCAAACACACTGCACCAGCGGATAAGAGAGGGATGTCATGTACTGCAGCCCTGCTAGTAAACATGCTTATCCTAGATACGTTCTATACAAACAACGCGCAAACTGAAACCGCGCACTGTGAACCCCATATGTAATTATGGGGTTAGGTTCCAGATACATATTAGAAAAATTGGAAAAATATAATAATAAGTCTTTATTCAACGACTAATAAATGTACATACTTACATTAATATAAACATATGAAATTATAGAAAACAGTCTTAATTCATGGACTTATACATAACTAATATGTAATAAAAAGATTAATTAAAATAGAACATAAATTAAAATTATAGAAAACAATAAAAAACTATAGCAAACAGTCTCAATTCAACGACTTATACATAATGAATATAAAGATTAACAAAAATTAAACACGTGGTTTTAATCACTGCTTCCTTCTGTTGAGCTTAATTCTAATGACTGTGGTTCTATGTGGTTTTGAAAAAACTTGTTAACACTGATTGCTTACCAGATTTTCTTTTTTCTTTATAAATTTCAGTATATGGGGCTAAAGCTGCTGTCAGATTTCTCCGAAATTTTGAGGCACGCTCCATATCAGGGTCCATATCAAGAGCTTCCTCTTCAAATTGACTACCAAGTTTTAAAAAATTTGATAGTTTTTGAATAGTAAATCTTTTCTGTCCTATAATCTCTACATCTTCTTCACTTTCATCATTTTCAACATAACTATTATCGCCGAACTGTGTCAAAATATCGTCAACAGTTACAATTTCTTCATTACTTACAAGAACTTCCGTGATATCTTCTGATTCTAAATTTTGAAATCCGTCCCCATCAATTGTTCTACCTAAAGTTGCAATTTCTGGCATTTCCACAACAGATTCTCTTATGCAACTTTCTGGCCATAATTTTTTCCAAATAGCATTCACTGTTGAGTTTTTAACTTCATCCCATGATAATTTAATATTTTTTACCGAAGATAGAATGTTATACTGTCTCCAATACTCACGAATTGAAAGACTATCTCGTCCATAAGTAGCTTCAATTAATTGTCGAAAAGTTCTTCTAAGATACAATTTAAATGCGGCAATTATGCCTTGGTCCATCGGCTGAATTAAAGATGTTGTATTTGGAGGCAGAAATACTACTTTAACATTGACGTGCAATTCAGCCAAATGTGCATTGTCAACTATAAACAGAATCTTAAAGGTAATGTTTTTATCTCTACAATAAGTCTTAGCTTCTACACAAAAGCAAATTTAAAAACCAGTTCTCAAACAGCTTTGCAGTCATCCAAGCTTTCTTGTTTGATACCCAATGAACTGGGAGTGAGTTTTTTGATATTCCTTTAAACGCACGAGGATATTCTGATTTATAAATTATTAGTGGTTTGTTCTTACAATCACCAGCTGCATTACCGCAAAACAAAACTGTTAATCTGTCTTTGGAAACTTTGAACCCCGGAGCAGATTTCTCTTCTTTAGATATAAACGTTCTGCTAGGCATCCTTTTTCAAAATAAGCCAGTCTCATCAGCATTGAAAACTTGGCTTGGTAAATATCCACCACCATCAATGATATCTTTTAAAGTTTTTGCATATAAAGATGCAGCTAATGTATCGGAACTGGCGGCTTCGCCTGTAAATTTTATATTATCTAGATTTGACGATGTTTAAACTTTTCAAACCATCCTTTACTCGCTTGGAATTTAATTTCTTCTGAATTAGATGACCCAAGTTCTTGTTTTTGTAAGCGACTAATAACGCTTTAGTTCGAATAACAGCAGCACTAAGTGGCATCCTCTTTTGATTTTGATTTTCTATCCAAAAGCTTAACACTTTTTCTGTTTTTTCTATTATTGAATTTCGAGTTTTTTTTAATGTTTTTGCAGCTAGCGATGTAGAACAAACTACTGAACTTTTAATTTTTTCTGCATTCAATTTAATCCTCCTTATGCTGGATTCGTTCATATTGCGTCTCTTAGGTAAAACTGATATTTTTTCGCCATTTTTTAATTGGTTTACAATTTCAAGCTTTGCCTCTAATGTCAAAATTTTTCTATTCCCAGCTTTTTCCATTATTATATATAGGATGTAAAAATTATTAAAACACCTATTAAATCAAAATGAGTTTTAAATCAAAAATCAAGAATTTTATTTATACTTAGTTCATAACACCCTTTAATTGAAGTAATAATTCCTTAAACACTATTGCACACGAAAACGATTTTCATAAATTTAGTATATATGTACATACGAGTATGTTACATAAATATCTATATTAATAAAATAAATGTAATTTTACGTCCTCATCCTAACGCGACAACTAAAAAAATGAAATTGTCTATAAAAAGTAAAAAGTATATGTGTGCATCGAAATACGGTGAATCACTATTTTCGGTATTGGTAGTTTAACGGGATTCACCAATTTGAATTAACATGATATTTTTTGTTAAAAGCTGCAAAACAAACAAAAAAACCGCGCAGCTACGAAATTTTTACCGCGCAGATCGAAATTTTGGTATTAAAGGCTTGGCCGCGCAACTGTGAAACCGCGCAATGAAAAACCGCTGTAGTATATAACATATAATTACTAATTAACAATAGATTTGCGACTATGTTTCCGGAATAAATTTATTTAACAATAAAATCTTTTTAATTGATCCGACAAAACAAAGTTCAGCTTAAATCATGTTACAACTGCTGGAAATAAAATACCAAATTAATTTAAGAGATTTTTATAGTAATATTAATAAATTCGTAGTATGCCTATATAATTTTCAAAAAAAAATAAAACCGGCCAAGTGCGTGTCGGACTCGTACACGAAGGGTTACGTACCATTGTACAAAATTTAACACTATGTATAAGCCAAAAAAATCGTTTCTTGTATGGGGCCCCTTTAATTTTTAATTTAATTTTGTCATTTGTTGCTATAGCGGCAGTACAATTACTCACTGTGAAAATTTCAAATGTCTATTTATTACGATTTATGGGATACAGCCCGGTGAAGGGTGAACGGACGGACATCGGAGGTTTGGAAATAGGGTTTCCATTTTTACCCTTTGGGTACGGAACCCTAAAAAAACCCAAAAAGAATCAGCATACCACAGAAAAATACTTCAAGTTTCCCAATAATTTTCAACAAGACTTTTCATTAATAAAAGTTTGTTCAATTTCTCTTCCTTTAGGTCATTTCTCTGCTGATAAAGTATTTGGCCTGCCCTTGAGAAGAGTGTTTCTAATGGAATGGTGGTTGCTACGATGGACAAACATGTTGGTGCTATTTGTGCCAAATTAGTATAGTATTCCTTTATAGTTTACCTCAAAACTAGAGGATTATTTGCCGTGTTTCCCGTGATTGGACTTTTAAGACACCAAGTTATCTCTGATATTTGCTATTTTTGATATTTTAAAGAAACAGATTCATTCGAAGCGAATCGAACCTGTATACGCCACGCAGTGGGCTGAAAAATGAAGAAGAAAAAGGAAGACACGAAACGCTTCTTCTTCTTCCTTTTTCTTCTTCATTTTTCAGCCCACTGCGTGGCGTATACAGGTTCGATTCGCTTCGAATGAATCTGTTTCTTTAAAATTTTTTAAATTTTTTTAATAAATAAAAAATTGTTTTTTTTCTATTTTTCTTAAACTTTTCATTTCTTTCTTCTTTTTTCATTTTTTCATTTGTTTTTCTAATCACCCAATTTCGCTATTTGGGACCTGTTGATGAGTCAAACCAAGACTTGAAACTTGTCACCAAAAATTAATGGATTGTGTGATGAAATAACAAATTAGAACATTTTTTTAGCTTTTGCTATATACCGGAGATATCCCAAAAAATTCTTTCTTGAAGAAAATATATTTACAAAGGCAATAGACGAAAAAATTAATTAAAGGTCGGTTGGTAAAAGATTGTAACAAGTTAAGAACTAAGAACTACATAGAAAATATCTTACTTTTTAATTGTTATTTAAACATTAAATTTTATGTCATATTAAATTTAGACTAAATCAAAACTTTCCTTTCCTGGCCTTTAGAGCTGCAAACTTGTTAATTAGTTCACCGAAATCAACTCCTTTCGCCAAATCACTTTCAATTGATAATATTACAAGATCAGAAAGCCTTGACTGTTCCATGGTAGGTCGCAAATAGTTCTTTATAAACTTTAGCTTTGAAAAACTCCTCTCACATGAAGCCACAGACACACAGATCGTAAGAAATAATTGTAGGCTCACTGAGAGATATGGAAGAGATGCTAGGAAGTCCCATTCAGCTATGAATTTCAAAACGTCAAGTACTGACCAGTCTTTGACTTCTTCGAGATCAATCTCTGCTGCCTTCAGGTGCCTTCTCAGCCTTGGTATTTCCAATAAAAGCTCTTCCTCTGGTAACTCATCATGGACACCAGTAACTCTTCTCCAGTGGCCGATATCAAACTCTTGGCTTGAACAGCCTCAAACATGGCTGCTACTTTCTTGATGGCTCTTGATCTGATCTGGAGTTCAGAAAAGTCACGCATTGCTATCAACCGCCGGAATCGGATTGTGCTCTTGGAAGCGGCGTACACCGCAAACTATACTTCGAAATTCTAGTACAAAATTTTCTATACAATATTAAATATGTATACATATATTCACTATGAGTATTAATAAAAAAAAATCCATTCATCGTTTGCTTGAAAATAATTACGGAAAATACACCTTCGTATTGCGCACGCACAGTGCTCTGGTGGCTTAATAAGAATAATTGCAAGGAGTGACATAGAATCATAAACAGTAATATTTTGTTTGAAACGAAACATACATATAAAATTGAAGAAAATGCAAAAATACTCAGATTCATGTACTTGACGAAAGCCAATAATAAGCGTAAGCTATATACATATAACAACAATAAACACTAAAGTGAAGGCAGACAAGACAGACACTTAGTACTGGTAAAAAATCGATGTTCTGCTGTGTTAAATTTGTTTAAAAATCAGTCAAACTCAGCCAAACAAACTGAGCGCACAATACGTCACACATGGGTCATGACGTATTGTCGTATTGACGTCGCGTATAATTGGAATGTAACAATATATATTTCTATTTCTACGCTAAGTCGCGTTATAGTAAAAACTTTACAATCGAGGAACTGGGTCTAGATATTGTTTGATTTCAATTTTTTTTTTGTAATTTCATATTTTTGTGCTATATTGCTTCACAAGAAATCACTAGAGTTGCAGCTTTCGGGAAAAAAAATTTTTACGAACCGCCCTAATTTTGGTGTCACCGCTTGTGATGGTGTCACCCGGTGCGGTGTGCACTCCCGTACCCCCCTAGTGACTCCATTGTGGAAACCCACTCTCCAGTACACTTGATGATATATCCATGGACATGTTAGAAAAATGCTGAATACAGGACCGATCTTTATACATAAACACGTTGACAATATTATAGCTGCTGTTACTGAAAATGAAATTGATAACATCTTAACTAATTTCAATACACTTCATGATAACATCAATTTCACGTTTGAGTTGGAAGAAGGGCAAAATATCCCTTAATTAGATATAAAACTTTTTCACAATAACGATGGCACAATATCCACTGATTGGAACTATAAGCTTTGTTTCTCAAATAGGATATTTAGACATTTTAGCAGTTTTGCAAATCTATACATTTTTAGGCCACCCTAATACACATATATATGACACATCATTGTCGAATAATCACAGTTGGGTTGAATGCACTCTCTATTTTTTTCTGATTAGCAAAATCGACCTCTGCTTAGTATTTATGTATTGACTAGTTTCACAAGATTACTTCTAGTGATAACATGTTTTGTGATTATCATTGTCTTTTAGTTTATTGTTTTTTATCGTCTTTATCGTTTTTATAATTGTTAATTGCTTTTCGAATCTTAATTTCGTGTTCTTATTTATTTATTTATTTTACTTTATGATTTTTGATTTATGTAAGTGATCTGCACTTTGATTTTCTGATTCTGTTATTCATACTTCTACTCCAAAAATCATTATAAAAATTCATTATAAAAATTTTTTTCTAAATTTTTTCTAACCTTAAGTATCTAACTTTTAATTTTTGAACTTTTTACTATACTTAAGATTATTTATATTTTACAGTAAAATTTTTAACCCCCCCCTTTTTTTTTTTTTAATTTTAAGAGGAGTCAGTTCTCAGCAAAATTTTCAATTTAGATACCAGCGAGCCTGTAGACAATAAAACTTACCATACGTAGGTTTGTGTCCTGACAAAATTCATATATAATTAGCCTAGGCCTAGACCACAGACCATATTAGAGACATCTAGGGTAAAAGACAGAAACCCAACATGCGACAAAATTATACAATTTAAGACGAAAAGTGAATATTTGCAGTTCAAATTAATTGAAAATTTTTAACGAGAATTAACTCTCCGAATTTTTTTTTTTTGCACACAATTGTTAAATATAATATTTTGCTTTGTATTTAAACAACTTTCAAATAAATATTGCAATTTCTAGTCGGTGAAATATCGGGGGAAAAAACAAGTACTATTAGAGCCAAATAATTAAAAAAAGCGCCAATAAAAATGAAAAAAAGCTCGACGTTATTTGCTAGATCTAGGCTTTATCGTTTTAAAATAGTCACAATATAAAGAAATGAGAATACATACTAAGAGGAATTTGATATAAAAAACTTCTATTTTTACCATTTTTTACAAGTTTGCGAGCTAATATCTCCATTTCAATATTTATTTTTTGCCGACGTTATTTACTAGACTTCTTCATTACCTTTAATTTAAGATATAAATCATTATTCTGCTACAAATAGCTTGCCAGAAATTCTCATTGAAAAATGTATGAAACTTGCAAATCTTGGTATACTGACTTCTATTAAGACTTATTGAAAAGCTTTTTATTCTTATATATTTCTAATTTTCCCACAGGTTTTGATGATGGACCAAACCTAGGTCCGAAACGCTGCCCATTTATATTGAAATAAATGACAAAAACATAAAAAGATACATCGTTTTTTTTTTTTTTTAATTTATGGTTTGTTTCGACGCAGTTTCCCGCGAAGGACTTATAGAAACCTTAAATAACATACCCTTATGAAATTTCGCCAGTAATGGACTACTATGATATTTTAAGAAGTTATTAAGAGCCTGAAAATGTTGCGTTGTTTATGAAATATCACACATCGGGTAAAAGTCCATTTTTTTTTTTTTTTTTGTAATATACCGGTGAACGCATACACAATTTCTTCCGTTTGATAATCCACGGATATTAGACACCCAATCGTTAGCACTACACCAATTATTAGCACTCCGACATTTAAAATACAAATGCAAGTGTTGCAGCTCTTTTTAAGCTCCCCCAACACAAAAAACATATTGAAGTGCTCGTATTATTTAAAAGTGGTAACACTATTCATATGACACATTGCAAAATGGTAGGTTTACTGCGATGTGAAAGTGGTGTTGTTTAGATTTCGAACATTTATTCTGGGTTTTCTTTGATTTAAGGTAAGGAAATGTTTGGAAAAAAGTCTCTATTTGTGAAACATCTTAGTTTATTCCGAAAAAGTTAATAATATAAATGGTTTTGTGAGACATTTAAGCATGTGAAATGAATCTGATTATTATAGGTTTTATGTTTATTTTTTTTTATTTATGGGGTGCCAACATTTGGTATTGCGATCATGAATTTTCCCTTTTATTAGCACCTGTGATAATAATTGGTGTTTTTGAAATAAAAAGAATATTTAACAAAATTTGATTGTGTAGCTTTATTTACATTAAGGTGAAAGTGATGTTTTCCTGAAAATATGCTAAATTAGTTTTTTCTAAATAATGGCCCCATGCTAATAACAACAATGCTATTTATAAGCATAGTGCTGATAATTGCATCAAGCTTGTGCCAATAATAGGATTTAATGTAATCCTGCTGGTAGTTAACAAGTCCCAATTTATGTTCTTTTTTCAGATTTGGAAGAACTGAAATTGGTCCAAACAAAAGCTTTGTGAAGAAGAAAATTTCCAATACAATACAAAAACGGAAACGGTATAACCCCGAAAACTTAATAAAAGCACTCGAGGCCGCTAATCAGGGAATGAGTAAGAAACTTGCATCTAAAACGTTCAATGTACCAAGGGGAACGATACAATTTCGGTTGCGAAATAAACACCATAAAAGCCTTCCAGGTCCAAGTCCTGTCTTAACAAACGCCGAAGAGGATATTCTAGTGCAGTGGATCAAAGACTGCTGCCGTAAAGGATTTCCCCGAAGAAAAACAGATTTACAGCTAAGCGTAGGCAATTTCATAAAGAAATCCAATCGACAGAACCCTTTTAAAGATGGTATACCAGGTACTAAATGGTACCAACTCTTTTTGCAATGCCACTTGGAACTCAGCGAACGTACTCCTGAGGCAGTTGCAAGTGCAAGTGCAGCTGTCTCTGAACAATATATCAGACGATGGTTTACGAAAATTGAAAAGCATTTGAAAGATAATGAATACTACGATATTCTTTCAGATCCTAGTCGCGTTTTTAATGGGGACGAATCAAACTTTCAGCTGTGACCAAAAAGCGGAAGAGTTATTGCTATGAGAGGCGAGAAGGATGTATACGAAGTTGACCGCGCAGCCGCAAAATTAGCTCTAACAGTCTTATTCACATTTTGTGCGAATGGAGAAATCTCGCCTCCAATGGTTATTTTTCCCAATAAGAGGTTGCCTAAAGATATTACGTCAAAAGTACCAGGAGATTGGGGTATAGGCCTCAGTGACACGGGCTGCATGAAAGCGGAACTCTTTTATGACTACATAAAAAATGTTTTCCATCCTTATCTGCTACGTACACAAAGACAATTCCCCGTGTTATTATTTGTAGGTGGCCACAAAACATACCTTACTCTGAAAATAAGCGAGCTATGCAGAAGTTTGTTGGACATAGTACTCGTGGCTCTATATCCAAATGCAACTAGATTGCTACAGCCAGCTGATGTTGCTGCTCTTAGGCCTCTTAAGCAAGCATGGAAAGACAGTGTGCTAAAGTGGAGGCGAGATAATCCGCTGTCAACACTTACGAAGATTGATTTCGTACCGGTGCTTAAAGAAGCTATCGAACATGGCATAAAACCATCGACTATAATCAACGGTTTTAGAGCAACAGGATTATGTCCATGGCATTGCAATGTTATTGATTTCAGAAAATGTCTTGGAAAAAACATAATTGTTACTGATAGCACAGTAGATGCCATGAACAAAAAAGATGATCTGCAATCGAAAGTCACAGAAAAACTTATAAATAAAGATATTTTTAATAAAATACTGGGAGAACAAATAAGGACTGTATTGAAAAATCTTACCGAAGATTGCCTATCAGAAAGTGACATTATTCTGAAAAGGTTATTTAGTTTTTTCCAAGATGATAAAAAAGAGACAACTAATACTGTTTATCAACGGCCACAACTTTTAGCATGCCAAATAATATCTGAGAATGATATTGTAGGCAGCCCTATGAATAATACAACCTCAAGAATTAATTCCAAGAAGATTGATATAAATAATATCCATATTTTATTTTTAGATGATTTTAATGTATCGCAAGACGAAGGGCCAGTAACAGTAATCCACGAAGTTGAAATACACCAATCAGCAAATCTATCGAAAAATAGTACCGATCATGAGCCTGATATATCAAGCACTATGTGTATTACCGAAGAACAAATAAGTAATCAACATTTAACTCCAATTAAACTTAATGATGTCTTTGTTAATGAGAAAACCCCAGAACGAAAAGGCATCAGACAAATAGAGAGAACATCTTTTGTTCTTACGTCAAACGAATGGCATAGAAGAGAAGCCGATAAACGTAAAGAAAAAAGCCTTAAAGAAGAACAGATTAAAAAACGTAGAGAATATAGGTTGAAGAAACAACTCGAAATAAAAAATAAAACAAAAGTTAAAGTGCTAGTAATTGGATCTCTCACCCTAATTTAGTTTTTTCCGTTTCACAGGAAACTAATTTAAATGCTTCTATGCACAAACAATACAACTAAATTTACATATTTTAATTATTATAGAGCGCATAAAAGTACTTTCGTTAGGAATAACCTTTAAGGTTAAAACTACACTTAAATAAATAGAATTTTCAATGAAATATTTAAAAGATTCTTCGTCTATTTTCGCGTCTCTGTCATATAAACACACAAAAGAGTTGCCCACTGAAATGTTAAATTTAACAATACCTGTCAAAGAAGCACTTAATAATATCATTTTTTTCAGCTGGATTTAATATACTAACAGTCACCCAAAAATTCTAGGAAGTTTACATTTTTACTTTCACTTTCCACCATCACAAATTTTTGCGTTTCATTATACTTCACTTTAAAAAAATACTTCATATTTGCGCACTTGCTTCTATAAATGTCAATTCAATTTCAATTCATTTATTTCGACTTCAAAGTTACATTTGTTTTTAATTTATACAGCCGAGCGAGAGGCGTATTGCTACTATAGAACCGAGTTACTAGACAATGTCAAAAAAAATTTACAACGCACACTTGCGACCGGTGTGACCAATACAAATCCCGACCTGTTGGTTTTTTTCTTTTTTTTTTTTTTTATATAATAACTTATAAACTAGTGGAATACGAGCCTGAGGTATCCAGCCCCTAATACTACATTTGACTTATTAGAGTATTCTATCACAGGGAGCCAATTACAAATCAGTCTCAATTAATCCGTTGGATTACATTTTGTACTTTTTAATCTTAAATTAATATTTTCGATCAAATATAAAAATCTTATCTTCTATTTTGTTTAATTATTGAGGTTATTTTGTAGTATTTAGGTGTTCTATATTTATTGCAAAAGTCCTGCAGTAGGTCTATGGAGTCAATATTTATAAGGCTAACAGGTGAGGGGTAGTAGCTATCCAATAGTCTCGCATTTATATTCTCGTTGTAGATTTCATTAATCAGGATATTGTTGAGACTAGGGAGGTTAGATAGGAATTTTGAGCTTAGGTTGACGATGTATCTCATTAATGGGGTTATGTTGGTTATTCTGTATATAAATTCGTTCAAGAACTTTTTTGTTTTTGATTGGAAATGTTTTCCAGTACAGAGTCTGAGGATCCTTCTTTCAAGGACCTCCAATTGATGTGCAATAGTGGGGGATATTGTAAACCAGGATATAAATCCATAGGTAATTGTAGGTCTGATTAGTTGTTTGTAGATAAGGAGTTTGGTTTTTGTAGATAGACTGTTATGTTTCAGCAGTGGTATTAATATTTTTGAGGCTTTTATTCCCCTGTTTAATGCATATCTGCCTTGGATATTAGATTTTAGAAGCTTATTGAGTGTAACCCCTAGGTATTTAATATTATCTTTAACTGGGATTTCATGTGTTCCTATATTAATTTTTAAGTTTTTACTTTTTTTAATTGTACCAGCGGTTGCTCTGCCCGATGCGTTTCGGAAGCATATCAGTTCAGATTTTTTTTCGTTTATTGTTATTCCTCATGACTTGTATAATTCATTAATATCCTCGATATGTTTACTGACTTTTACTGTGGCTTTTTCAGGGTTTTTATCCTGGGCATAAATGAGGGTATCGTCTGCGTATAGGATTGCCTGCTACTGTGTGTTTCCAAGATGGTCCATTGAGATATGAGGGAAGTCGATTAGGAAGAAGTTGTATAGTTTGGGGCCCGATATGGATCCTTGGGGGACTCCTGCAAATATTTTGATGTGGTTTGAGGTTTTCTCTTCTATGACTATTTGGAGGCTTCAAATTTGTTAGGAAACTATAGTACAACCTTATCAGGAATGGGGGAACCCCGTATAGGATCATTTTATATAAAAGACCATTGGTCCACACACTGTCGAAGGCCTTTTCTAGGTCCAGCGCACACGTTGTCGTGCATTTACGCTGTCTCAAGTTTACTGTTACATCACTATGTAATGTGATAACTTCTTAGTGATAAAGTAAATATGCCTGGGAGCAGCCGTGTGGCTTTCACTCCAGTGGAGCGGCTATTCAAAGCTCTAACTCCGAGATAAGTGCAGTTTGAATAAGTCGGAGCAGCTTATCAGCTTTCACTCCTATAAAATAAAACGCGGACTGTTTATGTGTGGTTAGTACTACTCACTAACGACTAATTAATTCTTTATTAAAACTCCCCGGGTTATTTATACATAGTTCTTACCTATGTTAACCTATACTTACGTATAGAAATAACCTCATACACTTGGAACTGATGATGACCTATATTTATTGCAACGACAAAAATGCTTGGTCAGTGACGCAATCATTAATCGCCGCGGCAAATGCTTGTCAAGTGTTTTTTTTTGTGTTTTTCTTTATTATTAATTTTGGTTGACACAGTTTGTCGAAATCTTATTTTATTTTTTACTTGTTTATGCATTGTAATGCATATTGCTTTCGAAATTGTTGTGAATCGATTGACCGTAATAATTGTATATTAAATTATTGCAATCAATCGATTCATTGAAATATATGTATATGTATATATAAGAAGGGCATGGTTAGTGGAATGGCTTTTCCCGAAGCCGAATTGGTAGGCTGGAATAATGTTTTCATTGTCGCAGAAGTCATCAAAGTGATCCGCTATAATTCTTTCTAGGAGTTTACCAATGTTAGAGAGCATTTGTATTGGACGAAAGTTACTAACGTCATATGATTTTTTGCTTTTTAGGATTGGGATGAGTTTTGCTTTTTTCCATATTTTTGGAAAATAGCTATTATTACTGTCCTCAAGATTTATCATCTGGGTGAATGCCTCTGAGTTACTGGAGTTTGAGGAGATAAAGTTTAGAACTGAACTGGATGCTTCTTGCTGAAGTTGTGCACAATGTTGCGGGAGTTTTTCTTTATATAATATCTTATAGTAATCTTCGAATGCTTTTAGTTTTTCTTGTATTGATGTAAGTTCTTGGTTGTTTGAGCATACTATTTCCGACGAAGCTCTTTTCTTTTTCCCGATTATTTTAAATATTTCTTTGAATGCTTGTGGGCCTGGTAGATAATGGGCAGATAATCGGTCTTGGAATCGTTTGTTCATATGTAATCGCACTTTTTCGTCTATGATTTTTTAAGCAACTGATTCGAGCAGATAGCGATTGGTACTCCTGGTGGTGTCTATTCAACGTTATATGAAATATTTTTTTAAGTTCCTTACTCCAATTTTGTTTGGTCTTAATGAATCTCATAATTTCCTGTGGGACGTTTTTATATTTTTTGTCGGATGGGATTATTTTTTTTTACGTGTCTGTTTTTTATCGATAATATCGTGTCGTTTAATTTATCGATCAATATGTCAATTTCCTTATTTGTTATATAAACGTTGGAGTGTGGTAGCTCTCCTAACTCCACTGTAATGTCCCTTTGGAAGTTGACCCAGTCTACATTGGCGAAGTCCTCCTTGGTTTTCGCGTCTAGTAGCGAGAAATTAAATTCTCCTATATCTATGTTTAATTTAACCATATAGTGGTCAGAGAATGATTCATGAGTCATGCAGGAGTATTAGTGGAAGAGTTCCCTTGAAGTCTTTTCCGTCGTGAGAAAAAAGTCTAATATAGAGGCACCCTGTGGGAATGTAGGTCCCCTTGGTGTGATAACGTCCAGGTTCACTCTTGATCCGTTCTCTCTAATCCACTTATGTAAGTGTCTACCGTTTGAATTTATTTTGCTATCCCCCCAGCAGGTGTGTCTAGAATTCCAGCCCCCTCCTATTATAATGGAATCAAAATTCTGTCCGATGTCTCCGATTTTGTTAAGGGTCTCTAAAAGATAATTAACTTTTTATTTGCGTATATTTAATATTGTTTTTTATTAATAGGGCTACTCCCTGTCCTTTGTCTACTCTTATTGTATTGTACTGCGGGAAGTTGAGTATATGCTTGTCATTGATTTTGGTTTCAGAAATCGCAGCATAGTCAGGCTTTTGTTTGTTTAAGATGTTAACTAGTTCTATTCTTCTGGAGTTGTTTCTTATAGATTGCACATTTAATTCGATAAAGTTGATATTGTTGTCGATAAAGTTGATATTGTTATGGGTCATTATGGCAAGTGTTTATTATAAACATTAACATTTCTTCCCTTTTCTGGTAGAGAGTATCGCATTTTTCTATCTTTTCCATAAATTTATTAATTTTCATGAACAGTTCATGCAGGGGAACTCCGAAAAGTTCGTTTGAGAGGTTCAGGAACCCTTGGAAACTATTATTTCTGCGAGGTGAAGTGGAGGAGTTTTTTTCCTCTCGGTTGGTATATAGCAGGGTGTCCCTAAAACTAATTCCTTTCTTGAATATGGAAGGTTGTACTGGGCATTTACTCCCTGGCCGTTTTTGATTTTAGGATTCTGTCTCTTCTTTCCTTAAGTATTTTTTTGTACATCGGGCACCCCCGGTAGTTAGCGGGGTGGCCTACCTGACCGCAGTTTACGCAAGCAGGGGTCGCCTCCGTCTCTTTATTAGATAGGCGTTCATTTGGTGGGTGTCTTTGAAGGCATTTTACACATTTAAATTCCCTGAGGCAGCTCATCGCAAGATGGCCGAATTGTTGGCATCTATAACATTGTATAAGCCCTTTACCTTTAACTGCTTCCCTGGTTACACGCTGTCCTAGGAAGTATCTAGTATCTAGTAAGTTTGCTACATTCTCCCCTGGGTTCAGTTGGATTAAGAAACTGTCTATTTGATAGTTTTCTTTTCTCGAGTTGGGAGTTTGGAATCTGGAAATTTTCCTTGTGGAAACTAGAGGGAAAATGATCTTAAATTCATCCATTACATAGATTTCTTCAATGTTATGGTGAAGACCCTTAAGTAGGAGGCTAATTGGCTTCTCAGACGAGGCTGAGTAGGTGTAGCATTCAATTTTAATTTCGTTGAAAAGTTTTAGGAATGTCTGTTTCTCTTCCAGACTGCCTGGGTAGACTTTTGAGGTGGATGAGTTCATGTTACTGAACATCGCTTTGAGTTTGTTCTCTGAGATGTATCTATATAAGATTTTGCCATTTATATTTTTTACAATAATAGGGGGTATTTTCTCCGATTTATTGGGGAGTGTACTCCCCTCACCCGTCACCTTATTAATTCTATTTACCGAATTCGTCGTTTGCAAGTTACTTTTAACATTTCTCTTTAGGCTAAAATTATTATTAGAATTTAATTCCATATTCTCTAAATCTAAGTCATTATCCATAAAAGTATTTATTTCAAAATGAATATCATCTAAGGAATTTTCTAGTATATTAAACCTGTTTTGTTCTGCTTCAGACTTCTCAGTATACTGGATCTTCTTTTAGAAATTTCTTCTTGTGATCTTGATGCTTTCCTTTTATTATTTTTGATTGTTTGCCAATCCAGAAGGGGAGAATTAGTTGCTGGGAAGTCCTTTATGACTTTTCCTTTGTCTTCATTGTTGCGGTTTGTGTGTGTGTATTCTTGGCTTGAGATTGACTCTGTGTTGGTGACCGACGCCGTCGGATTTATTGGTTGTGTCGCCTGTCCACTTAGCGTGTTCGTGTAACTACTTGTATTTGCCTCGTGGGCATTCATCGCGGCCATCAAAGCCCTTTCTTCAATGGCTTTAATTTCCTCGGGGTCCTTAATTAGTTCCGATGGTAATAAAATTTTTCTGGGCTTGAGGTCTGCACGGTTTTTTTTTTCCTTTAAATTCTCTGTATATGGATTGCCCCTATGGGCAATCCTTTCCTTGCCTTTCACTGCTTGAGACACTTTTGCTACCACTTTTACTTTATTGGTTGAATTAACCTCACCTAATCTAATTCTAAATTAGTTAGGTAAGGCAGAAATATATATATATAAGGCAGCTGATTATAATTTCGTACTTTCAAATTATTAAATTCTTAATGAAAATTTTTCACATGTGCTCCAGCCGAACAATAAAACAAAAGTCTTCTATAAATGTCAAATCACGAATATAACTATTTCATAATTTTTTCTAAGCACGATTGACCCTATTGAATTTTACACCGAATGTAGTTTAGATAAAAATTTCTTTGGAATGCTACAGTTAAGTTACACCGACCGGAATTTTAAAATAAATATTTTCGAAGTTTTCCGCTAGATAGAACTCCGGATGAATAATATTTCTGAGTTTTTCTTACAAAACAAGTCTATTCGGATATAGAGGGGAATTTTTACACCATTCGGTGTAAAAAATTTAAAACGCCGTAATCATGGGATATAAATTATTTAAAATTATCCGAAATGGATTCAAATTCATGTTATCCAGCAAGCGTGGTAAGTTTACACCGATTTTTTTTACTGTGTGTTGGAATTAGAAGAGTCGCAGCAATATCATAATTATAAACATAAAATAGTAACGGTTTCATAGATTTCGAAATTATATGGATTTTTATGCATTTCTAAGTATTTTTTATACATTTATATATTTTAATGATTTTTCGAGATTCCCGTGCCTCATAATGATGCGACCCATATCACTAATAACTAGAGTCATATAGCAATCCAGCCTATCAATTTCGTTCATGTCCGCGGTGGGTCAAACGTTCATAGTAAAGTGCCCAGTGACCTTTTCTTCTGATAAATAGTTTTCCCTCATTCCATCACATTCACATGGCACTCCAATAATAATTTTATCTCTGGTAAAACTGACCTTTGAATTAAATACATCCGCAAATTTTTCCTAGATCATATCCGTTTTTGTTTTTATAATTGATGAGCCTTGAGGAGCTCAAGATTTCTTTTCTGTCTAGTCTGGCAGGTAGGTACCTAACAACATGAATTGTGATACGTTACTTGATATTCCAGTTCTAGCTACATTCGAAGCTACATATAGTTCTTAAAAAGAATCGGATCATTGCGGTTGTATTCGTCCGACTCAAAGGTCAAGTAAAAGATCTCAAACATTTTCGATTATGTATATCAAACCCATTAGGACTCTCAAGGTACAAAAATTATAAATTATGTATTATCAAAAACAGTTGATTTGGTCAAAGAAAAGGTATTTGAAAGGTAGAAAAAGGTCTCCATAGTCAGAGATATCATCCAAGAACATGGGTAAAGTTTCGGCAGATTGAAAGCATTTGGTAGGCAATCGTATAGAATTCTTAACACAAATACAGGTGTAAACCTAATCCAGATTCAATCTCTACATCTTTATGGTTAATATCTCAATAAAATCGATGGAGAAATATACCTACATTTCTAACGTTTGCATAAATTATGCTATGTTTACAAACTAAACCGTAAAAACTTGTGTAGAAATAAAGTTATAGAAGGGCAACAGAGATAAATGCACAAATATATAAGGTATCTTCCGGAATCTTATCACAAGTCAAAATCATATCCCACAAGGGCCAAATACCCTCGTTAGGTATTCATCCAAACACAGAAAAAAAAACTGCGCGTATAAAGTTCGCTATGTTAAAGCACGTCCTATACGTGGCACATCCTTTACGCCCCCGTTTTTATCCTTGAACGAACTATATACTATTCTCGATATTTATTGCTCGATTTGATTGTATGTACCATCGCCCTTCGCAGCGGAGCCTCCTAGAGGGGGGAGGAGAGGTAAAGTCCTTTATAGGTTTTCCGATTTACCAAGATGTAACTCTTACTTTTTATGAATATGTGTATGTAGATGTGCTTGTGAATTTCGGTAGTGGAGTTAAACAGAAGCTAAAAGAGCCTACCACCTATGTATATCTCTAAACTGTAAACAAAAACGTTTTCTTCCATATTCGTAAAATGGGTAATACAGGATGATACAGGGTGAGTTCACTGAAGACTATGATGTTTTTTTCCTTTTACATGAATAAGCATCTTGGGTTCGATTGTAAGTAGGTCTGAATATCCTTTGCGTTCTGAATATATCTCTTGATACATACGTCGAAATATCAGATTGCATAGGTTAGAAGCAGTTCTTCATATAGCACGTGTAGTAGCCATACTTATTTGTATATTTGTTTTTATATGTGTTCACTGTCAGTTGAGTTCTGAATCGAAGAAAATTTGCATGCGAGAAGAAAGCCATTCAGCAGGATGTGAAACAAAGATGTAACCGCAACAAGAAAATTTTATCTCAAATTCAGTGACAACAAGCAGAAAATTTTTTTTGTATGAAAATTAATTCAAAAACAGGCAAATTGCTTGAAGTTGCGTAAGAATACCTATTTTCTTCCAACCCTTCAGCTTTAAAGTTGAATTGAAATCACTTTAAAAGGTTGTCTTTTGAAATTATTCTCAATTTGTGAGAATGTGCTGGTTGAAAATTCAGAATTTTGTTATTTTTATATTGGGATAGTGTCAGTGAATTATTTACTAAATCTGGAAATTTTGTGCTAAATAGTTCGTTATAATATTACACAAGCCTAGTCTACGTTTTGAAATAGGAGAAACCAAGGAAATTAATTGACTAGCGTCTAAAATTAGACATGAAATTTTATATTCTATACCTTTTCAACTTCAAATTGGAAATAATCATTTTCAGATTGGAAAGAAACTTTAAAAATTTTAAAATGAAAAGGTATAGCAAGACGGGCACGATAAAACAATGTGTAAAGCTTTGCATTTGTTGTTTTTTTGGCCAAAAAGATAAAAGTTTTCTATTGTCGATATATAATAATAATATTTTTGCCTTTAAAATGTCGTATATTAAGAAAAGGGAGGCTGATAATATTAAAACACAAATTTGTGCTTTGTATAACAATGGTGGGGATTGAAGAGCGCTCGCAAAAACATTAGGAGTAAAAACGACAACTACATATAGATGGGTTAATGGACAGAACGTGGCTGAAAGACAACGAAGTGGGAATAGAAGAAGTAAAATCACAAACGAACGCCGTAATTTTATGGAGCAATGCGTTGAACAAAATACAAGAGTTGCTTTAAAGCAACTGAAACAGAAACTGTTACGATAGCAGGGAATTCCTGAATGGAATTACCAAAAATGTAACTATAGGGTGGTTACTGTTAATGTAGCGGAAATTTAAATTCAGAACAAATTGAAGTAAGTTCACATTCGATTTATTTATAGTTTTTATCATGCTTCTACGCACTTTAATCTTAATTTTGATTTAGCTAATGTATATAAAAATTAATCATACAAATTTCTCAGGCAAGCAAAAATTAGTTCGCAGCTTTGTCCAAGCAAACCCGAGACGGGAAGATGAAGGACACCCAACATGAACTAATTGTACAAATTAAACTACTGTATTTTTATTATTTCAATCTATCTTAATTATGTATTTGAAACACTTAATCTTAACAAATTTCACAAAGGAATTTAAAGCTAACTAGAAAAATTCACCCAACACAATCATAAACTTCCACCTAATTGCATGTGAGCTTGCACATACCTTGATTGGATGATTACAAGCCAATTTTCACAATTTGAACAATTTAATAAAACACTATATATCACTGTTGAAGCTGACTCTATAACTGTCAAAAACGCAAGAGAGAGATCCATGACAATGCACCTCTTCATATAGAGCCTGAACCGCCATTTTTCTGTGGAAGCTACAACCATAATGTAAATTTCTCCAAGGAAATAATTTTTCGTTCATTGCTATTATTTTCATTCGATGCGGAATTTTTCATTTTATTATCTTCCAATGAAAAATTCTTATTCTTTATTATTTCTTATAAATGTTGATAAAAAGTTTAAATTGTGCCAATAACATGGTGCTGATTAAAATTTGGCATCCATTTTCAATAATTTAAGTGTGGAACGCAGTTTTTCATTTATCTCGTTGCCCCTAGCTATCTCTTTCTTTCACATTATGTATATGAGAAAACTAAAAATCTTAAATATCTTTTCGTGAAGATATTTTCACACTTTTTAAGCGCTGCCACTGAGTTCCTCTTTAAAAAACACCCCGATTTAATATGTCATATGTTGACAATATATGAAGATGACAGATCCGCGGTTTGTAATCGTTTCGCGCTGTCAAAGTTTTCGCGAGTGTTTTTTAGTGGCCCTTTGTGGTTTAATTACAGGTAAGTGTTGAATGGTGCCAAGTAATAGTGATTGTGTGTTGCATTCACGTGTTTGTGTGTTCAATCTTTTAATTTTTTTTTTACTGTAAATATCCTAACCTGCATACTAGGTGTGATATTTACCTTTGTTTTTTATGCGCTTAGTCTCATAATTCAGGTGCGCACATACATTAAATTTTGCTTACAAGTTCTAGCAAAGTAATTATACAACGTTGTTGCAACATACCAATATGATTTTTGCAAGTTTTCTTGCATTTTTATTCTGTTCGCGGCAGCTGTCAGCAGGTGAAATTTATAAGAATTGAATTGCCAGACCGGAAATTAGTTTTCAGTAGAATTTCTATTCTACTAGTAGTTTTTCATAGATTGGTTAAACTCCCAGATGTTGATGACTGAAATTCAGCTTAATTACACCACTTGAAGTTTAACACAGTATTGTTGTTGTTTATATGTAATTTGTTTACGTTTGTACTATGCATGTACGATGATATGAATTGGTTATAACGTTTGTATATTGTAACTTTAGTATACAATTCATTATTTCTTATTCTAAATATTTCAGGAATTCATTTATGTGGGCTCTGGAGTTGCAATACAACGAGGAACTTCGTGGGAGCGGTGCCAAGATGAGACAAGTACTCATATCTTTATAGAAATATTGCTAATTATGTTCATCGCTGAACAGAAACTTATTCAGGCTTATCAGATTGATGTCTCCGTGGAATGTGTGCGCAAAAATTTAGATGGTATGCTTTTCACACTCAAGGACATTCGAAAGGAATCCGAAAATGCAAATAATGAAATTAATAAGAGAAGAAGACGTCAATATGTTGAACAACTTATTGCATATCAATCTGAAAATAGACCAATCATATATGTGGATGAAATGAACTTTAATCGTTTCGTATCAAGGACAAAGGGATGATCCATAAAAGGAAGCCGCTGTAGTTATATTGCAGCAGGCTGCCGTGGCGCCAATATTCAAATTATTGGATGCATAGGTAATGTGGGGCTTATTCATCACGAACTAAGAACAGGAGCATTTAAAATCCTGCAAGCTAAAGAGTTCATACGCAGTTGTCTGCGAAACGCCCTAACCAAATATCAATCACCAATCATAATGGTAATTGATAATGCACCGTGTCATACATCTATTGAAGATGTGCTTCTTGAAAGTCAATTTATCAAACATCGGTTATTAAGATTAGGTCCGTACAGTCCAATGTTAAATCCAATAGAACTTGCTTGGTCAGCTCTTAAGGCTTCTATTAAACGAGATCTAGCAACTGAAATGCCACAGATTTTAGCAGGTGAAAACAGGACGAATTTGACTCAACATATATTCAAAAATTCATACCAGATGTTTTAAATTTGATTGATATCATTTTTTAATTTATTATATTAATAAAGTTTTCATCATAAATATTGTTGTACGCAGTGTGTTTTTTTAACTTAAATGATTATTTCCAATTTTTAAAGTTTATTTCCAATTTGAAAATGATTATTTCCAATTTGAAGTTGAAAAGGTATAGAGCTTCCCCAATTTTTATGGGTTTTACATTTTTGTTTCGAGGCGGATGATTGAACTATGCGCATAGGTCAAGGTGGTCATTTTCGTTAATGACTTGCTAAGTACTAGAATCTATAAAAGCCGAAAGGAAACTGCATAGTTAGGAGAAAAAGCGTGAGACCATGCGAAGGTGGAATTTGATCCCGCTGCTCAACTTTCTATGGGTTAAAAGGACATCAAAACAGATTAAAAAATTTTTAGTTAGCTGATAAATTTTTATTTTTGAATTGACTTTCTAGACTAGAAATATTGGAAAAAAAATCACGCTCCAACTAAGCTCACAAATGTTGTTTTTTCTCTAGATTGTTCTTCGACAAGAGCAGTTTGCTGATAGTTTATGTATTTGTGCGTATATACATATATTGAAAACTTTGTGAACTATTAATAGAATTCGTTTAAATTTAATCTTTGTTTTCACAACTACTCCAATCAATTGCTCATGTTATTACCGTCGGTTCGCTCTAATACGCTAATCCTCAGTTTTAACGTCCTACTCTCTTTCTTTTTTCTAAGCTAGTTCAATTTTTTACGATCTCCAATTGGGGAAGGAATATGATTCCTCATCAGTGAGCATTTTTGCAGCTATATAATGCAGAAATAAGATTTTTTTTTTCTACACTTTGTATAACAGCTAATCTAAAACTAAAATGTTTTGTAAAAGTACCGCCGTTTCTTATTGGATTACGGTGCTAAATTGGTTATAAAACAGTTTTGTTTTGGAAATTAATTTATTATATAAGTATTTTATAATAGTTAGAAAGAAAACTTTTAGAGGTCTTTTAAAAGAATTTAGATTCCGGAGCAATATACTTGTCGAAAAGATTTGTAAAGATATTGAAAAATTTAATTAGAACAATTATAAAACCATTCGGTTGCGACTTGAATTAAGCACAGGATTTTCCCCTTATATAAATCGAATGCTGTATCTTAGCGTTTATAAAAAATATAGCAGCTACTTATTTAGTATTAAATACTTTAATAAATCTATTGAAACCAACATTAACAAGCCACCTGAAAGTAAAATCGTTCTAAAGATTTTAATTTCAAGTATTTCTAATTATTGAAACCATTGTTGGGAACAAAACTATGTACACCTACCCACAAGCATGTCGATAAGGCAGTTTATAGTGGCGATAACAATCGACAAATTATGGCTACATTCCACATAAACAAAACCGGGACACAATCCAATGAGAGGAAATTAACTTGCCATCAATGAATATTACGCAAATCAAATGCAATTAAATTCAGTCATCTGGTCAGTTAAATGTATCTTTTAAAGTAGCAAATTAAGAAATATTGCAATAGATATCTTATCGTATAATTTGTAGTCATAATATCTTTACCTAGAAAAATCAAAATCAATGCACGATTGTTGCTATGATTGGTAGACGGAGAGCTGGAGGGTGATTCTGATCTTAGAGCATTATAAGTGCTTAAATTCGAAATATTTTCATTGTTATATTTCTAGAACGGTTCGTTTTACAGTACAACAAAAACGTCTAGGGTTGATCGTTTTAAGAGTACACATAAGAAATCTGAATTTTTATATGAAACACCGAGGCCCGATTTAGCTCATTTTTGAAGTTGTTACAATTTATTTGATATTTATATGAAAATGTCGTGTACAAAATTTCAGATTTCTACGTTGACGCGTTCTCAGGCAGTGTCCAAATGTATAGCAAAAAAAAAAATTTTTGTGTGGAAACCCCACGAAGGATTTACCCAATTTGTCCCATTTTCGAACTTAATTTTACTTTTTTTTTAATAACCTGTGTGCAAGATTTCAGCTGTCTAGCTAAACGCGTTCTTGATGTATTGTGGGGACAGATGAATGAAGAGACAGACGGACTGACGGATGGACGGACACATGAACAGACGGACAGACGGCCAGATGGACAGAGAGACAGACAGGCGGACGGACAGATAGAAATGCATTAACTTTTAATATTATTGTGTAACGTCGGGTGTGGTTATGTACGGGTTAGTCAGCAGTAGTCCAGGGTTAGGTTCGTCGACGTTTATACTATTGTTGCAATTTTATAATCTCCTCTCAATTGTTTTGCGATATTTCTAGAATGACCGGCTCAATGATCGAAGCAATGATTAAACCTTCAAAAAGAGCTTCCTTTTCATTGAATGGTTGAACAATATGACTGAACCACATTTAGCTCCGTACTTAGAATAAACGTCTTCGTTACTGGGGATACCAAAGATAAGGCTATCCAAAGCAATGAAGTTCTTAGTGGCATCGGTTTTATGACCTGCCCACCTGGCCGAGCAGACTCCAATTGAGTCAGGCCACTCACTTTTGCTGTCCTGAATCGCCAAACGAACGAACCAACGTTACACATACCCCCAAATCTCCCAGGATAGCGTCATAAGCAGTGGTCAACGTCTTAGATCTTGACCTCTACTAGTTAAAGGAATTACGTGGCTTCCTTGTTGGTTTCCTATAAATTTTTCTTTCACCAATAAAACAACCGGTTTATCGTAAACTTCTTTGTTCATTTAATTCTCTGGATGTTTACTTTCTATTATTATTTCAATGGATTTTCCTTTCTTATAAACGAGAACTCTATTATGCCAGCCTTTTAATGCACACCAGAACAAGGCAAGCCACTCTGACACCAACATGGCGGATTACAAATTTTTTTCTAATCCTACTTAGCGACATCTATTTCTAAAAATTCGACACTCTTTAAAGCTTCATCTGAATTATGTTTTTAATTTGTAGTACAAATGTTATGTTTCTGGTTTTTACCATTGATCAAAATTAGTTCCAATTATTTTATATTCCTAATACCATTCTTTGTTACATCGCAAATCTTTGACCTATCTCTACTTTTCCATATCCACCAAAATTATAATTTTACTTTTAATAACTGTCAAAGCTTGCTAAATTTTTTATTTTCCGTATGTCAAAATTATCATTTAATTTTAATTTTCTACAGCTGTTTTCTATATTTATCAAAGTTTTTATTTGAATTCCAACTTTCTATATTTGCTTTCAAATTCGATAATGGTTAAAGCAGCTGGTAGACTTTTATTGTTCATACTTGTCCAAACAAAACTGTACCAGCTTTTAAATTAGAAATGTCCTTTTCCATCTGGGACGTGTAAAAAAAATTCGTCTCTCTATTTATCTGTCAACATTGTTTATTGGGAAAATTATTGGCATGAGATGTCTAAGCACAAGTCCAGCAAAATGGTCGGGCTTTGTGCTGGTACGTGTGGGTCGCCCTCTATTAAATCCACTTGTATAGTTCATTGGTGACGAACTAGGTGTTGTTTACCTTACCGACAAGTCTCGTGTATTGGAGTGATGCTAGAAGTAGGAAAATCTTAGCAACAGCTAAAGATGGAAATTCAGCTGCTGCAGCACTTTTCGGTTTCAGTAAAGTGCCAATTCTCCATGGAATTGAAGTGGATATTTTTCGACAAAACTGTACTGAGACAATTCGAGTCATAAAAATTAGTCTATTGAATGCTCTTCAGCACTAGCGGATTCGAATCAGATTCTACCGCATGAAATTGCTGTAGATACATTTTTTAAGGCGCATGTATTGGTTTGTCGAAAGGCCTATGGAAAAGGTGAGCGATTGTGTAAAACTATTAACCACAAGCTTTTGGTATTTTTATACTTCTTTTATTCATTGTCTATTATTTCTAATAATTTTAGCTTTTAAACCAAAATTCGACTTAGCTATACGTATATAGTTAATATTGTCATTCAATACACTTTCTCCATTAGATCTAGTTTGTTATTCACTTTGTTATTTCCGAAACTATTCAGTTCACTATCTGCTAACCTAATTTATATAGTTCATCTCACAAGCTCTTGGCAGACTATTTAATACTGCATTTCAATACTTTAACCAAATGTGGTATATCCTGGTGAGTATGTGACGAAGTCGGGTGCCTTAGTATAAATACGTATGTGAATATTTTAGCCTAGACTTGTACGAGAACATACGCATGTTCATACGCAGAAATAGCACCGATGAGTTTCGTTGTTGTAGCTGCGAATATTCTCACGTAGACTAATACGGAAGTCGTATGTACTTCTTGGGCAAAACAGCACGGGTACGGACATGAGGTAAATTTCTGTGCGGGTATTCTGACCCAGACCAATACGAAAATCGTACGCACGTCGTTGGGCAGAAACAGCACGGGAACGGATAGGCGGGAATATAGTGTGCGGATATTCTGACCTAGATCAATACGAAAATAGTACGCACGTCCTTAGGTTGAAACAGCACGAGAACGGATAGGCTGGAATATATTGTGCGGATATTCTGACCTAGACCAATACGAAAAACAGTCTGGTTACTGTGACGCAACTGACTAACCACTGCGGTACTGGCTCTACTTTTATTTCCTCCGGTGTGGTCTGATCTGCTCGGCTGGAATGGGTTGGTGGTCTCTAAGTTTGTTATGCTGGGCTGGTCCTCAACAGGGCTTGGACTGGTACTGGTAGATCTGCTCAGTTCGAGCTCCCGCTCAAGGCTGATTTCTAGCAGCGGTGGGCCTCTTTATATATGCGCGGTCAGCAGTGGTGCAGTGTGCAACAGACCTGGTGGCGCTAGCTTCGTCTATTATCCCACTGCTGGCCGACTGGCTGCCTAGATCAACATCTGTGTGATGCTCAGGTACAGTGGCATTGAGTATATGATACTCTGTCCTGCCCGGGCAACGTGATCGGCTCTGATGTTGTTGGCGTATTTCTCTTGGGAACGCTGATCTTTATTATGCTTGCTAGTGTACACTTTGGAATGTTTTATTTCTGTACTTGTGAGAAACAAATCATGTAGATGATGGGAATTTGGATGGATTTTATATCATTGTAAGTAGGTAGGAAAAATGGGATGGTGGTGTACTCGTCAGGGATATGACTTCGGTACAAGTTGTGGGTATCCAATCCACATTACTCGGAATGACAACAAAAATGTACCCTTTAGATTTCATCTAGGGTATAAAAATGAACATATTACAGCGGGCAACTTTTCAACATTATATTCTTTCGTTTACTGACGCACTAATTTTTTTGCGAATGTTTTTTTTTTTAAACAATGGGAAAGACTTGTGACTTGTGAGAACACTCCCCTAGCCATAATAAAGTATCTATTTTTCATTGGGCTCGATGTCCCTTTTTTTAAAATCTAAGTGATATTATAGCGGTCATACCAGGCTTTGCCACATAGAAATAATAATGATACGGAAAAATAGATAGTACGAAAATGGACTAAAACCAGGCAGGTTCTTCATAGGGTTGCCATACAAATATCTTGGTTCCCGTATTGTATTTGGATTCTACTTTAAACATGTTAATATTATAAAAAGCTAGACTTAAGTATGAAAATGAACAAAATCAGTGTTGTCATTCAAAAATTTCGTTTTCATCATATATAGTATATATATTTGATTGAAATACCAGACATAAAATAACAATTTGTTTGTTTGTCGGCATACTTTGACAACTTGTCAAAAACAGAGCCATTTTCCCACTCGCTTCTTGTACTGTTGACAAAAAAATATTGTCATGTTACAAGTGGTTTAGCTCACTGTATTTATTCCCTTTAATTTCTAAATAATGTTTTCATACACTTCATATTAGGTTAATTAAAAAGCCTTAGTTGTCCTTAACCTGTGGAAGGATATTTGTGAACTAACACAAAAGCTGTGAATATAGTGAAGGCTGTTTTTTAGTTGTTATTGTTGCGATCATTACCTCACTTAGAATTTTTTATTTCATTTCATCAACGCTATCACGCCTACACCTAAGATAGGTATATCAAATAGAAAGACAGTTTTCTAAGTATTCTCTACTCCAGAATTTATTTGTTTGTTAGTTTCAGTTGCTTTCGAATGGGGGATATATACATACATATATAATATTAAAATGTACATAAATACGTATATATTGTCGTATATACATACATTGATCAAAAGCCCAAATAATTTTATCACCTCGCTTCAACAGTTTTACCCTGGGCGGGATCCCAAAAACCTCACTCCTCTGACTCACTGAAAACATGTAAACTTTGCAGACAATTTAAACACGATGCAGAGTTCATGACTTATCCTTATCATTAGTTCTGAAACTTTTAGACCTCGCTCGTGTAAAATAGAAACAAATGGAAGAACATAGTGGAGACCTACCATATATATATGTATTTACTTTGTTGCTTAAAACTTTTAGTTTTAATATTTATCTCTGGCTTCTAGTTTGACACTTCGATTCCCTTTTAGATTTTCTTTAAGGAATATCCCAAAGAGATTGATTTGACTACACCTTTTCGCCCCCGGGAACAAAAAAATGTAGAAATAGAAATATCTGTTTGTAACTTATAGGGTTGCTTACCTAAACTTATATTTAAATTTTACCCTTTGTTAAATCATCTACAAAACTCGAATGGAATAGAGCTATTTTAGTACTGGTCAGTAGGTACTCTCTATAGCTATAATAAGTATATTTGCCATCATGGAATTAAATTAAGAGCGAAATAAGTTTGAATCATGGCTGTGTTGTTACTGTTTCTGTTGTTACTGTTGGGCTTCGGGCTATACAATTGTCTAAGCAAAAGGGTGAAATCGTAAAAGTTCAGAAAAGTGGTAAAATATTCCACATTTAATTAAAGATACGTTTCGAGAGGGGTTGGCAGTAGTGCTCAGAATTAATTACGCTTTAGAAATATACAAATTTAACAGAAAGTAGGAATACAGAGGGGAAGACAATATAGAATGCAGGACCGAATTAGAGGTAATTAGTGAGTTGTAGAACTTATTTGCACCAAATATTCCATGCTGAATAGCCTTAGGGTTGAGATAAAATTATCTACGAAAGTACGGATATCTTTTATTAGATGTGCAAATGGGAATGGAGGTTAATCAGATATGATTGTGTGAATGGATGTTGAAAAAATAAAAAATAAAAATAGCAAACTTTTCTCTACTCTTTCATTCCCTGACACAGTTGGAATGGAATGGTTTTTCTTTTAAATAAAATTTCTGGAATTTAATCTTTATCCTTTAATAGGAAAATTCCATGACTTTAATATCTAGATAATAAAAATATTAATACGATAAAATTCGTGAAAGAAAATGTTATTTGAATTTTCGATTAATTCTTATAAGATAAATTATGTTTGAATTTTAGAACGTTTTGCGTAAGATGGTGATTATTTGAAAAATTGATTGGATACCAGAATTCGGATTAGGGAATTAAAAGTTAAAATAAATAATAAAAAACTTGTGTTTATTCAAAAAAGGACAAAAAAAAATTGTGTTCTGCTGAAATAGGTATTTCTTGCTGCACTTAAGGATATTAAGTTTATAAAAACAAAACATATGTTGAATATAGTCGAGGAGCAGCCTGAAGAGAGACCAGAACGATTGCAGCGCAAATTAGAAGATCAGAATGCAAAAGGTACGCTTTATTCTACCCATTTAACGTTCAATAGGTACAAGCCTTGCTAACAAGAGATCTTCCACTTCGAGTGAACTTTTGTGAGTTGTTCTCACATCTATTAAACTCAAAGTTTATCATGAAGATTTTGGTTACGGATGAGGCAATATTCACATGTAATGGAATTTTCAATTTTCATATTCGACATTTGGAAAAAACGCAGAATCCTTTAGCTATCTCCTTCTGGGATGCAGTGTTTGCATTATCCCCTGAGCTTGGTTTAATAATATACAGTGTCCCGGAAGTCGATCGGGTGATAGGCCAAATAATAATACTTAGGTACCAGATAAATATAAGAAAATTTATTTGTATTCGTGAATGTGTTCTTTACTTTTTGGTCCAGATGTAAATATTGTGGTTAAGCTCTCTTTGTTAAAAAATGTCAAACATGCGTCAAATGGTTCCGCTCGACTCTTTTCTCATGTGCACAGAACCAAATCATTACAACGTTCTGTCGATTTAAACAGCATTCAGAAAGGTTAGAGGAGGTTGTTGCGTTCCTTCACTTCACTTCAACGTAAAAACTAAATATTTCGGGTACTTCAAAATTCTAATTCAAAATAATCCAAAGTTTTTATATCTAAAGGAGGATTTACATTATGGCGGCACGCATTTTTTTCTAAATATTGTGAATGAGGTGGCTTATTGAAGTTTAAATGCTACCAAAGAAATGCAATGCCTCACACGTACACTCCCCACTAGATTTTATAGCAAAAATAGCAAGCTGTCAAATTGTCAAAATGGAATATCTATTTTTAAATCATCCGAAAAGACCACTTACTTCTGGCAAGAACTAAATAAAGATCGAATATTCCAAAATGGAGCCTATAACAATAGTTTCAAAACAAATTAAGTTTAATTACACCAAATTGGAACCAACAACATATATATAAATGTAACTAAACTGAAAGTAATAATACCGATTATTCCGAGCGCTTGGAATCGCAGACATAACCTAAATTTACTTCAAATACTTCAAAATGGAGCCTACAGCTAAAGTGCTAACTCGACAAATCAACAATTATTTTTTGGCGTTATACCTGATCGGCTCATGCTGGGACACCTGCATTTTAGCTCACTTGGACAAGCCCACATATTCGGGTCTCAAATCAAAAGAAGAAGAAGATGAAGAAAAAGCCCACTGCCACGAATTTGTTAATGCGCTGCTTTCGGTTTCTAGATGAGGGCCTACCTCCGAAATAACTTGGTACCTCTCCGTAAAAAAATATTTAAAAACTTTCAATTTCGAAATATTTAATTAAAAACATAATTTTATTATCATTCATTTTGACCGATAACTTAATAGATATTTGCTACAAAATTATAGTAAAACGTGTTGCCAGTAGTCGAAATTGATAGATTAGTGTTATCAGTAACAATGTTTTAGTTCCACCACCCATAAAAACTTTGCATACTTGAGAATTTTTATGGGAATAAGGTTTTTCGAACACGCACACATTGACATAACGAGGTCTGGAAAAAATGCAGAAGGCATTGGTAATCTTCCCGTTCAATTGGAAGCACTCCCACGTCCTGTTACGGTTAGCAATATATAGGATAAACCCGTAACAATTCAAATTAAAAATATGCTAAGATACGGAATATTAATTGCATATGCAATTTTTACATATGTAACCAATGAACAAAAGCTCACATAACCTTGTTATTTCATACCGCTACACTACCCACCTAAATGCCGTGATCTAGCTGTAGTTGTCGATTACAGTTACATTACAAAACAATAACTGTATTGAAATCAACGTAAATAAATGCAAATATCTAGTTTCATTGCAAAGAAAGACCCTATATTCTTTGACTACACCATTCACGACACTACTCTCTCTCGTGTCAATGAGAAAAAAGATTTAGGTGTAATCTTTGACCAAAAGCTGCTCTTTATTCTACACATAAACTTTATTACCTCCAGATCATGTCGTTTATTAGGCTTTATCTTTCACACTTGCAAATCATTTACTTAGGTCAGCATCCTCTTATATCAGTCTTTTTTATTCTTTAGAAAAGAGCATTCCTGAATATGCTAGTCAGGTTTGGAATCCTTTTTATTCCTCTTATAGCGCACAAATTGAGGCTGTCCAGCGAAAATTCACCAGAGTTCTATTGTACATATTGGAGAATACTCTAGAGTGGTATCACGAAAGACTAGCAAAATATAACTTAATGGCACTGGAAAATCGCAGAATCTACTTGGATAGTACGTTTCTATACAACTATTTTAAATTGTAAATTATATTGTGATGCATTAGCGTCTTATATTGATAATATTTTCAATATAAGATATAACAATATAGAGATCTTCAACGCTATCCCTCTGCCATTTAAAAAGCTAATCCTCTGCGAGATCGTTTAGTAACACCTTAGACAAACCTAATATACTAGATGTACAGTCGCTATTAAAATGCTGTGCCATTTTAAATCAACACGTTCAAAATAAAGCCCTTTATGTAAGCGAAGAGAGAACGTGATCGTTTCTCTTTGAGTCCCACTATTCATAAGCAGAGTACATGCTCTTATTCGTCGAGTAGGAGTACCCCACTGACTTATAACAATGGTCTGAGCGTATTGCCATTTTCCTATAGGAAAGAATGGCACAAGTTTTACAGTTCTCTCTTTCACCCTATGGCAGAGTTGGAGCTACCAACACAAAATATTACTTACTGAACGTTTACTTATGCCGTTTGATGTTTTTATGTTGGCTGCAGATGCAATCACCGCAGAAAGAATAAGGTAAAGATAGTGTTTACCATGCGCCGTCTCTCTTGCCCATACGCATGATTCAGTTAAGAATAACTTTTGAAAATTAAAGTCAGAATTAGTTTATTTTCTTAGAAGAGTGCTTATAAGCGATTAAAACATCACTTGGACAAAAGAAAATCATTTTTTTTAATATAATTCGAATTACGCGTGTAAAATTTCATCTGATTGGTTGAGTTTTATATATTTTTATGTAGTAAACGTTTTAAAGGGTGCTCTATCGGTGATATACAGAAACACAATATTTTTTGAGCCACATGAAATAGCAAATCTTTCAGTCCATTGTTATAAGTCAGTGGAGTACCCCTGCCCCCTATCGACTGCCAGGACGAGAGCAAGCATACAGAACTTAATCTGACTGTTAATGTGGTTGTGGAATGAGGTGTGTGAAGTGAAGAATGGGATAGGTACGGATAGATGAAAAGCGCAGACTCGATGTACATTTTATTCACGAGGCTTAGGCTAATTTATTCTTAAGTGGTTACGTTTCGTTGATTTATATTTAGGTAATTTTGTGTTTGGCTGACGATTTTGGTTTTTGTGCTGGATTTTTTATAACTAAAATTTAATATCATTGTTCACGGACAATTTGCTATATTCGTTTTTAATTAGACTTTTCTACTACAGTTTTAGGATACCTCATTTAATATTGAATTGGCGATTAATACTTGGCTTACGATTCCTTTTTGTATGTTATATAATATTCTTCATAACATATTAAACAACAAATAAAATAAATACAGTACCAGGTAATTATTTTGAATTCATATATTTTATACTCTTCATCTTGTCCATTCACAAGCGAAGATGTTGCATTATCTGTTGTGAAACTATGTCAACTGATACCGGTAGGAGTCGTTTTGCTTTTCGTCCAAAAAGTAGTCTATGGTATGAAGAATGCACTTTGCATCACAATGTTTTGGAAAAAAAAACTGTATCCTCATGCAACTCCGAGGTAATAGCAATTTTTCTTTAGGACAAAACTATTTGATCCCATTCAAAGACAATGTTGATTTTTGCTAAAAAGTTTTCAAACTACTTCCGGTTTAACTGTTGAACGCGAATAGCCCTGAAGAAAAACACAGAAAAATTATTGTTCCGCTTCTTGAACTAAAATGAAGTGAGGACACAAAACGTACTTATAGAACTTAGAATATTTTCGCGTTTTTGCGAACCGATTAAAAGAGTATGCAAAACATGCTTAATACCTTTCTCTGTCTCTGTCTTAACACACTTGCTATTCGAATGTGCATCTAGTATATTAAGTTTGTCTAAGGTAATACTCTTCTTCATTTCTGTCTATCTACTGCTGCTGTTACAGCACGCCAAACTTTAATGAGATTAATTGGATGTGCTTGTATATTCAAACGGTGTTGTTGTGTAGCGGTATTAAGGTCAACGACAGACAAAAAAAATGTGAGCGTTTACTTCACCTTTGTTTTATTGCGTTACAAGGCGTCAAAAAGGGGAACAGTTTCACTTTCCTTATTGCACTACAAACAAAGTACTTGTTACAAAAAATAACCTTTCTTAAATATTCTTATTTTATCACTTCAATTCAAAAAAATAAATATACCTAACTACGACTACCACCAAACTAATTTTTTACAAATTTCACTACAACTACAAATTAATTAATAAAAAAAAAATTACTTTAACTTTACTTGCACCTTATATATATATATATGAAAAAAATGGAAGGAAAAGTTGACGACGGCTACTGTTGCAAGTCCCGTTACATGTATGAAGCAGTCGTATGTAAAATTGCAATTCCCCCTGCAAGGTATGTAGCAATTCAATACTGACTGAACGTATGTTGATTAATGAAGCAAAAATTTCTGATAATCTGTTAAGGTTATGCTGCCATCACATGTAAAATTACAATGCCCTCCTTGAGGTATGCAGTAATTCAATGTGATCCTTTAAATGATTTGTAACAAAATGGCTGACTTCACTTCTTGCACTTGTTGCTTCTACCACGATCAAAAACTAAAAGAGAGCGATCCTTCAAAGCAGCACTCTTTTATAACCCGATCGGCCATTTTGGATGTACATTCCACAAGTAACTTTTTGTGGGATTTTGTTAAATTCAACATCTTACGGATTATACCTCACAAATCTAGAATGCCATTTGCATGAAGCTATCCCGGCTGTTCTATTTGCCGCCTTGAAATTAATTTTTCCTTAATGCTTATATTGCATAAATCTATTGTTTACTATCAATTGAGCAGACTGACTCTGGTAGTAGTTATGATCTTTTCCCACTGTGGAATTTAATTGCTATTAGTCTCTTTCCTTCCGTTTTTCTCTTTCCCACTCATTTGACGTTTGATAAATTATAATTTGTCCAATATCCTTCGCTAGGGATGTTTTCGTCCGTTTTCATGACCACCACTGTATTTCTCGAAGAAAACTACCCCAATTTCGTCTGCTACATGTTGACAGACATTGAAGGATGTCAGTTTCGCGGCTTTCTTATAATTCATTCCGCGGGTTTGTTTAGGTCGCGAATTCGTGGGAATTCACGAGGTGTG
This sequence comes from Dioctria rufipes, assembly GCA_963924295.1. Lineage (NCBI taxonomy): Eukaryota > Metazoa > Arthropoda > Insecta > Diptera > Asilidae > Dioctria > Dioctria rufipes. Next base: position 324,362,931 of record OZ002740.1, on the reverse strand, counting down.
ATTTCAGGTGAGTGCGGTTCTAAATGAATTTAATGTTGTGTTATTGTGTCTCCTGTGTGATTATTGTCACAACTTGTTAAATTATCATAAATGAAAATTTGTTGGTTATGTGTCACAGGAATACATAGTTTCCTTTTTTTTGTATTAAATTTGCCACTGTTTTGCTACTATTAGTATTTCAATAAGTCCAGTGATACCTTTAGTAAATTTCAAGCAAGTGGCAACGGGGTAAATTACTTTTATGTGTTTGTTCTCCAGGTGATCATTTGCTTCACGGCAACTATCCACAGGTATATTTAACTTCACGATTCCTGCGTGAGCTGCTCAGGGCAACATGATTGCATGGACATATTATGTTAAAGAAAAAGAGAGAAAAATAATTGTGTTGCTTGATCAATTAATTGCATTTATTAATATCCTGTTTTCCTATTTACAGAATTTGATGTGTGATTGTGAGACCTGGCGCCTTTCCCAGGTACAGGTTGGTGTTTATCTTTCACCCTGATGCATACTGATTTCAACACACGTTTTTTCCTTGCAGGTGTGGCTAAACAGCTGCTGTTTACCCCTTTTCCGAACTCATTAAGAGCATTGTTGGCTTCCGCTCTTTCGATGAATTTTAGTCCTAATTTCTTTTTGTTTCTCTAATCTTCTTGTTTTAAGTTCACGCATGTATCTATGCATGCTTTAGATTTAGTTTAAGTATTTTTGTACTTTTCTTTTTTATATTTTCTTTCTATTATATAGTTCCTTATCACATTTTGCTCTTAATTTTACTTCTTTAGTTGAAATTTATTTTTTGTAGTTATATCTCGAAAATTCTTTATACTTTTTGCTTTTTAATTATTCTTTAACTTCTTCTTTTGTTTTGTTTATGTAAATCTATAAGCGCGCTAAATTACATGTATATTATTGGAAAGCTTTCTGTTTACTATCTTTATAACCTTCAAAGTAAATAAATAAATAAATAAATAAAATATAGATAATCAATTAATTAATGTTAAATAAGAATTCGTTTGGTTGATCTTCGTTTCTTGGATAGATCCATGTTTTGATGTGCTAAACAAGACCTTACACAATAAGTGCAACTAGGTCTTGCCTAATAGTTTGTCCTACTATTACAGCAGCGACCTTGACTAAAAAAATGAAATGACTAATGCGCTCTATTATGTTGGCTGGAAAAGCTCTGAGAATCAGTTTTTTGGATCTCGATGAAAAGAAATCAAGTTACGGTGTATACGCGGTGAATTGTTAGTTAGATATACTCGTATGTATAATAAAAATAACGTATTAAAGGATCAAGTGAAGTGTTGTTCTAACTGTTTTGTTATATCTGCTTAACTGATTTCGATATACTGAGATCGTAATAAAGCAATCCACTTTTTCGAAAGTTTCAGTTTGCCTTTTCAATCAACTGGCACTTCAAAACTTGAACTTTCGTAGCATTCCATCCACTTTTGCCTTCCACTGCCTTCACTGTAACTTAAGAGTAATCTTACAGATTAATTTAAAAATAAAATAAAAAATAAATTTAAACATATTCTCTGATTTTCATTGACCAGAATGTATGCATTTCATATGTACATACAATCCGCACCATTCTACGAAATATCAGAGTAATCTGATACACAGAAAAACCATTAAAGCCTTGCAATTTCCTTTCGCGCGCGTATAATTTCATACATCCATTATCCTTCTGCACTCCTGATCCAGTCCAGAGTTCAAAGTGTGCAAACTTATAATCTTTAAACGCTTATACACTCACAGAAAATTGCATCGAATGAGTCCAGCATCCATATAGCATCAGTATCATAAGCCTGAGCCCATACCGACTTGACCTACCACTTATCTCCATGTTATAAAAAATGCACCTATTGTTGAACAAAGAGGGTGGCCCTTTGTGGGGGAGAAGTAGATAACACCTCATTACTAATGGACATGCACGAATGGTGTTTAATTAACATGGGGAAATGCGTGGCATGAAACTTTTAATGAGTTCATGCCTTCATGAATAATTTAATATACCTGCTAGTGTGTGTGCGTATGTGTGTGGTTATGTAAATATATATATATATGTATATAGTCCTGGAATGGCGGTACAGAAGAGTGTTATTCAACTGAAACTTTGCCATGTTTGCTCGAAAATTATTAACCTTGCCGCCAGGAAGGTCGACACTTTATTAAAGCGCAAGGTGCTTGAGTTAATTTTTAAATTGAAGACCGATTGAATAATTGAAGTCTTAGGCAAATGACTTGTTGTTGTGTGTATAAGCTTATAAGAATGGAATCAAGAATTAATTTTTCTTTTTCTCTCTATAGATATTAATTACTGAATGTTTACTGTACAATATATTCTCAATAGGGTGGGGCGTCGGAAGATCAAACAAAGAATATTCATTTCTAAGTATTTAGGTACCTACTATAGGAGAAATTAATGAAGTCTCAGAGGTAATTTATCAGGCTTTTGACAGGTGCTCCTTTTTTTGCTTTGTTTAAGTCTACTAGCACGTTTCGTTTATCTTCTCGAAAGATGCTGAAAGGTCATACATAAAAATAAGATTCTTAGATATTTAAAACGTGGACATAATAGGCTTGAAGAATGAAACTGAGGAGTGGGAATATTGTGTATTGGTTGTTATTAATTGATTATACATTTTTTTGTTAAATTATGTGGTATATTGAATTTCTTACTTTAATGCCTGTTGCAATGTGTATGTAAATATAAAAAGTGATGGACTATATCGCCTTATTAGATCAACTTAATTAAGTTTCTCGTAGTACAGAGAACATGTTCTGTAGCTAGTACAAGCGTTTAGTAGTTGCTCTATTTTTTCCGATTTCTATTAAGTTTTACGGTAGATTGGAGTATTTATTATACCGAAAATTGATATTTTAGTAATTAATATATATCCGTGCGCTACCTATAATTTCTTTAGTGTTATTCTACGGCTTTTTAGTGCATTCAAGTTTTCCTACTTTTATATCTGACCGACATTTATTTTCCTGATGATCATGGTTATTGCATCGGAAGAACGAGTAAAGTCTCTTCGAGAGGTAATAAAAAGAGATTGGCCTCTGCTACAGATGGATCTTCGTTGGTTGTAAGTACTAGAAGTTCCGCCAGAAGCTCTGAAAAATGTGATAGTCTTACTTCGTCCGTCTTTGAACGAAGAATATTGAAGAAAATAGGAGAAATATTGAATGGTGTCGAATACAAAATCTTAACCGAATTTTCTGTAGCGTTGGAGCCCAGCAGATCTCGGTTGGATGTACTCGATGCCAACATTGCAACAAAACAGCGGAGGCATGATCTACTGTGTGAAGAGCTTATTGACGTGAGTCGATCGCTGCGGCTATCAGATATTGTTATCAGAGGTACATACTCTCTCTAAGTCAGGGGAAAATGTTAAAACTATAGTGAGCGATCTTGTCTCACCACACTTTGATTCTTTTAATTCATTATACAGGAGCTCCGGCGGTGTTAAGCTGAATCAGTTAAAAGGTTTCTTTGCGCGGGGAAATATGTACGTTAATGAGAGTATATCACCAAATAATCATCATATTTTTCGTGAGGCTGGACGTTTACGGAGGGCTGGTAAATCTGCAGCACTGTTCACTACAAATGGTTTTGCTTTAGCCAAGGGCAAACCAGATGTTCATGGTGTTAAGGTGACCAGGTCTGTTGGAATCAGTGATTAACATGAAATGAGCAATTATATTTTTATGACTTTCAAAGCAGTTCTTTGGCATAATATCTGATTTCCATGATATTACTGGTTTACTGGATGATGATGATTATGAGCTCTGTTAACAGTTTCTGCGAGCTGGACAGATTAATGTTAATGTTAAAAGTAGGAGCGACCAGGCCCCCAGGACCCTGCGGACACCGCGACCATAGTTGATCTATTGTGCCTTCCCCTATAGTGACTAGGGTTTTTTTTGTTTTTTTTTTTTTGTTCAAGAAAGAATTTTTTGGGATTCTCCGGTATATAGCAAAAGCTAAAAAATGTTCTAATTTGTTATTTCATCACACAACCCATTAATTTTTGGTGACAAGTTTCAAGTCTTGGTTTGTCTCATCAACAGGTCACAAATAGCGAAATTGTGTGATTTGAAAAACAAATGAAAAAAATGAAAAAAAGAAGAAAGAAGTGAAAAGTTTAACCCGGTAAAAAGTCCAAACGTAATCTTTTTATTTTTCCTCCAGGGCATGTATAGGAGTGTTTTTTCCTCAATTAATTCACACGCAGAATTTATTCTGAGTTTATATGAGAAGAGATCAGTTTGATCTATTTTCAAGCGTCTGCTGCAGGCAGAAAACCAAGCTGCACCGATGAGTGTAAGGTTTTCTGCTGACACGAAACGCTTCCTCTTCTTCCTTTTTTTTTCTTATTTTTCAGCCCACTGCGTGGCGTATACAGTTCGATTCGCTTCGAAAGAATCTGTTTCTTTAAATTTTTTTAAATTTTTTTAATAAATAAAAAAATTGTTTTTTTTTCTATTTTCTCAAACTTTTCATTTCTTTCTTCTTTTTTCATTTTTTCATTTGTTTTTCAAACCACACAATTTCGCTATTTGTGACCTGTTGATGAGTCCAACCAAGACTTGAAACTTGTCACCAAAAATTAATGGGTTGTGTGATGAAATAACAAATTAGAACATTTTTTAGCTTTTGCTATATACCGGAGAATCCCAAAAAATTCTTTCTTGAACAAAATTAAGTTTAACCCGGTAAAAAGTCCAAACGTAATCTTTTTATAGTGATTAGGCAAAATCGAGTCTTTTAACGAGCTCGATTATTGCTTTCGGAGTTAGATTGCAGACATTATCTGGAGAGATAAGTTCTCTTCCAGTGATTTGCAGCCTTAGACTTGCAAGTGCTGGGCACTCGCATATAACGTGCATCGAGGTTTCATCTTCCTCTTCGCAGGACAGATTAAGATCCATGTTAAATATTTTTTGTGGACGCTCTCAAGGGTTGCAATTGTGTACGTTTACTGCTAGAAGTTTACGTAATAAAATTGATGAATTGCGTCAAATTTTTTTGCAATGCTATCTTTGTGAGTGAAATATGGCTGCAGAATCGTGCATGCCTGTCTTTAAACTCTTTTGGATTAATCGCTCTTCACACAGGGGTGGTGGGGTTCTATATATTTAAAATACACTTTTCGGGTTTACTTTTTGGGTTCATCAGTGAATTCTTGAACTCGTTTTCAAGCATTGTGCACAGAATCGGGGAGGTTATAGTTGGGGGCGATCTAAGTGTTAACATTATAAGTCAAAATGCTATGACTGATAACTTCTTATTCGCAATTCAATCCTTGCAACAAAATTTTTTTATAATTGTGTAGTTACTTATTATAACTGCCCTAGCCTGTCGCTTTTAGATGTCTTCTTAGTCACTAATCCCGATAAAATCCTTTTCCGAAATCAGTTTAGCCCATCTAGTATGCTTGATCCCGATATGCTTTTCCTGACCTACAATCTTTCACCTACCATTAATACAAATGAGAAAGTTTTCTATTAGCGTGATTTTAAGCAACTTGATATGATTAGTGTCCTTGATGACTGTGTTGTGTTACCTTGAACTGACATTCTTGGTCTTCCTTAATATACATATATGTATACCACTTAAAGTTATACGTATCGTTGCAGACAATTATCCTTTTATCCTTCTATTTCCCTAAATTTTATTCTAGCTTACTGTCCAAAATCTTATGGGGCAACTTAAAGGAGGCATCTGTGTATAAGGATCTTTACTGAGGGGCCTTACTCAACTCCTTCTACCAACCGCCTACATCATTGCTTTCGCTGCGAGACCAAATATTCCCTAACATTTCTTCTTATATTCTCCACATACCTGTTTAATGTCTATTCATTTTCCAAATATTTGGAAAGTGGCTAATGTTCTACCAATACCCAAAGAAACTTCTCCGATTGATTTGGCTGACTATCGACCAATCAGCATTCTTAGCTTCCTCGCTAAATTCTTGGAAAAAATTATGAAAACGCAGATTATGAAATATGTAGCGACAATAATCTCCTGACGAAAATTCAGTCTGGTCTTAGTGAAAAACACAGCTGCAAAACTGCTATACTCAAGGTTTCATCAGATTTACGGTCGGCTCTTGATAGGAGTGATATTGGTATGTTGGTCTTTTTGGATTTCTCTAAAGAATTTGACCGTGTTGTGCATTCTAAACTGCTCCGTAAATTATTTTCGAAATTTTATTTTTCCCCTATCTGCCGTCGAGCTTATATATTTTCAAATAGGTCGCAACAGGTGATTATTGATGGGTTAGTATTTTCGCTCTTGCCTTTGTCCTGTGGTGTTCCGCAAGGCTCAATTTTAGGATCTCTCCTGTTTAGCTTCGTTATTAATGCTCTTAGGGATATAGTCCATGACGTTAATTTACATCTCTATACAGACGATGTTCAACTGTACCTGAGCAGACCTCTTGGACTTATTGAAGAGTGTGTTAGTACATAGAATAAATGAAGACCTGGCTGAAATCTGCAAATGGTCTAGAGATAAGCAGCTCCTCCTTAATGCCAGTAGATCGCAGTGTATAGCCGTGTATAGCTCGAACCTTGATACTCATAATCTTCCTCCTGTTATTCTCAATAATGTGAAAATATCTTTTGTTGATTGAATGTTAAATCTAGAAGTAAAATTCAACGCCAGACTGAAATGCTGTGATCAGATTAAGACCACGGTGGGTAAAATCTATGGTGGTTTAAGAAGATTGTGGCTATCCGTCTATTGTCTGGCCTTGAATCTCAGGCTGGGACTAGTTAGGGTATTGCTAATGCCCCACTTTACATAGGGAAGCCTAATCTTCCCTAAACTCGACTCGTTTTGCAAGCGAAAAATTCAAGTTGCCTTCAATGATTGCATACGTTTCGTCTTCGCTCTACGTAGGTCCACCCATATCACGCTTTACGGATCATCGCTTCTTGGCTGCTCCCTTAACACATAGCTGAAGAGAGCGGATTGTTTTTTTCTGCACAATCTCATTCACACGGGTACGCCTGAAGAATCTTACTTTGTTCAGATTGCTGGCCTTTGTAACTCACTTCCTACTAATTTGCGTTTCGTAGCCACTGTCAACGAATTTAAAAAGCTTATTTGCAATCTCCCGCTTTGATGACCTATTCTACCTCACCCGGCTTTGTTAGATTATTCTATTGAAACTATTTGAATTGCTTTTCATGTTTTACTTTTTACTTTATTTAGTATTCTGCCCTTGTTTCTTTTCATTTTTTTATATTTAATCTTTACTTTTAACTTTCTTATTTTTTTATTTTGTTAGATTAGACTAGATTACTGTTAAGTTTTTTATTTTCCCCACAACTGTACTTACGAATCTTGTGTACCATTTTTGTAAATAAATGCAATTGAATTGAATTGAACTTGAGGTTATCTGACAACGGTGGCTATAAACGACTGAGTAAAATAGCACTTATATACACATAAGATGATCTTAAAAGATTTCTTAAGTAATCTATAATTATAGCAGTAACGCAACCTGTTCAATGCTTCTGTTAAAAAAATATATGTATTATCATCAACTGTTAACTTTAACTCCTTGAAAAATGTACGGAGGCAACAGTATTGCTCTACTGAACCATGATTTTCCTGTTAATGCACAACTTCTATTAAGATTGGTCTACTATAAATATTTCTAGGACTTTCAGCTCTCAAAGGTCCTCGCGAATTTTAGTCAAGAGTCTAATTTTCAACGATATTATTCTCGTATATCTGCGTTCGATCAATCCAGTTCCAATTTCATCATTTCATTTTGTCGTCGATCTTGCCATAGTCGGAACAGATTCATAATCTTTCCATCGCTACTCGATTTTAAAGGAAATTTCTAGTATATGGCATAAACAACTATTTCCAAATATTTTCAGAAGGCGTTATATACATTGTGTTTAGTCCCCATACACATTTCTGGATCCCTCGTTGAACTCCTACATTTTAAACGAATCCTTGAAATCAATCGGTGTAAATTGATTTTCCTCAATATTTGTTCCTGAAAAACGAAAAGATACCACAAAGTATCTAGTTCTAAAAAAAAAAGCCCAAACCTTAATGAAATACTTACCTAAACATCTCGCCCCAATTTCCGCATGCAGCATCGTGAACAACAGCTTAAAACCCAAAACTCCACTTCAAATTCTACCCACAGCTGATATATACACACTTCCACCTAGAAATTAAAAGAAAAAACATATTAATAATCTTAAAACATCACAAAACTTACCATTTCCTCACTTCAATCCTATTATTTACATTTCGTAATGACAGCAAATGACATTACGTCAGTCAGCTGCCCATATTCGAAAACAAAATTAGCGTTGCCAGGGCAGCGAAATGATCCATTCCCAGCTCAGAATTTAATCTGAACACATCAGAATTTACTCTGATTTCTCCTAACTATCCAAAACCCGATTTTGCTTTCATCCAAGTAGGAATTTACTCCTACTGCAGAAATCTAATTCTGCTTTTTTTCGGCCCACGCGCCTGTGTGCCTACACGTGTCAGTATACTGCACAGAAAGTTTTATTTTTGAATTAATCCATGATTAATGATAAATTTCTTTTTCGTCTTCTTCCAGCATTAAAAAAAGAGGGGATTAGAAAAGATAATTATTTTTTTGAATATTTTGATTTTTTATAGTAGGCTAGGTTATTTTTAAGTGTTGAATTATTTTACATAGGTTAAGATCATTGAACTTTTAAATTGAATTTGTGATATTAGTTTTAAGCGATATATATATATATATTGAAATAATAATTTTATATTTGAATTTTTCAAAAGTTGTCTTTTTACCATCCGGTGCCACCCTTACCTTTGAGTTCAGAACTAACACATTGAGTAAATTTTAATGTCTCGCTTCTATACAAAAATTAAGTCAGTATTATCTGCTCTCGTTTAAAAGTTCTTGGCAGTTTTATGTTATATAAAAATCTCCTTCAACCTTGTGCTTTTATTTAGGACTTCTCAAAATAAGTGCTCTACGTGTCGAACCCTCATGCAAGATGCAAATTTCTGCACTGGAAATTATACTTTTTTAGTTTTCGCACAATAAAAAAATATTAATAACTTCGATTTTGAAGTTATTCTTTTTTTTTTTGCTTTAAGGATAAAACAGAAAATTTGTCTGACTTTTTTTTTAAGAATTCTACTTTACAAATGCAGCATTTGGCCATTAATTGCAATATGTTTGATATCGTTATAAAAGATTCACCTACATTCTGCGATATCCTGAAAGGATTTATGGGCATTTAGGTGACTACACTACCTTTGAAAATCGTAATATTTTCAATGGTGATCCTACTTATGCAATGATCTCTTATAATTGTAAAGAGAATTATAAATATATGTATGCTCCACATCCGATATTTCACTGCACTTTATAGTTTGACACCATGCCCGATATACATCAGGATGAATTATAAACAAGCAATATTTAATTTTAATTATGTCACCGATTGAGGAGCTCACTTAATGACTGTGACTAAACCTTATGTTGTAAAATTAAAACAAAAACAAAAGGAAATGCATTCCCATGCTAGCGTTCCTAAAAAGATACGGTCACGAAAGTGCATCTGGTGCAATATATCGGTCAAATCTATGACTTCCGTCGACCATAGGGTGGTTAATAGATTTCATAATAAGCATTTTTGTATCACTTTTTACTATATATGATTAGATAAAGTAAATCTTTATATAAAATAGGGAAACAGATTAAGAAATAAATCAGTCATGTAATAGCAATGAAAGAACTCTTTACTTTATCCACTCTGGATCCTACCCGGCATACGTTGCCGTTTTAACTTCATATCGATAGTCTTGCCAAAACTATAGTGCTGGGATTCGCATTAACTTGCCACAACAAATTGTATATTATTGCAGATTCACCTATTTAAGTGGTAGAAATTTTAAAGTGCTCTTCAGAATCGCGCTTTCAAATGTTGTTTGTACGCAGTCTGGAGTTCCACAGGGAAGTCATCTGGGTCCCTTATTGTTTGTCTTATTTATTAATGATCTTGTGTCTGTGTTGAAATTCTCTGAAATTTTAATATATTCTGACGATGTTATGATCTTCAAACAAGTTCATTCACCGAATGATTGTGTACTGTTGCAGAATGATGTATGTGTGCTTTAAATTTTTGGTGTAAGCATAATAATTAATTTTTTATTGTCTTTAGTCGTAACTTTTATCCTTTTGCGTACCAGTATCACAAAAACAATGTTTCTATAAATGTAGTAGACCACATTAAGGACCTGGGTATTATCTTTGACTCAAAACATACTTTTCCTCGGTTTGTTAGACACTGGACTAAGGAATTTAATGACCCTTATGAATTGCGTTCCTTGTACGATTCATTTGTGAGATCTATACTGGAATACGGCTGTCAAGTTTGCAGTGCTTATTACAGTGTACATCTTAATAGTATTGAATCTGTACAGAAAAAGTTTCTACATTTTGCCCTTCATCACCTTCCGTGGAATGATGTGTTCGAGTTTCCACCATATTCTGATCGTCTGGTTTTAATTAATATGACGTCAATCCATAACAGGCGTGAGTTCTTATTCATAAAGTTTTGACTGGATTAATGTATTTTCCTGAAATCAATTTCGTTGAATGTTCTCGGTAGAATCTTAAGATACCGCGATATTCTTTTCATTAAGAATCATCGAACGAATTATGGATTTTATGAGCCCCTGAGTAATATGTGTAGAATTTACAACAAATATTCAAATTTAGATTTCAATATTGATTCAAGAACAATTAGAAATTTCATTCTTTGAAGGGGGTTGTGATTTTATTTTTTATTCATTTATTGCAAAATAATTTTTTGTTGAATTTATAGACTATGTTACTTTATATATAAGTCAGATTATTTGGCAAACGCCAAATAAATAAATAAATGAAAAAAGATTAAAGATTATCTCAGACACACACTCAGAGATGAGAAAACAGGTGACCTGGCTGGCACTAATCTACGTTACTTATGAGATTTTGAATTATATTTCTGAAGATGATATTATAAGTAGATTTGTATCATTAAAACACAGATAAAATTATTAAGTTCCATAAGCATTTTTGCGAATGTTCACCTTTGGTTAAAATCTATAGTCTTGTATCAGTATTAGCCACAAATATAGTCTTGAATTTCCAAATAAAAATCCTAAGTTGTTTTTGCTTTCCTCAAGTATATTCATATTAAAAAACTGAAAGGAGGGCCTTGGAAAGTGCGAAATCATTTTGATCGCCCCGGGCGAAAAATGAATTAATCCGCTCCCACTTAGCGATACAATGCCAATTACCATCAATAACGAAGTCCTCAAATAAACGGAACTAATATCAGGAACATCTTAAATTGACAAAACTGTTGCAGGCCTTTCAAATAGCAGGCACACTGTTAATATAACTAACGATTAATTACCTAATCTCCCTAGTGGCTTGACAGGAAAGACGACATTTAGCCCAGAATCTGTCAGACCTTTTCCTAAAGCACCACAAAGAGATCCGAAGAGATAGCATCAACTTCTTAAGTCCGCTATTTTAACCAACATTCCCGAAAAAGATTTAATAGCAGAAGAACAATAAAGAAGAGTGCAGAAATCTACTGATTCAGTTCATCCTAAAGGAAAAGATTATCGAAAATGTAAAGCAAAAAAAAAGAAAAAAAAACAAAAAAGTTACGGCAGTAAAAAAAAATTTTTTACAACAAAAGAAAAGCGAAGAAAGTGAAGTTGATGCAGAATACTATTGTATCGTGTGTCAGGAACACTGACATGTATATAAATGGACTGACTGATCTCCTGTTTCATGTGGCACCAGTTTTGATTTCAAAAAGTATGCTCTGACTAGCGCTGTATTTAAATTATTTGGGAATTTACTTATATATGCATGTCAGTAGGATTTACAGAATTTACCACATATGTATTTGGGTCTATTTGTATTGTTAAATTTTAATTATAAGGCGAAGGAAGTGTTGTTTAGAAGGCTGTTGTGGTTGGAAATACCGTTGAGTCGTTACAGTTTAGTGGGAAAATAAGCTCTCACGGAAAGAGACAGGAACATGAAAGTCATTTCATTTACTTTCATGCATTTTTGGTTCTAACGAGCAGTCCATTTATATACATGTCAGTGGTCAGGATGCTTTTTCAAAGAGTAGGCTAGGAAAAGATTGCTGTGCAATAAATGGGCCCATGACCGATATATGAATGAAACCAACAAAGCTTCATTTATTTGCCAAAATTGCATTACTAATGAATCGTTAGAGTTTCCTTAATTTTGATTGCAATATAATTTTCTTTGTTTTTCCTAACATTAATGAAGATTTATTAAATTTCCTTATAATGAGATTAAAAGCATTCATTTTATTTTATGTTATTTCATTTGTTTTTGTTATTGCAATTCAATTAAATATCATTATTACTTCGACAACAATTTTATTTTATGTTTTTTTAGTTAAATAACAATACCGAATATGTTTCTTTCTTATGGAACAATTTGCCCCAGGTCTGTAGCTTTTAGCCTTAAGCTGTGCTTCTACGAAGAAATATAAATAAAACAAAATCTATTTACTCAACGTAATCAGAAGTTACTTCTAATAATCTCAGATATATTTTCCAACAGACCAGTAAAAATTATAAAAATATTGACGGCATCCGGCTCGAAGGACCAATGTCAGAACTGTGCTCAAGCGAAGAGGGGTGCCGGTTGTAAAAGGACAACTCAACTTTTTAATTCAAATAAGAAGTTTTATTTCTATATATTACTTACAACTAGTATCACAAAATTCAATTCACTCAAATCTCCTAATCAATCCAAAATATTCTAAAATATATAGAAAATAATAATTCAAACTATGCAAGGAAAATTAAACAAAAATTCTATAATTGATTAAAGTCAATTTAAACAAATCTAGTGCTGCCACTGTGCTTGCTCCGTTCATTTCTGTGAACAAGAAGAAAATTCACTATTAAATTCATGAATAAATTCCATAGAATATTCTTGTTCAAAGTATACTGCTACGCGCAGGCCTTGTTGAAAAAATGGAAGCACTGCAGCGCGAAGCTGCAATGCGTGTGCTGCAGTGCGCAAAGATGCAGTGTGAAAGCAGAATTGAACTTCTAACAAAGTTGAAGTATATTGTGCCGTGGAGGCGCAGTGAAATGAAGTTTTGTCTGTCCTGCCCGTGTAGTGGGCTATTGGAGGGGGTTTTAAATTATTTTTGAAATGTGTAGGTTAAAGGCAGCGGGCACATTTTTGACATCGGTTTTCTTTAATTGGAACGAGTGTACCTATTTTCTTTTTTTTTCATTCTTCCATCAGAAGCTATGAGCTTTCTTTCTAAAAATGTAACTGTAAGCCCCTTGCTTCCTATGTCCTGTTAAAGGGGAAGTCCTATTGACTAAATTGTAATCATTTAGTGAAAAGGCTTTGTATACTTGTAGTAGGCATCAAATATAGCTCTTAGTTTGATGCTATCCTTTTTTATTATGACGTAATATTGTGAATGGAAGTGTTGATCTTCTGAAGGGACTACGTTCGTCAGAGGGACTTTCTACATGTTTAGAAGGATGTATTCTTCATGGCACTGTTTTAACAAATTAATAAGTGTGAATTCCTTATGTAGTTTAATCTCTTACATTACATTTCAAATGCCTATACGCAGACTAATCAGAGCATTCTAACTGCTTTGCGAGCAGAGTATGATGCAAGAGAATATCAAATCAACCTACTTAATCATGATAGTGAGTATGTAGGTAAACGGATGCATATAGCGTTCCTCCATCTGAAGGAAATGAAATTAATCGAGCAAAGTAAGTACATATTTTTTGCGAATCTGTAAACGTCAACCTATGACACTTGTGACCCTGTAATTGTGTCAAAGTTAACTGTATGTATAAAGTTACGTCCTTTTTTTTGTAAAATTTCAACTCTAATGTTGCTCTGTCTAGGAAATTCTAAAAAGCAGAAACTTTCTCGCGATTTTCGTCTGCAATTCTACTTACCTTAGCAGAAAGCCGATAAGCGTCAGATCATAGTACAGTCCAACTAATGAAACGAAAGCAACTCTAACTTTCACGTTTTCCTCAACGTTACACGAAATAAGAGAAAGCTTGATAAAAGCTTAAGTTAAGCAATTTAGGTAATATTTTTTATTAATTTCATGCGATAAGTTTAGAAAACGGTTAAGTCGGTGAATTTTACTTCTTAGTGAGAGCTGTAAATAAATTAACGTTTGGAAATCAATTTTCTGCCATTTATCATTTCGTTTTAATTTTTTTTGCTCTATTTCTCGTTCAAAAATATTAGTATTCGTATGTACGGGGCTCCTTGTATCAGTGAGAGCGATAAACTATCATCAGCATGGAATCAGTCGAGTTCTAGCTACCGGCATGATGCACAATTCTTTGCCTAATCAATTAACAGCTCTATCCGCGCATTAGGTATATAAGAGAGGTTAGTAGCATTAGTTATTATAGACAATAAGGCAATTGAAGTGAAATCAAGAGATAGTGTTTATTGTGAGATTACTGGCCCATATACAACAGGGACTTGGTTCGCAGAAAGAAGAAGCCCATATACGATCTCAAGGTTGAATATCAGCAATATCAAAATGATAGCACTAACAAAAAAATAATTGCTATATAACAAATGATCGCAATGCCGTAAGACTTGCCTAATTTGGTTTGATCTAATCCATAAATTCTAGTAAAATTCGGCAGACCATTTTGCTTAAGTGTTTGAAATAATGAAATGATATCCGACTATTGTCCGTTATCTACCATCTTCAAGACTGCAGAGGGCTAGTCACCTGAGCACAAATAATTTGGTTGCCTACCCGAAAGTCATCCAGGAATTCCTAGAGGACCCGATGGCCAACCCAGTTTCAGACGTTATGCCGTAGCGCCACAGCTTTGAAATACTATTTAAGGTGATCATAGGGGACCGTTAACAATGGTCTACTGGGGACCAACCCCTTGAAAATGAATGTGTACAATGGTACACGGGAATGAGTCCAAAATGGAAACTACGGCAAGCGTAGGAATATTCGGGCCAAAGTGCCCTCTCGAAAAGGCACTGGGGTCTCACTAACCATTTGCCAGGCAAAAATACGCGCCATAGAACTCACCACTCGCAAAATAATTAACAAAAATATGCGTGGAGCCAAATATACACAATATCTGACAGCCAAGCAGTACCTAAAGTGCTAATGCGTTTACCTTTTAGTCTGAGCTAGTTTGGGACTGTCCTACTGTCTTGAAACAACTGGCCTAAGTAAGCAACGTGATGGTGATTTGGGTGCCAGGGCATGAAGGATCAATGAGATTGTGGACCGCCTTACAAAGTAAGAAGCCAGTTCTCTGTATATTTGCCCTGATATCATCCTTCTACACCCAACCCAAGAAGTTACCTCTCAGCTCAGATCAGGCTTTGGGAGAACAGAATTAAAAAAGCACACTCGGAAAATATCGTAGGGTTAAGCCAACGATGAAGGGACTGCCCACTCAGATATCATCTTAAAAACATAGGTAAGATAGATAATGAGACTTCTTCCTTTTGTATGGAAAACGATGAAACTTCTGAACATTTCCTGTATGACTGTGAAGCTCTGTGCCGCATAAGATAAAGACATCTAAGAAAGGCATTCACACTGCAAGAAGATGTTAAAAAAGTGACCCCTAAGAACGTCATAGGCTTTATAAAAGATTTTAAATGCGAATGGATGTCCTAGGCTATTTACATGTCATGTAATAAAAGTTCTTATAGGTCGCGGTGATAAACAAATAATAATAAAATTATAATCGTCAAGATAGTTGTTTTGTAATGTAGCGGTAATTGAACACTACAGCTATATTACTGCATTTTAGGTAGGTTAGTGTAGCGGTATGTTAAAATGACAAGATATGTGAGCTTGTGTTTACTGTTGCTTTATTAACCAAAAATTACTTATTTTACGTTAGTCTGAATTCTGTTGTAATTTTTTCACTTTAAATGTACTTAATTAATTTAATTAATTATCTGGAGGCATGTATTCTTGAGGTGTCGTAACGTGACACGTGCTCAATTTTATACCTCAGATTTTCACCAATTCACTTTTATTATATTTAATTTTACTGTTTCTTATTCACTATAATTCACATGTAGCTTAATATTAACTAATCTACGTTGTTTTTTTTTTCACATGAAGCATTAATTATGCGTGGCTTGCATGAAGTCAATGCTATGTGAAAAAACTAAATTAAATTGTCCACCACCAAATGTTTAAAGAATATATATAACAAATACTTATCCTAAAACGTTCACCACCAAATTCAAGTCACACCAACTTATTAATTTGATATTACAATCTTGATAGCATGTGAATGCTGTACCTTGCTTGGCACGTTGATTTATGCTATAAGATTGTATTGAGAATTATTAATTTTTGCACTTTTTTGATTTCTGAAAACACCACTGGATCTATGCGAAGTTGCATGTACGATCGCTGTCAAACTAATGAGAGTTTAGTTAGGGAGCACCTCCTTTTTATAATGTCCGAGCCGCCATTTTCGGACAAGTTCCACATGAAAAAATGCAAATTTCATATATTTTTTGCACATTATAAGTCCATGCTGTAATGTCAAAATATTCCAAATTATGTGAATTAATTTATTTTTAATTATCCATAATTTTTCCTAATTCATTTATTGAAATATTTCAATTTTTCTAAAACTTATCAATATGGCCGCTCCCTATCATACTATGTTAATTTCCGGTGTGGAACATAAATTCTCTCACGAATTTTCTTCTGTCTCGTTTCCACATCGTTCTCTTTCCCACTCATTATGGGAATTGGAATTACCTTTTTATTGTAAATATTTCCTTACCTGGGCAATTTCGCGTTTTTTAATTATTGCCAACAGGTAGAGCGCGGCCAACTTCATAAAAATGATTATTTACTTCGTCGCGGTGACAGTTGGTTTCGCGAATTTTAAGTCGTGAAGTGCCGTGTTTTGTGTTGTGTATTTCTTCGCCACCAAGGGATTAATTCACAAGGTAAGTGCATAAATATATTCTTTAAATATTAATTAATGATTTTCCTGTGCATAATTTGCAAGAATCCTGCAAATTATGCGCAAATTTTGTGATGAAAAAAGTGATTAATGAAGTGTCAACAATGGCTACAATTGTTGATTTTTCATTAATAATAGTGTGTT
This sequence comes from Dioctria rufipes, assembly GCA_963924295.1. Taxonomy (NCBI): domain Eukaryota; kingdom Metazoa; phylum Arthropoda; class Insecta; order Diptera; family Asilidae; genus Dioctria; species Dioctria rufipes. The sequence goes on along the minus strand of OZ002740.1, from coordinate 324,345,698 downwards.
TAGCTTCTGCGAGTTTATGTTATTCGCATATTTAAACATAATTGCATGTTTCGCAATAGTTTATTATGCCAGTAACATGAATTTCGCTGAAAAGTAGCAATGTTTATGTTTTCATGTAGTGTTGTTGTTGTACTGCCAAGAAATTTGTTTCTTGGCAGTATACATGTATGTACTTAAATTTTTTATTGTGCTGTTTAATAGTTAATCCAATTTATTCTATTGAACTAATATATATCTTTTTTTCTCATTTCAGATACTTTTTGAAGATACAGGAGGCCAGTGCTGACTGGACACAGGATCTTGGAATTCTAGTCTAGGGAAGTATTAAATATTTTATATATTGTTCTAATTATTTTTTATTTATTTTCAGCTGTGTTCAACATACTCCCCCCCGTTGAACAGTTTGTTCAACCAAAGCTTCTTTTATTTTGCGTATACCTCTCTTGTGGTAATGATGGAATATTAATTCTCCGTCCTTAGTGACCTTTAATTTGACTTGGTATTTGTCGGGTAGGTTAATGAATTTTTCGCGGTTCCTCCGCTGCTGTATTGCCCGAACATTAATACGCTGCAAGACATATCGAGGCAGATATATATCTACGCCTTCTCGCGTTCGAAATTTTTGAAAGCTATTGTTCCTCCTCATTTCGAACTCGTTTATGGTTGTGGTCAGCAGAAGTCTGGATAACTGAGATATCCGACTGCCATTAACCACCACTGTCTGCTCCGGGTGTGGATCCGTAAAGGGAGTCGGGCCTACAAACGGTAAGTTTGTAGCCGTAGTTGAGTTCTTAGCTGCTGCGCTCGTGGATGGCTCTCCTCTGGTTCTGGAAACTTCTTCTGTAGCTCCTCCAACTTCTTCTCGACCTCCTGGAGCCAATTCGTGGGCCAACTCCGGCCTGGGTCTGCCAAAGACATCACATCCCGGGTCACGCAACATCCTCCGCTCCGGGCTTCCTGGTGGGCTAAAGTAAATGTCTTCCAGAATGTATAATGTATCATCCTGTTCGTAGGTGAATGACATCTGAAATGGCAACCAGTTAGTATGGCGTAACGTGAATAGAACACAACCCTCAGCCAACAGTAGTACACAAAAGGACAGACACATGACGACACTAAGAACAGGTAGTTAATCTATAGCTAATGGTAGCGGACTAATTTTTGCAATTGGTCGTAAAAAACTACCGTTTCGCGTTTTGACCTTGACTACCCGAACCAGATCATCTGTCCCTGGATGCACTTGTTCGATTATGCCCATTAACCAACTTGTGGGTGGCATCTGATCGTGTTTTACAAGTACCACGTCCCCTACTTGAATATTTGGTTGTCTTGTATACCATTTGGGTCGATTTTGCAATTGGTTCAAGTAATCCCTTGACCATTTATCCCAAAATTGTTTATATAATAGTTGTATGTACTTCCACCGTTTGGAAGGTAGTATTGCTTCATGCGTATAGTCTGGCTCTGGAATGGCATTAAGTGCTTGGCCTATTAAAAAATGTCCGGGTGTGAGGATAAGTAAATCCTCTGGATCATTTCTCACGTAGCATAGCGGTCTAGAATTTAGACATGCCTCAACCTGAGCCAGGACTGTAGAGTATTCTTCGAATGTGCATCTGGAGTGTTGTAATGCTCGGCGTAAATGGTACTTTATTGCCTTTACTCCAGCTTCCCATATCCCCCCAAAGTGTGGAGAGGCTGGAGGATTGAAATGCCAATTGATTTGCTTGGAGGCAAGATATTGTGCTGCTACTGGAGTTGCACCTTTAATTGCTGCTTGCAAATCCTTATCTAAAATCGCTTTTCCTCCAATGAAGTTGGTGCCACAATCTGAGTATATGTCACTACACAATCCTCTTCGTGCTACAAATCGTTTTAATGCAGCGAGGAATGCTTCAGATGTGAGATCTGATACCAACTCCAGATGTACCGCCTTTGTGGCCATACAAATGAAGATGCAAAAGTATGCTTTCAATAATTTTGCATTTCGTAGGTTTGATGCTTTTATTATTACAGGTCCTGCATAATCAATTCCTACGTTAAGGAACGGTCTCGCTATATTCACTCGAGACGTTGGTAGATTTCCCATTAATTGGGTTCTTGTTGTAGTGCGATGTTTAAAACAGATAATGCACTTATGTATTCGACTAGTAATTCGGCGTCGAGCATCCAAGATCCAAAATCTATCTCGACTAGTGCTGAGAACTAGTGATGGCCCGCCATGCAGAGTATCCACATGCAGTTTGTCAATTAGTATTAGTGTAACGTGATGATCACGTGGTAAGATGATTGGGTGCTTCCTATTATATGGCAATGTTGCATTCAGAAGTCTACCACCTAATCGTATTAGACCGTTGTTGTCCAGAAATGGATTGAGCTTGATTAATTTGCTATGTTGTGACAATGGTTTCTTGCCCAACATATTCTTATACTCTTCTGCGAACGCAGTTTGTTGTACGAGTTTTAATATTGTTACTTCAGCATTATTCCATTCCTGCACAGTGAAAGCTTGAACGAGTTTCGATTGCGGATGCCGACAATTGTGTATGAAACGTTGAATGTTTGCTACAATTCGCACAAGGCGAGTATACGACGAATATCGTAAAAGAAGATTGTTGTCTAATTTCGCTAAAAAACTTACTGTAGGCAGTTCTTTAGCTTCTAAATTTGTTTGTTCCGAAATGTCCTTAAATTTCGGCCAGTTGTCCTGTTCTTCAGCTAACCATGATGGTCCATGCCACCATAAATGATTACTGGTTAAATCTGCTGCAGGAATACCTCTGGAGGCTAAATCTGCCGGATTGTGTTTTGTGGATATGTGACGCCACTGTTCGAAGCGTACAACGTCTTGTATTTCGACAACGCGGTTTGCTACGTAGATTTTCCATCGTGCTGGATGTTCCTTGATCCATTGCAAGACAATTGTTGAGTCTGTCCAGGCGAAGATTGGCACATGATGTAGGCGCATATCTTCAAGTGTAGCCTGAAGCAGTCGTGCAAGTAATAGAGCTCCATTAAGCTCTAATCTAGGAATTGTTGTTGGCTTAATAGGAGCTACCCTAGTTTTTGCAGTAAGCAAATTGGTATGAATTAAGCCGTTCTGATCGTCTACCCGTAAATAAACGGCAGCTGCAAAAGCCTTTGTAGACGCATCACAAAATCCATGTAATTGGATGCTTGCCTCAGATGAATAGTTGATCCATCTAGGGATTTGTATGTTTTCTATGCATTTTAAGTTACGTTTAAACTTATTCCATTGTTGTTCTATTATCTCCGATACCTTGTTGTCCCATGCACATCCTGTGATCCATAGTGCTTGCATGAGCACCTTGGCTGTGATTACCACTGGTGCCAGCCAGCCTAAAGGATCGTACAGTGATGCGATGTCAGACAGAATGGTTCGTTTAGTTACCTTGGCATGAACTGTCCATGGTTTGGTTATAATGGAAAAACTATCCAGTTTAGGATGCCAGCGAATTCCTAGTGTTTTTACAGATTCCTGGTCTGTGATCGTTAGTGTTTCTGTGAATTCACATTGCTCTGCAGGAAGATGGCTTAACAGCTCTGAACTGTTGCTTGTCCATTTCCTGAGATTGAATCCTCCAGATTTCATCATACCTATTAGCTGATTTAATAAGCATTTGGCGTCATTAAGATTGTCAGCTCCAGTCAGGAGATCATCCACATAAAAATCTGTGGTTGTAACCGTAGAGGCTAAAGGCCATCTTTGCTGTTCATCATTTGCTAACTGTTGTAGCGTCTGAATAGCTAAGTATGGCGCTGATGCCGTTCCAAATGTCACCGTGTTCAGCTGAAAATCCTGAATCTCCTTAGTTTTAGGATGTCTCCAAATGATTCGCTGAAATGTTCGGTGATCGGGATGCATGGTGATCATGCGATACATCTTTTCAATGTCTGCGTTCATAGCAATTTTATATTTGCGCCAGTTGAGCAACGTGGCGAACAGCTTAGGTTGCAGAACTGGGCCCTTTAGTAGATACTCATTAAGAGATTTGCCATTCGACGTCTTCGCTGAGGCATCGAATACTACTCTCACCTTTGTTGTCGTGCTTTCCTTCACAACGGCATGATGAGGTATATAATAATGGGGCTGATTGATATTGGGCGGAGGTATTTCCTCCATATGACCCAACAAGAGATATTCGTCCAAACATCTCTCATATTCAACTTTCAAGTCTGGATTTCTGGCTAATTGTCGTTGAATTCCTTGAAAGCGTTTGATTGCTTGTATTCTCGATTGCCCCAGAGTAGGGTTCTCGTCGTTTACAAAAGGTAACTTAACTTGATAAGTTCCATTATGCAGACGCTGGTGATTGAGTTGATAACTCTGTAGACATTCTTTGTCTTCTTTTTTAAGAATGGGGTTTGTGGGAAATTCTTCTGTTTCCCAGAACTTCTTGAGTTGAAGAGCCACATCATCAGTTGTGATTGTAAATGATGACGTTTTGTGCTCTGCATCATCTATGCTAGACCCTAGCAAAATCCAACCAAATATTGTGTTGACTGCTGTAGGAGTCGTATTTGTTCCTTGCCGTATACCGGTTCGCAATATTTGAGCATAAACTCTTGCTCCTAATAATGCATCTATCCTTCCCGGTTTCCAGAATGTGGGATCTGCGAGTTGCAGTTTCTTTAGCTTCGCGCATTCCTTTTTAGACACTATTCTAGAAGGCAGAGGATCTGTAATGTTCTTAAGTATTAGAAAGTTTTCTTCTAATACTGCTGTAGATCTCGTTGTTCGAGGCCGAAGAGAGAGTATTGTTTGGTGCCTTGAGATGGCTGTATGGCTAGTGTTTAAGCCTGTGATGGAGACTGCAGTTGGGCTTTGTACTGCTCCTAATTTCCTGCAAGCTTCCTCAGTGATGAAAGATGATTGCGAGCCACTATCTATCAGACATCGTAGAATATAAGGTTTTCCGCTTTTTGTCTGTGCTACTACTAATGCAGTTGCTAGTAGAGCATTGTGACTTTCTCGGGTTACGAAGTTATGACTAGTGTTTAAGCCATCAGTATTGTTGACTGCTTGTAACCGGGAAAAGCTTTCCTGTGAGGAGCTAGATTGATTAGCTTGACTTGAGCTCAATCTAACTTTGTCATGTGCTGACTTATGCTCATTATGAACAGCTGAGTACTTGGGTTTTTCCTTATTGTGCTCTTCATGAAGGGTGCTATGATGTCTCTTATTGCATTTCAGACATCTAAATTTGCTAGTGCAATTATTTACGTGGTGAATTCCTAAGCAATTTGAGCACCGACCTGATGCCTTCAGTATCTGATATTTGGATGGTATGTCCATCGCTAGATACTTCGGACACTTTTGGAGGTAATGCCTGGCATTGCATGCTGCGCATTTAAATTCATTTGTAACGTGATATGACTTTGTCACATCTGGTGTGGTGTTTGGTTTGTGATGTGGTGTGGACTTAACTAGACTATCTGCTAACGATTCTAAAATTCTTAAACGTGTATTTAAGAACTGCTTAAATGACTTAAATGTTGGGAGTTCTTGTGTGCCTCCCTGCTCTTCTTCCCACAATTTGAGGGTAATGAAAGGTAATTTCTGTACTAACAGATGTATTAGAAGTACATCCCATGATGTCGTATCAACTTCTAAACTTTGTAATTGTTGGATACATTCGTCTGTTGTATCAATTATTGACTTGAGTCCTTTAGCAGACTCTGCATTTAGTTTGGCTTGGTTTACCAAAACCTTTAATTGATGATTAACTAAAATTCTCTTGTTCTCATATCTAGCCTTTAACTTGTTCCATGCTGGCATGTAATCTTCATTTGTTACTGGGGTGTGCCGCAGCAATTTCTCAGCATCACCCACTAAACAAGATTTCAGATGATGCAGCTTTTGAACTGGTGTTAGCTTTGTATTGTCATGAACAAGAGAGATGAATAGATCATGAAATGATCGCCATAAATCGTAGTTGCCGTTATACTTGGGCAACTGAATGCGCGGAAGGAATGATTCCTGTTGAACAACAGTTGTAGAATGAATAGGTACTTGTCCCGAGCTTGATGCTTCAGTAGTTGGGACAAATTTCCGCAATCCTTCTACTAATTCTCCCATATATTCGGAATATTTTAACTCTGTTGAGCTATGATTATCTTGGGCTAAATATTCATGTTGCTTTTCATCAGAACTTTCTAATAAAGCCTGATTTATTGCCATATCTGTATCGCTATATATTTCCCATAGTTTCTTCAAATCTGTAATTTTAGTTTCATAAAAGCCTTGTGTTCGTTTAACAAGGTTCGTTTTCTTTCCATTTTCGATTAACTTTTCAATTCTTGCACGCAATATGCTTTCCGTAAGGATTAGTTTATCTACTGAATCCATGTTGATTGATATTTACGATTAGTTAATTAGCCGTGTGGGTTAAATGATAAAGATAATTGAAAAAAAAAGGCAATTTAAAGCCACGTGGGATAAATGTAAATTTAGTCGAAGAACGTAAATTGATATCGTGTATGACAAATTGACGTGAAAAATATTTAACTAAATTTTCGTTACTAATTTTAGTTAATTTAATTACTCAGCTATTTATTAAAAGTTACTGACATATAAGTTCAGCAATTAACTATGTAACACGATTTACTGACATGTAAGTTCAGTAATTATAACAGAAATTTCGAAAATATTCGAGCTGCCTCGTCTGGGCACCCTGAAGTTTTACGTCTAAGCACGTTTATAAATTAATTTTTGTGTTTTTTAATAAGAACTGCCACGTCTAAGCACAGTTATTATTTTGAAAACTTCTTAAAAACTGCCACGTTTCAGCACAATACCAGTAAGAATTGCTTGACTAATTTAATCGTAAATGAATTATTGTCAATCGCAACAGTAAACAGGCACACATTCCTGGATGGAACCACCAAAAAATGTTTTGTAATGTAGCGGTAATTGAACACTACAGCTATATTACTGCATTTTAGGTAGGTTAGTGTAGCGGTATGTTAAAATGACAAGATATGTGAGCTTGTGTTTACTGTTGCTTTATTAACCAAAAATTACTTATTTTACGTTAGTCTGAATTCTGTTGTAATTTTTTCACTTTAAATGTACTTAATTAATTTAATTAATTATCTGGAGGCATGTATTCTTGAGGTGTCGTAACGTGACACGTGCTCAATTTTATACCTCAGATTTTCACCAATTCACTTTTATTATATTTAATTTTACTGTTTCTTATTCACTATAATTCACATGTAGCTTAATATTAACTAATCTACGTTGTTTTTTTTTTCACATGAAGCATTAATTATGCGTGGCTTGCATGAAGTCAATGCTATGTGAAAAAACTAAATTAAATTGTCCACCACCAAATGTTGAAAGAATATATATAACAAATACTTATCCTAAAACGTTCACCACCAAATTCAAGTCACACCAACTTATTAATTTGATATTACAATCTTGATAGCATGTGAATGCTGTACCTTGCTTGGCACGTTGATTTATGCTATAAGATTGTATTGAGAATTATTAATTTTTGCACTTTTTTGATTTCTGAAAACACCACTGGATCTATGCGAAGTTGCATGTACGATCGCTGTCAAACTAATGAGAGTTTAGTTAGGGAGCACCTCCTTTTTATAATGTCCGAGCCGCCATTTTCGGACAAGTTCCACATGAAAAAATGCAAATTTCATATATTTTTTGCACATTATAAGTCCATGCTGTAATGTCAAAATATTCCAAATTATGTGAATTAATTTATTTTTAATTATCCATAATTTTTCCTAATTCATTTATTGAAATATTTCAATTTTTCTAAAACTTATCAATATGGCCGCTCCCTATCATACTATGTTAATTTCCGGTGTGGAACATAAATTCTCTCACGAATTTTCTTCTGTCTCGTTTCCACATCGTTCTCTTTCCCACTCATTATGGGAATTGGAATTACCTTTTTATTGTAAATATTTCCTTACCTGGGCAATTTCGCGTTTTTTAATTATTGCCAACAGGTAGAGCGCGGCCAACTTCATAAAAATGATTATTTACTTCGTCGCGGTGACAGTTGGTTTCGCGAATTTTAAGTCGTGAAGTGCCGTGTTTTGTGTTGTGTATTTCTTCGCCACCAAGGGATTAATTCACAAGGTAAGTGCATAAATATATTCTTTAAATATTAATTAATGATTTTCCTGTGCATAATTTGCAAGAATCCTGCAAATTATGCGCAAATTTTGTGATGAAAAAAGTGATTAATGAAGTGTCAACAATGGCTACAATTGTTGATTTTTCATTAATAATAGTGTGTTTAGCTTCTGCGAGTTTATGTTATTCGCATATTTAAACATAATTGCATGTTTCGCAATAGTTTATTATGCCAGTAACATGAATTTCGCTGAAAAGTAGCAATGTTTATGTTTTCATGTAGTGTTGTTGTTGTACTGCCAAGAAATTTGTTTCTTGGCAGTATACATGTATGTACTTAAATTTTTTATTGTGCTGTTTAATAGTTAATCCAATTTATTCTATTGAACTAATATATATCTTTTTTTCTCATTTCAGATACTTTTTGAAGATACAGGAGGCCAGTGCTGACTGGACACAGGATCTTGGAATTCTAGTCTAGGGAAGTATTAAATATTTTATATATTGTTCTAATTATTTTTTATTTATTTTCAGCTGTGTTCAACAATAGTAAACAAAATCTATTCTGTATAACAGGCAAATTTGTCATTTTTAAAACATTTATTGCTTGAGTAGAATAAAAGGTTATGCAGATTTAATTCACTTTGAGATCCCTTTCATCATGATAAGATAATATCGAAAGTGCACACGAATTCAACCAGACTCTGTAAATGAATGAAAATTTAATCTGCAAATTTGCTTGCACACTACACCGGTACTGGACTTAAATATAAAATACCTCAGGCAACTGAGAGAGGATTTACGTTTCATAGAAATTAACTCAAAGGGTATATGTCGACCATGAAGCAAAAATAAGTCTGTCAGAACTGTTTAAATAAGGAAAGGAAAACTGCATGACAAGTCTTTTTTATAGTTTATTTTTCACACAGAGTTGAAGGATATTTCAATCTTACGGTGCCGCAAGCACAACATCAACAACAAGATGAGTAAATATTTGAAGAAGATATCACCGTGTGGGAGCACTGCTTTTCAAGGATGGGTGAACAACAAGTAAAATTTATTATAGACTTTCACATGTTTGTGAACATTTAATTTATTGCAAAATGTCTTATTCGTGGGGGCGAAAAAAGCTCGTAACAGTAAAATGAAACATTTTGTTTTTTTTTGCTAACAACTAATACATAAATAGAAATTTTTATTCGATATATTGTGGATACACGGGAATCAATGGAAATTATGTTATTATAAATTTTGTTCCCTATGCCTTCAGTCGTGTCAAGAAAGGATCTGTTAATATTTTTACACTTCTTCAATTTTTGGACGGAGCTCTTGCATTCATCATCACTTGTCATCGTTTTCATCTGACGTTGATGTAATCCTTTAAACTTAAGCCAGAAATTTTATTAGTGGGTTATTGATGTAATTATCGTAAAGTGAAAAGCACTCAAAACAAGCATGTTTAAAGTAATTGTTAACATCACTAATCCAGCATTTATTAAGAGCCTACATTGCAACAAGAATCATTTTGATTTTTCATATCTTGGTTAACAGCAAAGACGACAACAGTAATTCACTTTTAAAGTCGGCTCGAGTTAAAGAGCGTAATAGTATGAAAAACGTCATGGAGGGCTTTGAATGCTCAAAAATCCGTTCGAGTTATAAAAAATTTCGCATATACAGGGTTTTCCAGATTATTTTAATTAGTCCGCTATTTCGGTAGATGTCACTTTTGGAGCTGTAATTTTTTGACATTTGACAAGTAGAAACTACGCCATTAATAAAAATGGAACGATAAACGATTCAACAACGCATTGAAATTATTAAAATCCACTATAAAAATAGTGAAAATATGGCAGAGACGGTTCGTAAAACTCGAACATTTTTGGGTCGTCGTGAAGCACCTTGTCGGACCGCAATACAGAAATTGGTAGAAAAATTCGAGCTGTCGGGACAAGTTAGTGATGTGAAGAATAAAACCCGTGTACGTCGCTCAAGAACAGCCGAGAATATTGCTGCTGTAGCCGAAAGTGTTGAAGAAAACCCAGGTTTGTCCATTTTTCGTCGCTCTTTGGAATTTGGCATTCCACAAACGTCATTACACCGTATTTTGCATAAATATTTGGGTCTTAAGGCTTATAAAGTTCAGTTAACACAAGAACTCAAGCCGGCCGATCATCAACAACGTCGAGTCTTTGTTGATTGGGTCCTTGAAATGCATGGAAATGATCCGGAATTCCATCTAAAACTCATCTTGAGTGATGAGGCCCATTTCCACCTCGATGGCTTCGTCAACAAGCAAAATTGTCGCATCTGGGGCTCGGAAAACTCAAGAGTTATTGTTGAAAAGCCTCCCTATCCTCAAGGTGTGACTGTTTGGTGCGGTTTATGGTCTCGCGGGGTCATTGGACCTTACTTTTTCGAAAATGAGGCTGGAGCAACAGTTACGGTGAATGAATTGCACTATCGACATATGATTAATGATTTTTTATGGCCGGAATTGGATGGTATTGATCTGGACAACGTTTACTTTCAACAAGATGGCGCTACGTGCCATACAAGCAACGAAACCATTGATCTTTTACGGGAAAACGGGAAAAGTTTCCGGACCGTGTTATCTCTCGAAGAGGTGATCACAATTGGCCACCGAGATCTTGTGACTTAACACCTTGCGACTTCTTCCTTTGGGGCCACGTGAAAGAGAAGGTCTACGCCAACAGCCCAGCGTCGATTCAAGACCTCAAAGGTGGAATTCGTGAGGACATCGAGGACATAGGGCAGCCACTTTGCCATTTGGTTATGTAAAATTTCATGAAAAGGATATGGTTCTGTAGGCGTGGTCGTGGTGGTCATTTGGCTGGTGTTATTTTCCATTATTAACGGCATACCTTCCTCTCTATAATGAAATTAAGATCCGATCATTTGTCTCAAAAAATGGGACTTTTCTTTCAATATCAAAATAACACCTCTTATTGGAAAACCCTTTAGAAGTTCTGTTATTGTCTAAGTGTCGTGCTCAGGTTGGAGAGCACTCAATCCTTTAAAACTTTTTCACTTTGGGTTTTGTAAAACAAGGAAAAAATTTTCCCTCAAAATTTCTTAATTTTAATTCTTTAAAGATTGATTATCACTTTGGTTTTAAATTCAAAAAGCAAATTTGTCTTTACACATTTAATTCCATTATTCTCACTGTTTATGGATATTTATAAAATAGTAACAAGAAAAAAGTTATAATTGGTCTAAGACCAATAATATTGTTGCAAAATCCCTAGATTTTCTCCCCCGCAATGAAGAAAAAGAAGCCTGCTTAAGCCTCAGGCGTATGCAATGACGCCGATGAGGAAAGCGAAGCAGCGCGTCTGAACGGGTACACACAAAAATCTAAGAGATGGCGCAGCTTCCCCCTAATGCGGCGAATTCCGGCGCTCAGTAGACCTGGCAATAAAGAGCTAACGAGAAGGACAGAGGCCCGAGATAGGAAGAAGAAGAAGAGTGGAGTCGGTTTTTGGGCTAAGTGAAGGAAAACCCGGCAACGACAGTAGAACGGACTGTCATTTAAAGAAAAGAAAATAACCTCTGTCTGAAATAGCAAGTGAAAAGTTTATTTTTGTTTCTCTTGGAGCTGCTTTGTAAATTTTTTTGAAATAATCTTTGAAATAGTTTTGTTGGAATAAAAGCGGATGAAATCTACAAGAGTATTGATCATTTCCAATATCCAAACAAAAACGGAACATTAAAGGAATTCAGTCAGCAACGGGGCAGACCGGCCAGCGGTATTAAGGAATCCCGCTTTTCAAACAAAAGCGAATAGCAAACAGCGTACAAGATAAGTATTTCTTTTAATTGAAATTCACCTTGATCTTCTATTGTGTCTTGAAATGGTACATCATTTTTAGAAATTATTAGCTTTTTCTATTCATTCAATCTGTGAAATTCTATTGGTTTTAACATCGGGGACTGTAACACCAGACTTTCCAGCAAACACCTGCCGCGGTCATCGATCTTTTCAGAAAATACCTAGAGCGGTCATCGAACTTACGGTAGTAATATAACGACGTAGTTATCTCTAAGGTAAGCGATTGCTACACAACAAACGCTAATATTTTCTTAGAATCGTCGTCGACGTCACCATATTTCTATCTCAAAGTAGTCCACTCGAAGCTACAGTTCTTATACAAAACACCTTCTCTAAGAACCATCATCGGCATCACGTATTGCCTAGGATTCCCATTTACCTCACAGTTTTTTTTTGTAATCTAATTAGTGGTTACCTATAAGATAAGTGAACACTTCACATCGTTTTCTAACATTTACTGGCGAACATCATCCACATCGCTATTGTTTTCTATACTTACTAGTAGTTACCTATGAGACAAGTAATTATTGCGCATCATTTTCTGACACTTGCTGAGAATCGTCATCGAAATTGCAATTTTCGTATACCGAGTACAAGATAAACGATTAGATTATATCATTTTCCAGTGCTTTCTTCGAACGTTCACCGAAGTCCCGGATTTCTTATATCCAATAGCGGTTATTAACACGAACACTATCGTGGTTCATCTTCTTGGAATGATTATCGAGTTTACAGTCCTCCTATAGCGTCTATTAGTACGATAAACGACTGTAAAACCTAATCTTCTAGCATTTCCTTCGAATCATATAGCAGACTTACACCCACGTACGTAAAAGTAAACAAAAGAAAAAGAAGAATCGAATTGTTGCGGAACACACAACGTTTCAGAACAGAAACAACTAGCGTTGGAGGTCAGAAGCGTGCCTGAGGAACCACTCTCGACAACCCAAATCAATCGAATGGGCTCTCCAGAAGGGCACTTGTTATTCCTTCCGACGTGAATTTAAACGAAGAGTAAAGCCTCTCAGTTAGCTATTCCGAGTGCTACTTGACAACCGTCAGGTGATTATAAAAGTGATTGTGTCGAGAGCAATCTAGAGACCAGTAGGTATAGGGTTAATAATTTACCAAGTTCCAGTGTCTCTGTGGTGAACACAGAAGCGGGTCTCCGCCCGCTGAATCGTAATACGCTTGAGCTTTCGTGCTCCGGACCGAATTCTTAGCTTTCCTTCATAGGAGAGAAAGACTTGCTAAATAAAGGTGGAATTAATATCAGTTCTCCAAAGCGAGTGCCCATTGACCAGCAATCTTGATAAAAGAAAATATACATTTTCCCGGTCTTATCAGATAAAACTGCTCCTCGTCTACCGCTCGGCCAGAGCAATTTTGTGTTACAATATTATACCTTAGATGAAATCAACCCGAGCCAAACACGCCGCGGCCTGGCGCCAGCTCGTCGACACGTGCCGTGGGAAGAAAGATAAGTGAACACTTTCTAGAGCTTTGATGCGGTTGGACGTACCAACGGGACATATGGGCATGCAAAGATCAAAATAAAGTTTAATATTAAGCTCTCGTGTCCTCAGTTTACACGTTCTCGAGTTATCGTGTGGAGGGATAGACAGACGGACGGATGGCCAGGCGGACGAACGGACAGACGGACGGATGGACAGACACACGGCCAGAAGGACGTATATGCAAATGGAATGACAAACTTAATATACCTTATGATGTCATCATATAGGGTAAAAAAATGAGCTAAATCGGGCAATCCCTTATTGGTTTTGCTATATACAAATTTACGTTTCTTAAGTATACTGTGAAAATGACTACTTCTAGACATTTTTTGGTAATGAAAAGCTCTTCAGAATATGAAATCCTATGAAATTGGTTACAATAATTTTTACTATCCGACGAAACATTGTAGAAATATAGGCGAAAAACCACATTAACGATCAAACTTGCACTGATGGGTTATAATAACAAATCATATACGGGTATTTACTAGGGCATCAAGAATTGGTTTTAGACTTATTCTACGAACGCCTGTACACCCATTGACAAATTGTATATAATTTAGACCAATTATAGCTTTTTCAGGGTGCTATAAATAATTGGTCATGTTCGGACGTGGAGAATAGAATTCCGCAATGGAAAATAGCAATTCGCGATTAGTGTAATTATATACAGGGTGTTTCCTCCATGGTGGTCCATAGAGCGGGAGGTGATAGTACTCACCTATCTAAAAAAAAAAAAATGTATTGAACTGGGGGGGGGGGAGATCAGGGGTTATTAAGAAGATATTCATAAAACACCCTGTATCTTTCCAGAGCTAATTGTATACAGAACTTCATGGCACTTCCAACGACTGCTCAGTTAGCCCCGTACTCCTCTCGTCTTCAGAGTTATGGACGATAGTTTTGTAAAATTACGTGTTTTCTGTTACGTACTAAGGAAACAAATTATCTTTGAGGATAGGTTAAGAACTAACAACTCTTTAACTGCTACAGATAGGACATAGAATGTCATAGATCAAAGTAAAATGTAGAGTTATGTTAACGACCTTTAGCAAAAATAAATAAATAAATAAATTGAGGTCAAATTAAAAAAGAAGGTAAGAAAATCCGAAGTTTAGACCACAATATTTCCTGAGGGAGATTAGTACGGGGCTGTGGTTTAGTAGTTGTTGCAAAGACCATGAGATTTCACATACAATCAGATTTGGTGACCCTACACCCTGAACTTTTTAAGGCACAGGGAGTTTTGTGAAAATCTACTATAATTTCTTAATCACCACATGACTCCGAAATGGTTGATATGTCCCCTCAGGGGCGGAAGCAGGATTCTTGTGATGAGGGGGGACGAAGTTATGCTTTAAAAACTGTATAAGCGGGAAATAGATCAAAAGTTCGATGGCACTCGCCACCACTCGCAAATATCAAATGCGCAAAATATATCATTTAGAAGATTCGGGTCAAACAGATAAGCTACCACTTTCAATGAAGAAAGTTACTCAGTGTTATACTTTTGCCATCCGCGAAAGTCAAACTAGGTGTTAAATTAAATAGTTTGCGCCGAGGTTTAGTCAAAGATGAGGCACAGCTTTTCTGTTCCTGATGGTTTTGACCAGGGGCCAGAATCTTTTGCTATCCATGAGGCTTGCCAAATTCTTAGTCTAATATTGTAGACGAAAAGGAATTTTTCTCTTTGGATAATGGACTTGCCGGTGTTTAGTATAGTCTTGTAGAGTTGTTTCAATTCTGGGTATGAATGCAATTGATAGGTGCGAAAAATAGAATCTTTCGCTCTTATTACACGATTGAAATATTGATAATCCAAGAGCGATTTCGCTGCTGTTCAGATCTGCTGTAGGAATAACGAACGTATTCATGCATGACAAGACCTAGAGTGTCACTAAGTTCTAATGTACATTCATCAACATCCCTCGCAGCAAAACAGATGGACCAATGAATTTCTCTAAGATATTGATTGAGAGTTTCCCAATCAGCATTTATATTTTGTTTTTCTTTAACGTTTGGGCTAAGTATTTTAGTAAATCTTAGGGGCAGATTTCCCTATAAGCTGAGTAGGCCCGTGCCTAGGGCGGCCAATTTAGGGGGGGCAGCAAAATATGTGAGATTTTTTTTAGTATTCGCGCCCTCTGTGCACCCAGCCGTCAACATTTAAAAATTCAAAAATGAGTTTATAGCACCCCGAAAAGAAATTTACACGTATGGAGATTACAATTATGAAAATTTTGGATCATCGAACTGGATCTTTGCTTACTAGTTTACTCCAATTTCAAGCACATAATTTTAGTTTTGCTCCACTATAGACTACATATATTAGTACTGTGTTTTTTGGTATTTTCGTTGCCACTTTTCGTGTTTTGCACGGAGTATAGGGGCGGCTTATTCCATAGGCCTAAGGTAGCCAAATTGTCAAATCCGCCCCTGACCAAAACTATTGCATTTTACGAAATAAAAATCTTTTGCTTTAAATGAAATAAATCACTACACCAATATACAATGATTTATTTACCGTTGTGCAGTTTCGCCAAATTTATTCAATTACGAGCTATAATTATTTGCTGGAATGCTTTTTTGACACACCGATAATATTCTAAGAAGCTGTCTTTATTTTGAAGACCCTTTGGTACCTGTTTTCAATTAAAACAAACCTCCTATCGCTTTTACCCGAATAGAGTCTATCCTGCTTCAAACACCCGAGAAAAGCCACGCTCGTGTACAGGATTTTTAAAAGTATCAGCATTTCCTGTTTTTTTCAATAGGCTTGGACAGCCACGTCGTGAAGTGGAGCGAATGCCAAACCGCTACCTGTAAGGACTGCGTTCATAAACGTATCAAATTGAACGCTTCCAAAAAATTTTATATTTTGTTACAAAAAGGGCAGTAGAATAGACTTTGTTAGGAAAACTTCAGAGGATCTAGTTCAATTTGTTTTGCCTTAGTCTTCAAGGAAGGGGCGCGCGCTCGCCGCGCCACCTAGCTGGATTCGCCACTGTATCCCCCCCCCAGCCCTTCAATTTTTTGTTTGCATATGTGAGTACTATCATCTCTTGCTCTATGAATCACCACGGAGGAAACACTCTGTATACAGGTTGTCCCAGAACTCGAGCCTTTCCTCTGTACCCAGGATTTCTCACTCAATGTGCAGTAAAAAAATTGTAGACGAGGATGTGTCGCAGGGTGTGCCTTGTGGGAGGGGGTGATTTTATAATTTTGAGTACTTTTTCTTCTAACACCATGTAACTTCCTTATGATCGTCTAAGATTTCCATCGAATATCACATCATCACCCTACTCATCTCATGTCGCCAGTTATAGGACGTCGAAGTAAAAAAATTGGAACTAAAAATCACTTTCATAGGTTGTATAGCAAGAAAGTTGCAGGGTACTGGGAGAACACGTACCCAAAATAACAAATCCCGCTGTCCCAAAGGACGCATATGCTACCCCCTGGGAGAAGGACCAAGAGATTGTCTTTCTATATCATGTTGGATATTTTGTCGAAAAATTTAACACCTTTCAATAAAGGGTTAAATAATTGAACCCTATTTAACGGGTTAATAATTAAAGAGGACTTATCTTATTTTACATGTCTTGTACATAACACATATCTAGACAAAGGCATATCTAAATATAATTTCCGTGATGATTATACTTGACTTACCTGACTAGAAGCTGTATTCCCCTACTAGTTTTTCCCTATAAGTTCTGATATTAATTGTAGACATGTAATTAAATTTTTGTAAATTAAAATGATTAGAAACTTACATAAGTTACATATGGACAACAAGACATGCCTTACATATAACCATATGTAAGTACAAACATTTGAATATCCGTTATTACGAAAACTTTAGTTTAGTGTTAAAAAAGTTTGGTAGGAGTAGGTACAGTTGATATTAGTTATTGGTGGTTTCAAATTCGCAATAAAACTGACATAGAATGGAATCCGAACAGGGAGTAGATACTCATGACGCTTTCAAGCATATATGGATATGTTGGCAACTTGGAGGAGTCCTTCCTTTCAAACGATTTAAATCCGCATTTGTATTCTATTCAATGTTCATCAACATAACAGCGACAATTCTTATTTCTTCTTCGATAATTATAGCAGTTTTTGTGGAAGAAGATCTTCGAGTGGCATTAATAAATGTTCCTTATTCTGTGAGTTTTGTGGTGTTGCTATTAAAACAATTTAAAATCATCACATGTAAAGGTCACCTCTATAAAATAAAAGAAATATTGAAGAAATTAGATGGACGAGCTGTACATAAAGATGAAGAAATTTGTTTAAGAAATGTTGTAAAAAATTGTCGGCAATTATTCGGGATTTACGCACTTTTATTTTATTGTACTGCAACTGTTACTATTATAACACCATTCTTCTCTTCGCAAAGACTTGCGCTTCCGACATGGTTTCCATTTGATGTAACCGTGAAAAGTAATTATAGGATTGCCTACGCATATCAAATATATGCTATGCTTATAGCAGCAACACAAACTCTTGCACTCGATATTTTTCCACCGTCATATATTTGCGTTTTATATGCACAAATCAAAGCACATGGAATACGAATTATCCGAATTGGTGTAGATGGAATGAAGAGAGATTCCAAAGACAACTACAAGCAATTAAGCAATTGTATTAAGGATCATAAAACTATTTTGGAGTAAGTATTTACACATTTTTATATTTTGATAGACTTAGCTCTGATATACACGTCTTCTTTGTCAAACTGAAAAGAATAATCTATACATACTTTATACAATACAATACAATTACACCCCTACTAAGTTCACTAACAATAAGTTATACTTGCATAGCTCACAAGTATAGTCCCATATTGTTCGAGTTTTAAAGACCTTTTCGGAATACTGTTATTGATTGCTTTCAATTGCAGAGAAATTAATGTTGAGTTTCGCAAGCTCAGAAAGGCTGTCGTCATGTGGTAAATCTTTCCATGCTTCTTGCTTGAAGCGGAGCTCCAGACCTCCTACTCCTGGACTTTACAACCTGCAGCAATGCTCGGATATAAAGCCCTGCCACACATTAAGGTTTTTAAAAAGCTTTACCGAACGTCTTGACTCTTTCTCTACCGTTCAGTCTCTCATTGCAGATAAATTTAATAGCTTATCTATGAACTGGACTGGTCTCGAAGTATTTTCCGATGACATTAATGTTTTAAATGGTAAAATTGATAAGCTATTAAAACTTGTGGATGTATTGAGCATAAATTCAGACACACTCCTTGAAAAGTCTCATAACCTATCTTTAAACGTTCAACATTTGTCAGACTCACTTGTTGATGTTAATGCATTATTTGCCAAAAACTCACCATCTGCATCTCAGAATTCCAACAGCACGTTACTTATCCTAGTAATCGACGACGTTCGGCGTAGTATAAGGCGTGTTGAAGGCGATATCGGGTCTTGAGTATCTGCTGTTTCCGAAAATTCGAGACTTATCAGCTCAATGGCGACTGATATCAAGAAATTATCTCCAGTGGATAAGGAATTGTCTGACTTTCAACCATCACATCTCGTGCAGCAAGGAGTAGACTCTAACCATCCGGTACCTAATGCACATAGTAGTAAACCAGCCAAAAAGCAGAGGAACCGCTGAAGACGCCAACATAGCCCCAATGAGGCGATTCTTTCAAATCAGGACTCTGTTCAATCTACAGCAAGCGGTGATCTGGCTCTCGTTCCATCTGCTTCTGTAGCTGTAGTAAGGGAGCGTTCCACAATATCGAATGAAACTTCATCTGTGCCCCCTCTAGGAAATCGCATTGGTGCCTCTCTGAAAACGGTACCAAAACCTTCGAGTGTTTTTTTCACCCGTTTCTCTCCACAAACGATGTGCGCGGACATATTGAAGTATTTGAAGTCCAAGAATATTGCAACAGATGGTATTTCTTGTCGAAAAATTAGTAAAACCTCTAAATCCGTTGCATCCTTTATACTAACTGTGTCCGCGGATGAGCAGGATAAGTTACTGGATCCCACATTTTGGCCCTCCGGCGCTTTTACTAAATTTTTCGAACCTTCTGGGCACCAACATAGAAGTATAGCTAAAATAAGTAGCGATATCTCCCTTTACTATCAAAACGTAAAGGGGATTCGAACAAAAACCTCAGAAATCTTTAAATCCTCTGTTGGAAATTTTTTTGATATAGTTGCTTTCACTTGAACTTGGCTGCATCATGGTTTTCGCGATGCTGAAATCTTTGACAATATTTATCAAGTTTTTAGAAGAGAAAGGTATACTGATTCTTAACCTCGTTGGGGTGGCGTACTCTTCGCCTGTAAAAATCACTTAAATTGCAGCCAAGTTGAGCTCCCCAGTTTCTCCAACACTCTCGACATTGAACTTATAGTTCTTAAGATGTCTCTCTTAAAATATAACTTATACATACGTTGTTGCTATATTCCTCCAGACTCCATAAATATCATCGACCACAAAGGTCAGAATATTTATGACCTACTCATTTTAACATCTAATTTTATTCATCGTAAGATGGAACCTCTTGATGAATTACTACTTATTGGTGATCGTAACCTACCCAATATAGAATGGGTACTTAATGATGATGACGATGACTATCTTCCACTTAATAACATGACAACAAGGGAATCACTTTTCCTTGACACTATTTCATCTCTTGGTTTCAGCCAAATCAGTAATGTTAAGAATGACATGGGTAGGCAGTTAGACCTGGTATTTTCTACTGACGCGGGTAACTTATTAGTTGAACCTAGCCCAGTTATAATGTCTAGTCTTGACAAACACCGCCCCCCTCTTCGAATTACACATTGGTATGTAACCGCAAACCTCACATATTGTGACGAAGCGCAATACTTTTTCAATTTTAGAAAGGCTGACTTTTCAGAACTTTCCAGTAGACTTCCCTCTATTGATTTCTACACATTTCTGTCTTGCAATAGTGTTGATGAAGACGTTTCTAAGTTTTACGTAATTCTTTTCGATTTATTTTCTTCTTGTATTCCCCGCGAGGGTCAGCGGTTGAACAAAACATCACCGACATGGTTCAATAAAGAACTGAAACGTCTTAAAAGTAGGAAGAATGAACTGTGGAAAAGTTATATGAGGGACAAGAACATTATAAGTCACAACAACTTCCTCACATCATATAATGAGTTCAGAGAACTTTCTTCTACACTTTATGAAGAGTATGTACAAAGGATGCGTACGAATTTATTTATTAATATAAAGAAAAAAACGGACAGCTACCCCAATACCATGAGGTACAAGGATTCTGCTAGTGATAATTCGTCTGAAACTTGCGATATGTTTGCTTAATTTTTTTTTTACAATGCCTTTGCCTCGTCAAATTTTCATCCTCAAAATATCAATTTCAGTCATATGAACGATTCCCATAACGTTTCATTCACTATCCCTTCAATTTCAGAAGAGGATATGCTCGATCATATTAATGGGCTTCCAGATGACTTCACAACTGGTCCTGATGGGATCCCTCCAGCCTTTTTTAAATCATGCTGTGCTGCCTCGTCCTGGTAACTCCGCTGATGATTATCTTCCACAAATCGCTCGATAGTGGTTGTTTCCCGCAGCTATGGAAAAACTATCCACAAAAAAGGTAGTAAAAATGAAATTTCTAACTATAGACCTATTGCAAAATTATCTTGCATGCCCACATTATTCGATTCTATCATTTACTCTCAACTATCATCTTCCTGTAAGAATTTGCTCTCTTCAAACCAACATTTCGGGCAGGTCTACAACCACTAATTTGTTGGAATTTTTCTCGGATACCATTTGCGGGTTTGCAAAAGGCTATCAGACAGATTTTATTTATACAGACTTTAGTAAGGCGTTCGACAAGTTATCTCACTCCGTGATACTCTTTAAAAGGGAAAAATATTTCTAAAATGGACGGAGTCTTCTTTAGATAACAGAACCTACCAAATTTTATTCCGCCATTCCATCTCTAGAGTATTGAAAGCTTCGTTTGGCGTACCACAAGGGGGTCACTTGGGCCCGTTGTTCTTTATTCTGTCTATTGACGACATTGTCTCTGTTGTGAGGTACTGTAAGTTCTTGATTTATGCTGACGATGTTAAGCTTTTCGCTCAGATTAAATCTGTTAGCGACTGCGAACAGGTACAATCTGACCTTCGCAAATTTTACGATTGATGCAAAAGTAATAATTTGGTACTCAATATAGACAAATGTGAGATTATGACTTTCAACAGAAATCAGAAATCAATCACTTATGATTACGAGTTCTTGTATTCCTCGATTCGCTCTGTTGGCTCTGTATCTGACTTGGGTATCAAATGTGATCATAAATTGAATTTTATCTCACATATAAACTACATGGTATCAAAGAGTAGTTCTATGCTGAATTTGATGAAACGTTGGTCCCGAGAGTTTTCGAATCCTACCATAACTTTGCGTTTGTACACTTGTTTTGTGAGACCACTTCTTGAGTATGCTAGCCAGGTCTGGTCTCCATTTTACGGTACACACATCGACCGTATCGGGAATAATTCTTTAATCCTATCACCCTATGAGGATCGCTTGAAGCTTTTGAATATGCACTCGCATGAGAAACGTCACTTGGTTGCCGATGAAACATTTGTGCATCAACTCTTAAACGCGAATATTGATTCTCTATTGTTATTTAACAAAATCTCTTTCCGTGATAGTAGCCACAGCCTCTGTTGCATGTTAACTCATCAAGGTCTAACTTATTACTGTCAATAATATGGCTGAGAATTTTGTTGTTGACTTCCCTAAGCATGTTTAAAAAAAAACGCCTATTTAATATTTAATTTTGTTTTATTTAACTTTTTTAAATTGTCTTGTTCTATGTTGCATGTCATTTTATCCGGTGTTCGGTCTATTTTTAGTGTAACATACTAATACTAACCCCGACTAAATGATAAAATGCACGTATTGTTGACCATTTATTTATTAAACGTGTCCATGCAGCGAGCTTGTGTTAAGCTGGTTTTGATAGTCATATTCCCCTAATCTACTTGCAATACAAATGAAGCGATTAAAATGCATTAACGGGTACTCTACCTGATGCGGTATTTAATTAATTTTATGTTTCTTTACTTTTAGATAATTTGGCGAAATAAAAATTCTCACATCACGTACTATCTCATTACAATTTATGATTACGGCTTTAGTTTCTGGCACTTTGGCAATGGATATGTTCATCTTTAAATTGAATTTTATGGAAATATTGGCCCTTTTTATATTTCTATTGGCCGCTATATTTCAAATTTTGCCCGTATGCTACTGTGCCAATACATTACAGATATTTAACGAAAACCTAACTGGAGGCATTTTCAACTGTAACTGGATAGATGAGGATATGAAATTCAGGAAATCCATCATCATATTTATGCAACGAACTCAAAAGGATCTCGAAATTTTAGCATGGAATGTTGTGCCAATTTCTTTGAAAACATTTTTGCAGTAAAAACATTTTCATTTAAATCCTAGTAAAATACCTTTTTTAAATGATCTTTTTTATTTTTAGATTACCAAATTTTCAATTTCGATGTTTACCATTTTAAGTCAGTTAAATAAATGAACAAAGAATATTCCCGAAGCTGGAGGTTAGGTTTTGGAATCTGAGGTACTATTTCACATACACAAATGGATTTTGTTTTTTTTTTTCATATTATGGTTACAAATGCACAAAATATTGATTTACTAATCAAATAAAATACAAAGAAGCAGTTTGCACAAACTATTAATTATTGTAGAAATGCAGTAAGCACTACAATAAAACACTAATTAGTTAATAATTTAAAAATTCAGCCACATTCTATTATAAGAAAATATTAAAATTGTAATTAATGTGAAATAAATCATGAATAAATTAAAAATGTCACTTAAGTTAGGGAGGTAAATATGAAATAGTAAAACTAATAACATTGAAAATCAAACCAGACAAAAACTAATATTACTTACAGTCTCAGTGAACTCCGTAAGACTTTCAAAAGGCTCTTTAATAAGACCGGGAGGACTGGCTCGGAGGAAGAGGTGGCTCTATCGTGAGACTCAGAGTCCTATCCATTTTTATTTTCTTTATCTTATCTGGAGGATAGTAGCTATTGGCTCTTGGCATATAAAATTCCTCGGGGAGACCCATATTTGCAAACTTTTGATCCATGTTGAGAATTCAAACAGTATAAGACATGAATTAAGTTTTTTTTTTTACTAATTAGCAGAGTTCATATGGTCCCATTGCTGAAATGTAGTTCCCTTCAAAAATGAATGATTGGATTCAATTCAATTCAAATTTATTTGTAGACACATCATACATGCTATTTTATAAAGAGGCATTTAGCTTTAGAGAATTAGAACGATTGTTCTTTACAGCTTTAATATTGTAATTAAATTAGGCATATATTAAATCTCAGAAACATTTCGCTTAAGGTAAAAAAAAAGTCATAAAACACCTTATTTGAGATCTTATCCTACATATCTTAATTTACTACAATTCACTTAATTAGGGTGCTAAATTGGTCTAAGTTCATTTATTAATAGGTTCTCTGAATAACTACATTTGTCAAAGAACTGGTCAGAAATTGTATTTACTTTATCAGTAACTAGCTTTACATTTGCTAAGTTGTGTAGCGATACGGTAGAGAAACGCCAAGGCAGTTTTAGCATTGTTTTTAATATTTTATTTTGGGAAATTTGAAGTTTTTTTAAATGACTCATTGCATACTTACCCCAAACAGGGGCCCCGTAAAGTAGTGTTGCTTGGAAGATAACTTTAAAAATAGTAAGCTTGGTTTTGATATTCAAAGCAGATTTTCGATTTATCAAAGGATAGAGAACTCGAGTCAGGATATTAATTTTATGTATAGTAATTGAAATATGTCTTTGGTACGTTAGGATTTTATCTAGTGTAATTCCAAGGTATTTTACATTCTCTGTTCAAGGTATATCATGTCCGTTTAGATTCAAGTTGTTTGCAGGAAGATTTGTGCTTTTACGTTTCCGGGTAAAGAACATCGCTTGCCTTTTAATAGGGTTTATTTTTATTTTCCATTTGTAAAAATAGCGATAAATAGTATCTAAAGCAATCTGAAGATTGCTAGTTATTACTGTTGGTATAGCAGATGATGAATATATCCCCGTATCATCGGCGAAGATAGTAATATTACAATTGTTTAAGGCTGGAATATCAGCCGTAAAAATTGTGTATAGGGTTGGACCAAGCTCTGAGCCTTGTGGTACTCCAGCGGGCACTAGTTTGGCGACAGAGAAAGAATTTTGCACAACAACTGAAAATGTTCTATCTCTCAGAAAGCTATTTACAAGTGCTATTAAATTGGAAGGAAAACCGAATGTAATCAATTTGTAAATGAGTGCTTCATGCCACCGTATCAAATGCAGCGTGAATGTCTAGCAAAACTAGACTAGTAGATTCCTGGTGGCTAAATTTATTTTTAATATGTCTCGTAATTCTAACAAACGGATGTGTGATGCTATGATTATTCCTGAAACCGAATTGCTCCTTTGGTAGAATATCATTTGCGTCCAGGTAGTTTGCTAGTTGGATTTTAATCAGCTTTTCAAATAATTTACCGAAAATTGGTAAAAGGCTGATTGGGCGATAAGAGTTAATATCATCCGCTGGTATGTTAGGTTTTGGGACTGCAATTATCTTAGCTTTTTTCCAGTGGGAAGGAAAATATTTTATTTTGAAGCAACAATTAAAGATCAATGTAAGGAGGACTAATGCAACCTTCGGTAGGGCCTTGATACAAATTCCTTTAATGGTATCAATCCCGCTTGCTTTTCTGGGTCGAAGCTTTTTGATTAGTTCCCTTACATGACTGAGTTCTATGTGGATTTCCTGATCCGAAGATGCTGTATTTACAGCAAATTCGTTAATCCTTTGCTGTACTAACATTTTTGTGTTACTATCACTTAAGTCATGTGCTATACGGTGGTTATTTGAAAAACAGTTTGCTAAAACTTCAGCCTTTTCCAAATTAGTGATAATTTTGTTGCCTTGATATTTAAGGGTAGCGATGCCTCTATTTTTGTTTTTAATGAGTTTTGTTATATTCCAGAAAGGCCTATCAGTTTTGGTTAAGCTTGCCAATTTGTTATTCCAACTTGTATTTCTAAAATTAGATATTTCGCGTTTTATGGTTTTTGTTAATTCCTTAACCTCGTTAGCGTGGGCATTTGTTCGATATCTCTTTAGTTTTTGCCTAGCCGTATTTCTTAAGCGAATTAGACTCAGTACATGGCTTGGAAGAGGTCGATTTATTGTAGTATTTACTGAAATTTTAGGGACAGAGTGACTAATCGCTTCATTAATCACATTGTTCATGTTAGTGATCATATCATCAATTTTAGTGCTTTCATTTATAGTGTCGGATTCCACATTTACTATCGATAAATTATTAGAAATATATCTTTTATAAGCAGCCCAGTTGGCGCAGTTAAAGTTGTAGACTGTAGGTTGCATTGTTCCAGATATAGCGACCTGAGTGACAATTGTAAGATGATGAGATGAAAGTTCATTTACGACCCTAGGTTGGGAAATTAAGCTTGGGCAATTTGTTAAGAATAAATCTAATGTTGACGGATTACTATTTAGTGACGTGGGTATGTAGGTATGTTCATAGGTGTATAGAATTATGATAGGAGAAGATAAGGCAATGCTGTGTAAGATATTACCCCAAGCATTTGCCCTGATACATCCCCATGCACTATGTCGACAAATTAGGTCCCCCCCTAACATAACGTTGGGTGAGCCCCTCATAATTCTTAATATGTCATTGCGTAAGTGGTTTCTACTGCCCTGACTCGAGTTACCACCAGGAAAGTATGTTGAGAATATTTGTATTGAGGGGTGTTATATACCTAATATATAATATAATATATAAAATATATATATAAAATACAATAAAAAACCTGAAAAAAGGGGAAGAAAATAAAAATCATATTCATTAATTTTTTCACCTAAGCTAACCATGCTTAAAACATGGCTGGCTTATCTCTTAAATCTATGAAGAAAATTGCATCAGCAATTTTCTTCACATTCCACATAATTTATAAAATTTTTCTCATAAAACAACTTGGGAAAAACAAAAGTTTCAGTTTACAACCCAAGTCGTTTTACTTAAAAATTTTCACGACAAATTTTGCATTCAGCAAAATTTGTCATTTCAACAAGTTAATTAAAAAAATAAATCAAAAAGCAAATCGTACCTTCAGTACAATTTGCCGTGAAAAAATTCAATATGTATGTACATATGTACATACATATTGTGTAAAAGCTTTCACGATAAGAAACGCGCGCCGCATAAATGCATTGTATGTATATGCGCGCCGCGATTTCAAACGACGGGACGGTGGCTGATGTTTTAAAAAGTGTAAGATTACATTTTTGAAGCCATCGTTCAACGCGAATAATTCTGGACATGTTTGAACAAGTCCAGAATTGGAAAATTAAAATTTTCTCAGGATAAGAAAATGCAATTTAGCATTTTCTATCCTGAACGACGGCTCTTGATCACGATGAATGTGATTAAGAGTTGAGTTGTTTTTTTGGTATGTTGGCGGGCGGTCTCGAGTCGGTTTTTAAGAGTTGAGTCGGTCGTTCTAAAAAGAGTTGTTGGTTTCTTGGTTTGAGTCGGGTAAAAAACAAAAAAAAAAGATCTAATAAAAAGAAAATTTAGTAGTGTATTTAAAAATAAAGATCTAATAAAAAGAAAATTCGGTAGTGTGGTTAAAATAAAGATGTGTATTTTAAGAATAGAAAAATTATAGAATAGTTGTCTTAAAAAAAAAAAATATATATATAAAGAATTAAAGAAGAGATTTAAAAAAGATAACAGAGTGTTTTGTGAAACAAGAACCCCCAACTGGATTATTAGTGAGCGGAAGTGAACCAAGTTCACAAGGTGAGCGATATAAATATATAACAAAATTGGCGCAGCCGGTAGGATCAAGGAAGCTTGGTCAGAGATAAAAGATCGTAAACGCTTGAAAAGCCTTGATCCTGCAAGAATCTACGGGGAACCTGTGACACTAGCCACATTATACGGCCACGTCACCCCCAACGCTCGGGGTAGATATCATCTATAGGCGCCTCTGCTCCAGGCGAGCAAGCGTTCACCCCAGTGAGTGAAAAGACAGCATTAAGAGACTTGGACCTCCAGATTGGAATTCATCACCGAACACCAGAAGCCCCTTTCCAGCAGCGAGAAGGAGGATAACGAAGACAGCCCCACTCAGCAACCAACTCCAGAAGGAAGATATCATCGTTCCTGGGTTGAAGGGGATTTCGAAGAAGGTTTTAAGCCCCCCTTTCAACCATATCCAGGGGTAATAAGTAGGCCTAGGGCCCCCCCGGCAGCAAACAGAAGCACCGGAAATTGTAACCTCGTTCCAGGATTGAAAGGGATCTCGAAGTCGGCAAAAGCCCCCCTTTCAATCTCAGCCAAGGGAAATAAGACGGCAGGAGCCCACCTAGTAGCAAGAAACATTCCAGAAGGGAATACTCCAAGAAGGCTGGAAGCCCCCCTTTTGGACAACGTGGGACGCATATGTCAGGAGAAAACTCGACACCGGCACCTGAGACAGGCATGAGATTTAATTCCATACCTTCATCCGACGCGGAGAAATCCCCAGGTGAAAATCTTCATCACCTCCGGGAAGGTACAGACAATGCCCCAGAAGACAACCCAACACAATCAACTAGCCAGGATCCAGACCCATCACAGCAGGAAAGAAAAGGAGTTCGCCTTCGAAGCGGCACCGTTTTAACAGGGCCCACAGTTGTATCTAAAGTAAGTCTAGATAAGTTTTTAGATAAGTTGTTAGAAAAGGCACGTGAATCCGATAAGCTCACTGTCACGCACTGCGACGCTCTTGACCATAGATTAAGTCAAGGCAGAGAGCAGAGGCTGACAAAAATCGAAAAATTTAAAAAAGATACAGAGCGATTCAAACAGGAGCTTATCGAATTTGCCGGGCTTTCACGTTCACTAGGTTTAGATAAGAGCTCAGCCAGTGTAGTTGTAAGCGCTGAGAGTGACAGTGATATCGGTGGTGACGAAGCGGACCAAACAACCGCCGAAAATCTCCTTAGTGGCTGGCTAGAAGTATCCTTCACGGATTCTAGTCCAGAAACCAGCCCTGAAACTCGACAAAGCACAAGTAGACTACCCTACAAAAGTTTAAATAAAAAGATAATCGCAATGGTAGATTATACAAAGGTGGCCAAGCTCACGGCATAACTAGTTCCTCTGTTTTCGGGTGAAAATACCCCACAGCTAGGTCGTGAGCTACAAACATTTATTGGCTGTTGCAAACAGGCCCTGTTTAAGTGAGGAAGAAAAACCAGCCTTCCTACATTTCTTGCCCACAAGACTTCGTGGCGATGCTTATCAGCTGTTTGCTTCGGACGTTCCAACTACTTTTAGTGAGGTGGAGGAACGTTTGAACAGAACCTACCTACCACGAGAATCGTACCAGGAGTTGGTCAACAAATTGATCACAATGAGGCAAAACCCGTTGGAAACTCTCACTGCCTTCACAACAAGAGTGAAGCAGTTGTTGATGCTTTGCAACGAGGCAGCGGTACTGAAGTACGGAGCAACGGCATCCCCAGCTGTGAAGACACAGTTGGCGGACTTCGCCAAGAATGCCCTCAAAAGTGGAGTGAACAATTCCCACCTATGCCAGTACCTCCTCACGCTGGTAGAAAATGATCTAGAGCAGCTGATACAAAAGGCTCTAGACATGGAAAAGCTGCAAGCAGGCACCGTTTTCGTCCAAACGCCGCTAACGCAACAGCCATATCCAATGGCACCAATAGACCCTAGTCTTCGAGTTCGGGCTCTCAGCCGAACTCCTTACAATCAAGCACCACAGCCACCCATGTATGCATCACCACGAGCACAAGAGCACAGGCAGTTTAACAATCCCCCATACGTACATGCTCCACCACTACGCCCGCCGTTTCCACGAAGGGATTCTAGACAACCGGATACACAAAATCTGGTACAAAACATCACCTGTAATTTCTGCCAGAAGCGGGGACACACCTACACGGAGTGTCTAAAACGCAAAAACACCCCCTTTTGCACTAACTGTAGAAGTTACGGGCATGACATTCGCGACTGTCGAAACAACCAAACACAGTCTGCAAATCGTTTCACACGAGGATCGCCTAACAATCAACCACAGTCAGACCCGAACAATACAAAAGGCCCCAGAGTCTTTAACATAAGACAAAAATGTGATTTTTGTGGGCGCCGTGGCCTTAAGATCGACGAATGTCGACAAAAGCAAAAGTGGGAGGATAAAAAACAGGGAAACGACAAAGAGTCGACCCAAAACTCCCCGGCTCGACTATAAACCCTACCAGCAATAAACAAGGGTCTTCTCAGCCGCCCAACTTCAGTGTGCCCACCGCCAGACTTCCTCTAGACATAGGTCTAAATGGTCAGGCCCAACTAATAGTGGACACCGGCGCTGAGATTAGTATAATTAAGAAAAAAGCTCTCAAATCTCGCGAGCTAATAAACACCAACAAAAAACTAACGCTTCAAAGCCCTTTTGGCACCGGAAAAACCTTAGGAAGTTGCCAAGGAAACTTCATGCTAAAAAGCAACTTACCTTGCAACTTTCAAGTGGTAAAAAACATCCCAGGTATTTCTGACGACGGCTTGCTAAGAAATGATTTCCTAGCCAAAAACTGTAATGTTGAGGGACCCAACAAGGTTCTGCGATTTCCTCGCACGGAAACCAATCCAGAAGAGTTTGCTGTTCCATTAGAAACCGCATCGGATAACCCGTGTTCACAAAACACAGTCAATAAAGAGATACTGGTAGAAGATATTAAACCCGAAGGGGATACACCTTCTACCCGAAGTGCTCTCAAAGCTTCTCAGTCAGAAGAAGTCGGCTGTGACTTACAAGAACGCGATAAGGGTGAGTTGATTACCAAAAATCTGACTTGTAAGACTGACCAGCATCAGGTAAATTTAAATGAACCTGTGTGCATACCAGCAAGGTCTCAGATCGTAGTCAAAGTTCCGTTGCAGTTGCAGGAACAAATGCTCAGTCTGTCAAAAGAAATAGACGACGGAGTCTTCTTAGCCAACAGCTTACTCTCAGCTGGGTTAAAGGCAGTCCCTATAGGAATCCTCAACACACGCAGTTCACAAGTAGTCCTAAACAGCGTGAACCTAAGTCTGGTTCCCATTAAAGACTACACTGTCGTCCCCATCAAACGAGAGCCAGATAAAGATATTGCAACAGCCCATCCCTTGAATCCCATGAGTCGAAATGACGGCGATGGTGAGCATCAAAATATAAGTAGATCTAAGATTAAGAAAATAGGGCACAAGAGCCCCAGCCAACTAAGCGGTCATAAGAAACTGCTCCAAGACGCTTGCGGGTCCCAAGGAACATCGTTAAGACTTTAAGTGCCAAAAATTTGGAATGTTTCCTATAGGGCTCCTATATAAATCTCGATCAATATTTAAGTTCTTACATAGATCTTGTAATTCTTAAAGGAATAACTAGAGTGTTATATCTACATTTGTAGTTTTATATGAGTCTAAGGAGTATAATTCCTATGTGAAGAATTTACTACTTGAATGTAAGTGCTATAAACATGAGTATATGGAACTATAATTCCCAGAGAATTGTAATCCTATATAATATTCCTATATCAGTATTGGAGAATTTAAATATGGGAGTACAGCTCTTGGGAAGTATGTTCATATATCAAGTTTCATATCAAAAATCAATCTCCAATCAACCGTTATATAAGACAGCGGGGCATAAGTAATTTCAGTAAGAATTCATTTTCGATATCAACACTCATATAAGCAATCACTATTTTGTGAAGTTTTATATAGGATGAAGGGGATCACTTGGTAATTGTGTGCCTATACCAAAGCTCATAGGAGATGCTAAAGTGTCATGTTGCGGCACGCGGGTAGTACAACGCCGAGGAAAAGTTTAATATACCACCCTCCTTTACATTAGCAGTTGGTTAAGAACAGTGAAATTAGTATTACAATAACGAATTTAATGGATGAGTAATAAAAAAATCCGGTACTTATCATAGGAAAGTAAGAAAAAATGTTTTAAAAATAACATCATCTATGCCGTTGACTTGCAATACATCATCTGCTACGAAGCCATTAATTTACAAGATATGAAAACTTCCACCAACGATTATTGGCCCCAGTATTTCTTCACCTTCAGTGCTGCTTATTACTATGCTACCAGGTATGCATAAATATTGTTAATATATAATCGGTAGACCTTTACCTATTGTTCTTAA
Source organism: Dioctria rufipes (assembly GCA_963924295.1). Taxonomy (NCBI): domain Eukaryota; kingdom Metazoa; phylum Arthropoda; class Insecta; order Diptera; family Asilidae; genus Dioctria; species Dioctria rufipes. Next base: position 324,313,845 of record OZ002740.1, on the reverse strand, counting down.
TGATGATGAGCAGTATGATGATGAATATGATTCTGATGATGAAGAAAATGAAAAAATTATTGATGATGTCACGAAAAAGGAAACATTTAGAATTACTCTGAAGGTGTGAGCTTTAAAAAATAATATATTACAAAAATAATTGAGAGAGCTGTTCAAAATTTGTAATGGACACACTCCAGACTTATTACCTACTGATCCAAAAACTTTGCTCCGCACACCATCAACTAAAATGAATCGTGGTAATATCGTACAGATAGGATCATCACCATCGGATGGTCACTATTGGCACCAAGGGCTCGAGTTTTGTTTAAAATAATGTTATCGAAACATTAATCAACCAACACAGATTTCGATTAACATAAGCCTAGACGGTTTGCCAATTTTTAAAAGTTCGAATGAACAATTTTGGCTTATATTATTTAATATTCACGAGTTTCCTGATGTTTCTCCAATGGTCGTCTTGGATTTTTGTTTCATTTTTCATTCGTCTATATGGTGTAATACACTCAACTCAATTCTGATAGATCAAGTTGAGTGTTTTAAATAAAAAATATTAACGTATGCCACTGTGCTCACGTTCACAAAAATTTATTGCAACTTGTTCTTTCAACTGATAAGAATCTTTTAAAAGCATACTACGCTGGCCGATCGGAATTCTCATATAGGAACTCACATTACGAAATAGGAACATAAGTGCTATATGAATGTTTTTGTTTCGGTATTCGCTCTACTATGCTTATATAGCACTACAAATCCCATATCAAAATATCTATTCTTAACACAGCAACTTACATCTTTATATAGGAATTTATTACCTATATAAGCGTTTATTCCTACTTATGTAGGTGTTGAAGGCGTGGTAGGAAATTTTGTGTTTTATATTAACATTTATAATCTTTAAGGGAGAACTAAAGTCCTATATCATGTCTTTCTTATGTACCCCTACCCAGTGGCCATGTTTGCTGTTTATTTCGACGGCCATATTTGTAATTAAAAAAGACGCATTTTTATGTAGGTGTAAATTAGCTTAGAAACATGAAAATAATGACATATTTGTAAATTTATTGAAAACTAGATAAATTCACATTAGTTACATTTATTTGGAAAACCAAATGAATATAACTGTTTTTACCATAATTAATTAAACATTCTATTTATTTATTTATTTTGAGGCGCTTTGTTATTTTTCGATCTAGCGTGTTAAATACTAACAGTAAAATTTAAATCGTTGGTAAATTCAAATATATACCAATGTGAAAAAAATAATTTTAATATTAAGAAATACATATGTTCCTCAATCATATTTTATAATACCATCTTTTGTGTTAAGTGAAAACTTTCTATAGGACTCTAAGTCACGCATGCATAATAAGTTCCACATGAATAATAAATTTGTAGACGCAACTAGGATCTATTGTCTTTTAACGATTTTACATTAGGATCATTTTTCCTATATAGGATAATTTGTACCTAAATAGGTTATTACATAGGGATATATTTATTTCTTATATAAGTGAAGTAGACCAATTTAGGAAATCCTACAACAACGTTATAACACTAAATTTCTACAATAGGGTACGTATAAAGTCTTATATAAGCTCTGAGCATCAAGATGAGATTAAGATATAAGTACATTATAGGAATTATTATTCCTATATCAACACTAAATTTTATTCCCCGAGCATGATATGGGATTCTCCACTTTAGCCTATAAGAGTCTAGTGCAATTCCCTGGGAACTCGGTGAGACAATAATCTGGCTTCTTATAACACCTTAAGTTCGCAAGATTTATTCCCTACCAGAGCTCCGAGCTTTATATAGGACAAAAATTGTTCGTTGGGGTCCCTCATGAGAACCCCAACGTCAGGCGCTGACCAGCACACAAACGGTCTGCCGATAGCAACTCCCGCAGATCCATCTGACCCAGCGCCTCTCATATATAAAACAAGTAGGTTAAGAGTTAAAATAAGTAATACAAAATCGTTAAAGAAGATTAGATTTAAGGAAAATAAAAATAGGGCAATAAGCGCTGAACAGACGGCTACCCTACAACATATAAAATACTTGTTCCCAAACGAAGTCGAACAAGAAGACACCAGTAATCAGCCCCGCCTCACCAGACTAGAGCAAGAACTCAGTCTGGATGAAACTCTAAACACTGAGGAAAAAGCCTCAATAACAGATCTCTGTTATGAATATGAAGACATATTCTTTTTAAAAGGTGACAGGCTTACACATACCAATGCCATCACCCACGACATCCCTTTGGTGCAAGACCAAGCACCCATTAACCAAAAGATGTACCGATTACCAGAGACACAGCGAAATGTCATAAATGAGCAACTCAGAGAAATGCTGGACAACGACATTGTCCAGCCCAGCAAAAGCCCATGGAACTCGCCACTGCTAGTAGTCCCCAAAAAAGCGGGACCAGATGGTGAGAAAAGGTGGCGCGTCGTCGTTGATTTCCGTAAGTTGAACGAAAAAACGATTGGCGACGCCTTCCCGCTACCACGGATTGAGGATATCCTCGATCAACTGGGCCATTCAAGATACTTCACTACCCTAGACCTAGCCAATGGCTACCATCAGGTACTCGTCGATCCGAAAGATCGAGCAAAAACGGCTTTCAGTACCAACTACGGGCATTATGAATTCAAACGCATGCCGTTCGGGCTCAAAGGAGCCCCGGCCACATTTCAGCGTTTAATGAATTTCATATTAACTGGCCTACAAGGCCTAGAATGTTTCGTCTACTTAGATGACATCGTCATCTATGGAAAAAGTCTGGCAGACCACAACGAAAAGCTTCGCAAAGTCTTTGACAGGTTAAGAGAAAATAACCTGAAACTTCAACCTGAGAAATGTCAATTTCTCAGGCGCGAGGTAGTGTACTTAGGACACAAATGTTCTAACCAAGGAGCACTACCTGACCCTAGCAAAACGGCATGCGTCCAAACTTTCCCCATTCCTAAGACAGTAAGGCAAGTCCAATCTTTTTTGGGCCTTGCCAATTACTACAGAAAATTCATACCTGATTTTTCGAAAACAGTACGTCCTCTAACAAACTTACTCCGAAAGGATGTAAAGTTTAAGTGGACTGAGAAATGCCAAGAGGCATTTCAAAGCATTAAGAACGCTTTAATTTCCGCTCCACTCTTAATATATCCTGATTTTTCAAAACCCTTTAACCTTACCACAGACGCCAGCAGCGAGGCTCTTGGAGCAGTTCTCTCTCAAGGAGAGGTAGGAAGTGACCAGCCCATTGCCTACGCCAGCCGTACCCTGAACAAGGCCGAACGTAATTATTCCACGATTGAGAAAGAGTTACTGGCTATAGTTTGGGCGACTAAAAATTTCAGGTGTTATCTGCAAGGCCGAGAGTTCACGGTCTATACAGATCACAAACCACTCAAGGGTGTCTTCAATGTTAAAGATCCCACATCCCGTCTGGTGAGATTTCACCATAAACTTTCCGAGTTCAATTATAAAATTGAGTATAAGCCCGGAAAGTACAATACGAATGCCGATGCTTTAAGCCGCATTCCACGGGATAATAACAAAGACAAGGAAACTGCAACCTTCACGGTAGAAGCTATAGTCCACCACCAAATGGACTCGGACATAGAGGAGGAAAAACACTCATCGGACCAAAAGGAGTGTCTGCAATGCAATGCAGTAACCAGAGCCCAGACACGAAACATTCAGGGAAGTGGAACAAATCAAGACAGCCAGTCCAAACAAAAAGAACAAACCCATCATCCAGAAGCGGCAGAGGACCTTGACAGTCCACCTAGTACCAATCCGCAAATTATAGACGAAACTCGTCCCCCTGAGGTAATCACAAGCCCAGAGGAGATTCAATTAATCTTAAAAGATTATCATGATTCTCTCTTTGGCGGCCATCAGGGAGTGATAAAAACCTATAAACGGATTCGGAGAAAGTACTGGTGGAGGCACATGCTTAGTGACATCAAAAAGCACATTAAGCGGTGTGCCAAATGTCAAACCATGAAGGCCTCACCACAGTATAAAATGCCAATGGTAATTACAGACGTAGCGGAACAACCATTCGATAAAATCTATCTAGATATAGTCGGCCCACTAGAGGAAACTGAATCCGGAAATAAATATATATTAACGTTTCAGGATAACCTCACGAAGTTTGTAGATTGGTATGCCATACCAAATGGGGAAGCTATAACGGTAGCGCAAATTTTCTTCGACGAAATCGTCACGCGCTACCGCATTCCCAAAAGAATAGTCACCGTTCAGGGAAGTAATTTCCTGAGTGACATATTCAAAAGGGTATGCAAACTCCTCAGGATAAATAAGCTGCAGACCTCAGCTTATCATCCCCAATCAAATGGAGCACTCGAACGTGCACATAGACCATTGATCGAATATCTACGAACTATAGTGGACGAAAATCCCAGCTCATGGGATAGTTATCTGCGAACCGCAGCTTTCGTGTACAACAACAGTGTACACGAAGGGACAAAATTAACTCCCATGGACTGCCTCTACGGCTTTACAGCGGACGTTCCGTCCAACTTAAGGCGAGATCCTGAACCCGTGTATAATCACGAGAGCTACTACCATATTCTCAGGTATAAGCTTCAAAAGTCTTACGCCATGGCACGGAAAAATCTTCTGATGAGTAAACAACGCTCGAAAAATTACTATGACAAAGCTGGACGTCCCCTGACATTTCACAGAGGAGACAAGGTTCTACTCAAGAGTGAGAGTCGTTAACATAAGCTCTCCCAGATTTGGGTAGGACCCTATACGGTAACCGGCATTCCCAGCTCAGTTAACACAACAATTAAAATTCGTAAACGAGAGGTGACGGTACACAACAATCGTCTAAAACCTTTCTACGAATAACATGGTGTCAATATAATCTAAGTAATTCTAAGATACATATATAATAGAATGTAAGCCACCAAGTCAACAAAAACCCCATTTTAATATCCTATCCTATCCTCTCCTAGATAACAATGCGGTCAATAATTTTCTACGGACTGTTCCTGATCACAATAGGAGCCCTCGCGGAGGAACCTTACACTATAACGCCCCTAAATAATACGGGAATACTATTTGAGGATCTTGGAAGCCTATCAGTTTACCACGACACTTGGAGCGTCATCACTGAGTTAGATCTGGGCGAGTTGGACAATCAGACAAAACTGGCGGAACGCGCGGAACACTACGTACATCAATTATGTGGTAACAAATCCTCTGATCAAGATCTATGTACCCTGCAAACCAAACATGTACATGCCCTGATGGAAAACATCAAGAGACGCACCAATGTCATTAAAGAGGCAGTGCCTAAATCACGCAAGCCCCGATCCATCTTTGATGGGATAGGTAATGCGATGCACTATCTCTTTGGCACTATGGATAGCGGAAACGAACAAGAGGTGTACAGCCGACTACGCGAATTAGAGGTAAATACTCAAACCTTAGCTGATCTGGAAAAGCAACAGATCAGTGTAATAAAAACCACTTTTGAACAAATTCAAAAACCCTTAACCTCACTGTCTGAACGACAACACCAGATAATCAATCAGATTAACCATCTGCAGAATACAACGGATGATTTAATAGCCCACCAAATAAGAAAAGAGATCATTTCTAGTCTAACATTACAAGTGATAGAGTTGGAATTTAGACAACAAGCTCTACTGGACATAATAGTGTCCAGTAGAAATAATCAAATTCATCCCCTTTTAATTTCCCCAAACTATTTGCTAGAGATTTATCACAAATCTCACTCCACTTGTCCCAATCTACAGGACTGTTTGTCAGTTCTGTATCAAACAGCAGATGTTAAGACACATTTGTTGCAGGACAAATTAGTTATCCGAATCAAACTCCCCATTTTTAATATCCCCAAGATGAAAATCCAACAGATTAGATGTTTCCCCATACGGGTGGATCCAAAGCATTCATTAATACCTGATATCAAATATTCTCATGTGGCAAGCCAAATCCAGACCCAGGAATTTCTGTTGCTGAAGCCAGAAAACCTGAGATCTTTCAAAAAAATTTCAAAGGGAATCAAGGAATATACGTGGATTGGTAAGCTAAATACACCACTCACCAAAGCTACAAAAACAGATGAATGTGTTATCAAACTTCTATTCAATCCACTGGGCGAACACCCACAATGTATCATCAGAGCCCAAATTCCCCCAAGAGACACAATAATAAAACTTAATAGACCGAATTCGTGGCTGTACTCCTTAACTGAAACTACTATAGTACATATAACTTGTACTCAACAGTTACTCACCCATCGTCTCGCAGGACAAGGAATCATGACAGTCAACGAACCATGTTCCTTGCAAATAGGGTCTAACACTCTGTATTACGAAGCAGAAAATCTACATCCGCTAAGAGTTTTCCAACCAACCTACTTCCCAGGCACAAACGAAACTCAAGAGGTATTGGCAGAATATATGTCCAAGATATCCGCTCCTAAAAACCCTGAGAAACAACCAACGTTATTCCTCGGAGATGATACAAACCAACGTATCCACCTGGATACAAAATCTCTAGAAGAAATCCGTACCAAAGTGAACAACATTCACTTTGGACCAAAGGCCAAGATTCCTCATATACTCTCTATTACATCCCTATCTATGACCGGACTCTTGTTGCTAATTGCATCTGTGGTGGCATTAGCAAAATATATCGTACCCGCATTCATGGCATGGGCTGCTAAACGCAGACAACAGCCCGCAGCTGAAAACGTTCCTATGGAACCGATTTACGCAACACCCCAAGAAAAGTTGAAACGGGCTCAAAGTCTCCCCAGAGCGAGATCTATACAAGTAGTATAATCAAAAAGATCTATACTCGTTGGTTGGCCCCCGACTCATTCTTGTGTTACTGGCGCAGCATCCTATCCTTTCACTACACTGGTCTTCGAAATTAAGTTAAAATAATAGTAGCAAATATAAGATAAAGCGAACACGCGAAAATTAATATTACATATAAATAAAATTTATTTAGTAGTACCTAAGAAAAAAAAAATTTTTAATAAACCTAAGTAGTACATAGCAAAGTAGAAATAATAAATTAAATAAGCAAAAAAAAAAAGATAATAAATAGAAGAAAGAAAGGCATAAAAGAGTAGAATTAAAAACAACTATATAACCAATTAAAATATAATCAAAATTTATATACAAAAAAAAGGTTATTAATTGTAACAAATAACAAATAACTAATATTTAGTAGCATTAAGCAATACAAAAAATAATAATTTAGCAAATAAGATAATAAAATACAATAACATAAATAACTATGCTAAATAGATATAAAATGAAAAGTTAGAATGCTAACAATATAAATAGAAAAATAGCAAATAAAAATAATACAAAAAAAAAAAACAGCAATATGATAACCAAGAAAAAATTAAAAGGCGTTAGATAAAAATAAAGGAAAAAGAAAATATGCTTTAAAAGTAGATATAAATAAATAAATAAATAAGTAAGTAGAGCTAGATAATAGGACTAAAGAAACCGTACACTTAATTACACACAAAAAAAAAACCCATAAAATTTGATTAGCGAATGCTTAGAAAAATATATGAGCATTATACATTCCTGTAAAAACTCAACCGAAAGCCAACCAAGAACCGCCCGCCAAAAAACGCACCCACAACAACTTCCCCTGAGAATTATTCCTCTTCAAAGAATAATTCCCTTTTTCTCAGGGGGAAGGATTGTTATATACCTAATATATAATATAATATATAAAATATATATATAAAATACAATAAAAAACCTGAAAAAAGGGGAAGAAAATAAAAATCATATTCATTAATTTTTTCACCTAAGCTAACCATGCTTAAAACATGGCTGGCTTATCTCTTAAATCTATGAAGAAAATTGCATCAGCAATTTTCTTCACATTCCACATAATTTATAAAATTTTTCTCATAAAACAACTTGGGAAAAACAAAAGTTTCAGTTTACAACCCAAGTCGTTTTACTTAAAAATTTTCACGACAAATTTTGCATTCAGCAAAATTTGTCATTTCAACAAGTTAATTAAAAAAATAAATCAAAAAGCAAATCGTACCTTCAGTACAATTTGCCGTGAAAAAATTCAATATGTATGTACATATGTACATACATATTGTGTAAAAGCTTTCACGATAAGAAACGCGCGCCGCATAAATGCATTGTATGTATATGCGCGCCGCGATTTCAAACGACGGGACGGTGGCTGATGTTTTAAAAAGTGTAAGATTACATTTTTGAAGCCATCGTTCAACGCGAATAATTCTGGACATGTTTGAACAAGTCCAGAATTGGAAAATTAAAATTTTCTCAGGATAAGAAAATGCAATTTAGCATTTTCTATCCTGAACGACGGCTCTTGATCACGATGAATGTGATTAAGAGTTGAGTTGTTTTTTTGGTATGTTGGCGGGCGGTCTCGAGTCGGTTTTTAAGAGTTGAGTCGGTCGTTCTAAAAAGAGTTGTTGGTTTCTTGGTTTGAGTCGGGTAAAAAACAAAAAAAAAAAGATCTAATAAAAAGAAAATTTAGTAGTGTATTTAAAAATAAAGATCTAATAAAAAGAAAATTCGGTAGTGTGGTTAAAATAAAGATGTGTATTTTAAGAATAGAAAAATTATAGAATAGTTGTCTTAAAAAAAAAAATATATATAAAGAATTAAAGAAGAGATTTAAAAAAGATAACAGAGTGTTTTGTGAAACAAGAACCCCCAACTGGATTATTAGTGAGCGGAAGTGAACCAAGTTCACAAGGTGAGCGATATAAATATATAACAGGGGCCAATGTTTGTATATATCTCAATCCTAATTGCTTCAATGAGTTTAGTTTTTGGTAGTGGTAAAAGAATGTGTTTGATATTTTTCTTAATAACAATTACTACACCTCCCCCCCCCCCCCCCCTGGTCCCTCTATCATTTCTGTAACAATGGTAGTTTGAATGACGGAATTGTACGTTATTGTTAAGCCAAGTTTCGGTAACTAAACAAATGTCAATATCATATGACCCTATAAAATTAAAAAATTCCAAGTACACTAGAGCCTCGAGTTGCGTCGTTAATGCGTTACAATAAATCGCGACGCATCTCGAAACAACGCAATTCGAATTTTAATTTTGTATACATTTGTACCTGTTTCTATATAATAGGTTCCGATAAAATCTGAAATCCATGTTTTTAAAAAAAAAAATTAGTTATATTGCTACATATTTAAATAAAAAACAAGTATGAATAGATTAACTATTATTAAATAAGTTTTATTAAACCAAAAACTAATGCAAACATTAAACGAATTTTAAAATAATGTAAAATAATGAAGCAACATAAATTTATAGAATTTATTCAGATTCTATTTCATACGTTGGTTCAGGATTTGGCGTTTGCTTTTCTTTTGGTTGTTTTATTATAAAATTATTCAGAGTTATTTGAAAAGCCTTTTGTTTTTTATCCAAATAAATTATGCAAACAACTAAGAACTAAACTTTTATACTAATAAACACTCAATAAAAAATTATTTCATTTGCAGCTGCATTTAAAATAAATCATGGCATTCTAGTTAATTATTTCATTTGCAGCTGCATTTAAAATAAATCATGGCATTCTAGTTAATTATTTCATTTGCAGCTGAATTTAAAATAAATCATGGCATTCTAGTTAATTATTTCATTTGCAGCTGCATTTAAAATAAATCATGGCATTCTAGTTTCGGTTTAAATTTTAATTTTTGAAATCTAGACGTTATGCTATTTTTTGATTAAATTTTATTTTAAAACTTTTTTTCGACGCATTTCGAAAATTAGCAACGCAACTCAAAATTAGGGTATCAAAATTTTTTTGGGGCAACTCGAAAGGACGCAAGTTGGAACAACGCAACTCGAGGCTCTAGTGTACTTATTTCTAATTCCCCTGGCATTCCAGGTACAAACTGTTATATTGTCTAGATTACAGCGTTTAAGTTATTATTTGTAATCATAAAGGTGTCTAACAGTTAATTCGGTGATAATACTAAATTGTTCCTGCTTATTTTTGCACTGACTAAGCCTAGTTATCATTTCAGTCATCAAGGATTTAATTTCTTCAATAGTAAAGAATTCGTCACTTACATTTCCATTCGCATTGATGTTTTTATCATTGTTCACAGCAGCTGTCCATGTGTAACTAGTAGTTGGTTGGGATGGCTGTGCAGCATTTATTTTTGGTAGAGAAGGCAAGTTTGTGTCATTAACTATAAATCAATTTTTTTTACTTGCGGGAGAGTATTTGTTATTTTGTTGTCGCTTATCTCCGGTGTTCTTATTAAATCTTTGGATATACAGCTACCTCTTGGGCATTCACGAGATGTTGCTTCATGATCACCATTGCATCCAGCACATTTAGGCTTATCCGTAGGATTAGACTCACATTTATCTGCTGTATGGTTGCCGGCGCAGTGCGGGCAGTATGTTTTCAGTGCGCAGTGTTTTGAGCCATGACCATACATTTGGCAGTTGTAGCATTGTGTTGGTTTGTTCGGGATTTTTCTGTGATAATCCCACTGAATTACTGTGCGAAACATGTATTTACAGTTGTCACGCAAATCCTTCAATTTAGTAGAATGTTTTTCAAAGTATACAATATAGATAGTTACAGTATGATTATATTTAGTTTTCCTATCGACACGTCTCACGTCTAAACATTTATATCCCCGTCTTACTAAATCATTTTTAACTACATCAAAATCCATTTTGTCCAAACCACTAAGCACTGCTTTGAACGGTATATCTTGTTTCTTCGCATGAGTAAAATATTCTATCTTTTTGTCTGACAAGACCTTGCATGCTTTGGCATATGATTCACTAGATAAGGAAAAAAATTTTATGCCAATAGATAGAATTTTTACATTGTAGTCTTCAACTTTTGCGTTATTCAAGACTTCATGAATTGCCTTTGTGCTAGATTTAACTACACAGATTGGTGGTATATCAGGTTTTGTTTTAACAAAATCACTAGCGGTTATATCGAGACATTCGTCTTCCGTTTGTAACGGCTTATAGTAATTATTATTATTAACACTCATTGCAAATAGTTTTGAGTTATTTAAACCAACAGCTTGTTTTTTGAGAAAGTTTCCTACGCCTGCTGATATTTCATCAGCCTTAAACCTACGTTTGTTTCCAATTCTGTTCACTTTATTTACTAAGTCTCTTACTAATTACGTGCGATCACTTCAATGGCGCGCTGCCAACTCAATGATTGGATTCAAGAACCGGATACCATCGTAGATGATGATGTTTCTCAAAGAGTGCGACGATATTGCTTGTGTTGAAATTGTAGTAACTCGGAATACTTTTCTTTGATCTAAATTTTTTCCACTTATGTCTTTTATTTTATTTCCTTCCAAGTACCTACTTGAATCCAAAATTTTTCGATAAATTACACATTAGAATTAGGACCCGAAACTTGTTGGAGAGTGAGGTCTTGCAAGTTCTTTGAATATAATCTATTGCAACCCATTAAAATATAATCACAAACATTCCTCACAGGCCAATCGCTAAAAATTAATTATTTGATTTGATTCAATCAAAATTTCGAAATAGGAAGATAAACGATTGATGAATGCTATCAAAAATCGTTTCGAATTTAAATTTACTAAACCTAAAGGTGAACTAACCGTTCCGTTCCCCTAGTCCTATATATTAATCGTTTAGTTTTCGCACTAATGAGCAAAAGGAAATTTCCGTAATTTATTTTCCCATATCAGAATCGATAAATTCTTCAGCATGCTAATGATCAGAGAGCATGACACAATTAGATTGTGCATATTATTCGAAAAGCTTCCTTTCCCCCATTACACCAGGTAACCACAATGTAGTGTTGCTTACTAATTAGATGAAAAATTATTACACCTGTCATCATTATCCCTTCGACTCTATTTATCAACTGACATTAGTTTGAAGCAAGCATAAAATAATACATACTAATGCCTCGTACAAAGCAGTCTGAATTATTGTTTACGGCACGAAAACATAACTCTCCCCATGTACTCGTATATACACAGTGATTTAATGTAAAGCAAAGAAGGTCATACAAAATGCAACACGTGTAGCTGGATTTAAGAAATTTGTAGACTTGAGATGTTTTCTAGGACAGAAGGAAATTTATATTTGCAAGGAAGGACTTTCACTGTAATGCATTTCCTTCAAAAAGTGCATTCATTGCGGCTCTCAACCTATATACAAACAAGGGGCAAGCGAACAGAAGGAGCATCAACTTTTCATCTAACTATTCTGCTCTGTGTTCGTTATTTCTCTGCTCTACATTTTCCTTTAATTTAATTTTCCCGGTACCCGTCCTAGCAGGTATTATCCCTTTCATTTGTCTTCCTGAATCGAAAAGATAACAAGACAAAGTTTTCCTTAAAGTTTAACAGTAAAAACATGAAGAGCTTTGCATGTCACTCTCTTGTAATGAAACAATATTCCATGTAAGGACAGAATTGCCCTTCAGACACAAATTGTGTATCTTGGGAGATGTTTTTGTTTTCTAAAAGGCATTTGAAGGTTATTATTCAAATTTTCCATGAAGATTGCTTCTGTACTGGATGGGTGTTGTTATTTTGACTGAAATATGGGACATCAGCAGGGTGGTTTTCTTATGGGTTTCCCGAGTTTTCTTTTCACGGTTACATTTTCTAGCCAAAATTATGGTCACATTTGAGTTGTTTGTATTGTTGTGGAAATTTTTCAACAAATAACGACATGGCTACGATTTGTATTCATTAAAATGTTTATCTGGATGAGTAGATTGAAGATTATTTCTATATCTTAGATAAATCGATAATGCTGTTGTTGCATTAGGATTATCCACTGATGATAGTTTTCGGATGTTATTTTAGTTTTTATGTTGATGTTGTTATATACCGTCGCGGTTAATTGAATGTGGCCCTGGACTGTAGAGCGAGCTGTAAAAGTTTAACAGGATGATTTTAGTCTGGTACGGTTTGGTTTGTATGATTTTCTTTGTCTTATTATTAGCAGTAATAGTGGATTGGGTATAATAGTTATACGCTTGTAGATGTTCGTCTTTTAAACGTGTACAAATTTTTAGAATTTTTTAGCATTTTTATATAGTGTCGAAAAGTCATCTATTATACCTATCACAGGATAGTAAGTACCTAATTTGGAATGCATATTTATTTTAGTATTTGATTGTATAGAAAATGGCACGTAATGCTTAGCAGCCAGTTGTGAAGATGCTTGTATATTTTTATTGCGCTGATTACTCATATACGGGGTGTTCCGTAAGTGGACGTCAAGCCGGAACCAGGTGATAGACCAAATCGTAATAGTTACCAGAAAAATTTAAAAAAATCTAAGTCATGTATTTTTCAAATTATAGGCATTTCTTTTGTTTTCGAGAAAATGTACACCTTGTGATGGTTTTTTAGCTGCTGTTGCTACAAAATCTTTACTTTTTTTACAATTTTATTTTCCTTATGTAATCGCGAATAGTGCTTATGTAACCTGTTGCTTTAAGTTCTAAGCCAACTGCTCCAACTTGGAAGAAAATGTCACATTTTTCCGAACCAACAATATAAAATTAATAATTCGTTGAACTTTAACTGACTGTACTGAAAAAAAAATGTACTACGCCAGTCTGGCAAGTAACTTTAAAAGTTGACGCATTTAATAAGGATTCTAAACTGGTACAACACTTGCTACATTATTTCTTAGATTACGGAAAAAAATGGTTTTTCTTCAAGAAACCCAGTTTCGAAAAATTTCTTTTCACCTACTAAAAATGATTCTAGTGAACCCAAAGCTTGCCTTAAGACCGTAACGTTAAGATTCCCGTTAGAGATGTTAACTTTTTGTTAAATTTAGAACAAATTTTCCTTAAGTTTAAAATTAAACACCAATTCTTTGGATGCTAAGATTTATTATTTAAAAAAGATGTTCAAACTGCTTTCCTTCAGCTGCAATACAAGGTCGATATCTTCTTAAAAATGATCGGGTTATCGGACGGGCAATTCTTCCGTTGTTGACAAATTCAACTGCTTCCGAAATTTTTTGCCGAAGCTCAGCTAAATTTTCAATTGACTTTTTATAATCTTTCTCTTTTACTACTCCCCAGTAAAAGAAATCTAATGGATTTAGATCAGGTGAACGGGCTGACCACGAGATCGTACCAGACCGCCCTATCCATCTGTCCGGATATTCTTCATTGAGATATTCTCTAATTGAAAGAGCATAGTGCGCTGGGCAGCCTTCTTGCTGATACCACATATCTCTGTAAATACTTAGTGGCATGTCTTCCAGTAAATTAGGTAAATGGCTTTGCAAAAAATCTATATAAACTTCAGCATTAAAGACCTCTGGCAACGCAAAAGGTCCTATTACTTTTCCGTTTAAAATTCCGGTCCACATGTTTATTTTAAAACGATATTGAGATTTATTTTGTCTCATTAAATTCGGACTCTGTACGTGCCACTCGTGTAAGTTGGGTAGGTTCATGTAACCGTCTTTTTTAAATGTCGATTCATCCGAGCACAAAATTTTCTCGAAGAATCGCGGATCTTCCCGTTGTCTTTGTAGCATCGTTTGGTAAAACGCAACCCGAGGTTGATAATCCCGAGGTAGCAGGGTTTGTACTCGTTGTGCATGGTATGGGTGGAGCTCATGTTTTTGTAATATTCGGTGAGCTATACTTTTGGGCACTCCTGTAAATTCCTGGATTGCACGTACCGAACTACTTGGATCTTCTTCAACTGCTTGAAGTATTACGTTCGCGTAATGTAAGGAACTTCTTCCTTCACTATGTACTTGATTTGGCAGTCGGCCCTATGTGGAGAGTAGACGATGCACATTTGTAAAAACTCTATGATCTGGAGAACGATCAGCATTTGGGTATCTCTCGCGATACAGTCTAGCCGCAGCACTAGCATTGCATCTGCATTCCCCATACAAGAAGTGCATGTTGGCATATTCCTGTGTGGTGTATAAAGACATGGTGGCACTACTCAATCACAATATAGTCCAGAAAAAATCAAAGCTTGTCGTAAAGTGATCGAAACTGTCCAAATCCAATTACAAGCAAACAAGTCCAATAAACGAAGCAAAAAGTCGAAAGTACGAAATAACACGAACGAATACGGAATACTTTTAAAGTTACTTGCCAAACTGGCGTAGTAAATTCTTGTTTCAACACAATCAAAATTTTACATTTTCTTCAAAGCTGGAGCAGTTGGCTTAGAACTTAAAGCAACAGGTTACATAAGCATTATAAGTCACTATCTGTCTCACTCACACTTCATGGAATGACTCTCCCTTTCATTCAAGCTAGAATATTAAAGATACGCTCTTAAGGCAAGCTTTGGGTTCACTAGAATCATTTTTAGTAAGTGAAAAGAAATTTTTCGAAACTGGGTTTCTTGAAGAAAAACCATTTTTTTCCGTAATCTAAGAAATAATGTAGCAAGTGTTGTACCATTTTAGAATCCTTATTAAATGCGTCAACTTTTAAAGTTACTTGCCAGACTGGCGTAGTACATTTTTTTTTTTCGGTACAGTCAGTTAAAGCTCAACGAATTATTAATTTTATATTGTTGGTTCGGCAAAATGTGACATTTTCTTCCAAGCTGGAACAGTTGGCTTAGAACTTAAAGCAAAAGGTTACATAAGCACTATTCGGGATTACATAAGAAAAATAAAATTAAAAAAAAGTAAAGATTTGTAGCAACAGGAGCTAAAAAACCATCACAAGGTGTACATTTTCTCGAAAACAAAAGAAATGCCTATAATTTGAAAAATACATGACTTAATTTTTTTTTCATATTTTTCTGGTAACTGTTACGATTTGGTCTATCACCCGGTTCCGGCTTGACGTCGACTTACGGGACACCCTGTATATGAAAAGCACACAATTTCGAGTTTTAAAGGTGTTATTGTTTCTAAAGCCTCGTTTCAACTAATACAAATTTTCTTACCCGACAAGTTTTGAAACGAGTTTGCAGCATTCTGTATAAGTGGAAACACTATATGAAATTTCAGACACATGTTGGCAACTTGTTTGAGATCGGCTTTAAAAACTTGCATAATTTGTTGGGTGGATTTTTTCATTTAAGTGGAAACGCTCATTTGTTGTGCTGGCTAAGCTAGTCAGTCTAGCGTTCTTTCAGTGAGTGGAAGACAATAGAGTAGACAAAAGCTGCTACAAAAAAATTAATTAAGGAATATGAAAAATATTCGGTCTTGTGGGATGTTAAACTCACAAATTACACAGATATGAGCAACTACTACATTCTCATTGCGTTAAAAGTTGTTCTATTGAAATCATTTTTCATTGATTGACGTTCATTTTCATGAAATTTCAATGGAAATCGCGTTGAATGACATTGCTTCAGAGTTGAATTCCGATTTAATTTCCATTCAAAAGAAAAAAAAAATATCTTTCCGTTCTCAATATTTCTGGGAATTGGCAAAAATAAAGAAGGGTAAGTGTAGCTGAAATGCAGCAGATAATATTTACAAACCTTGTTGGTATAGATTTGAGCTATTATGGATCGTTTCGCCCTGTGTGGAAATAACTTCCAGTGCAAATAACAAACGCTGAAGATGCTAATACCACCTGCTCATCCATTGCGATCCGATTCTCAAGTAAAGAATGTAAGACGTTAAGCCAAAAAGTTGGCGAGAATTTATTTAAATGGAAGCACTTGTTAAGTTTAACCCTTGTGTCAATGGATAAAATAAATGACGTAAACGAACCCATAACATACCCGGGTATGTAACCATATTTACGTATATTTCTGTGGAACTGTTTCATTTTTTTGCTTTATATATAAGGAAAATATTTAGTCAAACAGTTCCTAAGAATTTATTTTTATGATTAGGCCTGTTCCGAAAGGTGGGTATGCTGCATATGGCTTACAAAACTTGGAGGTAGGATAATTGTTGATGATAGAAATGCATTTTTTTCTAGTATTTCAAGGAGAATTTGTTCATAATAAGTGTAAATTTCGTTCTTTTTCTACTGGCTGGCAAGGGTGATTAGATCATCAATTGCATTTTGAGGTATCGACCCCAAAGCATACCTCATACTGGAACTTTCTTCAGAATTTCAAGCTATACCCTCACGTACACTGCTTTCTACCGAGCTCGGATTTGTGACAAAATCACGATTTGCTCTTATGTGTCAAAAAATAGGAAATCTGTAATTTTGCTTTCAACAGTGCATTACGATAAAAGTGTTAGTGGTGTCCTCCAAAAGCCTGAAATCATATTGTTTTACAACAAATGCGGGGGGGGGGGCGAGAAAATATGGATAAGATGGTAGGACATTACACCACCAAGAGACGTACGTTGCGATGGACCCTAGCATTTTTTTATAATATTTTGGATGTGGCTGCTCTGGCAGCCTTCATTATATACGATACCCGCAATTCTAACCAAAAGACAAATAAGAGACGTACGTTTCTGCAAGATCTTGGTGAAGCCCTCACCATGCCACCATGTACAAATCATAGCAGCGAATTCACACATTATGAGGAACTTCGGGATCAGATATGCTATCGAATGCATGATGGGACACCAAATACCAATCCGATCTATATCCACGTCAAGTGGGCCAGCAGCACGGCATCAAACTGACAGACTGAAAAGTAACTGCAGTATTTGCAAAAAGGAGGGTAAGCGGTGACCCACGCGAAAATGTTGCTCAACATGCTGTAAGCATTCTACAGAATTTCCCAGATGTAAAAAATGTTTGTCATAATAAATTCTATAAAATTTTTTAAGAATTAACTCAATTTTTTATTGCTTTCAATCCCCATTCCTAAAGAATGTATTACATATCTGGGTATGCTTTTAGCTTGGTAACGTATATATTTCTAATTCAGGTCTATCTTCTGACGAACCATAGAATAGTTTTCAAAATTTTATAGCATATATTAGCTACAAATAGAGCCCTTGAGGATTACTAAAGTGACGGATAAAAAATTTCGAAGATTAGATAAAGTTTTTTCATTTTCAAAATTGCAAACATACCCACGTATGTAGGTATTGACACAAGGGTTAAGCTAATATATCGGCTCCCACCAAGTACACAATATGTTGCCGAACAAGTTGGCACAATTTGTATTAGTGGAAACGAGGTTTAAGAAATATAGGTCAGCGATCATATTTTTGTTACCTATCTGATTTTCCGACGGTACACGGCAGCGAAAAATTCAATGTCAATTCAGGTAGTCGAAAAATTGGGAGTACAATTGCAATGACAGGCAGTGAGCGGCGATTGTCAAAGGATAAGATACTGAAATTTTATTTGTCATTAGTTTTGGGCGTTTTGAAACAGGTTTTTATCGAGAATATTTTATATTATTTTGAAAGAATCGCAAAGAATCAAAGTGTGAAAAGGAAAAATTTAAAATACACAAATTAACTAAACTAAAACCAAACTAAATGCCAAAAATATCATAACTTTACAATTTGTCTTTAAGCGCCCCGAAATATCGATCCAAACCACTCCGTCAATCAATTTTTCATCAAAATTCATTGCTTTGAAATTGACGCGACGCCTTACAACCTTGACAAAAATTAATGCCAAAATAATTTCACTCGTTTGATTTTGTTGGTAGTACTGCAGTGATGACGGAAAAATTAGAAATTGATCAATCCCGTCGGCAACTTCGTCGACCGTTGACCTGTCGTAATTTGGTGATTCGCATAAAACGCTGTGCATTTAGAAATTAGATAGCGGCATTTTTTCGTCCTTTACGTTGCCCGTCGCAATTGTATTTAATTCTTGACTTTCCTAATTTTGTTTTACAGTTCTCCTAGTAGAACCCTAGTTCCGTGCAATCAACGTCTAGCCACCAGTTGATTTTTCATAGCGACACTGATTCAAGCCTGAGTTGCTCAAAGTTTTTACGTACGGAAGCATTAAATTTTTCTTAAGCCTCGTTTCCACTAATACAAATTCTGCCAACTTGTTCGATAACATGTTGTGTACTTGTTGGGAGCCGACATGTCAGCTTAAACATATACAAGTGTTTCCATTTAAATAAATTCTCGCCAACTCTATTCCATTGTCTTCCACTAGTTTAGCCAACACAACCAATGAGCGTTTCCACTGAAATGAAAAACTCACCCAACAAATTCTGCGAGTTTTTACAGCCGACATCGAACAAGTTGCCAACATGTGTCTGAATTTTCATAAAGCGTTTGAACTTATATAAAATGTTGCCAACTTGTTTCAAAACTTGTCGTGTAAGAAAATTTGTATTAGTGGAAACAAAGCTTTTGAAAGATCTGAAAATTTTTCTTTAAATTTTTCATGCACTATTGGCGGCGAACAATGGTTACCAAAAAGTTATATTGATTCAGCTGATCTGGGTCACTAAAGATATTTATGAGCGTTGGCAACCATACATTTTGTTCTTAGAAATTTACTTGAATATTTTACTTTAGAATTTTTATACACTATTGATGGCTGAAAAGGATCAGTTGGATTGATGCGACTAAAATTGATTCTACAATTTTTTCTTCACAATTTTTATGGCAAGACTATACAAATAAAAACCATTCGCTTTCTTCTGCCTGGGATAGATGCCATTGCTTTGCTGGTACTTTCGTATTAATTCAAGTAGGGTTGTTTAGTTTAACTTCACATTAACTTTGAATTTATAGTTAGCAATGGAGGTAGAAATGCGAAAGTGGAAAGCAGAGGACTGATAAGACCATTGATAATTTTTTTCAGAAGTTTAAGATCAGTTTCTCATCAATAGAAATAGTCAGTGACATATCATGCACTTCTACTCCTATTCCTTTCAATGTGATTCAACGTGCAAGCTCTCACTATCAGTCATTTACTTCACCCGTGACAGAATCGGTTGCGTCACATCATAGATGGCACAAGAACTAGATGTCCCATAGCATATCACAGAAAAGTATACAGATTTTACATAGCTGGTCCATTTCGGAATAGACCACAACATGTTTCTGAGGCACCGAGAACAAATGTTGCTTTGACAGCAGTTTTGTATACATTTGGTCGACTGCCTCAACATGGTATATGCGGGAAAATATGAATCACTCGAAGTATCTCTCATCATTTTTTTAATGCCGCTGTTGCAAAGGAATAATGCACAGCCCGAGCGATCTTCATTCAATAGATGCAGGCAATGCATCGGTCGCTGTGGCGACTGGAGATGAGCATAATCTAAGAATAGAGAAGTGAGGGAAGCGAACCGCAAAGTTCTTGTATGTGAATGTAGTATTGTAATTGTGTGCATATGTATACACGCCCAGGAGGAAAAATTGTCAGGCCTTCCAATGGAAGCCTTGTGGAAGCAGAGTACTTTTTCTCATTTGCTTCCATATTTTAGTCACACTGAAGATTGGTGGAAAGGAACTTAGCGGAAAAAAATATCAGATCTTCCAATGAAAGCTTGGGGGAAGCGGTAGAAAAGCTTTTTTATTGCTTCCTTCTAATGACATGTAATGTTAAAAAGAAATGAAGGGTCCAACGAAAAGCCTTGCATCTATGGCTTCTGAGTAGAGTTTCCGCTTACATCATGTGATGCTTCCAATTCCCGCTGGGAGACGTCAGCAAAGGACAGGGCCATAGACAAACGAATACATACAAAGACTATACACGTAGAATAAAAAAAAAATGCTTTTCTAGAATATAAAATTAACAATGCCTCGACGATGCATCGACGTGGCACTTAACTTAATAACGTGCCCAAAGAGTAAGCCTGCAATGCTTCGCTCCATAAAAAATCACCGTTGCCTTGATCCGATGAAGGAAAGGCGAAAATTGTTTCTAACCCCCTGTCTACACTGGCCATGAAAAATTGCTTACCATATTTTATGGTAATGTCAATCTTGGAAAAAATTTTTTGGTGTGGGCAAATTATTTTATAACATTTCATTTTTGGCTGGCCGCTGGCGTTATCAAGACAGAAAAAGACTGCGATCAAAAGATTTGATTGCATAAAACAATTTGGTGCTCGCCGAGTTAGAAGGGATGAAAAGATTAAGAAAACGAATATGCACCTTTATAGTTCCACAAGCACTCCTTTAGTTCGTAAAAATTAATTAATTTAATTAATTCCGCACGCGTTAGCTTCATTTCAGCCATTTTGATGATAAACGTCAAATTTATTGCAAGCAATTTTCTTGGCAATATATGGTAGGCAATATGGTATACCATATATTGCATACCATGGATTATTGCCATGACTACACGGTCTACACTGGCAATTCCGTAGCAATAACATATTGTATACCATAATTTATGGCCAGTGTAGACGGGGGGTAAGAAGTTTACTGAAAATTTCTCCTTCGAATTTGTATGCATTGGCCGAGGCGGAGATCAGTGCCTCGCTCCAATACATATAAAATCAACGATGCCTCGACCCAAAACCCTCGAGAATACTTCGCAAGCCATGAAACAGACTCGCTCCCTACCACATACGAGGCCTGACGTAGTCCTTACATTATAAAATATTTGCCGTGCTCTTATGTAAAACTGACAAAAGTTTGATTTGAATAACTCCCCCGCTCTAAACTACTATTCATACAGAAAAATGGTGTTCTGATAATCTTGTGCTTGCTTTCTTATCTTCCGAACCGTAATAAAATTTTCATACCTTTCCTAACAAAATTATTTAAAAAAATTAATCTTAACCAAATGACTACGATTCCTCAAACAAAAATTCTCAGCTGAGTAATCATTGTAATGTCGCTGTGCCGTCATGGCATGCCGTGGGCTGATGATATCGAATGTAGCTGTCTACAGATTCGGACTACGGCTGCACATACACACATGCAATTATCACTCAGCTGAGAGGTATTGAGCGTAAAATGGTAAGGTTAGTTTGTAATCAAAACTATTTAATTATTTTGTTAAGTAAGGTATATAGTAAGTGTAGCCTTTGAGAAGGTAAGGAACCAAGCTGTAAATTACTACAAGACTATTTTCCTGTATGGATAGTAGTTTAGGCTCTATGGCATATATAAAGCCAATGTTTAGCACTTTTCCATAAGTATCAATATAGAACATTTTAGAAAACGGACTAAGCACCCACACATATAATTTTCTGTTTCATGGCTTGGGAAGTATTCTCGAGGGTTTTGGGCCTTCCCTACATCAGGTCGAGCAAAACCCTCGAGAATACTTCCCAAGCCATGAAACAGAAAATTATATGTGTGGGTGCTTAGTCCGTTTTCTAAAATGTTCTATATTGATACTTATGGAAAAGTGCTAAACATTGGCTTTATATATGCCATAGAGCCTAAACTACTATCCATACAGGAAAATAGTCTTGTAGTAATTTACAGCTTGGTTCCTTACCTTCTCAAAGGCTACACTTACTATATACCTTACTTAACAAAATAATTAAATAGTTTTGATTACAAACTAACCTTACCATTTTACGCTCAATACCTCTCAGCTGAGTGATAATTGCATGTGTGTATGTGCAGCCGTAGTCCGAATCTGTAGACAGCTACATTCGATATCATCAGCCCACGGCATGCCATGACGGCACAGCGACATTACAATGATTACTCAGCTGAGAATTTTTGTTTGAGGAATCGTAGTCATTTGGTTAAGATTAATTTTTTTAAATAATTTTGTTAGGAAAGGTATGAAAATTTTATTACGGTTCGGAAGATAAGAAAGCAAGCACAAGATTATCAGAACACCATTTTTCTGTATGAATAGTAGTTTAGAGCGGGGGAGTTATTCAAATCAAACTTTTGTCAGTTTTACATAAGAGCACGGCAAATATTTTATAATGTAAGGACTACGTCAGGCCTCGTATGTGGAAGGGAGCGAGTCTGTTTCATGGCTTGCGAAGTATTCTCGAGGGTTTTGGAAGGCCGCATTTTTTTCTTAGAAATTTACTGGAAATATTTTCCTTATAATTTATACGCACTTTTTGAGGGCGACAACCATTTTTATGAGCGTAGGCGGGTAAACAAAAAATGTTTCAGTAGAACTTTTATTCATTTTGGTGGCCGACTTGTTATTTATTCTCAGGTACAATATTTTCACTATGTGATGTAATAAACATACTAATAAAAAATACAAAATCTTTCAGGTAAAATTAACCCCACGTGGATACGTGAATGTTGAAAAACATGATACGCGAATTATCATAAGGTATATGATTCTGACTTTAAGTAGAATTTTTTTACCCTAGAATCTAGATGAAATAATGGACATAGAGTAGGTATACTAAGTTTGTCATTACATGTGCATAATGCATAGACATAATCCGCAGTTGACAATTTAAGCTGTAACAAAATTTACAAAATTAGATAACTCTTGAATTTCTCCACGATATACTCGAATCTTTCATGAACATTGAGAAAATCAATATTAGTTATCGAGCAAAGAAGCAAAAAATTACTTATTGCTAGCCGACGCGTCTACACTAAAAATTGTTGTCGCCCTCCAAAAGCGCGTATAAATTATAAGAATAAAATTTTCAGTAAATTTCTAAGAAAAAATTGCGGACTTCCGTTCATCGGGTCGACGCATTGCTAATTTTATATTCGAGCGAGGCATTGCTGGCTTACCCTTTGGGCACGTCATCAAGTGCCAAGTCGAGGCATCGTCGAGGCATTTATAATTTTATATATAATTTCTAACCACCCAAGGGGGGTGGGGTGTGAGTTATTTTGGTATTCCATACAAACAGTGAAAGTTTCATCCAAATCCATTAACAAAAAAAAAAAGACACATAAAATTGATTTCTTCCTTCGCAGCGCACCTGCCACCAGTGGTACATGCCGCTCAATAGGACAGTCCACCATACGCATCCAGTAGTATATGCCGGCGAGATCGCGCTAATGATACCTTTTGAACGAAAAAATCACCTAACGATTTTTCAATCATAATTCCATCTTGCTTTACCTTTTTCTTCCTCGTAAATTGTATACCAAATTATTTAAAACAAAATTTCATATTTTAAATAATAATTTTGAGTACAGATTTAAAATGTAATCTCAATTATCGTAATCTATAATGGGATACTACTACCAGAAATTAATTCAAATAAGGATTTTTTGAAGGTTTACTTAGATGCAAGGTCCTCAAATCCTAATAACTACACCAAAATAAAATGTATTTCCAAAAACCAGACAAGAAAAATGATGAGAGATACTTCGAGTGATTCATATTTTGCCGCATCTACCATGATGAGGCAGTTGTCCGAATGTGTACAAAACTGCTGTCAAAGCAACATTTATTCTCGGTGCCTCAGAAACATGTTGTGGTCTATTCCGGAATGGACCAGCCATGTAAAATCTGTATACTTTTCTGCGATGTGCTATGTGACATCTAGTTCTTGTGCCATCTATGGTCACATCTATGTCTACAATCTTTGCACGAGAAAGAGTATCTGGATATGAGCCCTTAATGTCTGTCCACTCTGAGAACGACATTGATGTGGATAATATTATCGACAAGTTTTCCAAATCAAACCAAAAATTAGGTTTTGTGATATCTAACTTAAATATGATAAAAAAAAAAAAATTAAAAGTGACTACTTTCGACTCTCTCCTCCGCCCTCGAACATTTTAATTGTGACCCCCCCCCAGGGTGCCGGTCTTAATGCGCGCCTGGTTTAGTATACCCTATGTAGAATAGAAGATTTTAAGATCTTTTATTTTTAACGATTCTAAATCAAATCATAAATACAAGAGGAAAAAAAACAACCGGCTCGTCCGGGGTTTGAAATCGGGACCTTCCGCTTGCCGGGCGACTGTTCTTACCACTGACCTAACAAGACAAATGATTTCCCTCTTGTATTTCATAATTTGTAACTAGCCTTTTAAGCCAAGTTTTACTTTCAGCCGGCCTTAACCAGTAACGATGAAAGCGCACAAATAAATATTTGTAAACTCAATTTTATTTTATTTTTCCCTGACGGGAATCGAACCCACACTTGTAGAATTGGTCAAAGATGGAAAAGGAAGGTCTCGGTTTCAAACGCCAGACGAGGCGTTTGTTTTTTCCTCTAGTATTTATGATTTGATTTAGAATCGTTAAAAATAAATGTTCTTAAAATTTTTCTATTCTCCATCTTTGACCGAATCTAGCAAGTGTGGGTTCGATTCCTGTCAGAGAAAAATAAAATACTCTATGTAGCCGTAGCACAGCCATAGTGAATTGAGGATTATATTATAAATATGAGTTTTCCTTTTAGGATTATTCCACTTCCAGAACATTCAGTTCGACTATCACGGATTTTTTTAAAGCTAACATGCTGGACGGCAGTGATGGAATTTTCCCCACTTTTGTGGTAATATCAACACTTTTGCACTTTTGCATTTCAGGAACTTTTTATTCTGTTTTTATCTTATGACATTTTATTTGTTGAGATGAAATCTGCTTAAATTGCGTAGAGTTTTATACCTCAATCTCATTTCCACTTGTTGACTTTCGAAAAACCGCTCGTCAATTGTGAATTTATTGAGAGCAGAAATATGAAAGAGCTTCAATTGAAGTCTTGTTGGGAAATATATTGCTGGTTTACGTGACAAGACCCTTTTTCAACTCTTTTACAATATATTAAGAAATTCAATACTTTTTTTTGCTTATTTGAGATCCGCCTGAAATTAATTCAATTTTCTAATAAATTGAGTAGGTAGGTACCTACTTTAGTAGTTTCGACGTAATGTTTTGATGTAATGAAACGCTATGTGACTAACCAACTGACTAAATCTATCTTTCCGAAATTATTAACATTGAAATTCTAAATTACAGGCTACGTACTACAAGAATTTTGAATCCTCATATGTGTCATTGTTCAGACCGCAATATACGAGATATATCTTATCTGAGATGTCGCTATATCTAATGGCTACCACACGCACCTTCCATGTTAACCCTTAACTACAGATGGATAAATCTTTCACATTAACACAGAGGAGAGGTCTCATGGACAGCGATTTAACTTCGTTTAAAAATGAATAATATAAACAAAATATTGAAATTTAAATGTGTTTTATTATGATGGGATCTAACAAATCATAAGTCATCTAACTTGTAGTAACTTTTCGACCTTAATTTAGGAACTATTCATATAATAGGGGAAGTGAGGGATAGTTGCAACAGGGCAATTTGCAACACCGCAATTTTGCATACACGGAAACAGTGTCAACCAAAACTCGTACGCCGATATCAAGCATCTCTCGTAGATGTTTCATTTAATGTGCTTTTCAGTCTCTCACAGACCGTGACAATGAGTTGTACTGAAAAACTTATTTTTGGAATGATTTTGCAAAATTGTCTAACGTTGAGGTTATCTTTGTAAGTATTATTTCTGCGCTAATTCTTCCTACACATTATTACATACATATATGCATTTGTATTGTGCAAGAGTGTATTGATGCAGTGATTTATTGTTTTAGGTGATATTTTGTTTCTGGGGTGTGCTCTGAGACAAGTTGTTGATTAGTTTTTTTTTTTTCATTTAAATATTGCTAAGTTTTATTTTTTCTATTTTATGTAATAAATGAATGTGTATATTAAAAATAAAAATGGCTAGGTGCCTATATATGTGGCTTAAATTAAATTTTGTTATATTCTTAACCTTCAAGGTAATACAATGTAAGTCAAAACAACTTATATTGACTGTAAATATAAATAAATATCAGATATAAAGTCCTCTTTTAGTTAAGTTGATTCGATTTGAATAACATTACAGCTGATGGTTGCAATATGTCCTATTTAATGTCGCAAATGACCCCTAATATGGGGTACTTTGCAATATGGGAAGTTCTTCAGTAAAATGTCATATTTTGCAAAAAAGTAAAGATAAGTATTACACTAAGGTAAATCAAATAGCTAAGTAAATGAGAATTATTCTGGGCAAGGGTAGCATAATTTGAATTCTAGCGGATGGCGGCCGACTATTTCTTCAAAGAAAGAATAACCAGAGCTACTGCAATAAAAAAAGGTAAGAATTATTTTGGGAAAATGGGCAAAGGTAGTAAAAGTCGGATTTTAGCAGTTGGCGGGCGGCTATTTTTCAAAGGAAGAATAACCAGAGCTGAATATAGCCACCAGATTAAAAAGGTAAGACAAAATGAGATTAGAGGATATTTCTAAAAGGTAGGGCAAAGCCTGTTAAGGAAAACATAAAATAAATGAGTAGCGGTGTCAGTCGAATAGCGTAAGCGCAAACAGTAGTGAAATACAACGAAGTGAGAGCTCCCGAGTGGGTAACTAAATTTTAAAGTGGGTGTTTTAGAATGTTTTAGAGTAGTTACACAATACAGAGTCTTTCAAATTGAGTTTTCAAAAGTAAATAATTAAAAGACATAGAATTTGAATTGAAACTGAAAAAGTTTTTATTTATTTTTGAAGTACAATGTTCGCCATTTATACTCTAAAAATTATATCTCCCATGTGACCACCTCTTGCGTCTCTACAGTACCTGATTCTTTTATCAAAATTTCAATCACATTCTGGCATAGTTGTGGCTGTATCTCACCAATAACTCGAATAATTTCTGCTTTCAATGCTTCAACGTTTCGACGATTATCCGTGTAGACCTGTACTTTCACATGGCCTCAGAGAAAGAAGTCTAACGGTGTCATATCTTGAAGGCCAATTCACGTCACCGAATCTGGAAATAACACGGTCTGGAAAATTTGTATGCAGTAATTGCACAATTTCTCTGGCAGTATGACACGTAGCTCCATTTTATTGAAACCACATGTCTTTAGTGTCAATACTTTCCAGTTTTGGCCATAAAAAAGTTGTAATTATGTCGCGATATCTGGTATGGTTAACGGTTATGGCTCTTCCAGCATCATATTCGAAAAAGTACGGCCCAATCACACCACCAGACCACAATGCACACCAGACAGTGACTCTTTGTAGATGCGTTCGTCTCTCTTGGATCACGCGAGGGTTTTTCTCTCCCCAAATACGGCAGTTTTGTTTATTAACGTAGCCTTCGATCTCGAAATGCGCTTCGTCCCAAAAGATGAGTTTTTTTTTAAATCGTCGTTTTGTTCCAGTATCCAATTTGCAAATTCCCGACGCATCTTGTGGCAGCA
The DNA here is from genome assembly GCA_963924295.1 of Dioctria rufipes. NCBI lineage: Eukaryota > Metazoa > Arthropoda > Insecta > Diptera > Asilidae > Dioctria > Dioctria rufipes. The sequence goes on along the minus strand of OZ002740.1, from coordinate 324,285,754 downwards.
ATTCTTGTGTCAGTTGACTTTGGGGGCCTTCAACGCTAAATCTTTGTGCATAATATGCGATACAATTGACTGAGAAAGTCCAAATTGCTGTGAACGTCGGGAATTTAACGTGTTGGGGTCAGCTGCAACACTATCACTCACAGTACCAATATTTTCTTCTGAACAACCGGTGCGAGCATACTGACGTCTTTCTCGATCTTGTACTGTACCAGTTTCTTGAAATTTCTGCACAATATTACCGATTTGTTACTCAGTTGGACATTTGCGTCGACCATAAACATCGCGTAATTTGCGAAATATGTTTCTCACAGGACGACCATTTTCATAAAATAATTCAATAATCTCAATACGTTGTTGTAATGTATACGACTCCATTTTTATAAATGGCAAACCTTCAGCTGTCAACATGACATATAATATGGGTGCGTTCGATGCTTGGAGTGTGTTACACAGGCGTGTACTTTTGAGAACTCAATTTGAAAGATCCTTTAGGTAAAAGGTGAATAAGTTAGAGTGTGTCCAAGTAAATGCATAAGGTGTATATGAAAAAGTGAAGAAATGTGTATGGGGCAAATGTTGCCCAGAACGGCGAATGTCGCCTAGCTTGGAAGTGAGCGTATGTCGCCTAGCTTAAAAGTGGGCGTATGTCGCCAAAAGGGGGTGAATATCACCCAGGTTGGGTGTGGGGCGACTGTATCTAATGGGGACGAATGTCGTCCACTCCTTGGAGGCAGTACGTGCGACCCAAAGTTAAGTCGACTGTCGACTTAACTACGGGGGTCTTAGATTGACCGAGTGAATGGAAAAATCAGTAGCATCCATCGGGTATTATCATTATATTCACAAGGGATTTTCTAATCTTTTCAGCTCCGGTTTGACAACAGCCTAGGGTGGCCAAATCCACCAAGTTTACAGTTAATTGATAATCGTGAATAAAATTCAGATTACACCACATCATTCGTCTTTTAATTAAAAAAAAATCCTATATTAAACTTTTTTAAGAGTTTATTATCAGATCTAAAGTTTCTTAATTTTTACTACTGCCCAATATATTGAGCTTTTTCTAAAATTAAATATTTTTTTTTCATATGACCAAAAATTCGGCGTTATTAACATAGATAGTAAATTTTTTGCAACTATCCCCCATCTCCCAACTGTTATACCTCAAAAGTTCATAAAAAGTATAACGATTTAAATAAAAAAGAATAAGATAAATAAAATAACAACAAATTAAAGAAAAAATAGGTTAATTTCATTGGACCAGGAGGGTGATTCTGATCTTTTATCGTACTTAAATGTCAGAATATACGCCTAAGGAATGAATTGCTCTTCATGGTTATACAACTCTTTCAAGTTGTGGTGGACTAGAAATGAACTGAAAGTAACGCAGGTTAATCACCTTGACAGTCAAGTGAAGTTTTGTTATCTTACGGGAAAATAATTAACGAAATATGTATTAAATTATAATAATTTGTAATACAAATTTAAATTTAGATCGATAATATCGTAGCTTCTATAGACATCTCTGTTGCTGTCGCTGATATAACAATCTAATTTATACACAGTATCTGTGGGCAAGATAATTTGTAAGTTTTAAGTATACGTACTAGAAAAATCTTTTTTTTTTCCAATATTCTACTTAAAGTTGGATATTTTTCAGATATGCTCTACGTATTTCCATGTGAATTTAATTATCGGCCAGATCACTCTATGTATATAAGTGATTACAATGCAACTAAAGGGGTTGCGATAATGCACGGAAATTGTGGCTAATTTCATTCTAATAAACAGACAGTGCGGTTTATAATACCTTGGAATCATATCGACTTGGCAAGGATCCCTATAGCAATTTTTTACTTCCACTCGAATCAGTTTTGGCTGACGAATCCATTATTAACTCTGACTGCAGAAAACTTGCTCATCAAATTCTCACAAGACCGAAACAAATCTTCCCAGAAAGAGATTTCTATTATGGCTAGTACTAAGTACAGTAGTCTTATCATATCATGTCTTAGTTAGTAGCAAGCAATCTGCCATGATATGACGTAATATGTACTTTTAATCAAAATGAAAACAAAATTTAATTACAAAGTAATTTTGCAATATAAATGATAGATTTAAAATGTTTAAAAAACCGACTGACGATGTACCTAAAATAGTAACGTAGCATAACCGAGGTTCCTTAATAAATTCAAAATATTATTCCGAATTTAAGCACTATTGGGAAGGGTTACTAGAAATTCAATCCAACTTTTTATACTGAAATTTTATATGAATTTATTCTATATCTTAACTCGACACTAGGAAGGCGCACACAATCTTTTCTAAAAGAAAAATTACACAAGACAGAAAGATTATTCTTAGACTCAAACTTATCCTACCTAACTATATCCATGAAAATATCAAATATAGCTAGCAGATATTGAAAGAGATCCTTTATTTTGTTACTTTCGTGAAAATTTCAAAGCGAAATTTTCCGGGCCAATTTTATAGTACCTAGGATTCAGCTTAAGTGAAGCTGCATACATCTTTTAGCCAGATAAATAATATTTTAAGGAGATTCATTTTTGAAATTCATTTTAAATAATATTTCCAACAAGCACTTAGTACATTCCTTTGTCACAACACCAAATCTTTGTCGCAACCTCTGGGAGCAGTTGACTAATTTGCCGTATATTTAGGCGTGTTTTTTGACGTTTGTTCACCGAAAATTCATTATAGTTCATTTTGTGGTAGATAATAGTGAAGACACAAAATGAACAGTGTTAAAAGAATTTGTACGACAAAATATGTCAAAATTCACAAACCTTCAATGTGTATTCTTACGGCTTTTATGGTACACATTTATTTAGATTTCTATAGATTTTATTACGTGATACGTCATCATCATGGCTATCAACAATTCTATACACCCATTTATAAAAATCTGTACCACTTCGTTGTATTGTTTCCGTAAATTGGCCTGTTCTAGGTAACTGATCCGTATTTGAATTTCACTAAAAATGTGCACTTCTTACAAATAAAAATACTTACTTAACGGCAGATATGCGGTCTCGTTGACCACTCCATACACAATCCCACAATAAAAAAAGAAATAATCGTACTTACCGCATCAGCAATCGATCAGGAGAAGATGTAAAAGATTTCCTACAAAGACTTAGCACAACCCTATCCAAACTAAATGAGGCAACGCACTCATATACAAATGATAAAATTCTTTTAACATCTCTTTTAAAAGATAATGATAGACTTTTATAGGTCCCTGGAACAGCGCGTTTGTTATTTAGGGTTAAGAAATAAGTATATAATTTTGAATGGGTTTTCTTTTATATAAATTTAATTTTCTCCATTTTGAGGTTTTCTCGAAACCAATAAATTATAAACTAAATTAGAAACACAATCAAGGAATTTCGTTTGTTTGCATTTCCATTAAACGAAATTTTATTTCTACGAATTCATTAGTGATTCTTTAATTATCTGAAATCCTCTCAAACAACACGATTCTGTTTTGTTTGCACCATGTCAAATTATTTCGCTTGGAAGAGCTCTTGGGTCGTTTTTATTTTTAGAAAATTCATTAATTTTTGAAATGTCAAGTTTATACAGTGCGCGACTAACAGGCACACTTCGATGAGTTCCATTTCAATTCCAGAATGTACAGAATTTTTTAATTTACATAAGAAATTGTATTTGATGTAGGTATCACTTATCTAAATTTCATATTTGATTTGAATTAATGAGAAAGCATTCTTTTGATATAAGAAAAACTTTCTAAGAACATCAAAATAAAATGTCGATCTTGGAGAAGATGGGGTTCAAATGTTTTAATTGAAATATGTTGGTACATGTCAAATTGAATTCGGTAAACATAACAATCTAGATGAACAAACATTGATAATTTTAACATAACTTTACTAAAAAATGCAAAGATGCTATTCATTAAGGGCAATCTATAGAAAAAGAGGTAGTTCTTCACATAATATGCGATTTTTGGTTCTGGAACGTCCTATATTTTGATCAGGCAATTTATCATCTGCGTCATTAGCCTCGCTATGCATCGAACTTGATTACTGTTCAATTTTTGAAATTTGGAAATTCTTTTCTTGGTAGTTATGTTAGAATAACTATGATTGCCTTTAGACCTCAGTTTCTTTTCAGTATAGTCTCGCTTGACGGTTTACTCTAATTCCGCCATCCGAAGAAAGGTATCGTCTTCTTAAATTCATTTTGAGATTCTTTCATATGTAGTTTTTCTTTTTCATTGCCTCTAATTTTGCTATGCAAAGGCATCCAGATGGAGTGACCAACATTTTTTTTTTTAGAATTTGTAGATATAATTCCCCATATCAGCTTGGATATATATAAATATTTGTTGCACTCAAACGCAAAAGGGGGATGCTTACTAAACTTCTCTGCAATTGCCCAGTAATGACGAAGCGGAGATTACCTCATCTTGAGCATTCATTTCGTCCACCAAACTATGAGTGAAACCTCAAACCGAGAAAGGTTCTAGAGTTTACCAACAGTATTCGCCTATTATAGGAGTATTCTTAAAGAGGGATTCACAAATAGATCTTTGAGATCGCAGTGAAGCTAGTCTAGTTAAATATCTAGTGTTGATCCTACCTGAAAGACAGTATTGGTCTTGTTAGGGTGGCTTGTATTCTGATATTAGTTTAACCAATCAGTATACTATACTAGAGACCCTGGCTAAAATTTGTGTTTGTTTGACTCACATTTCATGTGATGGCTACTTTGAGTTTCGTGTTATTTGTTATTAGAATTCTAAAGATGGAATCCTCTTACCCAGATCGGTATGAACTAATTTTGTGATTGTTCATATTCAACAGTCAGAGGTTTGTAATTTCTAAGTCAAGCTGCTTTTTTTTGCATTTGTAGATGCAAGAGCCATCATGTCGTTATAAAAGAAATTATAATTGATTCGACACTTCTCTATATACTTATACACGCCAATCTCTGTATGTTGTGCCCGTATTATTTTCTGTGTAGTTTTCGCCACCACATAAAGGATACATATGTGATTAGAAGAGACCTGGATATTTTCGTGTACAAACAGTATGCGCATAAACGAATTTTCGGTGTAGAACCGTTTATTCGTTCGTTTTCGTTTTTCGATTTGTAAGCGGCCTTAGTCTATGAGAGAATGAGTTATTGAGCTTGGGAAAAATTATGCCACCAAATGAGGAAGGAGAAGTATTTTGACTAGTCTCGTATGCATATCTCTCGATAAGATATCAGCTGCTAACAAGGGCTGCCGAAGGCCTTCATATATTTTCCTCAGAATGATGTTGGTATGGTCACAACAGCTCATATAGAGAGAGAGCAGATCCATTTATAATAACATTAGGAAAGTCTCTGATGTTGGAAATCACATTGTTATGGAAGATCATGTATTGTGATATGCCCGGATTTAACAACAATTGATTTTTCATTGACCAATTGCATATTCTATTGAGGTTATCGTAAATATATGTGCTAGGCAATCCTCGATCAGTCCAATTAGTCTACTGAGATAAAGCTGTACATCGTTAGCAAAACAAGTGCATCAAAATGTTCGAACATCTGAGCATGCATTAATCTTTCCAGAATTTTGGAAATAAAACAGAGGATACTAATGGGGCGAAAATCGCTCAACTCTTTAGGAGACGATATCTTGACAAGTGCGAGAATAGTTGCCACGTTTCAGACACGCGGCAAAATAGAACAGGTCAGACGTGAATTTAAAATATAGACCATGATGACTAATAGTCATGGGTAAAATTAATTTAATGAAACGAGGATGTATTTTATCTGGGTTTACCACATCAAATCTCTTAGAGAAGATAGCCATAACTACTTCGTCAACATCCACACACTTTAAGGAGAAGCTGGATCCAGACAAAATCAACAAAGTGATCTCGATCATTCGCCAAATTCTCGACGATACCCTAAGTAGAGGTGAAGAATTTATTTAGATCAATGGGGCATAAATCACAGGACCACTCTCCTTATTAGAACTGACACCAGCCCTCTTTAGATGTCTCCAAAGCAACTTGGGTGACGTGACAACCTGGGATTCAATTTGTTTTTATAAAACTGACGCTGCGTATAGCTGAGATAACACGATTGCGAGCAGATTTATACAAGCGATTGGTATTGTCAGATCTTACCCATCTGTGGAAATGATAAAATGTTCTCGCTCAGATATAAGTTATGCTATTTCGGGAGAGAAAGGGCATCAAGGAGTTTATGATATTTTAGTTATCAGAGGAATATGTGGGTTATGCAGATGCTTAACTAAAGCACTAAAAATGTCCACTTGATGGTCGACGGAAGAACTCAAATAAATGTCCACCCAATTCAAAAGACTGCATTTATCTCCCAGTTCCGACATATTTATGCCAAAAAGACACCGATTGAGGTTGTGAAGAGCGCAGAGGTAGGTCATAGCATATGAAAATGATGTCATGATCGAGAAAGCTCGGTGGACAAAGCTCATTATGAAAAACGACCCCCTCCGCAACAGAAGTGAGAAACAATATTTAGCGAACAGGATCTGGCAAAGCTTTGTGATAAATTTTGATATTATGTGTATGCTGATGTGGACCAAGCTTATCTTTCAGGCCCTAAAGGATGGGTGAGGATTACATTAAACATACTAATTGTAACTTGGCTCGTAGATTTTCTCAGACTACGGTAAAGTAGCTAATCCTTTTTCAAAAAATTCCACTAGTCTCGGACGTTAGGAAATAGTTTGAATAGCTATTTTACTTCTACTAATACTTATACCTTACGTCTACTATAGAGTAATATTACCTTTCGCTGGCAAGATAACAAGCTCGGCAGTTTTTACGAGCAGTAGGCTGTCTCATTGTTATAAGATTTTTAACGTTTCCAAAAAGATATATTGGACTCGTTATTATGGTAGTGCTATTTATTCCCCTCGAAGGTATAGGAATTATGTAATCAATTACAGAGTTTAATGATCGCGATTGATTTATTCGCGAGCTAAAACGATGCGATAACATAACCCTATATGCTGACTCAGTAGTCGATGGCTCATTGGGCACGCATTTTAATTTAGAATCACTTTGAAGTTATTGCTATTCATTCATCAACTTATTTATGTAAACATCTTGAGTTTCTCCACTCCTCGCGTTCTTAGATGTAATTATTACAAAATAGCGGAATTAGAGCGCTCTCCTAGCTGTAGCTATCAGAGGATTGGCTACGTTATGGTTATTCAAGGTGTAATTATTTCACTATTTGAGCTTAAATTGACATTGATTTTATGTTCAAGGTCAACCCATAGCAAATCGAACAAAATCACAGAAAGTGTTACATGACCACCACCGATTCTGTTTCAATTCTACATACTTTGAGTGTGAGTAAACAAAAACACAAATAAAAAAATTTCCTTCTACAGTGCGTCTTTCGCCAGTTATGGCATTTTAAAAATTTCACAAGAATGCTGTCCTGGTTTACTTTAAAAATTCACATATATTTTTTTATTTATGCCAGGAAAATGAAATATGGCCATTCGAAAGATAGGACCTCAGTCTATCTAAGAAAAATAGTATCTTAAAAATATAACCGTAAAAGGATATTAAGGATAAGGGTTGTATCGTTTTTTCCTTGAATATCCTGGAAGACGTACTTTTGATTTCGTTCATTTCTTTATATTTTATACCTTATATTATCCACTAAAACATATTAAAATTTTAACTTGGGATCTCAACGGGATCAAGGAAAAACTCAAGAAAGGTTGACCAAAATACATCTATAACAACTTACAAATAAAAAAATATTGTTTCTATACAGGGTGTCCCGTATGTGGTCTTGCATCTGAAGTCTATGGATAGACCATGCTTAGACAAGCAAAAATTTGTAATGGAGATGGGGCGAAAATCCTTACGGTTTTCGAGATAAAGGGATTTAAAAATTGTTGGGTAAGTTTTTATATGTCACCCTTTAACTTCTTCACATTGCACCCTATGATTTTGATTAAAAATTTCGTAGATTGACAATTGTTGGATTTCTCCAATGGTGTATAAATTTTACCCATCCACTTCGCCATTTTAAAGTTAGGGTTCAATAAAGTTTAAAATTTCGGATTTTTAACTCGGTTTTTTTAACAACTATATTTATCAAAAAACACGTCATCAACACCAATTTTTCGTATGGGATTTAAGAAGCTCAAAAGTTTGCCTTTAAAATGGCCTATAATACTCTGCACCTAAAATACGGCCCTTTCTGCGTTTTTGCACTTTTTCTTAAGCATACCAAGCGAAAAAATTAAAAAAATGCCAGAAAATAGGCAATTATCTTTTGGGAATAAGCTTTTGAGCCAGTCGGTGGATATGCTTAAAAAAAGGGCAAAAAACGTAGGAAGGTTTACGTTTTAGGTACAGAGTGTAATAAATTATTTTAAAGGGAAGCTTTTAGGCTTCTTAAATCCCATATGAAAAATTTGTGTTGATGACGTGTTTTTTGATAAATATAGTTGTTAAAAAAACTGAGTTAAAAATCTGAAATTTTAAATTTGTTGAACCATAACATCAAAAATGAAAAGAAGAGTGGTAAAATTTATACACCATTGGACAGCTCCCACGATTGTCAATCTACAAAATTTTAAATCATCATCCTCATAAATATTTGGATTTTTTTTTTCTCTTTTAACTTTTTTATATTTTGTTCTTCATTTTCTGAAAAAGGTAATATCTATTTTCATTTTACAAAATGTGAAAATTTTTAAAATTTTATTTGTGAAAATTGTTCATAACATTTCTAAAGTTGATTTTGACGAAGAAGAATGGCTTCCACCTTTTGAAAACTCCTACTTTTTAAAAAGTAAGATTTTTAGTTCAAAACTAAATATCTTTTCGTTTAAAAAGGAAAACTTTTCATGTATATAAAGGAAATCTAGTAAAGTTTATTTATTTTGATTATCTTTGATTTAAAAAATCTAAGCCTGTTATTTTGAAAGGACAGCCCTTTACGCAAAATTCATAAGTCAATTTTTTCAATATAACCCCCAAATCAATTTAGAATCCAAAGAATTTTTTTTGTGTGTAGATTATGCTGGGCTAAGTGGATCACTCTTTGATTTCAAAACGTCGTGTAATTTTGTTCAACGAAGAAAATGATGCTGAAAGTGAAGTAATCTCCGCCTCATCTTTACTAGACTCTTTTGCTCCTGAGTCAAACAGATTTATGTACAAATGATATGGGATTATATCTACAAATTCTCAAAAGAACTAAAGAATTTTATCTTCTTTTGAAGATTACCCTTCATCACGTAATAGTAACTTTGCATTGTTTAAAGCCCTATTACACTATGAGTGTTGCTCACGTGAGTTCTCACATGAATACCCTAAAATGACACATATCACAATCTAAAGACGAAAAATAAACTCATTTGAGCGTAATTTTCTGAACTCACATGAGTTTCAATAAAATAGAAACGGTTCCAATTTGCTGTGGGTTGGGCTGTGAGTTAACTTAAAAATTGTACTGTCAAAAGTAGGACATTTTTTCTGAATGAGTATCGCAAACAAGGTATTTTTATAATTTAATAAGATCATAGAGTCTACATAAATTTAATTTTAGGTTGAATGGACCAAAGATGCTGCTTTTATGTTGACTGAGTTATGGCAACTTTATCCTTGTATATACGACAGCACTAATCTCTATTCCAATAAACATGCGAGGAATAATGCGTTTTATGAAATTGCGAACAGTCTTAAGAGTATATTGCCTCTTATTACAAGCTCTTTTTAGTTTTGTTAAGAAAATATTACTTCTCCAGTCTGGTTTTTTCCAAGACTCCAAGAAGGAAAATTTAACAAGTTTTCTTCAATACCTCTGCATAACGTGCAGTTATTATAAACCCCAGCGTCGTTGGTCCTGCCATTACATCCCACATCAACGTAAAGAAGTTGTAATCAGCTTCTACCAGAGCTAATAATATAATATTGTTAAGGCCTTTATCATTGTAATAAAACGAGCAATGACATTTTTTTTGCTCTAAAGGCGATGATACATAGCCACGGCCGAGACCAAAGACGTTTTTTTTTAATTCGGTTCTTATATAGCCGACGAATAATACCCACTATTCCCAAAATGCTGGTGTAAATTTGTTACTTTCATGCCAGTTGACGTTCACTCATATGATTATTGGTACTCAAGGTGTGAAGATGTTCACTAAGTACACATGTCAGTTTGACGTCATATGACTTTTCATAGGTATATTTCATGAGGGAACTCACGTGAGCAACACTCATAGTGTAATATGGCCGTTAGTAGAGCTATGGTGAAATTGTCGATGTTTGCCCATCTAGATTTTTCTCTTTACCGAATTTTCACTTTAACACGAGTCTACTAAATGTTTGAGTCATCTTCCAGATTGATTTTGTACTTTTACGTTCTTAGGAAGATTTTCTTGTATTAAAATATGTAGGCGATTTTTTTTTTTAATTAGAATTACAATTGGAATTTTTCTAATTTCTCCAAATCAATTATCAGATAATTGATACCTACATCAAATACAATTTCTTATGTAAATTAAAATTTTCTGTACATTCTGAAATTGAAATGGAACTTATCGAAGTGTGCCTGTTAGTCTCGCACTGTATAAGCTTGACATTTCAAAATTAATGAATATCTAAAAATAAAAACGTCCCAAGAACTCTTCCAAGCGAAATAATTTGACACGGCGAAAACAAAACAGAATCGTCTTGTTTAAGAGGATTTCAGATAATTAAAGAATCACTAATGAATTCGTAGAAATAAAATTTCGTTTAATGGAAATGCAAACAAACGAAATTCCTTGATTGTGTTCTTAATTTAGTTTATAATTTATTGGTTTCGAGAAATCCTTGGAGAAATAAAGAAAATCAGATACCAACAAGGCAAATATAAAGGAAGAAACATTTTTTTTTTTTTGCAAGAAGGAAGAGCTGTGTGGTAACTATTTAGTATAGCAATATTTGAGACGAAACCACAACTCATATATTGCGGTGTAAACAATCACCCATATGAGGATTCAAAGTTCCCGAACTTAGCCTGTAATTTAGAATTTCAATGTTAATTTGTGAAAGACAGATTTATTTGTACTCAGTTGGGTAGAAACATTTCAATGCCTCCAGACCTGAGATAAATATGAACTAACTTTTACTACAGAATTAATTCTTATCTAACCGGTACTGCATCGAAACTACTAAAGTAATAGGGACTTAGTTTATTAGTAAACCAGCAAAATATTGCACAACAAGATTTTAAGTGAAGTGCTTTCATATTTCTGCTCTCAATTAAATCACCTGATTGGTTTTTCGAAACTCAACAAGCAGAAATGTTTTTTTTTTTTTTTTTTTTTGACACGCAGGGTGACCGAGAGATCTCAATCATGTCATCTTTATGAAGCGCATCAGAGCTTGGTGTGGAAGGATTTTCAACTCATCTACGGATAGGAGGGCATAACCTAGAGTATCCAGCCTGTTTCAGTCGAAGGCCAGACAAGCACACAAAACCTATTCGGTTGTCTCAGGCTCTCCTTCCTGGGGCCGGATTCTGTAACTCGGAGAATTTGGGAGTTTGGGAGATGAGAATTTTCGTTTTTCCCGATTAAAATTCCCTAACTCTCTATTCGCGATTCTCTAACATATAGTTGGCGAGTTAAAGAAAACGTGAGAAGCGTCGAAATATTGAAGGGCGGCTAACTCTGTGTGGGCGAGTCGTAGAGCATTGCGGTTTTTTCCTTCCGATTTAGGGTCTAGAGTACAAAAATATGGGTGAACAATTTCTGGAGGAAGGGCTTTTGGTGATGGGGAGTAGTACCAACCTTCCTTCATTGGGAGCTGTCCAAAATTCGTCATGTTTGATATCAAATTAAAAAGGGAGAAGCAAGTAATCACGTGGTGTAGTTTTATTTTTTGTTGATCATTTTACTTTCATAACAGACTTTTTACCGCCGAAAGACGTTTTTTTTTTACTTGGGTCATATACACCCCAGTTCCTACATATTGTGTTATGAATCCACTAAACCCACTATGCCTAACTACCTAATCTCGGATTCATAACGTAAATCAAAACACAAATCTCAAACGCACGTCATGCGTCTAACAAAATCACGTTTTTACCTTTTATCCCAAAAAAGGCATTTCAAATCTTCTAAAATTCAATAAACTTGTTGCATAATCCTAAAATTACGAATTCCTAACGTAAATGCAACAAAGTATACTTCCACAAACAATAAACAACTACCATCAGGTGTCAGATATTCTATCCCATTTGGCGCGTGCCTAAAATGATCATAAATTCTTCTACAAATGAAATGTAATATGATCCGGCGCTAGTATTCGCTCAACGTAATGATTCATTCATGAAAGCAGACGAAGAAAATCGTCACCAGGCAATTAAGCCCAAATACGTGACTACGTCACCGACCGATCTAAGACCGGCAAAATTACCCAACAGGTGCACCTTTGAATGGCTGCACTTCGTTGCATTGGTAAAGTGTCATGAAGTTTCATGAATTAATGAATTATGATGACCCTGAAATTTTGTTATGCATAGAATCGATCACCGAACTTACAAAAAATTGTTTTTCAATTCGATTTTTTTTGGAATTTGTTATTTCCGCTCAATTTCCTGATTTTGTTATTCAAAACAGAAAATTGAGCGATCATCAATTTTCCCTTAGAAAATTGCTGAATTTTAGAAATTTGTGGAGGGGAGTATCATCCCCGTGTAAATCAATAATATAAATATGATGCGGTTGAACTAGGGAAAGCAGAGAGTATTCTTGAACCAACTAAAAATTATTAAATTACAAGTAAAGTAGTTAAAGTGTAAAAATCAAGTTGAGACCTGTAAAGAGGAGGAACCAAGGAAACTGAATAAAAATAAATCTAATCTTTAAAAAAGCTATTCCAGATCTTTTATATTTTGGTATATTGTGTTACCCTGAAGAGGGGTATCAGGTATAACAAAATTTTGGTGGCAGCGGTGGGATTTTGTAAAGGTTTGTAAGACCTACAAAGAACCCACAAAACCCAGAGGAAGCAGCAAGATTAAAAACAACACGAATGTGCTGGCCCAGAGCAGAATCGCCCCTAAGAATAGACGAGCCCCTCTTTATTGACGACATATTGGACGACTTCGTCTATTTTTCTGAAGACAGCGAAGACTTTGACCACCTAGAGAGCTACCTGGACGACTCCCTGGAGAGTTATTCTAGCCCCCAGGAGCATCTGAGCTACATCAGCCCTCCGGACGGCAACGCCACGGACGGAGACAACTTGGTGGACTTGCTGATTGACGTCCTCATCGAGAACACCGACCGGACGCCCGAAAGCATCTACAGTGAAATCTACAGTGAAACCTTTAATAAAGTGTGGAACAAATACCACAACAACAGAAGTAATGTAAGTTAGATTAATTACAATTTTAATAAATATATATATAAATTTTGATTTTAATAATTATATTTAAATCTAAGCTAGATAATAAGTTAATCAAAAAAAAAATCAAAATCCTATATGTAAGTAGACAATGTAATATATATATATATATACATACACTCTACCTTTTTTTCTCAGACCCAGTCACAAATTTCTCTTCTCCTCTAGTCTAAATTTCTATAGGTAAAGGTATTTTTTTTTAACATCGACAAACTCCTATATAATTTTTTTTTCTTTTGAGGAATATCAAATAAATTCCTATCGAAGTGGAAGGTAGAAAAAAAGTTATAGTCACCAGATCGCAAAGAAGCGTTCGTGACACACTTCTATCAGGGTTAACTTCACACCGAAGGAAACCCACTAAGAAAACAGCACAACAAAAGCGATCAGGGAATAGCAAAATGGCTGAGCCAGAAACACTCACCCTTAATGACGCCAAGTCATTAATACCCGAATTCGACGGGAATTCTGAAAATTTGCATAGGTTTCTGAACCTATGCGAAATGTTTCAAAGAGAGGACTTAACAGAAGCCTCAAAAGCTCTTTATCTACAAGTGATAAAAGCTAAACTAGTCGGAAGGGCATACGACATTGTTAAATATGCCGATATTAACAATTGGAAGGAGCTTCAAAAGGCCCTCCAAGATCAATTCCTAGAATCACGTTCTCGAATCTCTATTCAGAACGAAATTCTATCTCTAAAGCAAGATTCTAAAGAAGAGACTAAAGAATATGCTTTCAGAGCACAAAAATTATTGGCTATTTATAACGACGCCACTTCTAGCCTCACAAACGAGCAAACATTAAAAAATCTCTTATTAGAAGAGAACAAGAAAATGGTACTTAGAGCTTTTGAAGACGGTTTAAAAGACGATTATATCCGTCTCCTCACTAAAGCCAAAAGCCATACAGAGCTAAAAGACTCTATGAAATTCGCTATGGAGCAGGCTGAAAGAAACAGCGCTTTCAGTGAACGCCTCAATAGCTGTTCTAAGTGTCATAAGAAAGGGCACACTGCTGATACTTGCTTTTCGTCCAAAGCAAGAACAGAAATCCCCAGACTCGTTTGCTCATACTGCAAAACCCCAAACCATCACGTTTTAGAATGCAGAAAGCGGCTATTCCAGCAACAACAGTACAGGCAACCTGTACACAATTCTGCGCCCAGACCGCAACAATATCCGCAACAAAATAGAGCTTTCCAATATCAGCAGCCAACTAGAGCCCCCCCGCGGCAAATTCCCTCTTATCCGCAAAACAATAGGCCTCCACAGCAATCTACATACTTACCACCTAACACGAATAATCCTAATAGAAATCCCAATATTAGGACCGCGAGCAATTGGAAAAATTCCAAAAAGCAAAGACCAACAAACTCCAGAAATATGGAGAAATCGGAAAACGATCTTCGGCGAGACGAGTTAGCGGAGTCTCAGTCTCGCCTAAATCAAATGACTATCTCAGCAGATATTCATTCTCAACCAACAAATCTACCACAAAATTAAATCTCCCTTTAATAAGTGATCACCATTCGCTAGTAGTGACGATCGCTAATTCAATTACTGCATTTCATACTAGCACTTTTCTTATTGATACAGGAGCTGAAATATCAGTCCATAAAGCCACTAGAGCACTAGGTGATACCCTAGTAAACAAAAGAGAAAATATCACTGTATCCTCACTAGCAGGAAAACCCTTGTCTACGCTAGGAACAGCTGAATGTAATTTTAAAATAAATGGTGATATATTTACGCACCGTATTCACATGGTAGAGGAAAATTTTAAATTAAAATACGACGGTATACTAGGGCACGATTTTCTTGACAAATTTTCATGTATAATCGATTATAGCAACAAATCACTAATATTAAAATTACCCTTTTATCAAAATGTGGATTCAAATAAGAGGATAGATACACTTAACGAGTATGGAGGTTTGAAAGACCCAAGCTCAGAGGTATCTCCTCAAATAAGAGCAGATAACAGGTATGGAGGTTTGAAAGACCCAAGCCTAAATAAACAGACCCCTTCAAAGAAAGGTGAGTCTCATCATATCCAAGCAAAAACAAATAAATTAAATAAACAGACCCCTTCAAAGAAAGGCGAGTCTCAAAATAATTCTACAAATAAGGAAAGTAGAGCAAATGAATGCAATGCCAGCAGTATTAAAGTACCGGCTCGCACTCAATTGGTAGCCAAAATAAGAATATCACAAAGAGGTAGTTTTCTTTGTGAACACCAAGAGTTGAAGTCAGGATTGTTACTTGGAAGCACACTCATAGAACCTGATCAAACAGGTCACGTGAAAATCCTCCTACTCAACTCTAATCAGCAAGAAGTTACAATAAGTGAAACAGAAATTCGACCACATTTGCATGAGTTAAGGAATTTTGATATTATTAAATTAAACTCGCAAAAGGATCCTATTCAGGAGAGACTCACTAAACTCACATCCGAGTTAGACCTCTCACACTGTAACGCTGAAGAAAATCAGTCCATCCTAAATATTTGTCGTAGGTATAACGACATATTTTATTTAGACGGGGATTTTCTAACCTGTACCAGTGCAGTTAAGCACGAAATTCCTTTGCTACCAGGAAAACCTACCGTTAACGTTAGACCATATAGGTTGCCAGAAGCACAACGTAACGAGATTAATAAACAAATTAATAAAATGCTTGAAGATGAAATAATAAGCCCATGGAACTCACCATTATTGTTAGTTCCCAAAAAACCAGACGCAGCTGGTAATAAGAAATGGAGAGTAGTGATTGATTTTAGGCGTCTCAACGATATCACTGTAGGAGATGCATTCCCCCTCCCTAATATAACTGACATTTTGGACCAACTAGGGAAAGCTAAGTACTTTAGTACCTTAGACCTAGCAAATGGTTTCCATCAGATTCCCATGAATGGAAACGATAAAGAAAAGACTGCGTTTAGTACACCTTACGGGCATTATCATTATAATCGAATGCCCTTTGGTCTAAAACGAGCTCCAGCCACTTTTCAGAGGCTGATGAACAACGTGTTGGTAGGATTGCAAGGCATCGAGTGTTTTGTTTACATGGACGATATAATCGTTTATGGATATAATTTAACAGAACATAATTCTCGACTCCAGCATGTTTTTGAGCGGCTCAGGGAACATAACCTGAAGTTGCAGCCTGAGAAATGCCATTTTCTCAGCAGACAGATAGCCTATCTTGGCCATTTAGTCACTGAAAACGGAGTTTTGCCAGATCCTTCTAAGCTCGAAGCAGTCGAACATTATCCAGTACCTCGAAAAGAAAAGGACGTAAAATCTTTTCTAGGTTTTGTCGGTTATTATCGTCGATTTATCCCTAACTTTGCCAAATTGGCCAAACCTCTCACTACTTTGTTAAAAAAGGACACTCCTTTCAAATGGGATGCTTTTTGTGACGAAGCGTTCAAATTATTGAAGGAAAAATTAACTAATTCTCCTATTTTACAATTCCCACGTTTCGACGAAGAATTTATTGTAACGTCGGATGCAAGTGAATTCGCCATCGGCGCAGTACTATCGCAAGGAAAAATTGGTATCGATAAACCTATATGTTTCGCCAGCAGAACTCTAAACCCTGCTGAGACTCGATACTCAACAATTGAGAAGGAGTTATTAGGAATAGTATTTGCGGTTGAACAATTTCGTCCTTATTTATATGGTCGCAAGTTTACTATAGTCACTGACCATAAGCCCCTCACGTGGCTCATGAATTTAAAAGATCCCACTTCCCGATTGATGAGGTGGAGAATCAAATTAGAAGAATATGACTACCAAATCATATATAAACCGGGCAAAGCAAATTCAAACGCCGACGCACTCAGTCGTGCTATACCTGAAACAAAGGCTATACAAGCTATTACTAGAAGTCAACAAAAGACTCAAGACATTAAACAGAGTCACGATTCTACTCCGATTATCATAGAGGAAAACCCTCACAACCTACTGCAGACTAGAGGCATAAGAAATAAGTATTTCATGTTACCTATCAATTACAGTACTCAAGAAAATTTGTTAAGAACATATCTGCCCAAAGATTTAGTAATACCAGTCGGAGATATAGTAGAACATAAAACCAAGAATAATTCTTTTATAGTCGGGCGTGCACCTATTCCTACTAGGACTGCAAGCGATAGGAATAAAGTCAGGAATATTTTCAAGAAATTTAAAGAACACATTCCTACTGATAAAACTGTGACCATTTCAATACCCAGTATTAATGCTCCGAGTTATCTCGACTTAAAATTACTATGCGCCGAGGAATTTCAAAACTCTAATAAGAAGCCTATCCTTTTTTTCAACAAAATAATTCAATTGGAAGACCCCGTAATTATCAAACAAGTCATTTCAGATTATCATATCACTCCTTTAGGCGGTCACCAAGGAGAAACAAAAACCATCAATAAATTAAAGAAAATTTATTACTGGCAAGGTATGAATAAAGACATTAAGGAATTCATAAAAAAATGCTCTTCGTGCCAAGTGAACAAATTAAGACCCAACCAGAAAGTTCCTATGAAGATTACTACAACGAGCACTAACCCTTCGAAAAAATTTTCTTGGACATTGTAGGTCCCTTACCATCTAGTTACCTGAACAACAAGTATTTGCTCACGTTCCAAGACGATTTAACAAAATATTCGGAAGCTATTCCATTAAGTAACGCTGAAGCAAATACGATAGCAGAAGCATTCGTTACACATATTGTCTGTAGACATGGCCTACCTGAAGCTATTCTGACCGACCAAGGTTCCAATTTTTTGAGCTCAGTGTTTACCGAAACTTGTAAATTATTAAAAATTCATAAGTTACAGACAACTCCTTACCATCCACAAACCAATGGAGCGCTAGAAAGAAGCCATCGAACTCTAGCCGAATATCTTCGACACTATGTGTCAAAAGATCCTCTAACCTGGGACACTTGGATCCCCTATGCCATGTTCACCTATAATAATTCCACTCACTCAAGCACTGGCTATACGCCACATGAACTTGTGTACGGATTTCATGTAGAAATTCCTTCTTCCATACAAAAAGACCCCGAAGTCACATATAACTATGATAATTACGTAAATGAGCTAAAAGGACGACTCCAATATTCCCACAAAATGGCAAGAGAAAGGCTTATAAAGAACAAGGAAAATTCCAAGTCTTATTATGATAAGGCTACAAAGCAAAAAACAATCGTAATTGGTGATAAAGTATTGATCAAAAACCACACTAGGAAAAATAAGTTAGCGCCTCTATGGGAAGGCCCATACGAAGTGATAGATACCACTTCTGCAGAAAATTCTATTGTGAGAATCAAAAATAAAAATAAGAAAATTCACAATAACAATCTGAAACTATTCATTGACTAACTCCCAAACATTCAATTCCTCCCCTCAGATCAAAATGAACTCACGCATCAACTCATTCGTTCGTGGACTTATTGTATTATTGGCTTTATGCGTCAGCCAAACTAGTGGAACTCAAGTTACACATTTCTCAGCAACACCCGGAATCTACTTTGAGGAATTCGGAAGTGCACAGCTCTACAGCAATACATGGAAATTAGTTATGTATTACAATTTAGACAATTTTTATTTTGAACTAGAATTATTGCAAATGCAAGCAGAGCAAGCGGAAGACTTATGTCATAATAGTACAAAATACTCAGGCAAAAATCACTGTGAAAACCAAATAAACACCCTAAGATTGATCTTAAATGAAATAGATCAGACCAACGAAATTTTGGAACCCAAAAATTTGAGAAGCAAGCGAGCTCTTTTAAACGTCATTGGTAGTATTAGCAAATCTTTATTTGGGACGCTGGATGAAGAGGATGCTAAACACTATGATGAACAAATACACATACTAAGAGCTAACGAAGACCATCTCTTAGAACTATTGAAATCTCAAACCCTGATTGTCGACAAAACTGTCAATATTTTCAACAAAACCTCAACGGGAATCCAAAATGACATTAAGACGATTAAAGACAAAATTGAGAAAGTCACGAAGTCATTTAATCAACTCGCGACAGATGTCAACGAAAATTTCGCAATATTAGACCTAGAGAACATTCTATCCATCACAATATTGTCTTTGATGAGATACCAAAATGCCCAAAAGGCCATTTTAGAAATGTTATTAGACATAAAGCACGGAACTCCCAATCCGCTCATAATAACCCCATATCAACTTGAGCATCTCTTATCCACTATTCGGAAGAACCTTCCGTCGGGTACTACCTTACCTGTAGCCACTACGCAGAACCAACTCTTAGATCTATATAGAGTTAGCCGTACAAGTACCAATAAAATTAATAATTTAATCATAATAGAAATTAAAATACCCCTACCCTTAAATACAGAATTCCAAATGTATAAAGTAATCCCCTTACCTACCCTAATTAACAATTCATTCATTTATATAAAACCCACTACCGAATACTTGTTAGTCACACTAAATAGGGAAAAACACTATCCCTCCAGTAGTGAAGATATTACAAAATGTTTGCAAAAAACTCCTCATAATTACATTTGTCAAATAACGCATCCAATCCATAACTTAAATGCGAAGGACAACCAATGTGAAATGGAGTTATTAAGGCACTCTCAAACGCCTCCCCTATCATGTGGAATGAACATCTTAAACATTTCCACCTTATGGATACAATTATCCAATCCTAACAAGTGGTTATTCAGTTTGAAATCTCCTCGAACTGTAGATAATATTTGCGGTAACAATATCGAACCAATTACGATAAAGGCAACCGGCATTCTAGAAATATCGCCCAATTGCTATATAAGAAGCGATGATCAAACGCTCTATGGACACTCCGAAAAAATTTCAATCGCTGAAAAATTCTATTTGCCATCGATCAATCTAACAAACATCACCCTCGATTATCATAAAATTAAGTATAATCCTCCAAATACAATCACTATAAAAAATAGTGAACATCAGGCACTTTTTGAACTAAGCCAAGATATAAAGACCTTAGAAAAGGCTGAAAACAAAAATCTAATTAACGTAACAGCACACGACATTCACCATTATTCCATTATCTATATAACAATAATGATCATTATAATCATATGCGCTATAAAAATAGCCCTACCCTACCTAAAAGCTAAAAGACTTAAAGCGACGGACATTCCACCTCCATCAATTCAAGAGAGTGGTAACGAAAATGAAAATGAAAATAATAAAGAAACCACTAAAACTAATAGATTTCCTCTAACCAGAGCATTACCTTAAAAGAAGACAAGGTAGAAGAGAAAGAAAAATACAAATTTCCTTTTATTATTAAAA
Source organism: Dioctria rufipes (assembly GCA_963924295.1). Taxonomy (NCBI): domain Eukaryota; kingdom Metazoa; phylum Arthropoda; class Insecta; order Diptera; family Asilidae; genus Dioctria; species Dioctria rufipes. Next base: position 324,264,970 of record OZ002740.1, on the reverse strand, counting down.
ATGAGCATATATATATATATATAACAATCAAAAAAGAGAGAGGGCTAAAGCTAAGAATTATATTTACTCAAATACTATTAATTTGAAAACATTTTGTAAAGCTAATAATTATATTTACTCAAATACTATTAACTCGAAAAATTTTATATATTATAAGAAACATAAATTTTGTTAATCTAAGAAATACATTTACCGAAATACTAGTAATTTAAAATATTTAACATTTATGTTGCTACATGAACATAATTATAAACTAAAATTTGTACTAGAATCTATCCTACATTAAGAAAATACGTGTTAACCAAAAAAAAAAAAAACTTCTATAAGCACAACTATCTAAAATTATAAGTCAAAGAACCTAGATAATAAATTATAGATAGAATCTAGAATATAACCAATTACTAGCCTAAGTAAAATAAATTACCATGTAAACTGCAGATACCTAGTTCAACCAACCTAACCTACGTGTAATTTCGATTCTCTTCAAGAATACGAAATTCCTCATTAGGGGGAAGGTGTTATGAATCCACTAAACCCACTATGCCTAACTACCTAATCTCGGATTCATAACGTAAATCAAAACACAAATCTCAAACGCACGTCATGCGTCTAACAAAATCACGTTTTTACCTTTTATCCCAAAAAAGGCATTTCAAATCTTCTAAAATTCAATAAACTTGTTGCATAATCCTAAAATTACGAATTCCTAACGTAAATGCAACAAAGTATACTTCCACAAACAATAAACAACTACCATCAGGTGTCAGATATTCTATCCCATTTGGCGCGTGCCTAAAATGATCATAAATTCTTCTACAAATGAAATGTAATATGATCCGGCGCTAGTATTCGCTCAACGTAATGATTCATTCATGAAAGCAGACGAAGAAAATCGTCACCAGGCAATTAAGCCCAAATACGTGACTACGTCACCGACCGATCTAAGACCGGCAAAATTACCCAACAGGTGCACCTTTGAATGGCTGCACTTCGTTGCATTGGTAAAGTGTCATGAAGTTTCATGAATTAATGAATTATGATGACCCTGAAATTTTGTTATGCATAGAATCGATCACCGAACTTACAAAAAATTGTTTTTCAATTCGATTTTTTTTGGAATTTGTTATTTCCGCTCAATTTCCTGATTTTGTTATTCAAAACAGAAAATTGAGCGATCATCAATTTTCCCTTAGAAAATTGCTGAATTTTAGAAATTTGTGGAGGGGAGTATCATCCCCGTGTAAATCAATAATATAAATATGATGCGGTTGAACTAGGGAAAGCAGAGAGTATTCTTGAACCAACTAGGAGAGTCCCCCTACCAGAGGTAAGGCCTCCTAAATTATCTAAAAATTATTAAATTACAAGTAAAGTAGTTAAAGTGTAAAAATCAAGTTGAGACCTGTAAAGAGGAGGAACCAAGGAAACTGAATAAAAATAAATCTAATCTTTAAAAAAGCTATTCCAGATCTTTTATATTTTGGTATATTGTGTTACCCTGAAGAGGGGTATCAGGTATAACAATTGTATATATTTCTTCCGCTTTTTGTTTCACATCCATTAGTACTCTGTTGTAAACAGTTTTCTCATGGAAAGTGAATTTCCACGACTTACCAGTTCTTTATAATGATGAGTTGAAAATTTGTCTGAATCACTTCTGTTGCAGTTATCACCAAAACCATTTATTGGACTGAAAAACTAATTAGATATCTAAATAGGGGACAACATGTAGATGCGATTTAATCCTACTCTACAAGCTTTAACGTACATATTTAAAAATTTTATAGCATCTCCTTTGTACTGGAAGACGACCAAATTGACCATTTTCGCGTGAATTACAATTTTTAGTGGGTACCTTGAGACACCAAAATCCTCTTTTCCCTGTAAGTATTGCAAGGATGTCCATAATTTGCTTTTGTAAACATAACCAGGATATGCAGTGAATCCATAATTCAATTTGAAAATCCTAGGTAATAGGTACCTTCACAAAACACAACAAAATCAGCGAATACTGTCAGTTGAGAAATATTCTTCTTACTTCTCCAAAACTAACTAAATACAAATTCCCCGAGTTACAGAATTCCGAATGGAGAGTAAGTGTCAAAAGAACTCTCATCTCGACAACTCCACAACTTTCCCTGCTAGTGAATTCGGCCCCTGGCAGGACAGATACTCCGAGCTACCAACAACTCCCATCCTAGTTAGATGAGCGTGAAGCGAGCTGTGGCCTATCAACCACTGCTCTACGTTGTTTCCTATCTAGCCTCATGAGAAAATCAGAGATATTCCCATTGCACCCATCAAGAAACAGTTTTATGCACCTGCAAGTACTCAGGTTCTCCCATCTCTGCTGACGCTTCTTATGAACATCCGCTTTGATGAGAGACCCGATACTCGAGGCGGCAATGCCTTCAGTGGGTTCCGGTCCGAGAAACGGAGAATCAGAGCCAGCCTTAGTTAAAAGGTCAGCCCTTTCGTTCCCCATGGGCCGGGGAAGACTCGATAAGGCACTTCCCTCAGTCCACTATTCCCCTACAGGAAAAATCACAGAGAAGTGACATCCGAAATGAAGCAAAATTGATTTTTATCGGTTTTATGATGCTTCAGTCCATATTCTTTAAAATTATATCAAACGGATTATGTTTGGTTGGATATTTATGGAGTTATAGACTTTTAAAAGTAACTCTACAGCGATATTTCAGGAAACTTCTCGCAAAGTACGCAGGAGAGGATGCTTAAAATAAGAACATTAAAAACATGTACCTACTATTATAAGACCTTCCAACATGTAAACTTTAAAAATTCCGTCATTGTCGAACCAAAAAAAAAAAACACAAAAAAACAGTTTTGTCGATTTTGCATGGAATGACCAAATTTAGTTTGATAAAAAAATAAAAAATTTATAAAAAAAATTTCTTCATTTTGATACCAACAAAGTAATTACTAATTGTAAGTCAACTTCACGAGAGCCTCTAATCACCAGAATTCATCTTAGAAAAAAAAATGTTACTTTGAAAATTATAAAAGCTCACCTGCATCAACCAACAAGTTATACAGGCAGGGGGTAGGTGGTCCATATCAATCGTTTTGGAGTTACTGGGTGATTAAGAAAATATGCTAAGTTTTCATAAAACACCCTGTATCTTAAAAATTACAGAGTGTACGGTCAACATCTAAAGCTAGTTGTATGCAAAGCGTTCATGCCCTTTGTAGCGACTGCTCAATCAACCCCGCATTATTCTCCTCTCAGTAGTTATTGTGGTGGCAAAAATGTTGTTAATATAACAGTTTTTTTTATAAAAGTGTAAACTGTAGACCCTCCTCTTTAATTTGACCTATTACACCTATTTGCTATGTTCAGTAGTTATTAGCGCACAATCTATTCAGGTCATACCGAAAGTAGCCGATTTTGTTTTTTCAAAACGACGAGCTTTCAGCCACTATGGGAACTTAATTATTTTTGAGAATAGGTTTGAGGATGGCCTTGATAATAGGTTAAGAGCTTATAACTCTTTAACGGCTGCAGATAGCACATAGGGTCTAATTAGTAAAATTAAAGTGGAGAGTCAACAGTTTACAGTCTTGGGAAAAAAAAGGTTATATTAATCACTTTTTTGAAAATCAAAATAGAGGTCAAATTTAAAAAAAAGTTAGAAAATTCAAAATTTTTAGTTTAGACCATCATAACTTCTGACATGAGAGAAGTATGCGGCATGTTGAGCAGTCACTGAAAAGGCCATTAAGATTTGCATTCAATCAGCTGTACAGGGTGCCCATACGCCTTGTAAATTTTACGATACAGGGTATTTTGTGGAAACAAAATTTTTTTCTTATCCACCCTAGAACTCCGAGACGGCTGATATGGACTCCATTCTCTGCTATGCAATATTTTGTTTGTTTAGGTGAGTACTATTACCTCTTGCTATATGTACTACCTAGGTAGAAATACCCTGTATAAGATACAACTAAGTCAGAAAAATGAAAGTCTACACCAGTAGTGAGTACAAAGACTACAGAATGTGGACTAGTTTCACTCAATAATGATCCGAAGAAGTATAGAATGTAAATTATAGAAAATAGGGGTATTTGAACAGTTACAGTTAAATTAGCTTAATTTAAATAATTTTGGTCTTGCTTATGTGCTTGCTACCACAGATGGCACAAGAACTAGATGTCGCATGCTATACCAAAAAAGTATACAAAATTTATATGGCTGGATGGTTTTGACAAATTACAATAGATAATGTAATAGTAAAAAAAAATCTAAATTTTTGAAACTTTATGGTGATCTGGCAGCTAAATGTAAGAAAAGTAATACTTTTTGCAACCAATCAGGTAAGTAATTACAGAAATTTTTATTCGTGTATTGAACTATTAATATTTTGTGGACACTAGTCATACTTCTGTCTATATACCGTGACTTCAAGCCACTGTACAGAGAATGCAAGTATTTTCAATAAATTTTGACATATTGCAGCTGACGTAAGTTCGTCAATTCAATGTATAGATAAGACAGAGAGAGCAGAGAGAGAATTATATTCTCTGTACCGCACTTTTCTGTACATTATAGGTCACTTCGTTAACCAATGATGGAACGTGGGTTCGTAGAGAGAATACTTGTATTCTCTGTACGGTAACTTCAAGCTATCTGTCAAACTTAAACAAGATCAATTTATTTTTCCCTGCTTTCGCTGCATATCATCTGTCATTGTCATTCGAGAATCGAAACCTCTTAGAGAGCAAGAGTGCAATTTCGAGAAAATATTTGTTGATAAAAAAAATCCGTTTACCCGAATGGACATTCACTTTGACAGGTGACCATCGTGGAGTGCCATCCCACCCGAGTATTCTTGATGCATTTTGCAAACCAGTTTTTAAGAAAGAGGTGAAAGAACCAATGCATCATAAATCAAACATATTTCACATCGTGTGCCTTACTAATACAACTAGAGTGGACTATTTGTTACTTAGACTTAGGTCAAAGATAACATAATAAGAAGATAGGACACAGCCGAACAAATTTGGAAATTTTTTGTGTTTTTTTTTTAGAAACAAGCAAATAATGTCATATACAGAGCCGGACTGGGAGTACGGGCGATCGGGCGCTAGCCCGATGGGCCGATGGTCATAGAGCCGGTGGTCGTAGGCCCGGTGGTCTCCACATTAACGCGACCACACTTATTTAACACCTCTGGACGAATGTTGCGGATGCAGTAGGAGGAGAGCTATTGAAATTGAAAAAGTACTTTATTGCATAACCTAAAAGCTTAATACAATAAAGTTGAATGGCCCACGGCAACGAGGCCATCGGGGCAGAGAAGAGATATAAATTAAAAATACTCAGATATGTTCCACAACTTATAAACACTGACAGGACCTGGAGCTAAATGGGTGTTGCCGAGATAGCATTATATATGCAAATTTAGCATTCTTGTGGCTTTAAAAGCATTCACTTTTTTATACCATAGATAAAATCATAGGGGTATACTAAGTTTGTCATTCCGTTTGTAACACCTCGAAATAATGATAGTAGAGCAAAATGGATTGGACACCCATTCATAATATTAAAAGTTATTTCGATTTTTGCATGTCGGTCCGTCTGTCTGTCCGTCTGTGCGCACGATAACTCGAGAACGCGTATACTTAAAGAGCTGAAATTTTGTACACGGACTTTAAAAAAAAAAGTAAAATTAAGTTCGAAAATGAGACAAATCGGGCAACTCCTTCGTGGGGTTGCCATATAAAAATTTCGTTTTCCGCTATATATTTGGACACTGCCTGAGAATGCATCGACGTAGAGAGCTGAAATTTTGTACATGATGTTTTTACTACATTAGCAAATAAAATGTCAAAAATGGACTAAATCGGGCAACTCCTTCTTGGTGTTGCCATATAAAAATTTCGGTTTTTTACGTGTACTTTGAAAACGATCAGTCCAAGACATTTTTATTGTACCAAGAACTTCTGCAGAATACGAAATCCTATAAAATTGGTTATTACCATTTTTTCTGTGAGACAAACTGTTCTAGAAATATATGCGAAAAACAACTTCAAAATCAATACTTGAATAGATCGGTGACCATACGAAATTTAATACGGGCATTCATCTAGGGTATCATAAGAATTGGTCTTAGTCCAATTCTAGCTTTTTTACTTGTTTATAAAGCAGTTAACATTATTTTTTGCATTATATCATTTTTATTTCGAAAAACGCACAAAAAATGTGTTTTTTATCAGAAGGGTTCAACAAAGCTTTCAAAAGTTTGGTATAGCTATGTGTACTTTCAAAACAAATTCGAAATTGAAGAGCAAATATAAAAACAGTTCTTAAATTTTGTTTTTATTTTCTAATTGTAAAGAAAAAAGCAATTTTATTATTATTTATTATTATTATTATTATGTAAAATCAAATTTGAAGTAGAGTATATAAATGGTCATGGTATATTACAGTCACCTTTTACGTACGACAAATTTCTAGTGTTAGAAAGTACACAAATATTAGAAATACTCTGAATTTTTCCACATTTGGTGAGTCAGTGGCATTGTCTTTGTTCCTATATTGTGCCATATAAGTAAGTGAAGGAGCGATTGAATTTCTAAGCGGTTACAAAAAGATTCCAAAAGCAAAGAGTAGTTCCTTCACGCAGAGCCGCAACAACTGGTTTTAGCGCCTGAGGCAAACGTATAAATTTGCGCTCCTGATCCATAAAATTCTCAACATAACCTTATATAATTTTGACAATACTATTTTGACGTGGTCTATCAACTGACTGTATAAAGTTGAGCAGCAGTTGATCATGAGAAGAATAGTAAATAAAATGTATAGCACATAAAATTATTAGTTGATATTAATTTTTTGCGAATAAAGTACATTTAAAAACATTGAAGCGAATCAATAGAAATATTTGCAAGATTTTATAGATGGACTTTTCTAGCTTTTTTTGCTACGAATTAGTTTATAATATTGTTAAAATCACATTCCTCTCATTTCTTTGTCGGTTTACAAAGCAGCCACATTTGACAATCTTTCTTGACCCATTGTAGATCACAGGTAATTTTTTATTAACTTCAATTTTTTGAAACTTCATTCACATGAAGCTATCGTCATTGGCAATGTTGCAAAAACTGTGAACGCGATTTCGACATTTAGATAGGATTCTTGGGGGCTTTAGTCGTGAATTGATTGAAGCAAATCCAAAGCCGATTTTTCTCAGACAATCAGCGTACATTTTCAAAATCTTGTTCGAATATTTCGTACCTCCTCGTCAGTAGAAAAACAGGACATCAATCGATTCAAAAATTGGTGTACGAAGCTCTTGTTTTGTGGTAATATTGGCATCTTTTGATTCAAAAAGCTCGAGTTGCTTCTTTTTTTTTTTTGTCTCTTTAAGGTTTGCTGGAATAACTATATCTTCAGCAAATTTTATAGCACTGGCAAAAATGTCTTCCATATCAGGATCACGAGCCAACCTCAGCCTTGTCAAATGGGTAAATTCAAATCGAGAGCAAAAAATTTATTTGACAGTTAAAACTCAAAAATAATTTATATTTGTCAAAGGCAAATGTTATTAATATTATTTTTTTCACCCGCAATAATTTTTTTAAAACGGGCGGCGCCCCTCCGGTTCAACGTCTGCTTCTCTCGCCTTACTCTTGTTACAGCTATATAACCGATCTTACACATATTCTGTGCATATATATTTCCTGTATAAATCTCTTCTTTCTTTCTTCTTATTTAGCATGGAATTCAATATTTATAAAAACGTTTTTTTGCTCTTCTAGTGCACGGTTCAGTAGGAAATCAGCCTAATAATTTGGGTTGTTTGCCTCTTATAAAAAAGTTATTTTTGAAGACCCTTGTTTATTAAAAAGTCGTTTTTGAAGACCCTTGGGGGCTGGTTTGTCATTATATGCTCGGGCCGATTTGAAGACCCAGTCCGGCCCTGGTCATATACTTTCATATTTTGCATTAATGTGGGAAAAGAACTTGGTTATGCAAGTTAAAAACAAAAATCGAGAGAACGTAGGATTACCCGAACAACAAAACCTTCTTGAACATCTCCAAAATCCTTTCAAACTAGTCATAATAATGTAGATCGGGTCACACTATCTCACTTTTTTTAGGAAAATAATAAATTTCGCTCCCGCCAAGATTCTGAAAGGAGATTTAAAATTTCTGTCAAATAAAAATCTCATTTTTCCCGAAAATATCAGAGAATGCAGCATGACTTTCTCCCACTAAATCTGTTCAGAGCAAAACGAATGTTAACAACTCAATATTTCAAAAACACCTGTTTTCATAGAGTTTTATCAAAATAAAATCTGGAAAATCCGCCCCTTCTCATTTTTTTATTAGGTTATCTTTGCTTGCGTTCGAGATTTGTCATGTAAAGCACTCACACATTCATAGCCTCTTATTTGTATATGAATCAGAAGGCTGGAGCAAGATTACCCAGGTGGAGGCGACGATACTTATGACTCGCAAAACTGTTCATAAAAAGTTATTGAAATTGATTTTTTGGAAAATCTAAATATCTGTTCATAACAAATTAAAAGTTTTTACAAAATAAAATTACTTCAGAAATAGATTTCATTTTAGAGAACTAAAAAATAACAGCAATCCTGTTTTCTAAAATTAGAATTAAAAAAATTGTTTTGTGAACACTTTTGCATCTATCCTGTGACTAATTAAATAGTCCCGTTTTTATTTTATTTATTTAATATTTAGTGTTCCCGCCTTTGGCATGAATTACAGCGTTCACTCTTTTAGGCATACTTCCTAACAAGCTCTCCAAATATTGTGGATCAATCTCATTCCACGCTTGTTGAGCGCGTACCCAATGTTCTTCGCAGTCTTTTGGAATATTGTTGGTTGCTACTACTCTTCTTTTCAAATAACCCCACACATTCTCTATAGGATTGAGATCTGGCGATTGTGGTGGCCATTTCAGAGTCTCAATATTATTATCTTGAAGCCATTTGGCCGTTATGCGAGCAGTGTGTTTTGGATCGTTGTCTTGCATAAATAAGCTGTCTCCAGGTTCGCATCCAAATCTATCAAGACTTGGTAGATATGAGTCCTCTAAGATATTTATATAGTCAGTTGCCCACATAATTCCGCTTACACGTCTCAAAATACGAACTTGGTTACCTTTGAAACATCCCCAAACCATTAATGAGCCACCTCCAAATTTGAGGGTTTTCTGAACTTTACGTTCTTGTAGCGAACGGACTTGTTGACCCACGTCCAGTGTCGCCCATCTGAACATAACCTGTTTATTTTTGACTCGTCAGACCATGTAACCAACTTCCATTTGTTCTGGCGTCCAGTTTTTGTATTTTCTGACAAATTGAAGGCTCGTCTTTTTATGGCGGTCGGTTAAAAGTGGTTTTTTAACCTTTGCTTTTGCTTTAAAATTTGATTTAAGGCATCTTCGAATAGTATCATTGGAAACTGGAACATTTAAATTGGTTCAGATTACCTTGCTGGCTTGTACAGGTGTATCTACCGCTTCAGTCATTATCAATCTTTTGATACAACGCTTTGTCTCCGAAGATAGCTTACTTGGTCGCCCACCAGCGTTCGTTTCGAGAAAATCTTCAACCGTTTTCCTTATTTTGCTTACGAATTCTATTGACACAGAGTACTTTTCAGCAATTTTTCGAACTTAGTACTTCTTTTGAAGATCACCAACAATTGCTGCCTTCACGTTCTTTTGGATAGCTTTTGGCATTTTTCCTTTAGGTTAGTTTTCGTTTCTATTAGATTAATTTAAATTATTTCCTCTTGTTAAAACATAATAATTTACTAACTCATCGAAATATCAACTAAAAATTATTATTTTTCTCTGCACTGCAACAAAACAACTGTAAAAAAATAAACTCTTTCCAACACTATTCGCACAAAATTACCATGAAATATCGCGTTACATGATTTCCAAGAATATGTGAGGGTGCAGTTTCTTAGAAAACTCAGTAGTTCTGCTTGTACATGAAAAACGTGGGAATTTTCATTTTAATGAACAGTTTTGCGAGTCACTGTATGTACATACTTCATTAAGCATATATTGTGTGGGATGGCAGATATCCCCTTTTTCAAAATACATAATTACATGATGATCATATAAATAAGGTAGGAAAAATTTGCAGTATGAGACCCTGTAAGTATATTCGTACTACTTAGTTATATGGTTAAACTTGAGTTATTTTGTGTTTATATACTTATGAGTAGACATAGATTTCATATTTAGGTAATTTAAGTAATCTTCAAAAGCTTCACAAATACAACAAAAGTATTGAATATCTCTTAAACTTTATATTAAATTAAGTAACAAAACACATTGTGAAAACAAATGCCAGAAAACATCGCACCTTGGCAAGAAAAGTGACACATGTCAAAATTTGACAATTTTCAGTATAGCAAATTCAAGAAATAGCAGAACATTGTTTTTGAAATTGTGTGAAGGCCTCATAAGTAATCAAGTTGGGCTTTCATCTTATGTTTTGTTGTTTGAGGGTGATTAGATATCTTCTTTTAAGATCAACCCTGATTCATTTGTTAATCTCCAATTTACACTTATGTCACTTTTGTCGAAATTTTTTTTGTAATATTTTTGGACTTGTGTCGATTATCCGTTTAGTTTGTATGCAATAAAGATAAAAAATACGTTATGTTTTAAATAAAAAATATCCATTTATTTTCCAGTTATGTTGTTCAACATTTTATAAAATATAGAAATAATACGTATACATGGTTTCCTTAAGAAATTAACTGCCTTCTTATCATTTTTATCGTTAATTTAAATTCACTGAAAATTTACTTACTCTAACTAAATTTTTTCACAAGTTCTCGTAAAAATAGGAGTAGAATTTCGGTTTTTGATTTCCTCTAAGTAAAGTAAGCAGATCACATTTCTTTTTTTCACTAATTGATATCTTCTCGGTATTATACGCCTTGTTTCTCACACTGATCCTTCTTAGGTACGAAGAACGAAGTATTAAATTCTTCATTGAATATTTTTCGGTACATAATGTAATTCACATAAGGCAACTTTTGAAACCTACACTCATTTACATAGTCTTCATGGAGGTCAGTAATCGTTTTCCTCCTTCTATATACTCTCTGCTAGTCTGTTACCTGAGATAATGGCTTTGAATGTGTTTTCGAAATCCATTCTTTATGTTTTCATTTACTTGTGGGTGCTTGTTGTGTTTTCCTCTCAGCTCTTGTGATACAACTGTACTTCTCATTCTTTTCTCTATTACAGTTCTTAGAGGTCTGTCGTTAATAGCAAGAGTAGATTTAAATATTGTCTTACACACACGAATCTTTTCACCTTTTATATGAAAATAAAATGCTGAATTTAGGCGTCTGTGACTTGTACTTGTTGGGTATCTGTATTTAGGGCTAATTTGTTCAATGTGTGAAGCAATGAATTCCCTTTGCTGCTAAGATCGCCTAAGCCCCAGAATCTTTACCTCCAACTTTTTTCTTATTTTTTGAAGTAAAAGTATAAGATTGTCCCGTATTTCGCAATGTTTTTGCTTGATTCTTAATCCACGATGCAACATCTGCTTTACGTTTCCCCCCCCCCCCCCCCCCTTTTTTTGGCAGTATTTTCTGAACTGACAGTATTCCTTTGCTCCAAGTTGCCAATATTTTCTTCGACTTCTACATCATCTTTGACTGAACTAAAACCACCTGAGGTAACAGGTTCATCTTTAAACAAACTGGCTCTGCTGGACATTTTTGCAATACGTAAGCTGTGAAAATATTAATTAAAAGAAGCATGCCTATGAGAAAATATTCATCCTATATTGCTTACCTTTTTCTAGAAAACTGTCACAAGTTTGAATGATACACTCTTGATTTTTATAAAAAAATATATTCAGTCACAACTTAAAATGTGACACTTTTCTTAACAAACTACGCAACCGTCACGTAAGAAACAACAGGTACAACTGGGAAGTGTCGCTTTTCCTGAAAGCGATGCAAGAGTTTTTTTGCAGGAAAAAGAAGTGACATAATGCCATTTCGTGGGAATCACGCAAGTTATATCTGTAACGGCTTCCTCGAATGAAGTATGTAAGTTTTTACGTTGAATTGTGAAAAAAATAGAAAAATTGTGATTTTTGAGTTGTGTCACTTTTCTTGCCACGGTGATTCATAATCGAATGACAAATAATTGCTTGAAATTCAAATAAAGACCATCAAAAATAATTATTTGGGAATGATTCACAAAATAACGCATAATTATTTGGTCATCAAATAACGCACGATCGAATAACAAATAATTATTTGAAACTCAAATAATTTGCACAAAATAACAAATAATTATTTGCGAATAACTTAAAATAAATTGATAATTAAATAAAAATTGATTCGAATAATTTTTTATTTGATTTTTTAAAAAAATCGTTATTTAATTGAAAATTTATTCGAATATTACCCTCTGAGTACCGAGTCAACTATCCTTACTTTCCCTATGGTATAAAAACTGTAAGGGGGATGCAAGTATTAAATGTTGATTTTAGTTTATTCAATGCTTTGGCTTTTAATGTATTAGCACTGTCCCATAGTAGCTCGAGTGCTGACAGTTTTTTTCTGAAGTTTTAAATCAAATTTTATTTTATTACGCTATAGGATTATATTTATGAAAGATTTTAATTTTTCTATAATTTTTTCATGGATGGCTGCTCAAAGCACTCTCGGGTTACGCTAGAAAGATTTCCAGTGGCAACACTGCATAGCCTGGATAATTTTTTATAGAATAGTTTATGCAAGAGTTTACACTAGGTTATTGTGTTTTCGAGATTGTTATATGTTTCTCGAGGAATTTGAAAAGTTTGACGTACTTTTACGTACATATATACCTCCGACCTATATAATTTCCATTAAAAAAAAATGAAAGTCATAAGTTAAAAATTATTTCCATCTAATACGAAAAAATTCCTATTTCCGATTGATAAGCTCTTGATAGATAACAATTTTTAAGTTCCCACCCACAATTGCTTTAACGTTGATTGATTGATAGTTTCCCTTAATAATATGCGTTGAACGTTATTGAATAACAACGTGCTGGTTACCTTATTTAAATAGGATTTAATAATGCGATAGATAAAATGAGGTCAATATATCAGCCCCGCATCGTGACAAGACATAAAATCAATAACCAATTATTATTATTATGTGCACCACCGCAAGCAGCTTCTGTTCCACGTCAAAACTCCTGTAAAACAAAGGATATACGGAAAATAAATGCCATTCCCATTTTTCCAATAAAATAAAAAGGAAAACACTCGTATTTCATATTCATGTATCACTCATTTTTGCCTCATGTAAAAATTGAATTGGCTTCTGCCTGTACTCGTTCGTTGGATTACGATAGGGGTGCAAACATGGAATTCCAATTTGGCTCTAAGAGTGGTTTAGTGATTTAAGGGTGCATTGTGGGAATTATAGATAGTTTCACAATAGAAGGAATTATATCTGGTTTTTATTTATTTATTTATTCATTGTATATGTATTGCATTAATTTATTAGAAAGCATTGTTCACATTTTGAGAGATTGGGTATTGAAATTCTCACGAATATTAAAATTAAATATCATTTGATAGTGTTCTGTTGGATTAATGAATAGTAATAGTAATAGTGAATATACTTAAGTTACAAAATCTTATTAAGCACTAATTAAAATTGAATTCAACATATAAGGCTACTTAAATCTTAATGTAATACCCTAGACACACAGCACGATCTAATGAATCATTAGTACTAACTATTCATTAAAATACCGTGTGTCACACAGTATACGTCATTATGGCTCGAAAATCAGATGATAATGAGGTACACTAATGAAGTGTTTTCTTTCTTCATTATAGCTATAATGAGGAAAAATGTGCTAGATTTAGCACATAATTTAAGTCTGGAGCTTCGCTGTGCATCTGCTGATTTGAAAAATAAGAAGAAGAAATGCAAAGCACAAAGTAATTATGTCAAAATATTTTTTAATAAAATATTTTTTTCATTTCTCAATCGTTAAATGAAATAAAATAAAAATAAATAAAAATTAAAATTAATAAAAACAAAGTTTATCGCGTTAATTCCATCCATATTGCTTCTTTATTGTGATAAGTTTATCAAAATCAGTTTAACAGTAACAACTTAATTAAAGAAATGGAAGTGTGTCTGCAGTTTATAATGAATCATTATAGACTAATGAGTGGTTAGTTATTTCTTCATTAAGAGAGCGGTGTGTCTAGGGTATAAACAAAATAAAATAACATGAAAGAAAAATTATTGCAAGTAACTAAGAAAGAAAAACTGTTAAGTATGTAGTAAAATAATAATAATAAGAAAAATTAAAAGAAAGAAAGAATAGATAAACTTATAAAATAAACAAGTCGTGCGCCTATCACATCTGAAGACGTTGCAAATTCGACAACAATTTACGGAAAGGTGCGAATCTTGAACTAATTTGGGGGGGAGGGGTCATGCAAGGTAAAAATACAATTATAAGTTTTTTCAATTTACCAACAATGATTACGTATTTAAAAGTTTATATAACAGATATTTATATAACATTTAGATGATATATGTATGTTATAGATTATTATTTTATATGTTATTATGGTTTCTTATATAATCCAGTTGACACTTATGCATATCACTTAGGCCTGATTCTTAAGTAACTGATTTAGTCGCCATTCTGTGGTAGTGAGCTAGTAAATATGTTGTTTTCTCTCTTTCTTTCTCTCTCCGCTTATCAGTCGGAGCCATTTTTAAAGTCGTATCAGCATAATCTACTAGCGCAAAAGTTGGAAGTCATCCAAGTTTTTCTACCAACATGCGCTTGAGAGCTGGTTGATCAGCTTAGTGTTTACATTATACGTTTTTTCATGCTGATGCCACTAGAACTAATTTATCAGCATAAGTGTCAACTGGCCTCACTGATTAATGGTGTAATACTGACTAGATGCGTGAGTTGGTTAGCTAGATGAAGGGGCGCACCGAGAGGGGGGACGAACGGGACCGGCCCCCCTCCAGAATGTCAGTTTTCTGAACATAATTTACAAATTACGTATAAAATGTGGTCCGTGTATTATTACAAAGTCCGATAAAATAAAATAACACCTTTTAATCTACAATAGGAGTCCTTAAGTACTCATATAGGTGCAGGAAGCGACTTTAAAGCCCTATTTTTTTGACTTGGTAGGACTTGGGGCAATTATGCCCCCCCCAAGCCAAATACTGGGTGCGTTACTGACTAGATGGGATACCTGCGAAGCTTGGATGGGATCGATATCTGGGATGAGTGAACAGATAAGATTGCTAGGTGGGTTGGTTGGGATAGATTACACCCGAATAGACGAATATCTATGGCTCGATAAAATTATTCGACGGAATGAATATTGGATAGGGTAGATAGATGGAAGTGATATATGTGATATTCAGATGGTTCGCTGTTATCAATGAATGGAAGGAATGACTAGATTAATACGGCGATTATGAAAAAGCTGAAGTAGCTGGATTGAGTGGATGGCTGAGGGAATGAATAGAGGAAAGGCTGAATAGATAGGATGATCGCGAAAGAGGAAGAGATAGAAGCCAAGGGTGGAGTTCTGATTGGCGCGCGGCAGCAACAAAAATTTACTGAAACTTTTGAAAACTAAAAATAGACGCAAGTCGATCTTCAGTTTGAAACCGACATTTAAAAGTACTAATTTATCTATTGTCCTACCAAATTTGACTTTGCTGGTGCGTTCTTAAATTAATCCTCGGTTTGAAATTTTATTGATAAAGTAAAATCTTATAGGGTAGGTATACCACGATAACTTGAGAACACGTAGAGCTAGTAAAATTGTATTAATATTTTATGCAAAAAATAAGAACAAGCTCGTACATAGACGAAGTTGTACCAGTTCTTCATAGGGTTGTCATAAAAAATGTTGTTTTTCCTATACATTTGAATACTGTGTTAACATCTGGGCATTCTTTCATGATCCAGATATTTCATAACCAAAATAAATATTCAAAACAATTTCACTTTCTCACGATGTTCATTTCCATGGAAATTTTTTATTGCAAACAAGCCGAATAAATGCAACAAAAATATTTCCGACCAATTGCAATGCTTGAGCAGCTCACATTACGTCTTCAAGGTAAAAAATTTTGACTTCTATCTAGTAAATTCGTGAAAAACTAATTTCGCAGGGAGGAAAAATTTGCATGCTGAGCTTTTTAATAGATTCTGCTAAGCTAGAATAAGATCGGAGGTAAAAAGTTTTTGTTATAAAAAAAGGACTTTTTCTTTTTTTTTCTTGGTGAGGCTGCTAAGAACTACATAAATAATCAAAAAAAAAAAAAACTGGAGTATCAGTACAAGCACTCTTTGCTCCCACAACAAAATCACGGTAGAAGCACCGGAGAACTGGAGTATCAGTACAAGCACTCTTTGCTCCCACAACAAAATCACGGTAGAAGCACCGTTGATTTGATTCATACCAAAAATAATCGTTTTTGTAATCTTCGTCATCCCAACACAGCGAGTATTAGTACAAGCACTAATTATTCTATCAACAAGACCACGGTTTCAGCACCGTTGGTCCTCTCGAAGTATCGACGCATACAAGGCAAAAGAGTCCTGACCCAACATACTGCTTAAGAGTCGTGAGATAAAGAGCTAAACATCTGTATATGGCGTTTTCGTAATAACTGGAGATGTTGGTTTCAAAATAAATGAAATCAGGCAGCTTCTTCGTAGAGCTTCCATACAAAAATTGTTTTAATTACAGATTTTCCACGTATATTGGAAAAACAGTCAGCTCCAGACGTTTTTAATGTACTCAAGAGTTTTTCAGAATCTAAAAACTTACGGCCCGACCAACTGTTCTAGAAATAAATGTAGATTCACCGGGTTTTTATCAAGCGTACCGCCAATATTGGTCCTAGAGTAATTATCATTTATTTTTTAGTTGATAGCACCAAGACTTCACTAAATTTCGTTCGATTTAATATAAGCATTAATTTTTCAAAAACTTTCAAGAGTTTGACTATTTTTAGGATACCCAAAGTCTTTCGAACACTAAATACAAAAGCGAATCTTGCCTACAAGAACCAAATTTTTAAACAAAAATTAAGCATCATTTTTCGTTCGGTTAGCAGTTACCTGTGGATTAAATAATTTTGTTTTTAATTATTTGAACATATTTTCTGAGATCACCCCAACTATAATTGTTAGAAAAACCTATACACATACATGCACGCAATAATAATAATATGGAATAATAATTTTTTTTATAATTTTTTCTCAAATAAATTAATTAATTAAATATTTTTTAATAATACTTTAGATTAGGTTCGGAGGTGTCATAGCCCCCCCCCCCCTCCTTGAATCCGCGCCTGACTTTTTTCTGCATATTACCTGGAAAGATGTTTCAATTAAAGATAGTCTAAAACACAGAAAAGTAATTATTTGTATACTTTGGAATAAGAAGCTTTTCGTATATAGTTGATATCCAGGATTTTTATTCAGATATTAATCTGTGTACGAAAAGTAGTTTTTCTAAGGTAGTACCCAGAAGGCATGACACGTGCGTAGCTATGTGATTATTACGATGAATCTTTTATGTTATGAAAAATGATGTACTATCAAGATTCGAGCTGATTTGAGAAGGATATACGTTGACAAATAGCAACAAGCTATCCACAATACTCTCAGAGTACCATATATTTCCTTTAATATTTCTGTGATATGGCTTCAAGAAGTCAGCTGGGAGTTAATTTTGATTCATAAGCTGTTCACAGAGTCTACATATACTCAAAAACGCAGTTATTTAATATAACATGCGAAAGCTCAAAGCTTTCTATGGCACTCTTATATATTACTAGGCAATTATACCGGAGACAGACTAGCAGTTTTAATATTGCAGTTTATACTAAACCGCAAGTGTGTCTCTTTATACTGAGAAACAACTCGGTATACACTCAGTATATAGAAAATTGGAACTAGATATTGAAATTGCGAAAAATTTCGCGGTATAGAGTGTCTTGCAATCTGACTCTAGTTATAAATCATGATAATTTAATATACGAACCTTTTAGAATCGAATTTTGTACTGCAATGTTGGCTACAACTTTCTCTGACATTTAATATGTGACACTTATCAAGTTGAAGTATTTCGTTTTTATTTTGCATATACACAAGTAATTTCACAACATTTGCTCGCATTTTGTACGTACGCGTATTGCAAACCGCAAGTGGGTCACTGAAATTTTATTATTGCAATATGGCATAACTGCAATATCAATATCCCAATTTGAAACCGCAAGTCTGTCCCCGGCAATATGCTTTGGGGGATTTAGTGTCAATTAACGTGCATATATATTTTGAAGGCCCTCTCATTTATTCTCCATATACCTTCTTGTCCGACCCTGATATATCTGAACTTCATTTAAGTAAAGGTGAATGGACACATTAATTACTATTCTTGACAAATCATTAATGAATACGCTGAATGAAAGTGGTCCAAGTATAGACCGTGTAATAGAAAAAAACAAGTAACGAACGAGCAGTGCATTATTACGGACTTTCTAAAGCCGCGTTAATGACAAGTTATACGTTCTGCAGTAAAAATGCATTGTACCACAAGGACTCATCTACGTTCGTTAGATTTTCACTTTACTATACTTTTGTGATTCAATTTTATTCTAATTTTAAATACATAAAAAATGATTAAAAGTTTCGAATTTTTATTTCTTCGAGATTGTGCTTAGCCGAGGTAGCTCCTCCCCACATTACCTCGGATTTCTGTATACACAAAAAGGCTTTCTCCAAAGGATTTAAAAAGTGCTTTACATAAACAAAAGTAAAGCGCTTTGAAGAAAATTTTTAGAAGAACTTTAAAAGCGCGTTAGATAAGCAATAGTAAAGCGCTTTTGTCTACGGATATGCAGTGCTAAAATAAAATGAAGCCTTTTACGGACAGGAAAGTGCTTCAAAGACTTATAAAATGGCTTCTTTCCTACTGGGAGTTATTTTTTCCTTTTGAATAATTCTAAGGAATCCGCCGAGCTAATCGAGTTAAATCGGCCAGTTATAAGGCAGTACCACATCACCAATACTGTATACCCTATAGATTGGCGTAACTAACGGCCCCACTACGCGGGGGCCCAGAGTTTCTAGGGACCCACGAAACCCTACAATACTTGCACATGAAGTGATAAAACTTGAAACAACACAAAATAACATCCCTCGATTAATAATCACTTAGATTTACTCAAATAAAATTCGGTTATTTCTAAATATTTACAAGACTCAGCTATTGATATATTATTGACAGCCACCTCAATACTGCAGCAAACTCAGAAAAACATGATCAAGCTCAGACAAGATCTCTCGACAATTTTAAAAGAACCTGAAGAATTTGCCACATCTTGGAAAGTAAATCCAGCTTACAAAAAAAACACGTCAGCGCCATTTGAAGTAGTTTTTTTAATGAGTGGGCTAAAGATGAAGGTATACAAAATCCTGTAGAAAAATTCCGAATTTTTGTTTTCAATCGTTGTCTGGATATCATAATTCAACAATTGACAGTGCGCTATGAAAATAGGAATAGCTAGACGGCAAGATTTTTGCTATTTCAACCGCAAGTTCTCAGTTGCTTAACACATAATGAAATTGTTGAAAAAACAAATCGCCTCTGCGAGTATTATTCAGAAGACTTATCGCCTACTTTTCCTCAACAACAAGTTTTCGATCCGCGATGCTGGAAAGAATTCCAGAAATTTCAACTAATTAGAGAACAAGCTGAATTCTTAATTGTAGATAGCTTTGCTATAGCAAACAGTGTCCTGGATATGTTTACAGCTCTATCCCATAATACTAGTCACTACAGCAACACCCGAACGTTCATTCAATAAAATTAAATCAAAGAACTTCTAACTTAATAAGAAGTCTCATCTGGTCTCTAAAAATGCACAAGTTGAATGGTTATTTTTGATGCGGTCGGGAGGTAACAAACGGGAAGAAGCAAAGATTTGAGACTGAGAAAATATCGCTCTGTTCTCTCTGTTCTCCTCCATCCGACAGCTGTACACACGTCGCCGATGCCAGCAGCCATGCAAATTTTTATGTTTCACTATGTTGCCGCTGCCTGGCTGAAGTGGCGAAACTGTTTTTCTATTAATTTATGTACTCATAAATTTTCCATAAGAACTTTGCACAGCATATTTTGGCTAGCTACATTCATGAAAATGTTTAGCCTAACCACACGAATCAATGCAACTGACTGTGAATTAGCCATCTCAGATGAGTATTCTTGATGCAGTATGCATACTGATTTTCTAGGGAAGAGGTAAAAGAAAAAATCAAACAGTATTCCGAAAATTCACGCCTCAACACGAAATAAAATAATGCACGCACACATTGAGTCCCCTTTTCCTATATGAATAAAAGCCTGTAGCAAGAATACCCGTCTGGAGAAGCCTACTCTGTTGTTAAACCGTTTTCTACTGCAATGGCATGTAAACCAATATTCTCTCAAACGAAGTATTTTTGACGAAACTAGTTTCTTATAGAGAAGAAGAGAAAGAAGCATAGAGAGCACGCATGCACGGGCATGATGTGGAGTGCAGGCTCTGGCTCTGGTGCTGTGCTGACTGCTAGTGACTGGCAGTGGGTCATCAAAGCAGATAGCTTTCGTAAAATGTGTGAGAGCGGGCTATAATACCACCACCGGTGATTAGCGGGTCGTCAATAAGCAGAGAGTTTTCATGCAATTTATGAGAGCGGGACGTAATAGAACGACCTGCCATAGAATACGATATGGGCATTCTTTCTGTTAGATGTTCTTTGCTAAAACTTATAAAGACTTATCTTCGCAGAACCATGTCACAGATGGGTCTGAATTCTCTGGCTATAATGAGCATCGAAAATGCAGAAAGCCGGAATATTAGTATTGACAGAGTCATGGACGAATTCTCGTCATCAAAATATCGGCGATTTGGAAAGCTGTGAAAAAGGTAAGTCGTACTCAATAGTCAAAAACTTATCATTGTAGAAAAAAAAACCAAAAAAATGAGCCGGGGGACTAGTAGTAAGTATTTGCCGGGCCTACACATCCTTAGTTACGTGACTGCTCCGCCACCATGCCCTTGAAATCTGTTCTTATTAATTTTCTCTTTGCAATCACGCTCATCGCAACAGTGTTAGAGCTCTTCCAGATGCTGCTGTAATTAATCTACTTGTTACATAAATGAAGACAAAACAGAAAAAATAGACAAAAATCCGTTATAAAGGTGGAAAAGTAGCAAAAAAATCACACGAAAAAAGCAAAAATAATATAGGACTATGCTACCTCTAAATATATGTGATCAGTGTAACAACGTTCTACTTGTAACTATCGCTAGCTATTAGGACAAGATACCATATACCAGTTACCGCATCCTTCAGAAAATAATATAAAGGCTAAAGTAAGGATAGATGCCTCGCCCGGATAGTTGTCCCGGTACTCAGATCTCTTACACAAAACAATCTGTGGGGAATCGACGCCATTGTTTACATACTCAAACTCTCCACCAACTCAGAACCGATAACCAGTGAAAGTTGACGCGCTCCAAGCTGTGATGACATAAAGACATTAATGTGTGAAATTTCACCTCAAAGTTTTTTTCACACTCAAATCGACTATTGTTTGAGAAAAAAGGGACAAGAGAGCAAAGTTCCCTTCCTTCTATTACGTGAATTATCTAACAGACATATGTATTTAATTATTTTCTAATCTCTCTTTGTGACAGTTTTATTAAAATGTAGGAAGGTATATATCCGTACCAAAATGGATAGTTGCCCTAGGTTAGGTGCCGGATAGACCCCCACTGGGTCACAATGTTGATATGGATAGATACCTTTCTGATAATTTTTATATTTTACAAGTTTTTTACCTTTTTTTAATTTAATTCATTTTTCCGTAGGTCATCTATCCCTTCATTCCCACCCCAGCAGGATAGTTGCCCAAATTGAAACCTTTCTAATTTTTGTTCTGTTTCATTAACTATTGAGATTAGAGAACTGAATATCAAAGGGTCTGCAGATTTTATAACCAGAAAAAAGAAAGTAATGAATAATGGTTAACCGATAATCAATAAAATAAAAATCGAAAATTACTCTTATCATTGAGAAAAATGAAAAAAGTTATCGATAACACTTATTTCATAACCAAAAAGGAGAAATTGTGAAATAATGGCTAAAGGTTAAAAAAAAAAAAAAAATTGGCCGAAATATAACTACTAAAAAGCAATTTTTAATATAACGGTCTTTCAAATTGAGTTTTCAAAAGTAAATAATTAAAAGACTTAGAATTTGAATTGAAATTGAAAAAGTTTTCATTTATTTTTGAAATACAATGTTTGCCATTTATACTCTAAAAATTATATCTCCCATGTGACCACCTCTTGCATCTCTACAGTACCTGATTCTTTTATCAAAGTTTTCAATCACATTCTGGCATAGTTGTGGCTGTATCTCACCAATAACTCGAATAATTTCTGCTTTCAATGCTTCTACGTTTCGACGATTATCCGTGTAGACCTGTACTTTCACATGGCCTCAGAGAAAGAAGTTTAATGGTGTCAAATCACAGGATCTTGAAGGCCAATTCGCGGCACAGAATCTGGAACTAATACGGTCTGGAAACTTTGTATGCAGTTATTGCAAAGTTTCTCTAACTGTATGACACGTAGCCCCATCTTGTTGAATCCACATGTCTTCAGTATCAATACTATCATATCGCGAAATCTGGTACCGTTAAAGGTTATGACTCTTCCAGCATCATTTTCGAAAAGTACGGACCAATCACACCACCAAACCGTAATGCACACCAAACAGTTACTCTTTGTGGATGCGTTCGCCTCTCTTGTATCACGCGAAGGTTTTCCTCTCCCCAAATACGGAAGTTTTGTGTATTAACGTAGCCACCGATCTCGAAATGTGCTTCGTTCGAAAAATGAGTGATCTCATAGCAACAATTCTTATGTCAATTGAACTTTGCACACCTTCAACGTTAAAGCTTTGTGCATAATACGCCATTCAGTTGACTCAGAAAGTCCCAATTGTTGTGAACGTCGGGAAATTGACATGTTGGGGTCAGCTGCAACACTATCACTCACAGCACCAATATTTTCTTCTGCACGACCAGCACGAGCATACTGACGTCTTTTTCGATCTTGTACTGCACCAGTTTCTTGAAATTTACGCACAATATTACCAATTTGGTACTCAGTAGTTTCTTACAGGACGACCATTTTCATAAAACAATTCAATAATCTCAATACATTGTTGTAATGTATACGACTCCATTTTTATAAATGGCAAACCTTAAGCTGTCAAAATGACATATAATATGGGTGCGTTCGATGTTTGGAGTGTGTTACACAGGCGCGTGCTTTCGAAAACTCAATTTGAAAGACCCTGTATATCTTATAACAATTACGGTCCCTGAAATAAAGATAAAATATAACAGAATTGTATGGACATATAATTGTTTAGTTGTAAAAGTATATAACGGATTGGGAAGTAGATACTGAAAACGTTGGCAACTATCCGTACCTTACCATAGTCAATGTCAATTGTTTATCAGTCTCACATATCATGTCCTACACTATCTCAGAGGTATTCCTTAGCCCTCTGCATGAACGGATTCGTCATAAAATGCTTGACATATAGGTCCACCCTGCGTGGTTTATTTAGTACAGTACAGATATCCAAAATATAATAATCCAAAAATAAACTTAATAAAAAAAATAATAATCTCTTTTAAGTATCTAGCATTAATGTAATTTTCGCGGCGAAAATTATCTTCATTCATAACCTTATATAACCATCATACGCAACACACATAAAAAGGAAAAATTTGCATAAAATCCGGAATCGAATGAACAACAGAAGTTTTATGGATTATCCGCGGTTAATACTTTTTGGTTTACAAATTACCGCAATTGTTAAAAAGTTCTATTTTCATAATTGGTGGTGTTGTTTACAATTCGGTCAATCTCATGGCCCATATCCATTCCCATGGAAATACCGTTTTATATGTATTTACAGTAATAAACAGAGCGAATGAAAAGGTTCCAGTTCATTTGATTGGAGCTTTCGAAATTCATGACTCGAACGGATTTTTCCCTGAATATACCCGTGGAAATTGAAAGTTTCAAACAAAACAAAACAACAACAAAAATGTAATTTTCCCGGCGAAAAATTCGTTTTACATATCCGGACAAAGGATACGCGACGAGAGGAGCAGATATATATTTTCAGTCAGACGACAATCAAAGCTCTGAGGTTGAAAAATTTTGATGTGGTCTACATGAACTTGGAGTCAGTTTAATGCTTTTATGTTTTTTTAGCATGCAAACAGTTCCTTGGTAGCACATCATGCAGGGAGACATAAAGCAAAAATTTTCATGATACACGGGAATGAAAAGTTTCTTAAGTCTTAAAACGGGCACTCTTTATGTCTAGATTTTTTATGGCACTCTTAAAAGTCAGAGCAGTAAAAACAAGGATCAAACGTGGACTTCATTGCTGAAACTTTTTATAATCGCACTGTACTGTTTTTAGAAGTGGCACAATCCCGCAGAAGTGATTTTAATAAACTAAATTGAAAAACAAAATGAAAACAAGGAAAATAAAATCTTTTATCAATTGAGGGAATGAAAATGAATATTTTTTGCTGTTAATTGGCCCATTTTGAACTGTGTTCTCTCTTTTAATTAAATGGCACTCTGTGTGATCGTAAAACAATAAAACATTGCTTCCGTTGATTACAAGAATGGCTACTGGATATTTGAAAAATTCAACTGTTCGATATTATTCGGAAACAATGAAATGCTTCTCTCTGGGTGAGATTTAGCTGTGATTTATAGGCCTTTTTTTTTTTGTAAATAACATGTTTATAAAAGAATAAACAGTAAATTAAATTAAACGAACTTTAGATTGCGTTCCAAGTGTTTGGATCTATTTCGGTTTAATAAACGTAGTTAATTGACTACGTGCGATTTATTTTATTTTTTATTTTTTTTATTATTTGTTTTTTTTTTTGTTCAGTTCCAAGTTTTGCATCCCAATTAGGATTCTCATGTTGCGTATTACTATTGAGCCGGGAGTTTCAATGAAACTTGCTACGAGTACTTCCTAGTGATGAAAGAACTGGCGGTATCTCAGGTGAAGAAAGAAATAAGATTGTACTTTATGCCGTACGGAGCAAAACGACTTGAACAATTTAAAAGAAAACTAGAAGGAAAAGAAACTCTGGAGGAAAAGTGACAATCAAAAAGAGGCACAGAAACGGACAGCCAGTCTTTAATAAGAAAGACAATCCACAGTTGAACATTAGAAGATGTTTTTCTTGTGGTGAAAGGGGACACATCGCAAAACATTGTCCATCAAAGGCTAGGGGTGACAAGTGCTTCAAATGCGGAGATTTTGTCCACAAAGCGACCGATTGCAACAGGAGACAGAAAACTGTGATACAGAGGGAAATAGGTTTACTACACAATCAGCCAAAAGTTAAGAACAATATGCGCAATGAAATCGTACTGAACGGTGTAAAACTAAGTGCGTTGGTAGATACGGGAAGGGACCTATCTTACACAAGAGAGAATGTCTTCACACTATTAGATCTCCCCTTAACAGGCAAACTTCTTACATTTCAAGGTGTTGGGTCAGGAAGCATTATGAACATTGGTTTATTCAAAGCGAAGAGATGATAATAGACGGTATCAAATTAATTGAACACTTTCACGTTGTTCCTGATAGCATCTTATCCAAACAAATTATATTAGGCAAATCCATTCCAGATCGAGTCGAACTGCATATTACCCCCACCGAGATAAAGCTCACTCCTTTGAAGGAAGAACAGTCGCAAAGTTATTTTCACGTATGTATTGAAATCCAAGTTGATTTGTCACACATTGAACAGAAAGAGCAGCACGACAAGGTCAATGAACTAATTTGTTGTTACTAATTTCATAAATATAGAATCAAAATGTTTGATAGTTCCGTTTGACTCACTAATGACGGAGTATATCTATATTTGCTCAGACAGCCAAGCTATACTCCTAGCTCTGTCCTCTCAAAATTTGAATCGAAACTAGCCTGAAGCATTGATTTTATACATATAGATATGCCACCGGCTCGCACAATATGTTGCTAATTCTTCTCACTGAGTCGCCACTGTAGTACTTTACCATCCGCTCACGAAACGGTCCGCCATCTGTTAGCAAAACTTGGCCAATATGAGGATAATAAGATGTCTTCGATAATAAAAAGCGCCATATCACAGCAAAGAATTTAATCTAATTTTGTTTCTGCCGACATTCTTTATCTAATGAATGTGCAGAAATGTGGAAGAAATCTGTAATAAAGAAATTTAAAGGCATATCTTGATTAGTATCAAGATGATTTGAAAGATTTGCAAATGTGTATGATACGTGATTTAAGTGAAAATAATTTTATACTTCTCTTTCGCAACAGAAAGTTGCAGAACAGACAAAACTCTTATCAAGGCACTGCGGGCTTCCAAGAAATTTTTCGGTTGGATTTTCGATGGAATTTCTGCGATCTTTATTTTCACATCTGGTTGTTGACTGGTACATTGATTTTTCGTGAATAGTTTGAAATATTTTCCGCAAAGCAATTTGTCTCATTTGATGAAATTTCTTAGAACTTTTGGATCGGATCGCGATATACAGAAAGCAATATCTTATGAGCGTGAACATTATTTTTTTTTTATACCCTAGATGAAATCTAAAGGATATACTAAGATTGCCATTCCATTTGTAACACATAGAAATAATGAAGCTAGAGCAAAATGGATTGGACACATGCATAAAATAAAAAGTTATTTTGATTTTTGCATGTTCGTCTGGCTGTCCGTCCTCAACACGTGTACTTGGATAGCTGAAATTTTGCACATGGGCTTATAAATAAAAAAGCAAAATTAGGTTTGAAAATTGGCAAATCGGGTAGCTTTTTCGTACGGTTGCCATACAAAAATTTAATTTTTCACTACGCAGAGGTCGAAATTGTGTACATGGTGTTTTCATAAAACCAGTAAATACAATTTCAAAAACGGAGCAAATCGGGCAACTCCTTCTTGGTGTTGCCATATAAAAATTTAGGATTTTCACGTAGCCTGTGAAAACGATCAGTCAGATCATGAAATCCTATAAAATTGGTTATAATCATTTTTGCTGTTCGACGAACCGTTCTAGAGATATATTCAAAATCCACTTCAAAGCTCAAACTTGCGCAGATGGGTGACAATACGAAATTACAAACGAATATTCATCTGAAGTATCATAAGAATTGGTCTTAGACCAATTCTAGCTTTTTTATTTGTTTCTTATAAATTACTGGAAAATTTTCTTCAGAATTCTTATGCATTATTGGTTGCTGAGACTGATCTAATTAAGTTTAATTGATTCGGGTAATCGCAGCGCCTGAGCCTAGATAGAACATTCTTTTGATTTACGGATGGCTCCACAACAAATGATGGAGATGGGGCAGGAGCATATGGTTCAAGACCTCGGGTCGACATATGTATTTAATTGAGCTATAAATTAGGAAAAATATCAAGAGAACCCACAGGAATAAAAATATCTATAATATCTTTTCTGACTGCAGAGCTGAATAATTGGCTCTTCAATCAAATAGATTCAAATCCAAACTGTTTTGGAGCTGCCTATTGGAGTTAATTAAATTAACGCACTTCAATTTGTTTGCACAAATATGGGTGCCTTTACACGGCAATAACGCAGGAAATGGGATGGGTCCAACTAGCCTACAGGGTCCAACTAGCCTACAACCAATATCATTCGGTTACGCTGCCTGATAGGAGGGGTTGCGTTTACCTGTGCCCTTTCCGTTATACATGTGAAAAAATTAGTTTTTTAAATGATTTTAGTTCGTTTTTTTTTTATCTATTTGCATAAACATCGACCAATATAAATTTACTATTTGCAGACAGTTTTCTCATTACTGGCACCGTTCTATACGTTTTTTTTTTTTTCGTTAGAATCCAACGCCTTATCAGCCGTACTCTTACACATTTATTCCTTGTCACACTCCAATCGATTTGGCTATTGACAATCAACTGAATTTCTGCCTGACAAATTAATTTCATGTTGTTCCTTCGATAACTAAACCAGCTCGTATAAAAATTACAGCCATAATAAAATCATTTTTTTTAAGTTTTTTTTTTATCGAAAAAAAAGCATCTGGCACATACTAGCAACAAAAAAACTGTCTGGGAATAATGAAATTATATTATTCAATGTTTATAAAAACTAATAAAAAAAAAAACAAAATCGAACTAAAATCCTTTTGAAAACTACTCTGTTTACCTATGGAACAGAATGGACACAGGTAAATGCAACCCCTCCCACCAAACAGATGGGCCGCATGCCTATTGAGATTGTGACGCTGCTAGCTCTCGTACTATATGTAAGAATTTTTAATGACCTGCAACTGCCTGCTGCGAAAGCTGTTCCATTCCTAATTTGACAATAATTTATTTATTTACCTAAGCTACCTATAATATTGAAATAACACGTCAAATGAAATATGTATTAAATTACATATACATTAATTTAAATAATAATTTTTTGTAGAACAGAAGGAATACTAAATTCAACAAAAAAATCTCTTTCGAAGTACTTCTCTGTATATGTATACTAGGTATATCTCATAAAAAGCAAATTTATTGAGAAAAAATCTGAAATTCCTTTGAATTCATTTTTTTACATTTTTTCCACATTCCTAGACATTGTTAAATATGGAAGAAGAAAAAACATTTGTTATCGAAGTTAACTTAATATCCTCACATTTTACAATTTTTTTAATAGATGGCGCCATCTGTAAACATGATTTCAGTCATTCGGTAAAAATTTCGCCTATTTTCTAATTTGCTACATGTAAGGCCAGGATTGGACGGAAAGGAGAAACCGGATAATGGACCCAACAGCCAGTATACTGGTCCCTACCAAGTATTTGGTCTACCAAAACCACTTTAGGAGGGGGGGGGGGGAACTATAAAAATGGGAAGTCAGATAACCTGATTTTCTCTGGCATAGCGTGCATTAATAAAAGTATCCATCAAGGGAATTGTTTTTTGTTATATTTCTTGCCATCTAAAATAGTACCCGACTATTCAAAATATGACTCTATCAGCACTCCATTAAAATTGATTTCCATATTTAATGCTGAAACGTGTAGAGCTCTAGAAGAACATTTTAAGTACTATAAAAAAAATACGTGAGATGAATTCATATACAATAATTATAATAAATTACTAACTGAAAGCTGAGTGTGACTTTAAATTGAGCTTTTAATGACTACTTCCTGTGTACTTAAGTTTAATACTTAATAAATTATTCAATTTCAATTCTTAAGTCCAACTAGATATTAAGTGCTCAGTTTGATTGAAAAATTAATACTCATTAAAAGTAATGACAAAATTTCGAATTATATATTTTTTTCTCTTCTAATTGAATGATACTTTCTTACACGTAATCATCCTGTAATTTTAGGACATAAATATTGCAATTACCTAATCGTTCTACTTGTTCATGTTCAGGTTTAATGTATCTGACAAAATTAGCTTTAGAAATACCAACAGGCTTAAACACAATTGCCACGACAGAGCGATAGAGCGGCAGACGGCAGTGGAAATTTCACTATCAATATTGGGAGCACAATTGCAACGACAGGCAATGAGCGGCGATTGTGAAAGAAGAAGATACTGACATTTCATTTCTTATTTGTGTCTATTAGATGCAAGCGTTGGTCTTTTCCAGAAAATAGAAAAAAAATAATTTAGTATGTCAACCGATTGGCTAATTGGAGAACTTTTCGGAACTGTTCCGACAGGTACACTTTTTTCCCTCAATAAACTTATAATTAAAATTGAACTAAGTAGGAAAATGTCTCCTTTTCCAAAAGCAGTTGATTTCAAACTTGTTATGGTCGTAGCATACTGCAGCCATATGCTGCGTCGTGTGATACACAGCGAATGTGCTGCATTAGTATAGAACGACACGATTAAGTCCTTGCTCGGACAAAACATAAAAAATAAGTTGCTGGCAAGGAAGAAGAAGATTCTAGCTTCTTCCTGTCAAAAAGAGGCTGAACTCTTTATATATATATATATAAAAATCGGCTGAACTCCTCATCATCAAAAGTTTTTTTTTTTTTTTGAAAACAAGGAAAAGTCGCTATAACCAAGCTCCGGATCAATCTTCCAAGAGAGAGAATGAGAACGTCGCCCCAAAAAATATAAAAAAAAGGAAAAAATCAGGAAACGTGAACGCGGATTAGTGAAGCTCTCGTGAACTAATCGTGACGAAAGCGCCACATCAGCGGATCTCCATTTTCAGCCAGTTGGCCGCGCTGCGAATTTCACTGATTTTCCATCTCAGATGAACTAAATTTTGTATAAAGTTCGTACAATTGAGTGGGATCCACGTGTGCGGAATCGCAGAACATCAACACTAACGCTCTATTATCCAGGAAATCCACCTGAGATTAATAGTAGAATCATCCCAGGATTGCGACAAACTATCACAAGATAGCACCCAATTGAGTGTGAATATTGCATTGGCCAACTCCAAGTTAACGTTAGCGAACTTGTAAGAGATCTTCCTTTCGGCATTATTTTTATTTTTTCTGTGGAGATTGTGTGGTACGCCATTATAAATAATAGAACTTAAAAACGTTGTCTCCCTATCAATCAATTTATATTTTTATTAATAGTAATTACAGTTATTTTATTAACATGAATTGGAGCCCGACCAGTAGAAGATCCTTATATTATTATTGGGCAACTATTAACTATTATTTATTTTTATATACTATTTAATAAATCCTTTAGTTGTAAAATATAAAAATTATTTACCTCGAATGTAGACCGGTTTCAGCTTTTCGGCTATCTTCCTAAGAGTGGGAGACAACGTTTTTAAGTTCTATTAATTTTCGGAATTACTCTAACTAGTACGTCAGTTCTAATCCAGTGAAGCCCGAGGGATACCTGCAGCGCCAGATTTACTTTGTTTTGGAATCCAGCCACTCAATGAAAGTTTTCTTTGTAAATTACATTATCTTTAGGATAAAATTGTCATGTAAGTACGCTTTTAGGTATATACATAGATACGAAGTTAGTCAGCCATCCGACATGGTCATGAATGAAATTTATGGTTTTATTTCAGCGGCGCCCATGCGTTAGATCTCCAGCAATAGAACTTGTAAGTCACCTTGCGTTTTTTTTTTGTATTGCCACACTTTTGCAATTGAGAAAAATTAAATTAAGCTTAAATCAAAATATATAAGAAACTGTAGTATCCCTAATATGGCTCCTTAGATATGGATTGGTATATGAAACCTACAAATTCTGGTAGAATATTGAATTTTCTCTCGGATTGTCCTCTACATCAAAATAGAAACGTGATTTGTAATATGTTGAATAAGATTCATATGCTCGCAACAGTATATTGAAAATAATATTATAAAAATTAAGACAATTCTGCAGAAGAATAACTATCCCAACTTCTTTGTTAATAGAGTGATCAATCAATACTTTGTAAAAAATACAAATATCCACAACGTTGATGCTATTAACAATAATAATCTACAGATTCAAAATAAAAAATACATTAGACTACCGTTTATGACACCTATGACTTACAAATTAAGAGACTTAATGGCCTCTTATTCAAATCATATACAGGTAGTTTTCTTTAATACGAAGAGAGTACATAATCTCTTCACTATACTTAAAGACCGGTATCCACGAGAACTACACTATAATGTTTTGTATAAAATTAATTGCAAGTCATGTGAAGCATGTTACATTGGTCAGATGAAACAATTGTTAAAAAAGAGACTATACTAACACGGTTATGATTGCAGAAATACCAGCAGTCACAAAAAAGAGATGACAGCCCTAGCCAAACATCATTTTGAAGAAGATAATCATAGTTTTGATTTTGAAAATATAAAAATTGTTGACTATGAGAGCAATTGGTACAAACGTAATATTAGTGAAATGATACATATACAGCACAATGAGAACAGCATTAATTTTCGGACAGATACAGTCAAATTAAATCCAGTCTATATAATTTTTATTAATACTTACAAAAACACTATAATGAGTGATGATACCAGAGATTGATGTATTGGTTTAGTTTTGATAATTACTCCCACTTTGTGTTACTAGTACCAGACTTTTTCTATTTTTATCTAGGATGCTATCTGACAGCCGTAAAAAATGTTTTTAGATTTATGTGATGCTCTTTACATCATGTTTAATTTTTTATTGTGGTTTTAATTGTAATTTCTATTGGTAATTTTCTTGAGGTTAATTTATAGATATTTTTAAAGTTTACTGTTGTTCCAATGAATTGTTGTTGTTTGTATTTTTAGTCCTGATGAAACGTTAAAATATAACGGGAAATGTTGGCAAAAAGAAAAAGGTTTTATTATTATTGTGTTCCAACACAACGAATACTATTAAAGTACAAAAGTGCAGTATGAGTGGAGCGATTATTATTCGTCGAGTAAGACCTTAGACCATAGATTCAGTTACAGGTTCTGCAAGCGAACCCAAAATGTCATGGATGAACGTAAAGGTTAGAAGAATAAGGTGGTGAAAATTTGTTTTGATTCAATTGTAACAATATCGAGAGCATTTGAATAGCTCATTCCCGTATTATTATTATAGGTTATAGGGCGATACGCCATGAAGTTCACATAGTTGAATTTAAACGAACATTTCTTTTATATGATAGAAACCTTGAGCGGGGATTGTTGCAAGTTGATATATTAGATTGCTTAAATTTTGGAGATCTTTCACATGCCTCGTGATCTATCTTAAGGCACGGGCAGTATTAATAATAGTAATTAAAAGATTTTTTTCATATGGACTGATCTAGAATTGTATTCGAAATGCTAAATATTCAGTCTAATTTATATTTGATTTCATTATATAGCTCAAGGTAAGTTTACAGCTATAGCGTTATTTGTATACCTTACTATCAGAGCAAGTGTGACAATTTCATTTTGATTATTGAATATACCTATTTTTTATAACGTAACTATGACGCTGTAAGTTTTTCACTCTCCTTTACTCTCTCTATTGAGACGATTGCCGACTAGGCTCTCTCCTCCCCTGCTTAGCGCTTCTTTTACAGGTTATTTAAGGGACACTGAACAAAATAACTGCTGACCTCTGTGTCATTGGATGGATATTGGTCAATGCAGCTGAAGGCCTATCATCTGCGCCCTCACGAAGGTAATGGTATGTGGTGTAAAGGTCCCTTCAGGACCGGATGTGTGCTTGATCTCTTGGTATAAGTCGGTACAATATATTCTTGTATATGGCAGGTGCGGGGGCAGGTTTTCGTGGAACTCCCCACACTCTACGCCAATAGCCGAGGTGAGATAGCGTGCCGCCCTGCGCTTCAACGCTGTCCACCGAGTGATCTGTCAGTTCATGCGGGCAGTCGGGACTTCACGTCCAAACCTATCACTCAGCAAAGTTCTATAACACACTCGCCATTTATTGAAGTATTAAAAGCTGGTCTACCTCCTTGCAGTCGGGGACGTTTCAACAAAGTTAAATCCAAACTTGGTTTTTTCCAAAATCGCGGGAAAACTATAAAAACGGTTACATATTTAGTACAATTTTATCAATCTTTTAGAACTTGCTGGCAATGGAGTCGGAATGATATCCAGTTTTAGTTGAAAACTATCAAGCTAGAAAAGGCTACGGAGATCAAACTGACCAATATGTGAAATTGCTAAAAAGAATTAGTAAGACCGAGTTTTTTTTTTATATTATTAAGCCAAGCTATGGGGGTATCCTATGATGCAAAGCACAGCATGGCAGGAAGGAGATAGGGAAAGGATTAGGGGATATGAGGAGAGTGGCTGAGGTGCCGATGTATGTCGCCATTAAACTTCCGCAGATTGTATGCCGGAGGAAAAACAGAAGATGGTAAGCTGTTCCACATTCGCACTGTTCGGGATAAAAAAGCATCACGGAATTTTACTGTATGGCCGAAAGTAATTTGAAAGGTTAAAGGATGTGCGCCGTTTGCAGCGCGAATATTGCGTGCAGGAATTATTCTACAAGAGATTTGACTAGATATTTCATCAGAACATTGACCATGCATATAGTGATAAAGGAGCGGAAGGCATCCAATATTGCGGCGGTGCTCGAGTGAGCCGATATGACAAGTTATTGCCAAATCGCCAATGAGCTTGCTCTCTTTTGGACAATGTCCAATGAAGCTAAGGCTGTGCGACCAGCTCCAGCCCATATATGGGAGTTGTATTCCATTCTAGGTCTAATATAGGACTTGTGGAGGAGCGCTAGATTTGATGGGCTGAAATATTTCTTACACTTTTTCAGAAATCCAAGACATTTCGATGCTTCTTTGGCAACAAAGAAGATGTTATCTATCCAGTTTAACTTACTGGAAATATTAATGCCAAGAATGTTTATTGACGGTGAATCAGAAATTAATGCTCCATCAAAAGAAACGGGTGTGGTTAAGTTATGATCTTGTTTTAATAAGATGAGTCAGCCTTGGGTCTTAGATGCATTGAATTCGACGCGATTCGCTTTGCCCCAAGCGTGTCAAAGGAGTAAGCGAAATCAAGAGTACTGTCATCTGCGAAACTATGAATGGGATTGAAAGTAAGAGAAAGTAGATCATTAATGAAAACTAAAAAGAGAGTTGGAGAGATAACAGAGCCTTGAGGCACACCGGCATTTATGTGATGCGGTTCAGATGTAACGCCATCTAATACAACACGTATTTGGAGACTATATATAGGAAACTTTCAATCCATAATAGAAGAGGAAGAGAGAGACCAAGTGCTTTAAGTTTGGCTAAAAGGGCTGGATGCCAGACTCTATCAAAGGCCTTTGAAATATCCAGGGCAACGATTTTAGACTCACCAAAATTGTGAAGACTACGGTTTCAACGTTCCGTAAGAAAGGTCAGCAAGTCTCCAGATGAGAGTCCAGCTCGGAAGCCATATTGGCGATCGTTGATGAGATGATAAGTTTCTAGATACTTCATTAATTTTGAGTTAATGATAGATTCAAAAACCTTTGAAGAATCGAAGTGATCGCAATTGGTCTATGAGTATAATAATATTTTAGTAGCTTATGGATGCTTTTATAGATATTCTGCCAAATAAAATTTGTCAGACTGCGAAACCGAAAACTATAAGAATTTGCCAAAAAATATTCTGCGGAATATCAAATATTGGGAAAAATAGAGTTCAACGCGTCTGTAAGCATCTGTTGAACTTCCTGGGGGTGAGAGACTATCTTCGAAGTTCGAACGAAAGAAAGA
Source organism: Dioctria rufipes (assembly GCA_963924295.1). Lineage (NCBI taxonomy): Eukaryota > Metazoa > Arthropoda > Insecta > Diptera > Asilidae > Dioctria > Dioctria rufipes. Next base: position 324,229,551 of record OZ002740.1, on the reverse strand, counting down.
ATCCGTTATCCGATTTATAAAAAAGTTTAAAGTCCTGGATGTTCACTATTTCTGCAGTAGTGCGTCAAGGTGACAATATGTATTTACCTGGAGACTTAACAGTAAATAAATTGCACCGAATGTATACAAATGAAATTATTGTTTCGGCTTTGAAAGTTACAAGGAGTTATTTTAGATTTGTATTCAATACAAATTTCAATCTAAGCTTCAAATCTCCTTGCTTAGATGTTTGTTCAACGTGCCCTAAGACTAAGAATAAAACTAGAAAGAAATATCTAAAAGAAACAATCCTTGATGACGGAAAGTATTGTTCACAAATGTCGTACTAAGGCCTTCTATAGCCTTTTAAAGGAGTAAAAACCTGACACTTGACACTTGATTGCCAGAAAATATGGTTTTGCTACTATAGCGGTCAATTCTTTCTTTATGGGGTAATTAAAGAATCTTCGAAGGAGGCTCTGACTACATAAAATGTTTTTCTTAACGTTTAGAAGAACATATGTACGACCGATAGGATCCAATGAAATAGCATCTGGAATTTACCGCCGGTTATATCTTTCAAATATATTTAGAATAAAAAGAGTCAGACTGTTTGCAGACGGTTGTGGTGGCGACAAAAGAAATTCAATTTTAATGTTTATACTGGCTTATTGGCTAATCAAAAAATCTTCAAGAAATATAACACATATTGAAGTAATATTTCCAGTTGTTGACCATTCCTTTTTACCTCTCGATAGAGTTTTGGCGAAAATTGAAAAAGATGTGAAATGTAAAGACACTATTATATCACCTGTGGAGTATATCGACATCTATAGGAATCATGGGACCGTAGTGCATCTCACCTAAGGGGAATGTCCAGTACTGGAGTTGAAAACTGAGTGCTCAAACTTTTTTAAGGCAACTGGAAAATTACATTTCAAGTTTAAAGCTACGAAAAGGTTAATTCTGACCAAACGAAAATCCACAGTCACTATCCGAGGAGAAGTGTCATACAAGTCAGACATTGGGATGGGAACATCAGTAATTAATTAAATCCTCAAACAATATTCACCAGCGTATTAATGAAAACTGCCAAATATATCGATAAGAACACAACAACAAATTAATTCTTAACATTAAAAAAAAAATAACACAAAAAGAAAGGACTCATAATTTGTTTAAGAAATTCCTATTTTGAAATTAAGGGACATTTGCCAATATATTTTCCGACGACAAACAGTTACCTTGTTGGGATACTATATAGCATCCGCTGTAGAAAATACTCCTTTTGACGCTACAGAAGTTGTGGTAATACACAAGTACTTCTTTGCTAGATGTGCTAACTAGGAGAGCTTCTTTTCCCGAGACATCCACCACTTAAAAGGGTCCATATTAATTTGAGTTTGAGGCTCAGCGAGGTAGTGGTCGAGTTGCAAGCTTGTGTTGGGAGTGCATGTTCATCATGGGGTTTTTTGAAAAGAAAATTCGGGGCACTATTAAACGGGATCTAAAATTCGGTAGTGTTTGAAGAGGAGAACATAGTTTCTTTTTTTATTTGTGTCCTGACAGCGTTCTTTATGTAATCTGAGAACTCCGTGTTGAATTCCTTAAATCGCGGATCTAAAAATGAAGATTTCTAAACAAGGGAAACACATGAGGTAATTCCATACGAAGTTGATACCATTCCGATTGCGAAGCAAATTTATTAAATCGCTTTCCCTGAGTTCGCTTCAGGAACCAGTGGCGGAAGGGTTATTCACAAGCCAGAAGAAGACCTACACCCTGATTACAAATTTTGAATCAAACACGTAATACCCAACAGATTCCATCAGGGTTTAATAACAATGTAAATGCGTCTTTTGGATTGAGTTTTAAAATTTTATTTAAATTTTTAAATCTTAGAGCCCAATTTAATTATTTTTCAAATAACTTTATTGATTAAACCAGTGTAAATTTGGAAAGAAGTTTACAGTTTTCTAAAATTATTTATTAATTCTGTTGAACGTGCCCATGGTTTGCCTCAAAGGTTGATATATCGCGGTAAAATAACTGCGCAAAACTTCATACATTTGAATTCTCTCGAATTCTTCATCATACTTTGATCATTGATTAACCGTTCTTGCTTCGAAGAGCTCAACTTCCAAGCCCTATACGATTTCATATCCTCTCAGGTCGAATACTTAAGCAAAACTTATTTTTCCTTTAGTACAATTTGCAACCCAATAAATCCCATATATCGATTATAAATCAAACTGAGCAATAAATGACAAAATTTTTCATATAACTTGGCGTCGCCATCTTTAAATTCTAAGTTTTGACCAAATATTCGTTATATGCGACCTCGACATTCCGAAGATATTGATTTTAAGTCAAGTCACAAAAGATCAATAAGTGTGCCAAGTTTTAGGTCAATGGTTCAACGGGAAGTGGATCAAATTAGCATTACAAATTTTGAATCATGGTCGCATGGTAGCTCGAAAAATTCAAATTTCTTACGTTCGAAGATCTAAGCTTCGACCTTCGTAGCTTCGTTCCTCGAATATTCTTTCGAAGCCAATAATACTGCTTGATCGGATGCTATTATTGCATGTAAGATCGCTGTCACAAACCAGAGAGTTTCCTTAGGTCTCGTGAAAATTGTAAATATAGCATATTTTTCGTACTTAACTGACTTGTACAAGTAATTAAAAATGTGTCAATTTATCTCCACTAATTTATTTTCTTCTCCTTTATTTATTTCAATAATTTACTTTGTTTGAAAATTATCAATATGGCGGACATATTATGACAATTTCCGATATGGAACGTAAATATTATTCAGTTCCCTTGCATCTCGTTCCCACATCTTTCCCTTTCGCACACATTACGGGAATTAATTTCACCTTTTTTTTTTTATTAAATATTGACTTACCTGGTAAATTTCGCACCTTTTAAGCATTACCAATTGGTTGCGTGCGGTAAACTTGGTGAAACTGACTTTCCACCGTGTCACGTTGACAATTCTAATCGTGGTTTTCAAGTTTCACAGTGCCGTGTGGTGTTGTGCTGTTTTTCGTCAATTTAATGGATTAATAATCCAGGTAAGTGCATTTTATTGCTTTAGTGTTTACTATTATTTATTTGTGAGTTCCAGCATGCGTAATTTGCAAGAAATATGCTAGCATAATTATTGATGTTGGAAAAGCTATTTCCGCACTGTCAAGAATCACAGAAAGTGTTGAAATTTGTTAATTATTATGTCCATACATATTGCGAATTCATGTAATTTCCATATTCAAACATATTTGTATGCTTTGCAAATGTTTAGTATGTGGAGCATATGAATTTAGCGAATTATTTACATTTGCATTTGTTTGTTGTTGTACTGGCAAGAAATTCGTTTCTTGACAGAACTCGCCTGTAATGTACTTAGTTTTATAATTTTTGTATAATATTTCCTCAAGTTAGTTGAATTATACCAATGTATGTAATTTATTTTAATTTCAGATAGGTACCTGATGCTGCAGGATGCGCTCAAGGATGACTGGAGGAATTGCAGCGGAACTACTAAGGGAAGTATAAACTACTATGTCTATAGAATGCTAATGGTTTTTTTAATATCATTTTAGGTGTGATCAACAATAACAAAGTACACCAAAAGTGCACTACAATTACCAAGTTAGTTCGTCGCGTGCAACAGCTAATTGAACAAGTTTTGTTGTTGTTAATTTATAGATATATATACGAGGCATGTTCAGAAAGTAAGTGTACTAGATGTTTATATTTTTTTAGAAAAAGTGTATTTGAAAAAAATTACAGGAAATTGTTGATACACTTATTGACTATTTTTTCACATAATCGCCATCCAGTTCAATGCATGTGGTGAGCCGTGGCACAAGCTTCTTTATGCCCTCCTCGAAGAACTCTTCCGCCAGCTGCTTCCCCCACTTCAGAACCTCCTTCTGCATCGGCTCATCGGTTGAAAATTTAATTCGACCCATGTGTGCTTTCAGGGAAGTGAAAAGATGATAACCTGAAGGCGCCAAGTCAGGAGAATACGGGAGGTGGTTCAGAACATCCCAACTAAATGAGTCATAGTGGATAAGGCTGCGTGAGGACGAGCATTATCGTGCAACAAGCATACTCTTCTCATCAGCATTTTGTTTTGAATGCTCCTTTTGAGTTTTTTTGAGTCTCACAATATCGTTGTGCATTGATAGTCTCCCCTTGAGGCAGAAAGTCGACCAAAATTTTGTCTTTTCGGTCCCAAAACACTGAAGCCATGATTTTTTGCCCGAAATTGTGGCTTTGAATTTTTTGGCAGATGATGAATCGGTGTGACGCCACTGTGATGACTGTCTGTTTGTCTCAGGCGTATAATGAGCCACCCACGTTTCATCTTCAGTCACAATAGAACTGAGAAAATTCTCATCTTCCAATTCAAGTCGCTCAAGAAACTAGCGGTCGCTATTAACCCGGCGGGATTTCTTACCGACATCTTTCACGCAACTGGACACTACAACGTGAGTTTACGTACCACCATATTTCTGCGATGCTCGCTCTAGTCAGGGGATCCCCCTCTACCGCTCAGTGTTGCCAACCCTAAAAAGCAAGAAACCACTGCCCGGTTTGGTCACAGTACACTTGCTTTCTGTACATACCTCGTATATTGGTAGCATTACTTATTTAATTTGTTCAACACATCTACTAAAACTAGAAGTATACCGTTGTACCAAATTAACATCATTATCGACAAAATTTTGCAAAATTCTGTTCGTTCGGTTCTTGTGCTTCCAATATTATTTCCACATTTTCACATTTCCATTTTCCTGGATTGTACTACATATACATATGCATATTGGATTTCTCGTTTCGTTTCCTTTTCGTCAAAATTGATTTCTTCTTCTGCGGAATAGGAGTAACTACAACTACTTCTTCTTGAAAAACATTTTTCTTCAATGCTTCCTGATTGGGAGACAAGTCGTCTTCTTCTTTTTCTTGAACGTCCTCGGTTTCCATCATTGGTGGACACTGTTGAATGTTTTCGTCGTCTGAAATCACCAAGTCTTCCTTCCTGTTCCTTCTAAATGTCAGTTAAGTTTTTTTTTTTTTTTTTTTTTTTTTTTTTTTTTTTTTTTTTTTTTTTTTGAAGAAGTCATCCCCTAGAAGAAAAGTTACACGAATATAAATATGAACAAACATTTAAATCTTACACCTTAACTACTTTTATAGCACAATATTTGTTTTATCCAACAACTTTTATAGAAATTCAAATGTAATGACGACATCTAATTAAGTAATTAAGTCAGTCGTCCAACCAGCTTTAACCATGTATGCATGATCATAGGATTCGCCCGATCGCTACGGTAAAGCTGGCTGGACGACTGACCTCCATTTTTATAAGTCAGTGGTGACAGTAAACAATAAACAAAACTAATTACGAAGTCCACGATTCTATTTGTTCATTATACGGCTAATGTCGTAGAGTCAACCGAAAGCACAAATACTACGCGCATGTCAAATAGTGAACCAAAAACCTTCCACGCGGCCCATTCATTATAAAGTACATAGTACAAGAACGTGCACTCTTCGTTAGGGTACGGAAAGCTGAAGAAAATTTGCAGATTCCAGTGGAACTCAGATTTGGCCCACTCAGTCGCCAGCTGATTACCTTGAACTCAAACCAGAGATCCAGCTCTACTGTGTTGCTGACCCTGACCTAGTTTCTGCTGTAGAGCGTATTACCATTACTTATCGTTAAATTGCTCTGTTAAGCTTTGCAATATTATTGCCTATGAAATCTCCCTCTCGACATAAATAGAACAGGCGAATATTGTAACAATATGTTTCCAAGTAATCGTGTAGATGAATGTCCGTATGAAATTTCGTATGATCACCGATCTATGCAAGTTTAATTTTTTTTCGCACATATTTGTAAAATGGTTCTTTGGACAGAAACAATGGTTATAACCAATTTCATAGGATTTCATATTCTGGAGAACTTTTCAGTACTTTTTGATCGTTTTCACAGTATACGTAGAAATCGTAAATATATATATATGGCAACACCAAGAAAGCGTTTCCCGATTAGTACATTTTTGAAATTGTATTTACTTTTTTATGAAAACATTTCAGTTCCCTACCCTAGCAGAAATTGCTCACAGTTTTACCTTGTCTCTTGCCTCGCAAGGTGCAGTTATTATGTAAACTATTACTGAAAAGCATCCAGGTGTTTGCAATTCATGAAGGAACATACAAAAATTAAGCTTTCTGATGAACATTCATTAAATCTCATCGAAGAGCTCATTGTATGTCATGAAACTCCTCGCTATATACTAAACCAGCAATAATGCCTGTCATTAGCATATCAAATGTGATTTCTACTAGGAAAATTTGAATTGATTTTGGTGATTTATTTATTTAAATTTTTAAATTATCTATCTTAAATTAATTTTTTGATTTATTTTAATGCGGAAAGACTGTCACCCATATGCTCATCAAGACGTTATGCTCAATTCCTTACGTCTTACAGTATGATTTGCAACTGGGTTTTGAATTCGCAAAAATATATGAAATCAATCGAAAAATGAGATTAACATTTATGAACTCATCATGACACTCATTGACATGCTCATTAATAAGCTCATCTTGCCACTCATTATGTACTCATCGAAGTTCCCATCTAATATTGTAAAATGCACAAAAGAGAAGCAAAGTATACATTTCTAAATAAGTGAAAGAGATGCAATATCGAATGCATAGTATCTGTGAATAAATAAATGATTTTTTCCCGGTTTCGATTCAAACGGGTATAAATTTCATCAGGACGTTCATCTGACAACTAATGAGGAGCTCACTGATGAGCTTATTATGATTTGTCTACAAGGGTACGTTGACGCGCTCTCAGGCAGTGTCCAAATATGTAGTGAAAAACCAAATTTTTGTATGGTAACCCTACGAAGGAGGTACCCGATTTGTCCAATTTACGAATTTAATTTTACTGTCTTTTTAAAGAAAGCCTGTGTGTAAAATTTCAGCTCTATAAGTACGTGCATTCTCAACTTATCGTGCGAACAGTCGGACATGCAGAAATCAAAATTACTTTTAATATTATGTTGAATTGTCTAATCCATTTTGTACTACCATCGTTATTTCAATGCGTCACAAACCGAATGACAAACTTAGTATATCCTACAATTTCATCATCTAGGGCATAAAAATATCTTGCGATATATTCAAGTCATCTACAATTACTTTCAATCTACATAGAAGTCACTAATTAATTACTATCGGAAAAGTATTTTTAGCTCCTTTTTTTTCGCTAAAGCCCTGAAATACAATAATCACCTACCGCTGAATCCATTAAACAATTTTTTTTTATTTAAGACCTCTGACAGTGTGTCGAAAAGTACACTATTTTCGGCTTTCTTTCCTACAATTTTTCTTTTCTTTAGAAGCTCAAGATAATATTCTACACGTTACTGTGACAGACGCTACCACAATATTTGTTTTATTACTGTACATACCACCTACATATTAAAGGTCAGCAGGTCAGCAGAAAAGAAGAAAACACTCTGTCTGTTCCTGAATCATTCATTTACCGGACTTTGATAAGCCTTTCTCATACTTCTCCACAGAAGCTTATCGCCTCACCCACTTCGTGACGACCGATGACTGTGCTTCCTTACGCAAATTTATGGCCTTCGATTGATAAATAATTTCCTACTTCGTACGTCTTCTTGCTGTATAGCTTTCATTGCGTAGCTTTCTGGCACAGGCGATTAGAACTGATTTGATTTTGAGGCTCTGGAAGAGTTCATGTGGAAAAAATCTGAAAAATATCGTGATATAAAAAAAAAAAAAAAAAGAAAATTGCTACATTACAAAGCAGGCAGACAAATAGCCACTAGGCATTTGGGCCTTGATTGATCTATAAAATTTAATTGGAAAACATTATGAGCTGATGACTATGAAGGGTAGGGCAGGATATATAGCCTAGTAGTACACAATATTGGTATTGGAATTGTTATACGTACACTTAATTGCTTCCATTTGGAATACATGATTGTGTTATTGGAAATTTTGTTTGTTTACTACAAATGTGGAGATTGTGCAAGAAGGGTACCGTTCATGTAATGAAATATTGCTGTGTAATTATTTCCATTGGATTTTTTTTTAGAAATTTACAGTTTTACATTTAGAATGAAATGCAATGCATTAGATAGATATACTTTTTGTATAACTATGAGCAAGTTTTAGCACTATGTACAATTGCTTAGTTAGCTTTATGTGGGCCCTGAATCAAAATTTCTTAGGGGGCCTTATTCGGAAAATAAACTAAAACACTCGCATAAACATAATATATTTGAAAAAAAAACGACAATATCAATATTGTTACGTGCAATAGAAATAGGACAAATGACATCTACAAAGTACGGACAAAAAACAACTTTAGGTTCGGAGAATCGATATTTCGAGAAAGGGATATTCGGGAAGGTTTTACGACAATTTTTTGAGTACAAATATGGCACTTGTCACCGCCAGAAGGCAGTTTTATCTCAGACAGTGGAGTAAACGTATTTTACTATTTGGATTGTTTGTGAATTTGTAAAAGTAAAGAGAAGAGTTAGATGAAAGGAAAACTTTTGAGTTGTATCTGAAATATTGTGTTTTAAATAGCGAACTAAGGTCACGCTCGTAACAATATTAAAAACCTTACCTCTAAAAAAATTAGCTGGTGATTAAATACTTTTCTTATTTTTTTCGGCACACGCGCATGCAATATTATCCATAGCTGATGTTCATGTTGTTCTTGTCACATAGAAATAATTTTTACAAAGTTTTAATTTAGAAAAGCTTCCTACAATTATTGCGACTGTAACCGGAAGAGGCAAAGATAACAACCATAGGGTAAAGAGGAGCAACCCTGGCCATTATCTTATATTTGAAATTATGAGTAAAGTTAAGAACATTAACATTAAGAAAACTACACTAAACTAACAGTGGCGTAACTAGCTTTTGCAGGCCTACGCAAAAATAAAAAATGGAAGCCCCTAGTAGAGATCTGAAAGCTGGATGGGTTTTATTATAAGTGAATTGAAACTGAAATGACAGTTCCGTTCTAATCTCAACTCACAGTTTATACAGTAAACCCTTCGAGGAGAGAACTAAAGAAGGCGACATGTGATGAAAAAAGCGTAGCAACTTTCGTTCTTCTTCTTGTTTTTGTGAGGTGCCAGAGGAGGCGTTAAAAATTGTTGATGCCATAAATATCGCAACAAATTAATGGCGCGAAAATTCAAACACATTTCTTAGAAACTCCGGACTATCTTCCGCACCACCCACTGATATGTATATAAATGGACTGAACGATCTCCTGTTTCATGTGGCATCAGTTTTGATTAAAGCAAGTATGCTCTCACTGACGATATATTTAAATTATTTGCGAATTTACTTATATATGCATGTCAGTGGGATTTATCGAATTTAGCACAAAAGTACTTTAAAATTATTTTCCTCAACACGGCTTGTTGTATCTAAATCTTCGAGCATATATGTATAACTCCTTTTTATATTACTATCACTTAGTCCAATAGCCATTAACCATTTCCTATAAAAAGTAATTTATCCATTTGTAACTACGTCTCTGCGCCAAACGCACTTCGCGGCTCTTTGTTTATAGAAAAGTGACAGTCAAACACCCCGCCAAAATCAAGATGGCGAAAATTTTTGGCTACGCTGCCATCATATACTTGACTATAGGATGTCATATCCTTTAGTTCCCTCCTCAAAGAGTAAACCATTAGAGCCTACGGTAGAAAAACATGACGTTAATTTTAAATATATAGAAACATAGCTTAATACATAGCATACAATTTCGTAGCGCTTTTATGTAGAAGGTCGTCTTTATAGATTTAGCGCTGGCGAAGTGATCGATGAGTTTCGAGACAATCATCATTTTCCTGGCTCCATGCTCAATTGTTCCAATTGCGATAGGCACTCTTGGTGATTCTGGCTTTTCACCTTTGCTACATTTTATGGACGGTTCATTGTAGCTAGTAACCTCAGTAGTCTCTGTTAGGTTACTCAGTAGAGAACTATACTAAAATCATGATACAGTTGATAACAAACCAGAACGAATTTTTTGAATGATATTTATCGAAAAAAAAAAAAAAAGAAATCTTTGTGAGATAATTAACAAGTATAAAGAGGGAGTTGTATGGAAAATTGGAAAAAAACCGACATTTATTTCAAATAAAAATGAATTGATCACCATGATAAAGAACTTCTGATTAGTTGCTATAAAAAAAACCGTATATAAAAAAATGCGACAATTATAAAGTACAACTTTACTTTAATTACTTTTATTCCGAATTCAACTTTGTCGTCATGATAAATCTCAAAACACGTCAACCTTTACGATCGAATTGCTCATCAATCTGCTAGTACCTCATGGCCTTGCTTTCATTTATTCACTCCCATTGGGTTCTAATTGACACTCAAATCAGACATGCACTTACCTGATTTAGACTATATCAACCGATCCTCAAGCCTAGTAGCAAAGAAACATAAAGCCATATGTCTTTATATTTCTTTGCTAGTAGACAAATTCAATCATGTCTATATATCTTGATCAGGAGGGATTCCCCAGAACTAGTTTATAGAATGCTGCTCTACCTATATATCTTCACGGAAAGTGCAGATTCTTGTTGCCATAGTTTATGACCACGGCGACATATTCATTTTGGTTCATCTAGGTAAGTACTAGCACCTCCTGCTCTATTGACCTCCTATGGGGAAACACCGTGTATACCTTACTTAATATAATAATTAAATAGTTTCGATTGAAAAGTAATCCTACCATTTTACGGTCGCTAATTCTCAGCTGAGTAATAATTGCATTTGTTTATGTGCAACCAGAGTCCGAATCTGTAGGCAGCTACAGTCGACTTCAATATACGACGGCATGCCACGGCACAGTGCCATATACACAATTATTACTCAGCTGAGAGTTTTTATTAGAGGAATCGTAGTCATTTGGTTAACCCTTGTATCAATGGATAAAATAAATGACCTAAACGAACCCATAACATACCCGGGTATGTAACCATATTTACGTATATTTCTGTGGAACTGTTTCATTTTTCTTGCTTTATATATAAAGAGAATATTTAGTCAAACAGTTCCTAAGAATTTATTTTTATGATTAGGCCTGTTTCAAAAGGTGGGTATGCTGCATATGGCTTACACAACTTGGAGGTAGGATAATTGTTGATGGCAGGAATGCAGTTTTTCGAGTATTTCAAGGAAAATTTGTTTATGTGTTCATATTAAGTGTAAATTTTCATTCCTGAGACCGGCTTTTACTTTTTCCACTGACTGACAAGGGTAGCAAAAGGACTGATTTGATCATAAGTCGCATTTGGAGGTATCGACCGCAAAGCATACCTCATACTGGAACTGTCTAATCATGGTCATTATAAGCAATATCGATACCACTCAGGTAATATATTCCTTTAGGACCGTCACTAATTCCCTCGTAATTGCGGTAATATTGTAGTCGTAATATAAGTGAGTAGGCGTGGTTTATGCTTTTATCAGTTGTGAACTGCAGAAATGTTCAAAAGATCATTTCACTGCAGTTTTATTCACAGTTCAGTTAAAACCTACAGCGAAGTAAATAATTCAAACTTATTAGTGATTTTTTCGATATATTATTTTCTTCCGCAACATTGTTTGAAATGGAATTGGATGCATTAACTCATCGTACGCGATTTGGCCTGTAATTATACCAGAAAAATAATGTCAAACCTTTTCTTCATAATCATTTATATTTTTTAGTATGAGTGCTGAGGAACAGAGTGCTTCTGTTGAGCGTTTACTAGATGAAATAGAACAGGAAGATGAATCAGATCATGAAGCGGTTCTGGATTCTGAACACGAGTTGGTTGATGACAATATATTTTCGGACGCGGAAAATGAAATTATTCCACCAGAAGTAAATAGCGATACCGATGATAGTGATTACGATGAGCAAGCAGAGACTGTAGCAAGAGGATGCTCTGAGGAATACTTCGTTGCACGCGATGGAACACATTGGTACAAGGACGCTCCTGCATCCAGCCGAATAAGAAGTCACAATATTGCTCGCCAATTAGGTGGGCCTACAAAGGAAACGGCATTACTATCGACACTTGAAAAATTCAAAAAAATTGTAACAGCAGAAATGTGCGATGTAATTATCAGAGAAAGCAACAGAAAAGCTCAAAGGAGCTATGCAAAGTGGAATGAAGAGCATTCGTCAAGTATACCGAAGGTTTGGAAACCGATTACTCCTTTAGAATTTGAAGCATATTTGGGAATTTTAATCACCTGTGGTGTTCATCATTCAAATTTTGAAAATACCTCAAATTTATGGAAAATGAGTTCATACCCTCTGTATCGAGCGAGTATGTCGTTAAATCGCTTCTGGAGCATTTCAAGGTTTATACGCTTTGACAACGAATTACAACGGGCCAGCAGAGTGTTGACTGATAAAGCGGCCCCTATTCGAGTTATGGGAAATGCTAAACGAAAATTTGCGGAAAAACTACATACCTCATGATTGTATAACCATTGATGAGCAGCTGTTCCCATACAGAGGAAGGACAAAGTTCACTCAATATATACCATCAAAACCTGCAAAATACGGTATAAAAGTTTGGTGGGCCTGTGATCCGAAGACATCGTACCCGCTGACAGGTCAAATTTATATTGGAAAAATAAATAATCAGCGCGATGTAAACCAAGGAGAACGAGCAGTAAAAGATTTAGTACAGCGATACAAGAACTCTTGGCGAACTATTATTGCTGATAATTTTTTCACAACATTACCACTTGCACTTGCCCGTTTATTGATATCGTGGAATCTTGGACTGGTCGGAACTTTGGAAAAAAATAAACCATACATTCCTACAGAAATGCAAGCTATACCTTCGCGTATACCCCTTTCTACCGAGTTTGGATTTTGTGACAAAACCACGATTTACTCTTACGTACCAAAAAAGGAAAAAATCTGTAATTTTGCTTTCAACAGTCCATTACGATAAACGTGTTAGTGGTGTCCTCCAAAAGCCCGAAATAATATCCTTTTACAACAAATGCAAGGGGGGCGTAGACAATATGGATAAGATGCTAGGACATTATACCACCAAGAGAAGTGATGAGCAAAATTGGTCTTGGTCTTGCAGTCTTGGTCTTGGTCTTGCAGAATATGCAAGACCGATACCAAGAACAAGATTGCAAACATGCTCACAAGACCAACACCAAGACCGTGTGTACGTTAACAAGACCAAGCCCAAGACCACATTATGCACAAGTCATAGCACTATTGTATTTTATTTACATAAAGATTAAAAGGACACAAATAACACAAGATTTATTTAGACGGGAATAAGGTAGTTTTTAAATATTTATAAATTTATGGCATGATACATCAATTATAGAATTGCGCAAAAAAAAAACGAAATCCTAGATTAAAACTAAAACCAAAAGTTGGCTGTGCAACCCAAAGCTAAAACCTACTATAAGATCACAGACAATACCGAGACTGAATTGCAAGACCAAGAGCTAGAACAAGACCAAGACCAACACCAAGACTTGACTATGCAAGACCAAGACCAAGACCAAGACCAATATTATACCAATCTTACCAAGCGCAAAACCAAGACTAAGTTTGCAAGACCAAGACCAACACCAAGACCATTATAGTCTTGGTCTTGGTCTTGTATTTTCACATCACTAGTCTTGTGAGCATGCTTACAATCTTGGTCTTGGTATCGGTCTTGCATATTCTGCAAGACCAAGACCAAGACCAATTTTGCTCATCACTAAAGAGACGTACGTTGCGCTCGACCCCAGCATTTTTTTATAATATTTTGGATGTGGCTGCCCTGGCAGCCTTCATTATATATATATATATATATATATTATATATATAAGAGGCGTACGTTTCTGCAAGATCTTGGTGAAGCCCTCACCATGCCAGCTGTGCAGATCAGAGCAGCGAATTCGAACATTATGAGGAACTTCGGGACCAGATCTGCTATCGAATGCATGACGGCACACCCAATACCAATCCCATCTACATCCACGTCAAGTGAACCAGCAGCACGGGATCAAACAGGCAGACTGAAAGTAAAAGGTAACTGCGGTATTTGCAAAGAGGAAGGTAAGCGGCGACCCAATCGAAAATCTTGCACAATGTGCACTAAGCCTGTATGTGCAGAACAGAATTCCTCAAATGTAAAAAATGTTTATCATAATAAATTCTATAAAATTTTTTAAAAATAAATCTATTATTTTATTCCTTTCAATCCCCATTCCTAAAAAATGTATTACATACCTCGGTATGCTTTCAGCTTGGTAACGTATATTTATAATTCAGGTCTATTTTCTGAGGAACCACAGAATATGTTTCGAAATTTTATAGCATATATTAGCTACAAATAGAGCCCATAAGGATAACTGAAGTGATGGATGAAAAATTTCAAAGATAAAGTTTTTTCATTCTCAAAATTGCAAACATACCCAGGTATGTAGGTCAATACAAGGGTTAAAATAAATTTTTTTAAATAATTTTATTAGGAAAGGTATAAAAATTTTATGTCGATTCGGAAGATAAGAAAGCAAGCTTAAGATTATCAAAACACCATATTTTTCTGTATGCATATTAAATTAGTACGGAGGAGCAATTTAAATCAAACTTTTGTCAGTTTTATATAAGAACACTGTAAATATTTTAGAAATTTAGGACTCAGTTGGGGCTCTTATGTGGTAGTGAGGGAGTCTGTTTAATAGCATCTGAAATATTCTCGAGGGTTAGTATGGTACCAAATATCTGAGTCAACCTCTAGCCCATCGCTTAGTGGATTCCATGAGCTAGTGGGTTGCGCTTTGGTATTAGTTCAGGGAGTGCGATGAATTGTTGTGGCGCATGTATTGTTTATGTGTCACTTGTTTATAGTTTTTGCAACGTGCTTGTTGCATACAAAACCTTTTGTTTCACTAGGTAACTAAGGTGTGAGCTTGAGCTTGAATTGTTTGCTTCACGTGTTTTCTACTACCAAGGCTTTCTTGTTTATATTTACGTTTTAGTTTTGTACATCACATATTGAGCTAATATAGGTACATCGCACCTATCACGGACTGAGTTGCCAACTTCGGTCAACAGATAAAACTTTACGTCTTCCCATAAACTTCGTCGAAAGTTCACATACTACATAAGAAAAATTCTGTAAATTTTAGTACTAGATAATATATGCATTTATTAGTAATGAAGATTTTTCTCTACTTGATAACCTTCTCTCAGTGAGGTATATAGCAAGAAAGAACGCATATTTAATTATAGACTGGCTATCATTAAGCTGTCGTCTTTCTCTCATCGGAGAAATTCAAAACAAACTGATCTAGAAGGGCTATATGAAAATTGGAAATCATGAACGAACTCAAAAGGAATAGCCCCGTTCGTCTTAGATCTTTTTCTTTTCCTCTTTTCCACACGAAAAGTAAAGAAGGGGAACTGTGGAAAACTTTCGCTATCTTCTTGACTATTGCTTGCGTATAAAACAAAAAATCTCTTGTTCTTAGTTAATAGATTTTAAGAGTTTTTACATTGGCCGCATTAGTCGAAGGTTCGAGCAAGGGAATTTGTAGTAATTTTGAGATATCAGAAAGTGAATGACATTATTCCTTAGATTAAGATCCTTAACCGGATAGAGCTTTCCCAATACCGTGATATCTATTACCATACATGTATATACATATGCAAGCTCACTAGTATTTCCAGAATGGCTCTCGAAGTACGTTAAGTGGTTTACCGAGATAAAACAATATACTAGAAGTAGACGGTCCATTTCACTCATCGTTTAAGAGTTCATGCCACACAACTTCCTCTTTGTAATTTTTTGCAGAGTAAAGAATAAAGCATTCACCTTTGCAAGTGAGGCAGGTGATGTATAGAATGTTCAGAAAACGATAGAGATAAACAGTGGAGAGGCAATTATGACCAGGGGTTAAAGGATAGCCGAAAATAAAACGGGTAGCTCTTAGCTACAGCATAATTTAAATGAAATAAGAAATATTTAATCTCGCGTCAGAAATACCCAAAACCAAATCTGTGACTGTCTTCTCATTCTTCCGAATTAATTTAAAGTGTACACCTGACATGCTACACTGTGTGCACTTCTAGGTAATATTTAATTAGCAACTTTAATACCTGCTTTTAGAATAGAAGAGGTCTTAATCGCATGTTTTTCCTTAACCTCCCTGCTAATATAAGCTTCAGCCAATATTTGGCTGAACTTGCAATGCAACCTACCCCATTATGTAAATACGTGGGGAAACTATTATACCGCCTCATTTGCATATAGGATTTCTATGAAAGTCTCAACTACTTTGACTACCATATACTACCTATACATAAGACGTTTTCCTGAAAGCAGTATTAGTTTATGGCATGTATTGCGGCAAACTTGCTCCTTCTGATTCCTTACATTACACATGGTCGATAAGAAAGGTCAGGGAAATACTGGAGAAAACGCCCGTCAGCACACAGAAACCACTAACGGAAGCTTAACAAGAATCATATCCTGCCGCATAATACAGCTAAGCACCTAAATTCCTTAGACACACAAGGTGGAAGTTTTCGCGGAATTTAATTTTCATGTGTCAAGTTTTCGGGGTTAGAGCTTAACCTGGAAAAGTATGAAGTTCAATATTTCAGGATATCCATGGTGTCTGTGATGAAGTACCCAGGCTGCAGTTCAAATGAATTCTTATTGTCGCCTGAGGTTAGTTTACGCCATACCTCGCAACTTTTCCGTCGAAGGGTAGAGGATTGGAAAATTTTATTGTTTGGAAAATGACTTTGGATTTCAACAGTTCGTTCAGGACTTCAGGTCGTTCTATCTGTCTGCATCCAATCTAGGTCAATGTCTGCTATTCAAACTTAAAGTAACATCATATGTCATGTCGACAGCAGTATGTGTGTGCTGTACGTTGACATCAATCTATTTTACCGTCACAAGTTTTTGATAAGATGAAAGTCTCCTGGACTACTGAACTGAAGACCGTTATTCGCCTCGCAAAAATGATTTATCTTTCAGCAAAGTTGAAGGCTTCATTTGATATCACATTACAATGTTCAATAGCATGCCATTCACTTGGTGTTCTCATCGACGAGCTATAGCGTGTGTTCTTACTATTACAGTCACCATCAGATTATGAAATGTCATGATTTTGATTGCTTCATATTTCAAATATTTTTAAGAAACCCAAAATTGAGAGTCTGACAATTTTTAATGCTTTTTATTGTTGTGAAAGCAGAAAAAATCTCTGCAGTTATCGATGTTTGGAATTATTTGTTTATTTCCGTGGGAAAAATTTCAAAATGGGGGGGGGGGGGTTTGTTTAGATTACAGTATGATGAAAAGGGCTCCTAGACTAGACTACACCCAGCGTAATCAAACATTGCTTTCTTTATGCTTCATATACATTTACTATGCTTCAGATGTGTGAAAGAAGTGCTGTTGGGAGATTTCCTGTCATTGTGGCTTATGGGAAAAGAGAAATTCCTAACTTTTAGGACTTTCAAGGCTCAAACCACACATCTTATAATAATAATAAATTTTTTACGTTTTTTTGCTGCATTCGTTATATTTTCAGGCATATAAAAATTTCATAGGCTATAAAAGAAAATTTGAGAGTTTTGTAATAACTTGCATGATTTTGCTGCAAACAATAATTAAATTCGACACTTGCCGGACCAAGATCATACTAGAAGCATGTTTATATAGGGAATGATCTGTTCTGTTTTCCATCTACAGGATTTGATCTTCAAACTCAAAGTGGATGGTCACTTTGCTACTTATTCAGCTGTTAAAACTACGTTTTTTTTCATCTTAGAAACAATTTCTTTTTAAAAGTTAAATTTTGTTTCAAACGAAATTTGTTCCTATCTCCATATTCTGTCTTTCGTTATGTAATTTAGGTGTCCGAGGCACAAGAAAAAGGAATAAGCGGGCGGTCTCCAGGGTTTGTGATTTTATCGTAGCATTTTCTTCCTATTTGATTGTGCTGCTACTTTTTCGACTACAAACAAGTGACGTTATGTTGAATTAGTTGCTTATAATTGCAGAATTTGAAATATTTAACTGCGTGTGTTTAAAGTCTATACTAAGTTTTAAAGAAACAGTTGCATGGTTAAAGCAGTACAAAAAACCCTCCAGGCTTAATTATATTTGAGAGTAGAATTAGTCCTAACGATACTTCGACCCAGTGATTAGAGAGGTCTCATCGGTATGATTATCGCCGATCGTCTACACCAATTGCCCACATAAATACTTTTTATAAAATGTAAGTGTGAATTATATGGTCGCAAGATTTCTCATTGCACTTTTCAAATTGGGTGATTGCTCCCCCTTTTTTGTCTGGCGGCACATGGATAAATCAAGTAGAAATTATACGAAGAAGATTTCTTGTCTAACAGATTGAAATTTATTGATGCGTTTAAGTGCAAAAAAATGATTGAACTTTTAGACCCAGCGATCAGAGTGGTCTCATCGGTATGGTTATCTCCGATCGCCTACCATAGAAGTTCAATGATGGAGATCACACCATGGAGGTCGCAGCATTATATGGGCAATTGTTGTGACCTCCATCATTGAATTTCTATGGTAGGCGATCGGAGATAACCATACTAATGAGACCTCTCTGATCGCTGGGTCGAAAAATTCAATCATTTTTTTGTACTTAAATGCATTTTGTTAGACGAGAAATCTTCTTCGAATACTTCGACTGTACATAAAATTTCCAAGTTTTCAAA
Organism: Dioctria rufipes; assembly: GCA_963924295.1. NCBI lineage: Eukaryota > Metazoa > Arthropoda > Insecta > Diptera > Asilidae > Dioctria > Dioctria rufipes. The sequence continues at coordinate 324,210,731 of OZ002740.1, read as the reverse complement.
AATTATCACAAAGAAATTATGTAAATGATATACATAAATATATCTATTACATTTTTTACCCAAGAATAAATACATTATTAGGCTTAGGATGTGTGGCAAACGAGCTAAATGCTGGCTAAATTCCAGTTAGCATTGGAAAATTAGCCGGCTAAATCCAGGGCAGTGTCAAACTAAAGTGGAATTTAACAAATTATTCAGCTGTCACTTTCCTTTCTATTAAGCAAAGCAATTGTGTGGCATTTCTTATATTTACTTACATGGGTCATAACCACTCGCTCTTGGATTTCATTAATAAATTCTGCAAATATACACAAGAAATAGTTTTAAAAAACTTTCGAATTAAAAAGGCAAGCGAACTTGTCAAATGTAAAGATGACGAATTTGCCATTTAAAAAGAAGAAGAATTTGCAAGCAAGAAAATTTACTAAATGAAGAAGTACTAGATTTATCCAGGATTTAGCTCGTTTGGAACACTTCCTTAAAGCAGTTCTGATGTGGGAAACATTTTCTGTTAAAATTTTGGTATTTTCTCCAACTACGAAATCAAAATAAATCATGGGTGATCACCGATAGCTGGTCACGGGTTGGGTTAAGTTAGCTAAGTTAGAGAACAAGCCTGCATTACTTAGAGTTCCAGTGCATCCATCGGCCCCTTTGCCATTGACCTCATGGGCTAACCTTGAAAACCGCCCTCTGAAATATTTATATTAATCAAAAACTAAGTGAACTTACTTGACAAAAACTCAAATTACTACTATTTTTTGGTCAACATCCTAATTTATGTCGTCGCATTTTCTATTGGTACAACTTGTTATTAAAATAACTTACTATTAAAACGGATACCTAATGGGGATATTTTTTAAAATATTTAAACAGTAGGTTGGTTTGTTTTGTTTTTGGAAAATAATACAGCTCAATTCAGATTTTCCAACATTAAAAAACGAGATATGAAATTTCTAAAATATACAACCATAAATGACACCTGAGATAAAAAGGGGTTCTTGCCACAATAAAAATTGATTATTAGTTGAAAAGTTATATAATTACCACGGACAATTTCAAACTCAGTGGAAGAAAATATTTGTAGCACCTATTCCTTTGGATCCACTCCCAGTGACTCTACACCAATTAGCATGCTTAGTTTCCTTGTTGAAGTTTTGGAAAAAATTATGTCCCAAGAAATTATCAAATTAATTAACTAGGAGAGGACTTGGATAATGGGCCAGTCTGGTTATCGATATGGGCATCGCTGGCAGACTGCATTTCTGAGGTTATCTGCAGATATTTGTGAAGCTCTCCATAAGGATCAGATGATAGTACTAATTATTCTTGGTTTAAGCAAGGCACTTGATTCCGTAAACCATCCAAGACTGCTTCCAAAGCTGAAAGAAAACTCAATTGGACTTTCCATCCACCGCTATTGAGTTTGTTGCTGATTATTTACGGAATCAATCAAAGATGATAAAAGTGAAAATCTTTGCTCTGATCTTATCTTCGCTTTAACATTTCACAAGGATCCATTGTTGGCCCTCTACTTTTCACCGTATATTTAAATGATTTACCGAATCTTGTTACTAATTCCTCCATTCACCTTTACGAGAATGACGTCCAGATCTGTTTGAGTAGACCAATAAGGAGGATTGTATTTGTCGCATGAACGAAGATCTTTGTAGCATATATGACTGGTCACTGCTCAATAAACTTTTTTTTAAATCCAACTAGGTTAGGTTAGGTGAGAGTAGTGCTATTCTGCATCACTTATACCTCTAGTGGCTCCATTGTGCTCCTAGGGCCCATGAGATAACCTTTTAAAGCCGCCCCAGAACAATCCTGCTTTCCTTAAGGAACTCAGGATATCTCCAAGACTCATTACCTAGATCCATCCGGCTTTTCTCAGAAAACTCAGGATATATCTAAATTCTTTGTTTTGCATTTACCCCAGACTTGTAAAGAAGTAGCTACCCAGAAGCCTACTTCTTTTATTCATCAGAGCGGGTCATTCGCAAAGCACGTGTTGGACGGATATGACTTCCTCCGAGTCCTTACAGTTCCCGCAGTAATCGTTCGCCGCTATCCTCAGTCTTCTAGCATGGGTCACCTATGGCCCAGTGACCCGTAAGGAGCCCTACTAGATTCCTGGTGTTTGTTCTGGTTTTATTAAATAATTCCGTTCTTGAGTACGTTGACTGCGTCAGGAATCTTGGAGGTTAGTTCAGTGCCGATTTCAAATGCTGCAGTCACATTTCAAGTTTAATTGGAAAAATCTATGGCACTTTATAGCAACTTTGGATAACGTCTGCTTGCCTTTCTGTGGCTTCGCTTGAAGTTGGCTAACACGCCTATTATTCGAATTTTTGCTAATTTTCGTACAATCTTTAGCAAACTTGATGCTCCGTACCAGAGAATATTTGATGTTGCTTTTAATGATGTAATACGCTATACTTATAGACTTCCTCGGAATGCTCAGTATGCATTGTCACTGCTAAGCACTCCTCTTAAAAAGTATCTCGCCCGTCGTGAACACATTCTCCTGCATATACTGGTATATAACATGCTTTCGGAGCATTTGTATGAGAAATTACAATTCTTGTATTCGGGAAGGGATTGTCAGCTACCTCTTCCTATCAATATGCAGCAAACTGGCTCAGGAAAGCATTTTTCTATATTACCAAAAGATTTAAATTCTTAGGAATTGGTTCTTTTTTATTTATTTTTTATTTACTTTTTATTTCTTAGATTTAAGTTTAATTTTATTTCCATTAACTTTAATTTAACTTGTTTCGTTTCGCTTTTATTTCTTTATCTTTTATGGTGGTATGTTTCAGTTTGTTCTTTTTTATATGTATTGTTACAGAACAACTTACCCAGATGAATGGAATCGTCATTCCTACACAAGTAACTCCTGCATCTTTATTAAATTTGAGGAAATCTGAGTATGAAAAGGTTTTGCGCTATATCCTCCGTAGATTGAACATTTTTTTTCATTTTTTTTAATTTTAACAAAAAAATTTCGAGCTACACAAATGGTTCCTCTTTTACCAATTGCATTAAAAACCGATCTTTTGAAAGATTTGCATCGCCAAAATAGGTAAGATTCCATAAAATGAAATTCCATTTGAGTTGGAATTGTGAACCTCTTTGTACGAAGAGAATTCTTTGAGTTTACAAGTTTCTGCTGACTGATTTCTTCATATTCTCGAGTACGAATTACATTAACTTTACAATACTCTGCTGTATCCAATTAATACAAATTAAAGCCCTTTTTGAGCTCCATGTTTTTAAAATAATAAACTGATGCACATCAAGTGTAAACAATTTATAATCGGAGCTTGACCTTTCAGTCGGTCAGCTCTTCAATTTCGGAAAACAGACATCAAACAATAGCGGAAGCCCTAACTAAATTAAGGACTCCACCCAAGTCCACCGGTACCATTCCATCCAAAATTTTGGCCAACTATCCAATTTTACAAATAATCCAATCTGCCAAATCTATGAAAGTGAAAGCTTAGCGAAATAATTCGACAAATATGAAATTTAAACAGAACGGTTGACAGACATAGAAAATTAAACTTAAACCGATTTTTGTTTGACAGCGTTCAACACAGAATAAAATAAAACCCCGTACAGAAATTAAGGAATGACCAAACTGAAGCTTTGACACCATTTTAAGTAAAATTATATAAAACGCCTGTACAGACTTTAATAAGTCACTACGATAAATTTTGGCAACATGCAATAGAAAAGTATTTGTAAAAACTAAAGATGAAATTTTGACCTGTGCTTAAAATAAGAAAATTAAATAATTTTCACCTGTGATTAAAATAAGAAATTAAATAATTTTGACCTATTCTTATGATAAGAAAAAAAAATTTTGACCTATAATTAGTATAAGAAAAATGAAGTATTGTACTAAGCAAAATGAATCACTCATAAATAAAAAACGTGTGGTTTTTGTCGGAGAAAGAAGCGTTTTTTTTTGTAAAAGCCTGAAAGAGGCAACGAAAAAGTAAAAAAACAAACAGAAGCACAAGTAAAAAGCTAGTGTTGGTCTAACACCAATTCTTATGATACCCTAGATGAGTGCCCGTATAAAATTTCGTATGATCACCGATCTATGCAAGTTTGATTTTTAAAGTGGTGTTTTCTCGGACAGAAAAAACGATTATAGCCAATTTTAAAGAATTTCGTATTTTGAAGAAGTTTTTAGTACAATAAAAATGTCTAGGACTGATCGTTTTCAAAGTATATATAAAAAACCTAAATTTTTATATGATAACAGCCAGAAGGGGTTGCCCGATTTATTCCATTTTTAAAATTTCATTTGTTATTACTATAAAAACACCATGTACCAAATTTCAGCTCTCTATGTCGACGCGTTCTCAGGCAGTGTACAAATATATAGAGTAAACCGAAATTTTTGTATGGCAACCCCACGAAAGAGTTGGCCGATATGTCTCATTTTCGAATTTAATTTTAGTTATTTTTTTAAAGTCCGTGCACAAAATTTCAGCTTTCTAAGTGAACGCATTCTTGAGTTATGGGCACGGGCAGACGGACAGACAGAAGGACGGGCATGCAAAAATCACAATAATTTTTAATATTATGCGTGGGTATCCAATCCATTTTGCTCTACATCATTATTTGTTTGCGTTACAATCGGAATGACATATACCCTATAAATTTCATCTAGAGTATAATAAATTAGTAAAAAAGCCTAGTCATCGGCAGTTTTCTTGGCTTATCACTAAAAATAAAGAAAAGGGTATAAGTAGTGCCAAAACGATACCATTGGATGATTCCGCGCACCCCAAGTAAGTCTTCCAAAGGGGACCCGAGCTCTGCCGTACGAGACCCCACTTTAGATGCCCTATTTGGCAGAGCCACGTATGCGTTTGCATAAATTTAACATCCGCACAAGGCCCTATTATACCATGCCAGGGAATCGAGGAAAAAATTTAGCTTATTCCGCGTTCGCTCGCATACTCCACGTTAATGCTCGAATTTAGTCCAACTACACTGGTAATCGCTCGACCAGGTAATCAAAATAAAAAATAAATAAAATAAAAACCACAAAGTTACAACAATATGTTTGTTTTACAAAACCATGCAGCTATTTTCTGTACTAGTTATAGCTTTTTACTTGTTAATCGATTCAGGTTATATCATTGTGATTATTTTATTTTATTAATCTATTTATTTGTTTATTACTTTATTCTTACTACTATTCTTTACTTATTTCGTTATCTTAAGGTGTTTTTGTTAGTTATTATTTTAGTCAGCTTTATTTTGAGCCAGGAACTATTACACCAAATTAGAAATACGTATATAAGATTTTGTGAACTTTATATCGTCGGACGAATATTTGTTTGTCGTATACGCCATCTGGTCATAATACTGGAAAACACATTTTAATGTTTTACCATCAATTAAAAAATATCTGGTCGATAGGATTATGTTATTTTTGTAGCATTGTTACTCAAATTTATTAGATTACCAAAACTGCTTAAATTAGGCTTCCTACTAAAGTAGTTTAGGAGTTATAATTAATTTAATTCAGTATGAGTTTGTCTTATACGCCAACTTATCAAAGGTTATTTTTTCTCCATATACATGCGACAAAATAACAGCACGTACGCTATTCCAATATTGAATAAAGTTTGAAATTTTATATTCATACCACAAAAGATTTACATAATTTTATGAAAATTACGTTGAGAAAAAGATACAAGACTAAGAAGAGGTTGCCCAATTTAGTTCATTTTTAAAATTTCATTTACTATTTTTATGAAAACGCTGTGCAAAAAATTTCAGGCTCTACGTCGTGTCCAAAGATATAATGAAATCCCAAAGTTTTGTATGTAAATACGAAGAAAGGGTTGCCCCATTTTGGAACTTTAATTTATTTGTACATGTTGAGTAAGGTCTTGACCGTCGGAATGAATATGTATGGGAGGATGCTCAGGCTCTCGGTCTCTGTTGTAGACAAAAAACCAAACGATTAGTGTCTAAGTTTTTTATTTAAAATCTGCCACAACGTTTCACGGGTGAACACTCCGCGTCTTCAGGTGGTCATATCTATAAGGTAACTATCATGAGCCGTTGCCAAAATTTACAATGTTTAAATTACTTACGAAAAAAACATTTATGTACATTGATTAATTACTCCAATAAAATATACACGCACTGGGCGAAACAATAATAAATTAACATTTAATTGAAAAAACACTGCAATAAAAACCTATAAATTATTAACAAATACAAGAAAAAACAAAAAAGAAACTACTTTAAAAAAAACACATTTGAGACCACAATATTTAAATCTCACGTCTACCAAATATAATATCATCCGCATTACGCGATTTGTCGTTACTTTATGATCAGGTGAGCGAATGTTTTTTGGATTGTATATCTGTATACACAACGTAGATGTATATATGGTGGGAGGAAGCCCTCATTATGGGTTAGCTAAGAAGTGAGCAGTACACCGAATTTATGTTGTCGGTGTCTGTTTTCCGATTCATTATGTTGAGGGTGGTTGTGGCAGATTTTAAATAAAAAACTTAGACACTAATCGTTTTGTTTTTTGTCTACAACAGAGACCGAGAGCCAGAGCATCCTCCCATACTTAATTTATGTGTTTAAAAAAAACAAGCCTATGTACAAAATTTCAGCACCCTTAGTTGCGTTCAGACGAACAGATGGATATGCAATAATCAAAATAAATTTTAATTTTATGTATTTTATGAGTAGTAGTAGTAGTAGTAGTAGTAGTAGTAGTAGTAGTAGTAGTAGTAGTAGTAGTAGTAGTAGTAGTAGTAGTAGTAGTAGTAGTAGTAGTAGTAGTAGTAGTAGTAGTAGTAGTAGTAGTAGTAGTAGTAGTAGTAGTAGTAGTAGTAGTAGTAGTAGTAGTAGTAGTAGTAGTAGTAGTAGTAGTAGTAGTAGTAGTAGTAGTAGTAGTAGTAGTAGTAGTAGTAGTAGTAGTAGTAGTAGTAGTAGTAGTAGTAGTAGTAGTAGTAGTAGTAGTAGTAGTAGTAGTAGTAGTAGTAGTAGTAGTAGTAGTAGTAGTAGTAGTAGTAGTAGTAGTAGTAGTAGTAGTAGTAGTAGTAGTAGTAGTAGTAGTAGTAGTAGTAGTAGTAGTAGTAGTAGTAGTAGTAGTAGTAGTAGTAGTAGTAGTAGTAGTAGTAGTAGTAGTAGTAGTAGTAGTAGTAGTAGTAGTAGTAGTAGTAGTAGTAGTAGTAGTAGTAGTAGTAGTAGTAGTAGTAGTAGTAGTAGTAGTAGTAGTAGTAGTAGTAGTAGTAGTAGTAGTAGTAGTAGTAGTAGTAGTAGTAGTAGTAGTAGTAGTAGTAGTAGTAGTAGTAGTAGTAGTAGTAGTAGTAGTAGTAGTAGTAGTAGTAGTAGTAGTAGTAGTAGTAGTAGTAGTAGTAGTAGTAGTAGTAGTAGTAGTAGTAGTAGTAGTAGTAGTAGTAGTAGTAGTAGTAGTAGTAGTAGTAGTAGTAGTAGTAGTAGTAGTAGTAGTAGTAGTAGTAGTAGTAGTAGTAGTAGTAGTAGTAGTAGTAGTAGTAGTAGTAGTAGTAGTAGTAGTAGTAGTAGTAGTAGTAGTAGTAGTAGTAGTAGTAGTAGTAGTAGTAGTAGTAGTAGTAGTAGTAGTAGTAGTAGTAGTAGTAGTAGTAGTAGTAGTAGTAGTAGTAGTAGTAGTAGTAGTAGTAGTAGTAGTAGTAGTAGTAGTAGTAGTAGTAGTAGTAGTAGTAGTAGTAGTAGTAGTAGTAGTAGTAGTAGTAGTAGTAGTAGTAGTAGTAGTAGTAGTAGTAGTAGTAGTAGTAGTAGTAGTAGTAGTAGTAGTAGTAGTAGTAGTAGTAGTAGTAGTAGTAGTAGTAGTAGTAGTAGTAGTAGTAGTAGTAGTAGTAGTAGTAGTAGTAGTAGTAGTAGTAGTAGTAGTAGTAGTAGTAGTAGTAGTAGTAGTAGTAGTAGTAGTAGTAGTAGTAGTAGTAGTAGTAGTAGTAGTAGTAGTAGTAGTAGTAGTAGTAGTAGTAGTAGTAGTAGTAGTAGTAGTAGTAGTAGTAGTAGTAGTAGTAGTAGTAGTAGTAGTAGTAGTAGTAGTAGTAGTAGTAGTAGTAGTAGTAGTAGTAGTAGTAGTAGTAGTAGTAGTAGTAGTAGTAGTAGTAGTAGTAGTAGTAGTAGTAGTAGTAGTAGTAGTAGTAGTAGTAGTAGTAGTATCTATCTATAACACTATGGACACTGTCAAATTTTTGAATTAAGCATTTTGTCGAAGATTTTTGCTCAATAGTGTAAGCTTAAGTAGCACAAAACCCCCCTTGAAAAGTAGTTAATACATAGATAATATTCCTGCCACGTGGCAGCTCGTCGTCGTGGTGGAATACAGTTCGCATCCCTGTTACCTGCACCTAATATTTTAAAGAAAAGATCATGAGTCACTTATTATTACTCATTGGAGAAGGAAGCCAGGTAATAAGTGAAGTGTAGTGACAGCACATGCGAAATGGGATTTCACATGGGGCGCGGCGACGAGTTGGCTAATTAGTTTTAGTTTACATATTCAGAAGTGGGATAGAACTCTACGTGTAATATTTGCCAAAAGAATTTGTTCTTAGTAATGGCAATTATATCGCTTCAAATGAGGATGAAAGGATCGATGCGTTATCAGTTCATGAAGAAAATAGGTTTTCCCTTTTAAAAATTCTTATAACTACAATCTCTTCTCAAGACTTTCAGATGTATTCGCACTTGTGACTGGAGAATATATCCAAGTGTGCTAGTGTCCTTGAAGTACTGAGTGTTTTAAATATTTTTACTTGATTTGTATATCCTTTTCCTTTTTCGTATTGAAACCTGATCTGAGCATTTGGATGCAGCTCACAGTGACCGGTTTTTCTTTGTTTAGGGTTTGTAGTATTTGTGGACGGATTAGGCGAAGGAAATATATAATTCTCGTTTTCAAGTGAATTACCTCAATATCTTTTGGTCCCTTATTTTCGTTTCGAGATGCGGGTCGTGGCAATAAAATATAAATTTTCTAGAGTGAAGAAAATTTTGTTGCCGCTTTTACTACTTTATCCAGCCGCAAAGCGAAAACTTCCTGATCATTAGATCTCGAAGGAGAATGTGTTTTTTTTGTTGGACGAGTTGCTTTCGTTACCTTGAAAAACGGAAAACAACCCTCTTAACGTGTTGCAGGTAATGAATCTGAGCTGCCAATTATATTTGTTATGGGAATGGAAAGGAAAGTTCGGTAGCATTTCTACTTAGACGTTGTCAATTTTTGGTGAATGATTGGTCTAGTTCGCGATTTACAGAATTTATTTTAATATAGTGTGTATTTAACAAAAAAATAGCAGTTCAATTAAGTGATTGTGTTTTGTGAAATACAAACATTATTTAATTTAATATAATATTTGAAGACAGATATAAGAGTGTTGTGAACAACATAAACAGTTTGAACATTAAATAATTGAGTGTGAGGTTAATAAAAAAAAGAGGGGGAAAAGCGCATGCATTAAAATGGAAACTCACGAAGCAAAGAAGCGACCTTTGAGAGTTGCGAAAAATACGGCAAATAAAGCAGAAACGTCGACTGTGTCAATGTTACGCCAACAATTAGGAAAGAAATCTCGCGAATTGGAAGAATTACTTCAGCAGCTAGCAGTTAGAGATAGTCCACAAGACTCAGATTCGGCAATTAGTATGCATGAAAGTGCTGTGCCCCAAAATACTAATTATATTCATTTGAGTATGGATGAAATACGGAGTCTTATTCCAGAATTCTCACCAGGGGAAGAGCGCAGCATGAATGCTCCGCAATGGATCGAAATGATAGACAATTTGAAGCTAATTTACCGGTGACCTGATGAAATGACGCTTCTCTACGCAACTTTGCGATTAAAAGACGCATCCAGATCTTGGTATCAAAGCAAATATAATGAGCTGAATACGTGGACAACATTTAAAACGCAAATACTGGAGAGTTTCCCTACAAGTGTACATATATCTACAATACACTACCAACTATTAACTAGGAAAAGGAAGGCACAGGAACCAGTGGAAAAATATTTCTACGAAGTTAGCGCTCTCGCTTAACGAGCTAAGCTTAATGAAAAAGAAATAATAGAATATGTAATATCGGGTTTGAACGATCGGAATCTAAAGAACGTACTCACGGCGACTAAATTTCAAACGTTGACAGAAGTACTGCAGCAAATAAAACTGTACGAAGGCACTAACCAGCAAGAAAAGAATCGTGTAGACTTGATTGCTAAAAAAAATGAACAAATTCGGACTAGATATGATCGGAACTATCAACATATGCAACATTTTCTTCCATCCAAAGGCGATCAAAATAGGCTAGCAGAACAAAGAATGACTGTTTTCCAGGGAAAATGTTTCCGATGCAATCGTATTGGACATCGAATCGCAAATTGCACCAATGTGAGGAAGAACTATTGGAAATCAAAACCAGGACCATCGAGCACCGTAGACATTTCTAAGAAAATCCGAATGATGAGTGAAGAAAATAATGAATTTCATCAAAATATTGTCGTCGATGGAGAAACAATACTTGCATTCATAGACCTTGGTAGCGAGTGTTGTACTATCCGGCAACAGGAATGCGACAAAAGAAAATGGAACTACGGACAAAACCACACCGTGTTAAAAGGATTCGCAGGAGGAAAGTGTAAGGCAGTCGGCAGTTTAAAAAAAGCAGTCTCTATCGGAGAAGTCTCAACAATTAGTGAATTCATGGTCGTACCAGATAGTGTACATGATGATCCAGTTATAATTGGGCAAAGTTTGCTGGGCCAGCCCGGAATTAAAGTCATTAAAACTTTTGGGAAGCTGCAAATCTTGAATGAATCCCCTGAGTACAGCTTGAAGCGCTAGCAGTGGTCGAATCCCTCGAGAGGTTTCGGTATTACCTCCCCGGAAAGAGATTTCGCGTAGTTACAGACTGTAACTCATTAAAATTAACACATGAAAAACGTGATATTGTACCCAGAATAGCGCGATGGTGGCTACGGATTCAAGAGTTCGACTTCGAAGTTCAGTATCGTCCAGGATCAAAGATTGTACACGTTGATGCTCTAAGTAGAGCGACAACTATTAAAAGTCCATCAGTTGAAGAAGTATCAGAAAAAGTGATGCTGGTTGGAATGACGGAGCCTGACTGGGTTGCAGTTTTACAACTTCAAGATGCCGAACTTCGGGATATAAAGCGAACTTGGAAGGAACAGGAGTAAATCGGGACAAAATCAAGCACTATAATAAAGAGTATCAGATCAAAAACGGGAGAATTTTTAAGAAAACAGAAAAGGGACTTCGTTTTGTGGTACCACGCGGCGTTCGCTGGCATATAATTAGATCTGCACACAATGAAAACGCACGTTCTGGCGTAGAAAGAACGATCGAAGCAGTTAAGAAAACGTACTGGTTCCCTAAAATGAGAGCCATAGTGAGAAAATATATTGAAAAATGTCTGGACTGTCTTCATAACAAAAGGTTTAAGGACGAAAATAGGAGAGAGATGTTCGTACGCGACATTCAACCTAGACCATTTCATACCATTCATATAGATCATCTCGGTCCATACGCGAAAAGTTCTAAGGGTAATAATCATCTAATTGGCCTCTTAGACGCATTCAGTAAATTCATCGTCCTCAAACCAGTAAGAAATACTCGTACTCAGTATGTTATTCGAACAGTAGAGGAGATATCGCAGTACTTTGGCTTACCTGAACAGATCATTACGGACAGGGGAACGGCATATACATCACTAGCTTTCGGATTTTTGTAAGGAACATAGCATCGCACACATTAAAACAGCTGTAAGAACACCACGAGGAAATGGTCAAATAGAAAGGTACTTCCGAACAATAAAAACAGCCATAGCAAGCATGACTCAACGACAAGACGGCAAGGACTGGGACAAGGCCTTACCAACTATCCAGTGGAGTTTGAACAATCTATCACATAAAATTACTAAAGTTAGCCTTCAAAAGCTTGTTCTGTGGTTCGAGCCAAAAAGAATCTTGAATAACAAATTAACGTCAGCCCTTCTAATGGATAGTTCCGACGATGAGGACGACATCCCTCGATCAGTGAAGAAATGAATAGGAGTAGGAAAGATCAAGCCGAAAAATTCAACATAGGAAGAAATTTACCAGACAAATACAAGATTGGAGACCTAGTCCTTATAAGATGTGAGCATCCATCCAGAGGAGCACCGCAAAAACACTTACCTAGGTATGAGAGACCATATATAGTGGAGGCAGTTTTGGATAGAGATCGATATAAAATTACTGATCCACCTAATTACAAAGTGACAAATAAACCTTTTAATTCAGTCTACGTAGCGGATAAAATACGGCCATGGTGTAAGCTGGAGGACTTACAAACTGCGAGCGACGGCTTGGAAATCACTGACGCGTCCAGTGAATGTGAGTCCGAGGAGAATTCCAATACGGGAAATAATACTTTGTAATATGTCTAATATACTTGTTGGCATTTAATGCTGATTAACTTACTTTCCTAAGATCCTAAGAATAAATTACTACATTTAAATTTTCGTTGTTTTATAATTTTATGACTTACACCCTATTGTTATTGTTTGAATGGTTATTATAATTCTGCTGCATTTTGTCTATGTTTATTCTGACTCTCGCTCGTAACCAGTTCGTGCGCCATTCGATAATCGTCTATTAATTAACTGAGCAATAGCTGTTGCAAGAATAAGTAAGGAAATAGAATACATCGATACAAAAAAAAAAAAAAATTAGAATGCACGTATAAAAGTTGACCATGAGTACTGGTCTGGCTGAAAGTAAGGCATCATAGTAGTAACCATGAAGCAGTTCCAGAGTACTGGCTGCTCATTTTATTATCCGGGTCCAGGAGTACTGGCCGTGTGATTTGTGGGGAGAGCCCACGTGTGATTTGTGGGGAGAACCCACGTGTGATGAGTGGGGAGAACCCACGCGTATTGGAGGGGAGAACCCACAGGTATTGATGGGGAGAACCCATATGGATAATTGCAGTTGCTCGTATGTATGAATGGGAATGATAGCGTAACGAACGAAACTTACAATCTGTAGGCGTAGAAAAAAAATACAATAATTAGTGCACGCAAAACTTAGTTACACTCTAACAAAACTAACAAACATCTAACCTGTAGAACGTATGATTGAAGTGTTCGTTGTTGAGGGCAACAACACGCAGGATGGCCGAATGTAAGCTTAAGTAGCACAAAACCCCCTTTGAAAAGTAGTTAATACATAGATAATATTCCTGCCACCTGGCAGCTCGTCGTCGTGGTGGAATACAGTTCGCATCCCTGTTACCTGCACCTAATATTTTAAAGAAAAGATCATCAGTCAGTTATTATTACTCATTGGAGAAGGAAGCCAGGTAATAAGTGAAGTGTAGTGACAGCACATGCGAAATGGGATTTCACATGGGGCGCGGCGACGAGTTGGCTAATTAGTTTTAGTTTACAATAGCTTTCAGATTAGTCTGATTGCGAAGAAAGTACACATCTATAATATTTTTCTTATTTTATTGTCGGATATTGATTGTCTTTTCCTACTTTTCTATGAATAAATTTTTTTTTTTGCTTTAACGAATGTTTGTCGCTTATATACGTACGACAAGTCAATACTCAGCCAAAAATAATTGTAATTTGCAGGAAAATATTGTCGTACGTTCTAAAAATTGGCGTTACGACATACCAATATTCACAAGTGCTGATTTTTAGGGATATGCGACAAAAGTGCTGCTCATTATCTCAGCAAACCTTCAGAGTAGAAAAAACTGATGACAGATTGCAGGAAGAATGCAATCAAAAATCTATAAATTACCTTTTAGGTCAAAAACTTCCAATTTGGCATATACGACAAACCAATACTCGGCCGACGATATATTGGCAGTTAATAACATTTATTTAATTATAATTTATTTATAAAATAACCGAAGAAAAGGCTTGGCTTAAAAAGTTATTAAGGATCAAGCTCTAAATTTTGTTAAAAAAAAATGAAAATATTTTTTTTTTTTTAAACTAAGCCGAAACTCAAAAAATTGTTTATACGACTTTCGTCTGAAAATCACTCTACGTTCACCTGTTTCCGTGTTGCAGAGTTCGTTTGGGACAATTTGAACATAGCTCTTATATGCGCCATATTTATTTAGCAAAACAAGGCTGCTATATATTAAAGGAATGAATAGAAAAATTGTGTAATAATTAATATTCTTCATTGTTATTGCATAATTACTACATAATTCCTAAATATAGAAATATTAACGAATAGTGAAGTTATTTTCAAGATTCCAAATAGCTAAACCAAACATAAATGAAAAAATTTGAAAATATTTTTGTTTAAATGGGTATTTAATATTCAGTATTCAAAACACGCCTTTATGATTTTTCGAAATATTATTTTCATATTTATCAGTAAAATGTTTCTAACTTTGAATGAAGGGTTAAGAAGATAATGGATTTAACTTTGAATAAGTCCATAAATTCTATAATTATATTAAATCAATAGCAAAACGGGGTGACATTGGCATGCGAGGTGACTTTGGCACCGATTGCCGATGAGTGGTTGAAGTGATGGAAAAGAGGCGCGGAGCACTGAATATTTTAGATTCTTGTACATTTCGATAGCAAGTGAGCTTTTGTCGCTTTAAAATGCCTCGAAATTATATTCGGCTGCTAGGATCGCGTAGATATCGACACTGTACCGACGATAACGTCACGGGATAACTTGAAGATGTTAAGAAGTGCATGTCACAAGTAAGTGCCAGTAAAAAGTGGTAGGTGTCGCATGGATCGAGCCATAATTGTCTAAGTGATTTATACTCTGGAAAAGAGACATTGATTATGGACACCTTTCAAAAGGTTGTTATGTGGGGGCTTTCCTATAACCCCAAATAATGTCCCCTTTGTAATTCAGAAATAGGTACATCGAAAAACAGGGTAAGAATATTAAGCCATTTAAGAAAATTTCCTCGGCCCTGATTATGTAAGTGGATTCATTTCTCGAACCAAGCTTAGTATTAGAATAGCGGCAAATATAAAGAGAGCAAAATCTTCTCAAATTACTAAACCACTATGATTTATATTATTTTTTCGTAGTTTTATCTGCTCTTATGTTTAATAATTATGGAAACATCTAAAGTTATACTATCTGAAAGAGACATCCCAAACCCGGGTTAACTTTGGCAGGTACCTTAATTTTTTTCAAAAATCCCAATTGTATTTCTCCTGTTTCTTCAAAATAAGCAATTTATCAATTCCTCCCCATTACCAAAATAAGAAAACAGGTATTCACTCACCCACGCACCCCAATACTGGCAAACTTGAATAAACTTTCACTTTCGGACAAGAATTTTTCGTGTCTGTTTTCCCTTAGTTCTCCTGAGTCAAGCCGCAATCAATGTATAAACTTTACCCATTTTCTCTTAAAGAAGTTGTTTTCTTCAGAAGTTACCCAAGACACTTAAATTTCAATTAATTGAGATATACATATATATGTATTTGTATAGTATATAGTACAAAAGCGTATGAAATAAATAGATTAAAGGTAGGATCACACGGAATCAGTTTAGATATATCCGAAAGAGTAAAGAATCAATTTGAATGTTGTTGAAAGGAGGAACGGGAAATAACATAAGAAATTTTATTAGAAATAGACACGAATGTGTTTCTTGTATTTTGAAAAATTACACTTACCTTATTATCTGGTGTCGTATAGACTCCCATCAAATCAGACATATTCATTTCAATCTGAATCAAACGATTTTGGTTTTTGCAGTACTATAAAGGGGTTAAAATTTAGGCATTTGACAGTATTTATTTACCTCTAAATCCTCTATAGAGACTTTGTTTCCATAAGGAATTGGCCTAAAATGAGACACATTATCCTTGCTCACTAGAGATAAGATGGATACAAATCCCTCTTAAGACAACTAAAGCTTCACATAGAGCGAACTTCCTTCTAACTTTAGCCTTTACCGATTTTTCTGAGTGCTGGTATACAAACGACAACTTTCCTTACACGCACATATATTGAATTGTACATATACATATATATGAAGGGCATTACGAAAATGTTTTCTTCTTGCTATTTGTTTAGGCTTAAACGCCTATAGATAATCCCGTTCTGTTTGCCTTTAATGCAAAGCCCTTCAGAGAGCTTAACTTACTTCATCCGAGTGGAAGGAAAGGGAAAAATAAAAAGTAATTCCGTCGTCACTGCTAAGGCAATACGAGTGACGATTGAGAGCCATTTGTATTTCCTTGAGGTCAGGAGCAATTGTATTCATCTTCTTGGTTAGTGTCGATTATCGATGAGATTATAATGCAAAACAAACAAAATATAGAATTTTATAAAAAAACAAACCATATCCGCAATTGAATACAATACCCGATTTCATCGAATTCACTATGCTGATTTTTTTTTTAAATTGCTATTATGAATTCTTTAGTCATTTTCGACGAGCGTATAGTAACATGAGAAATCTCTTGCACAGCTGTTCAATAGAAAGAGATTACCCATCAGAGTGGGCGTCATTTAAAAATAAATAAATAAATAATAAATGAATGCTAAGAAAGAATTTAATGTAGCATATAAGCCTGAAACACATTCAGTGCACTAACTTCGACTTTGCAGTAAAGTCGACTTCACTGCACACGTGTGCCACATTAACTGCAGCGCCTTCATTTTGACAGCCTATTTGACATTTTCTGAAGTTTGTTTGCGAAGCAGTATAAAAATCGTTATTGTTGTATGTGCTCCTTATTTAGCATACATAAACATAATTGATTTTGCATTTACTACGCGAACTATTGGGACACAAGAAATCAATACTGCTGAAGAGCGAGAGTTGCGAGGATTTTTTAATACAATTTTCAAAGTATTTAAAGAGAAAGATGACCACAGATTGCGGAAAGTTGTAAGAATGAGTGTTACTCAATTCGATTTTCTTTTAAATTTATTGAAACTTCAGAAATGTTCCAATAGAGAACCCATAAGTGCAGAGTGCAGGCTTGCGCTAATTTTGTTGCACGTAATTACAATTATTAAATATACTTCTATAAAACATTATGAGTTTTAAATTTTAGGTATTTGGAGCAATGTGCACCAAAGCAAGTTGCTGCGTGGGCATTTAGGATGGGTGTTTCTACAGTTGCAAAAATTACTTTGGAAACTTTCGAGGCAATTTGGGAGGAACTCTTATCAACATATTTAGCCCCACCGTGCGAAGATGAATGGCGGAGAATAAGTAAAGATTTCTTTCAACAGACTAATTTACCCAACTGCGTCGGAACAATAGACGGAAAGAATATAAATATAAAGTCCCCTCCTAATTCAGGTTCTCTTTATTTCAATTACAAGAAAGCACATAATATAGTTTTACTAGCTATATGCGATGCAAATTATACTTTTACCTTGGTGGATATTGGAGCATTCGGAAGCCAAAGTGATGGCGGTATTTTCTCAGCTTCTACATTTGGTAAAAGAATTGCAAATCAAACAATGAACTTGCCGCCACCAAGGCAGCTACCAGATAGTGACATATTTTTACCGCAGTTTTTTGTCGCCGATGCAGCATTCCCCCTAAAATCAAATTTGATGCATCCATATCCAGGGATACTCTTGCCGCCGCTGAAAGCAAATTTCAATAAGCAACTTTCTCGTGCACGCTGTCGGATTGGAAACACATTCGGGATCCTTCCTGCAAGATGGATTATTCTTTTATATACACTTATTTGCAATCCCGAGAATGTGCATAAAATCATTAAAGCTGCTGTGGTTCTACACAACTTTGTCAAATTTCATGATGGTTCATTCTGTCCCCAAAATTTTGCATATCAATACAATGGAGATATTGTAATTGAAGGACTTTGGAGGAAAGAAGTTAGACCTTTGCATAATATCCGCCGGTTCCAAACATCAAACTCCACAAGACAAGCTTTTACTATAAGAGAAACTTTAGCTGAATATTTGTTAAGTAAGGAATTGTAAAAAAAATGGACTTTGAGATTTATATTATATATATATATATTTTTTTTTTTTTCTAAAAAAGGTTCAGCATGTTTTGTTTAACTATTTCTAATTATTTCTAAAATATCCGACTGGATTTCGCGCCATGTGCTGAAGTCAACATTCGCGTTGTTGACTTGTTTTGCTATACTCTTAAAAAAGAGTTCGACTGGAGTTGCACTATCCGTACTTCCAATGACAGGTGTTGCATTGTCGAGGAAATTATTAAATTTCGAAGTCATTTCCTTCAGAATGACGTCCCGTTGGTTCCCAGTTTTGGGTTTTTGTCCAAACGATAACGGCAAGTTAGAGTTGGAACCTCTGAGTGAGGCAGACGAGCTGGAATTCATTGCTTCCGAACTTCCAGCTTCCGGTGTGACATCCCGACATTTACGAGGGGTCGAAATTTGTTGCAGAAAATCCGTAGATTCATCTATTATTAAATCTTCCCAGTTTGCATCGTTGGTTTCGTCATCGGCCTCCAGTTCCTCTTCGTCGGGGCAATTGGTATCTGTTCTGTAAAAAAAAAATAAACGACTCCCCATATTTATTATAATTGCCTTTACTTACTCCTTTTGGTAGGAAAAGTCTTTCAGGAACTTCAATCCCTCAAAATGCTGCCAATATACTTGGTCGCACGCTTTACTTCCTGAAGGGAGTTTTGTTTTTTTAAATTCTCTTTGAAATCTATCGCGCAGGCTTCGCCACCTTGCTTTTATTTTGGCAACTGAAATAAACAAAATTAAGCAAAAATATCATTTTGAACCAAATATTTTGATCTTACCCGGCTGATTTTTTTCTTTGGAAACTTCCACCCATTTTTTTTTCTCCTATAAATCCTGTTTTCATACCTACTATCCGCTTTGTCGTATAAATACGGATGATTACGCATGGCATTTATTAATTTTTCTTCCATTTTTTTACAGAATTATCGCAACATAATACACAGCCAGAATCGACGCTAACTAAAAAATGACAGATTGAAAACATTTCATTTTTCTTATTTTACCAGCAATGCACTTTACAATTCTTTAAGTTGTCAGTACTGCAAAAATTGCAGCAACTTTGAAATTTCTCAAAGTCGAAATTTAAGTCGCATTCACTGCTGCTGCAACTGCATTTATTGTGGCAGCTTAAAGTTCAAACAATTAAGATACCATGTGAAGTCGATGAATTCAAAGTTGAAGTCAAAGTTACTGCAGTGAATGTGTTTCAGGCTTTAGCCCTGCATTTCTAACCAATGGGTATAATCCACCCAATTTGAAATTATGTTTAAAGGACAAAGTGTAAAACAAAATCAGCGGATTTCATATTTATATGTGATCTTAGTAGACTTATTTCATAATATTTTGAAATAATTTTCAGTATTTTTGTATAAGCGGAGCGCTGACATGTATATAAATGGACTGCTCGTTGAACCAAAAATGCATGAAAGCATATGGCACTACTTTCATGTTCCTGTCTCTTTCCGTGAGAGCATACTTTCCCACTGAACTATAATACCCTAGGCACACGGGACATGTCAATGATCATTGGTTCAATTACGTAATTGGACCAATGATCATTCCTGCTTTGGGGTGGCACACGGCAATGACGGTCTTAATGTGTCACGTGTGCATACTAGTGAAAGTTTGCAAACGTCAGATTCAAGTTAATAGCAATAAAATGAAATCTACTTATACATTGAACAATTTAAATTTTAAAAAACAATAAAAAATCATTAGGACGACTTGCGCATCACACATTAAAACGTGTTCAAATAAATTTGTGCAACATGCAGAGATTAAAAGCGACTCTCGTATCAAGAAAAAAAAGAAATTGTGCAGACGTCTATGGACCCTCGTAAGTGCATACATAACTATAATCAGGAATTTAAAATAAAACTTAAAAAATAGAAACCAATTTAAAGGCTCGCAGCAGGAAGTTTTGGGAAAATGAAGTTCCCACTTATGATAAAACTTTTCGGGAGAACTTCCGAATATCCAGAGATTCTTTCAAAACTATAGTGTCACATATGGGAAATTTGGAAAGAGTAGATTCAAAAATTAGAAAAGCTATAGCCCTAGAAAAGCGTGTAGCGATTGCTATTTATGTACTATCATCTTCGGGTGAATACAATAGCGAATTTGTTTTAATTCGCTAGAAATACGGTGGAAAAAAAACGATCTCAAGTTTTTTGGCGAGGTACGAGCAAAACTCAAGCCTCTCTATTTGAATGATTACCAACCAGAACATACAAAAATTAAAGAAAACATCACAGAATTTGAAAAAAATGGGATTCCCTCAGTGCTTTGGAGCGATAGGTGGGTATAAAATTTAGCTTTATTTCGTTTAGCAAAGTCAAATATCTAATTAATTTTGGTTACGAGGGTTTTCATATGGAGATGACGCCATATTATATAATTAATTATAATAATATAATTAATTTCGATAATTCTGTTTGCTGCAGCTGATTACAGCTTCCAATTTAAACCCACAAACAACTGAATTAAAATTTCTTACAATTCGTTTTTCAAGGTGCAGATTTTCCTACATTAATGTTTGTGCTACAGGCAGAAACAATGACTCATATATTTTTGAGAACTTGTCGTTAAAAGGAATACACGAAAGTAATGACCTCCGTAGGAAGAGTGTATTAATAGAAGGTGTCAATGTTCCAATCCTTATGCTAGGTGATTCTGCTTTTCGATTATCACCAATGGTCATGAAACCGTATCCGTTTTCTAATGATCAACCCTCCATTGAAAAAAAGATTCAACAGAAATCTTTCGAAATGCCGTCCAGTAGTCGAGAATACTTGGTCAATTAAAAGACAGATTTCGCGAAGATTTTGTAAAGGACTAGAAATAAAAATAGATAAGGCATATTAAATTGTGGAAGCTTGCTGCATATTACACAATTTCTGCATAGAACAGCAAGAACAATTTTCAAGAACATGGTTAAATGAAAGCCAAAATGTCTCAGTCCAACTGCAAAGGTTTCAACCGAACTACTCCATATCTGTTGGAAATCATGACGAATCAGCCGCTAAAATACGAAACGCGATATATATATGTGTAAGTATTATGATTGTATATTATATATTAAAATCCAACTTTTATACAGCTATAATTTTATTTATTTTCCTTACAACTGTTACTCAATATTTTTTCTTGAATTCGTAAGCTTCGATCCATGAAATCTTGTGTTATGGCAAACCACTTTTCCTCGTTCTCGTTTGCCTTTATTAACAATACTTTTGTTCCTTTCAAGTCCTTTTCGTTCAAATCGTTTGTTCTCTTCATTTCCTTTAAAATGTCGTCAGTAGAATAATTTTTTTCTTTTTTAGCGCGAGTTTGGCCAAACCATGCTACTGATGTAGAGGGTACAGGTGAAATTAACTGACAGGAGTCTGACTTGGAGTCTGCCGATTCCTAAAATTTAAAATAAATAAAAATAAATCTAACGATGATTAACACTATTGTTTAATTACACCTACCAGAAATACAATGCTTTCATGCATCGTACTGATGTTATTGGACATGAAGCTTCTAACAATAGTATGAACCTCGTTGTAAAACTCCCATGTGGATGGTGAACTCCAGACGGCCCAATCATTTTTTTCTCGCTTCTGAAACCGCATCACATTACATATTTTATTTGAGAAATGTAAGAAATTTACCTGTATTTCTGGGTTAAATTGTTAATTTTAACTCTTATTTCATTTGGTGTGGCGATTACTCCCATTTCCTTAAATTTCAGAGACATAACTGAATATATGTGGCTATTTCTTCGTGCCTTTCTCAGTTCTTTTATGTAAATGCGCCACACCTCGCACAATTTATAAATTTCTGCAGTTTTCCATAATCTTGCTTTTTTCTTCGTTTTTTTCTTCGTATCTTTTTCCATCCATATTGTGAGAAATTTTTGTCAAGAATTCAATAATTTGGAAAACATGCAAAATTTACCTTGAAAAATGTATCAACCAATTTCACAAATACCATCTGACTGTGATGGCTGGAAAATTAGCTTATTTTTCCAATAACTTGCAGTTCTCACCACTAGTAGCGCGCTTATCGGCAAGATAAAAGACAAGCAATGCAGAATTGCAAAGGAATGAGCTTGTGGGGGAGTAATTGGTGTAATGATGAATGAATGACCATTGCGCCAATAATGCAATGACACACTAGCTATGCAATGATCATTGCTCCGCCAATGATCATTGATATGCCTAGGATATAACAATTCAGCGATATTTCCAACAAAAGCAGCCTTGTAAAAAACATTTCGTTTGCCTTATAATTAAAATTTAACAATACAAATAGTACCAAATTCTTTTGTGGTAAATTCGGTAAATCCCACAGCCATGCATATATAAATAAATTCCCAAATAATTTAAATACAGTGCTAGTGAGAGCATACTTTCTGAAATCAAAACTGGTGCCACATGAAACAGAATCGAACCTGTCAGCAGAAAACGTATACAGGTTCGATTCGCTTCGAATGAATCTGTTTCTTTAAAAAATTTTAAAATTTGTTTAATAAATAAAAAAAATGTTTATTTTTCTATTTTTCTCAAACTTTTCATTACTTTCTTTTTTTTTTCTTTTTTTCATTTGTTTTTCAAATCACCCAATTTCGCTATTTGGGACCTGTTGATGAGTCAAACCAAGACTTGAAACTTGTCACCAAAAAATTAATGGGTTGTGTGATGAAATTACAAATTAGAACATTTTCAGCTTTTGCTATATACCGGAGAACCCCAAAAAATTCTTTCTTGAACAAAATTAAGTTTAACCCGGTAAAAAGTCCAAAAATAGTTATCTTTTTATTTATTAAACAAAACAAAAACGTAACAATACTGTATAACTTTATTATAGGCCTACAAAAGTCATCATCATCATCTAGAATACCGCCTTAATAGTTGGTAGAAATATAAGATAGTACGATATTATTACCAACCAATTTTTTGTTTTTTTTTTTTTGTTTTTTTGTTTTTTTTTTGAACGGGGAACAGGAGATACCCAACCCAAGCACCGAGGCCACATCGGCCCATTGTACTATTCTGAATCCCATTCACCAAAACCTTCCTGTCCTCTTAATGATGCGCAACAAGTCTTTGTGAGAAAGGTTTTTCAGCTCATCCACAGCTAGGGGGGGAGACCCTAGAGTATCCAGTCTGCTCCAGGCGAAGGCCGGACACTCACACAAAAAGTGTTCGGTTGTCTCAGGCTCTCCCTCCATGCAGGACAGACACTCAGGGCTGTCAACAACTGCCATCCTTGTTAGATGAGCGTGATATGAGCTGTAGCCGGTGATGATGCCAACCACGGTTCTACATTGTTTTTTTCCGAGCCCCATGAGAAAATCGGAGATATTCCCATTGGGCGCGTCAAGAAACAGTTTTGTACACCTACAAGCACTCAGGTTCTCCCATCTCTGCTGATGTTTCCTATTAATATCCGCTTGATCACAGACCCGATATTCGAGGTGGCAACGCCTACGGCGGGCTCCGGTCCGAGGAACGGAGAATCGGAGCCAGCCCTAGCTAAACGGTCAGCCCTTTCATCCCCATGATCCCCATGTGACCAGGAACCCACAGGAGGGAAATATTGTTGTGAAAACTCAACTTATCCACTGACGACCTGCAGTCCCCCAGTAACTTAGACGTTATCAAGGCTGCCTGACTATCCGAAAGGATAGAGAAATCTCTCCCCTTTATTTGCATATCAAGGGCTAACTTCGCTGTCATTGCGATGGCGAAGACTTTAGCCTGGAAGACAGTGGTGTGTTTTCCAAGTGAGTACCCCATTCCAAAATCAGGCTCAGGAAAGTAGACACCTGCCCCAGAGCAGACCGGGGAAGGCACGATAAGGCACCTCCCTCAGTCCACGATTCCCTTGCAGGAAAGCTTACAGGGAAGCGACGCCCGAAACGAAGCTCGCATCCCATGGCATACCGGCCAGAGGGTTTTCCAAATCCAGCCTATACGCCATAGAGAAATGAGAAGAGCCAGTCCAGCCGCCCTCCCAACATTCCCATAAGCACAATGTGCACACAGGCCTTTTGGCCTCTGCCTGAATGACAAGATCCAGGGGTGGCAGATTGAGTAAGACCTCAAGAGCCGCAGTAGCCGTAGATCGCATGGAGCCCGTAATTCCCAAGCAGGCAAGCCTTTGCAGGCCCGCCAGCATCCGGATCGCAGTCCCCACAAGCGTACTCGGCCACCATACACAGGAGGCATATGTGAGCATGGGTTCGACGATCGAGGTGTACATCCAGTGCACAACCCTCGGTCTCATGCCCGATGTGCAGCCAAAGGTTCTCCTGCATTGAGCGAAGACCCTCAGAGCCGCATTAACTTTTTCCTCTACGTGCATTCCCCATGTAAGCTTCGAGTCAAGGAAGACTTCGAGTCAAGGAAGACTCGAAGGTGCTTGACATGAGGAGAGAGTTGCAGAATGTGTCCAAAAAGCTTTGGAAGAAGAAAGTACCCCAGCTTACGTCTTCTGGAAAAGAGCACCAAGCTGCACCTTGTAGGGTTCACTGTCATATCATGACGGGTGCACCAGTCCTCAACAATATTGAGGCCAGTGTCTCATATTGCAATCAATTGATTTTTACAATAAAATTAGTAATTTAGTGAGAAACACTTAAGCTTTTTTGTGATATTATTTATATCTAAAACTAAAGTAAATATAGCGCAACTTACCGTATTCGTTTGCTCGAAACTAGGAAAATATACAGATATAAACTAGAAAGTAAAACATGTGAAAGAAAAGTTCTCACTTATGCACTAACTGTAAACGTTCAGCACGCGTCAAGACTAATAACGAAATGTCCGCCGGATGTTTCAAAACCTTCGCAGAACTAACAGCAATGCTAGCCCGGCTAGGATTTAGATATCAGTATCGTAGAGAGACCATAACCCCGGTGTCTTAAATTGCTACCATATCTCATATTTCTACCCCCGCCGGATTTTATACAGGAACGGAAACAAGTCAGATTGGCTTATTTTATTAGTAAAGATGGGTCGCTTTGGAAAAAAAAAATCCATTTCATCAAGGAAGACCACGCACAAATAATATTTTTGCCAATTTACCAGAATTGTCAACAACTTCAAAAGATTTGAAAACACTGTTTGAAAGCTGTAAACTTTTTGTCACTTTTGTGAGCCAGAGATTTCCTATATACAAACATATATATTACAAAGCAGCAAATACATTACAACAAGTAAAAAAGCTAGAATTGGTCTAACACCAATTCTTATGATACCCTAGACTAGATGAATGCCCGTATAAAATTTCGTATGGTCAAAGTTTGATTTTTGAAGTGGTTTTTCGCATATATATTTCTAGAACGGTTCGTTACACAGAAAAAATTCTTATTACCAATTTTATAGGATTTCGTATTCTGAAGAAGTTTTTACTACAATAAAAATGTCTAGGACTGACCGTTATCACAGTATATGCAAAAAACCTAAATTTTTATATGGCAACACCAAGAAGAGGTTGCCCGATTTATTCAATTTTTTAAATTTTATTTGTTGTTACTATAAAAACATCATGTACAAAATTTTACCTCTTTATGTCGACGCATTTGCAGGCAGTGTACAAATATATAGTGGAAACCTAAATTTTTGTATGGCAAACCCTCGAAGGAGGTGCCCGATTTGTCTCATTTTCGAACATAATTTTACTTTTTTTTTAAGGGTGTGTAGAAAATTTCAGTTTCCTATGTGAACGTGCTCTCGAGTTATCGTGCGCATGGACAGACGGACGGACGGGCAGACGGACAAATGGACGGACAGACAGACGGACGGACATGCAAAAATCAAAATAGCTTTTAATATTATGCGTTGGTGTCCAATCAATTTTGCTCTATCATCATTATTTCTTTGCGTTACAAACAATAATAACAAACTTAGTATACCCTATAGATTTCATCTAGGGTATAAAAATACAAAACATGCGCGGTCTACAGACAATATTGAAGTAAATAGTTTGTTTGGATTATTATATCTGATTGGATTGCACAAGTCTTCTCACGTGCATGTACGAGATTTGTGGATTATAAATGCACTGAATTTGAATTTTTTCCAACCACAAAGAGCTACAACCGCTTTCAATTTTTAATGCAGTCCATACGATTTGATGCAATATTTCCATTGACGTCCACAATATAATTTTCTTCTTCCCAAACTTATTGGAAAATATAAAAACGTGGTCGTTTACTAGGACCTACCTCAACCATACTGAGTATTTTTTATTATTAAATTAAAAAAATTAAGTATTTATATTTTTAACTCTATTTCATAGTTACGATAAATGTATACAACACAAAACCTTTAATATCAACATCCATATGACACTAACTGTCACTGACTAAGTGATATGCGTGGCTCATAGATGGCAAAATGAACAGTAAGAATAAAATAAAAACATACAAGATGGCGCTAAAATACTATAGAATGCAGTGGAAATAAGTACTTATATTTTATTATATATAGAGTTATTTAAAATGACAATAAATAATTACTTGAAATTTTCAATTAATAAATAAGTAATTTCAAGGAAATTCTGCTTAAAAGCTGCATCATGAAAATGAGTGGAAATAAAAAATAATTTAATTTATCAGGAATCGTTCCGTTTTGCGCATAATAAAGCGTTTACGGGCGCCGTTGCGTCCGCCGTTGGCCACATCTGATCAAGGGTATCAAAGAATTGGTCTTATGGTACCCATTCACTTACAGTCCGCCTACATGCCATGGACTGTTAGATCTGGACTGCAGATGAGAACTGATATGGGCCACACATTATTCAGTTTAACTGACTGCTCAATCCTGTAGGCCATGTCTGTTAGGCCGTGGCCTGCCGACAAACTGCAATCTCGCCATACACTATCAGTTCGCCTGACAGTCCCACTTCATATTTCAAAGCGATAAAATGGCTGTTGCAAAGAAAAAGAATTTGTACTTTTTGTATATTATATTGTTTTCATTCAACGAAAAAACCTACAAAAATTAAAAACAGATTTTGTGTGAAAAATTGGCACCTGGAATGCGAGTAAAATGCTCGTGAGCAGACTGAAAAGCAGTAACACGGATGATTTGAAGAATTATGTATGTTCTTATGGATGATTGGTGCTTTCAAATTTTACTGAAGTTGGTTGAATCTTTCATTAACAAGTACAAAAGCTAGAATGGGTCTAAGACCAATTATAAGCAATACCCTACAATCTAGATGAATGCCCGTATATAATTTCGTATAGACGGTCACTCATCTGTGCAACTTTGTTCTTTGAAGTGGTTTTTCGGATATATTTCTAAAACGTTTCATCGGACAGTAAAAATTATTATAACAAATATCATAGAATTTCGTATTCTGAAGAAGTTTTGAGTACTACAAAAATCTCAAGGACTGACCGTGTTCACAGTATACGTAAATACCCTAAATTTTTATATGGCAACACCAAGAGGTTGCCCATTTTTGAAATTATTTTTACCAATTTTTTAAAAAAAGCCGTGTATTAACTTTCAGCTCTCAAAGTTGACGCGTTATTAGGAAGTGTCTAAATATATAGTGAAAAACGAAATTTTTGTATGGCAACCCCAAGAGGGAGATACTCGATTTGTTCCATTTGCGAACTGAAATTTAATTTTATTTTTAAAATCCGTGTTCAAAAGTTCAGCTCTCTAAGTACTCGCGCTCTGGAGTTTTCGTGTTTACAGCCGGACAGACGGACTTGCAAAAATCAAAATAACTTTTAATATAATGGGTGTGTGTTCAATGTATTTTGTTCTAGCAAAATTATCTTTACGCATTACAAACGGAATGACAAACTTAGAATACTCCATGATTTCAACCAGAGTATACAAAGAATACCAGATTAAGAGTGCTATAAGCGCAGAAGAGAGACTTATAGTAAACTTGAAATTTCTAGGCACTGGACGTAGCTTCGAAGGTTTCAAATTCTCGACGATTATATTGCCGCAAGTTTTGGAAACAGTTTTTTTTTTTTTTTATATTATTAAGCCAAGCTCAGGTACCCTATGATGCAAAGCACAACGTGGCAGGAAGGAGATAGGGAAATGATTAAGGGATATGAGGAGAGCGGCGGAGGTGCCGATGTATGTCGCCCTTAAACTTTTGCAGGTTGTATGCCGGAGGAAAGACAGAAGATGGTAGACTGTTCCACATTCGCACAGTTCGGGATCAGAAAGCATCACGCAATTTTAGTGTGCGGCCGAAGGTAATTTGAAGGGTAAAAGGATGAGCGCGGGATGCAGCGCGAGTATTGCGTGCAGGAACTATTCTACAAGGGATCAGAGACATATAAATGCATTCATAATGCTTTTGAAAAAGGATTACTGGATTTTCATTTCATTTGCCTTAAGGCCCTATTATTACGATAAATATTAATAAATCCGGTAACAAAATCCTCATTTTTGGTCATTTTTTAAATTTTTGTAAATATTTACGGAAACAAAAGGTCCAGACAACAGCCGCGGACGATGATCCTGCAACACAAACTGTTAGTTACTTATCAGTTTCATTGGACTGACTGTCTGGATATGCAGGCGACCTGTAAGTGTATTGTGGAAATCAGCCGGCAGGCCTCTGACCTGCAATCGACGGCCTGCAGGCGGACTGTAAGTGAATGGGTACCATTAGACCAATTCTAGCTTACTATATTCAATTTTGATAATACGCACAGATTTGGCAGATTTGGAAATTGTACTAACTTTTCATGTTTTTATTAAGATTTCCATAGTGACCCCTCTTGAGAATTCACACTGAGTTTTTGGTTTTACTAGTTACATAACCACAATCCCAATATCTAATGATTCAGGAAATGAAACGACAGTCAATCGAACACTTGAATTTATAAATAACTATGAACGTTTTATAGTGCGCTTTAAACAATCCTAAAAATAATTTTAATTTCCCCTGTCAACAGTTGTATTAACTATTGCCCTTGGGGCGGGCATGGGGGGAGGGGTAATCTTCTTTAAAAGGTGTTAAATAATGCATTCTTATATCACACAACAAGGCAGTATTTCATTTTTTTGCACTTAAGTGTCAACTGTCACGAGGATTCAATTATCCAAAGGTCACGCACGCATTACATCCTACCCCAATAGAGCATGAAAAAGCTTTTGCATATGCATCACCTTCCAACTGTCCCCCCACTCAATATACCCCCCCCCCCTCCTACAACCGAACAAATACTTTTGTGGAAAAATTGAGTGCCGCAACCACATTCATCCACTTTATCTCAAGTGCACTAACCTTTACTACAATAAGGACACCCTTCTTCATATCATTCTCCCCCAACACATTCTTATTGTAGAAAAATCACGTAAAAATTTTATGACTGTCTAACGGAAAACGTGATAAAAGTTTAATGTCCCAAGTGCAGCAGTTGATGCCCGGATATTACTTTTGCCATCCTTGTTTTAACTGGAAGCTTTAGGTTAGTATAGATTCGGTTGAATCTGTATGTCGATGATGTAAGGATCAAAGCTTCGACCTGTGTAACTGAAGGATATTGGTTGAATTAGAGGGAATGACAACTCCACCCGATTCATGAACGACAATGCGACGGGCGAATTTTTTTCAATTCACTTAAATTCTACAGAAGTACTGAAAGATTCCAGTGTACGAGCTTTTTTCGCTGGTTTATATACAAATGTGGGGTGGGGCAAAGTGTAAATGAAAATAATAAAAAGAAAAAAAAGAAAACAGAAAGAGAAATTTATGCGCATAAATTCCACGTCAGCAGGTTTCTTATCTTTAACACCGTGATAAGGACTTGTACAAAGTAAATACATACACACACATTCATTTATGGTTATGTTGGCATGTTTCATTCAAAGTGGATGAATTAATCTGTCTCCAGGCGTTTTATGTAAAAAATTTCATTTAAGTGCTCTAATTCAAGATACACCTTGTATCACTTATGAATGTGGATTTTGGGAAGAGCTTGATTTTCTTCTTCTGATCATTATGTTTTAATAAAGATGAGAGATATGTTTTTAAAGTTGTAAGGTCCTAGACATATTTTTTTTTTTTTAGTCAAAGATAAAAGTTAAAGGACCATGAAAAATACTCAGAGCAAATGTTTTATTTTAAGTTATTCATACTTGAGTGAAGAGCAACAAATTATGCGTAGGTATATCACTTTAAAACGGTACAGTATTGCGAAACAAAAGCAGTTCTGTGACGTCTGCTTGGTGTAATTATAATTAAAGTGGCCAATGCCAGACTTTTTGAAGATACTCGGAAAGTGGTTGCTGTACGGACTATCACTAAAATAAAACATAATTGGATAAATAAATATGCACAAAGTACAGAGATTTATATATAATGTACCTTATGTGCAAAGGAAAGGATAAGGAGGTAGAAAAGCTTCTGGTTCCACACAGATAATTTTCTGGAAACAGAAGTATGATCCCTGCAAACATTATGATTCGAAATAATTGGCTAGCAAATCGTAATCGTTTAAACTTCGAAATCGAACGGAAAACAAACTACCAGCATAGTAAAAGGAACATGATTCTCGACTTATCAACTCGAGATTCTCTCTGGATACCGGATTGCTTTAGATTCTAAGACGAACCGAAATTGATGTTAAAACGAAGTTATACACAAACTTGTTTGTGTTAGTGGTGTTAAATATTTTTTATATATTAAGAGAAGCGAGATATTCTCGTGTTGTAAGCGATTCGAGCAGAGCGAGATCTTGTGGACATTTATTCATTTTAAGTGGAAAATAAGGTTCGTGAACATTATTGTCTTGGTCACTTCATCGCATCTTTAATTATATCATTTATCAGATAAACACTAGACATTTTAGAACATGCGACTAAACAGATAAATTATTTTTGTTTTTAACAATATTAGTAAGTGATGAGTCATTGAGTCATGATGAAATGAAGGAATATCGCAGTAAATTCTCATTCTCATTTCTATTTTAATTCCAAAATCAGAGAAATGGAGAAATCTCGAGAAAAAAGCGGCATTGTCGTGCTGAGCTCTCTATTTTCCTCTCATTCGTAACAGAATCAGAAAAACGAAGGAATCTCGGGAGAAACTCGAACTTCTTATTTCTTGCTCAAATTCGAGATTACTTCGAGAAAGCGAGCTCTTCGCTAAAATGTTTGGAGGGATGGAGGATGTGTAGAAACTTAATGTATTTTTACCGGCTATCCTTCTCAATGTGTTTCGAGATGACAATTTTCCTCCCGTTATGATGTGGTTACAAAAACTAGGGATTCGTACCGTGTTTATGTACATAGATGATGTTCGTCTGCAGATTTGATGATTTTATGTTTTGTTGATTTCATACTGTTTTGTTTATCTCTCATGATTCCATTCACAAAACAAGCTCTGTACTGGTATTAATAAGTGGTAGATCAGCCAGTGGCGGATCCAGTGCGGGTTATGACCCACCTCAAATTTGAGTTAGAAAATATTTAATTAATCGAGTTATTTGAAAAAATATATTTTTTATTTCATATTTTTTTTTTTAATTTATATAACTCAACTTCAAAGAAAAAAATTTTATTCCAAAACTTAAACAAATAATAATTTATTTCATTAAATATTATTGTATGCATGTGATGTATGCGTATAGGGTTTTCTCCGAATATGAGTTTGGGACCCCAACTTTGGGTGATCCCAAACCCTCCTGAAACGCTTCCCACCCAAGCCACAACAGACTCCTTCACTACCACGTCAGAGCTCTAACTGTTGTTTTTTCTTCTTGTATTTATTAATCTGATTTAGAATCGTTAAAAATAAAAGCTCTTAAAATTCTTCTTTATCCATCTCTAACTGAGTCCCAACTCAAAAATTTTAAAATATTTGCAGCGTTATTATTTAAAAACACTGACATGTATAATATGGACTGACTACGTCCAAAGAAATACTCTGCAGAAAGTGGGCTCACTTCTATATAGCGTTGTCTTTCGGTCTAAGCACCAAGTACCAACTGAGGGAGAACTGTAAACTACAAATAAATAAGTGGATTCGTCGAAATAAAAGTTTTTATTTTTATTTATTTTTTTTTATTTTTCTATTAATTTATGATAAAAAGTGTTTTACCAAAGGCAATATATTGTTACGCGCAACAAAGGGGAAACAGCTTTAGATTAATGACATCTTACTAAGCTTTGGGTTCGGAGAATAGAATTTACGGAAAGGTTCCAGGATAAATTGTAGACCATAAATATGGCATGCGCAAATCCAGGAGGCGAGTCTTTTTTTTACAGTGAACTGAACAAAGTAAACTATTTGTATTGCGATAATTAGAAGTGGGTACTAACGATAACTATACAGAGTTGATTTGATAACTGTTTGTAAATGTTATAAAAGTAAACAATAAAGTTACATAAAAGAAGAAGTTGTTAATGATATCCGAAATATTGTCTTTCAAATAACGATAAATCATTTTTATATGGTGTGTGTGTTCGTGTGAATGCTTAGTAAAAAAAAAAGGGGTTTATAGTGAGATTATGGCATTAAAAATTAACAGCCAAATTGTTTATCATTAAGACCAGCCATGTCATTATGTGTAATTTAATAATTTTCAAATATTCTATTCACTAGCAGATAGCTCATGAGAAAAAACCACTAGCTAGATCGTCTATTTTTTTAAAATGAAAGGAACGATTATAACGTAATTATGGATTACTGAATACTTTTCATTTCTCCTTGCACTTTCCTGGACCCCTCTTGATGTAGGGATTGAAAAGGTCCGCTCCTCTGCGCTTTCCAGGTAAGTACAGGGACACTGAAATTATTTGCTGCCCTCAATGTCAAATAGGTGGATGGGGCAAAGCAGCCGAAGGTACGTCACCTGCGCCTTCACGTAAGTATTGGTAAGTAGTGTAAGGGTCACTTCTGGACTTGATGTGTGCGACGGCTTTTGTTAGGCACGATTTTTTTGTATATTGCAGGTATCAGCGGCAGATTTTTTTTGGAGCCCCCCCCCCCCCCCCCCACACACACTCTCCGCCAATAGCCGAGGCGAGCTAGCGTGCCGCCCTGGATGTCAACGCTGTCTACCGAATGATCTGTCAGTTCATGCTGGCAGTCTGGACTTCACATCCAAGCATACTCACTTATATGCTTCCATAACAAAAATTCGATTTTTACCAACAAGTGGAGATAACTTGCCTCCAGGTCCAGCATGCGAATATTGCAGGACTACAGCCGCTTGCATTATAGAAAACAGATCGCCGAAAATCACTTAGAAGATAAGTAAACTAGTAAAAATTTCTTTATACTAAGCACAGGTAATTAAACAATTAAATAATAAATAACTAAATAAATAAATTTAACAAATACTAGCCTTAAACCAGAGATTAGTTATTCATATGGAAGCAGGACGGACGTAGGTTTTAATTATTGTAAGAGATAGGTTGCTCGTTTGGAAATACATCTGTGCCACAAAAAGTCGAGCTCATTTTTTTTTTTCATTTCCTTTGTTGATAAATTATAAATAATGTATAATAATAGAAATAATGTAATATTTGAAAACTTGTCAGGGATGGCCACATATGTAAGGACCATTTCCTCTCTACGCTAAAGTCAAGGAACTTTCCAGTTGCTTCCTGCTCACAGCTGCTAAGGTCAACACAACAACTTTACCTCGGGTCTTGACTGTATCGACTGAAATAACACAAGCCATAACTTTGCTTTGGGTTTCGACTGAAGTAAAGTATCTTGTTCCGGGTCACGACTAGAACAAGATATACATTAGCTCCTTTCTAACGGTATAAATTCGATTCCTCAATTAGATTAGTGAGTACATTTATATTTATAGTTTGATTGCTTAAAACATATGCAAATATGGCAACAATGCCATTTTTAAACGAGGCATTTATTTAGGATAATGTGAACGAACAATATTCTCTGGGTTTCTCGTAGAACTTACACTTTTAGAATATATAAGTGAAATTTTATTTATTAGTGATATAGTTATTCGGAATTATATATATTTTAAATTATTTTAGTAATTTTAAATTTCCTAGTTATATTTTGTCATAAGTCGAAG
This sequence comes from Dioctria rufipes, assembly GCA_963924295.1. NCBI lineage: Eukaryota > Metazoa > Arthropoda > Insecta > Diptera > Asilidae > Dioctria > Dioctria rufipes. Next base: position 324,176,643 of record OZ002740.1, on the reverse strand, counting down.
TAGTTTATTTAGTTGACGCATTGTGAAATAAACCAATACCTAATATTAATTTTCATTGGCGTTCTCTTTTACAGTTTCCTTCTTTTGTTTCCTTTTTTTTAGTGGTCTCTAAACAGGCAAAACAAGAAGCAATGAAAAATTCTGTTGATATACCATCATTTCTTCTTAGTAAATTACAAATGCCCTAGGTATAATACTTCACTGCCCATGGCACAGCTGCATGTTGTATCTAGGGCAGCAAGCACGACCTTCACATATCCTGAAATATACATTTTTAACTGCATATTCGGCTATAATTGAAAAGGTTATGGGTTAGACAATCTATAAGTACCGTTTGCTTAAGATATACATATCTCATTAGTCTTGTAAAAAATCACTATTTTAAAAGTGGTACTTTCCCGTAGGGATGGCCGATACCTATGTGATATTCGATATATCGATATTTATCCCCTTAGTAATACGTATTGATATTTTTATACTTTAAATATCGTTGTATCGATATTTCAATAGCTGTATCGCTAAAAAAAATTTCGATTATCCACTTTTATACAATTTTAGGCCCAACATGAACAGACATGAGAGGTGTTTTAAGCGAAGCATTATGATACTCTGAGCAATTTTATTTAAAAAACAAATTTCTATTAAGTGGGGAAAGCTTTGGCGATCGGATGTAATTTGAGAGCGACATTCTGTGATGAAATATTGGACTTTTTTCATCTCGTGACTGTGCGAAAGCGGTGCGTCGTGGAAAATGACTTCCTATAAGAGAAATGTTTGCAAAAGAGCACTAATATCCCTGAAAGAAAGAATGGAACAAATATATGCGAAATGTAGTAACTGGGGTGTACGCTATCCAAGTGCGATATTGATAGTACTCGACGAGACCACTTTTTCCGCTCGTGATTGTACGAAATTGGTGCGTCATGGAAAATGACTTCCTATTTGAAAAATGTTCACAACAGAGCACTAATGTCCCTGAAAGAAAGAACGGAAAAAATATATGCGAAATGTACTAAGTGGGGTGTATGTTACCACCCAAGTGCGTGAAAGGAAGTTTTCCGGTGACAAAAACGTCCGAGAAAGTTTTCTGAATCAGGAAAAGACTGCACAACTCGATAGTACTCGGCGAGATCTTTAATTTACAAAAATGTAGTATGCATTGCATAATAGTAGGTATCTTTACACATATAATAACAAATATTGTATCGATGATACTAAGGATAACGATATTTTAAGAGCCAATATATTGGTGTATCGATATTTTGAAAAAAAAAAATGGAAATATCGGTGTATCGATATTTTTCCAACTATTGGCCATCCCTACCTTCTCGTGTTATTATTAATTTTTAAGTTAAACTAAATCTATGCTTAAAATCATAGTCATTCTGATCTGTCAAGGAATGAAAAAAATAAAAAATAAAATTATTAATAAACTTCGAAATATAAAAAAATTAATATTTCAACTTGAAGTGAAAGACACAAGTGTTCAAAGTGAACTCAGTTGAGAATTATTTAAATTCATGAATACTTTACATAAAATTGTCTAGACTAATTCAAGGTTTAATGTAACTCAATGCTAAATCAATTTAAAAACAATTGAAATAATTCAAATCCTCATGACATGAAAGTTGTTAGTTTTCCAAATATGTACTACGAAAATATTTTTACTTTGGTAATAACCCAATGGATGAATGCTCTTCTATTTCTGGAATTTCTAAAGATCTATTAGAGAAGTATTTTTGCACCGGTAATAACCAAGGGCGGATCCAGACATTTGCCCTAGGGGGGGGGGGGGGGGGCGCGTTATAAAGTAAAAAAAAATTAAAATTATAGTTGAAAAAAATTAAGAAATCAATTGCTTATATTATAAGTCAAGTTAAATATTCTCTGAGCTTTTTTAAGCTTCCTGTATTTCACGTTTTCTCAAACAAGCTATTTCTTGCAAGATTAGAGCTATTCTTTGACAGTCTTCGAGAGTATAATTTAGCTAATTTAAACAATGGGTTGGGGACTGGAGCTAAAAAGAAGTTATAGGAAAATTTATGTAAAAGATGGAAAATTGGAATGCCGCAATTGCTTTGGGTTGGTATTTATTACCTTAAATAAGTTCCCGTTGTACCTTTTCGTTACAATTAAATTTATTGCTTACGTATTTTGTTAAAAGTATTGCAGAAGCTAATTTGGTCGTTAAAGATTATTTTATGAAGATATTAGCTAATATTGATTACAAACAAATAAGCTCCAGTCTGCACAAACAGCTATACCATGTTCAGACTGCACCGGAATGACGTAATTTCGACCACGTAATTTTAAAATCATGCGAGGGTATTCACACTACTACTGAGATAATTTCAACTGGCAGATATAAAATATAAAGTACCAAATGTCAAATATCAGTGAAGTGAGTCAGTCAAAAATACTTTTCATTTAGGAAAAAATATTGAGAAAATGGAAGAAAATATGTTAAATACAATATTACGCTAGAAATAGACATTGAAAAAAAAAACATTATATATAAACGGTTTACCAATAAGAGGTGTTATTTTGATATTCAAAGAACAATGCCATTTTTTGAGACAAATGATCGGACCTTTATTTCATTATAAAGAGAAAGGCATTCCGTTAATAATGAAAAATAACATCAGCCAAATGACCACCACGACCACGCCTACAGGACCATATCCTTTTCATGAAATTTTCCATAACCAAATCGCAAAGTGGCTGCCCTATGTCCTCGATAGCCTCCTCGAATTCCATCTTTGAAGTCTTGAATTGACGCTGGGCTGTTGGCGTAGACCCTCTCTTTCACGTGGCCCGAAGGAAGAAGTCGCAAGGTGTTAAGTCACAAGATCTCGGTGGCCAATTGTGATCACCTCGAGAGATAACACAGTCCGGAAACTTTTCCCGTAAAAGATCAATGTTTTCGTTGCTTGTATGGCACGTAGCGCCGTCTTGTTGAAAGTAAACGTTGTCCAGATCAATACCATCCAATTCCGGCTATAAAAAAATCATTAATCATCTGTCGATAGCGCAATCCATTCACCGTAACTGTTGCTCCAGCCTCATTTTCGAAAAAGTAAGGTCCAATGACCCCGCGGGACCATAAACCGCACCAAACAGTCACACGTTAAGGATAGAGAGGCTTTTCAACAATAACTCTTGGGTTTTCCGAGTCCCAGATGCGAGAATTTTGCTTGTTGACGAAGCCATCGAGGTGGAAATGGGCCTCATCACTCAAGATGAGTTTTCGATGGAATTCCGGATCATTTTCATGCATTTCAAGGACCCAATCAGCAAAAACTCGACGTTGTTGATGATCGGATGGCTTGAGTTCTTGTGTTAACTGAACTTTATAAGCCTTAAGACCCAAATCTTTATGCAAAATACGGTGTAATGACGTTTGTGGAATGCCTAATTCCAAAAAACGACGAGGAATGGACAAACCTGGGTTTTCTTCAACACTTTCGGCTACAGCAGAAATATTCTCGGCTGTTCTTGAGCGACGTGTACGGGTTTTATTCTTCACATCACTAACTTGTCCCGACAGCTCGAATTTTTCTACCAATTTCTGTATTGCGGTCCGACAAGGCTTCATGACGACCCAAAAATTTTCGAGTTTTACGAACCGTCTCTACCACATTTTCACCATTTTTATAGTGAATTTTAATAATTTTAATGCGTTGTTGAATCGTGTATCGTTCCATTTTTATTAATGGCGTAGTTTCTACTTGTCAAATGTCAAAAAATAACGCTCCAAAAGTGACATGTACCGAAATAGCGAGCTAATTAAAATAACACCTCTTATTGGAAAACCATTTATAATTGCTTTATCATGTTTGGGTGATTTACAATGTAGCCAGAAAGTATTATTGAATTTAGCTGATCCAAAGAGTGTTAAAGCAAAGAGTTCAACTCGAGAACACAGATCCCGCTAGTAGGCTTATAGTAAGGTGGGTGTTGCGATTCGGAGTTTGAAGTGTTGTTCAATGAGTTCCGGTGGACATATTTTTGTGATCGTGGAGCAAAACTGAAATCTTCAAGCATTAAATTGCAAAAGGCTAGTAGAACAAAAAGTGATTACGGAAATGCAAATAAGCCACTCAGTGGAATTAGGAGTGTTGTGTGCATAATCCTGAGTATAAGTAAAAGGAACCCAAGGAATCATCGCTGTGAAAAAAAAATGGTCTGCAGAAGAAATTTGGGAGAAAAGCCAGGGATTCCATGAAGAACCAGCTACTTAGTGGCTGTGAACGAATTTCCAGGAGAAGACAGGGAACCAGAAGCCCCGAAAGAAACCCGCGTGCTAGTAGCACTTTTTATATATAGACATAAAGGAAATATCTTGCATCAACAGTGGTGAGAGAAAACGGAACAACGAAGGTCAGGTCGACCTGATACATGTGATAGCTATAGCCACATCGCCATTAATTAAGTAGCGGAAGGTTAGGTTAAGGTAGTTTAACGCAACAGGTTTGGAATTTAATAAATTTTTATAAAGGTAAAGGATATCGTTGCATCGAGTTTTAGTTCAACCCTGCACTCAGAATAAAGTAAGAAAGAATCTAATGTTATAAAACTTAATACTCAACAGTCAGGATAAACACCCAAACAGAGGTTTCAGTTTAAATGTCCAAAAATTTGAGATTAAAGCTTGGAAACGATTTATAGCTCTTATGATTCCAAAATATTTTCCCGTAATATAAAATATAATATATTACTCAATTTTTCCTAAGTGAGACACAACACGCCCCCCCCCCTTTATTCTCTATCCCCGACACTTCCATAACCTTTTTACGTAACTTACTCGAAATAGAACAATTTTCTAACGGTATTTGATAAATTTACGGAAGAATGTGTCTTTCTGCTAATTTACTCAACGAGGCAAAAGTCACTCTTATAAAAACTGGGAAACTTTTATCTATGCTCAGACTGGTGGTACCATTTCCTTTCCGCCAATTGTTTCTACATGTTTCCTACCCCGTCCCCGAATCCTTGACTGGTGAATGCCAATACTTGCCATGCTAGGCATAAAGAGAACAAGACTTGGAACAAATCTTTAACTTATCGCTGCTCGTATATAAAATATCCCTGTGACCTCACAGGACACCTATATATGTATACATACATATCCTGAATGGCGGGCGAGGCTTTAATAAAGCTTCCTTTTCCTTTTGTTAGAATGTATGCGCTGAGTTAGAGTTTTTGTCTTTGATTTTTTTTTCTTATCATTTTTACTTTTTGCTGATAGTGAACTTGAACAACAAAAGCATCTTTGGTCGGAAAATATAATTGGGTGATAGATTTCTAAAGAAAAAGAAAATGTCCTTAAATTAAGGTCACATTCTCACCGCGGTGAATTTTACGTATATTTTTGTATATCGCAAATACCTCCCTGTATATATGTACATATATGCTCGTATGTAATATGTCGTTCCGTATTTGTCTTTCTACCTACCAACCAACCCTGTAATTGATGTAATATTTCAATGCTTTTCATTCAGCGCTTTCAGCAGTTTAATTTTAGATCCTTAATCCTTTTAAATTTGAATGCTTTTTCGGAGTAATTGTCCTCGTTCAGGGACATAAATCCTTAAAATAAAGAACACCTTTCAGTGAGAACAGTGTGCTCTAGTCTGCGGAGTCAGGAGCTAAATAAGCTTTACTCCTGTTTATACCTTTACGTCATAAAAGCTTTCGCGCAAATATTTTAGCAGGGATATATACATATAGGGCATATGTTTGTATTACTATATATACATATATCTGTATATATATGGACGGGCTGGGTTTACACCATATTCTTCTCGGTTTCAAGAAAAGCTTTTAAGGACATGAGTGATTTTATGATAGTATACCTATCGTCGAGTATCCGTTGATTTTTCATTTTTTCGCAAGAATAAGTCGGAAGTGTGAATTTTAAAAGAAAATTGATGTGATTTTGTTCACCTGATTTTCTTTTCTGTACATACTTTGAAGGTATGGATGGATGCATCTCTGTGAATACACGATGAACTGTATTATCGCCTTCATGAGAAAAATTATATTTTTAGCTTTGAATAGGATTTCAATTTTATACGTTTTTGAGCAATTTTTATGAGGCAGGACGTATTACATAGATATGTAGGTACATGTAGGAAAGTGTCTTGCACTTTGACTCAACAATATAAAGACATTGAGATTTTCTCTTCTTCTTTTTATCTTTATTTTTATTGTAGGACGAGGCTATTTTATACGTTCATGAAGTTAGTTCTTCTGTAACTCCATAATAGGACTGTTTGATGTAAACCTAATGCTACACCGGCTAGATTATCTAGTTTTTTGAAAAACCTGGGCTACACCGAGTTTACACTAAAAATTTCTTGGGGTAATGGTTTGACATTTGTCACTAGAGAACTGTCACTTGCAATTTGTTGCTGATTGGAGCGTATAAATTACTTCTAGAGCTAAAATAAACAAAAATTAGAAGAAAATAAATAGATAAATAGCTAGAGCACATTTTATTTGTCTTCAGCCATTTTATAAATAACTTTTTGCAATTAATTATACTCAGGTGAACTGTCAGAGAAATGTCATTATACAGTAGGTTTACCCGGTGTTTCAAAGACTTATTCGATGAACGCAAAAACCGTGGGTAAATATTGCAGGGGATAATATACGCGATGTGTTCATCGAACAAACCTAATAACAACAGCAACAACATAATGTTATCCCCTCTGTAGCTCCTCCTCAACATATTATTCTATTTTTAATAAATCTAATAACATATAAATCAAATATCCTAAAGATACGCGAGTTAGTTTTGATCTAATTCCTTCAGATCATTCTTGGATTGAAGATTGCTGCGACATATAACTGCTCTTAGCTGATTTCATATAATTCTATGTGTCTAACAAACGCGAGTATCCATCAAAGCTAGCGAGTTGTGCGCGTTCTGAGCGTAAATGATTGGTTGGCTGGCTGGTGTAAGTGGCCAACCCAACCTACTAACCAAAACTCTAATTAGCACTATTAATAAGCAGAGTTTTAAGTGTGGGTTAAGTAGTATGGATTTCTGCTAGTATTAATAGTTATAATAGGGCTACCTTATATCCAAACATGGAAAGCTTAGGAAATGGTTTATTTCTTTTACGGTTTCTCCAAGATTTTTTAAAGATAGGAGAAGAATTTGCAGCACGTGTTGCATATGTAAATGTAGTCGGGGCTGAAACGGTATCCGCAGCTATGGCACTATGTCATTCTGAATGAATAGAATGGTGTAGTACGTACGCCGCATTCTGAATCTGAATTTCAAATTCGACAGCCGACTTTTATTAGTGGAAATGCGACGTTATTATTTAATATGAAAATGAGAGTGAGCCGAAGAAATGAAGCGTTACTTATAGTAAAATCCTTGTCATTATATTATACACAGTTTGTCACAAATATAACCGAACATTTAATTTAGAACATTGAACACATGGCCCCATCTATTGAACGTTAGCATCATTAGAAAGATACGTCCATGCTCCTTCAAATGTACCACACATTTAAAGTAACACACATTTTAATGACAGTATGCTTGGTGCGTATGTCGTAAAAACATAATGGAACAAAGAGCAAATATCAAATTTTGTGTTAAACTCAAACTGAAATCTACAGATTGTTATAAAAAGTTTATGTAAGTGATTGTATGAGTCGTACACAAATCATACGTGGTTTAAAGGATTGAAATATGGTTGTGAAGATTTAAAGGATGATGCTAGACGTCTTGAAGCTGCAAATCGTACTGAACTAGTTGAAAAAGTTCGTGAAATCATTGCTATCGATGAAAATTTCACTACTGTGAGAATGTTGGCAGAAGAATTAAATATTATTTATTTTTTATTTATAGCGGTCTATGGTTGAAAATTGTTGGAGTTAGATCCGAATATTTAGTAGGAAAACAGCTGTTTTTATTGCACCATAATGCACCACCATACAAGACCTTAAAACTTCGTGAATTCTTAAATAAAAAACAAATTTGTGTCATCCATCACCCACCATATTCACCTGATCTACCACTGTGGGTTAATTTTCAATTCTGTCAATTGAAAATTCCAATGAAAAAAGCGTTTTATAAATATGTTCCATTTCTGCAAGCAGCCGTGATACCGGTATTGAAGAGCATTCCGGAAACTGACATAAGAAAATATATGCATGCGTTGATTGATCGTTCTAATTGCTGTATTCAGTCAAATGGAACCAATTTTAAGTAAATATTAACTTCGGTTATTTCTGCGACACACTGTGTATGTATATATTATGTTATATTTACATGTTACATTTACATGTTTTATTTACATGTACATAGAGAAACGCAGGTGGATACGATAATAAAGAGAATAGAATAGGGCTATAAATAATCTAATAAGACGACTAATAAGTGGATATGCTCCTTTTACTGTATTTCAGATGTTTATCACGAGGAGGTTTCAAAAATTACCATCCTTTGACTTTCATCATGGGCGTCGCAACTGACATAACTAACGTATTATGGAAAGTACGTTCTCCAACGTATGTAGTCCCTTCATGGAATACCGTCGACTAAATAACAATTCCCAAAGATTTTAAAATTAAATGGCGAATACCGACTTGTATGGGAAGGATTCATGGAAAATACATATAGATATGAATATGACGTGGGTGCAGTGACGAGGCGTACCTATCTAAGCCGGATGTTCACGATTATACAAAATTGAAAAATCAATATAAATAAATAAAAACTAAAAATAAGACCAAACTGTAGTACGTTCGTATTTTTAAAAGGCAATGAAATATGTCTTAATCGGATTTCTTCTTACAGATATAGTAATGTATGAAAAAAAGGGGCGAAGCTTATATAACTGTTCAAGAACGGTTAAAGAAACTTTTGTTTAATCAGCATTCATCTATAAATAAATTCCATATGCCTAATTTTCTTGTATGACTTTCTCGTAGAATTTTTCTTTTGGTTTTAGCTCTTTGTTGAGATGGTTTTCAACTGAAATAGAGTTCCTAAAATATGTTTTTATTCGCTTTAATGCTGAAAATGATCTTTCAGTACTAGCTATTCTCAGGGGCGGCGGATGACTTTTAATCTGGGTGGGTAGTAATATACATACATATAATATATATGAGCGCAAGTTACGTGCCCTGCATAAACCTATAATAAACCCATTTAAATCATATTTATTTCTTTCACATTTCAATTTGCGCATTAATTGCATTTTTTTTCATAAAACATAAATTCATACATATTAATTTCAATGCTCCAACTTTCTCACAAAAATTGCTTAGGTAAATTCCACCAGGTAACGTTCATGCAACTCGAGACATGTGTAAAAAGTGCTTGAGTCAGGTCTACGATACCTGTAATGTAAAATTTGTAGTACAGGTATCGAATCAGTTTTTGTTCATCATTCAAATTGTAAAGTTTAAAAAAGAATAAAGTTGTCAATTAAAATCCTGTCTTTTATTTTATATTTTTTTTTTTCTTCTAAAATATAAATAGAATAAACTTAACTCGCGCGCGAGTATGTGTTTTTTGGGGGGGGGGGGGGGGGGGTACAATCAAAGGGTTAAAAATATTCATTCAAAGAAAACGAAATTGCCATTAAGTATTTTTTAGATTGCTTATGATTCAAATTACAAGAAAATTTACATTCAGTACTTCAAGTATACTTCAAGTAGAGAACAAGTAATCAAAATATCTAGCACCTTGGAGTCTACTTTGACTCGAAGCTGACGAGGGAATGCGCGTTGAGGAAAATTTAATGTTGCTATGACGGGCATAAAACCGAGGGCTGTGCACTGGATGTACATCTCGATCGTCAGACCCATGTCTCCTGTATATGATGGCCGAGGACGCTTGTGGGGACTACGATTCGGAAGCTGGAGGATCTGCAAAGGCTTGCCTGCTTGGGAATTACGAGCTCGATGCGATCTACGGCTACTGCTGCTCTTGAAGTCCTACTTAATCTGCCACCACTGGAACTTGTCATTCAGGCAGATGCTGAAAGGGCTGTGTGCAGATTGCGCTTATGGCGAAGTTGGAAGGACGACTGAAATGGATCTTCTTATTGTAAAACCCTCTGACCAGTATTACACGAGATGCGATGGTACCAGAGCTTTGTTTTGGGCATCGTTTCTGTGAGCTTTCGGGTAAAGGAATCGTGGACTAAAAGAATTGCCCTAACGGGTCTTCTCCGGTCTAAAACTTTTTACCGACGGGTCTCCCACTAACGAGGGAGCCGGGGAGGCGTCTACTCCTCTGGACCTGACATTGGGACGGCGTACTCACTTGAAAGATATACCACTGTTTTCCAGGTTTACTTCATCGCCATTACAATGGCAGCTAATTTAATCCTTGATGTGCAAATCAAGGGAAGGATATTGCTATCCTTTCGGATAGTCAGGAAGCTTTGATCGCTATGAGTGGCCCTAGGATAATAGATCGTCTGTGGATAAGTTGTTGGTGGGTCCCTGGTCACATGGGCATCATGGGGAATGTAAGGGCTGACCTTTTAACTAAGGCTGGCTCTTATTCTCCGTTCCTCGGACCTCAGCCCACCGTAGGCGTTGCTACCTCTAGTAGGGGGTCTCTCATTAAAGGGAATGTTCGTAGGAAGCATCAGCAGAGATGGGAGGACCTGAGTACTTGAAAGTGCATAAAACTGTTTCTGGATGGATCCAATAGGAATATATCGGAGGGAAACAATCTAGAACTGTGGTTGACATCATCTACGGCCACAGCTTACTTCACGGTCATCTAACAAGGTTGAGAGTTGTCGACAACCCTGAGTCCCTGTCCTGCGTACAAAGAGAGCCTCAGACAACCGAACTCTTTTTGTGTGTGTGACCGGCCTTCGCCCGGAGCAGGCTGGATACTATAGCTGAAAACCCTCCTCACCAAGACCTGATGCGCTTCATTAAGAGGACCGGAGGATATGGTGAAAGAGATTCTAGCAGGATAGTGGAATAGGCCACTCTGGCTTCCGTGCTTGGGATGGGATCTCCTGACCCAGTGTCAAGTAAAATCCCAAAATTTTTGTACAATTAACTTGAAAAAAATATGTCATATCGCCTACCATAGAAGTTTAATGATGGAAGTCACACATACTTTTGAACTTCTATGATAGTCGATCAGAGATGACCATACTCATGAGACTTCTCTGATCGCTGGGTCGAAAAGTTCAATCATTTTTTTTGCACATGAATGAAATTTGGAAATATGGTGAAATTATTTTCAATAAATTTCAATCTTCCTCATACATTTTTCATATGAAAATGGTAAAGAAGAACAAAAAGAAGATTGTTGTTGACAATTCAGGTTGTGATTTTTGGTAAGTTGCAAGAAAAGTTCAAATCAAGTAATTGGAATTAATACGTACCAAAACCATACTTATGTCTCAAGTGGTTTTCAAATCAAGTATTAATGTAAGCGTACAGATTGTTAGACTTTGGCGAGGCTCTGTATATGCTTCCAGAATATGAAGTTCTTGTTCATTGAAAACATAATTGAAAAGAAGTAACATTGGTCGGAAAATTTTAAAGTGGAAAATTTTTATTTCCCCAATTTTTTACCTATCAACTTTAAATATAAAGTTTACTTTTACTAAAGTCTATTTTAGTGTTTGTCTAAGAATAACGCCCACTGAATTTTACACAAAATCTTTACTTCGTTTAATTAATTCTAATCCTGTACCTCCCTGTTTTGTGATTAGGTCGCACAGTCGCACTTTATTCTCTTAATTTCTATGGCTCTTTAAATCTGCGCCATTTTCTAATTGTAATATAACCTAAAAGCTCAACAGATACTGGCATGATAACATACAAACATCTTTTCCGAAATCATGGAAGGTATACCTTTATAGACTAGTAGTCGCTTAGAAATTTTAATGTCACGAATAGAATGTGGATTTGATTTTTCTATCGTCCACTAATTTTCCTCCTCATTCGAAGCGAAATAAATTTTCATCTTACATAGAAATCTCTTTATGATGGCAAGTATATTGTTCGAACATATGTATAACACCCACACACTCTTAAATTACTAACTCCAAAAATGCTTCAAATCATAGAAACTACATACGTACATGCATATATAATCAAACATATTTGAGGTTTTTGATATTGCTTCCCTATCTACAGATGCATGTAGAGAGAGCATTTCTCTGTTCAGATTACATCCACCTACACTCCCCTTGGATATGATGCTTACAAGATAAATTTTCCGGTTGAATTTTCCAGTGAAATTAAATTTAATTTACAAACGAGCGAGCGATATCACTTAGGTTCCTTGATAAGCAATCAACTATGAAACAATTCTGAAATGAAAATGTGATACTTTCAAAGATATCCACGAGGAAATAGCTATATTCCGTATAATAGAAATAAATATACCTACCTACCTAGCCAGACAGACAGACAGCCAGAGGAGAGAAGGAGGATGTACGACACAAAAATGTAAAAAAAAAAAAAAAAACTTCGTTGTGTGGTACTCAAGTAGCCCAAAGGGGACTATGGCTACATACCTTTACAATGGAAAAAGTGAAATTTAAGGACACGACTTGCTAGAGGATACTTAAGCAAAGATTTTAAGTTTCCGAGAGATAAAAGTAAACACAATATCTCTGGATCAAACATGAGTTGTTTGAACAGCAGATGGGAAGTGAAGAGGCTAAGAAGCTTAAATTTCGGTACAACATCAGACAGAAGAGATTCAGGGACTGCAAAACTTTTGACATTTGTTTTGTTAGGAAATTTCAAATATATTAAGGAAACAGAAACAAAAAAAAAATCGTAATATGTTGACAACAAATACCTCAGGACATTTATACATTACACCTCCAGGGCTCATTAATTTATTTTCATTTATTTTTCGTTTTATTTTTTTATTATTTTTAACTTATTATTTATTCCAGCGGTTTTCTTTTTATTTATTTCGTCTATAAGATAATTTTACAAATTTCTTTTAAATTAAATAATAAAGAAAAGAAAAAACTAATTCACCAAAATTTTGTTTTTGTAATCTATTTAATGTAAGTGAATATTGTATAGGGTTCTACCATAGGCAAACTAATAACATACAAAGACTGGACACGTAGAACAAAAATATGCAACGCTTTTCTAGAATATATAATTTACGATGCTTTGACGTTGCTTCGATTTGGCATTTGATGACATGCCAAAAAGGGTAAGTCAGCAAGACCTCGCTCCAATACAAAATCAATGTTGCCTCAACATTGAATTTTCTTTTAGAAATTGACTGGAAATTTCTGCCTTCAAATTTTTATGCAATGGCCGCAGTGCTCCCAGATTCTTGGCAACACAAGTCCCTCATTTTGGACATAAAAATTCCTTGATATCCCCTAATAAAGCACCTAAAGAAAAAACCAAAATCATTTATTTCAGAAAGAAATTATCGCATTAAGGAAATGGTCCCGAAATAATATTTTTGATTTATTTTGAGATGTTGAAATTTTAGGCTTCTCCATTTCTTTTAATGACGAAACTTAATTTCTAATGTTTCTTCCACTATTTACTTCTTTACCCCTTTTTTTCCAAATTGTAGAAATTGTAGATTTTTCGCAAAATACCAACGGGAAACACAGTGCCTCACATTTAATGATATTAACCCTTGGTTACTACTCGAAATAAAATTTACACGATGACTATTCAAGGGTCTATCTGACCCTCCCATAAAAATGAGTTTTATTTTGTTTAAAAATAACAATATATAAATAAAATACACCATTTATTAAAATTTATATATTTAGCAATTAATTGATACACAATTACTTGTTATCCAAACAGTTTGGACATAAAATAATTGGGCATGTGTTGCAAATCGGAATTTTGCAAGAGGAATAAACACTGTTAGTTTTCCGATCTTTTTGATACGGGTAAATGCTGCAACGCTTCCTTTTCGATGCAACATTGGTAACAGCTGGAACAGATCTTTCAGGCAACGGCACTTTGAACACCTTTGATGTTTTCATACGCAATTTCCGGGATATCTTTTCATTATGAATTCGCTGTCGAGCGTATGGAAGGCAAAATTCTATGCCAAGCTTGCGAAGGTAGTTTGGTCGATTTACTGACCTTCCAGATATTTCATCATCAACAACTTTACTGTTTACGCCTGTAATGTTAATCATCGCATAAAATATCACCATCGGCCACCGTCGAGTATCCCTGGCAACGGAGAAGTTGGCACACTTTTGGTCCAACGCGTCAACTCCGACTTTTGTTTCATTATAAAATGTGATCATCTTCGGCTTATTGTGCTGATCAGGTACGATCTTGCTATCGTGATGCATACTAGAAACGAGAACCACAGCTTTGGCTTTTTTAGAAACATATGATGTCATTGTTATTTTAGCTGTAAAGCCAAATAAAGATGATTCAACATCTCTTGTTTTATGTGGCGAAAATTCTCTTGGGATTTCTCTCTTATTTGACTTCACAGTTCCCACATATGTTAGTTTTCGTGACCACAGCTCTTCTACTAATTCAATGGATGAGAACCAATTATCGCCAGTAATATTACGATTAGAACCCTCAACTGGAGATATCAAGCGGAGTTGGTAAAAGCTTGTCATTTTTGGTCCTAGGTTGGTCCGATGTTTTACCACAATAAACTTCTGCGTTTACCATGTAATGGGTTTTGGCATCAGTCAATATCACTATCTTCAGACTGTATCTGGCAGGTTTTTTTGGCATATACATGCGAAGACCACATCGACCTCTGCAAAATGCTAACATCTCATCAACAGTGAGCGTTGCTCCAGGAGAATAATTATTTTGACAATGATTTATCCATTCGGAAAAAATATTAGATATAGCCGCTAATTTGTTATCTTTCGCCCTGTCTCTTCTAGTGCTGGCATCATCGAATCTCAAGCAAGACATCAAAAATCTAAAGCGACAGAGAGTCATTGAACACCGAAAAATGTCATGTCCTGTACCATCTGATGCCCAAAGTGAAGATAAATTTTCATGGTTTGATTTGAATAAGCCCGCAAAATATAGCAATCCTATAAAAGCTCGTAGTTCTGTAATAGTTGTTGTGTTTATAAAAGTTGGTCTCCAAATAGTGCTAGATAAATGAGTGCGTTTAAAAGTTTTGTACTTTAGTTGAACCTCTTCAATCTTAGCGTTTGTATGTAAAACGATAGTTTGAAGTATGTGTTCGTCGATGAAGAGATCAAAAACCTTCAATAGAGATATCTCTGGGCGTAAAGTGGATGCTAGACCTTTAGGTTTTCCAACGGAAATAGATATAATATTGTGGGCTGGGGTTCGTCTTTGAGCTGGAGGTTGTTTGGCCCAACGCACACAGGTATTTTTTCCAAAGTAATAGTTAGAGCGATGCGCTGTAGAAAACTCAAGCGAATTATCAATATTTTCGAGGTCAGGTGGATCTGGGATGGAGGAAATCTCTTCGTCTAACTCCTCTTCAATATCAGTCGGACTGTCTTGATCACTAAATATTTCTTCATTACTAGAATCTATATTACTATAGTCAGCATCATTTAGTATACGAGAAAAAGCGTTTTCTCTGTTGTCAGCAGTAACAGGAAAGGAAGAAGAAGCAGAGGTAGAAGCACCTGAATTTGCGGACACATCCTCCTCTTCAAAATCATCATCTTCTAGGAAAGCATTCACAATCTTTTCATCCGTAAGCATATTTCTGTTACCCATACCTCTGGCAAAGACAAACCCAAATTGAAAAATAAAACTATCAGCAACAACCTATGCTATAATAGAGTAGAAAAATCTCTAATAATAATTATTGTTTTACACTATAGAAAACAATTTAAATTAAATCCAATAATTTTCACTTACCGACGTCGTTGCTATTCAAGGGTCAACGTGACCCTGTCACTACTGTTATGGCACGATATATGCACAAAACGACTGGACACAACTACCTTGAGCAAGCACACATGCAATACTGAGAATACACGGGCGTGTGAGCAGGGTTGTCTAAAAGTTATTGTGCGAAAATTTTGTTTCAAAAAGTTGCAGGGGCACGTAGACCAATGAGTATTAACCAATGGTTAATGAAAAAAATTCTTTAAATTTTCGAAATTTTTTTCCTATGTAAAAAATTCCTTAATTTGAATAAGTTTGCAACTTTTATCACTCATCTGAATTCTTAAAGACAAATCCTTTAAAAGAGGGATTAATCCCTCTATGTGGGAGCTCTGATTGGCTGAGTCCGATAGCAGAGCTTCGCTCCAATATAAAATCAACGATGCTTCGACGTGATGTAGGAAAAGCCGCAATCTTTTCTTAGAAATTTACTCGACATTTTTTCCTTAGAATTTATAGGCATTATTGAAGGCTGACAACGCGTGCTTGGGCGACACTCTTTATGAACGTAGACGCCTAGTAAGCATTATTATTGTTATTCTTTTTTTTCTTTTTTTAACTTCACAGAAAATGTGCCAGCAAATCTTTTATTCATTTTGGTGACCAAACGGAATTATTTTCAGATGTAAGACCAATTCTTATGATACCCTAGATGAATGCTCGTTTATAATTTGGTATGGTAACCCATCTGCGCAAGTTCGTCGAATAGCAACCAATTTTGCCTTAATTAGGGAATTGACAAATGTAGCCGATTTTCTTCAAAATTTGCAAAATCGCGAACCTTGCCCTGCACACCGCCATATAATTTGATAATTAATATAGTTTTCTTCTTCTTTTAAGTAGCAAAGAAGCCAATGCACCTTATTGGTGGGTATATCCATACCTTCACAATATTCGGGCTACCAGCATTGGATTTTTTTATTCAATGCGAATATTCAATTGATGTGCAGTAAAGCAGCATTTAGTTAGAATGGAATGGAAAGACATTTATTAAAGAAACACAAACACAGGCAGGCCGGCAGGGGCGAATTGTAAGTTATTTCCAAAGTTTGAAGAAAATCGGCTACAGTTGCGCAGAAGGGTGAGAATGCAAAATTTCATAAGGGCATGGTCAGGGCGGATCCATCTAGGTGGAGCGGGGAGCACGCGCCCCCCGTGTAGACCACTGAAAAAAATTGCACTTCTGAATTTTTCCTAACAAAACGATTCACATTTATTCTACTGCTCCTTTTGTAAAAAAGTAACAATCTCTGGAAGGCTTCAATACATTTAGGACCGCAAACCCTAGCTAGCACCTTGGCCTTCGGTCATATTTGTTGGAGCCTATAGAGAAAACAGGAAGCGCAAATACCTGTACATGAGCATCGATTTGCTTGGGGTGTTTGAAGCAGGACAGAGCGTATTCATGTAAACGTGATGGAAGCTTTGTTTTAATTGAAAGCAGCTGCCAAAGCGTCTTTGATAAGCCTTCGATGTAAAGACGGCTTCTTAAGACATTATCGGTGCGGGGCGTGCAAAACAAACATTTAGAGAAACAATTATAACTCGTAATCGGAAAAATTCTTCGAAATTATACAACGGCGCACAAGTCATAATGCATTGTTGTAGTGAGTGTTAATACATTTAAAGCGATAGATTAATTTTTAAGTAAATTTTCGTAAAATGTCATAGTTTTTATAGAATACTTAGCCCAAACGTTACATAAAAACACAATAAATCTGCAGATTTGGAAAGTATCCTAGAGGATTTGGTTGGCCGGTCTGTTTTCCTTCAAGGGATATTGATGAATGCACATTTGAATTTAGTACAATTCTAAGTCTTGGGCATGCGTGAATACATTTGGTAGTTACACAGCAGATCTTAACAATAGCAAAATCGCTGTTGGTTTAACGACAAGTATAACTAGCAATAAAAGCGAAATAGTCTGCTTTTCGCACCTATCAATTGCATCCATGTCTAGAACTGAAACGCTATCCAAAGAGAAAAATTTCTTTTTGACCAGAATGCTAGAATCTTAGCAAGACGCAAATGCAGCCGAGGTCTCTGGTCCCAGATCCATATCATCAGGAGCAACTTCAGCAGTTCCTCTATTTCCTCACTACTTTACAATGAAGTGATTGTTGATTTCCTGAATAAAACAAATATTTAGACTGCTAGATTCACTTCAAATTCTCCACCCACTTTACATCTTCCTTGTAGATATGTACAAGAGCTACGCAGCCATACGTGAGATATGTTCAAGGTTCTTAAGGAAATCAATATCTCCATAGCTGCAGATCCTGATAGTTTCAAGCGCCCGTTAAATACAACATGTGCCTCATTCTTGGCTAAAGCTCTTCGAATACTATTCTACTTGGCTTATTGTATAGGAAAATTGCCGATTGATTGGAGAGTAGCTCAAGTTCAGTCTGTTCCCAAGAAAGGAAAGGATAGCGATCCCTCCAATTATCGAGAAATTACAATCACTCCTATTCTTTAAAACGATCGGCAATATGGCTTTTCATTTTCTGACTAATTCTGCGTAATTTTGGTGAGTCCAACTGTATAAGCATCTTGACAAATCAAAAGACAGAAGCTGATAACAGATTTTTTAACTAAAAAAAAGCCAACATCAGAGAACGTTAATAATGAATCAGACTCGTCATTGGATTCAGACTGATCAGATGTGTTAGACATCTTTAGTGATGAAAGCGAGTTTTGTCCAGTCGGTAATAAACGCTCGCGTATAATCAAGGAGCGATGAACAGTATAAATTGTAAAATTTTTATTTCTATTCTAATTTGGATTTTTTATAATTACATATGGACTAAAGTTTCTATTTATTATGTAATTATTGTTTTTAATAAATGTATTAATTACATTTTGTTTTTAATTATAATTTGTGTAGTTGTTGGTTTTTAATTTTACATATACTATATATAGACCTTTTTTTCGTCTTACACGGTTTTTTAAAGTTTTGGAACATATCCTCAATTTTAATATTTGCAGCATGTCTTTTTTTACACGTTTTTTTCTTTTTTTGCACAGTTTTCAGTGGAACGTATCTACCGTGTAAAAAAAGAGTTGGGCCAGGCGCGTATACAGGGGGGGGGGGGGGGGTCACGGGGGGTCATGACCCCCCCCCCCCCCCACAAGAGTGCCATCTCACCTACGCGGTGAATTGAAGCAAATTGCGCTGGACTGTAGAGCACGTTGTAAAAGTTTCACAGGGCGATTTTTGTATGGTACGGGCACAATGTTTAGCTAACGCCAGCGTTTAATGCTGGTGATATAGCGCACTTCTCTATATTTATAACTTTAGCGCTGCTGTGTTACAGAGATAATCTGCGGCAAAGCTTAGTTAATGATAAGTTAAGACAGAGGCGAACAAGATTGGAAATTTTTCGTGTTTTCTAGAAGGAAACAAGTAATGTCATATACTTATGTACTTATGTCTTTGCATGAATGGGGGAAAGAGCTTTGCTATGCATTATTGTGTAGTGCGACTGAGCTGAGACAACGAGTTAAAAACAAACAAGTAAAACAGTTAGAATTGATACCCTAGATGATGCCCCTTCTGGGCAAGTTTGATTTTTGAAGTGGTTTTTCGTAAAAATTATTATAACCAATTTTATAGAATTTCGTATTCTGAAGTTTTTAGTACAATAAAAATGTCTTGGACTAATCGTTTTCACAGTATACGAAAAAACTCTAAATTTTTTTATGGCAACAACTAAAAGGGGTTGCCCGATTTAGTCCATTTTTGAAGTTTTATTTGCTAGTACAATGAAAACACCGTGTCCAATCCAAATATATAGTGGAAAACGAAATTTTTATATGGCAAGGACGGACTTGCCCGATTTGTCTTATTTTCGAACATAATTTTACTTTTTGTAAAGTTTTTAAGTATACGTGTTCTTGAGTTATCGTGCGCACAGACAGACGGACGGACGGACATTCAAAAATCAAAATAACTTTTAATATTATGCGTGGGTGTTCAATCCATTTTGTTCTACCATCATTATTTCGTGGTGTTACAAATTGAATGACCCTTAGATTTCATGTAGAGTATAAAAACGAGAGAACCTAGGATTATCCGAACGACAAAATCTTATTAAATCCCTCAAAATCCTATCAAATTATTCATAATAATGTACTCCCGGTCACAGTACTTCACTTTTTTAATAAAAAAATAAACTGCGCTTTGGCCCAGATGCTGAAAGGAGATGTAAAATTTCTGTCAAATAAAATTTTCATTTTTCCCGAAAATATCAGAGAATCCAGCATTAGTTTCTCCCATTTAATCACTTCATCAGAGCAAAACGAATGTAAACAGAAGCACGTTCTGTTCAAATATCATAGGAATTATATTAACAAACATTGGTTATACTATAAAAAGCATTGGATATTTCTCACAATATTTCAGCAAAAATCGGTTTTTACAAAAACGCGGAGCATTTAATGAGAGTAAAACCTGAAAAGTCCGACCCTGCTCATTTATTTATGAAAATGAATCATTTGCCATTTCCGTTTATTTGCATGTAATCAGCGTTTTCACATTTTATGTCCATATTCATAAAAATTTTAAAGAGAGTTCGATTTCTTTTTGTTATTTTTTCTTCTTCTTTCTGTCCTTTTCTAACCGTGTACATTTAAATGGAAAACAATCGAAAATATCTTCTATGTCCTATATTTAGTTATTCAATCTTTGCCTGCGGTGGGGGTGTTTCCTTGAGTTTCTTATGAGTTCTAATAGTGGCAATAATAGCCATTCGCTCGTAGCTCTTCATATTTGAAACACGTACGAATTTTTTTGAATTTTTTTGTGATTTTATATAGTGTAGAACGAAAAGTCATCTATCGTACCCATCACAGGATGGTAAGTAATTTTGGAATACATATTTATTTTATTGTTTGATTGTTTGAAAAAAGGAATGAAATGCTTTTATATTTTTTTTTGCGCCGATTACTCGTATATACTCGTATATATATGATAAAAAAATTTAAAAGAGACTTCTTCCTACTTTTTCAACCTCCCCACCCCCCCTCCCCACTCACTCGAACATTTCAGTTAGAACCCGCTGATATTGTGTATGGCATTTCAACATTTCTTTATTTTTGACAGGCTTAGTGGAATATTGAAGATGAGTGATATTAGGAACAAAATTACGAAAAAGTTAGTAGAAAAGTTCATGTCATTTAGGCCTATATTTTGACATTAAAGTACCTACCACAAAAGATCAGAATCACTCAGGCAACATCAGACAAATTGACAACAAATAAAAATTATGTGAAAAGTAGAAGCTAAATAGAAATATTAATTAAAATTCGCACATACTACTGCTACCAGTGGCGGATACAGCGGGGGGCGATCGGGGCGATCGCCCCCCTCTAGAGCTCTACTAATAATAAATCAAAATTTATATTCTAATCCAATGAAACAGAAAATACAAAACAAAAAAAATTTTTAAAAAAGACCGTTTCTAAATCGGCGTTAAAAAAATAGAAAATAATTTCTCCCTTCATTTCTCCAGAGTTTCCCTTCATTTTGAATTTAATTAAATTTTTAAATTATATTACATTTGCATATAAATTTTAAAATTTTCAAGGTATACAGAGAAAACAAGATCTGGACAGCTTAAGTTACACTACAGTGAATAACAATTTCCCGAAATTTAAATTTGGAACTCCTAATGTTTATCAAAATACTTAATTAAATTACTTTCCTTTGAATATGCTTTCTTTGTGTACCATGAAAATTTAAAATTTTTTATACAAATGTAATTTGATTAAATGGAAAACTCTAGATAGTTATTTGATATATTTATTGTTTTTTCCTTTTTAGTCATAAATTATTCTCAAAAAATGTAAAATTATATCACTAATGAATTTTCAGTACAAGCATTGTTGCACTTCTTTGTGATCGAAAGCTCACAAAAGCCGGGTCTTTTGATGAAAAGTAGTATGTTGGGAAAATAATCATAGCCGAGATAATTAATCTCAGATTCGGTTGTCCTGCAAATATTTAATTTAAGGCACATAGGATAATATATATATTAACCCTACCTAATTAGCATTCCTCGAAAATTTCTTCCACCATTTAAGTTGCAAGAAATTGCAGTCCAGCCCAAGAAATTAAGGTGTTTGAGCGAAATACAAGCGACCTATGTATGAAAAACACCAGTAGCGCAAGCATGGATGTCATGACATATCTGGAGTAGACGTGTTTTTGTAAGCTCTGCTTTTATTGCTATTTTCCGCGAATTCTATCCGAAATATTCAATTAAGTGTCCAGCAATATAGTTTTTATATCTGTATACGACGTAAATAATTAAAATAATTAATTAATTTGTTAACATCTGAAGTGTGTTATCAGTTTGTTTGTTTTTTGTAATTATTCGCCATGGGAAAGAACGAGATTGCGAATTCTAAAAAAGTCTCCAAGGTACCAGCTCAGAACTCTCCCGCTACAACGAGAGGTGCAGTGAAGAACCAGCGGAGTGAGGTTGACGGTAGCGGCTGCCCTCAGTCTAGCAGATCGAGTTCAGTTAGTTCTGTTGATCGCTTTGAACTTCTTGAAAAAACTCTAGTAAACAAGCTGATCGATGTCATATCGGAGAGGTTTGAAGCATTTGAAGATCGAATTACCCAAAAAATTGATAGCATAGTGTCATCTACTCAGAAGGAAATTACAAAAGTTAACAATGATCTTGAACACCTTAAAGCTGAAATTAATACGATTCGCATCGAGCTTGATTGTGTACACCGTGAGAATCGACTTTCTGATGCATTGATCACTGGTATACCTCATTGCCCCGATGAAAGTCCCCATCAGCTACTCTCAGATATTTGTACCAAAATTAATCACGTTTTATCTCCGTACGCAACCGCATTTCGAATACAGTCACGTCATCAAGGGAAAAGTAACGTAAAGAACAAGCCGTTAATTGTGAAGTTCTCTTCTACGTGCGAACAAAGAGAGTTTATTCAGAAATTTAAGAGGCATGGTCATTTTAAGTTAAACGAACTCAGTTCAAAATTTATCTCCGAATGCAGGATTAATGTTTTCGAAAGTTTAACGCAGCATAATAGTCAGATTTTGAGATGAGCTTTGAAGCTTAAAAGGGAAAATCGCATTCACGCTACTTTTACCCGACGTGGTAATGTTTATATTTGTGTTAAATCAGATGATCCACCTGTTATTATTCCAGCACTGGACCTTTTGTTTGATATGATCGGCGAAGTAATTAATGCAGAGGAATAATATGTGACTGTTCTTTAACTTTGTTTTTTTTCTCTCGTTTTTTTTTTTTTTTTTTTGTAATTGTTTTCGCATTTCTGAATTTTCCTGAATTTATTTAATTATTGAATTTCTTTATTGTAAATTTTCATAATTCTGATTTGTATTATACATATACAGAGTTTAAAGAATCTATATCACCATGCATTTTACGTAGTCGCAATGTCGTTTTCGGTGGTGATATGAATGTGCACTCTCTCTGCGAAAACGCACTATCGGATAACTTACAATATCTATTCCAGACTTTAAACCTTGAAAAAATCAATAATCAACCAACCTACTTTAATACATCAAACCCATCGCAGCTTGATTATATGCTCACAGTGGACTTCGACAAAGTTCAATTTCATAGTCAAATTAACCAGTGAGATTCGTCATATTATGGCTGAAAGAGATTTTCTTTTTAGCCGATACAGACAGACGCGTTGTCCTGTGATGCTCTCTAGGTACAAAAAGGTCCGCAACAGAGTTAGAACTTTAACTCGATCCGCAAGGCGAGCCTATTACAAAGATAAATTAAATACCAATCTTCCTCCTAAGACCTTATGGAGGAATATTCGCAACCTGGGTGTATTCGGTCATGAATTATCTGAGATAAATATTGATCCAGAAGAGCTCAATAAATTTTTTGCATCAACCGTAGCTTCTTCATCTCAAGCACCTAGCGTCAGTCCCATGATAGAAGACTTCTCTGTTGATGGTTTTGCCTTTTGCTGCGTTGATGAAGTTGAAGTGTTATCAGCATTACATGCAATTAAGTCAAATGCTGTTGGATCGGATGAGTTGCCACCTAGATTCCTTAAATTAATTGCTCCGGAAATATTACGAGTTCTTACACATATATTTAATCACTGTCTCACAACTTCACAGTTTCCTGCCCGTTGGAAGCGGGCTCTTGTTGTTCCTATTCCAAAGAAGTCTTCCGCCTTACATATGGGAGACTTTCGTCCAATTAGTCTGCTTTGCTTTCTAGGTAAAATCCTTGAAAAGCTGATTTATTTGCAAATTATGAATTATATAAACAGTAATTCTATGTTATCAACTTTTCAATCAGGGTTCCGTCCTTCCCATAGTTGTGAGACTGCATTATTGAAGGTAACTTCTGATATACACGAGTCCCTTGATGAGCACTGTCTTACATTACTCGTCCTGCTCGACTTTAGCAAAGCTTTTGACTCCATAAATCATTCAAATTTAATAACAAAACTATCAAGTCAATTCTTATTCTCTTCGTCTGCTATTAAGCTGATAAATAACTTTTTGCAAGGACGTAGTCAAATTGTTCGAATCAAGAATAACTATTCCAGGCCTGAGTTCCTTAGCTGCGGCGTACCCCAGGGATCCATACTGGGGCCTCTACTGTTCTATATATTAATGATCTTCCTGACGCAGTGATTGATGCCTCTGTACATCTCCACGCGGATGACGTGCAAATTTATCTCAGCAGACCAATAGGATTAATGGAGGACTGTGTATGTCGACTTAATGCCGATCTCCAACGTATTCATGAGTGGTCATTACATAATAGTTTAGCACTTAATCCAGCTAAATCAAACTGCCTAGCAATTTACAGAAATGGCATTGACTCAAGTATGCTTCCTCCCATTCTATTAAACAGAGTAACACTTCCTTATAGGGATTCTGTCGTGAATTTGGGTGTTGAACTTAATTCGAACTTCTCGTGTTGCAATCACATTAAAAGGACATTAGGGAAGATATATGGCTGTTTGAGGCAACTTTGGCCCAACTCAAGTATCCTCTCGCTTAGTCTGCGTCAGCGGCTAGTTAAAACATTAGTTATTCCGCATTTCACATTTGCCAGCATAATCTTTCCAGTTCTGGACTCAGTTTGCCGGAGAAAAATGTTCGTAGCATTTTGAAAATCATCTTACTCGAACCATTACAACGTAGGCATGATTTTGTACTATAGTGAAGTGTGACCCCATGCGCCCACTTACGTAATTTTTTTCGGGAGGTACTTAAGGGTTAAAACTCATTTGAAAATGTGGTGGCGTTTCTTTACTGATTTATAATCTCTGCTTATACCTCAAGTGGTCGTAAGAATTATTTGACGCGTTTTTATAAAATTCTCAAGGTAACCCTATCAATACCTCTCAATTCTCAATACGTATTTATATATTCGATTTAACGTCCAACACAAATGCCAGTAAAAGGGCTTTCAAATGTTTTAACATAAAACAAAAAACAAAAAACACGTTGCTATTTAAAGCGACACGATCTCTATTGATATGCTTTAAATTTTATATGTAATCCTCCTCCTTCATTCCTCTCTCTCTCTCACTATCTCTACCTCTCTCCCATATTTATTTATTCCTTCGCATCACATTCAAACAGATTGTAAGATTCAAAGTTAATTGGTCCTTGTTTGGTTTGTTGTGAGCTTTCAGGACGAAAATATTCCAGAGTAGTATAAACCAACCCATCGACTCTTAGAGCTTTTTTACACCACATGCGCTGAATAATGTAAACTCATACAGTCGGGCGTATTCCAGTCAACAGCAAATTCTTGTTCGAAACTGACAACGGTCGTGGTGTTCTTGTCACCTTACTATTTGGTGGTGGATATTATTTACAAAAAAAAAAAAAACAAAAAACATTTTTAGTTAAAAATCGTAAAAACTTATTTCGAGGTAAATAATAAAAAAATAAAAAAAAAAAATAAATAAATTAACGCGTCCCAAAATCAACTCCTATAATTCCATAGAATCTCTACATATATACCAAAATTTGTGCAAAAATCATATAAAGTGTGTGTGTGTTTGCATCTGTGTATTCTGATTGTGTAGGGCGAAAATGTCATCGCTATCGCTATCATCGGTTAAAGGAGCCCATCTTCTTCAATGGGACCAGTAGTAGTCCACTCCTCGCCGCAGAGTAGTTCATTTCGTGGTTCGCGCGATACTCGTCTAGAACGTTTCTTTTGTAAGGATAATATCGAGACGACGACAACGACGACGACGACGTAACGTAACGCGGTTTTAAAGTGCTTTTAAACAGTTTCACGTTAAGTGCTACAACTACGATGTCATTCCGTTGACAGGTTATTAATCTTCATTCATACTTAAGTGTTTGGTGTAGAGAGTTAATTGAAAGGAGAAATTCGTAGAAATAAAAAAATTTAAAATAAAAAAAATAAAAAAAAATAAAATCGAATAATATTTTATTAACGCGCCCCTCTATCAAACCCAAGTGAAATTGTGTTTATGCTACTAAATTGCATTTACTCTGCTGCTTTTCTTGCTTTATAGCAGGATCTCATCGTCTCAAGGATAACACGGGAAAATTTTTCTATATTCCGCATGTAGAGCTATTCATTAAAGAGCAATAGGCCAATTTCCAATGTCAAGTTGTAGTGTTGAAGAGTTTTGTGATGAAAGTGTATTCAATTCAATCCAACCTTGCCTAAATGATAGTTTTATATAAAAAAAAAAAAATAGAATAAATAAAATTAAAGAAAAGTGAGTGTTTCCTTACAATTCTCTTTCATTTTGTGAGTGTGTGGCTTAGTTTTACTTATAAAAACGGAAATTTCTTTCGCCCGCTTCCGTCGCTACATTGAAGAAAAGTAGTTCAAGTGTTCTTGAAGTGTTTGTATTTTTTGGATAATTATCATCATCATCGCCATCATCATCTTTTACTAGGGGGAACACACAACTCAGTTCCACCGACGACGGATGGAGTAACATTCTGGAACGGATAAAATCAAGTGTATGTCAAAAGATACTTTTCTATATCGTAGATTCACTTTATCCTGACATAATCTCCTTTCATCATTAACCCAAAAACAAGGGTATTTTTAGGTTTTGAGGGTAACATAATCCATTTACGAAGAATATCTCCTTTTTGTTTTTTTTTTTGTTTTTGTGTTTTTCATGTGGGATTTTAATAGGAAAATTTTGCGAGTTGTAGGTTTTTTAAAGTACGATTCTACGTACATATTTTCCCACATCGCATCGTAGGTGGTATATTATCGCTGAGGGAAAATGAAGATATATTTCCTACTTATGGGCCCTAATAAGATATTTGTTGTGCGGATATAACTACCTTAAGAGTTGAAGGAGTTATTTTTAAGGAATTTCGTATTCCAAGTGATAGATATAATTATGAAAACATATTTTTTTTTTTTTTTAATGGATTATAAAGAGTTGAATTTGCCTCAATAAAGCTTAAAGAGAAACTTTAAGTTGTTAAAAATCACTGTAAAAATTTGTAGGAATTTGTGGGACTATCCCCCCAATGCTCGTTGAATTTTTCTCGTGGATTGTTCTTTTTCTACAATTTCTTTAATTTGTTCACGAAAGTACTTTTTGGGGTTTTTTTTTTTTTTATTCTTCGGCATAATAGCAAAAGTGAAACATTTTTTATTTGTTATTCCATCACAAAACTCATTTAATTTTGGGTGGTGAGTTTCAAGTCTGGGTTTTGACTCTTCAACAAGTCCCAAATAGCGAAATTGAATGATTCAAAACAACAAATGAAAAAAAAAAAGAAAAATGGAAAGAAATAAAGAAATGAAAAGTTGAGAAAAATAGAAAAAAAATTTTAATTAAAAAAAAAAAACTAAAAAAAAACTAAAATAAATTAAAAAAGAAAAAAAAACAGATTAATTCGAGAGAATTGAATAAGCGTACGACTGCAGTGCAGTGATGTCAACCTAATGCTTAGAAAAATTGCTGAGTTTCGATAGACAAATCCCTAGAATTCGTTAAAAAACTAGTGTACCTCTAAAAACAAAAAAAAAAACACTATATTTTTGTGTGTTTTCATAAAGAAATTTTATTTATTTACTTATTTATTATTTACAAGTAACAAAGAATACATCTTGAAATATAAAATAAACAATCTCCTGTGAGTTTGATGCAGTACAACGGCAAAATTTAGACATTTTTGAATTTTGGAACTTTTTATATACCCCAGCGAAATACCTATATGTGCATACCAATATTTTCAATTTCTTCCAACATGAAAATAAAATATCTTGAAATTAATTCTATTTTAGAATGGCGACAAAAAAAGAAATCAAAAAATAATTTTGTTTATTTTTTCGCTTTATTATTTTTTTAACAAATTCATCATTTTTACTAAAAGCGAAGGAGATAATTATATGTGCATAGCAAAAAAAAAAAGGGAAATTCAACATGTAGTTACAGAAAAAAAAAAATATAATAAAATTTTAATAATTTGTGTGTCCTCCATTGTTTATAATAACGTGACATAAGCGATGAGGCATCGAATTAATGAGCGTCTGCAAGACAGAGATATCAATTCTTTCCCATTCTTCCTGGATAGCTCTTTTTAGATCCTGCAAACTGTTAAATTGTCGCCTATTTTTATAAACCTGTTGAGAAAGTATGCTCCACAGATTTTCCATCGGGTTTAAATCTGGACTAACAGCGGGCCACTGCAATAACGGTATATTTCTAGACTCAAAGAAGCTCTTAGTGCACCGTGCAGTATGTATAGGTGCATTGTCTTGCTGGTAAGTCCAGGTTTCACCATAGACATCTTCAGCATAATTGATCAGCACATTGTCCAATAAGTCCACATACAGCTGTGCGTCCATCTTGTGTGAAACGAAGCAAATTGGCGTCTTTCCCCGATACCCGAATGCAGCCCCCCCTCCTCGAAAATTCCGAGAATAGCGTGATTGACGTGCCTCCCTCAAATCTCGCCAATAGTTTTGGCAGCCATCAGGGCCATCCAAACAAAAATTTTTTTCATCACTAAAGATAATAGATTGCCACTCTTCGTCGAAAAATTTATACCTTTCCGCAAAATTTAACCGCGCATTCTTATGCCGTGGTAAAAGTCTAGGTTTAGCCAACCGACTTTGGTATTTGAGGTTCTTATTTTCATGTAAAATTTGCTGAACTCTTCTTTTCGTGATGTTAAGAGATAATTCCCGTTTGAGTTCAGCAGGACTCATGTCTCTTCTTACAGCAAGACGCTTAATTGCTCTTTTACACCTTTCATCGACTTTCGGCTTAGCTCCTGGTCTTCTGGTTGTAGCATAAAGTTCGGGATGTTTTAGGAAATTCCTGATACTATTCCTATGCCTAGTTATTTTTACAGCTATTTTACTAACTAGCATACCTGATTCCTTATAGGCTATAATGCAAGCCCGTTCATTTTCTGTCAATGTTGTACCTCGAGGCATTTTGGTCTAAACAATTGTATTTTTGATTTATACATCAAATTATTTTATGAAAATAACGGTTTACTTACCGTTTAATATCTTTTATATGCTTTAGAAACTTTTATTTGAAAAAAAAAACTCAAGAACCTCACTGTTAAATGTACCAAACTGCACTGCGACCCACCCTGCATATATAACTATTTCCTTCGACAAAAAATAGTTTGCAAAAAAAACTAAATATAATGGTACCGCGAAAGAGCGACAAAAACACATTTCAATTACAGTTATATTCAGGATGAATAGACAAAATATTTCTGGGTATTCATACTTTAACTAAGATAGGATTTTTCCAATAAAAACACATAAAATATTTTGCACATATAGCTATTTCGCTGGGTAGTAGGGGGAAATTCAAAAATAAAATATTTTTTAGAAATTTGTTCCTTAGAAGTTTTATGGGAACATGACATTATCCAGAAGTATAAAATCCAGAAGTGAAAAAATCCAGAAAAAATAAAAAAATCCGGTAATGAAAAAATCCAGAAGTGACAATATTCAGAAGCGACCAAATACATGAATGTCAAAATCCCGAAATTGCAAAAATTGATATTATTAAAAATTTTTTTAAGTAATTTTAAAAATGACATAAACTTCGCTTGGCTAATCTCAAATTTACACTCGTCATTGTTGTTGTTATATTAATCTGTGTTTATAATATAGATGGGTCATGATTTGTGAACGGCAGTCAGGAAATATTATATGAAATTTTGAAATATTGTCAAGGTCCAAAATGCATGATAAATCGAATTAAAATAGAAAAGTCTCAATTTCGGAAATCGCTATACATAGAAAAATGTTTGCGTTGAGATATTATACTGTTTTGAAATGTTCGAATTAGTGCTTATATGGTACATAGGTATGGTAAATGAATATGTGTGTTGCAGTGGTAGTGCGGGGTGAATAAATGAAAAAATATATATAATTTGTTTGTTTTTAACGTAAACGAAAATATTCCGAGTTCATGAAGAATTCAAACTAAGAGGAAATCACAAAAAAAGTCCAGAAAAGATATTCGCGCACACGAATTCCTTTTCTGGATTTTTTTCTGGATTTCTTCTGAATTTTGTCTCTTCTGGAATTTTTCACTTCTGGATTTTGTAACTTCTGGATTTTATCTCTTCTGGATCTTGTCACTTCTGGATTTTGTCTCTTATGGATTTTGTCTTTCTGGATTTCGTCACTCTGAAATTTGTCTTTCTGGATTTCGTACCCAACCCGTTTTATGCATTATTGGAGGCTAACAATGGCAGAAAAAATTAATTCTTATTTACAATTGGAGGCCTGCAAAGGCATAAATGAAAGTATTGTATCTGACAATAACTCCAATTTGCCACTAAAGTGAATAAAAGTTCTACCAACTTAGTCAGACTTTGTTTGAGTTTACTTCATTCAAATACTGATTCGAAGCGCGTATATTTTCTGTTTTAACCGATGTAAGGGCAAAAAAGACAAATAATTTTCCAGTAACAGATAATTAAGTATAAAAATTTAATGCAAAAATCTTGCCAGTACAAAACTAATTAGCAATATTGTTTAATTATAAGTCAAAGGTAAACATTTTCCTGGACAGCCTCTTTTTTTTTTGTTTTTTTTGTTTTTATTCTTCGTCTGACCAAGCTGCATATATTTTACGATTCGAGAATTAAAGAATGTATTATTTAATAAGGGTGACAAATAATCAACAATTAATTGAAAATGCTAATTTTGTTACGCAAAACAGTTAGACAATTTTATTTCAGCTTCAGCGACTTGTACATTCTGTTTAGGCGAACTAGAAAAATTATGCGATAATGGTTTAACATTCTGAATGCCACCAATAGATATTTGATGCTTTTGGAAGCTGACAGGCTAATTTGGCATTGGTTGGAAAGCTGAGACGGTTTGCTATCATCTGAGATGAATCCGATCTTGATAGGGTGTACATCAAGAACGTTACAGGGTGTAAAGTGACAGGTCAACTGGAAATCTCAAATACCACCTACTGCCGAAACGACGCGTCTTACCTCTCTCCGCCAACCTTCCCCTCTTCACCATCAAATGTTTTGCTTGTCTCCGCCTCAGCTATCAAACCCTTGAGTTATGTGCACGAATTATGAAACACCCTGTATATGTAATTATAACGTGCGATACTTTTGTTTTACATTCTTCATTAAATTTTGTACAGAGACAATATTCTTCAATTCTGCCCCTTAAAAGTGTCTATGTTAGAGGAGTGCTCTTTTCTTTTTTTCGTTTCTTAATTTTGTTTTAAAATTATTCCAATATTTTTCGATTGGCCTTAGTTCCAGACAAATTGGAAGATTCGTTTCCTTGGGTACTACGAGCATGCAATGGTCATCATAGAAATCTTTCGTTTTTCTAGCGTAGTAGCAAATTGCTTAATCCCTTAACTTTCATGTCTGCGGCATGGCACTATTTTTCCATTTTCAATTTGTATACAAGATTTTAGAACTTTATAATTTTTTCTATCTTTTAATATTCTGGAACATCTTAAATGAGTCAAAAATGAAAACTTTGAGCGAGATCTTAAAAATAAAAGTCTAAAATGGAAACTTTACAGTTTTAGCTTTTCCATCCTTATGTTCTCCGCATGGCACAATTGAGCCAGCTATTATATAGCTCGGAAGAAATGTATATATATGTATGTATGTAGGTAAAAGTACATAGATTCTGATTTAAAAAAACAATATCAATATCTATTGGTAGGCATTGTTGCACGGTAGAGTGGATAAGAATCTGATTTTCACCTTTCTTTAACATGTTCTGAACTAGAATGTCGAACGTTAGCGGTTATGAGTATTCTTAAAAATCATTCAAACTCCTCTTTAGTTAGAGGGTACCACACTTTAGGCTTTCCACTACTATTTGCTTGCCTGTTTGTTTCTTTTATAATTGTGTTACAAATTACAACATCGAAAAAGGATTTGAAAGCATTACGTACGGAAGGAGTATGAGTCGATCTTGCTAGTCCAGTCCGTTGTCGTAGGATATTGTGAGACGCAATATATGATATATAGTGTTCTTTTTAGCGCAAAAAATATATTGATTAGATTGTTATTCAAGACATATAATAGTTATCTGTATCGTCCTCAACTCCAATTTCTATTAGAAGATTTGTGTCTCAATTAACACCCTCAACATCTGATACCTCTTTAATCCAAGTTTGTTCAGTTTGCACTTATCCTCAGAGCAATTGCCGATATTATTCTGTAATAAATCTAAATAAGACATCCTGCGAACGAAAAAATTACTACATACTGCTATTAAGAACGAATTAAATGAATGAGAATAGATTTTACACAAAAGATTTCTCACTTGGAAGCAGGTTCAAGTCCGGTTTCACCTAAGTTTCATCATCCATAATGCAGCAGTCGAATTTTGTTAGGAAATTTTCATACAAAATCTGGGCCCTAGATTGTATATAACTTGGTCCTTTTCTTGTGTTTTTTTCGGTGTTTTCTGAACATTAAAACTTTGTAGGCTTTCTCTACTTTTAACTATAGAGTGAGTCTACACCAAGGTACAAATGTTCCTTTAATGTGAAAACAATTCCAATTTGAAATAGAAATATTTATCGCACTAAGTTCAAATTCCACACTAGCCTCAAATACAGGGTTTTAGCATTGAAAACAGGAAAACATTTATGTTGATATCTTGTGTACGTGTCCATATGTGCTTGTATGTCGGAATATGTGTACCAAAGGTACAATTGTACCTACATTCAGGAGCCTTATTATGGAATCCGAGAAGTTATTCATACCTCGACTGTAAAAATTAATCTGAAACTAAGAAATAAACAAAAGTGATCTTGAATCTTCACAAATATTTCCGTTTTCAGACTATCCATCGGCGGTACTCGATCGAGATGTTGAAAACATTTTTTGAGAATAATATTGGGGTTCATGATGTTTTACTTGTTTTTCTTTCATTGTTCCCTATTGCTTTATATAGTCGCATTGATTGGTAAATACTAGCGCACTCAAAGACTTTTCTCAAATGGGATGATTTACCAACAACTTGGGGCGAGAGATCTGCTAGTGTGTACGTTCTGGTATGCAAATCATGGTTGCTACCACCGGGAAAAAGCCTCAGGATTTCTCTTTTCAAAAGCTTAGTGGAACATAAAACACACAAAAGCTGAAATAAACGAAATGATGTTGTGATATTCGTTTGCATTGTACACGTCTGTTTTTGTTTTTTTTTCATATAAAGCTATTAATTGCTTTCAGATGTCAATACACTTCTTGAGCATGCAGGGTGCAGCCCGTAGGCAAAGCTGCTAAAAGCATGAAATCAATTGAAAACGCCAAATTGAATACAAAATGTATAAAAAGAAATAAAATGAAGATTTGATAATTGTCGTGTCCCGATGCAATCGGCCAATAAACGAAAAACTATTCAATTAATTTAAATTCCACTTTTTCAAAAATAAGAACAACACTCGAATTTCTTTATCACATATAATTCTTTGTTCATCACAAAATCATAATAATAGATAATAATTACTTAACTGTTCCGAACCATTAACATGGACCGCTGTCAACAATGAAATGTCATGCATTATCATGGGATCTCTTTTCTATAGTTGTCTCTGTTTGGTTTAACAACCGGATTCCACTGAACTTAAAATAATAAGTTCTATACCAAAACCCATCATAGTAAAGTTTCAGTTCAGTGGATTTTCCAAATGAATATATAGAAGAGAAATAGATGCCAATACAGAATTTGTAATACTTTCTCTGTCCCCCATAGCTACTTTTATGGATAGGCAGACAAAAATTCCTTTATTTTATTGCCTTAAAAATCGAGTTTAAGGAATATTTGATGTTATAGGAGATAAGCTTCCAATAAAAATGATAATTTTGAATATAATTAGAATTTGTTGAGCTTGTAACACGACTGTTAAAGCGAAAATGAGACTTGAAATTAAGATAGTTTTCACACCCCTGTCAACAAAAGTGTCCATCTTATATATGCCGCAGTGACTCTACGTACCTAACTGAATTTAAGATTTGTCTGTCAAACCATGTTTGGTCATTGTGGTTTACAAAATATTTGTAAAAAAAAAATGTATGTTTAAATGTTGAAACATATTGGTTTTATTACGTACTTTCTTAACTTCTTCATGGGGCGCGGCCACAGTCTTCGCTTTAGATGAACCACCCTTGCATCACTGATTTTTCACCCAATTTTTTTCTTATTTATAATAATCTAAAATTTCATAAAGTACGAGAATAGACAAACTAATAACATAAAAAGACTGCACACGTAGAAAAAAATATGCAACGCTTTTCTAGAATATAAAATTAACAATGCCTCGACGATGCCTCGGCTTGTCACTTGATGACGTGCCCAAAGAGTAAGCCAGCAATGCTTCGCTCCATACAAAATCACCATTGTCACGATCCAATGAAGGGAAAGACACAATTTTTTCTAAGAAATTTATTGGAAATTTCTTCTTTCGAATTTTTATGCATTGGCCGAAGTCGAGAGCAGTGCCTCGCTCCAATATAAATTCAACAATGCCTCGACCTGATGTAGGGAAGGCCGAAATTTTTTCTTAGAAATATACTGGAAATTTTTTCCTCATAATTTATACACACTTTTGGAGGGCCAACTGCGGATTATATCTATCACTGACTGAGTGTATTGCCATTTTCCTATAGGAAAGAATGGCACAAATTTTACAGTTCTCTCTTTCGCCCTATGGCAGAGTTTGAGCTACCAACACAAAATATTACTTACTGAACGTTTACTTATGCCATTTGATGTATTTATGTTGGCTGCAGATGAAATCACCGCAGAAAGAATAAGGTAAAGATAGTGTTTACCATGCGCTGTCTCTCTTGCCCATACGCAGGATTCAGTTAAGAGCAACTTTTGAAAATTAAAGTCAGAATTAGTTTAATTTCTTAGAAGAGTGCTTATAAGCGATTAAAATATCACTTGGACACAAGAAAGTATTTTTTTTTAATTTACGGGTGTAAAATTTCATCTGATTGGTTGAGTTTTACATATTTTTGTGACAAACTTGGTATTCGTACTCTATGTCCATTATTTCATCTAGATTCTAGGGTATAAAATTTACTTAACGTCCGAATCATACAGATAAGATCATGCATTTTTCCAATATTTTGAATTCATCGAAATAATTTACCAACTAATCGTGGTCGGATGCCAATGAAAACCACCATTTTAACGTCGCCTGAAATTGTGTCCGAATTGAAAGAGAAAGCTGATGCCAAGCGCAAAAAGTTTGAAAAAAGAAGTATAGGCCAAGATGGAAAGGCACCAGTTCCAAAAAATCGAAAATATTGAGCAAAGTCAACAACGAAACGAAATGCTTCTTCTTCTGAAGACGAAGATGTTGACTTCTGCATACTTTGTATGGAGGATATGCCGAAGAAATTTATCCGGAACAATTCCATTCGCTGCTGTTCATTTAAAATGCGACAGTACTGGAGCCAGTGTTGGGAACTTGTGGGAAAAATTCCATTTGTGGGAATTTCTACCCTCTAAATCATCACTGTGGGAAAAAGGGAAAACATTTTTACAGTAGAACAATTTGTTGGAAAATTCATCACCAAAATTTTCCTAGAAGAGTTTTATACTAAAAGGTCTGGGCTGGTCTGTTCTTTTCCTCGAAGAGTTTTATACTAAAAGTTCTGAGTTGGTCTGTTCGAGTTTTAAAAATTCTTAGAAGAGTTTTATCGATTTGTGGATGGTGTGAGATCTTCTACTTATACACTCATGCACATTTTTACAGTAGTAATTAAAATATGCATAATTTTTTATTTAAATTTAAATTAATAAGTATATAGGTATATGGTGGGATTTTGGTGGTAATTTCAGCTTTCGAAATGTGGGAAAAATTTGGGCAATATGTGCGATTTTCGAAATTGAAAAGTTCCCAACACTGACTGGAGCCTATTTCACATGCCCGAATTGCGAATCCGAATAATTTCCATATCTTCCTTTTTATATTTTTTCTATCTAATTCTTATGTAATTTGCAATCACACAAAATACATTTTACAACGATACTTTTGATTTTCAAATTAATTCAGACGGTGACTCACAATTCCCCAACATTTTTAAAAATCTCAACAATAGATAATAATTTCAAGAAACTTCTGAAGTCAAAAGTTTGGGTTTCCTTCCTAGAAACACAAACCATTATGAATTTTGATTTTTGTGGCCGTCATTGAGCTAGGAAAAAGTGTGACTCACAATTCCCCAATTTCCCCTACATAAATTTGTTTGTCTATCTTATAATAATTCTCGTATCATATTTTTTAAAATTTATTATTTTTTTATTAGTATGTATATTGTATATGTATATGTACATATATATGATAATTACATCACAGAATGAAAGTATTGTACCTGAAAATAACAAGTCGGCCACCAAAATGAATAAACATTCCACCGAAACATTTTGTGTCTACGAGTCTGCACTCATAAAAATTTCCTGTAAATTTCTAAGAAAAAATTGCAGCCTTCCCTACATCAGGTCGAGACAACGTTTATTTTGTATTGGAGCGAGGTATTGTTGACGTACCCTTTGGGCATGTCATCAAGTGCCAAATCGAAGAAACGTCAAGGCATCGTTAATTTTATATTCTAGAAAAGCGTTGCATATTTTTGTTCTACATGTCCAGTCTTTGTGAATATTTTGATTTTCTCGTCTAATTTTGTAAGTATAGTAGTAAGTATAAAATGTGGTCAGAATCATTTTTTCTACTCCACTTACATCATTGCATTGGAGAAAAATAATATACATCTACTTTATTATAGTTGTCTCATCCACATAAAACTATCAAATAGATACAGCAGCTAAATTATAAGATTTTTGCATATTTTTAACTATATGTAGCTCTGGTATACAGTTACTATATCTACATATGCAAAGTTATATATGCTTTCTTTGAGTGTGATTTTGCTACTATCTCACAATGAGAACCATATAACCATCATGTGAGGGGATACAGTCAGTAGATGGATGTCATTGTCTTATGAATAATTTTAAGATTCAATGGTAATATGACTGTCATGATTGTCCATTATCATCAAACGATACAAAACCAAAGAACTTTTGCTAATTTAAAATTATTCAGAAATTTAACAAAACTGGCCAAAGTTATCTAAGCATACCCCATGCTATATATGGTTATACTCCTTGCGTTAAATAGCTATAAATTCTTGACAGTTTGTACAAATTTAAACGATAAAAGCACTTACAATAAGATTTTAGCAAAGAACATATAACGTAACAAGAAACTTCATCTGGCCTCTAAAAATGCCAATACACACGCCGACGCCAGCAGCCATGCACAGTTTTATGTTTCACTATGCTGCGCCGGTTTTTCTATTAATTTAGGTACTCGAAAATTTTTGATTAGAACTTGTGCATAGCATATTTTGGCTACCTGGATTAATGAATATGTTGAGACCAAGCACACGAATCAATGCAACTGACAGTAATTGTGACTAGACTGCTTGTCACTCGCCAATTCCTATTCCATCCGCTCATCTTACTATTCTATCTCTGTTCTGCTGCAATGCAATATAAATGAAATTTCTCTCAAACCAAGTATTCTTTATGAAACCGGTTTCTTAGAGAAGAGGTAAAAGAAGCAACGAAAACACGCAATGCAATTCATGGGCATGATCGGAGTGCAGGCTCTGGCCCCTGGCTCTGGTACTGTGCGGATGTTTTGACGATGACGACCCGCCAGCCGCCACTTACCACTGGTGACTGGCGACGGGTCGTCATTCAAAGTAGAGTTTTCGTAAAATTTGTGAAAGCTAAAGAGATGGGCAACTCCTGAGTTGAGTTGACTCAAAGAGTCGGCTCTTATTAGTGAGCCGCCTGAGCCGACTCTTCATTTTTTTTAAGTTGACTCATTTGCAGTCATTTGACTCGTGGCTCGGGTGATATTAATTGATCATAAAGGAGCGAAACGTCACGAGCTACAACCAGAGTCAAGATGGCTCAAGACCTATAAACAAAATATGACGGCAGATTACTCTTGCGGTGAGTTGTGAGTGTGACATATTGCAATCACATTGCACACGTCTCCTGCCCTTTACAATAGCATAGCACAAACGTAGGCATAGGAGCCGATCATATTCATACATAGGTAAGGCAATAAGTAAGGAAAAAAAAATAGCACTGCTGCTCTGCTTCTAATGCCGATGATGACAAGCATTTTATCCTTTTATACGACTTATTTATCATACCGGTATACATAACCGGTAACCAGGTATAATTGTGTTTATGGAGCGGATGAGTTTTATTAGCGAATTTAGCTGAAAGCAGAGTTGCAAACTTGCAATACATTCCGAATTCAGTGACTGACTTCGGCAATGCGTTTGAGTTACATATTGAGTGGGAGTTGACACGACATTACCCTGTGGACTCGTTGAATAAGTTCGCGAACTGAAGAGCCACCTAACTCATTTTGTGTCGGCTCATTGAACCGGCTCTTTTAAAAGATTCAATGAGTTGACTCTGCGAAAAAAGGTACTTTGCCCATCTCTGGATGCAGAGAGTTTTCATACAATTTTCAATATACGAGATTCGTATTCTTTCTGTTAAATGTTCTTTGATTTTAGCTAGTCGACATTCAGTCTCAATTGATATACATATAGACATGTTGTATATGATTGAATTCATCCTGGTATGTTTAAAAAATAACGCAGGATTTCCTTGATTTGTA
This sequence comes from Dioctria rufipes, assembly GCA_963924295.1. Classification (NCBI taxonomy): domain Eukaryota; kingdom Metazoa; phylum Arthropoda; class Insecta; order Diptera; family Asilidae; genus Dioctria; species Dioctria rufipes. The sequence goes on along the minus strand of OZ002740.1, from coordinate 324,137,550 downwards.
AATAGACAGTAAAAAAGTCTCCAATATAGTCACTAAAAATTTCAATTTTTTGTTTGTTCTTGTTTTTTTCCCTAAAATGTAGAGAATAAGTAATAGTACTACTTTTAAAAATCATTAGAACAAGCTGTACAGCTCATATGTGCCATACTACCGTACGGTTTTTTTCATTAAAACGTATAGGTACTATGAAAGTTAGTGATGGGGCGCTTGGGATGCTCAAACAAAATTGTGAAAAACAATGAATGAATTATATTAACGAAAATATATTTGAAAGTGTTCCATAAAATAAAAAATGTAGAATAATATATGCTTTATTGAATTTTTTCTTCCTTATATCGGAGAAAGCTTAACGTTTCGGAAATTTTACGTACCTACTATAAGGTTTTCTGGTGCCAAATCCCTAAATTCATTGAATGTTCTATTGGTTTGGGGAAATTTAACTGATTTGCTATTCTCTTGACAGTGTAGGATGTAACGTAGTATCCCCTCATATTACTATCTCTATTTACTTTTTACACAGATTATGAACGCTTCCTTTATTTTCTTTTAGATTTAATATTTTTTACTTGATTAACAAGATGTACTAAATTTTTAAGATGTCCGATAAAAGTTTCATACTTCTTCTTTCCGCTAGTAAACTCGAAGCAATTATCTATGACAAACCCAATTTGACTTTTGACAGATCACAATTTTTCAAAATTTTACTTAAGTCTATTATAGTTTAATTTTCATATGACATTTATTTTCGGTAACCTGTTAATAGAGATGAAACTAACATTGACAATAAATGGAAGAAAATCCCATACATTAACAAATCGGTTGAACTCTTGAGAAAACCCATGGCAAGATACAGTGTATTCCCAGCTTTCTTTAATAAAAATATTATAAAAATTGTAACTTTTAATAATAAAATAACACCAAAATTAGACAAATTTGAAAGCAGTGGGATATATAAAATAAATTGTAGTGATTGTGATGTAATCTAAATAGATAAGACTATAAGATCTTTTAATACCCGATTCAACGAACATATTAGAACATCTAAGTCCGCTAACCTTGCTTTGGGCCACTGAAAACATTTAAAAGAAACAGGACACAGTTGTTTTATAAATGACCTAGAAATTTTACATAGGTTAAATTACGATCCGATGCTGGACAAATATGAAATCCTAGAAATCAGAAAAGCGTGGGACGATGGTTGTTTTTTAGTTAATGACCAATTAGATTTCAACGATTGGAGGCTCCTGCTTAACCCTCAATTTGTATGTACCCTCTTTGTTTGATCATTTGTTTTTCTCTCTGTAAATTAATTATTTTAGAATTGTTTGTATGCATGTAAGCCACTACGATCAGTGTAGCCTTGGATAATTTCCTAGTCAGACGCGTCGGCCTCAATAAAAATTTTGTTAAAATTTGTTTAAATTAATTAAACGTTACGTGGAATATGAAACAAGTGTTTTTCTTTCTTTAGTAAAATAGTAAACATAAAATATTTCCACCAAGTGCTAACAGTGTATACAATTAATCACATTGAAGGTCTTTTTGTAAGTAAACGTAAGTCCATTACAGTTCAGCCATGTGATCTTGTCAGTATTTGCGAGGAAAGATCATGAAGGGTGGAATATGGTTTTCTAGATAATTTCTGTGAAACTAAGGCAGATATGTCCAATAACACTGATATTCTGTTTTTAATGATTACACGTTCAAACTGTGCTGAAAAATATGACCGCAAAGCACATGATTTACTCTGCAATTGAAAAAAATTGAAAAAAATTAATATTTTGTGCTTGTTAAGGGTTCTTGATCTACTCAAGCCTGTAGCTTCTGGTACATGTAAGGATAGTTGAAGGTTTTTCCCCATGAATCCGTAAAACTAATCGTAACTATATATTTCATTAGCCCATTTACTGACGATTGATTTATTATTATGCAATGCAAATTCATATACCAATTTATGAAGACATTTTGATGATAAACCATAATGAAGGTTACTAGATTTTTCCACATAATTCACTAGAAAGTTCCCCTCTATTCTCGAATCAATTCTAGTTTTTCTATAATCGGATTGATAATCTATGGCTTTTTCTTGTGCCTTCTGATGTCGAGCATATCTTTTTAATGGAATATAGAAATACAAATTTTTTCGTATCGAACTGCCATATATGACAGCTTTTAAAGCCTGCTTCAACTTTTCTTAATATATTACAGTCACTGACATATACATATATAAATGGACTGCTTGTTGAACCAAAAATGCATGAAAGCAAATGACACTACTTTCATATTCCTGTCTCTTTCCGTGAGAGCATACTTTCCCACTGAACTGTAACGATTGGGAACGAGAAATTGCTTGAGGTTCAGCCGTATTTTCTGTATTGAAAACTTAGTAATATATTTAGCAGTTCAGCACTGACATTATTATTTCAAACAATTGAATTTATATATGTCAGTCTCAGTCATGATGAATAAGCGAAAGAATAACGCTAGGAAACAGAAAATATAGTAAATAAAATTGCGCCTATCAATTTCATATAAATTAAAAAGTAACTTTATAAAAACTCAGAGAAGCAATGAAGGAAGATGACTGCTTATACCCTGACCAAATTAATATACTCTATTTTAGTTATTAGAAATTTGCATTGTGATATATGTGAGGGACTGCCTTAAAACTAGAATCTTTGCGTCTTTAAATTCTTATATTTTTTGATTGATATTAACGCAGAGAAATGTGTACTTGCAGCTGCATATTGCTCTCTAAATAGTTTCGATTGCAACAATTTAAAAGATTTCGAGGAATTTTATTCCATACTTTCGCAACATGTCTCAGACCAGATAGAGAACTTTGCGTTTAATATATCACGGCTTGGGAAATATCACCCTGGATTTTACGGTGCGAATCCTCTCAACCAAGAGTAACTATGACAGAAGTCCTTCTATAACATATTTGTACAGATATTTAAGTAAATCCTTGGATCCATTGACATGAAATCCCCCAATGATTTAAATTTACTACACTTGGTAGCATTGACAGTGATGCCAAATGAAATAGAAGATCATTCAGTCCATTTATATTGTTACAAGATCTCGGATTTAGATCCCCGCAATGAAGATAGAAGTTGCACATCTCCGATGTAATAGGGAAAGCATGGCAGCACGTCTGAGCGAGGACCTAAAAGTCCCATAGATGGCGACACTTTCCCCTAAATGCATGCAGCGAAGTCGGATCCAAAAAAATTGAGCCAGAGATTTCCCCAGCCGGAGAATCGGGATCCAAAAAGAGAGGCCCGGGCAAGATCGTTTGAGGAACAAAAAATTATTACATTGTCAAGACGTCAACCACGAGTAGATAAAATAAGCAGATCGGAATTTATTTTTTTAAACTAAATCTAAAAATTGTAAGTGAATTATAATTAAAATCGAGAACATCGGCAAGTGGATTTTTTTGGTATTATTTCATCCCACACCGAGGATTTTAAATAAAATTACAGGAACTTGTGGATCCGTTAAAGAACGGGCAAGCTGCAAAACTGTTTCCCTAGTTCCGCTTCTTTTGGGCTGTACAAAACAACAAAGAAAAGCTAAGTAATTCTATTTTAATTCTTTCTAATAATTGAAATCAAATTGAAATATAAAATTCGCGCTATTACTCTACCTTTTTGTAAAAAAAAAAGCTCCTATAAATGAGATCGAGTTGAGTTACGAAATTAACCCTACTATTCTACATCTTAGTAAGAAGTTCTTCTAATTGAGATCAAATTGCGATATCAAATTAGAACCACTGTTCTATACTTTACAAGAAGTTCTGTTTCTTACAATCAGATTGAGCTACAGAGCTATTGCTGCTACTCTACGTTGTATAAGAACAAAGTTCCGAATAATAAAATTACATCGAGACACCGAATTGTCCCTACTGTGTTACATTTTGATCAGAAGTTCCAATTATCGAAATCAGATTGAGATACATAGAACCATCTCTGCGGCTCTGCATTGTGTAAGAACAAAGCTCTTATTGTTGAAATCAGGTCGAGATGGAGAATTGACACTACCTCAGTATTATCGTAGGGAGTTGCTGTAAATGAAATAGAATTCTGATATGAAGTTCTTAGCTTAGAAATTAAATTGAGATAGATTTAAGAACGACGTTCCTGCCATCGAAATTGCACTAGAACATAAGACCGCAGTCCTTATTAACTCAGAAATCTCGCATAAATACTTTTATATGCCTGTATACCTACACGCACGACAAACTGTCAGTACGAGCTCATGCAACACCGCCTCAGTAGATCTATGTTAAGCAAGGTTTTAAGACAATCACTTAGAAGAATTAACACGAATTACACTGGTAACTAGTGAAGTCGACTTTAACTGAAGACATCAGGGAAGTGTTCCTGGGGAGTCTCCACAGACAACCTGCATCGATCTCACAGATTATCAAGCAAAGAATCCCCGAGCCCAACTTCCTCGTATTAACCGTTTAACCGACTTACTCCACTTTTAAGGTAATCCTTTCAGCCGCGTTATCATTACCCAAAGTTCTACGATTTTCCTTCCGGCAACCACTCAATAAACAGAAAATGTAAATAAGACCGTAGGTTTTATTTTGACAGTTGACTATCCGGCGAAACCAATAGACGCATTCAGCGCAACTCGTTGAGTTTACGTAAAGTTCTTCGCCAAGTTTCGACTTTCGTTCAAGTAAGGGCTTTTAGCGAGGGCACAGAAGAAGTCAACGACACTGCCCAGCAAAACTAAGCGAGCTTTCAGATCGACCTATTAGACGAAAAAGTGCCTACGGAATTCGAACTGACTCAAGTAGACTATTTTATAAAAGCGAAAGCTCAAGTAGTACGACTATCCTAGTTTGAGTAACCTAAGATTTTGTACTCTCCATTTCACTCCAAATATTGGAGAAGAATTGCTCCTTCGCTTACCGCTCGGCCGGAGCAATTATCATTTAAGGAAATTACGTTACAATATATATGTCAGTGATTACAGTGCTCCTCTAGTCTCCGAAAGAATCAAGTGTCCCCATGTTCCCCTAACTACAAATCATGAACTACAGCAAATGAAACTGTTTACTGTGTCAATCTGGCAATCGTTTCGTTCGTAACATAGTTGTCAAACCGTTGTGCTCAATACACTGACATATAATAAGATTGGACTGAGCGTTCTTGCTTCAAAAATGGCACAATTATTGAACAGGCTGTGAAAACCGTAAATTGCGTACAATTGTACACCGATTCATAATTTGTTATTATTTGTTGATTAGAAACACTAAAAATGTTGAAAAATAGCAGTATATTACATAAAAATTATTTGGGGAGTTAAAATTGTTTTAGTTAACATAAAAATTAATTTTTAATGTTACTGAAAATTTGTGCTTTTCTGCAGATTTGATGTCAAACTTTATTCAGCTTGTAAGAGACAGACCTATATAAGCAATATAGGGTAAAGATGGATAGTTGCCAACGTTTTCAGTATCTACATCCCAATTCGTTAGGTATATACTTTTATATCTAAACAATTATATGTCCATACAATACTACTATCTGTGATCTTTACTATATTTGACATTCAATTCCCTACTTCCAATAGTTAATTAAACAGAACAGAAATAAGGCAGGCCTCAATTTGGACATTTTTCCAGCTTGGGTGGGATAGATGCCTTAGAATGAACGGATAGATGCCCTAAGGGAAAATGAATGACATTGATATCTATTTATTTTAAAAAACTCAATTTAAAATATCGCAAAATTAAGAAAAATAGTTTTAACAGAAATATGTATATTATTTAAAAGTTAGTGTGTATTTAACAAAATATATACTTCTTCTAAATTTAACCTTAAAACGAAAAATAACACTTCAAATCAAAAGTAATTAAATTACATCATGATGTGTTTTCTAAGTTTTATTTATTCCGGACTGGAATCGAACCTACACTTTTAGAATCGGTCAATGATGGAGAATTGAAGAATTTTAAGAATTTTTATTTTTAACGATTCCAAATCAAATTATAAATACAAGAAGAAAAAACAACCGTCTCATCCGGGGTTTGAAACAGGGACCTTCCGCTTGCCGGGCGACTGCTCTTACCACTGAGCTAACGAGACAGATGATTTTCCGTCCTGCATTTATCAATTTGTAATTAGCCTACTAAGCCACGTTGCTTTCAGCTGGCATTAACCAGTAACGATGAAAGCGCACAAATAAATTGTAAATTCAATTTTTATTTATTCCGGACTGGAATCGAACCTACACTTTTAGAATCGGTCAATGATGGAGAATTGAAGAATTTTAAGAATTTTTTTAGCGGAAGGTCCCGGTTTCAAACCCCGGATGAGACGGTTGGTTTTTCTTCTTGTATTTATAATTTGATTTGGAATCGTTAAAAATAAAAATTCTTAAAATTCTTCAATTCTGTTTTCTAAGTCTTTTAGACCACACACATTGCAATAATCCCCACAGTTTGTGCAAACTTCGTGGAGCCACTTTTTACAAGAAATTCATTGTTTTTGACGTTCGTTGATTGTTTTAGCCACAATAGGAATAGCAGATATCATAGACAGGAATTTTGAGGGAGTAACATCTTCACTTGTCGACAGAGTGGGATCATTTGGAACTGTAACCAATGTTGGTAACAAATTAGTGGGTTCTGTTTCGCCGAATGTGGATATGACTGGTGAATTAGAAGAATTTGTTTCATTTGTTTCAATAGCAATCTGCTGTGTGGTAGTGCTTGTAGTCTCCATATTGTTGTCAGCTACAGAAGTATTTGCCATATCAGAGACACAAAAATAGTAATCGGGGATTACTTAGGATTAGAAGGATAAATGCCACAAGCTTTATAGCCATTTATAGCTTTTGAATTAGACGCAGCACGTCCCCAAGCAGAACCAATAACTTTACCTGCTTGATACCTAGTGGCCTTCCTTTCATTGTTAGTTAATACCCAGCTCCGCAGTTCGCTGGCAACATAAGTTTATAGAAGTTTAAAAAAGATTTGCCCAAAGGCTGAAGGCCATGAGTTGAATGACTTGGCAAACCTAGAAGGATCACATCATTCTCAGCTGCTCTTTCCAGCGTTTTAATGTTACTGGTATGAGATGTATGTCCGTTGAGTAGTAACAATACCTTACCTTAGAGCTTTTGCGGAATAAAATGTTCACTCAACCACTTTAAAAACAGTTCTGAGTTTATGTACGCAGATTTTTTATTCATGTAAACATCAGACCCCGGCGGCAAGCCATCAACAAACTCAGGCTTCTTGTTTACTCCCTTCATGATAAGAACTGGAGGCAAGAATCTGCCCTTTGCGCTGTTGCAAGCAATAATAGACACAGTTTCTCCATTTTCGCTTGATGTCATTTGCTGTACTAATTTGCTACCTTTAGTAGCCCCAACTTTTCTAGGCTTATCATTCTTTTGTACCCCACTTTCGTCCATATTAAGTATTCGGTCTGGTTTGCCATACAAGTTATGTTCTTCCAGGGTTTCACCAAGCAAATCAAAAAATCCCTTTATCTCGTCTCTACTAAATCCCATAGCTCGTGCACGAGACATTCCATCCGCTTGCCTAACACTCAAATTCTTGTGTATCTCTCAAAAATTTTGCACTACCATTGTTTCCCTGCCATTTTTAATTCATTGTTGAAATCGTTTCAGCGAGCTAGTATGCCATTTTCCGGATATCGGTACGAGTACAAGGAAACGCATATTTTGCAATGTTCTGTATGCGCTTAACTAATTTTTCCTCATTTTCGTATCTTAGAACCGGTGCTTTACCAAGACTGTGTTTTGAGAAGTCCTTTTTTTCCATGCGTCTGCGTAATTTGCGGGCCGGAATACAAAAGTTTCTAGCTGCTGTGCTTACCGATATACTCTGTGATGCGCCTTCTTCAGCAGGTTTAATTAACGCCTCTTCCGGCCATGTTGCCCTTGGTGCCACACATATTTTCCGAATGTAACGTCTCGGCATTCTGTAATTGCATAGCTTTTATATAGTATAAATATTATACCTACTTCTAATATATAGATATATAAACAATTAGAAAGGTATCTATCCGTATCAAAATTGCGACTCGGTGGGCGTCTATCGGGCACCTAACCTAGGGCAACTATTCTTTTTGGTACGGATAAATGCCTTCTCACATATTACTAAATCTCTCCCAAAGACAGGTTAGAAAACAATTAAAAAACTTATATTCGTTACATAGTTCACGTAAAAAAAGGAAAAATTGTTTGCTTACTTATCACGCTTCTTCGCAAACAACACTCAATAAGACTACGAAAAAAAGTTTGAAGTTAAATTTCACAAATTCATATTTTTAGGCGATCACAACTCGGAGCGCGTTCACTTTCAGCGGCCGTCGCTTCTTAACTGAGTTAGTGGAGCCACAGGTTGTTTCGTGTCAGAGATCTGAGTATCGGGGCAACTATCCGGCCATGGCATCTCTCCGCATATATTTATTGAAACAAAGTGGAAAAAAATTTAACAACCCCCCCCCCCCCTCCAACGACCCATATAGAAATAAATAAATGAATACGTTTTAAACCCAACGCGCGAAATCTTCTTCAATCTTCAGCTTCTTCATCAAAAATAACCGAAACGATTCCAATTAAGACAGCCGTACTGTTTCCAAAATTGATTACAGTTCAATGTATATTTTGAGCTTGAAGGAGACGAAAAGATTTTACCCAAAATTTGTGCCATTTTTGACTAGAGATTAGATAGGATGGTTCAGTCCATTCTTATTATATGTAAGTGGCTCAATATAACATCAAATATTTACACGGTTCTAGATGATCATCTTTTCTTGCGTTGCTTGATTTTCGTAAGGCCACATATTTACAATATTTTTAATTTTATGGTAATTTTTCTTTACCCCCCCCCCCACACCCACATAAAATATCAATTAAATTATTTTAACGAGATTGGTAGAAATTGAATTTTTAGATGCAGCTCGGCAGTTATGTTTGAAAGACTCGAAAAAGAACTACGGTTTACATTTACCACCATCATGAATCCTCAATTTCAGCTCAAAATTAAATTCATTTCTATTTCCCTGTATTTCTATATTCCCAGTATTTTTTCTTTCTAAATTTCTTGGAATTTGAATCCTTTTGAATGTGAAAAAGAAAAAAATTATAATTATAAAAATTACTTTGTTTCTGAGTCAAGAATTTTATTTTATTTCTCCCTTTTAAATAAAGTTACACGTGGCATTTTTAAACTCACGGATGAAATCTTTTTATGATTAAATTCAATTAGGAAAAGTACCGTTCTGGATTTACATTTTCCTTTTCTTTTTATTTTATATTGTATACGCAACTCTAACAATTTATGTTAATCAGTTATGCAAATGGGGTTGCACGAGGGTAAAATATTTTACCCTAAGAAGAGAAAAAAAAAACCAAAAAACTTTTGAATAACTGAATTGTAATTTTAAAATTGAAGAAATAGCATTTTTCTTTATAATAATATAGATATAATAATTTTCTAGAAATTTCGGGTTGTTTTCCTTGTGAAATAATTATTTTCTATTTTGCATAGGGTAAAATAGGGTAAAATAGGAAGTTGTGGATTATCTTTTTATCTTTGAAATATTGCAACCGAAAATATTGAGAGATTTTGTTTTTATTAAATGATTACCGAAAGTAACGTAAAATCCAAATGTAGAAACTGTGCCCAGGATTATCAGGAATTTTAAAGCCTGCGTGGTGTGGACTTAGGGCGAGGGGAAGCAATAAGATTATAATTTTACAAAAGCATTAAATAACCATGCGCTCCCATGTTATTGCAGCGCTTCTAATAAATTATAGGGTTTCTGTACTCGATTCGACTCGAACTGGGTAGTTACTCGGATTCGGCACTCGACGAGTCTAAGTTTTAAAATTAAGCAAAGACCAAGAAATTGAAAATGTAATCTACGTATTTAGTAATGTTCTAATCAGTTTCGAGATTTATGTTTTATTTATTTGTTCATTATACACATTGCTGCGGACATTAATAAAGACTCGTCCTCACTTTCCAATATTACTGAATAAAGTCAAAGTTTAAACAAATGAAACTAAAAAATGAAAATGTAAAGAGCTAATCAAACTGGTGTAAATTTCTTCAAATTATCTGAACGTAATCAACTTATTAAATTCAATTGCCATCTAATAAAATAAAAGAAAACACTTTTTTTTTTATTTTACATATATTGTAACCGCCAATGCGTTTCGACTTATCAGAACATCTTCAGGGCTCTTGTTGTAGTCCTGATGTTGTCCTGATAAGACGAAACGCGCGTTAGCGGTTACAATGTATGTAAAATAAAAGTAGGTACTGTGTCCAAAAAATAAGGTGACATTGAATTTATATTGAAAATTCTTTATTTATTCTTCCAAATCAATTTCATCGCCTTCAAAGTAATCCCCTCCCGATGCAATGCACTTATGTCAACGGATTTTCTAATCTTCGAAACAGTTGAAAAAGTCGATTTCAGGGATGGAATCTGCTCTATCGTCTCAAAACGGTGTCCTTGGAGCGGTCTTTTGAGCTTGCTGAACAGCCAGAAGTCGTACGGCGCCAAATCAGGTGAATACGGTGGTTGCGGAACGATATGAGTCGAGTTTTTGGCTAAATGGTCACGAAGAACGAGTGCAATGTGAGATGGCGCATTATCGTGGTGTAAAAACCAAGAGTTATCTTTCCGCAATTCCGGCCTCTTTTGGCGGATAGCATTACGCAAACGATGCATAATATTCAGATAATATTCCTTGTTGACTGTTTGACCCAGGGGAAGGAACTCAGAATGCACAACACCACGATAATCGAAAACAACAGTCAACATCACCTTGATTTTTGAGCGACTTTGGCGCGGTTTTTTTGGTCCCGGCACACCCTTGGCACGTTATTCGCTTGATTGATCGGTCGTTTCGAGTTCGTAAGCATAGATCCAAGTCTCGTCTCCAGTGATCATGCATTTCGTCTTGTCAATGTAGTCAGAAAGCATTGTTTCACACACTTCAACGCGACGCCTTTTTTCCAAAAAATTCAATGATTTCGGTACTAGTAGAGATTTGACGCGCTTGAGGCCCAAAGCATCCTTCAAATTGGTATTGACTGAGCCTTTCGATATGCCAATATCATCAGCAAGGTCTCTAATCGTTAATCGATGGTTTACAAACACCAAATCTTTAAATTTTTGGACGTGAGTTTCGTCGGTTGAGTTTGGAAGTCGCCCAGGGCGCTCTTCGTCTTCGACACGTTCACGGACTGCTTGGAACTCACTATAACACTTCTAAACATTTCTTTTTTCGACATAGCCTCATCACCAAAGGCTTTCTGCACCATACTCAACGAATCCGCAGCAGAAAATTGATTCCGCAAACAAAATTTAATGCAAATTCTTTGCTCAACAAATTTCGACATCGAAAAAAACGAGAAATTCACTTTTAGCAGCTCACAAAATGAAGCGTATCTCAAACACTAATGAATATTTTGACGTGTGATTTGGCAGGGATATCAAAGACAGTCTTACCAACCTAAAAAAGAAACAATTTCGTCACCTCCTTTCACGCGCGCAGTTTAAATTCAAATGTCACCTTATTTTTTGGGCACAGTATATGTAAGTTGTAGAAAAAACAAAAAGGGTTTTCTTTTCTTTTATAAGATAGCAGTTAAAATAAATTTATTCCTGCAAGTGTTGTCTATAAAATCTATGAATTATTCAATTCAATAAATAATTCTAATTTTAACAAATTTTAGTATTTTTTTTTTTGTTATAAAAACTTCAGCTATAAGAATCGTTATTGAACTCCAAAATATCAAACGTTTTTGGTTATTAATTTGAGTTTAGATTTAGATCCAGATTAGATTCGGACTCGACAAGTTTTCAAAATTTGGAACTCGTACTCGCCGAGACCTGAAAACCAGAGTTTCCAGATACCCTAAATAAATTATCTATACATACCCCTCTCGATATCTATTTCTGAAGTACTACAGGAGTTAATTTTTGAAGAAAATAGGCAAATGGAACAGTGAACTGCGTCGACTGTATGAACAGGAAGATCAAGCCATGAAACATATCATATGTGAGTATCCTGCGTTTGCAACTTTAAGGTTGAAAATCATTGGGGAAACACCTTTCTAAGTGAGTTTGCAAGCTAACCCCATGGGCAATATCGAGCTCGAAAAAGTGATAGATTTAACTTAATCACTCTAAAGGAGGACACAATAGTTCAACTCTGATCGCTGTGTCCGAGGGTCTTAGTGGATTAGCCTCCGCGGCTCTTAACCTTAAGCTTAATCACGTGAAAGTAGGCATGAATTTCAGTTTTTAGTTCCTTGCTTTCAAATTAAAATAAAAGGAAGTAATGTTTCAATCAAAGCTGTAAACAAATTTGAAATTTTTAGTTTTCAGACTGTGTACTGGATAAGTTGTCTAGTAATAACAGCAATTCAGCTCTGTAAATGAAAATTCAAAGACTTTTCAAAACATGAAATGGGAAAATTTCAAATTCGTTTATAACAGAATGCATTACGCCTTCATATAACTTAGAAATTAATCTTTTGAGATGTAGCAATGTTAGGAATAAACGTTTTTGGAGTATCTGAGCTCATTCTTGAAAACGAAAACCGGGAATATCTTATATACATTAATAAAACAATATAGATAAAATTTTAACACAATAACAGAATAAAGATTTGATTTTCCTAAGTTACATACGAGTACCCCAGTTCAAAATAGCCAAAAAAGCAGATTCGCGATTATGGCATGATGGCGACAAATAAATTGTAAATAAGCTAAAATAAAATATCTTTAATTGCCCATTTGATTATTTGCCTCCGACTGTACGATTTTGTCAACAATATCATATATCAAGCCATCTCTTCTCTAAAGTAATATTCTCCTATCCAACTTGAAATACCATTCACAAATTACAATTATCCCTCGCCCGCGCGCCTACCAACAACCGAAATGCTTCCTAACCAACCTACCAACATGATATTGATGGAAGGACAATTAAAGACACCTCCAGTCGAAACACATACAGTAATCCCCCGATTTACGAACAGGATACGTTCTGTGAAAGTTGTACGTATATCGAATATTCGTATAGCGAGCCCAATATTAGTATGGCATTCTATTGAAAATAAATAGATATGTTCCAGAGATTGAAAATATTCGTAAAACGAGATCCATATTAGTATAAGTTTGTATTAAAAATACATAGATGCGTACCCAAAATGTTCGTTATACGAATCCCTATTTTTAGACAAATTTAAAACAATGTGATTAGAAAATAAAAGAAAAATAATTTATTCATTTTAAAAATAAAATAAAAATTCCATTATTCATTAAAAAAAGAAAATTTAACATTACATATAAAGAAAAAACTATTAATTATAAATGTTATATTTATTCTGATGTGTCGTATGAGCTCTTGTCTAAGCTAGTAGATAATCCTTTATCTGAACTGGCACCTGATTCTACAGGTTCTTGAATATTAGGAGCTGCAACACTTTTTTTAGAAAAATAAGAAACTAATGAAGTTTGCATTGCAAATTTTTTTTTATCATTATATAATTGCCTATAGCAAACAAGTGAATTTTCGATTTCTCTGGAAACCTTAAGACTTCTTTCTGGAGAAGGATCGTTTTCCGAAAATACATCCATAGCTTCCCGGATAAGAGAAAACGCCTTTGCCATTTTTTGTGTTGTCAAAATACGAGAACTTTCACAATGCGTAACACTTTCCGAATTTTCTGAATCTGTGCGTCCTTCAAGTATCGTTATTAATTCTTCATTTGAAACATCTTTCTGCTCCGATCCAAGAACTTTTACCACATCTTCATTGTCTACTTCATCCATACCGACTTCATGTGCCATAGTGACAATTTCATTATGAATTTCTTGAATAGTATTTTTTAATGAACTACCGAAATTATTAGTACATTCGGGCCATAATTTTTTCCACACTCCATTCATAGCTGTTTCCTGAACTGCATCCCAAGATTTTTAATGTTATCAACAGCATTCAATATATTAAATTGCTTCCAAAATTCTGTAATTGTTGTCTGATTTGGACCATCAACATATTCGATAAGATTCTTGAAAACGCGGCGCAAATAATAAGCCTTAAAATTAGCAATTACACCCTCATCCATCGGTTGGAGTATAGGAGTAGTATTTGGTGGTAGGAATACGATTTTGATGTTGTCAAGTATGTGAGTTAGCTTATGGCTAGGTGCATTGTCAATTATTAGCAATGCCTTGTTTGAAATATTTTGCACGGAATTAAATTTTGTCACATAATTTGAAAAAAAATTATTCAACCAGTCTTCAAAAAGATTTGCTGTCATCCATCCTTTTTTATTTGACCGCCAGATAACACCAAGTTTTGATTTGTTGCAACCTTTGAAGGCTCGTGGATTTTCAGAATGATAAATAAGCATGGGCTTTAATTTATTATCACCTGCAGCATTCTCTCCCAACAAAACCATTACACGGTCTTTAGCTGCCTTAAATCCTGACGCAGACTTTTCTTGTTTGGAAATGAATGTTCTAGATGGCATTCTTTTCCAAAACAGACCTGTTTCGTCTACATTATATACTTGTTGTGGGGTATAGCCACCGGCTTCGACAATTTTTTTAAATTCTGCAGGATAATTTTTTGCCGCCTCAACATCTGCACTTGCTGCTTCTCCAGATATTTTTATATTATGCAATGAATGACGTTTCTTAAATCGATCAAACCAACCTTTGCTGGCTAAAAACTGTTCTGACTGAGATCCCTCGCCATTTTTCATTATTAAATACTGGTGAAGGCTCCTGGCTTTTTCTTGGATAATAGTTGTGCTTATCGCAATATTTCGTTGGGATTGATAGTCTATCCACACACTAAGCATTCGTTCCATATCTTCCATCATCACACTTCTTTGTCTTGAAACATTTTTTGCCGTCAAAGATGTTACTCTTTGTACACTACTTCTTATTTTATCTTGATTGTTCTTGATTGTACAAACGGTTGAAGCAGCGAGGCCTAAAGCTTTTCCTATTTCATTATTTTTTTCACCTGCTTCGAGCCGTCTTAAAACATCAAGCTTTACCTCCAATGTAATCGCTTTACGGATCTTTTTTGCACCAGTGGCGTGAACTGTAGTTCCTGTTGACATTTTTCTAGCAAAATTAATTTTCACTTAATATAGCACCAACAATATAATATATATACATACCACCAACAATAATAGACTTTACTGATATATCACCAACACTAAATAATTAATATACTTCACTTAAACAGTAAACAAATTGCACTAAAGAAACTTTCAATGAATGACAGAACTTAATTTATTATTTTAGGGGATTTCCCGAATTTTAAACATTGTTCGTAATAGCGAATCTGTCATTCGTGTATAACGAATATCGTACTTTACGAATGATGTTCGTAACTTCGAAATTACGTAAAACGAGCCTTCGTAAATCGGGGGATTACTGTACAGCGTTAATCTGTTATAAGAAAATCATATCCATATGAATGAAATTAATCGAATACATGCTGCCGGTATAGCAGTGTTTGTAGGTCCCATAGAACCATTTTTTCAATTGCATTCCTTAGATTTACAACAATTTCTTATTGAGCGTAACTACACTGTAACTAGCGAACGAGCAACAGAGATGTCTGAGGTCATAGTTAGATTCCTGACGAGTTCGTATGCCACACATTTTGTAGGATGTTGTTCGATTGCTGATGGAAGCAGAAGTGCAAGCCACCTCCTCAAACAGTGATGTCGGTCAGCGATGCTAGACACGATAATTCTCGTACATGTACGCGAATTACTGCTCAGGTACGATGTACGAGGCAAAATGCATTCTCGTACGCGAGTATGAGAATTTGGGTGTCAAATATTTTCCAACCAGAATTTACACACTGTGAAAATACTACTAACAAAAGTGGAGTAAAAGATAATTTAAGAAAAGTTTGCAGAACCGTAGCCCCCGGAATATAGAATGGCTTGTATATTCTGGAGGCTACGGTTCTACTTTTTTTTTTAAAGAGACTTGAAAAGAGCACAGCGGGCGACATTACACACTTTTTGCCTTCTGTTATTGCAAGAGTTTTCATATAAAAATAGCTTGGATTTGGTTCAAATACCATAATTTCCATAAATTGGTCCTACATGTAATTTTTTGAAACATCATTAGAAAGACAACATATTGGCCTATAATTTGTTACAATATTATTTTTCTGTGGGAGCGATTGTTTTAGGCTCAAGGTGTTATCTCAAGATACCGAAACGATACTCCATTACTCATGTTTTTATGTAGCCTGTGTCCTATGGTAAAGCCGCCAAACCCTAATACCCAGACAGACTGTGCCCATAATGACATAATTTGAAATTCAGTCATTTCAAGGAAATAAAGAGTTGACAGACTATGGACGAAAATTATTTATGCTATCAAGAAAATTTGCGAGTATTTACTGTAGATGCATAGCATTTTGAGTAGAAGAAATTTTTTCTTGTTGAAAGAGACCAAAAAGAAAAGTATAAACGAGAAAGAAATTTCTTTCATGATCAGCTGATTTTTGTCACTGCTGATTTTATTGGAAAAAACTTTTCACTTTCCACTAAATTCAGTTTATTTTAATGATGGTAGGTTGCAGTTTTACTGCAATTTCACTAAATGGAGTAAAATTTGGTTCATTTAAAACGAAGCTAAATGTTGCAAATGGGTCCTTCTGGACTTCATTTATTTGACACGCTGCATATTTGACTCCATTTAATTAAAAATTAAGTCATTATGGAGACAATGTGTCTAGGGTGAAACTGCAGCAACTCGATGACTAGTGTTGACTTATTCCCTTGGACCAATTCCCTCCATACATCACCAAAGAAAGGGAAGTTGACATATTTTGGCACAAGCTTTCCCGAATCCGCACTGCTGATGACGACCACAAATATATAGTTCTACCACAATTTACGCTATCCGTTTTAACTCTCGCACATTCCAATGGCAATACCGAGAGGAGTTTTGGCAAAAGCAACCTAACAAGAATAAAATTAAGAATTATTAATGGGCTTTTATCAAAGTGCTTGATCGGAGCCCTCCTTTCAGCTCAAAGTGTTAAAACACAGTCGAAACAAACCTACCACCCAAATGATAACTCGTACAATGTCAGCATCATATAAATAGTGTGACTTGATGATGAAAATTTCGATCATTAACTCGGACCCTGACAAGCCTAGCCTAATAAAAACAAGATTATACAAAATTTTAATAGAAAAATCGGTTTAAAAACATTAGCAAATTAAATGTGTTTAAAGATCCCCATTATTTTTATTATAAAAAAAAAAAAACAAAAATGAAATGCTACTAAATAATCCCCAGTTTCAATTAAACCGCCATTTCTCATTAATTTCGCGATAAGCCTATATTGTACGAGAATTTTTCATGACGTACGAAATTTTTGTAAAGCTGGTACGAGAATCCATCTGTTGCAGTCTAATAACCCTGATGTCGGTTGCTATATCACAGACAGAGTCCAGACGTGTTCGAAAGCTATACTTTTTGTTGCATGTCGTTCGATTGGTTTGTTCTTCATTATTTTTTTTTCAAAGGGAGGTAATTTTATAATGCTTATGTTCGATAGTTTACATCGAAGGACATATAAAAAGGATTAATTGAAAATATTTTAAAGAAATTCTTTATCGCAATTTTTTATTTCCTTTCATTTTTATTTCTTTTAATTAAATTACATCGGTAAATCTAAGGGAAGGAATGCTTCCCTTGCTTCCAAACACGCCACGCCACTGCTTGTTACCTTTGTAAAACTCATGAGATCTCTAAATGAAATTTAACTGTATATTTATTATATATTTCAAAGCATTTAATATTAAGATTTAATGGGTATTCAAAAAAAATATATTTATCATAAGTTTCAATTGCTACAGGCACTCCTTCCATATGGGTTTACAAAGTCGTTTTTCGGGTTCTTTAATATGGGAAAATAATAAATTCAAGATCTTATCTCACTGGTTATCAATAATTTTAAGGCGGACCTCTTTGAATAATAATATTGAATACTAAGCGAAGCAAAGGACTCAAAAGTTACTTTTTATTGTAAATTTCGTTTATTTTTATATTGATTTACAGTCACCTAATTTTTAATAAAATTTTGCACAATACTACAGGTAAACGAAATAGAGAAGTCTACATGGATATTTTTGGCAACAGCAATAACTAATTTTTGAAAGTTTTATTAATTTTTTTAATTTTTTTTTTATAGTTGCGATTTTCTCAATAAGGGAATTTTTTTGTATATAAAAAATAAACGATTATTACAGAATTGTTTTGGAATGGTTAGTTAAGTGGGAGATATGTAAATGCAAGTGATATTCCACAATATACAAAATATTCAGTTTAGTAGACATAGCAAAGTTACAACTAACTACGCCCAATGGAAATTTTATTCTTTTTATATTTCTGTTTGGACATCAAGAACAAAGCACTCGTGGAACCATTTTTTATATAAATCGGCTGTCATCAGTGCCTTTTTTTTATTAGTCGTCCGATTTAGAGAAAGCAATTTAATGCTCTTGACTTTTCAAAGCTCGTGGGTTGAATGATCGGCTGATTAACACAGGCTTTAATATTCTATCTCCAAATCTGTTGCTGTACAATAAAAACATCCTTGACCGCTTTGAGATCACTGACAGATTTTTCTGATTTTGCTATATCATGTAGGTTCTGGTAGTAATTTTTTCATAGACTAATTGTTGGGCATTGTATATTCTGTTGGAGCATAACCGCCATATTAAATTATTTTGACTAGTTTTTCTAGAATGCTCTGTACAGCATTTTCGTCTTCTGACGCTACGTCTCCTTTTATTTTTACTTTTTGAAATGCGTGTCTATTTGTATATCCTGTACACCTAGATGTCTAAATTTCTAGCTATTCGACTGCATGATACTTCTTCAGATATCAAAGAGGTTAAAGGTAAACGATACTTTGTCATGCCTCCTTTCATTGTCTTGTGGTGTTCCGCAAGGGTCCCAGCCTTTCACTATACTTATAAAGAACCTTTACTCTGTTAAAAGTTAATACATTTTGTATACAGCATGCATTATACAAATTTAGATTTTAATGTGATAGCATTAACTACTTAAAAGAAAGAATATTCAAATAAATTAAAATTTTAGTCTCTAGAGATAATGAAACTGAAAATATAATTTTCTGCAATAAACAAAACGAAATACGACTTCAATAGGTAAATATAATTTAAAAACAAAATTTATTTAAATGTTACGCATCCGCACACACAAAATAATAATAAATTGCTAATTTTATTATAAAGTTTAATTCAATTTCATGCATCCGCAAAATGATACAAAATGTTCAAATTGAATTCAATTAGAAACATGATAAAAGTAAAGAATTTTGAAAATTATGGGAGTAAAATCTATCCACATGGATGGAATTGTCATAAAGAAAGGCGTCAAAATATGGCATACAACTTAAAAATTTTACAAAGTTCATTTATCCAGAATTGTACTTTTTTGTCGTAATATTTCATATACGTCTCTGCTATAAAGTGAAGTTCGCCAATGGAAATTAAGATTAACTTCCTTTAGACTGAAATTCATACCATAGAATCTCAACAATTTCCCTATGATACTTGAAATTCGCTTCAAGAATTTACAATTCTATTCCCCCTCGGATCTTGTACAACCAAAATGTTTCCCAATCGACCTGCCTAAATGAAATTGATGGAAGCACAAATAAAACCACCTCTAGTTGAAACAAATACAGAATTATTCTATCGTATGAAAAATATTATGCATATTAATGAAAATAACCTAATACATGTTTCTGATATATCAATGTTTGTTGGTCCCATAGAAGCATTTTTTCTATTATATTCGTTAGGGCATGTATCCACTAAGGCACGCGGACAGAGCGAGATCTAAACTCTACTTGAGCGGAAGCATTTCGAATTTAGTCTGCAAGTATCTCGGAAGCTTGGGAATATTTTTGCGTCCTGGGAGGATGCATTCAGAAAAGGACACAAAACAACATTGACAAGCAATGCACACGCACATCACAAGCTGGAATTTTGCTGGATGCACCACGGATGGTGCTGCTGCATGCAGTATGCTCCCTTGTACGTCGATGTCACTGAGCTACTTGACAACAATCCACAAAACAGTCGTCGTTTACTACGCTCGATCTATAGATCTCATACTCATCGAATTCGCTGCCTAAATTTGTTTTCGATTTCAAACGAGAAGCATAAAATCTGCGCGAATCCAGTACTCTGGTAATTTTTTTATGTCTCCACCTGCGCGCTGAGAAGCAACGCGTTCGTTGGATATACAGAATATCCGAATGTTGCGTCCATTTGCGTGCGTGCTAGCAAGATGCAAAAGCGCGCTACTTCTTTTGGTATAGACACTTATGTCGCTTTCGTTTAAACATCAGTTTCGCTCTAGAGGCAACCTGAGTACTGTCAAAGTGTTCGTTTGATGCAAAAATGACGTCATGGGTTGTCTCTGGTGGCCTGGCAACCCAAAAAGGATCAGGTTCGCTCTGAAAATTTTGTCGGGTACACTATGAGCTCACTCACACAAACAAAGTCTAGTTTCGATTTGATATTAATGTCATTTGAAATTTTTACATTTGACATTATTTTAAAAGCAACAATTATTGTTAAGAGCACTCTACTATTATTATATCGTATTATCATTAAAATTATTCCGCAAACAAGTTCCCAACCACTTTCCGCACAAAATTCATAGCGTACTTTGACGTAAGTATACATACACAAGCGAACTTTTTCAGGTGCATTCTGAAACCGTTCGATTGAACGGGGTTGCCTCCAGAGCGAACCTGGATGTTCAAACAAAAACGACATTAGTTTCCACAGAGCATGCAGAAATATAATTTGATTTTCAAATTCATTGTGATTGTTTTTTTTTTTTCTGATTTTTTAAGACTATTACTAGATTCGTAGGTCAGCAAGTTACAGGCTTGCGACCCACCATTACATTTTAAGTCTGGCTGTTTACTTTTGTGTAAAAATGTCCTAGTAAAATTCAAGTAAAAACTTTCTTCCGGTTGAGGGGATAATACTATACCTTTTTAGTTTCAATATGGGAACAGTAAACTTCAAAGTGGAATAGTAAATTTCAATATGAGAATAGCAAATTTGAATTTGAGAATTTAATTTTTTAATTTTAAAAAATAATTTAATACAAAATATTTTAGAAGCAAGTTATTAGTATTGCGTATTTTCTAAGTTAAGAGCAGCAGGAACTTTACTTTGAATGCTTGCGATGCAATTGGCACGTATTGTTGGTGTGACTGGCTGCAAACTTTCTTCCATGAGGCTTTATAAGGCTCTTACTCTATATTCTTTGATGGTTAAATCGTTTCTGGTGTAAATAATACTTGATAACTTCTTTGATAATTCTCTTTTAACGTAAGCTCTCACCACAGGCCACACATTTTCAATGGGCTTAAACATTGGACTATAGGGTCCAAGTCTCAGTATCTTGTTTTCATGGAATTCCTGCTTCAGTAAAACTTCTTCAACTTTACTGTGACAATGCACCTTTGTCAATTACCATAAGAACTGGTTCACCATGTCTAATCATTGCTTGGCGAAGGCAGGTTTCCATCCACGCTTTTGCATTTTCCTTTTTGAAAGAACCTCTTCTTATTTCATAATATATAAATCCAATTGTGCTTATGCATCCTATTACATGAAAAGTAGCACTTTTTGAGCCGGCTGCTATAGTGGTGCATCTTGTTCCTTTTACTGATCTATCCTGCGTACTTGAAATATGAATGTTTAAATTAGTTTCATCCATAAACAAAATACGTTTATTTTGGGACTGAAACTCTTTTCATTTTTGTTTGTTCTCAGCGCAGTTTCCCTTTTCGGGTTGATGCCTTAGGTATTTCAGCGTGTAGCAGAAAGAATCTAGGTGTTTTGAAAGGGTTGTTTTTGAAATAGAAACGTTAAATTTTTCTCGAAATGCAGCAATGAGTTCCGCCAATGTAATGCGATAATTTCTTTCAATCATTTCTACGAAATAATATAAATGAATTTTTTCAAATCTTTTCCCTCCTCATTTGTCAGAAGTTTCACCCTCTGACATACAACGATATGCTGTTGATTGAGGAATATTAAGTTGGTGTGCAAGTTGCTTCCAGTCTCCATTCATATTTGATACAGCAAGTAATTGGGTTTCTTTAGATTGTTTTTCTAATTTTTTAATTCTTGTAGCCATTTTTGACGTCTATCAATTTTAATATAAGAACAAAATTGTAATTATTCTCTAAAATGAAAGAATTTTTTGAAAACCATCGGAAGGATTACTATTTTTATTTAGATTTCAACATTTCCCATATTGAAATTTACTATTCTCGTATTTAAATTTACTATTCTCAAGTTGAAGTTTACTATTCCACTTTGAAGTTTACTATTCCCATATTGAGGTTTATTATTCTCATATTGAAACTGAAAAGGTAATCATGAAAGAAGTTTACGTACAACTTATCAGTAACACCTGGCTAAATAGACGTAAATTTTTCAAACATCAACAATAATTTTTGTTACGTCATCTGCGGTGAATATAGAATAAAATTTAATAACATTTCACAGAACTTACAAATTTTAACTTTTGAAACAAATCGCACTTATTTTATTTTTCAATTATTTTTGAAAAAATCGCACTGAAAATTGAAAGAATTATTTCAAATGACAAAGGAAAGAAAAGAATGAACTTATATTAGATTATATAGCAAAACGAATAGGCTATACTGTTGACACGGGGGGGGGGGGGGGGGTGACAAGAGGGCTGGGGAATTTATTTGTTGTCAGCATTGAATAAATAACTAATAAGGAAACGGCATATCGGGTGAAAACCTAAGCCACTCGGCGGAATGTATTAATGTGCTGTGTTTGCATTCGTTTCGTCACAGCAGTAATGAAATCGTGACATTTTGAAGGGTGGTATTTTTTATAATTCAAATTGCAATGTAAAATAAACAAATTTATAGCGCCCCCTTATTTTCAGATAATATTTCTTAGCGTTGCCTATGATAATTCAATGGACTTGTCACAATTCAATTGTAACCAAACAAGCCGGCATTGGAAAATGTTAAATTTGTTGCCATGGCTATTTATTTTTATAAATATTTCACTTTTATATTACTTAAAAGACTATAATTTATTAGAAAAACTATTAAACTTGCTTGAAAAATGCTTTGTCACGACACAAACTCCGGTTGTTTCTCCAGCACAGAACAGCGCACTACAACACCATAATTGCAAGACTTCGGAGTCTCGATTATATTAAAACCCGTTTACAAAACAATATTTCACTACTGTTAAGTAAAAAGCACTTTTAATTAGCTATTTATCACAAAATCCCTAAATTAAACCCGAATTTTCTGTTCATGAAATCTGAAATGTCAGAAATCAAGCAGAATTTTCAAATAGTGACCAGCTCTCTTGTCATTTCTCCATACGGTCAATCGGTTTAACTGTCATTGAATTGCCTACATACGTACACTGTATTCGCAAGATACCCCGCTTCCTTTATGGTTATTTCTTCAATGGTTGTAAGTTCGAAATTTCTGACATTTCTGAAGTTCTTTAAATTAATTAAACATAGCCCGGTATTTTCGCAGTGATTTTTTCTTAACGAAGTGATACAAAGTGTTTTAAATATACTTACTAATAGTAAGAACCCAATTGTGAAGTGTTTGTGTAAGAGATTTTATATAATCGAGTCTCCGGAGTCTTGAATAATTGTGAAGAATTATGCTGTGCTGTTCTACAGAAAGAACCGGAGTTATTGCCATAGGAAATCATTTTTCATGCAAGTTTAATTGTTTCAATAATAAATAAGAAGTGAAATCCTTTTAAAATTAAACAGCCGTGACGGAAGGTTTAGGGTTATTTATATGATGTCAGCCATACAAAGGCAACGACAAGAAGTATTATCAGCAAATAAATGGGGCACTAGGAAATTTTTTAAAAACTTTATTTTCAACCACTAAATTGTGTACCCGCTCTGAAAATATTGTAGTTTACTACTTCCATGACTAAAACGAACACATCGATGCGGTTCTACTACGAGAAGAAAATGCTTAAGTTTTCCTTCCTGATAGCCTATCATTTTTGCAATATAATCTAAGGAACTTACTCATCCACTTTATCGTGTGTAAAAATGTGACGGACTTCAATATATAAGGCGCTTTCGGCAAGCACATTCTCAGTGAGACAAGTGAGATATTCTCACTTGGCTCACTGAGACTGCACTTTCGGGCAGGGTTCCCAGAAATTTTTGAAAAAAGTAGCCTAAATTTTCCAAAAAGATAGCCCAAAATCGCAATGTTTGTACTACCGTAGCCCATTTGGGCGACAAATTTAAAAAATAAATTTTTTGAAACTCAAATATGTATTTTAATTAACGTTCCCTGAATTATTCATTACAAAATTACATAAGTGTTTCTACAGTTTCCGTTAAAATTACTTTAAAATATTTCTACATCTTCATTTTGGGGATTATTATATTTATAAATTGAAGAATTCATTTTCTTAATAATAGCATCAGGTACAATAAAATTGTCACAGCACATTCCATTAACATGCAAATGCAAACGAATTCGCATCAAAGCAGAAAGTATACCCAACTGTAATCTGTTTCGAATTTTTGTTTTTATAATATTCATGTAACTGAAACATCGTCAACAAAAGCGTTTGAAGCAGGCACAGATAATATACAAATTATCATTTCACAAAGATCCTTGAAAAGAATATTTCCTGATGCTGATTTTATAGTATATATCTTTAACCAGAATTCAGAAATATCTGCAGGAATTTCATTTGGAAATATAACAGTCAAGTCCAGTTCTAGTAAGTTATTGTATTGACTTTCAATATTATTATATTTTTCCTTTTTCACAAAATGAAGTGGCAATTCCTGAAATTTTGTCCTAGATTTATTTGAATCACTATTGAAGAGCATATTTGGGCTAAATAAGTAAGCTTTTTTAAATATTTTAAGATGAGAGGGCATTCTTTTAATGAATTCCAATAAAAGAACGCGATAGAATTCCTTGCAATTATTTTTTATTACATTTTTTTCTGGTTCTGGAAGGTTACTTTCGAATAGCACATTCATAAATTCTAACCCGAAATCAATTTCAGCTATTTTAAGAAAATTTGTTTCTTTGTTAATATATGTAGTAATTGCTGTAAGGTTATCTTCGTTAAATAACTTAACAACGTCAGGCTTAAGTAACTTGCTTACTAAATTACGGATGAAAGTCAAAGCCTCTACGTGTGCTTTATAAAAATCCACTTTATACCCTTCGAAATATAGGTTGAGGGAATTTACGATTTTTAATATTGGTAATAACAGTTTAATGTATAAATAATTTGAAAAGTTTTTATACATGTCGGCTAATATCTTTGCTGAATGACATTTTTCATTTAGAGCGACTATTTCAAAAAATGTCTTGACCTCTAGATATTGTGCACAAAGTTTTTTTTTTCAGTAGAAATATCTGTAAACTCATCGACAATCAATGCAAATTTTGCACTTCCAATATCCGACATAAGTTCTTCTAAAAAGCTAGGCGCAATAACATTATTAATAATACCCAAACATTTGGTCCGATAAAGATTTATTTCATTTCTGTAAGATGAATCATGTGGTGTTCCCGGTCCCGGCTCTCTAGGCAAATAATTAAATTTATTGATCGTATCCGTAAGGTGGTCGATACTTCGTATTGCAGAATGCATTGCTACGTGTAATGCCAACGTAATTTCTTTTTAGCAAATCCGTCTTTTCTAATATTAATACTTTCAAATATGTTTTTCTTAAATATTTTTTCTTTAAAAATACAATTGGAATTACCAAAATTTAAGAGCGGTGCAGTTGAAGATGGTATTTTTGCAGAATTAATCTTATGCTTGTTAGTGAAATTGTGTTTTACGATATCACTTCTATGTGCTCGCATTTCAGCTTTACAAATTCAACAAAAGGCATTATCAGGATTACTTTTACTTTGCGTAAGCCAACCCTTAAATACCTTTTCACTTTCCCACTGTTTATTATATTTCTTGGGATACTTTCCCCACTTTGGCATTATATAAACAAAAAAATACGTTTTTCGTTCAAAACACTGCATAAACTGTCTAATTACGATTAAAATGGGACTTTCCCTATCATGAAACTATAAAGACGAGTAGATTAAAGCTTTTTGTGGTACTTGATTCAGGAATAAGTTGTAATAAGTTGCTTCGCATATAAAATTAAAGATGCCGCCAAAATCGCCTAAAATATGTTGCGAGTAGCCCAAATTTTGTATCGCGAAAACATTACAAAAGATAGCCCAATTGGCGATAAATCGCCTAATCTGGCAACCGTGCTTTCGGGGAACTGTCTCAGTTCCATATTGAGCTACCAATTTCAACGCAACCACTGAGCAACTGAGACAAGTGAAACTGAATTTTCTTGTCTCAGTTGACTCAGTTTCGTTATTTAGTGATTTGAATTACAAATAAAAGTTTAGTGAGCTGTTTGAATAGACTAACAACACTTTCCTCAATTTATTACTATCCAATTCTGTGTTCAAAATTATTTAAATGTCAAAATTGGCAAATCAGCTGATTGGTTTGAACTGAGACAACTGAGACGATTGCTCAAAGTTTTGTCTCAGTTGTCTCACTGAGACAGTGCTTGCCGAAAGCCCCTATAGACTGATGACAGCGCTCAAAAAGTGATGCCAGCCTAAAATATGCTTTTTATGTTGCGAGCGATTTGTGCTGCTGCCACAAAGTAAGAAAAATATTTACGGAAGGGAAATTGTTACGCATAAAAGGAAATTATTTATTGCAATATGTATGTTATTAGCTTGACAATTCATAGTAATATTTCAAGCTAATAACAAAAAATGTATGCTTTAATAATGATTTTTAACACGAAAATGGTTTTAATTATTAATAAAAAAAAAAATCTTATCGAAGATTAAATTATGATCTTATATGTATGTAGGAATGATTCATATTAGACCAAACTTTACTTATTTTTCCAACCTGGAATGTGAAAATGGTGGCTGGCTACAGCGACTAAATGCATAACAAAGCGAATCAATGGTTTAGGTATTCTGATACAAGGATATTAATTATTTTGCTCCTTTACTTAGGAAATTATAATGTATTCGTCGTCGAAAATTTTAAAATTGTTCCAATATTTTTATTTTGTATTATTCCAATACTCATTCATTCATTCCCTAGTAGAAATTGCTCACCATTTTTACCTTGTCCGCTGCCCCGCAAGGGGCAGTTATTATGTAAACTAATACTAATTTGACTAAAAACTATCGAGGTGTTTGCAATTCATGAAAAAGTATATAGAAAATTCACTCCTGATGAGCCGTCTGATGAGCATTCATTAAATCTCATCGAAGGGCGCATTGGATAGCATGAAACTACTCCCTATATACAAAATATTTATTATTGTCATTATTTATTTAAGTTTTTAAATTATTTATTTTAAATTAATTTTTTGATTTGATTTCCGTGGAAGAACTCTCGCCCATATGCTGAACAAGACGTTATGCCCAAATCCTTACGCTTCAACGTCTTACAGGCTGATTTGCAACCGGAGTATAAATTCGGAAAAATATATGAAATCAATCGTAAATGCAGATTATCATTTATGAATTCATCATGACACTCACTAAAATGCTCATTAATAAGCTCATCGTGGCGCTCTTTACGTACTCATGAAAGTGCTCATCTAATATTGTAAAATGCACCAAAGAGAAGCAAGGTATACATTTCGAAATAAAAGAAAGAGATGCCATAACTCATGTATACACTATCTGTGAATAAGTAAACAACCCTGGTAAACATATCATGATGAGCTCATCAATGAGCTCCTCTTGAGCATTCAGATGAACGTACTAATGAAATTTATTCGTGTTTGAATCAAATCCGGGAAAATACTCATTTATTTACTTATTCAGAGATAGTGTGCATGAGAATTGCATCTCTTTCATTTATTTAGAAATGTATGCTTTGCTTCTCTTTTGTGCATTTTATAATATTAGATGAGCACTTCGATGAGCACATAATGAACGTTGTATGTCAATGAGTGTCACGATGAGCTCATTCATGAGCGTAGCACTGAGTGCCACGATGAGTTTATTAAGGAGCATGTCAATGAGTGTCATGATGAATTCATAAATGATAATCTGCATTTACGATTGATTTCATATTTTTTTCCGAATTCAAACTAGAAGACGCTGAGTCGTAAAGACTTGGGCATAACGTCTTGTTCAGCATACCGGCGACAGTCTTTCCGCGGAAAACAAATCAAAAAATTAATTTAAAAATAAATAATTTAAAAACTTCAATAAATAAATCACAAAAATCAATTCAAATTTTCCTAGTAGAAATGTCATCTCACAAGGTTGTCATCACCGTGTATTTATATTTATTTATTGCTGGTTTAGTATATAGTGAGCAGTTTCATGCTATCCAATGAGCCCTGCGATGAGATTTAATGAATGCTTATCAGGAGGCTCATCGGGACTTAATTTTCTATATGTTTCTTTATGAACTGCAAACACCTTGATACTTTTCAGTCAAATTATTATTGGTTTACATAAAAACTGCCCTTGCGGGGCCGGATACAAGGTAAAACTGTGAGCATTTTCTACTAGGGAAATGCTTTTTGTCCCGTCCTTGATTCAAACGCGAATAAATTTCATCATGAAATGTCTACCAGAGTTTTTTATGATGCCAATACTGCCGCTCCTCAAGAAAAATAAAGAATCTTACAGTACGTATCTCTGGTTACCTTCGCTTTTCTGGCAATCTAATAATATAATAATCGATCAAGGTTGAAAATATCGTCACTCACAAGAATGTGTTTTTTTTTTTTGTTATTCAGAAAAATGGGTATTAATAACTTTAAAACTCTATGCCCACCACATAAATTGTGAATAGAGAGGATTTTCACAGTACGTATTTATTTCTCAAATTTAAAAGGAATTACATTAAATAAAAATTCGTGAAGGACCATCTAAACATTTAAGATTTTTATAAACCAAAGATTTATCAATTCATACGATTCTTATTTTTCTCATGAAATATAAAATTTATTTCAGTATTTTAGTGGTAAATTACATATGAAGCGTTGTTTTAAATTTGAAACGGGAAAAAACGTAAGTACTTACTTAAAATATTTTCTGAATATTTAGCAACAACTTAATTAAGAACTGTGTAAAGAATTAATTTTTAAAATAAAATTGAAAATTTCCCTTCATTTAAGCTAATCATGGTAGTCCTAATTATATAATATCCCGCAACATAACAGTGATTTGAGATATTTTGCCCCTCTGCCCCCACAGTTAGCTGGCATTAATAATTTTGTATAGGAAAGGCCTGCAGCTAGCAGTCTATATTATTGAAGTCTGTGAAAAATACAAACTTTTGTTCAGCAGGGGAAATGCATTCAACTGTCAAATTTTTCTAGTCCGATAATTTAAGAGATAAAAAACTTTCGAGTCTGTGTAAAAACTTTGAACACTGGGTAAAAGCTTTCGAGTAAACAAACAGAACTAATGAAATGCGAAAAAAACCATTGTATTCAAATTTCATTTCGAGAGGAGGGGTACATATTTTATATCCTACATATTCTATGGAATATTTGTACCAAGTTTCACCATTATCAGTTCATAAATTTAAGGTAAAAAAGTAAGTAAGTAATTCTTATATACAAATACGTGGTTTTACCATACAACGCCATCTAACAAATTCAAATGAAATTAAAAAAAAATTATTACATTCAATCATGACAGTTTCTTATTGCGTTTAGCTCACTGCCATATATGTATAACATTGATCGTTTGATATTCTATTTCATGGCATTGCAATTTAATCCATTAGTAATAGAAATAAGAAAAAAAAATTAAAATCATAAAAAATATTGAAAAATTCGTTATTCGAAAAGTAATTTTTTTGGTTTTTGGCATTTTATGCGGTTTCATAAAATAAAATAAACCATCAACATATAAAGGGCATTTTAAAATTGACATTTCAACAAATATAATGAGCCTAGATAGAATATTTAAATCGAAAAATAAAAACACCAATAAACCTTTCTATGGAATTTTTGTTTTCTGTTTTTTTTTTTTTTTGTTTTTTTTTTTAGAAAATGTAAATATCTCGGAATCAGCTTATTTCCCAGATTAAACGAAAAATCATGCTTATTCAATGCAAAAATACTTTTATAAGTTCAGTCTATTTTGAAATCAGAGATGGGCGTAGTTCATTAAATTTTCAGTGCATTAATTATTTCAATAGCACTACAGGCCTCTGTGATAGTTAAAATCCAGGTTGCACTATCACTAAATGATTAATGGTAGTGCAAATTTTTTGTCACTATCACTAAATGATTAGTGGTAGTGCAAATGCTTTTCACTAGCACTTAACGACAATTTAATGGTATGCATATGGAACACTACAAGTAGCTCGTAGGATCAAAATTAGTGTTAACTGTTAATGAATCATCCCCATCTCCGCAAAATAAAAAAAACTGAACGGAGAAATTTTATTCTGTACATTAAACTTGAGTTCAGGATAATATCAAAAACTTAATTGCATCAGGTCATAATGAACGGAAGCCTTGTCTTTCAAACTTTTATTTCCAATGAATTGACTTTTTCATTGTAATTATTTTATGTATGAAAAATGAAATTGGCTTTTCTTATAACTAATTTTTCAAAAAATCTGCCGGCTGAACGGAAAGGACAGCAATTTCGGTTAACACCAATTTTGATCGTACAAGCTAGGTATAGTGCTGCATATGCCATACATACCATTAAATTGTCATTCAGTGCTAGTGAAAGATGTTTGCACTACCACTAATCGTTTACGTTGCTAACGTTCTTTTTCTTTAATATATCAAATTTCCCAGTACAACAAACAAATTATTCCACGCGTAATCAACAGTACCTTTGGCAAGTAAATAATGTTCAAAAGCCTTAGCACAAAGGCATGCCAGTATGATAGGACCAAATCTTTATAATAACTTAATACCTGAAGTTAAATAAAATTTGATTGTTACTAGCTATAAAAAAAGTAACTAAGATCTATGTCAAAAATCATTCAAATATTTTCAGTGCATATTTATAAACTTTTGAAATTTTCTACAAATTTTGTATATGGCTTCTAGTTCAAACACAATCCTAGCTTATGTAAGTCATTAGCTTAAACTTTTTTACTGATTTTTTTTTGTTATTTTCCAATAATTATGCTTCAATAAACTTAAAGTTAAAAAAAAAAATTAATTATTTTTACGAGAGAATAAAATAAAAACCTAAAAAATTGGGTTTCCGCCATTTTCTCGCTAAGTTTGAGGTTATGTTGAAAAATGCCTTATTTGAAACTTTAGGAGATCACGTTTCGCCGAAAATCGTAAAAAACAACTTTCAACCCCAAATTACTATTGTTTTTCCTCTTAATTGTTACCTTAACTAAATTCTGGTCCCTATCCTATTAATAATTTTTATTTATATTGACACCAGTCTATAGATAATAACATTAAATTAATTATTAAAAATATTTATTTCAACGAAACTACTTATTTAATCCTTCTGTTTATAGCTCTCTCTTAGTTGCTACTTACACGCAAAGAGACTGCTATATAAAATTAAGCCCACTTTTTTGCCGTGACCATATTATAAATATCAGTCGTGTTACAAAACACTAAGTGACGAACAAGCAATACTGATGTGTGACATCAAAGGTAGATCCCAAACGTGTTCGCATTCCATACATTTTGTTGGAAGTTATTAAATTTATTGATGGAAGCAAAAATAAAACCACCTCTTCCTGGGTTATGTAGCGCTCAAACATGTTCGAATCCTATACTTTCGTTGGATGTTATTCGATAGATTTTTTTATTTGTTTTTCCTATGGAAAGTGTTTTTTTAGTTTTTTCTCTTTAGTGGTTTGCAGCGAAGGTCGAAAAAATGCTTTAAGGATAATATGTTTGAAATGAAAATATTCTGAAGAGACTTTTTTCTTTGATTTTTATTTACTTTAAGTAAATCAGTAATCCAAAGGAAAGCAAAGCTTCCCTTGCTTCCAAGGATGACACGCCACTGTGTGCCGTGACACTCTCTCACACTAGGGCACTTAATCACAATTGGTGGATTGATCTGAAATTTTCATTATATGTGAAAAAAGCGATTAAATTCAGAGAATTAGAATGACCAACAATCACTGAAACAATATTGCTTACTATTTTAGTTTAGATTTTCATCAACCTTTTCAGAAAACACCTCTAATTAGGACTTAAGATAAAACTGAATTATCTCCAGTTAGAATCTAGAGAAAAGTTCATACTTTGACAATTCGTAAGCGTTTCCTCCAAGTCAATACTCAATGCCATTATCAGTAAAATGCTTTTCCCAATTCTCGATGCGGGAATCAAATTAAGTTTTTTTTTTTTTCAAATATACCAGGGAACTTTCAAAAATGGAATAAACGTAGTTTACTGTTAATTGATACAAATATGTCTCTCTCTCCCTCTCTCTGTCAATCCATAATAAAAATAAATAATCTCAACGGCGTCGCGTGCTAATGATACAATTTCAAAAAAATTGTCAAAATATTACAAAAAAATTGTGGTCTTAATAAAAGTTTACCTCATCTATCTACGCTTTTAGTTCCGCAATTTTCCAAGAAATGTAGATTTCATAATTTCCTGTATCGATTTTGGTTAATGTTTAAATATACGATGGCATGTGATATTGCTATTATGTACGCATGAATGTAGGTACATATAATGTGTTCATACTTCATACGAGTGAAGTGTGTACACCCTTAAAAGCCATTAATAAATTAGAAAAAGCTATTCAGAATTATTAAAAATCGGTTTCTGATTTTAATGTAGAGCTCAGCCCAGATTTTTCTTTTGGCAGATGAATTTGTATTTTCATTAAGGTAATTAAAATTCTAATTATGTACGACAAGTAGGTATTATGGAAGAGATGTGTTATGTATGCTGCAAAAATGGATTACTTGTTTGTTTTAGTTGTCGTAGGTATTAGAGCTATGAGTAAATTATACATCACTCAGAAATAAGATTTTTAAATCATAGTATTATCCTAGATGATTCGAATAACATCGGCATCTACCAATGTTAGAAAAAGGCTCTGCAGACTTTCAGGTCTGTTTGTACAGTTTTCATTATATTCCTATGGGTCATTGATACATTTAACTCATCGCAGTATATGTATGTATATAATCGGGATTTTTATATGTATATGTTCTGGATATATATTCTTTTATCTCAAAGACAGGAAGGTATATCGAAATGGCTTGTGAGAATTCTATTCTTTAACAGCAAATTTTTGAGCCATTGCAGGTTCGATTGTTTGTCTGAATGCATTTGGCTAAAATTGTTCATATCTAAGCGAAGCAAGTGAATACGTACATTGTAAAAAAATAACAGCGGACAACAAAAACAACAAAATTTTGATTATAATGGATCCTACACATAAAAATAGTTTTACCCGGGGGTTACACCTTCAAGTTCAGCTTGCATGGAAGCTGCACTGCCATACTTCTTGCATCTGTAACCTCTACTGCCATGCTGGCAGTAAAGCTTTCAGCGAACTTGCATGATGAAAAACCATGGCAGCTGAGGTCAGGGGCAGATACAGAGCACTAATAAATCAAAATTTATACTCTAATCAAATGAAATAGAAAATACAAGAAAAAATCTTTTTAAATCTTTTAAATCCGCATTAAATAATTAAAAATAAATTCTCCCTACACTTAATGAATACATCACAAAAGTTCTCTAGAGTTTCCCTTCCTTTTGCATTTAATAAAATTTTAAAATTTTCAAGGTATACAAAGAAAGCAAGATCTGGGGCCGAATTCCGCAATTATGAGTTTACGCGTGCACATAAAATTTTGTTTACATCACCTTGTTCCGATTCCGCAAAAATGGAAATGAGTTTTTCTGTCAAAATTTTGTACACTTTAACTGATATTTTCTCGCCGCCATTTTAGTCGAGAATTTTGAAAAAGTTTTTGTCAAGCGTTATTTTCAAAATTATTTGTTATATTATATATTTGAACCTTTTTCTAAGCCGTAGTCGCCTTAATACTAGTGAATTCATGTAATTCATATCTTATAACTGAACTTAACTTGTTCAAAAAGATTATTTTTTTACTCAAACAACATTCAGTACAAGAAAAATTTTTGTACTATTTTGTGATCGGAAAGCTCATAAAAGCCGGGTATTTTGATGAAAAGTAGTATGTTGGGAAAATTATCATAGCCAGGGTAATTAACCTCAGATTCAGTTATCCTGCAAATATTTAATTTAGTTCTATGCACATATTAACCCTACCTAATTAGCATTCCCCGAAATTACTTTAACCATTTAATTTGCAAGAAATTGAAGTCCAGACTGAAATTATGGTGTTTGAATGAAATGCAAGCGACCTTTATATGAAAAACACCAGCATTAAGACTGGCAAGAGGTGTATAATGTCTATTTTATGTGGTACCAAATTTTACTATGCTTACGGCATTAAAAATTTATATTATGTTAATAAAAGAACTCCGGCGATATCTGAATGCTATTAAAATTTTCATGCTGAAACGAAAAGAGAAAGCTATACAGAGCGGTCCACAACTTATGGCAAGTGTGGTTATAAGGGGCGATAGGGGCGATCGCGCCCTCTAGAGCAAATGCATGGATCCACGCTTGGCTGAGGTGATAGTAATTTGACATTATGCAGTTTTCAAGATGGCGGAAAAGAAATGCTTGAGAGAATTCGATAAATTTGTTCTGGGAAAATGAGATTTTCTGGAATCATTTGTGTTACATCATTTACCAACACCTTCCTCTTAACTTTTCCTTGGGTTTTTATCATTCTACTACTTCTTTTATTGCTATAATTTTCCAATATACGCATGACTTTACGCCTCAATGCCATTTTTTAAATGAAATTACATGCAAGATGATAAGACATCAACCGAACTGCCTTCTGCTGTCAAGTTAAAATTCGAGTTGAAGGGAGGCTTGCATGCAAGCTGTACTATTTCATGTAATCCCCGGGTTAATCTCAGGGATCGTTCTAGTAAGCTCCTCGGAAGTGAGTTTGCTTAAAATTAATTCATCATTGTTTTGACGTAATTTATTGATTTCGAAGTGAGTACAGTCAATAGCCTCGATCGAAAATTAGGGATGGGTATGAATTGTATGTTGGTACGAATAATAACAGAAGATTGTTTGTAGATAAGGGTCCACAAAAGATATGTAAGTGTTAAAAGAAATACAGAAACTCTTTATATTTTATTCTTCAGTTAAATTTTATTTGCTAAACAAACAAAAATTATAATTAAATTTATTTAAGAAATCAGCGGTCAAGATATTTGAATTGGATGGAATATGGTAACTGAAACGAAAATGTAGTACTTAGTTTTTTTACGACGAGTACTTATACAAAAAAGTAAAATAAAACTCAATTTTCTCCCAGGTTTTCATATTATCTCCAAATTATTTATTTAATTTAAAAGATATTCTGATACTATCTGTTATACTGATATACGACTGAGACAATTACAACCAAAAAAATATTTAATTTTTATACCTACATATAGATAGAATATAAGGTAAGCCCAAATCTGCTATGTATTTGTATACCTCAGGGAAGTGGAAACCAAATAAACTCTTGCATGCAGGCCTAACATATTATTTATTTTTCATTTGCCTAGTCCTATTTTCTGGACCTATATTTAAGGTTATGTATTTTATCTTGTGTTGCGTGCGAGATAGTTCTTCCTTTAGTCTAAGAGCTAGCAACGTTTTCGAGAAATGACTTTAGTTCGCCTAGTTTTTTGATATGCCTTTCCTTAAAGCATATCAATACTCATGCGGTCTATCTGGCTGGTGAGACGCGTTGCGTTTACTTGTGCGCATTCCGTTTTACAGGTAAAAGAAGCAGTTTTAAAAATCATTTTAGTTCGATTTTTGTTTTTTTCATCTGTTTTCGTAAGCATCGGACAATATAAATTCACTATTCCCAGACAATTACTTCGTTGCTAACACCGTGCTAGATTTTTTTTATTAAAAAAAAAAAATATTTTATTACGGCTGTAATTTTTATACGAGCTAGTTTAATTATCGAACCAGATGAAATTAATTTTCCAGGCGTTAACTCGGTTGCTCATTAGGTACCGGACCAATTTGAGCACAGTAAAGTGGTTTTTTTTTCTCACGATAATGTTTTGAGAATATTTGATGAACCCAGCGAGATAGCACAATTTTGTCCTATTCTTTTTTTGTAGAGAATTTCAGGAGCTACAGAAAAGCTTCTGGGCAAAATTGAGATATCTGGCTCAGATTTGAGGATATTCTTGATAAAATACTGGAAGAAAAAATCCTCTATTATACACATCCGCTATTGAATTAGAACTTGGATAGATTTCCATGGAAAAATTAATAAAAGCAATTATTTGGAATATAAAAAATGACAAGTTTTACTTTGAATACATTGTCTTCTGTAGATGTAAGAGATTTAGAGTGAGCATTTATCCAAAATGTTGTCAGGTATTGGACTCCAAATAGATGCTGCCGTAATTCAGCTCTGCACGGTGGTAAGCTTGATGGATTGAAATTTCTGCATATTTAACTTTCTTCTGCATTTAACTTTCACTGAATTTTTTGACAGATACGTATTAGAAAATAAATGAAATCTGACATCGTTGACGTTGTTAATCTGCCGAACTGCCCAAACAAATCTTTCTAAGGTAACAAATGCACTCTTCAGTATTTTTTCATCATCGGTGGCAATATTTTGAAATGCAAGCTGATAATCTTCCGCGTCTTCTAGTAATTTGAAAAAAGCTTGAGTGTAATCACAACATGTTATGGCCTAGAATCCTCTAGATATAGATGGAAGAACCCAGTGTTTTGTACAATTCATTGACGTTGATGCAGCATTCATGATTATCCACACCCATGTTTATCCAAAATTTTAAGGAAGCGTCGATATCAATTTGGTAAATATGGTAGATAATCCTCGAATCTGCTTCTTATTATTTTCAACCCGATAAAAAAAGCATTTGTTGAATTTTAAGTGAATTATTTTATCACCAATATAAGACGCCATATCATCAGTCCAGTGGTTGATAAAAAATTTAACTAATGCTTCCTTGTATTGAATATTTTTCAATTGAGCAGTGAAATTATGAGGACGAAATTGATTTAGTCATATTGAAACCTCGCTAGCCGATTCATCTCGACGTTTACGTTCACTATTTTTGATTGATGGTGTAAAACATCAACGCCAGTTTCTTTCAGTTGAGATACAATTTACTTTTAAAGCTTTTCCAAATTTTCCGTTTAACATTTCATTGCATAATTATGTATAGCCGCTACATTTACTCCCATGCAAGCAGGTTTGCTCGGGAGAGATATTTCTTTGCTTCTTTTACCTCTTCCCTAGATAACCGGCTTGCATACTGCATCAAGAGTACTAGTGTGGGATGGCACATTCCCTATCACACTAGAATCGATCTGGCTATTGATAATCAACCGAGTTATCGCCTGGCAAATTAATTTCATCTGGTTCGATAATTAAACTAGCTCGTATAAAAATTACAGCCGTAATAAAATATATTTTTTTTAATGAAAAAAAAAAAAAAAACGTCTGGCACGGTGTTAGCAACGAGGTAATTGTCTGGGAATAGTGAATTTATATTGTCCGATGCTTACGAAAACAGATGAAAAAAACAAAAATCGAACTAAAATGATTTTGAAAACTGCTTTTTTTACCTGTAAAACGGAATGCGCACAAGTAAACGCAACGCGTCACACCAGCCAGTTGGACCGCATGCCTATTGAGATAGTGACAGAAGGGCGATAGCAAAGTATCAGCCGAACTAAAGTTCTTTTTTTCGTGACGTTGCTAGCTCTCGGACTACTTGTCTTCTACCCCACATTTCAGTCACTACCCATTAGGAAAAAAAGGATTCATTTTAAAACCCATTTATGAATGGTTTTGGGGAAGCGCAAATTAATTATTATTCTGCTTAATTCCTGCTTATTTTAAGATAATATTATGCATGTCCCTTAAAATAAGCGCTTCGATATAACTTTCAAAAAGCGCATTAATATCGCTTCCATAAAGTGCTTGCATAAAATTAAAACAACAAAAAAAAACGATTCTTCTTCACTTCCTTAAAGAGCTTGTCTACTGCATGCTAAGAAAATGTATTTGCATATTGCTTTTTAGAACATTTTGATTTTATAGATATTGTTATTGGTTGGCTTGTTAACTAAAGAATTCTTGAAGCAAAAACCTACATTTCAACTTGAGTACTAAGCATAATATATTGGTGTTATACCAATTATAATTTTTTAATGAGGAATTCACTTAAAAAGTCATACAGAATTTCTAGCTCTCTCAACACTGTCTTCTAGGCTGATGCATAAGTAACGTCGTATTTTCTTAAGAAAGCAAAAGTTAATAATTTCAAATAAAGTTTATTAAATCAATCAATTACATAATTTCCAATATTCCTAATTATTGTCTCTCATCGTTCTATCAACTTTTTAATCCAATTAGAATTGATACTTTCACGTTTCGATGCAAAGAACGTGTCTAGTGATGTTTGCACCTTATCTGTTGTATTAGTTTTTTTTTCTATCGATTTAAATAATTTTGTGGAGATAAAAACAAGTAGGAATTAGAAGGGGCTGTGTCAGGAGAATAAGGTGGATGCTTTAAAACAACTCGATTGAGTTCTTTTAATTTATGCTGTGCTATCATTTCAGAATGAGACCGTGCATTGTCGTGATGAAAGACGACACCCTTGCGATTGATTAGTTCAGGACGTTTTTTCACGAGTGCCGAGTTTAATATTTGCAGCTGTCCACAGTATCTTTAAGCATTTATTGTTTGGTAATAAATTATGTTCTTCATATCGTATATTTTTGTTTTTTATTAAGTTCTGCCTTAGGAGTAGTTAATGGGGCTTGTACCGGGTGGACCCAGAGTCGCTTCCTGGGGCCTATTTTATAAAACTATTAGTCTATTAGCTGGATATTATTACTGCACCAAATGTCTGTTTCATAGAAGCTCTTATACTAATAATTACTAGAGCTGCACTAATAACTAATAACGAATATTTTATTAATCCAATTACGTGGGTAAAAGTAAGCTAATAAAAAAACTGTGTTTAGTCAGAGGAGGTTTTTCATACGCGAATGATTAAAAATTATATTTTTAGCCATAACTGTTACATTTTCGGAATAATTTTTGTTTATTTTCAATCGTTAGAAAACGTTTTCCGAAAGTGATCACGAGTTTGACGAAGATATGCTTGTGAGGATACGTCGACGTCGGATTTTGAAGCAGAGGATTAATTATGGACTAACTGCAAGTTACGAATTTAATGAGAAATTTCGTATTGGTAGTGTGAGTGTTGAATATTTGTTGCAACAAATTGGATCCTTTCTTGAAACTCCATCTATCATCGAATATATTTATTCAAGAAGGATTTTTTTTGGATTCTCCGGTATATAGCAAAAACTAAAAAAATTTTTATTTGTTACTTCATCACACAACCCATTTGATTTTGGGTGACAATTTCAAGTTTTGGTTTTGACTCATCAGCAGATCCTCCCAAATAGCGAAATTGAGTGACTTGAAAAACAACACGAAACGCTTCTTCTTCTTCTTCCTTTTTAATTTTTCATTTTTCAGCCCACTACGGGCGTACACAGGTTCGATTCGTTTTGAATGAATCTGGTTTTTAAATTTTTTTAATAAATTTTATTTTTCTATTTTTCTCAATTTTTTGGTTTTTTTTTCATTTTTTTCATTTCTTTTCTATGTTCTATTTTTTCATTTGTTTTTCAAGTCACTCAATTTTGCTATTTGGGACCTGTTGATGAGTCAAAACCAAAACTTGAAACTTGTCACCCAAAATCAAATGGGTTGTGTGATAAAAATTATTTTAGCTTTTGCTATATACCGGAGAATCTAAAAAAAATGCCTTCTTGAACAAATATAAGTTTGCCTCGATAAAAAATCTTAAAGAGTAATCTCTAATTTTGTTTTTATCATCGAAGCATAGGCTACTAACAGCCCTTCACTGGTTAAGGAGTGGAGGCCAGTACCACGGGATAGCAGATATGCACGGTATTTCAAAAGCAACCGTTTGCCACCTAATCAAGGACGTGGTTAGTGTAATTAACGAGAAAGATCTTCCACTAATAGTAAAAATGGTCGGACGCTATCGACGATGTTGTTAGAAAATTTTATTTTTTATAACGCATGCCTGGCATTATTGGCTGTATTGCTGGTAGCCTTATCGACATTGATGCACTATGGACGAATGAAGACCATTTCATTGATCGCCACAGAAATAATTCCATTAATTGTATGTTAGTTTGTGGATCCGACCTACAATTTTAATATTGCAGTATTAAATGGAATGAATAGTAGACTATATAGAAAAATTTAAAATGGTAGGCGCATACACCTACGGTCAATACTTTTAGGTGATTCCTGGTACCCACATAAAGAATTGTTGATTACCCTTAAAAATAATGAGTTAAAAAATCCCGCTGGGCAAATTTTGAATACGGCACATAAACGTACATGGTTTTTGAAAATAGCATGGGTATATTAAAGAAAATAGTTTCATTGCCTTAATCATTTAAGGATTACGTACAAGGTCTTTTAAAATTCGACAGCTAGCAAACATCAAATGAAGAGGATGCTTCCGATGACGAAATAACACCACCATCAAGTTTCATTTCTTTTGAATACGTTTGCAATCGAATTTTCGATTTAGATAACAGATTTTTGTATGAAAATTAAGTCAAAACAATTTCTTCTCTGAGCCTTATCACTTAACAATTTAAAACTGCAGAATTTAAATTCAAAACCAGTAAAAATGTAATGGAAATGTTTAATTGTCTGTTGACAGTTTTCCTGTTCTTGGAAACAAATATTTGCCAGCAAGATAGTTACATCGGAGCCGTAGAATGATAGATATTAGTCAGCAAGTCTACAATAACAATTTCAAGCTGCAGCAATAATTCCCATGAGAATCGCAAGGGATCTATTAGTATTCGAGAACATTTTTATGAAACACTGTAATATTAGTTCATAATTTATTAGAGCTAATAACTTGTAAATTATTAGTATTAGACTAATTGTTTTATGAAATGGTTTGATTGTAACTGACAACACACTTGTTATGCCCCTGTCACTAGTCGATGCAAAAACGGCTAATGCTTTTGTTACGTACCTACACAAAGAAACACACGTGGAAACTTAATCCAGCAGGTTCTAGTGTTGACAGGGCGTGCGGGACCCAAATTTCGTACTTGGAAACTATTTCAATGCGATTCAGATGCCTCACCACCGTACTGGGGCGTACCGATAGGGACATGCCACCTCTCCTCCAGAAGGTCAGGTTTTTGATCATAATTTACAAATTTTGTATAAAATGTAATCTGCATATTATTACAAAGTCCGATAAAATAAAATAAAGCCTGTAAATATGCAATAGCAGTTCTTAAGTACTCAGATAGATTCAGGACGCAACTATAGAGCCCCTTTGCTCTCATCCGTCGGTTTCAGGCACATATGCCCCCCCCCCCTCCCTTCAACAAATCAAATCCTAGCTGTGTTACTGCCATCGTACATTGACTAGTACCCATCTTCGTTCCGATGTCCCTAGTATTTTGCCGAGAATCAGCTTGTTGTATAACATTCCGTACGTCATCATCAGTGGTTGACCGGAGTCCTGCTCTTTCTTCATCAGCTGTTGTTAAATTTCCAGATCTGAATTTACCAAACCATCTTTGACTATTCCGCACATCATACATATATGTTTTTGGTGGTCTTTATGGCCTTTGTTTTCAAAAAGTAAACAGTTTCGAAAATATGCACTTTTTTCTCTAACATTTTAAAAAGTCACAACCCAAGTAAAAATTTTCCCAATTTTTGGTGACTGAAGGTGATGGGTAGTTTTATAAGGTGTATATAATGGTTACTCGGTTATATAAGATTTTGAGTGGTTATATAAGAGTTTTATAATATTACCAATTGGTGACGTAGTTATATTAGAGTTTTTTAAGATTACTAATGGTTCTCGTGGAAGTAAGTTACTAACGGTTTTATAAGTTGGTGATGGAAATGTTTCAATCACCGGTCTATATAACTTAGAGTAACCATAACTAGAAGAATTGTTTTCATCACCACGTTATATAACTGATTGGTAATAAGTGTTTATTGCGGTATCCGTGGTTACCCTTATATAACTCGACAACGCTCAGTAATTTAGGTGACTTTAATAAAAATTGGGAACTTTCGGTAATACATATACCCACTATAAAATATCGTAACATTTTTTGGTGGCCTTGTAGTAACTACGGTGACCGTTATAAACACAAATGACTTTTAGTATCGAATGGAGCCATTATAAAACTATTTTCATTTATTTATGGCGTTTTAGTAACGAAGGTGACTGTTATAAAAATTGGAAACTTTTAGTAACGTGAACTTTTTCGTATTTGGCCATTTCAATATGCATTTTCCCGAGCTGTTGGGACAATACACAAAGTAGGTCTTCTTGACCTGCCCCTTTAATTTGCACGATTTCATATGACATCTTTTTTTTTCGTGATTAAAATTATTCATTACACTACCGAGGAGCGTACAACAAAAATTATTATAAGAAGAACATGACACAGACATTTTGCCATTACTTTAAGATATATAACATTACCAAAGGTAACATATTATGATTAAAGGGTATATATATATGGTAGTTCCTTTACTTTATATAATATTTCTAGAAGTTTTATAAGGGTCATTCAGTTTATATAAAAGTAGTTGAAGTTTTATAATGGTAATTTGTTCATTTAAGTACAAGCCGCCATTTGTTCATCTGTGCATTGCAGATAAAGAAGAAAATGTCGGTTAAGCCAATTATTTAAATTGCTGATTTTAATTTTGTATGAAGAAAATACATCATTTTAGATACATAATTTTTCTAAATTATGTAATGTTACTTTTATCAATTGATATCACCTAAGTGAAAATTTTAAATTTTTTCATATTTAAATAAAATAATTAAATATTGCTTATTTCTGGAGCCGTCTCTATTTTTTAGAAGTATCTATAATGATATTCACAGTAAAATTTTATTTGCATCTGAATTTCACCACGTACATGCCGATAAATTGTAATTCTAAGATGTAAAAATATTAAATCCTTACATTATAAAAATGCAATACAAAAAAATATCGAAATTCTATTTCAAGATAGGTTGGGTAAATATTTGCATTATATTGTTTTGTAAAGGTAACGAAAAGTAATTTCCCTAACATTTCAATAACTAAAAGTAATCAGTCTGTGGAAATTCTAAGCCTTATGCATACGTTACAATTACCATTATAATCAAAGTGTGTAAGGGTAAACGAAACATTACCGCAACCACTGCTGTGACCAAAGTAAATTAATCGAGAGTACCCCAGGTTATATAAGGGTTATATAAGAAGTTATATTAAGGTAACCAGAATATTTTTATTACTCATTTTATAAAACTTTTAATTATATAACGTTACCTAAATCAAGTCACAGTAACCTTTATATAATCCTCCATTTAAGCTCTATAAGCGGTTTATAGTGGTTACGAAGAGGTTTCGCGTACTAGTCTATATAACCTAAGTTATATAATTTGGTAATGGAATCCTTACGGTTACCACTAGATAAAATAAATTGTTTCTTGGGAAGGGCTCTGTACGACTCGACCGCTAACGATAGACTGAAAAAATTGTTTGAAAAAGCTCTTCTTTATAGTATACAAAAACAACTTTAAGCACACATGTTAACCAGATTTAAAAAAAATATGAAAAAACTCTTTTTACTAGCGTTAAATCTTTCAAAAATGAAATTTCTTTGTAAT
Organism: Dioctria rufipes; assembly: GCA_963924295.1. Taxonomy (NCBI): domain Eukaryota; kingdom Metazoa; phylum Arthropoda; class Insecta; order Diptera; family Asilidae; genus Dioctria; species Dioctria rufipes. The sequence goes on along the minus strand of OZ002740.1, from coordinate 324,093,508 downwards.
ACGGTTCCTGCTGATTCGAAACGCTTTCCTTTGCAAAGAAATTTCTTTTTCCAATCAGTTGGAAATTGATTTTAAGTCTATAAAGCAGAAAGTCCAAATACTGGTACTGTTACACATATTCTGAAAAAGTTGGAATGGGTACATATTTGGTCCTTCCAAAATAACGCGTTATTAAAATTTTACCCATCTCTATTGGAAATGGAAATTTATATTTGCAATACCAAAAATCTTGTGTAGTTATAAAGTGCTCATCACCACTTGGAAATTTAATAAGTTCTTTGGAATAAGTTGAAATTACTTCAAAAAGTTCGTGAATTATTTTTGATATCGTAGCTTAATGAATTCCCACATCCTTATACCAATTTCATTTTGAAATAACGGAATCTACCAAAAATCTTAAATAAACACGCATCGTTGCTTAAAATAGGTACTACCTACCTTGCGTTTCCGCGGTCGGATGAAAAAAAAAATTAATAATACGCAAACCAAATTAGCATTTTCTTTACTAAACTGCTACAGAACTTTACTACAGTACTAAGCCAAATAAATCGCTGCATCGAAAATCGTGGAAGAAATTCTAAAAAAAAAAAAAATACAAACGAAAAAGACGAACACGGTCTAATGTTTTGCAAACGATTTAGAGTTGTAGTTCAGCCAATGCTGAAGTTGCGAGTTCTGAATCAGCAAAGTGGATTGGACACCCACGCATAATATTGAAAGTTGGTTTTTGGATATCCATCGAGAACACAATCAATTAGAGCACATGGGCTTTAAAAAAAAAGTAAATTTAAGTTCGAAAATGAAGAAAATTTTTAATATAATAATTGTTTTTCTTTTTCTTTTTAACGTGTATGAAGTAATATTTATTTTTAAACAGGTGTCTAGTAAGCAAAAATTAATTTTAGCGTGTGTTGTTAAGTAGTTGTGTTCTAACGGGTCTAGACTCTTTCTCTAGTTAGTATTGTTATAATTATCCACCTTTGCGAGCGGTCTCCAGTGGTATTTCGGCCGTTTTCTTACCAAAGAAAATTTTACTTTGGGGACTGCTGAAGCAGGGCTTGGGTCCCTCTTAGAAGCCTGCTCTCTGGTCGTGACGATCAGTACAGCACCTTACTCAGGCTAGTCTGCTTCTTGCAGAATAACCAACGAAAAAAACACATCCAGACTTTCGGTTAAACTTTTCCTTTTATTTTATTTAATTCTTTTAATTCTAATTTTTTTTTGATCAGTCAAAACGGTGCACAAAAAAACTTCGAATTTTCTCGAACAACCCAAACTTACTATTGCGGCTTTCTTTTACACAAATCTGTCTATTTTCACTTTTATATTTCGTGACTTACAATTTGCAACGAGTGAAGCTACTCTAAACCTATTTTTTGTTTTTTACAACCACATAGTGCCATCTATTTTTAATTTTACATTTCTTTTCTTTCTAAATTTGACTTACTTTTAAGTTTATATTTGTTGTAATAGTTCATTTCAATTTTTTTTACAAGTTTTCCTATTTAATTAAATACAAGTTTCCCTAACTTCAAGCTATACAGTCTTCATTTATGTTCATTTTAATTTTTTGAGTATTTATAGTCTACATATGTATTTTAATAGTTTATTTTAGTGGTTTCGCAAGTTTTTCTATCTAATTAAAAGTTCAGATTTGCTTTGATAGTGCATTGTAGTAGTTAGACAGTTTTCATCTTTTATTTATTTATCAAAATTATCGGAGTTCTTTCATTCAAAAGTTGGCAATATTCGCCTTTCCATGTATTTAATAGAATTATCGGAGTTCTTTAATTTGAAAGCTGGCAACATTCGCTTTTCGATTTATTTACCAAAATGATCGGTATTCTATTAGTCGAAAGTAGGCAATACTCGACTACCCATTTAGGACACGTCAATATAATTATTTACAGAAATATTGTGAGTCCACGTCTAGGCACAAGTCCAGCAAAATGTTCGTGCTTTGTGCTTCTACGTGTGATTTGCCCTCTATGAAATCGGCTTGCGTGGTTCATTTATGGCGAACTAAGTGTCGCGCGAAATTGTAAGTTTCTGTGAATGTCTGGGATGGCGAGGTAAATAATCCTGTAACAGTATATACATATTCAGTTTACAATGCTAGTATTTTCCTCTCTTTATTTTGCTAAACTAATTAGTTGTTTATTTTCATGTCAGTCACAATCTCACTGCATATGTGTCACAGCCTCTAGAAAATTTGATATTGCATGGTTTTGCTTTCATATCCGTTTGAGAACGTCGTTTCCTCAATGTGCCGGGTGCTGGATTGCCGTTGAACAGTGTTGGAACTATGCTCGAGGTGTTCTCTGGACAGACCGAAGGTTTTAACGTTTGTCACTTTAATTCACGCAACATATTTCCGAAGATTGAAGAATTTAGGGAAGTCCTCCATTGTACTCGACTTCACGCAGTTTTGTAAGTGAATCGTGGTCGCGTGAAGATTTAACATTTCCTTTAATCTTCATTCCTTCATTCGAAGTCCTCAGAAATGAACGTTATTCTAGAATTAGTGGCGGTGTGGCAATGTATGTGAAACAAGATTTTGCGACCAAAATTACAGCTACTTCACGAATGGTCCTGTTGAATTTTTGTGTGTGGGTGTGAATACGGAATCTGATGTTTGTGTTTTGTGTGTAGTATATTCTCCTCCTGGTCAGTTCAGTACCGAAAACTTTTCCGAACTTTTCAATGCTCTCTCCGATGTCAGTCGACACTACGCTAATGTTATCGTCAGAACGGACTTTAATGTCAACATTCTTAGAGGGAACTCTCATGTCGATTTATTTCTCTCCAGCATGCAAACTTTAACTTTGAATGTTGTTAACGATTGTCCCACGTATTATAACGTCCTGAATCCATCCCTGTTGGATTTATTTTTTGTTACTGACCCGTTTAAAGTTCTTTTTTTAACCAACTATGTTTAAGAATTGTTGACCATGACATTATATTTATTTCGTATGACGTAAAAATTGTTCGTCGCCCTGAAAAAACGTTTTTCCAATACAGGGACTTCAACAATGTTGATTCAGAATCTCTAAGAAAAGATCTCAAAGTTATTTTATTCCCCATGAATTAAACTCGTATTTTGCTAGTAACCAACAGTCATCGGATTGTGCTGGAATCACTCCGTCACAATCAGGAATCAGAAAAATCATTGCTGTATGCAATATACGTAAAGACGTCGATGGCTTTAGTTTTCGAGGAGTTGGTGGTGATGAGGTTCTTAAAACAATTTTCGCTGTCAAATCGAATGCTTCGGGTTCTGACGGCATGTCGCTTAAATTTCTTCGTTCCATTTCTCCACTTCTTGTTGGTCTCATTTCGCATATTTTTAATTCATGCGTCACAAAAGGTAAATTCCCAATAGCCTGGAAATTTGCGAATGTCAATCCAATTCCTAAGACGGCTTTAGCTACGTCACCAGAGGACTTCAGGCCCATTAGTTTGCTCAGTTTTCTTTCCAATTTTTTTGAAAAGTGGTAGTATTGGCAGATTCAGCATTATTTAATGGAAAATTATTTATTGAGTTGCTGGTCGTCCATATTCCGACTTAGGCAGAGTTGTGAAACCGCCTTTGTCAAGGTCCGAAACGACATTCGCGCTGTATTGGACAAGAGAGAAATTTCCATTCTAGCTCTTCTAGACTTTTCTAAGGCTTTTGACAGTGTATGCCATAAGAGCCTGCTCGAAAAATTATCCTACCGCTTTGATTTCTCTATGGAAGTTCAATTCGCCTGTTGCTAGACTTTTTGACTTGACGTTTCCAGAGGGTAGTGTTGAATAATAATAAGTATTTTGTCTTTCTCTCCCTTGGCGGAGGTGTCCTACAGGGATCTATCCTAGGACTTTTGCTTTTCATCCTGTACCACAATGATTTGCCTCAGGTAGTACGAGATGTTGATATTCACATTTACGCTGATGATGTACAGGTTTATTTAAGTCGTCCAATAGGACTTATCGAAGATTATGCGACTCGAATGAACGACGATTTGAATGAAATCTATAACTGGTCTAAGGTAAATAATCTGAAACTTAACTCAAGCAAATCGAAATATATTGCCTTCTTTTCTTTGACCATTGACTCATCAGCCTTCCCTGCAATAACATTGAATGGAATCCCAATTCCATATGAGAACAAAGTCCGCAATTTAGGAAGTCTCCTTAGCTCAAAGATGACATGCTGTGATCACGGTAAAATGAATCTTTCTAAAATATATACTAATCTTAGGCGCCTCTGCTTTCGCCGAAAATGCGCTGCCACTTAATTAAGTGTCTAGTATTACCGCACTTTACATTTGGTTCTCTTGGTTTCCCAAAACTTGACTCTTACTGCAGTAGAAAGTTAAATGTCGCTTTTAATGACTGTGTTAGATTTATATTTGGGCTACGCAGATTCGGTCATGTATCCCACCTTAATTTCACGCTACTCGGCTGTTCACTGGATATTGGCCTTATTTTTCTTCTATAATCTATTGGTTACCTCTCAACCCCATTATCTAAGTAGTATGGTTCGCTCTCTTCGGTCAACCAGGGGTTATAAACTCTCGATACCATGATTTCGTACTGCTATTTATGAGGACTCCAACATTGTTCAGCTAACTCGTCTGTGGAATCTATTGCTCCATAATATTCAAAGGGCCAGCACAATCGGTACATTCAGGAAACTTGTAATAGATTTTCTTAATTGAACTTTTTTTTCTCGCAGTGACACTTTTTTGCATAGATTAGCATAGTTTTATTTTATTTATTTTTTTATCTTTATTTTATTTTTATTTATTTTTTTGTTATGTCTTATGTTGCCTTAGTAGTATCACTTTGTAATGTACGCTTTTAGATATAGTTTAATTCAATTTTTGATCCTGTTTCATCTTGGTCAAGTGAATTTGTAGTTTTACGTTTAGTTTAGGCTTTCTTTTGCCCTTGTAGTAGCCCATTTTTCTTTAAACGATGCTGATTAAAGATTGTAATCTTGTAGTATCTTAATGAAATAAATTTGATTTTGAATTTGAATTAAAATGGAAAAAAATCGGGTAACTTCTTCATGAAGTTGCGAAAATTTGGGTTTCACTTATTTGTATACTGCCTGAGAACACGTCAATGTAGAGAGCTGAAATTTTGTACACGGTCTTCTCATAGAAATTGTAAAAATCGTTTCAAAAATGGGTTTATTCGAGCAATCCCTTCTTGGTGTTGTCAACACGATCAGTCCTATATGTTTTTATCGTATTGAAAAGCTCTTCAGATTATAAAATTCTATGAAATTCTGCATAATGAATTTACTGTCCCAAGGAACCATTCTAGATATATATAATCGAAAAACCACTTGTAAATTCTGTGTACTAATGTACTGTAGGGGGGGTGCCGGTTTTAAAATATAACACAGTTTTGTCAAGTTCAAAAATATAAAATTTTATTTGTTACATGCTATTTCAAGCTCTCTTACGTCCAGTATCACAATAATTCATTAATTCAGACTTAATACTACTTTAAAATTCAATAAAATTTTACAGAACAATTCACTATAAAAATTCACTTAAAATTCATAAATAATAGTTCAATACATTGAATGTAATTCCAACGTTTTGAACTGCTGCGTGCCCCTCCTTTTATATTTCACTCCTGAAATGAAGAAGAAGGGGATGCATGAGTCAGTTGGCACGAGAAGGTTGATCTGTGCGAGTAGACTTATGCTGCTCTCAAGTATTATTATATGTTGCCCGAAGCGGTGTATACTGCTACGAGTGTACTATAGAGTTGTTTACATTAAATTTATTAGTTAAAGGGATAGCAATTTGTATTGCTCTTATGTGTGCGTTGGAGAAAGTGTAGTAAATGTGCCTTGCTATGCGTGTGTAGTTTTTTAGTGTGGTTATGGCGGTAGCAGCTCTTTTGACGTTTATCATGTATGTACCTTTCGGTGCAACAAATGGACTGCTGCTACGTGTGGGACTGCAGTAATATTATAATATAATATTTCAGAATTAACTTCTGTATTTGATCATTGCAGAGTTAACCTCTGGTAAGAAGACAGATCTAACTTTTGTATAAAGTTAACCTGGATTCTGAATTAGTCAGGACTAGCTCCTATATAGAATTGCTTAAGTCTACCTCAATTTGTGCAATTTGTAAGATGAATTCCTAGTTGAAATAATTTGAGTCAACCTCAATTCGAATGGTATTTAGGATCAACTGTGGGGATTGAGTCAACCTCAATTTAGGATGTTCAGAATCAGTCAATCTGTTGAGCACAGCTGAAAAGAAATAAAGAACATCAGTATGAATTAAGAAAGAAAGTACTTTTATACGTCCCTATGTGTTCCCTCCAGTGTCTTATGTCCATATATATCCTGTAACTCTAGGAATACTCTGAAATAAAAAAGAAATTCATCGTTTATCTATAATTAATTTATGTAATGAAGTGGTAAACAAAACTACAGGATTACAACATCTAGTGTTATACTGTCAAGAAACCTAATTTCTTGGTAATCATAAACATAGTGATTTCCAAGCAAATTTCATGCACCCTTGATAATAAACAAATGTGCAAAGATGTCTAAATATGCAAAATGCATAAACTCGCAGCATAATACATGAATATTAATAAATTCAATAATTTCTTGTCATTGTTGACAGGTCACAAGCACTTTTAGCACGAACAAGTTTTAATTTTTTTATGTTATAATGCATTGTTATGCTAGAAAACATAATTAGACATGTACAAGAATATGAATATGAACTTACCTAGCTAATTAATCCATCAAATTTGGCAAAAACATCACAATAGCATAACACTAAATGAACTCGCAAACCGCGATCGCGACTGTCAGATTGATATGGTGAAAAGTCAATCTGAGTAATTAGACGTCGAGGAATACGTTATGATTCCAGACAGGTGTGAAATTACACCAGGTGAATTAATATTCGCGAAAATTATTTGGACATTTCTCGCAATAAGTGGGAAAGAGATAAAAAAAGATTGAGAAAAATTTACGTTCCACACTGGAAATCGCGATAATAAGATAGAGAGACGCCATATTGAAAATTGTTGGAAAAATTAAAATATTTAATAAAATAAATAAGCAGAATTCATGGATAACTAAAAATAAATTAGTTAATCCAAATTGGCATAGTATGAGCAAGTTGCAAAGGTCATTCCAACAAGAAATATATGCTAATTTTGCAATTTTCTTGTGGAATGTATTACAAATGGTGGTGTTTCTTAAGGAAAATATCATTTTGTCGACAGCGATCAGAAATGCAACAGTATACGATCCAATAGCGAGTGTTTTTTTTTTTTTTAATTGAATAGCAATTAAGTTTGGTTTAGTTCAATAGTCATTAAATAAAGAGTGTTATTTTCAAGTAAGAATAGCATCAATAACAGGTACATGCTCCATTTGGGTGGTGTTAATAGTGTAATATTGTGGTAGCTGGCAATTTGTTTTCAGATAAGTATTTATACAATTTTTTGTTAAAAATTTAATGAATTTTATTGGTGAAGGTTTTAGCATAGGTTTCTTCACATCAAACTACGTACATGCGACTCTCGCATTTTAGTGAGACATGTGAAGAAACAATTTGGCAAATTAAATTTAAGAGTGAATTTCAGAAAGAAAAATAGCAGTGATGTGTATGGTCAGCCACACCTGAAAAAGAAAAGGGCACATTAAAATCAGTGTGCGTGAAGGTCAACGATACCAACTTACCTGCACATGGGACAAGCGTCAGGGGTTGTCATCCTACGCAGAGATCTGAAAGAAAAAGATCAAACCATTAGAATATAAATACAACTGAATAAAATATACAAAACAAAACTAGCAATTGTGTAATTATTAAGTGACCAAACATCACTTTCAGAATTACCCATGTATATGCAACAGAAAGTCTCCAAGAAATCATGTTCCCGTGAGCAACTCAGGTAGAACTCTGAATTACAAATCACTTGTTGTTATATGCAAGGAAGGAACATGATTACCTAGAGAATTTACAAATAACATAATTACCATACTTGAACTTATTTTAAATGGTAAATAGGTGTCTATGGATATATTTTATTGCTAATAGTAGCATTTTTTACCATACTTGAACTTATTTTAAATGGTAAAATAGGTGTCTATGGATATATTTTATTGCTAATAGTAGCATTTTATGAATTTAAATTAACATGAATTCAAGAAAACATATCCATTTGACACATAACCAACAATTTTCAAATTATAGGAATTTGAGGATTTTGGCTGTATCTAGGTATAAAAAACCACAGAAACACAACACTAGAAGCACTATTAGCACACACTCACCTGAAAGCTGTACCTGAAGCACCTGAAATCTAAATAAAAACAACTCGCAAAAACACAAACAAAACGACCGCGAATCAACACCTCTTCAATTTCTGTCAACATATGACATATGAAGTTGAGGTGGTTTTTCCTGCGGAATACAGCGGTGTAATTAAAAATCTGCAAAAACATTCCCATAAAAATATATTAGATAAATAATATATTTATCATATACCTAATAAGAGCGAAAGAGAAAACCGGAAAGAAAGAGACTTACAACAAGTAGATTCTACATAGCGAAAGGGCCATAAATACCACCAGGCTCAGTTTGTCTAAAGCCATATTGAGAAACAGATTTGCTTAAGATTATCAGTAAGGAAAATTTAAATAAACATGTATAATAATCCACGGGAAATTGCTTCACGTAAATCTTACTGCAGATTTACAATGATCATGCTCTAAGGGGTTAAATTTTGCAAGTTTTCCACAAAAAATCTATGTGGAACATAAAACAAATATGGCGGATCTGTCTATAAAAGAACATCGCTGCGAACCATCGCCCCCTTTCAGTTTTCAGTAGTGACAAGGTGAACAGTGAACACACAAGTTGTAAGGTACAGTTGAGTTTCCAAGATATTCAAAGGTGATAATCTTAAATATTCCAACCTTTTTTGTGCAAGAGAAAGTTTCATTCAGCATAGTGCGAGGTGTAAGTGATCATTAATTGATACTAATTAAGCGTGAATTAAATACAGCAAGCTTCGAAACCAATTTACATCGAGTTACAATATACCTATTTCGGTATCGTGACTCAGCATGTGATTGCAACTTATAACGTTAATCAAAGGAGCAGCAAGTGAATTCATTTCTGCAGCAAGCGCTACAAGGAATAAGGGGGCGTGCTGAATCATACTATTCTTCCAAGCATTTTCTCCTTTTTCATATTTAATTTTTTTCATAAACTTATTGAAATATTCCTGTAGATTTTAGCACCTGTAGCAGTAAAAAGTTTGTGAAATTGAATTTTGGTAGATCTTAGTTTTTTCATATATTTTCCTTGAGATTTGATATATCTGTATTTAGTTATAGCACATAAATTGACTTCATTGCGAAATTGATTTAAATAGCTGTAATATTGTAGTGGCAATTTATTTTTCTTGACGCAATAAATCTCAAGGTGAAGTAAAGCACGCATGTTTTTTATTCGTTCTGATCCATTTCACATACCGCTAGACATTTCATCACATTCCACCGAATTAATTGAGTTCACAGATCAGTGTAAATTTAGAGTCTGCTGTACATACATCCACTCAATTACATGACACGCAAAACGGCATATTGATTGTACATGCCCACAGACAGGTAGAATAAGTGTGTAGTAAAATAAGTAAAGGAAGAACAATAATAAATGTACATATAATCGATTTAAATGCAATTAGGCGAGAGCATATATGCGCATATTTTAATGACCCAGAGTTCAAAATTATACCCAAGGAATTTCACGTCCAACAAATTGCAGTAGTGAACAGAAGCCCGCATATCTTTTATTTAATATACCGCTACACTACACCACCTGAAAGCGGAAATATAGCTGTAAGTCTCAATTGCAGCTGCATTACAAGAAACAATCTGTATTTGGAATTGAGTTAACCTCAAATTTTTGGTAGCCGGAATCAACTTCCGTTTTGGAATTCAGAATTAACTCCTGTTTTGAAATTCAGAATTTACTTTTGATTTAGGTTTGGAGTTTTACTCAGAACAGACTCCAAGGCTGAGGACTTTATAAGATCAACTCTGCTTTGGAAATGGATGATTTCACTATGGCTCGCCACACTTTTATAGTTGCTGTGGTCGATCATGTGATCTACTCCTCATGGTGTTGCCCTAGCAATATTTGTACCAATTGCTGCGACAAAATCGTCTGTTTGACGTAATGTTAATTCGATGACAAGTCAAATTCTAAATATACGGAGGCACGTGTATTTTCGGTAAGTTTTGTATTATTTATTGTTTTTTATTAGTTATTTTAATAATGTTTTGTGGATTATTATGTGGGACATTCGCGGGATGATTGTGGGAGTTTTCAGGAGCACTGAGGATACTTAATTAGATAAGTGTTATGAATCTTTTCATTTGTGAATATGATTCTTTGTGGATTCTTTTTGTTTTATTTGCAGGAAATAGGTAGCTGGGTGCAGCGAGGGAATTGTATGGTTCGATAGTGGACTGAACACCACTTCAAACATTAAATTTGCATAAATGAGTGATCATACGAATTTACGTACCGGCATTCATCAAGGGTATCATAAGAATTTTTCTTAGACTAATTCCAGCGTTTTTACTTATTATGTATAAGATCCAATGACAAAAAGCTGTGAATAACTTCCCCTGCCCTCTGCACCAGTAAAGTTCTCAAATCAAAAATGTCAAAAATTTTCCAAGTTTTCATATGAGAAAACTGTATACGGGAAAACTGCATACGTGAAAACGCACACGAGAAAATTGTTGCGGAAATATTAGGTGATGCATACTGTGAGGTAATTAATTTCTTCATCCAGTATATAAAACTCCTACAAAAGCTTACTAATAGAACCTTCCATTAACGAAACGCTATAAACTGTCTCCTGATTCTAGTTGAAATTCCTCCAAGAGTTACACCTATTTTACATTTAAAACGAATATTAACATCGCATTTGTGGCATTTATTAGCATTAAAAGGCAAATGATGTTAGAACAGCATACTTGCCAGGTTCACGCTTAGCCGTGCAGCCCACTTGATTCAATTTCGATGACTGAACAAGTTCTGTTAATTTCAAGCTTTTATGTTTTCATGTACCGTTTCAGAATAAATTGAAGTCCATATAAAATTGTAATTGAAAACTGTCCGCTATAGTATGGTGCAGTGTTCCCGTTCGTTGCCACTTCGTTAGATACTTTGTTTGTTACTGTTTGCCGATTCTGATAGTAATCAGTTAAAATTGCATAGCAACACAATGCACTGCTTCGGACTTTATGATAATTTTGTGTTAATGTGGCTATAAATGATTGCATTCGCGGGAAAATTTATGAATACACGAGTGTTTAATCCATACAGAACATACATATACAGTTTTGTGTATTTATGGAGTAATAAACTATTTGAGGGATGATGGTTCAGTGGTCAAAATGTATATGGAAGAGAATGATGAGGGTAGTATTTTATTATCGTATGAAAAGAGTTTTCTGTTTGTTGTAAAATTTTTAATTCAGGATTTTCTATGAAATTGTGAGTAAAAGAACCGTTTTGATTTATTAACTTTTTTTTTTTTTTGTGGTATAAAGCCAGAATAGTTAAGGTAGTACTTTATAAACTCTACATTAGAACTGATTTCCAATTTTACAAAGTGCAAACGCAATGTGACTGTTCAGTCCACGTACTGAACATTACTCCCTCGTTGAATCCAGCTAGTTCTTCCCTAAAAATAAACAAAAAAGAATCCACAAAGAATCATACTCCAGTGGAAAAAATTCAGAACACAAACCTAATAAATTAGTGATAAATACTCCTCAAACTTCCTAAACTATCCCAAAGGTCCCGCGATGACATTTACAAGCTGAAAATAACAAAATATTATTAAAAAATGATCAAAATCAACATAATTAAAACAAACTTACTTAAAATTACATGATTTCCATACAAAAACACAAATTGACATATCAGTCAATTGAAATTACGTCAACCAGAGGCTCTAGTAGCAGCAACTGGTATAAACGTCGCTATGGCAACGCCATGAGGAGTACAACACACGACCATCTTCAGCAGCTATAAAAAGGCGGCGAACGATAGCAAAAGCACCCATTTCCAAATCAGAGTTGATCTGATTAAGTCGTAAGCCTTGGAGTCTGTTCTGAGCAAAATCCCTATCCTAACCAGAAGTTAATTCTGAAATTCCTTATAGAAGTTAATTCTACGCCAACACATTGAGGTTGACTCAAATCCTAATACAGAAATTAATTCTGGCCGTCACAAATATTTGAGGTTGACTCAATCCCCAAAACAGAAGTTGATTCTGGTTAGAACAAATATTTGGGGTTAACTCAATCCTACACACAGAAGTTAATTCTGGCCGTCCTACATACTTGAGGTTGACTCAATCCATAAACAGAAGTTAATTCTGGCTGTCACAAATATTTGAGGTTAACTCAATTTTAAAACAGAAATTAATTCTGGCCAAACAAATAGTTGAGGTTAACTCAAAGTATCATATAGGAGTTGATCCTAAAACAAGTACATTATTTGAGGTTAACTCAAGTACGTCGGCTAGGAGTTGATCCTAAGGATTGCAAAGGTGAGGTTAACTCAAGCAATCTCACACAGGAGTTAATCCAAAGGCCAACACAACTTTATACAAAGGTTATTCTAGGTCTATTCACAGAGGTTAACTCTGCCCAAAATTTATTCAGAAGTTAATTCTAATCAAAGTGGAAGGAATTTCCATCCCACGTGTAGCAGTACTCAGATTGCTGCACACATAAAAGGTGCACAAGACTCAACGTCGTAAGTGCCAACCTATTACGTTTCAAGTTGCCACGCGCTCGATAAACATCATCAGTGCTGCCTTCATACTTTCAAAACCTGCCCAAAAACTGCACTGTATAAGCAAACCAATTGGGTACGTTATCAACATTACCGATAGCAACCATACAAGTTGCTCTATTCGTGAATTAAAAATTCCACGCTACGTCTCGATTGCCCTCACGTGGCAGTTCGAGAGAACATTTCAAAATTCATTATTAGACAAAGTTGATTTTCTCACAGATCAACTGTCTCGGACCCATTCACTCATCGATTCCTCTTCTTCTTTACAGGAGTAAGAAAAGAGCAACAAAGCACAGCTACACCGACATTTGTGGTTTCTTCACACAGCAACGCGGCAACTACAAATACGCCGACATCATTTTTTTTTTTAATTTTAATGAATTGTTTTATTTTTTTTGAAGTTTGTGTTAAGTTTTAATGAATTATTGAATTTTAAATTAGTATTAAGTCAAATTGAATTGAATTGTGATATAGATTGTAAGACCTGCAGCAAGCACGAAATAAAATTAAAATTTTATACTTTGAACATAAAACTGAGTTATCTATCAAACCGGCCCATTAATTATACAGTCCACTTAGAGAGAATTTTCAGTGACTCTTACTTGAGCTCGCAATGACTTCTTTTGTGTACTTCAGTTTAATACTCAACAAATTATTAAATTTTAATACTTCAGCATAACTTGACATTTAGTAGGAGCCCAGACAAAATCTTCGAGAATACGTCACAAGCCATGATTCCCTCATTACCACATAAGAGGCACAACGGAGTCCTAACATTCTAAAATACTTGCAGTGTTCTTATGTAAAACTGACAGAAGTTTGATTTGAATAGCTCCTCCCCCCTAAACTACTATTCATACAGAAAAATGTTGTTCTGATAATCTTAAGTTTGTTTTCTTATCTGAACCGCAATAAAATTTTTATACTTTTCCTAACAAAATTATTTAGAAAAATTGATTTGAACCAAATGACCACCCAACTAACAATTTTCATCTCATAAAGGTCTACAAGCGTCTTATGAGAAGATATACGTACTTGAGTATCCTTGTTATTTCATTCTTGTAGATTACTACGAGTGCTGTATGAATGTGTTGTCAGAATTAAATGGCGCATTTATGGGAGCTATTTTTCTCTTATAAAAATACGTTAGCCTTTTATGTAAGAGTTAAGTAAGTTTCGATTATATATGTAGATAAAAGTGGACGCATATATAAGCTAATATTTTATGGGGATTGAAATTTTATTGATAATAATAAAAGTTTTACTTCGAAAAATAACAAAGCGCCTCATTATTAATCAAAATAAAAATTTTGTATGAATCGTTTCATAATATGTAATAAAATAAAAACTTCTATCTGCTCCATAATTTCGTCCAAATTCATATAAAAGCACTTATTTTCTTCAAGACGTAATTTTTTATATTTTATAAATACCTCTTTTATTATAAATTCTCCATATTAAAAGAAAATATGGCCGCATTGGACTTAGTTTTCTTATGAGTATAAAATTCTTGTTAAAAAAACTTTAGCTTTAGTTACAAGAGATGTATATATTTTTTTTTGCCATATGAGAGTGTCATTCTATTTATGAGAATCAAAGTCTGCGTATGAAGCTTCAATTCTTTTTATGAGAGTTAAACTCTTCATAATTCTTGATATGAGAACTAAAGTTTGCATATGAGAAATTTTAACTCTTGCAATCAGATTATAGCTCTTACATAGAATATGAAGCATTTGATATGAGCATTTAAAATCTTATTTGACATTGGGCTTTCATTTAGAATGATTGAAGGGAATACGAATATTATTTCATTACTTTTCGTATTAATTTAAATTAAACATACTTGTGATGCTATTATAATGATGTCAACAGAAATCGCAACATCTTGACATTCATCGTAGATGATTTGAATAGAATTGTTTCTGTTATATTCTGGATGAATACATATTTTTACTGTTAAATCATCATATGAAAGAGTTAATAAAGTTACCTTTTGGTATTAAATTTACCGAAGACTGTGCAGATTGGGATAACTTTTAAAATTTTTATTGCAACATTCCTGGGCGTATTTAATTCAAGATAAATTTTCCTTATTTTCCTTCGAAAATTATTAGACCTTTTAACTTTCTTCCAATCCATTTTGACAAATAAACCCAAGTGACGTCTATGAGTTTTAATGAGAATAATTATCTTTTTGTACTAGTAATAGTGCCCTTATAAGTGTTTTAATATTTTATCACTCATAAAAGCATCTCTATGAGTTGTCTTATACTTAAACTCTTACAATAACTTTCATATAAGTACAATAACACCTTAATACTCATAAGGACATTTTCTTGAGAGTACATCTCTTTGACAGTTAACAGTTCATAAAAAATATTCAATAAAAATAGAAATTTTCTGGCACTCAAAGTAATGTCGATTTCGATGGGACTTCAGTGCAACACCAGTATTGCACTTTTTGCACAAGTGCAACACTGAAAATGTTCGATGGGACAATCTTTATAGCCTCTTTTTAATGTCATCTTAAATTCAAGGGAATTACTTCTTCAACGGCAGAGGAGGATACATATTTATAAGAGAGAGTGTGTTTGTAATCGGGGACAGACATTTTAGTTTGCTTAGTCGACGAAGAATTTTTTACTTTTGACTTGACTGAATTATTTAAGTTCCTTAGAGAAAACTGTGCTACACTAAAACGTTAATGCCATTATCTCCTCCTCTACTTCACAAAGCCATTGACATTGGAATTACTAACTTACCTTGACTTGCCGAAGTGGGTGGCAATCAAACGGAGAA
Source organism: Dioctria rufipes (assembly GCA_963924295.1). NCBI lineage: Eukaryota > Metazoa > Arthropoda > Insecta > Diptera > Asilidae > Dioctria > Dioctria rufipes. Next base: position 324,077,836 of record OZ002740.1, on the reverse strand, counting down.
GGCTACAATTAACTTAATTAGACATTTTCACTAAACAAAATGATAAATGAAGATTGTAACAAGAACCTAAATATAAATTCGAGGATTGGTTACTGTCTTAAGTACGCAGCGCGTTGAGAGCTGCAATTGACGAATGTCGCTAAATTTCTAGACCTATCATTATTTAGGGAAAAGTCCCCCTTCTGTCTGCTATAAACGTTGATAAAGGTAGATACAATTCATAACATTATTGTAGGCGGCCGAAATTTTATCATAAATCTCTGCGAACAACAAATGAACAACACTCTTAACCACATTAGAATTTCATAAGATCAGTAAACTTTTTTTTTCCAGTCTATAAGCGCCTAACAACTAATTTCTACGATAATAAATTAAATTTTATTGAAAAAGAACTTATCGACCATTTGCTGAATGAAAAAGTTGAGTGCCACTTGATGAAGTTTCCGATGTCGCCGCCGTTGCCGCGCACTTCTTTTTAATTGACTTGGTTTAACTCCACCTGATACAAGAGTATTTTTCTGAGTGGGAAAGCATGTAATTAAGAGCAGCCACAGAAGATTGAAATGAATCTTATGGAAATTATCGATTTGACGAAAGGCGTACTTCCATTCCGCCCACCGGAGTTAATGACAAGAGGGTGAATAATACTCTGAAAATTAGGGTAGTGAGCTCTAAAAGAAAATTCATTTCCCTTTAGGGCGAATTAAATTCAGGATTAATATACCTTCGGGAGGGGGTGGTGGAGAGTACCTACTACTAAATACTTTAAGTTCCATTTCCTTATTGACAAACAATATCTTAATGGAAATGTTTTGAAAATAAAATTAATTCATGGCACAGTGAACTGAAGATGAGCCTCAATAGGGAAATATTATAAGTCAAGGGGAATTTATGAGTTTTACGCGGAAATACTTATAATATAACTTTTGTGCTTTGAACGATATTCAGGATTTAGTTCATAGCAGAGCTGTTAATGGAGTTTATGGAGACTTTAACGTACCTTTAATGTAGCATAAATTATGATGGAATATTTTCATTGTATTTTTATTTATTTGAAATATCTTGAAATAAATTATAAATGGGATTAACCCTTTCGATCCGACTGGAACAAATATGTACCGTTAAAGTTTATAACGTCATGGAAAGTTAAATTTGCACTCAAATTGGTTTTCAATTATACCATTTCGTACTCTTGATTATTCTAACGGTATATATCGACCCATGAAAGGTAAAATGGGATAAGCGACAAAATGTAAACTTTGCAGGAGAGCGGTTTAAAGATTAAAATTTCGAGAAAAAAAAATCATTAAAAATCAGCTAATTATTAGATTTTATAAATTTATACCTATAAAAGGTCCTGATGGTATTGATATTTTTTCAAACTATTAGTTATTATTAGAATTAATGTCGCTTACGCAATTTGGTACCGAAAACAGAATGAGGGAAAAAGCTCTAACTGACTAAATGTTCTAAATATGCATAAGAGCTGGTCAAGTACCAAAGAAAAAGTACTTAAGTACAAGTACAAGTACCGAAGGCCTGACTACTTCAGCGTAAGTACAAGTACCGCATGTATGAAAAGTACTTGTAACTAAGTACTAAGTCTTTAAAAAGGACTGAGTACTTTTTGAAGTACTTTTTAAAGTTCTTTTTTAGTATCTTTGTACGTTGGCAGTATTATAATGAAGTTTATCGAGTTCAATTAATAGATATTAATAAATCAATACCTTTTGAAAACTATAATATATATAGTAACCAGTGGCTAATATTTATAGTTTTTTATAGTTTTCGGCGCTGCAGGTAGAGTAAAACTTTCACTTCTCATTGCTACACTCTTAAAAACTATTAGAGGTCCCCTTAAGCACCTATTATACTCCAATAATGCATGACAATTCTAAGGAAAAAAATTTCAGGAAATTTCTAAGAAAAAATTGAGGCCTTGCCTACATCAGGTCGACACATCGTTTATTTTATATTGGAGCGAGGCATTGCTTGCTTAACCTTGGTTATGTCCACTGGTGAATATAATATGGACTGTTTACTTTTCTATTTCACGTGGGCCACGTGGGCACAATTGCTTGTGTCAAAAAGAGTGCTTACGTCGGTACCAACATTGAAAAAATTATTGGCGGGAAGTTGAAAAAGTGAGCACGCAGCTCAGCAAGTGATTTTAATAAAATATTTAGAATTTCTTCTGCTTATCTAATGAATATATTTTCTTTGGTAAAACAGTTTTTATCAGTAAGATCCCTAAATGATTAATTTAAAATCATGAAATTCGACGAATGCACTAATTTATTTGTTGTTTACAGCTATCATCAGTTGGTACATGGTGCTTAGACCAAAAGAATCAGCAATATAGAAGTGAGCCCACTTTCTGCAGTGTATTTCTATGAACGCAGTCAGTACATATTATACATGTCAGTGGTTATATCATCAAGTCCAGGCATCATCGATTTTATATTCAAGCGAGACGTTACTGGTTTTTGTTCTACTTGCCCTGTCTTATTTGTACGTAGTTAGTTTGTCTAAGGTTCTGTCTTGATGCGTGAGTGGGGCACATGCTTTGACAGTTCTTTGCGTGCTTTGAAACTCAACAAAAAAGCAGTTGCGCTAGGGATTGTGTTTTTTTTTCTACAAAGAGTTAGATATTTGTAGCTACTTAATAGACTCAGAAATATTTAAGTAAAAGTCTTGGTACTTAAGTACAAAACTAAGTCTTAAGTACAAATAAATAGACGCTAGTACTTATGTTTAATTACTAAGTTGAGGAATTTCAAAAGTATTGAGTAATAAGTCTTAAGTAACGAAAATATACTTTAAGTAGTACTTAAGTCGTTTTTTACTTAAGTATTGCCCAGCTTTGATATGCATCATGGTAAAAACGCGCAACTGTCATATTTAGTGTCTTCTAAGTCAGGAAAAAGGGTGCAGCCTATTTGGTTAACTTTTCAAGGAACAGTAAAGTTAACCTAAGTGGAATAATAGGATGCACTGATTCAAAGTAAACTGGAATAACTTTTATAATTACGCACAACTGGTTGATGAAATAGGAGGGATTTAATAGTTTTGGTTTTACCTAGTTATAGCAAATAAAACAAAGATATTAATAATACATATTATTATATTAAATTAAAGATTTTCTGGAAGTCAAAATTAAAAAAATTACATTTTAAACGAAAATAATTATTAGTGCGTTTAGGTGCCCAAAGGCTAAGGTAACAAAAAAAATATCTTAACTACTAAAACTGAAAAATCTCTTTGTAAAGGCACATAAAAAAAGGAACAGTGTTCAGACTTTTGTAACATTACTTTGTTGACGAAATTCAAGGGTCGCACTTCTTTGAAGCATTTATACCACTCAAACCAGTCAAACAAGGAATAAAAATGTGGCTTCGTTGCGATGCAAATAGGAATTCGATGCATATGAAGGCACTCTAGGTGAAGGAGTAGTTAACAAATTGGCAAGTACAATTTCTGAGGAAGATGTTATTTTGTGTTTCGACAGTTTTTTTTACATCTGTGCACTTATTCCAATCACTAAATTATGCAGCTGTTGGTACATGCATGTCAAACAGGAAAAATGTACCAAAAATTGAAGCGAAACACAAGCGTGGAGAGGCAGTATTTATGAGTAACTGCCATAATCCAAATATGACAACTATTCTTAACACGTTCGCGACATGGGCTTTATAAACTTAATTCATATTTTGACGTTGTGTACCACTGGTGGTACTTTTGTCATTAAGACCATTAGTCGTAGTGCGCCACAGGTGGTACATGGGCGCCTATAATGCAAACTGCATAAAAACTTTCACAACTTTAATGTAATTCAGAGTTATAAGCTTGCGACTGTTGGAGATATACACAAAGATACTATGCTATCAGTGTACCACCGATGGCGCACTCATGTTTAGAAAAAGGCATGTTTTATTCGGTTTAAATGTATCAATTTTATAGCGTTCTCATTTTATGACAAAACTAAAAAATAACTCAATTTATTTAACACAAAAAAAAACCTAAAAACAAAAAGGCTATTCAGATGTATTATATTTTGTTACGAAAAAATAATACTAGTGTGATATAAAATTACTTGTGCTTTTCATTAAAACACTCCAGACACATTGTTGGTTGATCATCACAATTGTTGCAGAAAGTCTGTACTCTTTTCGTTTTACCGCGTGCTTCTTTTGCTCCATGTTCTTGAGAGATTTGGTCGTAGCACGATAAGCATCTTTTCCTTGCTGTTCTTGCGCTGCCTTTTCATTTGAAAAGTTGGTGTACAGAAGGCTTCATTTGGTTTAGGGGAGCAGTGCTATTTGAGACTGTCGTGTCCTCGACATTCTTCAAGAGGCCTTCGATAATTTTTTCTCGAAAATTTATCATTGATACTTTGTTTGTTGATTGGATGTACTTGTTAAAGATAACCCACGAATTGACGATACTAACACCAAGGAGAATCTCAAATCCAACTTTTTTTTACCACTTAATTGTCTTGCGCAATGGCGAATAATAATTTGTCATTTGGTCCGAATAGTCTACATCTTTCTTTTCTTTATTATAAGCTATAATTGCTGGAGGCTTCATTATATCTTCTCCGAATCTACTCTTTTTTCCGGTTGGAACTAATATAATAGTGTGATCTGCGTTGCTAGAAATCATAAGTACTGTCCTTTTGTCAGTCCATTTTAAAACACGTATTCCGTTTCTATTTTCCCTACCAAATACTTCTCCTTTTTTAACTTTTTTCATGCAGATTTCTTTGGGATTGCCACGTCGATTTATCCGGAGAGTACCGCAAATATATATGTCTTCCTTTTCAATAATTCTTCGCTCAGTTGTACACTAGTGTAAAAGCTGTCGGCGTATAATGTTCTGCCTTGGTCCAAAAGGCCTTGAAGCAATTCCATTGTTACATCATATGAATGCCCATAACCGGAAGTACTGCTGGCTCTTCCAGCATAAATTTTCACGTGGTACGTGTAGCCGTCGGTGTTGCATAGCTTATACAATTTCACTCCGTATTTATGGGACTTACCTGGAATATATTGCCTGAAAAAAAGTCTGTCTCTCCACGGGATCATCGACTCATCTATGATGACTGCTTCTCCGGGAGTTAGAGATGATTTGAGGTTTTGTGCGATAATGTCAAGCAGTGGATTTATTTTCGCTAATCTTGTTTCTCCCACGGGAGTTTCATTGTCAGCGAAATGTACACATTTTAATAATACTTCAAATCGAATACGTGACATTGTTTTACAATAACAGGATTTCTGTAAGTAGGGTTTTTCGACCAATATAATCTCATACTGGGAACAGGGCAAATACCCATTATTAAAACAACAGCAAGTAGTTTCTTGATTTCCTCTTCATTCGTGTCCTTCCATTTTGCCATAATTGAACGACGACTGTTGATGTACGATTGAATGAATTGCGCCGCATATCTGTTTGTTTCCGTCACAATAAGTTTCAGCACTGCACCACTTAAAAATAATTTATAAGTACTGAAAGGATCAGTAGAACCTAAGTTACATCGCAAGCCAGGGTTTTCTTCGGCAAAGTTGAATTCTCGCACTAGACTTCTAACTTCTTCCCATTCATCTGATAGAGAAGGAACAGTAATAGCTGCATGCTCCTGACCAATATCGTCCAATTCCTCAGCTTCACTGCTCCCAAGGTCAGTTGCGATATCACTATTACTGTCTGTATCATCACATTGTGAAAGAAGAATCCGAGCCAGAGAAGTCCGAAATTGATTCCTCTTGTAATAAAGCGTCTTCAATTTCTTCATTTTCCTTTTCAATTTGTTTATAGTAAAATTAATTAATTGTGGTGTATTTACACACAATTTCTAACAGAAAAAACAAAAAGATTGAGAAAGTCTTGACTGTTGGTGATTTATAGGTAACAAGATTGTAAGCATAGCATGCTGAGTTCGACTTTTGCTTTTGGTTACCAAACACAATTAGAACTAAAGAATTGTAAAAAATGTAAATATATTATGTATTTGAAATCCATGTACCACTCGTAGTATACGACGACCATTATGCAGATCGTTCTCTATACGACGTCGTGCGCCACCCGTGGTACACTCTTTAAATGTTATTAAAAGTATGTAAAATATTCATACTAATTTAAACAAACATATCTGTGTTACTAATAATAAATAATTCACAAACAACCACGAAAACAATAAATGTCCAGGAAGAAAAGCACTTAACGCTGCCTTGTGTCTGAAAGCCGAACTCTCAATGTACCACCGATGCTACACGATGTCGCGAACATATTAAAACAATGAAAACAGGGGAAAAAATTGTCAGACCGTGCCCCGAAATGATAAAGTATTACCGTGAAATAATGGGTGGAGGTGATTTGTCTAATCAAATGTTTGGTCTCTATGAACATATAACCGTAAGTCTGGAAAGTGGTGGAAAAAGTGTTTTATCGTTTATTAATGATGGTGGGCGTAACGCCTGGGTAATTCATTTTGAGCTAAATCGCAAGAAATTGCCATTCAAAACATTTTTGGTTATTTTAGCAGAAACGCTGATTGACGAAGGCTTAAAAAACTCGTGCGTTTGACGATCTTCAAAGTGCCGTCCCCAATCTTAAAAGCCGGCTATTGCGGATAATAGTTTATCGATAGAATGATCTTCCAGACGAAGATGGGCCAATTGTTCCAGACAAAAGGAGCAAATTTGTACAAGGACAATCTATAAAACATGCGATATACCTTTGTTCAAACATTGTTTTGCACCATTTCATTCAATCTGATTTTATATTACATCAATTTTATATTAACTATCATTGAATTTAGTTTTTTGTTAACTTTTTTTTTAATTTTTGCAATAACTTTTATAAGAATAAATGAAAAAAATTATTTTCCCTAAAATATCTTTCTTTTTCTTATTAGTACTGCTGGTAACTCAAATATACGGATGGTACAATGTTATACCACCACCCCCCACCCAACCACAATTATGTGCCCCAATTCAGGGTTACAGATCGAATTATTTAAACACCTCTAATAAATTCAAATCAACAATTTGGTCACAGCATTTGTATTCGAAATACGTATCGAAAGGGTTAAGGTGTTTTTATAATTCAAGCAGTATATGGAGAAGTTCTTCATTGATATATGTGTAATGAAATAGACCAAAATAGCAAGTTAGATGGAGATGACCAGTCTAAAGTCGAATTCGCCTTATTTTGTTCTAGCGATTCTAAGTATTTAAGTGACATACTAGACTCTAAGCTGAGTTACAGGAGTAATCCAATCTTATACAATGGCTTCATAGTCTAAGGGATGGCACTTAAGAAGAAATAACGGGCTTTCCAATTAGAGGTGTTATTTTGATATTCAAAGAAAAATGGCATTTTTTGAGATAAATGATCGGATCTTTATTTCATTATAAAGAGGAAGGTATGCCGTTAATAATGGAAAATAACATCAGCCAAATGACCACCACGACCACCCCTACAGGACCATATCCTTTTCATGAAATTTTCCATAACCAAATCGTAAAGTGGCTGCCCTATGTCCTCGATAGCCTCACGAATTCCATCTTTGAGGTCTTGAATCGACGCTGGGCTGTTGGCGTAGACCTTCTCTTTCACGTGGCCCCAAAGGAAGAAGTCGCAAGGTGTTAAGTCACAAGATCTCGGTGGCCAATTGTGATCACCTCTTCGAGAGATACCACGGTCCGGAAACTTTTCCCGTAAAAGATCAATGGTTTCGTTGCTTGTATGGCACGTAGCGCCGTCTTGTTGGAAGTAAACGTTGTCCAGATCAATACCATCCAATTCCGGCCATAAACAATCATTAATCATCTGTCAATAGCGCAATCCATTCACCGTAACTGTTGCTCCAGCCTCATTTTCGAAAAAGTAAGGTCCAATGACCCCGCGGGACCACAAACCGCACCAAAGAATCACACGTTGAGGATAGAGAGGCTTTTCAACAATAACTCTTGGGTTTTCCGAGCCCCAGATGCGACAATTTTGCTTGTTGACGAAGCCATCGAGGTGGAAATGGGCCTCATCACTTAGGATGAGTTTTCGCTGGAATTCCGGATCATTTTCATGCATTTCAAGGACCCAATCAGCAAAGACTCGACGTTGTTGATGATCGGCCGGCTTGAGTTCTTGTGTTAACTGAACTTTATAAGCCTTAAGACCCAAATCTTTATGCAAAATACGGTGTAATGACGTTTGTGGTATGCCTAATTCCAAAGAACGACGAGGAATGGACAAACCTGGGTTTTCTTCAACACTTTCGGCTACAGCAGCAATATTCTCGGCTGTTCTTGAGCGACATGCACGGGTTTTATTCTTCACATCACTAACTTGTCCCGACAGCTCGAATTTTTGTACCAATTTCTGTATTGCGGTCCGACAAGGTGCTTCACGACGACCCAAAAATGTTCGAGTCTTACGAACCGTCTCTGCCACATTTTCACCATTTTTATAGTGAATTTTAATAATTTCAATGCGTTGTTGAATCATGTATCGTCCCATTTTTAGTAGTTTCCACTTGTCAAATGTCAAAAATTGACAGCTCCAAAAGTGACATCTATTGAAATAGCGGGCTAATTAAAATAACACGTCTTATTTTAAAACCCTTTATCTGGATTAACAAGGCGTTTTGAATCCTTGCGTGAAGTATGTAATTTACTTAAAATCCGATTTAAATGAGGAGGAAATAAAAACCTCAACGCACATATTACAACAGAAGTATTCAAAAGAAATTTCATATAAAATATGCGACGAATTGATTTTTATGAAGCAGATTTACACAACCAACCTTAATTCAGAATTAACTCCAGTAAATTTGCTACAGAACATACTAGAAACAAATTTAATTGAATTGTTTCCAATGTTGTTTGTAGCACTTAGAATATTTTTGAGCCTACCAGCTTTCTTTGCTTCCGTAGAAAGGAGGCGTTTTAAGTAGAGTGAAGAATTTTAACAGATCAGCAATGTTCAAAGAAAGGTTAAATGGATTATTAAGGCTTCATATACACTCTGACATTGGGTAAACAATGGACTTTTCAACGATTATAAAGGAATTCTCAGAAAATAAAGCTCGAAAGGCATTTTTAAAGTAATTTATTTCCTTTCACTCTCAGTCCAGTTATTAAGGCATTTACAGTACATACTTACATTTCCAAATGTAGTACTAATATATTTTGAAATTTTTTACTTCAAATTAGGTTTAAAGATTTATTTAAATAAAATTCATAAATGTTAAAAAAAAAAAAAAATGTTTTATTTATTTGGTTGACATATTTTTATGATTTTAAGACGGAGGGGGCCCCATTTTTGTGGTTGGCCGGGGCCCCCATATCCTCTCTCAAGCCCTGAGTACAGACCGCCTAAAATTAAGTAGAGGATTCAATACATTGATATACCCACAAGATAGGAGTGACTGAGATTTGTAATAGCAGAAATATTTATCTTACAGATGGGTTGAAATCAAGTACAGATACAGGTAGCGGGAGTATACTCTAGCACTGGAACGAGTCATATAGATTGCCTGATAAATATAAGCAGAATTGGTGGCGATTCTCCAGGCATCTAAAGCTGTTAAAGAATGAATTATTTCTGAGTTGCATTCCTATACATTTTTTCATTCAAATGAACGAATCGGAAGCTGCAGTAAAAGTATGTTTAAAGACTTGGAATGGAATTAAATGAATTCCATTCCTCAAAAAGATATTGCCCAATGCATTATTTTTCCTTTTAGCAAAAGAATGCATTACTTTGAGCTGCATTACTCTGGAATGCTTTGAATTCATTGAAGTCTGTGTGAATTCACTTGAATTCACTTGCATTCATTTGCATTGACTTGAATTAAGTGAAATTATTCCATGAAATTATTTTGTGAATGGATTTGAAAGTGGGGAAGTTTGTTTTCTGAAAGAATTTATAATTAGTGTAAATGCATGATTATGAGTCAGTTCTACGGCTCAAAAAGTACAAAAAAACGAAATTTAGTGACAATAAAAATAAAATGATAATATATTGTTTTGAGTTTTATTTTTGATCGAAAAAATATGACTCAATCGTTAGTCGTTAAATCCATTTCTAAGTCCAAATTATAAAAATCAGACATGAGTTTTATTTCTGATGGCAAAAAAATTATTGATGATTTTAAGAAAAAAAAAAAAAACACCTAAATGTGATTTTTTTTCTTTGAGTGAATGGCGCGAAACGCAGATTTAATGATTATTAGTGATTTAAAAATTAAAACTCAAAAACAATTATTATTGACTTTTTTTATTAATTAAATTATCGAATTCTACCACATAATGAAAGTAGATGTATTTAAATGATTAAATTATTTTTTCACATAAGAAATGAAAAATAATCATTATTTTCGGTCTCTGCAATAAATACTTTTTGATTTGATTTGAAATTCTTAAAAAAAAAAATGTTTAAAAGTGCTTTAGTTGTTTTTTCATTCTTAATCACAAAATAATTTCATGGAATAATTTCGCTGAATTCAAGTGAATGTTGAATGCATTGGGCAATGTTTTTTGAGGAATGTGGAGTTGTATTTCCTAATTCCTAATACTGAAGAGGAATGAAAGAATGCGAAATATGCATTCTTCATTCCTTTGTATTAAAACCAAAATAAGCTGCATTCTTTAACAACTCTGGCATAGAGAGTCGGATTTGGACATCAACATATAAGTATACTGGTAGCCAAATGGATATTAAAGCGTTGGATACTGTGGTGATAAAAATAGAGCTGGTGCACCTACTCAAAGGTAGCGTAAGGGAGATTTTTATAATGCACAAGGATTCCGATATGGATAGCTCCCTGGAATTCTCTAGGATTGAAATTTACAGTCGATATGCTCAATTTCATAGTAGTGGACTGTATATATTTTTCAATTAATTGTAATTGTAATTGTATTTTGTAATTGAAAATGTACAATTCCCCAGTCATTCTTTTCATTCATTTCATTATAAGGAATTGTATTTATGATATCTTCTTTTTTCATTCTTCTACCACAACATCAAAACGTTCAAATAACAATGAAACAGTGAAGACCCAAATCTTCAGAAATAATCTAAAATAAATTGTGTGTTTCACTTAGTTATCCGGCATTGACAGAAAAACTTATGGTGGAATAACCAAAATCATTTTAGGCAACATTGAGTAAGATTCCCTGGGTATTTTACTAACTCGTCTTAGGAAATGTGGTGAAGATCTGACGTATATCACCTGAGCCACCTTCAGCAATTTTATTTTGATACTTCGCCTTAGAAAATATGATGACGGTATCTTTGGTAGTTTACCTAAATCCCCTTAGACATAATGATTAGGTTGTGCAGGTATAGCAATAGGGTTCCACTATACCGTCCTTCCAACTAGGATCGATGGTGTGGTATATAGACGGTTCAAAAACGAACAATGGAGTCCGACTGGGCGTATACGGCCCCAAATATCATATATCAAAGGCTCTGTGCTTTACCCGTACCGTATTTCAAGCCGAGGTATATGGCATAGTAGAATAGGCCAATACCTGTATTAAAGGAGCCGTAAATGGCTCAACCATTAATATCCTTTCGGACAGTAAAGCTGCCCTCAAGTCCCTTAAAGTCCTACATTATCAAGCAGGGATAGTCTGGGAATGTCTTATCAAGGGGAAACGAAGTTATCCTCATGTGGGTACCTGGACATGAGGGCCACAAAAGAGGAACGGATACTCGAGTTCGTCGGACCAGAGCCACTTTGTAGCACTTCAAATTAATACCTCAGAGCTGCCCTAAATGGCTGGGAGAATAAACCAAAATCCCTGTATTGGAAAATGCTACAAGGACGTCGTCAGGCAAAAAATGTTATCAACACCTCTGGCGGAAAAACAAGATAGCTCCTACTCGTTAGAAGAATAGAGCTCAAAATGATTACTGTGCTCTTCTTAGGCTGTCGCCCCTTGAGGTATCACCTAAACAAGTTGGGTTTGGCTGAGATTTTATTCTGCCGTTTAAGTCAGGAAGCTCACGAAACCTCGGAGCACTTGCTCTGTAACTGCGATGCATTGGACACCCTTCACAAATCTAATCTAATCTTAGGTAATTTTCCTCAGTCTTAGGTAATTTTCCTCACTCTTAAGTAATTTACCAAATATTTTGTATATTTTGTTAAAAGAACCTTCTCGATAAGTTGATAAAAGAGAAGAATTATTTCATGAACGGTCAATAGTAGTATACATATGTAAGAAATTAAAATGATTATTCAGTTACAATAAAAAAGTCTCTTCATCCCTCATTAAGTAATTAAATTGTCATTATAATTATCATTTTCTATTCTTCGTGTCCTCTGCGACTTCACTAAGCTCTTTACATTTAGTAAAATTACCAGTGTTCAGTCCACCGATGTATTTACGTTCCTTCGAATGCATTTCTATTTCTATATTTATACCTTCCTACAAATATAAAAATAACCACAGAATATCAAGTCTCCAAAAAGCCTAAAGAAACCAAAATACTTATCTAATCCTACTATCCACCAGTACATAATCCACTGTCTATAAGATCCCGTGATTCATTCCATCTAGAAACAGACAAAAAAAAAATTATTGTTATTAACAAATAAATCAGAACTATCTTCAACTTATCTCAACGGACATGTAGCTCCAGTATGTTTACATTTTATAATGTCATGAAGTGACATTACGTCAGTCAGCTATTTTCGGCGCATTCAGAATTCAAGAAAATGTATCAAAACGTTGCTAGGGTAACACCGAAAGGTGAGAGCTCATAACTGGATACATAGGCTATATAAAGCCGACGAGCCACAACAGAAAATAATTCTTGGCTCAGAGTTCTTCTAATTTGGAGACTAATCCGAGTAACAAGAATAATATTCCCAACCTCCATTATAGAAAAATAACTCTGTACTTCAGAGGCTAATCTTAAAAGTCCTATCATTTCCGATATTCATGCCCACATCTAAGCAGAACAATAATTCTGCCGCAGAGACTAATCTGCAACATTTTTATCATCTATAGTATAGCAATAGCACCGAGCATTTTGCTACCCTTGTGCTATCACGCACTAGCCAGGAGAAATTTTGCTACCCTGCTGCTCACACCCAATAGCAGCATCAACATTTCTATCGCTATTCTGACAGAAAATTAATTCTGGTCTTTTTCAGAACTAAACGAACACACGAGATATCAGAGCCGGGTAGTACTTAATAAAAAAAAGACTTAAGTACTATTTAAAGTTCATTTTCGTTACTTAAGACTTATTACTCAATACTTTTGAAATGCCCCTACTTAGTATTTACTTGTACTTAAGACTACCAAGTTTTTTACTTAAGTATTTTTGAGTCTATTAAGTACCTACAAATATTTAACTCTTCGTAGAAAAGAAAACACAATCTCTAGCGGAACTGCTTTTTTGTTGAGTTTTAAAGTACGCAAAGAACTGTTAAAGCATGTGCCACACTCACGCATCAAGGCGGAACCTTAGGCATACTAATAACATACAAATAAGACTGGGCAAGTAGAATAAGAACCTGTAACGTCTCGCTTGATTATAAAATGGATGATGCCTCGACTTGATGACATAACCACTGACATGTATAATATAGACTGACTGCGTTCATAGAAATACACTGCAGAAAGTGGGCTCACTTCTATATTGCTGATTATTTCGGTCTAAGCAAGAAATACCATCTGAGGAGAACTGTAAACAACAAATAAATTAGTCCTTTCGTCGAAATACATGATTTTTAATTAATTATTTAGGGTTATTACTGATAAAAACTGTTTTACCAAAGACAATATATTCATTAGATAAGCAGAAGAAATTCTAAATGTTTTATTAAAATCACTTTCCGAGCTGCGTGCTTACTTTTTCAATTTTCCGCCAATGATTTTTTCAATCTTGGTACCGACGTAAGAACTCTTTTTGACACAAGCAATTGTGCTGATGTGGCCCACGTGAAATAGAAAAGTAAGTAGTCCATATTATATTGGTAAGTGGACATAACCAAGGATAAGCAAGCAATGTTTCGCTCCAATATAAAATCAATGATGCCTCGATCTGATGTAGGCAAGGCTTCAATTTGTTCTTAGAAATTTACTGGAAATTGTTTCCTTAGAATTGTCATGCATTATTGGAAGATAATAGGTGCTTAGGGGGACCTCTAATAGTTTGTAAGAGTCTAGCAATGAGAGTTGAGAGTTTTACTCTGCCTGCAGCGCCGAAAACTATAAAAAACTATAAATAGTAGCCACTGGTTACTATATATATTATAGTTTTCAAAAGGTATTGATTTATTAATATCTATTAATTGAACTCGATAAACTTCATTATAATACTGCCAACGTACAAAGATACTAAAAAAGTACTTCAAAAAGTACTCCGTACTTTTCATAGACTTAGTACTTAGTTACAAGTACTTTTCATACATGCGGTACTTGTACTTACGCTGAAGTAGTCAGGCCTTCGGTACTTGTACTTAAGTACTTTTTCTTTGGTACTTGTACTTAAGTACTTTTTCTTTGGTACTTGCCCAGCTCTGGGAGATAGGCATTTGTTTTTTTTAGTGAATTTTAATTTCAGTTTTAATTTGTTGAATTACTGAATTGTATAGTAGTTTGTAGCTTAATTTTATTTGATTGGATTAGTATTGAATTGAATTTACTGCGATATTTAGTTTTAAGCAAATGAATTTTTGTAAAATTTTATATTTGAAGTGAAAAAAAAAAGCTGAGTTGTCCATTTTACCGGCATCCTCCCTCCTACGTTCGAGACTAGATCTCACAACCAGACTTTCCAGGATAAAAATAACTAAAGTCGATATCAATCTTTGTATAATTTTGAATTATTATTGATCGTTCTGATCTATTCTTAACAATATTACCAATTCTTGATCCCGTAAATAGTGGAAAACTTTTCAAAATTAGTTGCAGGGGCAAATTATTTATTTTTAATTACTTTCATCTGTATGTGTTCGACGAACCTGAAAAAAAAAATTAAAAATTTACATCTTTCATACTAAAAATAAACAAACATAGTACCTGCACCTGGAGTGTGCCAGACATAGGTGTAAAGATCCCACAATAACCTGAAAAAAAAATTAAATCAATTAGAAATTGAAATAAATAAAAATAAATATTGAACTATAAAACCAAATGAACTACAAATAAACTAATTTACAAGTTAATCAAACAAAAATGAGTTTCATTGTATTAAAAACCCATAACACGTAACAAACAATATAGAATTGAGGGAAATAACAATAATTCACAACAAATACATACAGTGAGACCGACACAACAAAATCGCCATAAATTGGTTCCTGTCAAAGATTCGAATATATAGGAGTCCCATATGCTTAACACAATGAGGGCGACGCGACAAGTTGCCAACAAAAAGTTTGGGAAAATCTCTAATTGACATTTCTGTGTGGACAGTGAATAGTTGACATTCATGTTATGTGGATTTTGTTATTTTTATAAAGGATAGGAAATTAAAAGATAACAGTAAATAAACTAGTTATTAAAAACTTGTGTACAATTAATTTCTTTAATTATAGTTTGAGAAATTATGAATGTTTTGTAATGTAGCTGTAAGTGAGCACCACAGCTATATTACGGCATTTTGGGTGGGTTAGTGTAGCAGTGTGTTAAAATGATAAGATATGTGGGCTGTTTTATTGAACAAATTCTTTATTGCTCAATGTCATATATTTTCTTGTTTCCACTTTTATTATCTAATCACTCTATGCTTATTCTATTATGAATTCTGTCTTCTGGTATGTATGCTTGAGATGTCGTAGCGTGACACGCACTCAATCTTATACCTCAGACTTAAATTATTTTGTGTTTAAATAAATTCACTACACTTGAATTTAATAATTAATCTTCACGTCTTATTTCTCACACTTAAAACTAATTAAAATTACGTTGTTTCTCCACATGAAAAGCTAAATATGCTAAGCAAGCATGAGTTTAGCCGCTATGGGGACAAACCTAAATCTAAAAATTTGCTGTCACCAAAAAATGAATTAATTTCAGAAAAGATGTAAAATATTTATCTGAAATTCTGATCACCACAAAAAACAATTTTTTTACCACAAAAAAAAAAAAAAAATTCTTCAAACACCGCTAATTTTAGAGCATGAAAATAGTGTACTTATTGTGCTATTGAGCGTTTATTTATGCTATTAAAATTTTCCTGAAGTTCACTTTTATCTTTAACTTTTTTAAATCAATTTGATGAATCAAATTGACATGTATAAAAACTATCATTGAATGAGAATGATCTTAGGGAGCATTGCCCTTTTATAGTGTCGGAGCCGCCATTTTATCATAGATTCCACACAAAAATATGGAAATTCCACATATTTTTCATGTTTTTTCACCTTGTGCAACTATGTCAAAATATGCTAAAATGTGTCATCTAATTTATTTTTAATTATCCATGAATTTTCCTTATCGATATATTTAAATATTTCCATTTTTCGCAAAAATATCAATATGGCGGCTCCCTATGAAATTATGTCAATTTCCAATATGGAACGTAAATTCTCTCTCTAATTTCTTCTGTCTCGTTCCAACATCCTTCTCTTTCCCATTCATTATGTGAATTAATTTCACCTTTTTTATTAAATATCATCTTAATTGGTGAAATTCGCACTTTCTAACCTTGCTCAACAGGTTGCGCGCATTTAGTTTTACCAAATTTATTTTTCCGGGAGTCAATTTGACAGTCGCGTTCGCGGTATTTTAGTTCGCAATTGTCATGTTTGTTTGTTTATTTTCTCCACAATAAATGGATTAATTTGTAACGTAAGCTTATAAATATATTCTTTAAGTGTGTAAGAATAGTTTTATATGCATAATTTGCAAGAAATCTGCAAATTATGCGAATTTTCGCATGTTGTATAAGTGTTTAGCGAAATGTCAACAATGGCAAAAATTATTGCATTTCGTTACTGCTACCAGTTTATGTTTTTTTGCAGTATGAAAAATATAAAAAATTGCAATGTTTATATTTGCATAGTGTTTTTGTTGTATACTGCTGTCCTTTTCTTCTTAGTTTTTTCTTTGTGATTTTACAGTTTTAAGTAAGCTGAATAACTATACCAAAGACTTTGCTTAATTTCTTCCTTGTTGTCATTTCTTTTTCAGTAAATAACACAGTGACCGCTGTCAAAAACATTTGTCGAGTCGCGTTCACTGTATTTTAAATACGAAATTGTCGCCAATTAAGTTGCCAGCATTGTTGTGTCGCTCTCACTTTCTTTTAGCCTTAAGGTACAAGCAGAAGATTGGGGGACATTTAAGGTGGAAAAGCATCCAAAATAACCTCACCTTCACAGGTATCTACCAACCTTGAAAAAACTACACAAAACACAATAAAACCAAATGAATCCACCAAATTTTTATAATTATCTGTACTATAAGGCATCCAGAGATAAAAAATTCATTAGATCTTCTTTGGTCGCATTCGAGCCTATAATTACTTTCATAAACATGCATAATATAGCTTTTTAGGCAAAGACCTCATTATTACTTTGTTTATCATTGAAAATTGCAAAAAAAGGCGATTTACATTAACTTTGCAATCAATAATTGCTGTTGCATTATTCATTGACCCCGTCAAAAGTCATTTACATATATGTTAAAAGAAACAAAAGCCCAGGGGGGGGGGGGGGACCAAATCCCCAATGAATTCTTAAAAGTTCTCCCTGAAAATTGGATGACTTGTCTATGTAACTTCTATAATACCTTACTAGAGAACGAAATCGTCCCGAGGTAATGGGGAAAGGCGAAGCTTTGTATGCCCTTTAAACACTAACCCACAAAACTACAGACGTATAGCATTACTAAATATACTCCTGAAGACGTTTACTCAGATATTGGCTACCCGTCGATATTTTTATCTTATCAGCAATAGTTGACATTAATTTAGAGATTAAAAATAGAACTCTATATGCATTATTAATTGATTTTGCCCAGGCTTTCGATTCCGTGCATCATAACAAGCTATGGTCTAAACTTTGTAACAAGGGAGTTGGCGGAAAGTTAGTACGACTTCTTCAAAATTTATATAGCACAGCTTTCGTATCGTTATCGGTCAGGCAAGATAGGCCTAGAAACATTAATGTTAATGTCGGGGTGTTACAAGGGGATCCATTATCCTCAATTTTGTTTTCGATTTTTGTAAACGACATAGAGGAATTTCTCCGGGAAAAGAGTTTGAGGGGGTTAGTATCTCCTATATGCAGACGGACAACACAAATCCCGTAACACCAATAATAATTAAAAATCTTAATTTATTCACAACGGGGGAATATTTCGAAAATTGTACAATATGGATGATGAAATCGAAACAAATTTTTCTATAAAAAGCGTCCTTCATTTGATCTTTCGTTGAGATCGAGTTGTCATATAGCAAACACATGCCAAACATGTAATTCCTCAACCGTATATCAAAGGAAAATTTTCATTGGCTCTAATTGTATTTTTTCTTTTGGGAAAAATTCTGCCATCAAGAAAATTAATAATTTTTCTGGGTTTCTTTTACGGACTAACAACAATCTTGAAGGTTCAAAATTGTTAAGTCTCCTTTATTTCGCTAATCTTTACAACAAGGTTTTTTCATTTTTTCTACAACCAAGTTGAGGTTATGGGCATATGTCATTACTTGCCATAAGGATTATATTTATATAGCATGGTTAATTTCTAAACAAATTGATTAAGAACCACTAATCAAATTTATTCCATTTAAAAAATTTTTTTTTGTTTAATTACATTGAATTTGTAATTTTTTATTGTTGATTGACATTTTGTAAAAAGTAAGCCTACCTGGAGGGTGATTCTGATCTTTTTTCCTACTATTTAGTCGTGAATTTTGACATATTTTGTCGTACATTTTTTTTTTTTTATATTATTAAGCCAAGCTCAGGGGATACCCTATGATGCAAAGCACAGCGTGGCAGGAAGGAGATAGGGAAAGGATTAAGGGATATGAAGAGAGCGGCGGAGGTGCCGATGTATGTCGCCCTTAAACTTTTGCGGGTTGTATGCCGGAGGAAAGACAGAAGATGGTAGACTGTTCCACATTCGCACAGTTCGGGATAAGAAAGCATCACGGAATTTAAGTGTACGGCCGAATGTAATTTGAAGGGCAAAAGGATGAGCGCGGGATGCAGCGTGGGTATTGCGTGCAGGAACTATTCTACAAGGGATCTGACTAGATATTTCATCAGAACATTGGCCATGCATATAGCGATAAAGGAGCGAAAGGCATCCAACATTGCGACGGTGCTCGAGCGAGTCGATATGACGAGTAATTGCCACATCGCCAATGAGCTTGCAGGCTCTCTTTTGGACAATATCCAATGAAGCTAAGGCTGTGCGACCAGCCCCGACCCAGATATGGGAATTGTATTCGATTCTGGGTCTGATGTGGGACTTGTAGAGGAGCGCTATATTTGATGGGCTGAAATATTTCTTACACCTTTTCAAAAAACCAAGACATTTGGATGCTTCTTTGGCAACCGAGAAGATGTGATCTGTCCAGTTTAACTTACTGGAAATATTAATGCCAAGAATTCTTAGTGACGGTGATTCAGAAAGTAATGCACCATCAAACGAAATGGGAGTGGTTAAGTGATGGTCTTGTTTTAATGAGATGAGACAGCTTTGGGTCTTAGATGCATTGAATTCGACGCGATTCACTTTGCCCCAAGCGAGAATATTGTCAAGATCGTTATTCAATGATCTAATCATGCAGTCTCGTTTAACACATGCGGCGTTCTGGAATCCGCAAGGGTGTCAAAGGAGTATGCGAAATCAAGGGTACTGTCATCAGCAAAGCTATGGATAGGATTGAAAGTAAGGGAAAGCAGATCATTAATGAAGATTAGAAATAGAGTCGGAGAAATAACAGAGCCCTGGGGGACACCGGCATTAATAGGATGAGGATCAGATATAACGCCATCTAATACAACTCGTATTTGGCGACTAGATAAAAAACTTTCAATCCATAATAGAAGAGGAGGGGAAAGACCAAGTGCTTTCAGTTTGGCTAAAAGGGCTGAATGCCAGCCTGTATCAAAGGACTTTGAAATATCTAGAGCAACGATTTTGGACTCACCAAAATTGTGAAGACTACGATTGCAACGTTCCGTAAGAAAAGTCAGCAAGTCTCCAGATGAGCGTCCGTGCCGGAAGCCGTATTGGCGATCGTTGATGAGCTGATTGGTTTCCAGATACTTCATTAATTTGGAGTTAATGATAGATTCAAAAACCTTTGAAAGAATCGAAGTGATTGCAATTGGTCGATAATTTGAGGGATCGCTACCCTCTCCTTTCTTGGGAATAGGCTGAACGTGAGCTAGTTTCCAAGCAGTTGGAAATTTTCCTGTCGAGTAGGACAGGTAGAATAGTTTGCGCAGAGGTTTAGCCAAGGATGAGGCACAGCTTTTAATTAATAGGGGCGAGAAACCATCAGGGCCTGCGGCTTTAGAGACGTTGATTCCTTTAAGGACCTTGAACACATCCCTCGTACGGATGTGTATTGGCTCTTGTGCACATCCGCACGGGAGATGCACGACAGGTGCCTGTGAAGTGGGTGGAAGAAAAGAATTTGATGCGAATCTGGCAGCCAAAATAATATTAGCTTTATCCAGGGAGTCAACAACCACTTCACCATTATTAAGTAGTGGAGGTATAGAGGAACTGCTGAAGTTGTTCCTGATGGTTTTGACCAGGGACCAGAAACCTTTACTACCTTTGCGGCTTGCCAAGATTCTTTGTCTAACATTCTGGTCAAAAAGAAATTTTTCTCTCTGGATAATGGACTTGCAGGTGTTCCGTGCAGTCTTGTAGATTCCTTTCAGTTCTGGACAAGGATGCACTTGATAGGCGCGAAAAGCAGACTCTTTCGCTTTTATAGCTTGGTTGCACTTATCGTTAAACCAAGAGCGATTTTGCTGTTGTTGAGATCTGCTGTAAGAATACGGAATATGTTCACGCATGCCTAGACTTAGTATGTTACTAAGTTCTAATGTGCATTCATCAGCATCCCTCGAAGTAAAACAGACCGACCAATCTATATCTCTAAGATACTGATTGAGACTTTCCCAATCAGCGTTCTAATAGTGCCAGAGAAGCCTACTTGTAGGTGGAGAAGTAGGGCGGCGCAGAGTTGAGGTGATAAATTGAGCCGTGATTAGACAGTGGTCTGAATTACCAAGAGAGGAGCCGACTGAGATGGAATATTTGTCAGGGTGAGATGACAGAAACAAATCTAGTAAATTGGCCCTATCTCCAGCTGCATCAGGGATTCTCGTCGGTGCATCCACTAGCTGATGCAAATTGAAAGATTCACAAAATAGTTCAACGAATCGGTCCGAAGGACTTGTGGTAGAAGAATGTCTGAGCAAAGGCATGTTATGGACATTAAAATCGCCTGCCAGAATGATTTCGGAAGAGGGGGAGACAGAAAGCAGATGATCAATATTGTTGGAGATATTGTCAAATGCGGATACCGTGTCGACATCAGACATATTTGGGCTGCGATAAAGGAAGCAAAAGTAGATGATGTGCCTGTGAAGTTTGAACCTAATCCAGATGTAATTAAACTCAGGATTGGCAGAAGGTGGAAAATCTTTTAGAATGGTAAAGGCCACATCATTCCGAATATATATTGCGATCCCCCTATGTGAAGAAAAAGGAGGCACTAAGCTATAACCAGGGACGTGATATTGATTAGAATCAGCATCAGAAACGACCTTGGTTTCATTTAGCGCAAGAATTGCCGGATTTTTTTATTGAAGGTGGCAGTACACCGAAAAACGATTTGCCCCCAATCCGCGAATGTTGCAAAATTCTAAAATAAAATTCTGTATGTTCAAAGCAAAAACAACAAAAAAGCAGAAGAAAGAGCGACACACAACAACACAAATATTTATTTCTTTTAACACAGTTCATTTTGTGTCTTCACTATTATCTACCACAAAATGAACTATAATAAATTTTCGGTGAACAGACGTCAAAACACATGCCTAAATATACGAAAAATTAGTCAACTGCTCCCAGATGTTGTGACAAAAATTTTACACTGGTAAATGGAAATTCTACACCTATTTAGAGCATTACAAGTGCTTAAATTCGAAATATTATTTTGAATTTGTAATGTTAAGTGTCATTTTCAATTCATTCATTGCTGACCTGAATAAAAACACGAAAAAATCAGTAGAAAAGTTCATTTTATTTAGGCGTATATTTTGACATTCAAGTACGACAAAAGATCAGAATCACCCTCCTGTGGGGTGATTCTGATCTCTTTGTCGTCTTAGGCGTGTATTGTTGTCACATATTTTGACACATCACCTCAAATTTTTCATACTTTTATATTCACCATATTCATTTTGATATATCTTTTTCATCAACCACAAAATAAACTAAAATGTATTTGCAATGAATTAATGTCAGAATATACGCCTAAAAGTACGACAAATAAGTCAACTGCTTCCGAGGTTGCAACAAAAATTTTACATTGTGATATTTTCAGTTCATTCTATGTAATGCAGGGCTTGCTAAGCTGGATAAAAGCATGAAAAAATCAGTAAAAAAGTTGATTTCATTTAGGCGTATATTTTGATATTGAAGTACCTACGACAAAAGATCAGAATCATCCTCCAGATCATAGTTTTCAAACCATGTTAAGACAATAAGAAAAAGGTAGAATCATGCCATTTAAATAATAAGTTGCCTAATAATTAATGAATTCCTTGAAGTAGGTACACAGTTTAAGTAAATATGCTGTGAGTTTTAACCATAAAAGTAGATATTGAACGAATTAAAAACGTACAGTCAATTGTCCAATAAATTAAAGTTAAGTTGATATATTTGAATAAAATAATAAACTTCATGCATTTGTTAAAGTTTACATAAAATTTTACTTGTGCTAAATTTATTTTAAGTACAGAATACTTTAGATTTGTCAGAATAGTGAATTTGATGATTAAAAAGTGAATGCGTAACCACCATTTTGTTTCAGCACGCAGTGAAATTGTGATTTGTAAACGCAGCTTATGGAACGCAAATTATAGAAATTACCATAAGCCTAGTGAATTGCAATTTACGGACGCAGTTCATCAATTATAAGAATTGATATATGGTATTATTTAAATTTCTTACAAAATTAAACAGTATAGAAGTAAGTGTTGTTTTCCGTTCATTGAAGACTTGTGCTCAATCTCTTAATGACAGATGGCACTGCTCCGAGTTTTTTGAAACTGACATCTGAAAAATCGTATGAAATGAATGATACATAAGAGAGGTAAAAAACTCACCTGAATTAAAATTATGACTGACCTGTCGACTTCGACTTGCCACTGAGGTGTAATTTTTAATTAAATTAAAGCTTCAACTGCTTGAACAAACCAGAAGTACTTACTTCTGTGATTAAACTGAAGTTGGCCATAGCTAACGCCAAATTAGCACTTTGAGCAAAGTTTAGTTTCAGTCGCAGTTGCAGTCTAGTTCGAAGCTGCAATTGTATCTTGCCAAGTGCATTTATCATTTGGGCAAAGTCGTAGTCGACTGATCAGTCATAATTGCAGGCCTTAAGTCTGAACAATAAACTTCCATTGATGATGTAATGTAATTCAGATATGAATGACTACGCTTACGACAATAAGACATAACAAAACTCTTAACAATATTCAAAGGAAGAATATTCTTAGAACATCAGGAGCATAAGGTATTCAAGTCAGAGTTAATCAGAGCACAGCCATCGTCATTCGAGATAGTTTTAAAAATCTTGACGTAGTCACCATAACAGAGAATTTTGTAATGAGGTAGTAATAAGTGAATGTCATTGATACAAATGGCAAACAACAGAGGTCCTGGATGGCTACCCTCGGGTACTCCAGAAGTATTAAGGATGTTTCTGGATAGTATACCACGAAAAAAGACTTGAAGCGTACGATTAGACAGATAAGAGGTTAACCAAAGTAGGATCTGATGAGGATAGCCTAGCAAAGTAAGCTTATGTAAAAGTATCTTAGGGTTAATCCTGTCGAGTGCCTTACTTAAGTCAGTATAGATACAGTTAACTTGTTTTCCTGAGTCGATGGCAGATATACATTGTTTAGAAAACTCTAATAAATTGGTAGTTGTAGACTTACCCCTAGTAAAACCATACTGGAAAATACCTATAAAGGGCTTAGAGTGGAATTAGAGTGTATCACAAACAACCAAAAATTT
Source organism: Dioctria rufipes (assembly GCA_963924295.1). Classification (NCBI taxonomy): domain Eukaryota; kingdom Metazoa; phylum Arthropoda; class Insecta; order Diptera; family Asilidae; genus Dioctria; species Dioctria rufipes. The sequence goes on along the minus strand of OZ002740.1, from coordinate 324,053,582 downwards.
TAGGAATAGCTGAAAAAAGAACGCCAGATTGACAGGACAATTAAAACAAGTGCCATTAGATGGGGGTTAGTGGAATGCTGCATTTCTTCAATAAAAAAGATCGAATGCCAACAATTCAGCATCTAAATTATAAATTACAATTCCATTCAATACTGCCTTGCTCAGCACCTGAGAATAAAATACTATTGCAAAGTAAATACGACACGAATTTGAAGTTATTCGGTTTTAATTGAACCTTGTAAGGGTGTAATTTGAAATTCTTTTTTCTAGACACAGCACACATCTTCACCTCAACCGATCCCTTGCGAATAAATAAGCAATATTCACATCGTACAGAAGCTAATTATCTTCCATCGCAATTTCTTATTCACGAGAAAATAAAATTTCCGCTCGGACGCAGAATTATATTTTTGCAATCTAAATAAAACACGAAACAAACTACTGCCTAAATCGTGCTAAAATTGGAATTTTTGTAATAGTAGTTTACATAAGGCTAGCGATGTGGTTCTTTGAAACAATATCTATCGCGACAGAATATCCACGGATACTAATTAAAAATACTTAGACATGTGCCATGGTATACAATTCCGGAAATTATCCAACGGAAGTCCCATTAAAGTTAACATAACAAGCAAATATCGTTTTTGTGTACACAAACGATGTTCGATTACTAGACCCACTTTACTTTCAAATCAACAGAAGTTCTAATTTATTCATCGATTATTAATTTCTCTCATACTAGCAAAGCTCCACCATTTTCATTGATTACCCGGATCTCAGGCATAGGTTATTATCTACCCTTCTCACTAGTACCCACAACTCCATTGAATGCCAATCTAACGCATCTGTGGTGAGGGTTTCCGGTAATTAGCGCAAAACATGATTCTTGTCAAAACACACCTTTATTAAATGCGGGGAGAGAATTTCCCATTTTTGATTCTAAGTATTACGAATTTCAGGTAGGGTGGTGCTGTTATTAAATCAAAACTGAACTTTGAACTGAAGACGTGCGTGGTAAGAAGGGACTCTCATGTTTGTACATGTGACAATTCCTGATGTCATGATAAGGAGAAATTTATAATTAAGGATAAGGGCGTTCTACTTGAATCGACATTAATGGAAATTATTAATTAAACGGAAAATGTGGGAAAGAGTTTAGTTGCTTTTAGCAACGAGGATTTCGCAAAACATAATATTCTTTGACAATAAAATCCTGGTAAATAGGATCGATAGAAGAGAAAGTTTGACTTATGTGGAGTTGGAAATCCTTATGTGTATATTGGAAGAATTATGTATTTAGTACGAATTTTTTGGGAAGATTTTTTGATATTTTCTTAGTATTTCCTAAAAAAATAGATTATTTGTTATAGAATTTTAAGAAAACAACTGCAATGGAAATGTGTCGAAAGTATCCACCAGGTGCAGGGACGGATCCAGGATTCTTGTTAAAGGGGGAGGCGCAACTATGATTTATAAATGGTATATGCTGAAAACTGAACAAAAGTTTGAAGACACTCGCAATGCACAAAACTTAATATTTGAAAGATACGAGTCGAAAAGATTAGCAAGGCTCTTTGCCACTCCGAAAAGTCAAACGGGATGTTAGATTATTCATTTTGTTTTGGTTTGTAAATGGTGGAAGTGTAAAATTTCCCAATCATCCATTTTAGTTAGTAAAACTAGGGAAACGTAAAATAGCAGTCACAGAACAGATGCAATACATTCCTTGTACGTATATAACTTCGTCGTCAAGTTAAGAAAGTGTGACTTCTTTTGTTTTTTTATATTATTAAGGCAAGCTCAGAAGATATCCTATGAAATATGATGCAAATCACAGCATGGTAAGAAGGTGATACAGAAATGAATTGGGGAACGTAAGAAGAGTGGCGAAAGGTCCTTATTTATGACACCCTTAAACTTTCGCAGATTGCATGCCGGAGGAAAGACAGAAGATGGTAGACTGTTCCAGAATATAGGAGCAAAATGAAGCCAACATTACGGTGGTACACGAGTCAACTCGAGTCAGTCCATATGACAAGTTTTTGCCATATCGCCAATGAGCTGAAAGCCCTGTTTTATACAATATCCAATGAAGCTACGACTCTGCGACCATCCCCGGCTACATATGGAAATTGTATTCCATTCTAGGTCTGATATAGGACTTGTAGAGGAGCGCTAAAATCGATGGGCTGAAATATTTCTTACACCTTTTGACAAAATCCAAGATATTTAAATGCTTATTTGGCAATAGAGAAGTTGTGAATTGTTCAGCTTAACTTACTGCAAATATCAATGTCAAGAATGCATAAAGACAGTATATCGTCAAGAAGTGCTCTATCAAAAGAAACGGGAATGGAAAAATTATAATCTTGTTTTCAAGAGATGGGACAGCTTTGAACTTAGATGTATTGAATTCGATGTGATTAGCTTTTCTCCAAGTGAGGATATTATCAAGTTGTTTATTCAAGGATCTGATCATGCAATCTCGTTTGACAGATGCGGCATTTCCTCTGCAGTCCGCAAGAGTGTCAAAGGAGTAAGCGAAATCAAGGGTATTGCCATCGGAAAATCAGTGGATGGGATTGAAAATAAGGGAAAGTCGATCATTAATGAAATTTGAGAACAGACATGGGGAAATAAAAGGGCTGAATTTCAGACACTATCAAAGGTCTTTGAAATAACTATGACAAAGACTTTGGACTCACCAAAATTTGGATATCTACGGCTTCAACGTTCCATAATAAAAGTCAGAAAAAGGAAAGCCATATTGGCGATCGTTATGGGTTTGTTTAGTTTCAAGATAATTCATTAATTTGGAATTAATGATAGATTCAAAATCCTTTGAACGCATTGAAGTAATTGTAATTGGTCGATAATTTGAGGGATCGCTACCCTATCCTTTCTTGGGAATAGGCTGAGCGTGAGGTAGTTTCCAAGCCATTCGAAATTTGCCTGCCGAATAAGACAAGTAGAATATTTCTCGCAGAGCTTTAGCGAAGAATGAAGAACAGCTTTTATTTAAAAGCGGCTCGAAACTATTAGGGCCTGCAGCTAGAGAGGCATTGATCTCCTTAAGGACCTTGAACATACCTCTCATACGGATGTGTATTGGCTGTTGCACATGTCTACAAGGGGATAATGTGAAGTGGGTGGAAGAGAAGAATTTCAAGTGAATCTAACAGTCAAAATATTAGTTTTATTCAGTGAGTCAAAAAACTGTTTTTTTTTCTATGCATAGATTATTTTCAGATCGTATCAATCAACTAGGTAGCTGATCTGAGGAAGCTTAATATTCGAGTGAGTTTATAAATAATTAAATAAATAAACTTTTCAAAGAGCGTCATTACATCTCAAATCTATCTTAAATGCAATCTGGCCCGCAGTAGGGTTTGTAAACTATTATTATCCACACTCGATGAATAGCAATTACAAATGATCTGAATTTCATTTTTTTTTATAGTAGCTCAGATTATTCTACCAAAATTACGATTTTTTGAAATTGTACACAGTTGGTTATGGTCAACTGAATAACCTGTTTGTGTTTTTCTTTGTCTTTTTTTTTATATAAAAATTCGCCCACAGTTCTATGACACTTTTAATAAGGAATAAAGTTTCTTGACTCCCATCAGTAATAGGAAAAAGACCAAATAAAGCCAGATTTTAAATACCTGTAATGACTGCTTGGGAGATGTGAAGAGTTTTATGTGGCATGTTACGAGGGTAGTATCATATGCTTTGCAATAGGGTAATCATTACAATAGTTTAGGTTTGCAAACGGCTTTATTGTTTTTCAAAATGTACACCATGGTTCAACCACCTAAGTCACTGCCAGTTCAATTGAAAGCCTTTCTGGAGGAAATCGATATAGAGTACGTTGATATTGTCTACTTTCCAGAAGTTTGTATCGAAGTCACATACATTCCAGCTAAACACCAGTAAAAATGAATCATCTAGCAAAAGCCGCAACAAAGCCAGCTGCCGATAGAGGAGCACACTATCGATCAGCAGCTCAGTAGTGACCCGTGCCGGTGACATGATAGTAGCCAGCAGCCAGACTATCTATAAATAGCCGGCCGCCAGTAATGAAATCACTAAGTTGATCACCGAGCATCGAAGTGGGCATAAGCCGAAATAAAAATCATCGATCACGTAAAATATCCGACACCGAGAAGTTAACTCCAGAGTAATAAGAGTTGACCACCACCAGTGGACTACCAGAAGACTGGCTATAAAACTCAGTCAGCCCTTATAGATTGGTCAGTCGCCTCCCAGAAGCTCGAGCAGACACATCTCCCGTCCAGTCCTATCCGCAAGTCGTGTTGGCTAATTCAACGGCAAGCGTTAATCGTGCTGGTTCGAGAATTAGCAAGCGCACGTATATCGTCCCGTACCCCCGTACTGGCTATTCTGACGGCAAGCGCACGGTAATCGCGTTGGTTCAAAGAGTGGTAAGCGCACAAATATCTTCCGTTCCCGTATCGTCTTGGCTACTCTGACGATGAAGCCCACGTTAATCGTTTTGGTCAGAAGAGTAGTGAGCGCACCCATACAATCCGTTCCCGTGTTGGATACTCTAACGACAAGTGTACGTTAATCGTGTTGGTCTGAAGAGTAGTAGGCGCAGGCTCCTCTCCCGCATCCACGCCGTGTAGCTATAAGTAAGTGTAGGCTAAGTAGTGTAAAGTAGCTAGAATAAGAGGCCGCCCGAACTGCAGAGCTAGAACAGCGCTCCGAACGTACTAACGTCGGAAAAATGGCCCTCGACAATCTCCTTACTTCCCGAACACCAACACCCGATGTTACAACTTCGCTGGCTCAGTGGAGGTGTTGCTTCTCATTTATACTTGAAATCGTCAAAAATTTTATATTTTCCAAAGTCGACTTGTACGCCACTTTAAAGACCCGAATCCTTTATGAACAAGAGTAGTACCTACTATGTAAGTTGAAGTGATCGGTCTTTAGTGTAACGAAGAACTAAAGGCAAAATTTAAGAAAAGAAATTTATATAATTTCGACATTTGTCTTCCAAAAAAATATTTTCGAAAAACAAAAACACGAACAAAAAAATTATATGTACCACAGTCGAATCATGTGTATGTGAGCAATAATTGGTCTAAGACGTACACTCTAGAGAGTATCACCAAAAAATGTCTTAGACCAATTATCGCTAATCATGCATATGATTCGACTTTGGAACATGTTTCTATTTTGTACGTAGAGCGCTAGTGTTACAGTTGGATCATAATTAATCATACATTCTTAAAATTATTGCTAAAGATATTTGTTTCTCACATCCACCTAATTTAGTTAAACAAAACCATCTCCATACCAAACCAAAATTGGGAATATCACTGTTAGTCCAGTCAATGGGGACTAAATAAGGCGTTTGCCCTATAAAAGGTGGGGTAGTTGGGATTTTTTAATATGCTATTTAGTTCTGAGCCCTGATGAAAAATCCAAGATTTCACCCTTTGCCGTTTGCGGGGGGGGGGGGGGGGGTCTGCGCGGTCCGCCCTTTAAGGACGAAAAATTGTTTTTTTGTTTTTTTTTTTCAAAATAATTCCTCAGCAGTTGATCCTACGACAAAAATGGCTGATATAAATTGGAAGAATACTAAATTCCCTACATTTTTTGTACAAACACTTTTTTTGTAAGTTTGATATGTAACGAGTTAAGTTTAGTACTAAGGTTCGGGCTAAGCTAAATTTTATATAAAAATTTAGCTAGCTGAAAGATATTGGCGAAAATTTATCCTGAATTTTAGCAACAGCAATACGAAGGTCAACGCTCTAAATTTGATTGATTAGAGATGACACCACCAGATAGTCTCCAACAAATATAGTTTGAATTTATCCACCCGGGATGTTCTTTAGCGCGCTAAAAATATTTTATTGTCCGAGTTCTGAGATTTGATAAATTTATTGACTATATTTTTGTAGTTAATGTAGTTTTGTACATCTTTGCTGTAAGTACGAATGAATTGGATTTCTTCTCGTGGCCGTATTTTCAATATCATTTGATAATTTTTTTCTTTTATTGTATATATTATACATATTATTTTTATATTTTTTAATATTTCCAAATAATTTTAACTACCGTTTTTAGAAATATTATGACCGCGCGTTGTATTTCCGAAAAAAAAAAATAATTGCAAAATGCTTTTTTTTCATATTTTTAATATATTTTTCCTCTGAGTCTCCGCTGTTATATTTAGCTGCTAAAGAGCCGCCCGATATTGAAGACTCACTATAATATAGTTTGGGGCGGACCTTAGTACAAGACTTTATAACGGAGTAAACGTGAACATACTTCCATAACAAATTATACAGGATGTTTCGTCGATGGTGGTCCATAGCACACAGGAGATGATAATACAGTAGTCACCTAGTCAAACAAGAAATGAGAAATACGAAAGAGTTAATAGAAAAATACTTTATTGAATATTTTACTTCGACTAAACATGGCGGCGAACTATATGGCCGTGGCAGTTTTGCCTCTTCTTTTTCTTTATAATATAGCGGCAGCGGTTGATGAACATCAAAACTTTTGTTCACGGCGGTGGTTGCAGTTTGAATCGTATATTTTTATATCAACGGTTATTTACGCACGCGTATGCATGACAATTCTAGGGCAAGGAGTTGGGGGGGGGGGGCATCTCAACGGTTTGTATCTCAAAAAGTACAAAGTACATGGTCACTTCCAGAGCTTATTATATGCCGAACTTCATGCCATTTCCGATGACTGCTCGACTAGCCCCGTATTCCTTTCCTCTCAGGAGTTATAGTAGTCTACACTAAATATTTCGAATTTTCTTACCTTTTTTTCTACTTTGCTTTATTTTTTTAATTACCTTGTAACTCCGAAATGGTTGCGATGCCGCAATCTCCCTTGCCTTACAATTTTTTGTTTGACTAGGATACTACTACCATCTCCTGTCCTATGGACCACAATGGACAAAGCATCCTGTATGAGTACTGTTATGACCCAGATCTTAATTATTAAGTTAGAAATTATATTCAAATTCAGTTTAATCATGATAAAACAAGAATTTCATTTAGTCTAGCGTAAGCATTTTAAAGGGTTATTATTCTTAAGTTTATTGAACCAGCGATCATAATTCGCCACCGTGAGCAATGCTAATTTCCATTTTTTCGCTTTACATGCAGTTTTTACAATATTTACGCCAGAGGAATTACTACTGGGTCAGCATTCTCACTGCTCATCGCTCAAGTCGATGAACCCTGTTTCTTACAGGTCAATTTGTGTATTGATTGTTAATATTGATTACGCATGTTCAATTTTATTATAAATATATTGAATGAAATAAATAATAGCCCAGTTTTGTTATAATCGAGAATCAGTGCGTTTTTATTAAGTCAAGTCAGAACGGTCAGCTTTTCAACCATTCTCCATTATTTTGAGTATCGATACAAGCATCGATATTCAATTCTACAGCGGTCTAGATTGTGCATCTAGGCCTATACATCTCAGTTAAGGCAAAGAAGCTTTAACTTTAACAAGTACCACGCATAAATTTTTTCGAAGGATGTTCACGTTTCCACCACTGTAATTCGTTACACATTGGACCTACAAAGAAAGTGTTAATACAAAAAATGGTGGTAGTTTTGTATTCTTCAAATTTGTTTTAGCAATTTTTGTCGTAGTATCAACCGTTGACGAATTATTTTTAAAATACAATTTTTTTTACCTTTAATCCAAAATGGCGGAAAGCGCAAATACCCCCCTCCCCCCTCCCCTGATGAAAACTTGAATATTTCGTCAGGGCCCAGACAGACTCAGACATTACCAAGAATCACAAAGACCCTCTTGACCGTAATAGGAAATGTAAACCCCTGTTATAATATCAATATTATTTTATTATAACTCCCAAAACCTATTTAAAACAAAACAATTGAATAAATCTATGAAATAGTAAAAAAGAACAACAAATTTTAATAAACCCAGCAGCGACTACCTATAGTTTATTGAACAAATAAACTGCTAAAAACTCAATAATTCATAAATCACCCACTTTCTCTGTATAGACCTGAGGGCGTACGATTTATTTAACTTTTTTGGCACCCTCCTGTTAAAATCAATAAAAGCCGAAATAGAACAAAAATATCACGCAAGCCATTAGCAGCCCCAAAAGCTAAAGCATTTTTTTTCTCCCTTGTATAAGGGAGGCGCATGAGAATTTTTCTGCAAATTTGTCATTTTTACTTGGGGTAGTGGCCAGCCAACCGTCCGCAATTTTTTTCCCTTTTTCTTTGGCTCTTGAGTTTTTTTTTCTGTTTTTTTTGTGTGTGTGTGTTTTTTTTTAACAAATTACAAACCTCCCCTGTGTTTTGCTGAATCGAACCCTCCATGAAAAACGTTATAATTCCAACAGACCAAAAGTAGAAAAATAAAATATCCTAGCCGAATTCAAGTCGGTGCGGTGGGAAAATAAGGTGTTTTCTATAAAACACTGCGCTCTCATCCCTCCCTCTTTAGTAATGTAGATACAATTTGGTATTGTCATTCCTTTTTGTATGGGAACCAGACATCACCACTAAAATCCAATATTTCCTCCCCAAATGCAGAAGAAACAAGGAAGGATCCCATTTTGTGACAAACCTAAGGATCAATAAATCACGGTACGACAATCAAATTCTGGTACTTAAGTAGGCGGTGAAAGTGCTTTGTTGATTGATGGCGGCAAAGTTTTGACAACACATAAAGGATGCCATAATCTTGGATTTCTCATAGGAGCCAGTACCCGAGGATTAAGGATTCAGCTGGTTCAACAGTTTTATGGAGTTGGATAGAAAAAGATCCTTATGTCGATCGTTATATATACACATGTAAGTAGAAGATAATGTAGAGAAAGATTGCATAGCCATACGGATATATTGGCAATTGTCCATAGATATGGATTGTCGGGGTTCGGTTATCTATACATAGTGGTGTCAGAAATATGTTATTCAATATACATAAAAAGAAGAAGACAATTTGCTCCTATATCTATACATAGTTAGGGTAACATCCTTATACATATCCATAGTGATGTCCTTTCATTTTTTTATGTACATTTCTCTTCTACCAACAATTTTGTAGTATTGAACGTAATAAAGTTGAGTTGGTTTGAACAGAAATGGATGCCCGCTATCTATGTATATCCTGTAGATCCTTGAATCTCAGACAGATTTTGTTATCTGGTAAAGCATAGCGTTAAATTGTTACAAAACTCTCAATGTTTTGATAAACTCTTATTTTTTTTTTTTTTTATGAGAATTATTTCCAAATGTCACGATAGGATATCGGATTCAGCTAATATTGGTCGTATGTGTATGGTCACGAGACTTACATAATATAAGAAAGTTTTCTCGAAGTATATTTCGACAGTTCGACAAATGAGAAACTTTTGATATACGTGAATAAGAAATGTGTGTCATGTCAGCCTATCAAAACTTTTTTAAGTACAATAATTTGTGATATTATACTTTTTGGCAAATTATGTAATTTTGTTGTTTAATATTGTTTCGTGATGAAGTGATTTTTACTTGTGCTTTGTTTAATCAATAAACGTGGGTGGGTCACAGCAAAAAAAAAAGGTTTTCGGATTAAGTTTTGCTTCGACTACATATTACAAAAATTGTTTTGTATTAGAGTAGAGTCGGTGATTGTGAAATACGATTTAAGGTTTTACTGAATAGTTTACATAGGTATTTTACATATCTAAACATTTTTGTTAGTAGTTTATTGACAATTTTTCGACTCCTGTGCACACTTTACCATCCAAAATTGAAAACAACAACACTGCATCAAAATTTTTCCTGATTTATCTTTAGAGAACTTTTCTCCATCGCAGTAAAGACAATCACCATTTGCTTTAGGACGTTTTTTAAATTATGCGAAATTCTCTCTCAAAGGAATCCTGAAGGAAAATCGTTAAACTTTTTCTGTATCTGCAGAACAAACTTACATTGGACGCTTTGGTTCCTTTTTGTTTTAGTATCCTACCTGACATTATCGTGGAAGAATTCGCTTTTTGGCCTTTTTTTTCTGCGATAAATTGAGGACCCAAATTCACAACTTATTCCGTGAATTGGGGTTAATTTTAACTCTTAGCCCGATTTATTTATCCTTGTGCTCTAGCTTTTTATCAGAATTGGTATGTCAGTCGAATGGGTGATTACATTTACATTCGAGAGATTCTCTTCAATTTTCTAGTTTGTTATTCTGTTGCTTCCTATTTTAGACGAATTAATTTGCTAAGAAATCTTCCTGAGAAAATATTTCTCCACGTACTAGATAAATTCCGTTTCCGGTATATCTTTCTCCTCTTCTATTTGAGCTTTTAGTTAAGCCATTCCAAGAAATTTATAAATATTGAAGAGTATAAAAGAACGATGTGAATTGTTGTCAGAAAAATCCGAGATTCCTTTTTGTTAAATATTTTCAGATTTTTGCCAATTGTTGTAATTTGTTCGTTGTATATGGAGCCGGGTACGAAATTGTAGCAAAATTGACCCTCGTTAATAAAACAATATCAAAATTCCTCGTATTGGGTCATTTTTAGTCGTATGTACTATATCCACAAGGTGTTCAAACAATTTTTTTTTTTATTTTGAATTCAATCTGAAACTGAAACATCTGGCGGTGAACTTTTCTTTACTTATTCTTACCAATTTTTAAGAGAAAAAAAAGCATGGAGACCTAGGTATTTTAATAATCGGCTAAGTTTCCGTGTACATGATTCGGGATCGATGTAAGTGAGGTAGAAGAACATGGATTATCTAACGTTTGATGAATTACACAGCTTTAATCGAAACGGAGATCGAGTGAGGAAGTCACGTTTTTTAAGCATATTAAAATCAACCAACAATAAGAGTATTATGCCAAATTTATGCTAATCGAGTCCCACTTATGCAGTATTTGAAAAAAAAAAAAACTATTTTCAAAACATATTAGAACCATACTGCAGCTATGAGAGCTTTTTTTGCCATGGTCTATACGAAAAAATTGGAAGATATAAGTGAGGAGGGTATGTAGATATTTTCCACTGCTATTGGAAAGTATACATACAGTTTGATGGAAATATGAAAATATGAGGCAAAATGTTTTTTGCTCAGTAATGCAAATTTAATTTTTCCCAGTGAATTAAATTTTTTTATAATTTAACAAGAAACCCTTTCACAAAAAAAAAAAGTGATTCAGTATAACGCTGGCCCTTTGAAGATACAATTTCAGAGATTTTCAACTGTCTTACAGTCAAGTAATTAAAAAAATTCATTTACGTTTTTTTTTTTTTTTTTGTAAATTCACCCACCCATTCCTTGCAAGGGAAAAGCCCGTTGTATAAAAATCGTTTGTGTAATCAATAACTTTGCTTAATAGTGAATAAATCCAAGGATATTTAGTATTTTCGGGTTTATGTATTTAATTGCATGTTGTAGTAGGGCTGGAATGATGCTATCATCTCCGTGAGATATGTATGGTTAAAATAAATCAATACCACATCTAACCATAAAAAAGGAAAGATTCTTCCCGCTGGGATTTGCATCTGTTCAAGATCCTGTAATTGTCGGTTAAGTCCGTGATCCTTACTCTATCGTTGGGAAATGAGTTTCTACAGAGAGCCTGAATTTGCTGGAACTTTTAGTATACGATACTTCCATCTTTTTTTTTTGTTTTAACTATGTCGCGTAAGTGATATACTTACATAACTCCTGGAGGACCCAAATATTTGAAGGGGAAGCTAACCTAAGTCGCTGCAGAAGGTTATTTTGGGAAAACTGTATAATTTTTTTTGTGCAGTTTAATTAACATCCCTATACTAGTCAGGATAATTTCCAGCAGAATTTACAGGTAAATTTGCCAATTTTATTCAGAAAGTTTGATTGTTTTCTTAATTTTTTTGAAATCAATACTTTCACTAGAAGGATTGCAACACAATTATCTCTTAGATCTAGAGAACGAGTATTTGAGTTGACGAAGATTGCTGTAGCATGTTTCCCACTTATTTTATCTGCCCGTTCTTTTGTATTTATTATAAAACTTGCATGACATTTGTCGTTTAACGTTGAGTTTATCTGTTAGTCACATAGAGATTCAGAGTTGATCAATTCAATTCAAGTTATCTATGTGGCCGGAAAAAACGGCCACACCGCGTTCTGGCTGCCTTCGAACGCACAGAACGCCTTTTGGCTGTTTTTAAACGCTCGCAACGCGTTCTGGTAACTGTTAAACAGCTGGAACGCGTTTTGTCAATTGTTGAACGCTCACAACGCGTTCTTAATGTTCGACTCATATTATTTGCCGCTTTCTACCTGCATACCATGAGATTTATAATGTACTTATAAAACAAATGAATTTCAATCCATTTTTTAGTTTTTAGGAAACAATTCAATTATTGACAACTATAATTGGATACCAAAGATGGGTTCCATTTTTCTCGCCGAATCATTTCAACAATATTAAATTTCTTATAATTGTTTTTCAATTCTAGGAAGAAAGTTACACTAAACACTTATATTGTGGAGCATATAATATGTATACGTATAAATGAATGAATAAAAAAGCGAAAAGTTATTCATTAAACAAATGAATTTCAATTTATTTTCTACACATTTAACTTATTGTAACTTATTCGAACTTTCAAGTACTTTACATAGGTACATTACTTATTTTTACAAGAACTGTTTGAATGACATTTCGAATTACACTTGCATTTTTTATCAATGCACATTCGTTGGCACTGACAAAAAACAAAACCTTGTTTGCTTCTTGATGATTGAGTTGATGCTGATCGTAAGGAGATTTTGTCCGCTGGTACCTCACTTTCATTAACAAAATTACCATCGGCGATTGTGAATTCATTGCGAGCATAAAGTCGTGGTTTTCCATATACGAGTTTCATTCCAGGCCATAGTTCAGTCAAGTTTTTTATAATTTTGTTGGAAAATTCTCGGCCATTATCACTCTGGAGGATAAATGGCGCCCCAAACATGCAAAAAATGTCAACAAGATGATAAGCAACTTCCTCAGCTGTTTTGGTCTTCAGTGGACGTAGAAGTGTGAATTTTGTCAGATAGTCTTGGTAATTCATGATGAAGCGGAAAGGGCCATCTGGTTCCGACTGCATATCTATAAGATCCACTTGGCAACGACAATTCATGTAATTGGAAAGAATAGGACAAACCACTAATCCCTTCTTTGGCATCTTTTTTTTTCAATTGACATTGTTCACAGGTTACAGGAACAGATCAATGACTTCTCTGGTAATGTTGCAGTACATCTTTTTCAGTTCAGTTTCCATAACTACAACAAACAAAATTTTACATAATTATTATAAATCCAGTATCACATTACAGCTTCAGATTTTAATTTTACTACTGCTTTTGCTGTTTTTGCTTATATTATTTTCTCACTTTTTGTTCTGTTATGACCAACATCAATATGAGCTTTTTTCAGTGCATCGTACAACTCATCGTATCTGCAATAATATATGATCGGTGCACTGTCAACCAATCGCTTCTGGATTAATTTTTCTGTCTCATTCATCTTCATGATGTCAAAACGTTTAAGTCGTCTGTAGTCCTTTGAAGTCAAAGACTCCTGATTTTTGCGCGCATTTTGAGCATGCTCAACTTCTCGTACAAGCAATTTGTACCTTTCCTCAGAGAGTAACATAGATCTGTCGTCACAACTATCAATAATTGGTTTTACTTTATCATAAAAAAAATTTCTTTCGCTGTTTTATCAGACATGAATGAAAGTGTAACTTTTCAAACGACTTTAGTAAGTTGTTTAGTCAACGACAGACTGATCTTCTCGCTACACTGACTGTACTGATTTTTAATGAAGTCAAGTTAGTTATTATATACTAACATATACATAAAATGGAATGCTATTCGTTGGTAATTGAATCACTTGGGTATTTTGTTTTCAAATGTTCGTAATAGCCTAAATATGGTGTTTAGGGTAAGAAAAATTGGAATCGGCTACCACTTCTTGGCATTGCTATACAAAACTTTGGGTTTTCATTATACGTCGACGTAGAAAGCTCAAATTTTGTGCACGACATTTTAACAAAACAAAAATTAACTTTAACTTCAAAAATAGGACAAATCGGGGTAATCGGGCAAGCCTTTCTTGGTGTTTCCATACAAATCATTGGGTTTTTACTATATACATACTTGGAAACTGCCTGAGAAGATATCGACACAAGGCGTTTTCATAAAAATTGCAAATACTCGTCCAAAAGTGTGACAAATCTGGCAACCCTTTATTGGTGCCGCTATATAGAACTTTAGTATTTCACTATATATTTAAACATAGCCTCACGCGTCGACGTAAAGAGCAGAAATGTTGTACATTGGCCCCTTTTAAAAACGGGAAAATTTAAGTTAAAAAATGTGAACAATCGGGCAACTCCTTTGTAGGAATAATAATAATGCTTTATTTGGTGCCGTACTGAAGATTACAATATCTTATGTTAGTACTACTCAAGGAATATGTAGAAAAAGTAACAATATAAAATAAAATAAAATAAAAATAAAAATATAGAAAACTTCAATTCAATTTTTAAATATACTAAACTACTAAACTATCTGTATTAAGATTTAAGAAATACTACAACTATTCTAAAGTATAAAGGCCATTTCCAAACTATAAGTCCTTTAAAAACTTGGCAAATTCCCTGCTGGACCCAATGCGCTGAACATTACTTGGAAGAAAGTTTCACTTTCGGATAGTCTGGACAAAGTAAGAACGCTCACCATGTCGAGAGGCACACCTCGGAACAAAAAGTTGAAGATTTCTGGCTGACTGCAGGAAGTGCAGTTTCTCATGCAGATACATTGGGGTTTTTCCTATAATTAGCTTATGTAAGAATATTAGTCTACGATGATCAAGATAAGTCTCAATCGAGGTTCCAAATAGTGATGTTGCATATTCAGATACATGAGCGTATCGCGGGAACTTGTAAATGTAGCGCACCATATCATTAAAAGCCACTACCAGTTTTCTTCGACATACAGAATCAAGCCCATCGTAAACGAGACTACCATAGGTAAAATGAGGCATAACAAGCGTTAGGGCTAATTTTTTACGAAGGTATGTTGGTACACAGCTAGAGCTAATCCACAATTGGCGCAGACTGCCATATATTTTCCCCAACATTTGAGTGGTATAGTTACAGCAGCTGAAGTTTGAGTTAAATTGAATACCAAAGTTCTTTATGGAATCAACATATTCCAATATCATATTGCTGAGCATTACCGGTGGGATGTCAGATTTTTCAATAGCTCCTCTATACACAGCTAAGCAAATTGATTTTGATGGGTTGTGTAACAGTTTATTGTCTAGTGACCAATTGTGTATTCGCTGCAGATCCTCATTAATGCGACACACACAATCTTCCATTAATCCGATTGGCCTACTAAGGTATAGTTGAACATCATCAGCATACAGATGTATAGATGAATTCTTTACAATCTGCGGAAGGTCATTTATATATAGGCTGAATAAGAGTGGACCAAGAACTGATCCTTGAGGAACACCAGAATGAAGGAAAGATGGAGTAGAACGAGAATCTCGTACCACTATAATCTGGCAGCGATTTGAGAGAAAACTGCCAATTAAGTTTATAGCTGATGATGAAAAACGAAAACTATTAAATAGTTTAAGAAGTAAATTAGAGTGATCAACAGAATCAAATGCCTTAGAGAAGTCGAGTAAAACTATAATTGATAGGTGGTCTTTGTCGAGAGCCTCGTGAGTATCTGTTACTACTTTTAGTAGTGCTGTCTCACAACTATGATTTGGTCGAAAACCTGATTGCCACTTCGATAACATGTTGTTAGCCTCAATATGACCCATAACTTGCCTATACATAATTTTCTCTAATACCTTAGCAAGGAAATTCAGCAAGCTAATAGGTCGAAAATCATTTAATTGTGAGGATATAAAAATTTAGTTTTTTACTATATATTTGAGCACTGCCTAAGAACATATAGAGCTGAAATGTTATACACGATATTTTCATAGAAATCGTAAATAAAATTTAAAAAAATGGGCTAAGTCGGGTAACTCATAAGAATTTAGGTTTTATGTGTACCTATTCTGTGAAAACCATCTGTGCACGGCATTTTGTACCAAAACGTTCTTTAGAATATGAAATCCTATAAAATTTGTTATAATCATTTTTACTGTACAACGAACCGTTCTCAACCACCTCAAAAGCCAACTTGGGTAATATGCAAAATTACATATGGGCATTCATCAAGGGTATCATAAGAAATGGTCTTACCAATTCCATCTATTTTACTTGTTTTTTATGTGGTTATCTTAAAAGTCGAGTCTACATAAATAAATCATCAACGATACTCCAATTAAAGAAGAACATCCGTCCAGAAATGGTCGGTCAACACACCCCGAAATTTTTGTAATCATTCTAAAATTTATCCCGTTAGATAATTTAGTTTTGTCAGAGCTTTCTCTACTGGTTTAATCAGTTTTGCGTGCAATTTAGTCAATTATAACAGAAAAATTATTAATGAAGAAGCGCGTCGAAAAATTATAGTTTCATAAAGGGATTTCCAATAAGAGGTGTTATTTTAATTAGCCCGCTATTTCGTAGATGTCACTTTTGGAGCTGTCATTTTTTGACATTTGACAAGTAGAAACTACGTCATTAATAAAAATGGAACGATACACGATTCAATAATGCATTGGAATTATTAAAATTCACTATAAAAATGGTGAAAATTTGGCAGAGACGGTTCGTAAAACTCGAACATTTTTGGTTCGTCGTGAAACAACTTGCGGACCGCAATACAGAAATTGGTAGAAAAATTCGAGCTGTCGGGACAAGTTAGTGATGTGAAGAATAAAACCCGTGCACGTCGCTCAAGAACAGCCGAGAATATTGCTGCTGTAGCCGAAAGTGTTGAAGAAAACCCAGGTTTGTCCATTCCTCGTCGTTCTTTGGAATTAGGCATTCCACAAACGTCATTACACCGTATTTTGCATAAAGATTTGGGTCTTAAGGCTTATAAAGTTTAGTTAACACAAGAACTCAAGCCGGCCGATCATCAACAACGTCGAGTATTTGCTGATTGGGTCCTTGAAATGCATGAAAATGATCCGAAATTCCATCGAAAACTCATCTTGAGTGATGAGGCCCATTTCCACCTCGATGGCTTCGTCAACAAGCAAAATTGTCGCATCTGGGACTCGGAAAACCCAAGAGTTATTGTTGAAAAGCCTCTCTATCCTCAACGTGTGACTGTTTGGTGCGGTTTATGGTCCCGCGGGATCATTGGACCTTGCTTTTTCGAAAATGAGGGTGGAGTAACAGTTACGGTGAATGGATTGCGCTGTCGACAGATGATTAATGATTTTTTATGGCCGAAATTGGATGGTATTGATCTGGACAACGTTTACTTTCAACAAGACGGCGCGCGCTACGTGCCATACAAGCAACGAAACCATTGATATTTTACGGGAAAAGTTTTCGGACCGTGTTATCTCGAAGAGGTGATCACAATTGGCCACCGAGATCTTGTGACTTAACACCTTGCGACTTCTCCTTTGGGGCTACCGAGGAGGCTATCGAGGAGGCTATCGAGGACATAGGGCAGCCTCTTTGCGATTTGGTTATGGACAATTTCATGAAAAGGATGTGGTCTTGTAGGCGTGGTCGTGGTGGTCATTTGGCTGATGTTATTTTCCATTATTAACGGCATACCTTCCTCTTTATAATGAAATAAAGATCCGATCATTTATCTCAAAAAATGGCATTTTTCTTTGAATATCAAAATAACACCTCTTATTGGAAGACCCTTTATTCTGATTTACACCAATTAGCTTCTAAAAAGACGGGAAAACAATATTTCGTATAAAAAACAAAAACCGAAACGGTCAGATAATCTTTTGTCAAGCAATGAAGTTAGGCGTGAACTGAAAAGGATCACAGTGGGAAAGGTTGCTAAAAGTTATCAAAATCTAGGACAAAGATTTAATTGTGACCACAAGACAGTGAAAAAAGAGTTACTTTCAATGAATATAATTCGTAAAGCTCGCAGGAAGTGTCCCAAAGTGTCCAAAAATCAGGAGGTTTTGCAAAAGCAAAGAGTGAAATTGATAGCAAAAAATATTCTCTAGCCACAAAGTAAAGTAAAAATTATAATGGATGATGAGTCATATTTCACTCTTGATAGTAACGAGTGGCAAGGGCGCCATTACTACGATACTCCTCAGTCAGTTGCTGCTGATCATGTGAAGATGTCTGCTACGACCAAGTTCCCAGAAAAAATTTTAATGTGGTTGGCCATCAGCTCTGAGGGAATGTCGTGCCCGAGGTTTTTTTCATCGAATTTGGCCGTAAATGCTGACCGTTATTCTGAAGTCTGTCTGCCAGAATGGAAGAACTTCATTTTAAAACTTCATAGCACAGACGAGGTGATTTTCTGTCCCGATCTAGCTTATGCACACTACGCTAAAATGTCAATAGACAAAATGCATCAGTTGAACATCCCATTCGTAGTGAAAGACCATAATTCCCCGAATATACCACAGCTTCGGCCAATAGAAGACTTGTGGGCCAATTTAAAGAGGAACGTATATGCAAATTGATTTCAGGACAAAACAAAGAAAAATCTCGAAAATAGGATCAGAAACGTCCTCAAAATTCTGAACATACAAAATTTTACTAAGGCTATGAAAAAGTTCCCACTACAAATTCGTACGGCTAACAGATTGGGTGTAAATTTTTTTGTTCATTAATTTATGAAGTTTTAAAGCAGTCACAATGAAATAAAAACAATTTTTTTTCTTTACATAAATTTATGGTTGTTTAAATTTTTTGCCGATTTACATCCCCAAACGTTAGAAGAGTTTTCGAAAATCTAAATGCCAGATTTGAAAATGGCCAGCGGCGAGATGGCGGCCATTTTAAAGATATTATTTTGCAATATAAGCTTTTTTTTTTAATAAATAAACATGTTTGGCCAACCCTAGTTAATAATTTGGGCTATAATTGGTAAAGTAAGAAAAAACATTAAAATAATTCTACTAATAGTAATTTACTAGAAAATTTTTAAGTAGTGTCGTCTAGAGAGAATCTGTTTTATATTTTGCAAACGTTGGATCTGAAATCAGTGAATCAGATACCTACTTATTTTAATAGTTCTATTCCAACCATGCTTGACTATGTACTTACAACCAACTTAAACAATATCCTTTTCCATAATCAAATTTCTCCTCCCACAAACTTTGATCATGATTTTCTCTTCACAACTTATAGAATGAATCTCACTGCAATCCCCAATGTTATGAATTTTTCCTACCGTGATTTTAAAAACATCAACTTGAACGAGTTGATAACAGAATGCAATGAAATGTCATGGGATGAGGTTTTTATTAATAATACCTTGGACAATAAAGTTGAAACTCTCGTTTGCACGCTTTCTTATCTATACGATAAGTACGTTCCCTTGAAAACTTGCAATATTCGTTCTGATCAATGCCCTTGGATAACTAGGGAGGTTCATGCTGCTATGGCTGAACGCGATTTGTTATTAAAAAGATACAAACGAACTAGAGATTCTGCGGTCCTTACGGAATATAAAAGGGTGCGTAATAGAGTTACATCCATGATTCGAGTATCTAAGCGCTCTTTTTTTAGTTCAAAGCTTGATACGTGTCTACCGGCTAAAAAATTGTGGAAAAACATTCGGAGTCTAGGCGTACATGGTCTTGAACCTGTCAATATAAATACTGACCTTAACACTCTAAACCATTATTTTGCTTGTAATGCAGGTAATGCTTCAAGTCCGTTGAGCTCTGCAACAACTGGTAGTATTGGCGATGCTGTGGAAGATTTTGCCTTTGCATGTGTGCATGGCTCTGAGGTTCTTTCGGTGATATTCTCTATTAAATCCACAGGTCCTGGTCCAGACTCACTTCCACCTGATTTTGTGAAAGTGCTTGCTCCATACATATTGATACCACTTGTTCATATTTATAATTTTTGCTTAACCACGTCCCAATTTCCAACTCAGTGGAAGAAAGCACATGTAACACCTATTCCTAAAATGCCCTCTGCATCCAATCCCAGTGACTTTAGACCAATTAGCATGCTTAGTTTTAGAAAAAATTATGTCCCAACAAATAATCAAATTTATCAACGAGCAGAAGACTTGGACAATGTGGCAGTCTGGTTATCGACATGGGCATAGTTGCGAGACTGCACTTCTGAGGGTATCTGCAGATATTTGTGAAGCTCTCGATAAGGACCAGATGACAGTACTTGTTCTTCTTGATTTTACCAAGGCATTTGATTCCGTAAACCACCCAAGACTGCTTTGGAAGTTGAAAAATCAATTGGGCTTTTCATCCTCCGCTATTCAGCTTGTTGCTGATTATTTACGCAATCGATCACAGATGGTAGAAGTAAAAAAACTTTGTTCTGATCTTATATATCTTCGCTCTGGTGTTCCACAAGGTTCCATTATTGGCCCTCTACTTTTCACCTTATATTTAAATGATTTACCGAATGTTGTTACTAAGTCCTCTATTCACCTTTACGCGGATGACGTCCAGATATATTTGAGTAGACCAATAGGTTTGATGGAGGATTGTATTTGTCGCATTAATGAAGATCTTAGTAGCATATATCACTGGTCACTGCTAAATCAACTTTCGTTAAATCCAACTAAGTCACACTGCCTAGCTATATATAGGAACCGGATTGATAAATCAGAACTCCCTCCTGTTTTATTAAATAATTCCGTTCTTGGGTACGTTGACTGCGTCAGGAATCTTGGAGTTTATTTCAGTGCTGATTTCAAATGCTGCAGTCACATTTCAAATTTAATAGGGAAAATCTATGGCACTTTACGGCAACTTTGGATAACGTCTGCTTGGCTTTCTGTGGGCATGCGCTTAAAATTGACTAAAATGTTACTTATTCCAATCTTTGCTTATTGTAGTACCATGTGTCTCAGTATGTATTGTCACTGCTGGGCACTCCTCTAAAAACGTATTTAGGCCGCCGTGAACTCATTCTTCTGCACAAACTTATATATAGCAAGCTTCCGGAGTATTTGTATGAGCGATTGCACTTCTTGCATTCGGAAAGGGGTTGTCAGCTTCTAGCCCCTCGGTTTTCCTCTCAATACGGTGAGCGCTCTTACTTTGTTCAGGCAATACGAAAGTGGATCTGTCTTCCTGCCAATATGCAGAGAACGGGCTCTATCAAGCATTTTTCTTCATTGCTAAAAGATTTAGGTTTTTAGGAGCGTAAATGGCACTTACTTTTTATAGTTGTTAGTTTTCTTGTTTTATTGATTTTATTATTTATTTCTTATAAGGTTTAATTTTTTTATTCTTTTTTTATCTCCATTAACTTTAGTTAAATTTTTTTTTGTTTCGCTTTTATTTATTTTTTTTATGGTGGTATTTTTCGGTTTGTTTTTATGTAAATATTCGTATATTTTTTTACAACTTGTTTTACATTATTTTATTTTATTATTTTATTTATTTGTTTATTACTTATTCTTACTTTTATTAATAATTATTTCGTTACCTTAATTTGTTTTAGTTAGTTTTTATTATGAACCAGTGACCATTGCATAAAATTAGAAGTACGTATATAAGATATTGTAATCTTTGTACATTGGCCGTTAATAAATTTATTATTATTATTTATTATTATTATTAGTGTACTTATAATGCAGGATTCAAAAAAGCTACTTTTACTGTTCCTAGGTAATTAAAATTATATTTTAACTATGAATTAAAAATAAGTTTCCCTTCACAGATACTTTTCTATCAAGTCAAGCGAATCTCGCGGATAAGAAAAACTTCACGAATATGAAGTAAATATCATGCCCTGACACGGGATATCTATAGAATGTTAGCGGAGATAGCAAAAAACATATACTCAAAATATGCATACACACCCACACAAATAGACATAAGATAGGTACAATATTCATGAGACTTGAAATTCACTATAGTCACTCTAGGCTAGGTTATGGTATACACACGCACATACATAGGAAGCAATATTCATCTCGGAAGTATAAGACCATTTTGTTTACAGACCCTGGGGTTATCTGAACGCATAAATGATGTCCCATGGCAGATTCAGTTTCCTTCCACGTTTTGGATAAAAGAACAGAGAAAAACGTGCATAAAAGGGTTGTGATATATCTGAAGAAGTAGAAAAATCTCAAATAATGGTGACGGGTTCCAGCACACCAAGTTAACGAGGTTTTTTTTTTGCCCTCTGACTCCTATTCCCATAGAATAGTGTTGAAATTTAACGTTTCATTACAGAAGTCACATTTATATTAATAACCTCAGCAGTTCTATAGAGGGTGATTTACGTGTGTTTGCTGATAAGAAAAACTTACGCAAAATTTGCATGAAGGAAACCTTCTTTCTTACTTAGTCTTATTTTAAGCTCAAGTTCTTTATGAAAGCAGATGATAATGTAAAAATGGTTAGCTTTGTTATCTGAAAACAAGTAGACGTGACTATAGAAGTTATTAAAATAAGTCATGAGTAAATTTCCTTAAAAAAGAACTTTGTCAAGCGAAAATAATATTTATGATAGTAAACACTTTTTGTTCAAAGAGAATAACCGAACCGATAACAGATGCGAAGTAGCTCTTTCCGGTCATTAGTGAGGATAGGTAATCTCGTGAGATACGTGATAACGTCAATAACCATGCGAGTAATATTAAATCCTAATATTTCATCTAAACAATTATGGAGGAATCTGAGGGCTCTAGCTCTGTTTTTGATGGAGAGACTTCTAAGTATTACACTGATACTGACTCAATGAAATTCTTCTTTGCATATGGTAGTAATGGTGTCCTGATTCCCTTTTGCCATCCAACCTCCAATTCTGCCCACTTGCTTCAGTTCTTCTCCAAGTATCTACTATATGTGAATTCAGTTTTAAATGCATGGCTGCGAGCGAGTGGGGTTAAATTGAAAATTTGTAGGTATTCTACCCATGACAAGAAATTCGTACCCAAATTGCTCAAGCGACTCATCCTGCCAATAACAATCTTGTATTTTTCTCCAAAGTCCTTGAAAAGCTCATGTATTAGTTGATCTTACAATACATGGAGTCAAGTCGCATAAAAGGTTTACTCAGTGGCTATGTGGGTTTCTGACGGGTCATATGTAGCTGTGATAACGATCATCTAACCGTCCAAGTAATTTTGCTTAAGTCTTTGATAGCTTTAATAGCAGTACTAGGCTTATGGATAAATTTACTGTACACTTAACGTTTGTGTGACCTCGGCCACATTGATTGGGAGTTGCCTTGTCAATCGGTATCAACAAGTAAGAATTGAGAATAACACCTCAGATATACTGTACCGCTATATTTAGCCCTCTAGTATTTTGTTTATATGATCTTCCTAAAATATTTGAGAATTTATAAAGAAAATTATATGCTGATGATTTTCAGATAGGAAAATGGTTTGGTCGAGGAAGATTGTGTTGAGAGACTTAATTCGGATATGTTGAGAATATCAAAGTGGGCCAAAGCTATTTTTTTTAGGCCAGCCATTCCCTTTAACTCGTACACGAATTTGTCTATTTCTTTACTATTTTCGACACTCTCGTAGACCTACTTTTCGTCATCACAGCGAGCTGAAAATTGGTACACAGGTTCATGTCGCGTGACAATTGAATCTGTCAATATTTGAACCGGAAATTTCCATGGAAAACCCGGAAAATCGGAAAAATCATTTGAAAATTTGGTACAAATTTGATTAGTGATAAATCCGTTTCAGGAAAAATGCAGAGTTTTCCGATTTTTACGAAAAATTTTCCGGAATTTTCCGACTTTTCCGGAAAATTTTCCGGTAAAAAAGTTTTCTAAATTATGCAGGATTAAGTTTGCTATCAACTGGCATCATTACTTTCTCTCCGACAATGGTGAAAACTTGCAGAAAAAATCGAGGAAAGTTCATGTAAAACGCTTTTCCGGAGTTTTTCCGACCAAGTAAGCGTTTAAGAGTTTTGCAACCTAAGACAAAGTTGTAGAGCGAAATAAGTTGCATAAAGTTGCTTTTGTGGAAAACTCCATGGAAAACCAGGAAAAGCGGGAAAATCATTGGAAGAATTTTCATCGATATGATTAGTGATAAATCCGTTTCAGGAAAAATGCAGAATTTTCCAATTTTTTTGGAAAATTTCCCGACAATTTCCGGAATTTTCCGACTTTTCCGGAAAATTTGCCGACAAACAAGTTTTATAAGCTATGCGGAATCATTGTTTTTCGCCCTACTGGCATCAATACTTTCTCTTCAACAATCATGAAAACTTGCATGAAAAATCGAGGAAAATTCATGTATATTTTTAAAAATATTTTATAGTAATAGGAAAAGTCTGTGGAAAACATGGGAAATTGGGAAAATTCGTGTTATATGGGACCAAGTTGGAATACAGCTAAAAAGCGCTGTTTAAAACGTAATTTGAATTTCAGAAAACCGTTGCAGTACGTCAACGATTTGATACTCGAAAAATTTTTGTTTTCGGATCGGCACCAAACATGACTTAAAATATCGGTAATGATAAGCTGAACAAAAACTTCCAGGCAACCACGGTGCTGACTTCCAATCATCTCATCGTAATTTCCTTCAAAATTTCAAATTTTTCGAAACCACGGTAAACCGTAGTCCGAGTTATCGAAACTGTTCCGATTGTGTTCGAAGTACGGACAGTCGATTGGAAACTCTCGAGTCGTATGGACGCAAACAAACTTCACTGCGAATATTCAAAAATTGACTAAAAGTAAAGAAGAAAGATAGAAATATAAAGATAAATATAAGAAAAAATAAAGGGAAACGGAAAATTAAAAAGAAAGTAATAAACTAACGTTAAGTTAGAATTAAGTAAAATTATAATTAAGTTCGGTTAAATTGATATTAGAACAATTTAGTTAACGTGAAAAAGGCAGAAAATAAAATAAGTAAAAAACGAGTTTTCAAACAAAACTGAGGCCAAGTCGCATGATAAAGTAGAAAATAAACTTTTCTTCACACACAGAGGTGGACTCAGATTTTTTGATTGGGACATTTCTCTTGAATATTCTTTCTCTTCATGAATCAAATCACTTATTACCTCTGATTGATCATACTGAAATATATCGGTGATTGTCAGCTAATAAAATCTGAGTCCACCTCTGTGTGTGAAGAAAAGTTTATTTTCTACTTTTTCATGCGAATTGGCCTCAGTTTTGTTTGAAAACTCGTTTTTTACTTTTTTTTATTTACTTGAATATCGAAGAATCGTAATTTCATGATTCTGTTTCGTAAACGATTTGGCAGCTCTGTTTTTCCACTTATGTATAGCTGAACAATATACCCCTGGCCCTTGCCATATGTCATTGCGTGTGTAATCTGGGCATCACAAGAAATATTTCTAAAATATACGTTACTTTGCCTTGTATTTGAATTTAGTGAAAGCCCTTTTCCTACTTAACTTTTCCACTGGCTTTATTATCTTCCAACATTTAGATTCCATATAGTAAAGAAAATTAAATATTGCGTTGATTAATCCATGGCCTGAGCAGATACGATCACATGTCTTCTTTCCGACACTAAGTATGTTTTGGGCTGGTCTTTAGATACATACTTGAGCGGGATAGCTTTGATCTCTCTTCATAAACTCATTTATACCCCATCTACTACTTAACTGTTAATCGATATGGTATTTTTGACCTCAAATAGATATCTTAACCGAATACAGCATTTTAAAAACTCTGTTTTGGAATGCTCTCATCTTTTAATAATAATCGCTTGTTTATAGAATATTGCAGCTATACAACGCTCAGAATCTGCCAGCCTAATTAAGAAATTTCTAACTCGTGATTTAATATTGCGCGAAAATTCTTGCCCTCATATGGGCCATTTAAAGTAGATTATACTATAACGTTATACGAAATAAGGTCAATACTAAAAATTCGTACAGCCAAGAAGCAGTACTACGGCACAACATTTTCACCTAATCTGTGTACCAGAAATCTATGGACAGGTATTAACGGCAAAGATATTTCCGTCAGCGATATTGATCCTGAATTATTCAACCATCATTTCTCATCATTGCAAACTTCTTCCACACAAAATGCATCTTCAAGCCATCGAAGTAGTTTGGATTCGGGTAATGATAATAACGATGATTTTAGTTTTAGATGTGTGGATGAATCTAAAGTTATAAATGCTATTTTGGCTTTTAGATCCAATGCCACTGGACCTGACGAAATCTCCCTCAGATTTGTAAAAGTTCTTCTCCCATGGATTATCGAGCCACTGCAACGGATTTTTAAAACATGACTAAATACCTCTCACTTCCCCTCTATATGGAAAACTGCAATAGGTTTACCAGTTCCTAAGATTAAAAAAGCAAAGGAACCAGCTGACTACCACCCTATAAGTATTCTCTGTTTCTTAGCCAAAGTACTAGAGAAGTTATTGTATCTTCAAATAATGGAATATTTGGATTGTCGTAATTTCCTCAGCCCTTACCAATCTGGTTTCCATCGTTTGCATAGTTGCGAAACGGCACTGATTGAAGTCACGTCTAACATCAGAAAATCACTTGATATGAATCATCTATGTGTCTTAACTTTACTCGACTTCTCTAAAGCTTTTGACTCAATTAATCATCCAAAATTACTGTCTAAATTAATGCTTAACTTTAATTTCTCAAATCCGTCTGTCGCCCTCATCGGTAGTTTTCTATCAGGAAGATCTCAACATGTGAAAGTCGGCGATCTTGTATCAAGTGCTTGTCCTCTAAGTTGCGGTGTACTACAAGGGTCCATATTGGGTCCGTTATTGTTCAGTATGTTTATAAATGATTTGTCGAATTCTATTGACAATTGCAATATTCAGTTATATGCTGATGACGTGCAGCTTCAAATTAGCAGACCTATCGGCCTCTTAGAAGATTGCTTGGATCGCATGAATTCCGACCTGGAAAATGTTTCTCGTTGGGCTACTAATAATAGTTTAAAACTGAATCCAGTCAAGCCACAGTGTATTGTCTTTTATCGGATTGATATTATACTCTCTGATCTCCCCACCTGTCACTTTAAATGATTTTACTCTGCCTTTTTCTAGACGTGTCAAAAATCTTGGTGTATTAATTGGAACGAATCTAAAATGCTGTGACTATATCGGTAAAATCTATGGTGGCCTTCGGCGGCTATGGTTATCGGCTAGTATTCTGCCAATTGGCACCAGATTATTGCTGGTCAGATCACTTCTTCTACCATATTTTACGAATGGTAGCTTAGTTTTTCCACATTTGGATTCCATTTGCTTAAGAATGTTGAATTTATCCTTTAATGACTGTGTAAGATTTGTGTATGGACTTAGACGGTTTGATCACATCTCATCTCTCAGTAACAACTTGCTGGGTTGTCCTTTCAATGAGCACCGTCAGAGAAGGCTATTATTCTTTCTCCATAAAATTATATACATATACAGGCAACCCAGAGTACCTTAGCAATCAACTGCGATTCTTGAATATTCTGAACGACATTTTCACCTACTTATTCTTGTTTTCCATTATTCTGTTCAAAGTAACTCTTACTTCGTTCAAGCTTGGCGTTTGTGGAATCGTCTGCCGATAAATATTCAGCGCACAAATTCGATTGTTAAATTCAAGGAGATTATTAATAATTGGAATTTGTAAACTGAACTATGTCCGGGATTGTTTCGGTTGTTGGCGGGGCAGGCTCATCATGGGTAAATCTGTAAATCAAGTTAACATTTTTGCAATTTTGGTTCTAAATTCAAAATTACTTTCATTACTGTCTTCTTTTTTATCGTTGTTTCAGTTCTTTAACTTTTTAATCTTTTACTTTAATTTTTATATTCTTTCATAATATTCTTTTCATACTTTATTATTTTCTTTGTTTTATAGGTTTACTTTCAGTTATTAATTAATTTGTCTTATTTTATATGTTGGCTACCACTATTTTTGTGTACTAGTAATAAGAAGTCAAAATACTCTTGTGTACACCTGAATTAATTAAATTAATTGAATTTGAAATAAATTGAAATCGAAATATGGTTTACTTTAATACTTCTGTTCATATGACTATATATACACAGTAAAAAATTTTCACAACTTTAAAAGTTGGTAATTTGTTGCCAACTATAAATGTTGTAAAATTACATGTCGAAAATGCTTGTAAATTGTTGTTGTAAAATCACATTAAAGCATGTAAGCTCAATTACACATTTGTTGTGAAATTAAATTAGAATATGTAAGTTATATTACATATTTATTTGAAAATAAATTAAAGTGTGTTATCAAAGCATATTTGTTGTAAAATTAAACAAAGGTGTGCTAATTAATTAGAAATTTGTTGTACATAAAATTAAATGAAAGTGGGTAAACTCATTCGATAACCATACTGTAAAACACATTTTTTTGGTATGAATACATATTTATTAACAAATAAAACATTTCATTTATATAGCTTAAAACTATAAAAAAAAATACTATCTCAGGATTGACTTTTGTAATAGCAGTAATGTTGTTTTTATTTCCACGAGAGCATTCCGAATGTATTGAGAAGAAGTATCTCTGTAGGAAATCGTAGGACTGCGAGACTTCTTTAGGATACTGTATGTTCAAGTTCATCTGCATCAGTTTCTGTAAATAAGAAATAATAAAAGCAAAGAGTTATATTAGTATTAGATATGTAATGCATAGAATATATACCTTTTTTAGAATAAATTCACCTGATTTAATTTATTTTAAGCAGATTTCAAAAGGACTCCAAAACAATATTTAAAAATAATTCAACGATGTTCACAAATCAATCAGCAAAACTGGTTTTTTGTCTTAAAATAATTCAAATTTTTTATATCGGAATTAATTAATATTGTAAAATACGTTGTATTTCATCTGGAAGAAATTTTGAATTAAATTCAAAAACTGATTTAATTTTAAATTTAAATTTTTTTTGTTGAAGTCCTTTTCAAATCTGTTTAAAATAAGTTAAAAGAAATTAAAACAAAATTAAATGAAATTAAAAAATAAGAGGAAACGAGGAAAAGTTTTAATTGTTCTAAGAGCTATATATTTTTTGAGTACCCTATATGGAATATGATCGAAAGGTTTTCAAGTTTATTTCGAGTAGAAAGAAAAGTCTGAATTTTTGTATGGTAACCTTGCGAAAATATCGCCACATTTCTTTTCAGAACCGTTAAAGTACTTTCGACGTTTGTATGATGTATCAAGGTTTTCTAACAATTGTTCTTCTTTACTTGAAAATTTAGAATTTGCGAGTTTAGTTTTCAGAACTTCATTAAATCTTCCCGTGAGACAAAAATGCTCTACGTTTCTATCTAAATTACTTACCTCAAATCGGTAGGATGATTTCATTTCAGAGACAAGATAATGATTTGTATTCTCTATTATATCAAATTTCGTTTTTAAATTCAGGAAAAGGAGTCCCAAATCTGGCGATTTGTCATATGACTTCTGTCTGAAGTATATAGTAGGCCTTTCATAATCGCTAATTACACATTTCGGTGAAGGTTCGCTACATTCTGAATGATCATGGACTCTTCTGTGTTTTCTAAATGTACGACTATGTAAAGAAGATTTTGTTCTCAACACTTTGTTGCAATTCACATTAGGACACAAAATACAACTTGTGTATAGCAGATGCATGGACGAATTAGTTACAATTTCTCTAAAAGTATTACATTTGAAATTATATTCAGCTTATTTACACAGATAATAGCTTTCAAATTTTAACATGTTTAACTTTGTATGATCACGAAATACATGAGATTTAAATGACGCGTACGTTTTAAATAATTTTCCAGAAATTTTATTTATGCACTGAAGAATAGAATTCTCATGATACCTATGAATATATTGATGTTCATTCTAAGGCTGTATGCTTATAAATCTTAATTTTTCACCTTTATCACTTGTTATCCGATGTAGTGCTACAAACTACTTAAAGCACGTCCGAATATCACAACTTCACATTTAGTAATGCTCATGCCGCAACAAGTTCCTATTTTCCATGAAGAGTTGTGAAAATACAGTTTCAGATGTAAAATTAGCCCATTTTTCTGTAAATTTGAATTTTTGTTCTTAAATCTAGTGTTATCAGCTTTGTTTTTACATACAAGTGTTGCAAAAATAACAAACACTATTTAAAAATACCAAAAAAAATTATTTTTACATAGGAAACTATAGAAAACTAAAGTTTTCATTAAATTTACAGCATTTTGCTGTAAAAAACTACTACTTTTAAACCTGTAATCTTCAGGCTATTTTTTACAGTGCAATTACAAGATTATTGCGATCTTTATACCTACCAAGATTGTATTATTACTATAACTAACTAAAGCTTCCAGATCTTAGTACGGGATTCTCTCTTAAGTTAGTTTGTAATTTTTTTTTTAAATTTTAATTTACTTCAATTTTTCAATTCAATATATTTTTATTTTTTACATATATTTTCAATTATTGATGGATGGTATGTTGAAGATGACCTCAAGAGTCCTCAAGGTGGTTGACTACTACTTACACTAATGAGACACAATCTTTGAATTTTCTCAAATATATTGCGATGATTGGCAAGCTCCAGTGCCTTCCACCACATCATAGATCCGTAGGTTAGCATGGGTCGGATAACGCTACTATAGATCCAAAGCATCTTCTCTAGTTTAAGTCACCAGTTTTTCTCTATGAATCTGCAGCACATCGCGAAGCCTCGAAGAGCTTTATTCAATCCGTCCACAAGTTGTGGTTTTCTAGCTTAATTTTCTATCTAATATGATACCTAGATATTTTATCCTGTCCTTCAATTCCAAACGTGTGGAGCCGGCTGATTCAATCTGGGAGTGTTTCTTTTCTTAGTAAAGACGCATACATCTATTTTCAATGGGTTAATGCAAAATCGAAAATCCTTAGGTCAGTCCGTTCGGATCGCGTTTTCCACCAGTCCGCAGAGTTCAGATTCGTAGCTACCGGTGACCAAGATACCAGGTCATTGGCGTATCATATTGCTTTGTACCACATCCGGGTGAGTTTTAGTGTATTAGAGATCATCCATAATGAGCACCTACAACAAAGGTGATAAAATATCGCCTTGAGGGGTGTCTCTCTGGTTCTTTTCATGTTTTGTTAGCGTTACCGTGCAATTATGTAGAAGGACATTGTTAAAGCCACTTTGTATGTCGATAAAAACAGCATGCGTAGATTGTTGAAAGAGGAAACCTTTTTCAATAGTGTGGATAACGTCTAACTTTATTGAATTAATTCAATATTACGACAAGACCTTCATTAGATTTATAACAGTTATAGCTCTGTTCGATTTATTTTTATAATCAATCTTTTTTTTTGCAAATTTCTTTGCTTTCCTGAGCTCCTTTTTCCTTTATGCCCAATACTCCAATACTAGACGAAGTTCGGGCAATTTGCTGGACTGGCTATTTTTGCATAATGGCTGGTAGCCAAATCTGACCAGAAAGTAACAGACCCTTCATGTTGTCGAATAAACAGTAGAAGTCGTATTTGAAGACTCTCATTAATGTACACACTCGAGTTTATTGCCCTTTAACGATAAATTCACGGCTTCGTAAACCACAAAAACAAATCGTCTGCCCAATCATGTACTTCTTGTGAAATTTAGTTTTTCTTTTTGTTAAAAATTTTCCGTGTACACCGCTCCGACTTTTTGTGGTACAATAGTCGACGCCTGGTATCTGTGAAAAGTCTGCCCACCAGTAGGTTTCATCATTCATAATGACACAATCGTGTCGTATTTCGTCAGGTACTAAAGATTGTTCGCTATTTTTGTGTAGTTTTGCCTTTTTATTCTTTAATCAGAGGCAGTTTTGTACCTTGTATCTACGTAATTCACAGATTTTTTTATACCTGTGTAGTATAGCAGACTTGGATATTCATTACAATATCACAATATTGCTTTCCGATGTGCCCACTATCCCCGAATAAGTACGTTTCTTATGACGTCTGGACCTTGTATTATGTAGCACAAAGGATAGGCTATGAGGAAGTAAAACTTAAGCATTTTTCTTCATGTAGTAGGACCGCGTCTTTGATGTGTTCGTTTTAGTCATTGAAATAGCAAACTACGATATTTTCAGATCGGGCACATAATCCAGTAGAAGAGGTCCCATTACATAGATATAGATATTCGTTTATTATTAGCAATCGTACAAGTAGATTTTTAAGTTAGTACAAGTTTCTAATTATAATGTCACCATTAAATAGTAAAATTTAGCAAACTAAAAACTTAAATCTAAAACTTAAAAACTAAAAAATAATAATCATCAAGAAATTCAAAAATATGTAATAATCCAATAGAATAAAGGAAACAAAAAGAAGATAAATTAAAACTGAAAACGGTGAATGACGTTTGCATGGGTCTTACTTTCATATAGAAAACGGTGTAAGTGGGATTAATGACATGGTGTTATTGACAATACAGACATATCAACTAACGATCGACTAGTCTCGTTTGATGTAACACAACTATACACAAACGTCCCGCATGATCAGGCGATCAAGAGTGTGCTAAAAAGATGGCCCCTGATAAAACAAGTCACCCGCATCTCCAAATGTATGATTATTAAAGCTTTAAAACTCTGCGTTTTGGGAAGTAATTTTTTCATGTACCAGGGAGTGCTCTACATACAAAAGCATGGACTGGCCGTGGGCAGCAGCCTATCAGGCTTTTAGCAGAATTCGTTTACAAATTCCAAAATATGTCACTACCAATTATGAGGTTGAATATTACAAAGTGTTAATTTTATAACTATAAAATTGCAATTCAGTTGACTTTGAAGAATGAAAAATAAAACTATCTTTACTCAGAATTGTGGTATATTTTATCTTAATTGCGTCAATATGGGATCTGTGGTAATCAACCTTAGTGGACACGGTCTTAAGCAGTCATTTGAGGGCTAGATATTTGGCAAACTGATTCTCATTCCATTTGTGCAATTCTGTCAGTGTTTTCTCTTCTTAAAAGTTATTTACCAAAATATATTTGAATATTCAGCTGGAAAAATTTCTAAAGAAATCCTCAGTTTTTAAAGGGAGCTCCCTTTAAAATTATTACCCAATGCAATTTTTGCAAAAACTGTAAAGAATGCCTTTTCCTTAACCTGTCGACAACATTTTTGAAAGTTTTAAGAATTTATAAATTTTCCTAAGTTCCTCAAGTTTCCAACTTAGCACATTCCCCGCAACCAATATTTTTATAACTTTGATAATTTCAGGAAAATATTTTTTTTCTTTTTTTGCCAAAAAACTATCTCAACTTACCGGAAAACTTTAAAGTTGTATATTTACTGGTTAATCCGCATTCCAAAGAAGATCACCGTTTCGGTACATGAAAGAAAATTATTTTTATTTATCTTTCCGGCAACTACTTATTTTCAGAAGACTTGAAAAGCCTTTCAAAAAGGGCCCACAAATATAACTTACGAAAACTCTTGAAGTAAGTTTAACCTGGAAACGGGTTCTACTTTTCTATTTTCTGCTCTTTTTTTTTTTTTCTTCTGTGAAACCAAAACTTATCACAACAGGAGGGAGAAAAAGTATTAACAAGTATGAAACAAATTTCTAGGATAAAACGAAACATTAAAACTTTCGAAAAAGGCTTAGAAAGTTCCGGCTAGAAAAAAAAAGGAAAGGGGAAAAAGAAAGAAAGAATTAAATTCACTAAAAGTACACACCAACATCAGAGTCCAAAGAGTTTTCCGTTTGTTCTTTTTTTTTTTCCTTGTTTCGTTACGATTGAGTATATCGCACAAAGGAGAAAGGGACTCGTTTTCGCATGTGCCTTTAATCTTTTGATTTGTTTGTGGGATATTACGAATTCGACCCAATTTGCTCACGTTATGGAAACTGTTGAGGAATTCTTGTTGTCGAAAAACTACTGCCATTTGTCACAATCATTTCCGTTTGGATTTGGAATGACATGGAATGAATGTATTCACGTTTTCATATCATTTTCGAAGTAGACAGCTTTATTGCTGTGTTTGTGGGAGTTATCGTGCATAAAATGTTTATTTTTAAATTATCACGAAATTCTCTTAGTAATTATTTTATTTATTCAGCTTTTAGGTTCATTGTGTATGTGATCACTGTAACCATTTATGTTATATTTTTCAAAATTTATTGTTGGTCCTTCGAGCCGGATTCTGACTTCTATACAAAAGGTTGAATACAACCATTAATATATGAAATTCCATTTATGAAAATGATAGTCAATTGAAAAATCAAATAATACTTTTAAGTGGACATTTCAGTCAAAAGTTTAACTCTTATTTTAATTAAATCCTACCGACTACAGGCTTTAGAAGTATACAAATTTTGAATAATTGCAAGGAGCATTCAAACGTATGTATATATTAGGTTCTGGTATATGTATTGGTAGTTTTACATGTATTTGGCTGGTAAATGTTATTATTATTGCTTGCAAGCCTGGAAATCTACCGCTCTTCATATCACTGTGTCATTTACCATGACTTATATGGTCCACTCGAGATTTATTGTGTTTTCTATTAGACCTATAGTGCGAAGCCACCTTTATTATATACTCTCGGGATTAGAATAGCACTTCTAGGCCTCCTAGGTATTAACCAAACAATTTCAAGGGCCTATATTATTCTCACGGGGAACTTATCAGACAAAAAGCTCGATTTTAACCATAGTTTTGGCATTTTGTGCCAGATAAATGTTTTGTCATTTTTTCCGAGTACATGATAAATCCTTTCGTCTACATAACCCTTGTAATATTTTATCAATATGATGATTAGATTCTATCCCCGCAAACCTGACTTGTACCGACGATCTATCGCATGATCACAGAACCATTCCCAGATCCTCTAAATGGAATTTTATGTTGTCGCGCCATAACATCCGAGTTCTTCATCTAATCTTATGGAAATTCATCAAGAATTTTCCGGTGTACAGCCAGATTACCTGGTTTTGAGGAGCTTAGCTATTTTCATTCAAAGTACTTAGTCTGGCTTATTGCTATACATTAAAGTGAGGATTTCCAGGAGAGGGTGTATCGCTGCTGTAAGTTAAGTAAGCATAGCACCAGGAGCTTCTAGACCAGCATGCTGTTGCAATTGTTTCTAGTTATATTCAGGGTTTTTTTTTATTAGAGTTTAGCTACAAAAAGTTCCTTGTGGTTTTACCTGAGCACCTGTCAAGTATGGCTTAATCTTACGGCATTCTTCATGCTCGGATTATTATCGACAATCAACGGCCTCATGACATAACAATGAATACCAGTGTGCCAATAGAGCATGACATGACATCAACTTACTGGTAAAAGGGAGAACTATCCAATCTCTGCCGATCTAGGGTCATGGCACCCTTCACCACAACCACCACGATGCTCCCATAAAGGGGCCATCCCAAGTTGAGGTGAATAAATCCAATATTCCTGGCTCCTCAACCCCGTGGTATCAAGTTAGCCAATGTCGGGCTACCCATTTGGTATGGCTTTCGTAAAGTATAATCAACGGACCATGAATACTCAAAGTGGCTATCTTCATGCAGCATATCCTTTTTACAACGGTACTAGTAACTCCTTTCGGGCCTAGACCTTATTAACAACTACTAAGAAAGTCGTTGAGCATACGACAGGTGATAATCCTTTGTTCACGAGTTCAGTTGCTGAAATACTTAATGAAATAGATATTTGGAAAATTTAAGCATTGTTCTGTCAATTGATGTTGTTGGTAAATTAAGTTTTCTTTCCACGTTGAATGAAATGATTATATGTAGTTTTACCAAGTTTGTCTTGTACCCAATAAAACACTCGCGTAAACCAAATATAAAAACTTTAATTCTGGTATTAATTCTAAAAAGAACGGGAGTTTAGATTCACAGCTGATAATCATAACTCGATCACCGAAAAACACAACTGAGCAACCCGATCCATTCAAAAAGCCGGGCCCCCTGTTATAATCATTACA
Source organism: Dioctria rufipes (assembly GCA_963924295.1). NCBI lineage: Eukaryota > Metazoa > Arthropoda > Insecta > Diptera > Asilidae > Dioctria > Dioctria rufipes. The sequence goes on along the minus strand of OZ002740.1, from coordinate 324,017,559 downwards.
GGCGGAAGCGACTCTGTTCTAGTATGACTAGTGCTATACCTTGTAATTAATTGCATAGCATTATATCAGTCACTGCTACCAGCTGGAGATCCCAATACTGTTAGTAAACAAACAGTGTGCTGAGCTGAGCATTTCAATATGCGAAGTGAATTACTTAACCATGGCTTAATGCTTAATTACAACTGAAGCGAGCTGAAGTCATGATTTTACAATATCACCAAATTGTATATTTAGCCACGACAATGAAGATATATATTTTTTGTATTAGTTTTGGTATCTCGATTTCCTATGCCCCAGGTGGTTATTTCGAAGTCCTCGCCATATGCCCGTTTGTAGTAGCTAGAGTTGGTTAGATCGTACAGAAAATGATCGATTATTTGCAACCTTAGCAGAGTAGACAGAACCTCTTTATAGCCCCTATTTTTGATGATTTTCTGTAATTTGCCAGCAGCTATGCATTTATTCAATCCATTTAACCTGCAAGAGATAGATGAGGAGTGGGCGAACAAAAGGGAAGATGTCCGTGATCAGCCACTTGTCGTTTTTTGACGGAATCGGGTCCGCTGTACTGATCTTCCTCGATATTTTCAATCAGTATTCTTTCAAAAAGCATTAAAAGTAGCACAAGCTATCAAAATCATAGTCCGATCATTTCGAAAGTCAACTGATTTATACAGTTTTATGCGTTTGCTGTAAGTTTTTAAAAAAAGGGCATGTGCTCTTTTGTTTGCCCACTACTCAAATTGCTTTTTTGGACGCATACAGGACGACTTCTGCTTATTTAATACCAGCTTCCTCCAACTATTGATATAATTAAAAAAAATAAAAAATAAAAAAATTTTAAAAATCAAGAAAATAAAAAAAACATAAAAATAAATGTAAGTATAAGGTTGTATGCTTCCTTTTCCTCCTGTCTTGGAACATTATGAAAAAGCGTTGTAAAATAGGGTGGAGCACTCTTATTTACCATCATAAGTCAACTAGTTTAGCCACTGAAATACTTAAGTGTGGTCTTAAAGCATTTCTGTTATTAATTGGTGTTGATGGTGTATGTTTTGTGTCCTCTTGTGCTAGTTATAGTTCCTGTCTATTCATTTGTCAGTCTGGTCTGGGTCCTCGTTTTGAATTCAACTGAAGTCTATGAGTTTATAGAATCTTATCTTCTTTCTTTATAGCGGCGAAGCTTGAATATCGGAACTAATATGGATGGTGTCACCGATATGAAGGCTTCTCATATATGAAAAAACAAGTACCGAGGTACTGTCAGTTTCTGGCCTATAAGCCGAAGACCAAAAATTCCATAAAGAAGTTTTTTGGGAGTATATAGGTACTGTGTGTAAACTATTTCGATTGAGAGTAAAAACTCATTACCACCTTCTAATTGCTAGTTAGAAATGGGATGCCCTAAAATCATTTTAATTGTGAAGACAACCAATTTTCTTTAAAATGATTCACATATAGATTTCAAATAAGTCTATATATATCCACCAGCAGACAGTTTCAGGTTTCATTGCTGTCCTGATGAGATAGCCCTGTTACTGCTGATCGAAGCAGTTTACACACAGTACCTACACTCCCAAAAATTTCTTTATGCAATTTTTGATCTTCGAATTTTAGGTTAGAAACTGACAGTACCTCGGTACTCGTTTTTATAATTTTCTGTGCTGATATGCAGTAGGTTGAGAATTGTCTCTAGACTTGTATTTTATACGGGTCTCGAAAGAGTAAGAAACTCATTACCACTTCCCACTTATTAGTTAGAAATGGGATGTCCAAAAATAATTTTAATTGTGAAGACAACCAATTTTCCTTAAAATGATTCACATATAGATTTCAAAGAAGTCTATATATATCCACCAGCAACTTGTTGGCATCTGAGTTCACTGTAGTGTATATAGCAGGCAGTTTCAGGCTTCATTGCTGTCTTGATGAGATCGCTCTGTTACTGCTGATCGAAACACTTTACACACAGTACCTATATTGCCAAAAAACTTCTTTATGGAATTTTTGGTCTTCGGATTTTAGGCCAGAAACTGACAGTACTTCGGTACTGGTTTTTTTAGTTTTCTCTGCTCATATGCAGTAGGTTGAGAATTGCCTGTAGACTCGTATCTTGTACGAGTCTCGAAAGAATAAAAAAACTGATTACCACTTTCCACATCTCATAATTGTTTGTACATGTCAATTAGCTACTAACTATTCATCATACTTAGGATAAAAAGTTTTGGTCCAATATAAATATAAATTGCATTTAAGAATATTGATCCATTTCCTTTATTGTAAATATCTTTGTTTATTTATAACAAAACAATTTTTCTTTTCTTACAGAAGCCAAGACGTCACTTAATTCTCCAGAGGTGGTGGGTACAACTTACTGAAGATATAAATGCAGATTTGGTAAGAAAAATAGTCGCTGACTTAAAAAACTCATTTCCGATGTTGAACTGTTCTTCAACGCTTATTACCCACCTTTCATTCTTGCTCTTTGGGCTACAATTTTTGGCACTTCTAATAATCGCTGATGATTTTGATGAAATTTTTGAGGGCTCTTATAACTTGAATTTTGTCGCAAAATATTGATAGCATTTCTAACTGCATTCGTAAGTCCTGCAGAAATGTACATCTGCTGTGGATAGGTTTAGCTGTGGTTGTGTTATTCTTCGAATTATTTAAATACTCTGCTAACAATTTTTTATCTAACATATTGTTAACAATGTTTTAGAGGCTATTGAAGAGTTTGTCTCTTTTCTGAGTAATGGGGCAACTTTTTATCCATGCCATCTATGCCGCTACTCTATTGCAATAACAGTTTAATTTGATCTATTCCTTGATCCGTCGATGTTTTCATTGTGTTAAATAGTTTATAAGTTGACATTATCTAAAACATTTTGGCAAACTCGGCACATATGTATAAGCATGTCGTGATTTTATCGTCCTTACAATGCTTCTCGGTTTCGGTCAGTTCTGGTGCAATATAATAGTTATGGATAAAATGAAACTATTTTCGAATTAAATGAAACTTTTTCCAACTAAAATGAAACTTGAAACTTCTTTCAAATGATAGAAAAACCTCAAGGAATAAAAATCGAAATTTCATTGCATTTTTTTAACAGAGTGATTTATTTTACAGTAACAATTTTAAAATAAAATGAATTTTGTAGTGCGGTATAGTTTTAGGTAAGTATAATTGTTACTTAAATACTCACATCCTGCTAGCAAGTTAAGGTAAAGAGGCCCTTGGGCCATTATTCTTGGAATTTACTTGAAAACGGTTCATATTCCAGGTAATGAAATGAGAAATACTGTGCTAAAACCACATCGCACTACAAAATTAATTACATCTCAAAATTATAACTGTAAAATTAATTATTCTGTAGAGAAAATGAGATATACAATTTCCTTAATTGAAATTTTGATTCCCTGACATTTCTTTTCAGTTGGAAAATGTCTCATTTCATGCGAAAATGATTTCATTTACTTTAAAAATAGTTTTATTCAATTCGAAAATGGTTTCCATTTATCCAAAAATGCAATACAATCTGTATTTATTTTTGTGAAAACTTTCGATAAAAGTCCCCGAGGTAGTATTGAAAATCAACCTACTTACAAAGATTTTCTAGAATATCATGATTATACAGGGTCTGTCCGAAAAATAATTGAATGATTTTTTCCTGCCAACCTGGAAGGCTGCAATGTTGCGATTGCTGGCGGAACAGTAGGAGAAGGGTCTTGAGAAGGCAGCGTGTTAATCACCAGTTGCCTGCTGGCCGTTGCCCAGTGCTTTGGAAGATTATAATGCCACGATTTTCTGAACAGCGACATACCATTAAATGTTGTGTCAAGTTAAGAAAATCAGGCTCCGAGACCCTCACAATGCTTAAGCAAGCTTATGGGGATGATGTGATATCCCAAAATATGATTTACCGGTGGCACAAGATTTTCCGGGAGGGGAGAAAGGATGTCGACGACGAACAACGTGCTGGACGCCCATTCATGTGAGGAAATATCATACATAAAAGTGTGCTACAGGGACAAACTGCCAAGAGCCAATTTTACTTGAAAGTTCTTCAAAGGCTCCGAATCCGCGTGTTTCGCGTCAGGAAGGAAATTAGCAACTCCATGACAACAACGCCGCATCTAATAACGCCTTCATTATTAGCTAGTTCCTGGCCTTGCACGGTGTTGCAACGCTACCCCAGCCAATATATAGTCCCGATCTGGCACCACCGGACTTCTTTCTGTTTCTTCGAATAAAGAGAAGCGTAAAGGGTGATCGTTCTGTGACGGTATATGCCTTGGTAGCCGCCGCGATGGAGTGTTTGAAGAAGGTCCCCTTCAACGTGTTCCAGGAACCCTACCAAAGCTGGCAGAATCTCTGGAAAAAGTGTATTGAAACCCAAGGGTGTTAATTTGAAGAATACTAATTATTTGTAAAGGGTTTTCCAATAAGAGGTGTTATTTTGATATTCAAAGAAAAATTCCATTTTTTGAGATAAATGCTCGGATCTTTATTTCATTATAAAGAGGAAGGTATGCCGTTAATAATGGAAAATAACATCAGCCAAATGACCACCATGACCACGCTTACAGGACCATATACTTTTCATGAAATTTTCCATAACCAATTCGCAAAGTGGCTGCCCTATGTCCTCGATAGCCTCACGAATTCCATCTTTGAGGTCTTGAATCGACGCTGGACTGTTGGCGTAGACCTTCTTTTTCACGTGGCCCCAAAGGAAGAAGTCGCAAGGTGTTAAGTCACAAGATTTCTGTGGCCAATTGTGATCACCTCTTCGAGAGATAACATGGTCCGGAAACTTTTCCCGTAAAAGATCAATGGTTTCGTTGCTTGTATGGCTCGTACCGCCGTTTTGTTGAAAGTAAACGTTGTCCAGATCAATACCATCCAATTCCGGCCATAAAAAATCATTAATCATCTGTCGATAGCGCAATCCATTCACCGTAACTGTTGCTCGAGCCTCATTTTCGAAAAAAGTAAGGTCTAATGACCCCGCGGGACCATAAACCGCACCAAACAGTCACAGGTTGAGGATAGAGAGGCTTTTCAACAATAACTCTTGGGCTTTCCGAGCCCCAGATGCGACAATTTTGCTTTTTGACGAAGCCATCGAGGTGGAAATGGGCCTCATCACTCAAGATGAGTTTTCGATGGAATTCCGCATCATTTTCATGCATTTCAAGGACCCACTCAGCAAAGACTCGACGTTGTTGATGATCGGCCGGCTTGAACTTTATAAGCCTTAAGACCCAAATCTTTATGGAATGCCTAATACCAAAGAACGACGAGGAATGGACAAACCTGGGTTTTCTTAAACACTTTCCGCTATAGCAGCAATATTCTCGGCTGTTCTTGAGCGACGTGCACGGGTTTTATTCTTCACATCACTAACTTGTCCCGACAACTCGAATTTTTCTACCAATTTCTATATTGCGGTCCGACAAGGTGCTGCACGACGACCCAAAAATGTTCGAGTTTCACGAACCGTCTCTGCCACATTTTCACCATTTTTATAGTGAATTTTAATAATTTCAATACGTTCTTGAATCGTGTATCATTCCATTTTTATTAATGGCGTAGTTTCTACTTGTCAAATGTCAGAAAATGACAGCTCCAAAGTGACATCTACCGAAATAGCAAGCTAATTAAAATAACACCTCTTATTGGAAAACCCGTTACTTTTATTTATAATAAATTGTTCGTTACTGATTTATTCAACTTATTTTCTTGACACACGCTGTGCATATAAGTCATTTTTGCGCAAACGCTATTTAGTGATCAAAATCTGTAACGGAAAATTGTATAAAAAATCAGTTTTTTTTTTTTTTGAATTTCTTACTAACCACAAATGATACGAAGCTGGCGATGAGTCTTTTAATGCTATAAATATCGTACAAAAAAACAAAAGCGTAGAAAATCGTACTAAAAGGACGAAAAAGATATTTTATGATTTTCGAATTTTGATCACTTACCCGCCATTTTTAATGGCGTATCGTGATTTTTTTTTTGCCTTATTACATATAGGAGATATGGGTATAGTTCTCTAAATCAAGCTGTCACAACAAAAGTCAGCAAGAAGCGACCAAAGGAGTATTCAAGTTCAATATATGAAAATATTTTTGCCGAAGTCACCAATTTCGTATCATTTTCTGTTATAAAGGCATTTGAGAAAAAGTAATTTTTTATAAAATTTTCAGTTGTTGATTTGCGCCAAAAATGACCTATATAATTGTAATCATGATATTCCAGCGAATTGTTATGTATAGGTTGTTTTTCAATACCTCTACAGATTCTGACTACGGCCGCACTTCACACATGCAACTATTAGTCAGATGAGTGATATTGAGCAGAAAATTGTAAAATTATTTTGTAATCAAAACTATTTTATTATTTTGTTAAGTAAAATAAGTAAGTGTAGCCTTAGGGAAGGTGATGAGCTAAGTTTAAATTTACTGGAAGCCTATTTTCCTATATGGATTGTAGTTTACGCTCTATCGAATATATAATTTCAAGCGTGCAAGTATTCTTAAGGTGTTTTGGCCACATGCCACTGGATGCAGACTTTTGAATTAATGGAAGTGTATTGCCAAGGCCAAAATTAAGTTTGGGCCATCCCACAAGAGTATTTCGGATGCAGTATGGTGAAGAGGTCAGAAGAAGCAAAGAGATATCGTTCTAAACTGTAGAGATATATCTTTGATTCTTTTTACCTCTTCCCTAGAAAACCGGTATGCATACTGCATCAAGAATACTCTCGTGAGATGGCCCAATAGTTGCTATTGATATGTCATCGCTAATAAGCCGGAAAGCCTTCTGTTTGGGGAATCGCAGTCATTTAATAAAGATAAATGTTTTTAAATAATTTTGTTAGGAAAGGCATAAGAATTTTATTTCGGTTCGGAAGATAAGAAAACAAACTTAAGATTATCATAACATCATTTTTCTGTATGAATAGTAGTCTAGGGAACAGGAACTATCAAAATTTTTTCAGTCTTCCAAAAGACGACTGGAAATATTTTAGAATGTTAAAACTAAATCGGGGCTCTCATGTGGTAGTAAGAGAGAGAAGTATTTCTCATAGGTTTTAGTTAATTACATGCAAAAGTAGTCGGTTAATTTTTATTGGGACTAGAAACAAACTGAAAAACAAGCATTACATGGTAAACTGTGTTAGGTACTATTTTCAAAACATGATACATTAATATTTTTTTACAGAATGCGCGCTGCTACCGGTAGATGAATGACACGTAATAGGAAGCACTTTCGTAGCTTTCTAAATCAATATAATGTAGATATTCCAGCTAGAGCGCAGCACCTTAACTTAGTACTGCATATTTCCCAACTATTCCATAATACCCGAATTTCCTCTATCTATATTCGCGAAGTTATGAGTTAAAACATTTGTTTCATCACAACGGTTAAGTAGTAATTCCCTATCTCGGTTTTATCACGGTACCCGATTTTGTACTACGATTTCCCCTACAAAAAACGATAAGAACTGAATTCCATTTCTTTAGACATTACGAAGTAAATTACAATTTCGCCTAAAGTCTGAAAAATTTAACATTTCTAATTAGAATTTCATCCTTATTGGCTTTCCTGCTTTCCTACGAAAGTTTCAATTTCGTACACTGAGCCTACTGCCATCCTCCCTCCATTCGTTTCTTTTACGACCAATTTTTTTTTTATAGTCTATAGAGAGGCCCATCATTTCAGTTTAATATATCTAAAGCTCTTGAAACTAACTTTGAAAAGATACTTTCCTCAAACCAAATATACTCAGTTTTCCTCAATTTAGAAAAACAATTTTTTTTTTTATATATATTTTCATTTGGAATAAGGTTTTTATCGTGATTGCTGCGGTCGTCGTTGTATTCTTGCAACATTTGTAGAAAAGAAACGTTGAAAACATAAATCCTTAGAAAATATCAAACTCTCAAGAGTTCTTTTTAAAAAAAATTATTATTTTTTTTTTTTCAAAACGGCTAAAAGTACAACGCAATTGTGCTGAAATGCAACCATCACGCAATCAATATCTCCTTTAGATATGAAAAGCTTAAGTACTTTTGAAATATCCGCAGACGTTCTCTGACAGCACAGCATCACTTTTTCACGAAAATATTTTTCTTCTGGGTTGTTTAACAAAAAATAAAAAATACAAAAATAAACTTTAGAAAAATGTATACTACATGAGAGCTCAATATGCCACTAAAACTGAACTTGAGTAAGCTGAAGTAAATTAAATTCTCAGAAGTATTCTTTACTTGAAATGAAAACCCCGTTGCACTCAGTACCCCCAGGGAATCCCTGCAAACTGGATAAAGATAAAATGTCTAACCCATGTATACTTAGAAGAAGAAGAAGAAAAACAAAAAGGAAAAAAAAAACTGTGGAAAATGAAACGGCTTAAACATCGACGCTGAACTATGGGGTCGGGTGTGGAATAGAGTTTCACAACGGAATTAGCCTCCAGATGATCATTTGCTGAAAAGTGAAGAGGTATAAGAGTAACAACAGAAAAGTTTTAACTATAAACAGAAAAATTTCTTGAAATGAGCCCTGAGAGCATCGACTGACGTCCTTTCGTCCTTTTCTGAAATTCTGATCCGCTTTAAGGAATCGAGTTACGTCCATAAAAAAAGTTACGATGTTTCTGGCGACAGATGCCGTCGTCGGTCGTATACCCAAAAGGCTAGTAAGATGATTCCCCTGGGGAGAATTGATAGAGCCATGAGAAATGTTTGCATACTCATCAAAAGGGGTGTATTAGGGATATGGTTTGTATCTGGTGGTGTCTGTGTTTTGCTCGCATTATAGGTATTATAATGGGGGACTCCTCCTACACACTATCCATTGACATTGGTACTAGCATGGGGAATTGGGGATATTCTTTCATGGAATTAATGTCAACTAAATGACAAATGAAAGTCTTTTAATGTGTTTAATATAAGAAAAACATAAGAAAAGGAAAAAAAAAGAAGGAGCATGGGTATAGTGTTCGTAGTTTTTATATGTATGTAAAATTTCTCAAGGGTATACAATATTATCCAATTATTGGCCAGATAAGAAAATTCAAGCTAGTTCATTACACTTTGGTGATAGATAGCTGTTTACAGTTTTATATTAACATTTTACATTTATTAATTTATAGGTGACGTTTTACAAAAAGGTAGGTATAAAATTTTGTATTTGTACAAGATTAAAGTCCAACGTCGAGTCTGACTCGACATCAAATTTCCTTGCAGCAGGTCCAATTTCGAGTGTGGCTCGACATACATAGTTTTTAAGTTTAGGAAATGCAATCATTTTAATTCAGATTTAGATTTAGATTGAGGTATGGGGTATGCAAATGGAATCTCAGGCCCTCAGACTTCACGAGAGAGAGAGAGAAATAAAGACAGAGAGAGAGGGAGAGATAGATTCCACAACCGAACAAAAGTGCTTGTTTTGGACCCGACCATCTCCGATTTGGATGAAACTTTCACAGTTTGTAGAGAATACCAAAATAGCTCACCCATGTTTTTTTGTTTTCCCCTACTACCCCCCACTCCCCCGCTAGGGGGGTTAGAAATTTCTCTCAGAAAATCATATCTCGAGAACGGAGCAACCGATTTTTCTGATTCAAATGCCAAATGAAGCATAATGCTTTATATTTTTTATAAAAAAAATATAGCAGTACCGAACGAAAAAGTTTTTTTGTTAATAATAGTATTTTTTTTTAAAAAAGAGTATTATTCACTAGAGAGGACTTCTATCACTTAATTTTTTCTATTTTTATTTTGAAGCTAGAAACCATATCTATCCACATACAGAAAATTGCGATGGCGTTCGGCTTCGTTTTTGAGATACGAATTTTTAAAGTCGCCATATACCTAAAGTAACGCACTATAGCAGAATTACACTGTGGAGAATATATTGTGATTTGTCTCTACTTGGGACCTCTCTAGGGCACACGAAAGTAATACATGTAAAAGATAAGAAAAAGATATCGCCATTTTGTTATCCAGGTAAAAGTGAAATTGTAAGCAATATCGTCCTCTTTTCGTCTGGAGGAAAAACATACAATTCGTTTTCCTATTTTATTGCCATTTTGTCATCCAGATAAAACTGAAATTAGAATCAACCGCACTCAAAGCATCTAATTATTGCTTAAAAGCAATTTTCATACATTTGTATTGCTCAAATATTCCGAAGATGATAACTGGAAGATATCTTCCTATTATAGCGCTGATGATTTTTCATCTCAATGTTTGCTGGGTTGCACAGTGCAATCTTTGCTGTTGGCTGAGAAGGTACTACTACAATCAGTCGTGTTTCTTTCTTGACAAATTTTTAGCTTTATTGTGAGTGAACTTGCACTTCTATAGTATTTTTGTTGTTTGCATTACATAAATACATAAAGTTTGTGGTTCCTATCAACAATTTATATAAATATGGACGAAGAAGTGCTAAAAGAGCTGAGTGACTTTAGCAGTGATGATGAAGACTACTTGTGTAATTTAGATGAAGATTTTTTAAATTTGTCAAGTGAAGATGAATTATATTCAGGAGCCAGAATTAATCCTGGACCATCATATGCCGTATCTGATAGCGATTCCTAATGTGAAATTCGACTTGTTGGAAGCTGAAACAGCAGGAGAATTATAGCCGAGGATGGTGAAGGTAATACAAGTGCTGCACGAGGAAGTGATGGATACAGGAACGTGTCTGAACGGGATAACCCGCCTACTCGACTAAGTTTGTCATTAGGACAAAGAAGTATTAGACCTCAAATTCCTGGAAATATTGATAAACCTATTCAATTCTTCAAACTATTTTTTACTCCACAACTAATAAAAAAAATTGTTGAAGAGACAAACAAATATGCAAAAGCAAAAATTAGATCAAAGACCTAATCTCAGCATTCCATTTGACACAGTTGGACGGATATAACAGAATAAAAAATGTGGGCATTTTTAGGAGTTATAATCAACATGGGGTTACTTCAACAACCAGATATGAAAGATTATTGGTCTCAAGAACTTATAAACCAGGTTCCATTTTTCTCCCAAATTTTCACGAGGAAAAGATTCTTTTAAATATTCTGGATGCTTCATTTAGAAATGGTTCCACAAAATGCAGATTTGAAAACAAGGACACAAAAAGTTGGTAATTTCCTAAAATTCATGGATGAAAGGTGCAGAGAATTGTTCATCAAAATATTTCAATTGATGAAGCTGTTGTTGGCTACATAGGTCGAATCGCCTTTATAACCTACAACCCTAATAAACCCACCAAATGGGGAATCCGCACATATGTCTTAGCAGATTCTGCTACCAGCTATATTTTTACCTTCACTGCTTACCACGGTACAGTTACAACTGAAAGTCTAATAAGACCAGACCTTCCTTTTACTTCCAGAATTGTTATTCACCTTTTCAATAACCTTAGAGAATCTTGGCCTGACATCACTGGATACCATATTTTCACTGATCGATTTTATACCAGCGTAACACTTGCCCGGGAGCTCTATGCTCTAAAATATCACCTAACTGGGACTTTTTCAACTTCAAGCAAAGACGTTCCAAGCTGCATAAAAACACCTAAACTTAAGAAAGGCGAGCAAAAGAGTTATCAATATGCTAAGTAATTGGAGTACCTCAGAACCTGAATTTGTTACAAAAAAATGGAAAGCGCCTGCGGGGGAAGATATAGTGGTCAAGAAACCTAGTGTCGTCGTCAACTATACAAAGAATATGGGGGGAGTCGACACTGCTGACCAATATATTTCTTCATTTTCATTTTTACAGAAAACACTTAAGTGGTGACGAAAACTTTTCTTTTGGGGGATGGAGGTATCCATTATTAATTCATACACCTTGCATAAAAACTGTGAAAAAAAAATGGTTCAAAAACGATGAAACATATCCAGTTTAGGAGGCACCTTGTAAAGGAACTTGTAGAAGATTTCCGAGAAGGCACACAATCAAGAAAAATAGGGGTCCCATCCAGCTCAGATCAAGAAGAAAGACTCAACGGAAAATTGCATATTATTATACCTCACCAGAGGGAAAGCATAAGGACTGCATAGTCTGCTCAAAACGGAAAATCCCTGGGGGAAGAAGAGAAACAACCTACATTTGTAAAACATGTACACGCCAACCGGGGCTGCACTTGGGAACTTGCTTCGAAAGATATCATACGAAGAAAATATTTAAGCTCCAATAATTTATACTAAAAGCAATCAATAAATCTCTTTAATTGTTTTTCAGCTTATTTTATACTTCATTTTGCTTATAACTTTATGAAAACTAAGATAAATTTGTTAGGTTCATAATAAATTAATAGACAAGTCTCGGCCTTGTCCTTGTAAATAAAAATTTAACAAAATGAATGAAACTGTATCAAAATCAGCGACTCCAAAAACCCCTACAAATGTATTCATTTACACGGAAATCCTTTCTGTCTCCATATTGGATCCGCCATCTTTAATTTCCAAATTTCTATAGCAGATTCGATATCAGCGACCCCGAAAACATAAAAGTACCAGTTTTCATAGCAGTCCTCGGAAATCGAAAAATTTCGGTCGCCATATTGGATCCGCCATCTTTAATTTCCAAATTTCGATAGCAGATTCGAGATCAGCGACCCCGAGTTCTAGGAATTGAATTTCCAAAAATATTTTCTTAGTGGATGCCTATATCATATAAGGACCTACATTCTATATTTCAAGTTTGTAGGCTTTATAGTTCAGGAGATTTCGTAAGGAGTGTGTGAGTATATACATGAACTGATAAATATCAAAAATTAATTCGGACCGGACTACTGGGAATAGGAAAAATTAATTCGGACCGCAAAAGGTTTTAATGTTTACTTTATCCAATAACTAATATTAAAAGTAACTACACTAATAAGAAATTGAAAAATTCTATAACTAAAGGTCAGATACAAAGAAAGTAATTTAACTTGTACTTATTTGTAATACAAAATTAACAAGCAAAAGAGCTACAATTGGTCTAAGACCAATTCTTAAATACCCTAGATGAATGCCCGTTGTAAATCCGTACGATCACCGATCTGTGATTTTTGAAGTGATTTTTCCCATATATTTCTATAACGGTTCGTCTGACAGAAAAAATGAGTATGAAAAATTTCGTAGGGTTTCATACTTTTAAGAAGTTTTCATTACAATAAAAACATGTAGACTTTTCCCGCTTTGTAGTTTGTGGTTTTGTTTTTATATATTTTCCAGCATTTTTCCGTAATTAAGAACAAAAACCTAATGTGGAAAACGAGTTTGTTATCTTGAATTTTAGAAATGAGAATGGTATCTAATGTTTAAAAACAGGGGTAATGAACAAAAAAATTGAAAAAATCTAGAAGAAAAGATATTTTTGGGAAATTTTTTTGACTTCTATTATACACGGTGTCCCACGTAACGTGTTCCCTGAGCATTTTTCTCGAAAATGTGCGGAGATATCGAAAAAGTCCTAATAATAAAAGTTACGCATCGTTAGTCAAGGTATCTTCTGGCATAGGAAAGGATATATTTACAAAATGTCCTTTTCGTCCTTATTAGGGATACATTTAGATTGCATTTTTGAATTCCGCAAATAAAACTAAAACGAAAATGTTATATTGAAAATTCCAGTTTAACCCTTTATTATCGAGATATAAGACCTCAAATTGTACTCTCGAAAATGCACACAGTCGAAGTGCTAGTACCAAAGGTACCAAAAGCTACCCATCATAAGCCGGGCTAACTTTTGGTATGGTCAACATTTAAAAACAAAAGCCACACGAAAAAAGGATATCTTCGGTTTGGTCCTTTTCGTCCTTTCTGAGGATGTATTTTGGGTACATTGAAGAATTCTTAATAGGTATACCACTTTTTATCTAATTTGATTTGCAGTTATTCAATGTAGCCAAAATGCATCCTCAGAAAGGACGAAAAGGACCAAACCGAAGATATCCTTTTTTCATATCCTTTTTTGTGTGGCTTTTGTATTTAAATGCTGACCATACCAAAAGATAGCCCGGCTTATGATGTGTAACTTTTGTTACTAGCACTTCGATGATATCTGTGTGCATTTTCGAGAAAAATGGCAAAGGAACACGGTGCATAGAGTACAATTTGAGGTCTTATATCTCGATAATAAAGGGTTAAACTGGAATTTTCAATATAACATTTTCGTTTTAGTTTTATTTGCGGAATTCAAAAATGCAATCTAAATGTATCCTTAATAAGGACGAAAAGGACATTTTGTAAATATATCCTTTCCCAAGTCCTTTTTGAAGGACTTTGGCTATGCCAGAAGATACCTTGACTAACGATGCGTAACTTTTATTATTAGGACTTTTTCGATATCTCCGCACATTTTCGAGAAAAATGCCCAGGGAACACGTTACGTGGGACACCCTGTATGTAGATCCATATGTATGACTTTACTCTGGTTAAATGCTGGATTTAGAAATTTTAGTTACAAGTTTGAGGTCCCTAAATTTCGAGTGTCTTACCTACACCACTGGTGAAATCGTTAACTTTTCGTTCGTTAAATCTATGTTTGTCGGTTTATAAATACAGCTGATCATAGGTTTATTCCTTTGCCCAAATCATGAGAGGGGCATTTGGGTTCCACATTAGTCAAGGGTTTTCCAATAAGAGGTGTTATTTTAATTAGCCCGCTATTTCGGTAAATGTCATTTGACATTTGACAAGTAGAAACTACGCCATTAATAAAAATGAAACGATACAAGATTCAACAACGCATTGAAATTATTAAAATTTACTATAAAAATCGTGGAAATGTGGCAGAGACGGTTCGTAAAACTCGAACATTTTTGGGTCGTCGTGAAGCACCATGTCGGACTGCAATACAGAAATTGGTGAAAACATTCGAGCTTCGGGACAAGTTAGTGATGTGAAGAATAAAACCCGTGCACCTCGCTCAAGAACAGCCGAGAATATTGCTGCTGTAGCCGAAAGTGTTGAAGAAAATCCAGGTTTGTCCATTCCTCGTCGTTCTTTGGAATTAGGCATTCCACAAACGTCATTACACCGTATTTTGCATAAAGATTTGGGTCTTAAGGCTTATAAAGTTCAGTTAACACAAGAACTCAAGCCGGCCGATCATCAACAACATCGAGTCTTTCCTGATTGGGTCCTTGAAATGCATGAAAATGATCCGGAATTCCATCGAAAACTCATCTTGAGTGATGAGGCCCATTTCCACCTCGATGGCTTCATCAGCAAGCAAAATTGTCGCATCAGGGGCTCGGAAAACCCAAGAGTTATTGTTGAAAAGCCTTTTTATCCTCAACGTGTGACCGTTTGGTGCGGTTTATGGTCCCGCGGGGTCATTGGACCTTACTTTTTCGAAAATGAGGCTGGAGCAACAGTTACGGTGAATGGATTGCTCTATCGACAGATGATTAATTATTTTTTATACCCGGAATTGGATGGTATTGATCTGGACAACGTTTTCTTTCAACAAGACGGCGCTACGTGCCATACAAGCAACGAAACCATTGATCTTTTACGGGAAAAGTTTCCGGACCGTGTTATCTGTCGAAGAGGTGATCAAAACTGGCCACCGAGATCTTGTGACTTAACACCTTGCGACTTCTTCCTTTCGGGCCACGTGAAAGAGAATATCTACACCAACAGCCCAGCGTCGATTCAAGACTACAAAGATGGAATTCGTGAGGCTATCGAGGACATAGGGCAGCCACTTTGCGATTTGGTTATGGAAAATTTCATGAAAAGGATATGGTCCTGTAGGCGTGGTCGTGGTGGTCGTTTGGCTGATGTTATATTTCATTATTAACGGCATACCTTCCTCTTTATAAAGAAAAAAGATCCGATCATTTATCTCAAAAAATGGCATTTTTCTTTGAATATCAAAAGAACACCTCTTATTATAAAACCCTTTATCACCAGTAGTTATCAATCGTCTCAATACCGAGCACGTCAACTGGCTGATCAGAGTTTTGATTGTATTCTGCTCGGGTAATGATAATTTTTTTGATTTGCTATAAGAAAACAATATTTGTGTTTTTGAATGTTTAACTTTATTATTTTATTGCCAATTCCTATGAGTTTTTTATCTTGGCCTCACCGACAGACTTGTAACAATGCACTGAGCGTATTGCCATTTTCTTATAGGAAAGAAAGAAAGTTTTACAGTTTTCTCTTTCGCCCTGTGGCAGAGTTGGAGCTACCAATACAAAATATTTATTACTAAACGTTTTCTTATGCCATTTGATATTTTTATGTTGGCTGCAGATGCAATCAGTACAGGGAGAATAAGGTAAGGATAGTGTTTACCATGCTCCGCACACTTTTGCCCATACGCAGGATTCAGTTAGGAATAACTTTTGAAAATTAAAGTCGGAAAGAGTTTAATTTTTTATAAGCGATTAAAATATCACTCCAACACAAGAAAATATATTTTTTTAATTTAATTCGATTATCGGGTGTAAGTTTTCATGTGATTGGTTGAGTTTTACATGTTTTTTTATGTAGTAAACGTTTTAAAGTGTGCTCTCTAACTGTGATATACAGAAACACAATATTTGTACCATATGAAATAGCAAATCGCTCAGACCATTGTTATAAGTCAGTGGCCTCACCCTGGCGGTTTTGTGAAGATTAAAAGATTTTATTAACATTGAATAAATATGGTGTGCAAGTTCTCAGTTATAACAGCATCACAAGTCTTTTGACTTCTCTCCAGCATATCGAGTTTGTCTGCGATTCCAGAACATCAGTTCAGGCACTTAGCTCATTAAATTTATTTTGAATAATTTCGATGAACTTACGTTCCAAGTTTCTCAGTGAACTTTTAAAATTCCCAATAACATTGGAGACCTGTTAATGGAATTTATTCGACAGAGAAGAAAGTTGCCATTCAAATTGTGATGTGAAGGCAGACAATTCCATCGTGTTGATGTAAAGTTAGAACCAGATGTACAGGTACAGCCAGATAAATCTGTAGCTCTTATATTCCGTTGTGTTACAGGTGCTAAAATGTAGGTACCCATTTTAATATATTCGTGTGCAATTCTATTCACTTCACTTTACTTGATAAAAATGCTCAATGAATAGCGATTTTAAGTCTAGAAAGATGTCACAATTTTTTAAACCAACAATTGATAACCTTAATTTGGATTAGAGCTAGTTGCAAATCCAGACAGACTTTTATCAATTGATAATAAATAAATGAGCAAAAAACATCCGAATCTATCAAATGGAAAAGTAATTGTTAAAACTGATTACCCGCACGAGCACACATTACTACTGATTCATAGCATAGTTATAATTAAATAAAAATTATTCTGGTTACGTATTTCTTTATTACTTTATATATGTATATCGCCGCTAAGTAGTCGTTAGATTCTCATATTGGGAGGGAGGTTATCTGCGTTAAAGAAAGCCTCTTAATGCCTCCTAAAATTTACATACTTATAGGGGAATGCCCATTTTAGGGCCGACATTAACATACATGACAGATGTCATAATCCATTTTGATATTCCGAACATATTTTGTTAACAATGTTTACTTCAATTAGTCGTGGGATGGCTTGGGATGAGGGGTGTCAACATTTGATTTAGTACATTTTTGGAAAATTTAATACACAATCGAATTTCTTAGGTCCCACACTCCAATATTCGGAAGCTTAAATAGCCATCCCTATAATCACTTATTTAGTAATTCCCTCATTTTTATTCGAACAGAGACTTACTAGATTTTTCGTACTTTAGATCGGCTCTAACTCGGTAGGGTTACGTACGCTTGCACAACGGGTTTCACTGTTCATTACCAGCTACAATTCGTTGAAGAAAATTTTTGTCCGCATACTTTTAGGATATGGGTAGTAACCCCCGCTAGGGGGGGGGGTGCTTCCAATACGGCATGTTGCCTGCCAAATTAAAAGTCTCGCCAAGTGCTATCAGGTGGTATACTCTTTTCCCGATTCAGAAAACTTCCACCGAACGTTTTTGCCATAGGAAAATTAATTTCATGCACTAGGGTCACATACACCCCAGTTTCGACATATCGCATATAGTTTTATAGTTTTGCCTTCCATGGCCATTAGTGCCCTGTTGCAAACATTTTTCTGATATCAAGTCATTTTCCTTTTGACTGTTACGCACTTTTTGTGCGAACGTTTCCCAGCTAGCGATAGAGGAGGGAATGGGTTGAGGCACCGGTGAACACTTTCTGGGCGCCACGTGGTTATAAGTCCACGAACTTTAAAATTATAGAATTAAATTGACTAAAGAACACCAACTTTCAGAATAAAGCTTTTGTAATTTAATCCACAAAATTAAATAAAAAAAATTTACAATTCCTCTACGGATGCGTATAGCATACTTAGCAATTCTACTTAATTTACACGTTCTAGCATGAGACGGCGCACAACACCTCAAAATGATTAATTTTATCAACATTTATATCAACATTTATATTGATGAATAATTCGTTAAAAAAGAAAAAAAACGGAATTAAAGAAAAAACCACTTAGCTCTCCATTTTCCATGAAATATCTGACCCCGTCCAGCTCCCCTTTTCTTAATTTCCTCGGAACTACTGCTACTTCTGCTCTGCTGCTTCAGTTCTTCGACTTTCTTTTCCCTTTTCAATTTTCCTCTGTATGTCTGTCTTCTTGTCGGTAATTGCTTCTTTCAGTTGGTTTTGTAGTACCTACCTTTTAAGTTTTTAATTTTGACTTTTTTGTTTGTGTTTATTTTAATAATTTTGTCAACAGCTTGCACGACACTCTCCACGTTGTACGGTCGTCTGTCCAGAAGTGAACTCCTCTTTTTTGCCGGAAATCGGAATGTCCGTTTCACATACCAGCATTTCCTAACTCGTACAAAATATCCCCGTATTCAGTAAATTTCCCCAATCGCTTAATTATTTCTAAAATGGTTCAAATTTCCTTTTCTTCGAAATTGTTGCCGCAGAATCTTACGTGGGCGTGAAGTTTGTTAATTGTAGAAATATCGCATCTTCTTGTTTGTTTTGTTTCCGAACTTCGGGGTCAATTTTATGAAGGTCAGTCTACTGAGTTAGGAACAGCCCGTAGATCCTACTCTGGTATCCAGTGTACTAATATCGGGAATGTCGAATTTCATCGTCAATTGTTTTCGTTGATTTGACTTTCAAAGATGAGGGAGTCTGAACCGAGTGAGTACAAGATTTTCTAAATTTTGAATTTATAATTAATTTTGCAAATTTTAGCTGCGCATGTACATTTGCTTGTCGCGTCATGCTAACACGGTTAGTTTTCTATGATATCTATAACTATCGTACTAATACATAATTTTTTAAAACATATACTAAGATGTTTTTCAAAATTTACTTAATATCTTCTTCAAGTGAAAATTCCAAATTTGATCGAATCAATCTAATTAGAACTGTACCATTCAATTTATCTATAGATCAAACAATATAAAATTTCATCCAATATTAATAATTAGCCATTCAAGCAATGCTAAGCCCTATCTAATTAACTACAGATCAAGCCATACATAATTTAATTTAATATTAATAATGGGCAATAACAAAAAATCTAATTAATCTATCTACAATCCATCACTAAGCAATTCAACAAAACTATGTAATTACACAGTAAAATATTTTCAACTAGATCCGTATTAAAACTCAACTAGAGTGGATCTCCTAGATATTCTAGTGAAAAATCTAGTTGGAACCATTTAAGCAGAAGTCCAGTTGACTTTTTTATTGGATTTCTAGTGAATATGTAACAGATTTCTGGACATGAAAACTATATATCCAGTCTTATTTTATGAACTGGGTTTCAAGTAAATTTAAATGGTATTTCCCTTTTGTCAACTAGATTAACTATTAAATTTCAAAATGTTTTTCTAGTTAATTTAAGAAGATTTCTAGTTTAACCAGCCGACCGAATCAGTTAGATATATCGCCTAAGTTGACAGTCAATTTAAGCCGAATTCAGTTTAATTAAAGAGGAATCTAGTTTTCACAATCAGAACAGATTTCTAGTGAAATTAAAAATTTTCATTTAATTTCACTAGAAATCTGCTGCGGTTGCTAAAACTACATTCTGTTTATCCTCGCCAATTTTCGTTTCCAACATCCTGCACCCTGTATAATATCCTTGTAAACATATTCTTATCAGGAAATGATTTTTACAGATGATTATGAGTTGAGCCTCACTTTTTTTTTTTTATAATGGTATTGATGTCATCTTCAAGCTGAAAATACGAAGAGTACAAAACTGTGGTCAATTAGTTGTTGAATTCCAAAATTATTTTCAAACTTATATTGATCCACTGTATTACTGGCATTAAAAATGTTTTGAAGTTTTTTTCTTCCCAATCTTCCATATCTGTGGAAGTTTGGCAATATGAACGTTTTATTTGGCGGTTGGGTAGTTTTTTTTAAGACAGTTGCGAGCATCCTTAAATTATCTATGAAAGTATTTGAAAAAAAAAGATAAAATATTTTATTAGAATTAATATATAATATATACAGGGTGTTATGAGTTAATAATAATAAAATAATATATGTCGTAGACACTCCATGCAACTTAGCACTTCATGAAGAGTCTAGACACTTCATGAAATGTAGGCAGGTAGTGAAACAGTTTGAGCTTAACCACTTTTACATTAAGTGTCTGAAATTTTTAGTCACTTCATGAAGTGGTTACAAGCCTTTGCGCCGATAGTGTAATGTCAGCCGATATAACCGAGTACTATATGAGATGAAATTTTACCATCCTTTAAAAACTCTCGATAAGTACCACTTTGAAGGATTTTTACTTGATACATATCAAGTTCATTAATGCATCCTTCATGCTGTCCCATATTTTGGAAATCTAGGTTAATCTGTATACGAATATAATAAGTAAAGATGTAAATAGTAAATATTGTATAATTTCTTACAATAGCGCCTTTAAAATCAATGATCCTTGGGAACAGGTCAAAGATGTATTTCACTAATTTTCCGGATAATATTAAAGCTCGCCTGGCACCATAAGTATCTTCCATTAATTTAATTATTGTTTGGTAGTTTTTCTCCACAGGCAAAATAGTTTTAAGTTCAGCTATCTAAGTAAAATTAATACAACATATATATAATAAAATAATTGGATTGCGATAATTGAAAGTACAGTACTAGCGATAATTAAAGTAGTGTTGATTGGAATTGTTTGTAATTGTTTGTAATTTAAGTAAAGTGAATACAAGTGAAATACAGAACTATGTTTTGAATATTTTGATATTGTTGTGCAATCTAAGTGCTTTACTATTGAATGTTTGTAATTAAATTTCAATGATGTATATAAGCTATATGGTGGTATGACTGCTACATAGATTTTATTGTTCATTGTTTATTTTGCTATTTTGCACTAATCTATGCGCCAAACTGTCTTATGTCGTAGAACCCAACTACAAATCAGTTCACTTTAATAGATTTTCATTTGAGTGAACTATATATGCAGTTCAACAATGAGTATAATCTGGTTGCGTTCATAGGTTTTCCATAAAAAAATTTCAGATTTTCATGTTTATTTCTCAAACGTTTTTAATTAACTGAAAAGTTCTTCGAAATGTAAAACCTATGAACTTGTTTATAAAAATTTTTATCCTCTTACGAAAAATTACTTAAATGATCTAATGAGCACATTTTTAAAACAGGCGAAAAGCAAACATAAAAGCAACTTCTAAGCATATTCGCATATTAAAGGGAACAATTTAATTTAAGTTAATTTAGTGTCTAAACATGCAGAATAACGCACTTAACAGAGTTAAGATCTAACCAAAATTCCGACTTCGACGTCCGACTTTGACGGCAGTCGAAATCGCAGTTCTGATTGGGCCTTTACAGCCTTTACAGGCCTTTACACTTTACTTACCTGACAATCTCACTATAAATTATAAAAAGTATTTAAAAAATACTTGTTAACACTTCCGTCGACTTTCACTTCACAATACTAAATGAACACAACTCAGTCCGCGTGTATAATATAGAATGAGGACTCTATTAAATTTCTCTTTAATTTTCAATAGAATTTGGTAGATTTGACTGGATAATCAGTACGAACAAGACAGCCCAAGTACAAATCAGTTCACTTTAATAGATTTTCATTTGAGTGAACTAGATATGCAGTCCAGGAATGTATTATAACTGAACCTTCAAATAATTAACTGGAAACACATTTGAAAAAAACTGAATTTCTCGAATTCTGAAAAAACTAGAAATAAAAATAAGAAAGCATTTATTTATGTCCGGAATCCTAGTTGAATTTTAATTTTAAATAGAAATCCAGTTAGATATAATAACTAGACATGCACACAGTTAAATTCAACTAGAAAATTTTTTACTGTGTATATTTTTTCTCGCATGTAACCGCCATTGCTGCTATTCGTATCCATTATAAGGGTAAGGTGCATTAAAGAGGCTCCTTTCATCTAGGGCTGCATGCTGATAAGATATTTATGCGATGACCTTGGATTTATTTTGTGTGCATCCCTATTTTTGTGTTTTTGTTCTTTGTTTTGAAGAGCTACGTATGCTCAGTCAACATCCCTTTAAGTCTATTTCTTTCTACGTTAATCAACACATTTTTTTTTAACCAATCTCTCAAACAAATCGATCAAAACAAATTTTGCGTACAGACTAACCATAAATTTTAACCTTTATCCGTTTAGTCAGTAAACCTACTTCAACATTTTTTTTTTTCAAGATTTATTAAATGAAAAACGTTCACCTTGAAATAGTCCATAATTAACGACGAAAGGAACATAATTAATTTGTAAATTTTCACATTATTCTCCTGTTGTGACTATTTTTAGAGTTCGTACACTGAAACTCATGCAATCATTACATTTTTTGTATTCCATTAAAACTTCAAGAGCGAAAAATGTTTTCATGAAAAATTACTTTACTCAAAACGAACCGAAAACTGTGGAAACGAAAAGGCATCATAAAACTACCAGCAAAACACGAAATTGTGTAATTGTAGGTATGACCAAACACTGGCTTTGATGATCCTTCACAGTAATGACATCCTTTTAACAAATTTTCGTGTGCCATAATATATCCTTTTTACGTGAAAAAACACATACATACACAATAATTCAGCCATGATTAAAATTACATTATAGCATGCAAATTGTTCTCCCATAATGCGTGAGTACGACTATTTTTGTGAATTCAGAAATGGGATGGTCTCTAAAGGAATGAGGCTGACAAAAAAAAAATGCTTATTCTTTCTCATGAAGGCAAACAATTGCGATACCAGTTTAAAGAAAACTTTGCTATAATTTATTTGCCTCCCACTTTTAAGATGTCCTCGATAAGATTGGCGCTCAGGGAGGGTCTTGTAATTTTATTCGAATCACATGTTTTCGATTTAATTTTGTTTATATTGCTCACGTGCCGCCGGTTTACGGGAAATAAATAAATTCCCTGGCACGTGCAAGAAATGCGAAATTTTCGCCTCATTTTCTGAACGATATATTCGAAGTGCAGTTCGGTGGAGGGATCAAACTCAATTAATATCGTTAAACATATTTCATTTAAAGCTAATTCGATTCTTGATACGCCTAACCTATAAAGTATTCTAAAAACTGTGATGGTGATTATTTATGGATAGAAGTCCATACTTAAACTACTTATAATTCTATGCTCAACTGCCCGTTTACATATGTGTGTGTGGTGTATTTGCATGAACCACATATACAACTCCAACTACATTGCATAGTAAAATCTTTGGGATGACATGAACACTCAAAGAATTCCAGTTTTGTGCCAATATTTCTTATCTAGAGGTATCCTATACCTTATGAAGTTCCACCCACTACCTCAAGTCCAGTCCGTTATAGCCATGATGGAATTTCGACATTGTAAGATGATTTGCATTGCAAAAATAGCGAACACTCGCAGAATCCTGATTATGCAGAAAGCATCAGTCCTAGAACTACGACAGGAAGGACGACAATACGACGACAATTTGCCCTTACAGATGGAGCCTTCAGATCTTTGTATACAGAAGAAGATGACGACGACGACTAAGTTCTGGACGGAAGTTGTCTTCTACTACTACTATTGTTGTTGTTGTTTTTGTTGTTTTTTTTTCTCCGTGTTTTCCTGATTGTCAGAAACAGATGTGGGTTACGCTGGCGAAAGAATTTATTTTTGGCGAATGTTCATCAACGTTCTTTTCAGGATATATTCGTTTTTATTTTTCTTTGTTGTTGCTGTTGTTGTTGTTTTTATTCCACTGTAAATTGCTATAGTCCCAACTATGCCAGCCTCTATTCTGTATATATATATATATTGTATATATACTACTCGTATATATTTGTTTGTAAGTATGTAGTATATAAAAGTGGATGTTGACAGTGAAGTTTGCTGGCTGGCTGTGACCTACTGGGCTGAAATTCCATTTGTCTTCGTCGAGCAATTGATTAATCGGACGATAGGACAAATTTGTCGGAGGCTTTTATTTGTTACAAACGTTCGACCCTTGTCACTTCCCAATTATTTCCACTGCTTCTCTATCCTATTGGCAACGTATGGTATAGTATTGTACAAATTGACAGAAAATAATCCCGATCACTGGGCCCTGGTCCATGGGAGGCTGCTCCTCAGTCACTTTCTTAAACCGTAAATCTGGTATTAAAAGAAAAATTGAAGTGAAAATAAAATTTTCCAAATTATATTTTTTTTTTGCTCGTTTTGTGCGGCTCATAATTTGAATCCTGGAGAATTTTTTTTTTTTTTTTTTTTTATTATTGAAAAATCCTTTTCAATTTCCTTTTAATGACTTTGATCGATTGAATATCCGCACGACTAAATTAAGTTAAGATTTGCGTGAATAAATAAATGGAAGAGGTATTCAAATTTTGTGTCCATGGAATTTCGTGTCTAGGAAAGATTTATTATTCGTATCAACTCTATTCCCCACTTTAAATTTTGTAATTGGTAATTTCATTTTTTTTTTGTATTCATTTTGTATTCATTAAAACATTTTCCTTGCAGATTCTTGTGATTTTTTTTTTTTTATGTTAACCATAATTAAACCTCTCGTGTCTTTCTATTCGTAAGACTTATAATGACTTTGTGAAATTTTTAATGAAGATTTTTTTATGACTCATTACAAGTAGGTAGGTATAGATATTTATGCACATAAAATGAATTTTGCTTGAAAATATAGGGAGATTTAAGCAATTAAGTATTTCCAGGTTTATTATGGGTCTTGAGAATATATAATGAGTTTTGTTAATTAGTTAAGTTAATTACAAAATTAAAATTTATTTATTTTTGATATTCTACAAAAGATTTTGCCTATTCATAGCTTACATATGTCATACATGGTGAATTATATATAGACTACATACTACATGTAGATATGCTTTTGCTTACATAGAGAATGCTATGTACAAGATAGTAGGTAATCCGGAGTTCCTAGCTTAAATGTTAAAAATTTCAGAGGGATTAGAAAGAGCAACAATCTTTAATGACATACAATACAATACAATACATTTATTCGGCCTTGTACAGAAGATTACAAAATCTTATGACGTATAATTAGATGGAACAAAAAGACATAAGTAACGTTAAAATTAAAGCAAAAATAAGATAATAATAAATAAATAAATGAATAAAGAGAAAAAAAATCCAAAGATGAAAAAGACAAAGAGAACTTAGAGATAAAGAGCCAACGAAAAGAACAAAAATAAAAAATAACTAAATAAATAAAAATACAAGAAATTAAAAAAAAAGAGAAGACTGAAAAAATAAATAAATAAAATTAAGAATTAATTAAAGCAATGCAACAAGAATTTTAAGATCTGAGAATAAATACCAATCAAAATCTAATAACTAGTTAAGGTAATCTTTAACTAGCTTAGCAAAGGTCAGGCCGAACCAGTGCGCTGAATTAAATTTGGAAGAGAGTTCCATTTTCGGGCAGCTTGATGAAGTAAGAGCGCTCACCCGTACCTAGATTTACATCTCCGGGCAATGTCCTTTTCGTATGTTTCTTTTCAAATGAAGAGCATTATTATAATCAGGGACTAAAGCAATATCAGGCCAAAAAAATTGCAACCATCAGAATAAGACCCACCAGCTGAGGCAGTGTCGTTATCAGATCTAACATCTCTAAATAGGACGCAATATTAGGATTTACATTCAAATTACCAATAAGGCAGTTAGTGTAGTCTAGAGCGCGATTTTTAACATCATTTTTGGTTGGAATAAATTTCAAACCGTTGAAGTTGTCTTGAACAAAAAATGTTGTTACAAAATGGCGGCCTGTTAAATTTTAATTAAGATATTTCATATATTTTCGGGTATTCGACGAGTTATAAAATGTGGGCAAAATTATTGTTTGACTTGATTCTGCAACCAGTCCTCAGAAAGAGGCTACCGAAGGTATGTGCAAAATTTGAGCTCGACCAGTCAACTAGTTATCGAGATATGGTGGACGCCTATTTGAAAAACATTCTTCTCAGATAAAACGTGTTCAAAATTTTGATACCGCTAGAAGAGATTTAAATTGAATTATCGATGTCGATGGCTGCTAGTTAATCCTGCCAATCCGGGTGTATAGATTGCTCCTACTTCCCTTTTGTAGAAATGGAAAAGTATTCGAAGTAATTTTGTGAACCGGATTACCTTTATACTGTTTGGAGCTCTAGGGGCCGATCCTTCTCGGAACGAGCGCGGAGCTGCTTCCCGACCACGCTACCCGAGCGCGCAGCTTGCTTATAATTTCTATTACTCTGCTTATTCTTGAAATATCTACAAATAATTTTCACGAGCGTATCAAGGAAGGTTTAAGGAATACTAACATAAAAAAAAATCAATTTTTCCAAAATTCTAGACCAGACTACTGCCATAATTCAAAAGCCATAATTTCATACGGTGAGGGAATATTTATTTTATTCAGTGAATGGCGGGTACTACTCTATACCAGGCTTGTTACATCACATCTTTAGATTGTGATCATGAAAGGAGTGGAAAGCAGTTACCAACCCCTAAAGATCTTTAGAAATATCAGGGAATTTGCTTAGCAAACCAAGAATTGGAGTATACATTGTGGCACATCAATTGCATCTCCGAGATATGTTAACATAAATTCTTCCATTTTGCATAATATTTAATTTAGCAGAACCCACTGCACTTATAAAAATGTTCAATCGTGCCTTAATTAAAGTTTCCCTGCAATAAAAACATCTCCATCCATACATGCAATGCGAGAGCCTAAAGTAAATATCTATCGGTATATATTTATCCATGTAAAGAGATAAGCAAATATATATTCAGTAAACAGCCACATATAGACTGTCAACTAGTTTAAGCCAGTGACCCGCACTGGTTTCTACCGCCTGTCTGTGGTAGATAGTGCTATAAAAGGCAGGACAACACTCTGTAGAAATTAGATTACGGCTGTCTACAATGGGGGAATAATAAAGCCCACACAAACAGCGAAATATCCAGGAATACATTTCCATGAACTCCTACGATTCAATAACCACACTAAAGCAACCATTAGCAAAGCCAATTTCGCGTACAGCTTCATAAGCCCTATAACCTATGTCAGGGACGGACTCACAACCCAGACAAAACTACTCATTTCCAAGCAACTAATAAGGCCTGTCATCACTTATTTCTATCCCATATGGCAAACAATTTCCCCCACTTATATGGACCGCCTTAGGAAGCTCGAAAGAAAGATCCTTAGAGCTTGCACATGACTCCATAGAAAACCCAACGGAAAATACTATCACAATGAATTGTTGTACGAGGCAGCCAATATAACTCCTATCAAAGAGTATCTGTTCGGTCAAACCGAAAAGCAAATCGAGAAAATCCCTATCCATTCAAACCCACTCATAAACAACTTACCGGATCTTCTAATACCGGCAAATTTCAATTACCAGTCACCCTTGCTTTTGGCTCAACCCGATGCTAGAAATATCTACCATCACGAAGGTAGAATAAGTTTCTACGACATTAAAGGAGATTACTACAGGGGGTAGTCCCAAAAAACCACTCAAGAGCCCCGGAATGTCTCTCATAAAACCTACCAGTATAGGAACCTTCCAGTCCTAAACTTCCTAAAGATCCCTAAAACATATCCAATCCCTACGCCCTCCCACTCCCTCCCAAATTTAGTAACAAACTGTTGCGAGAATTTCATCAACTACAGCTGATCTGACGCAGCAGCTGTAAGAAAAATAATAAACAACAACACGAGAGGTGATCAAAAACAAAACTAAGGATCAAAAGAAGAAAAGAGAAAACATCTAATCGAACTGAAGGCCAAAGATAAGCCCCAACGCCCTAAACAAGACAATCAATGTGTGAAAAATCATCTGATAAAATCCATAAAAGGAAGACAGTGAAGAAATTGGAAAGCACAAAAGCAGTTGATTTGACTGTAAAAATTAGTTGATCTCCACAGGTCGACTGTATCAGATCTTGTAGTGCGACAGCTTTCCAGATCAATCCTGGTTAAGAGTGAATATCCTCCCAATCATCCGCCAGGATAGTTAAGTGAGACCATCTACCTAGGTAGAGTATTATATTGAATATTATACCATCCATATTTTGTTTTCGGAGGCGAGGAAGCGTACATATCTGTTTTAGGTGACACGTACCCATCCTACCTACGAAACTACCAATACATGTAGATGAATAGGTTAAGGATGAAATGTTTTATTATTGTTAAGCATTAGTTGTTAGATAAACGCATGTATTAGGAACTTGACTACTTTAAAAAACAACCAATTGGAGTTCACATAAACTCACTTCTTCACATTTACATTCATCGTTGGCCAATCAGTTCACCCTGGTTGTACTCTAGACATGTCCAACTACATTACAAAATAATGCCAAAGATTACCTAATAAGACGATAGGAAGCAGTAGAGCAAAATTGGAAATTTTTTGGTGTTTTTTAGAATGAAACAAGTAATTTCATGTATTTTCGTCATTTGCATTAATGGGGGAAAAGAACTTGGCCATGCACTATTGTAGTGCAACTGAGACAACGAGTTAAAAACAAAAATCGAGAGAACGTAATATTACCAGAACGACAAAATCTTATTAAATTCCTCAAAATCCTTTCAACCTATTCATAATAATGTACATCAGGTCACACTATTTCCCATTTTTAAGAATAAGATAAATTTCGCTTTGGCCCAGATGCTGAAAGGGGATGTAAATTTCCTCTCAAATAAAATTCTCGTTTTTCCTGAAAATATCAGAGAATCCAGCATAAATTCTCCCACTTAATCTCTTCAGAGCAAAACGAATGTAAACATAGGAACGCACTGTTCAAATATCAGGATTACAGCAACAACATGTTTCCATTTACAGTAACAACATGTGACCAAACATTGTCAATATTTCATGAAACCCCCTTCTCATTTATTTACGAAAATGAAACATTTGCCATTTTGTTTCGTTGCATGCAATTTGCGCTTTCACAGTTTTTATATTTATTAATAAAAGTTTTAAAGAGAGTTTGACTTTTTTTCGATTTTTTTTTCTTTCTTTCTTCCTTTTCTTGCTGTGTACATTTGAAATGTTAAACACTTGGAAATCTCGCCTGCTTCTCAACTTGTTATTAAGTTAACTTCGCTAATGCCCTAGACACACAACGCTCTTAATGAAGAAATAACTAACGACTCATTAGTCTATAATGATTCATTATAAACTGCAGGCAAACAACCATTTCTTTAATTAACTTGTACTGTCATACTGGTTTTGATGAACTTATAACATTAAAGAAGCATTGCATTTCTTTTTTTTTATTTTTTCAATCGGCAGATGAACAGCGGACTTCCATATTTATATTATATGCCAAATCTAGCACCTTTTCCCTCATTATAGCTGTAAAGAAGAAAAAAAGATACTTCATTAGTGTACTTCATTATGATCTGATTTTTGAGCCATAATGACGTACATTATGTGACACACGGCATTTTAATTAATAGTTAGTAGTAATGATTCATTAGTTCGTGCTGTGTGTTTAGGGTATAAACAAGTTTATCTATCGAGATCAATTTATCGTATTTCGCACAACAATGGCGATGGAATGAAGAGCTAGAAGACAATACAAACTAATGCATCCGTTAAATTTTAAATAGCCTTACTACTTACCTTGTAATGACCTTCCCTACTGTGGACCCAATGGTTGGGCTTGCCGGGAGCTCTGGAGTAGTTCAAGGATTGAATGATTGAGAAGACTTAGTTACAAAAAAAATAATTCTTTATTTTTCATATCTTATCCTATACAGTGTAATATTTTCTTAATCCTATTCATACATAATATCTTCAATTTATACATACAGGGTGTTTCAATAGAGCAGGAGGTGGTAGTACTCACCTAGACGAACCAAAAATTGTATGGCAGGGGGGGGGGGCATATAAACCGTTTAGGAGTTACAGTGTGATTAAGAAAAAAAGGTAGTTTTTCACAAAACACCCTGTATGTTAAAAACTGCAGGGTGGACGGCCACAGTTAAGAGCTCATTGTAGGCAGAACTTCATTGCCCTTCCAACGACTGCTCTTTCAGCCCGATACCCTCTCCCATCAAGAATTGTGGTTGCCTAAACTGAAAATTTCGGTTTTTCTTACCTTTTTTTTTACTTTGATATCTTTGTTTTTTTATATAAATATGTAGCTAACATAACTTTTTTTTACAAAAGTTGTAAACTGTAGACTCTCCTCGTTTATTTGACCTATTACACCCTATGTAGTATCTCTAGCCGTTAAAGAGTTATTAACTCATAACCTTTTCAGGTCACACCGAAATTAGACGATATTTTGTAAAATGACGTGCTAAGCGAACAAATTATCGTTGAGAATAGGTTTGAAAATAGGTTTGGGAATAGGTTTAGAGCTAATAACTCTTAAAGGGTTTAATAGTGTAATAGGTCAAATAAAAGAGGAGAGTCTACAGTTTACAAATTTTGTAAAAAAAAGTTATGTTAGCTACATATTTATATAAAAAAACAAAGATATCAAAGTAAAAAAAAGGTAAGAAAAACCGAAATTTTCAGTTTAGGCAACCACAATTCTTGATGGGAGAGGGTATCGGGCTGAAAGAGCAGTCGTTGGAAGTGCAATGAAGTTCTGCCTACAATGAGCTCTTAACTGTGGCCGTCCACCCTGCAGTTTTTAACATACAGGGTGTTTTGTGAAAAACTACCTTTTTTTCTTAATCACACTGTAACTCCTAAACGGTTGATATGCCCCCCCCCCCTGCCATACAATTTTTGGTTCGTCTATGTGAGTATTACTACCTCCTTCTCTATTGACCTCCTAGTGGGAAACACCCTGTATTATATATTATTGCATAAGAGAGAGAGAGAGAGATTTAGTTGTTCGTTATAGAGATTATTAAACTGTGCATGCTGGGAAAACAAAGCTGCAGCCATACCGCACGGCAGCTAATTGAAGTCATCAGGAGGGATAAAAGCTACAGCTCTACGGCACGGCAGCTAGAGGGAGTAATCAGATGAAGGCTACAGCCATACGGCACGGCAGCTGGGGAGGAAGCGGTACAGGAACATATATATCTATAGCTATACGTTACGGCAGTTACACAGGAATATTATAGGAGGAGTACTATGGGAACATAGCTACAGCAATATGGCACGGCAGCTAAATGGAAACTAGGATAGGAATCCAACTACAGCTATACGGGATGGCAGCTGGCGGAAAGGTTTGGGTAAGGTAACGGCTACAGCCATACGGCACGGCAGCTTTAGGAGGAATATCTAGGAAAATAGCTACAGCCATACGGCACGACAGCTAGATGTAAGGTAGCGAGAGGACCTTACTCGGTGACTTGTCAGGCTTTGTGCGGGGTCTTATATACCCTCGGATGCTTGAAAGTTCCAAAGCTTCTCTCAAAGCTTGGTTGAGTGGCGCGGCATATGTAACTGGGAACTTGTTGAGTGGCGAAACAAATGCAACTGGGATCATGTGCGAAGTCTGTATTTTGTAAAGTAAAATCAGGGCCATATTTCGTCTTACAAAAAAATTAGAGATGAGATTAAATTATGAGCGAATCGAATGGTTCGTTACAACCTCTGACATCTGTCTTCTAAATATTACTATATGTTGTTCGCTGAGCATTTCAGATACATCTATCGTTTTTGTTTCTTTCACTTATTACACTCTAGATGAAATCTATAGGGTAAAATTTGTCATTCCGTATACAACGCACAGAAATAATGATGGTGGAGCAAAATAGATTGGACAACCACGCATAAAATTAAAAGTTATTTTGATTTGTGTATGTCCGTCTGTCTGTCCGTGCATCTGTCTGACCGTGCATCTGTCTGTCCGTCCTCACGATAACTCAAGAAGGCGTTTACTTAGAGAGCTGCTGCAATTTTGCATACATACCTAGTTTTATTTTTAAAATGTAGATTTAAGTTCGAAAATGGAACGAATCTGGTAACTACTGCGTAGCGTTGCCAACCACAAATTCCGGTTTTGACTATATATTAAAAACTGCCAGAGAACGCGTGAACGTAGACAGCTGAAATTTGGTACATTGTATTTTCATAGTAGTATATAAATGAAACTTCAAAAATGGGCTAAATCGGGTAATCCCTTCTTAGTATTGCCATATAAAAATTTATGTTTTTTACGTATACCGTGACGATCAGTCCTAGATATGTTTATTGTACTGGAAAGCACTTCAGAGCATAAATGCCTATGAAATTCATCATAATAATTTTTACTGTACCACGAACTATACTAGAAATATATAATCGAAAAACCACTTCAAAAACCAAACTTCCACAGGTGGTTCACCATACGAAATTAATACGGGTATTCATCTCGAATATCATTGGTTCTTAGATCAATTCCAACTTTTTTACTTGTTTCTATTTTTAACAGAACACTTCAATCCTTAACTACTATGGCATGTATGAGCACTACGAATATATGTGTACATACTCCAACCCGCATTGGAATTGTAATATATTTTATCTAATTTTATTCCACATTAAAAGTAAACTATTTATTTTTTTCGTCCCACATATCGCCGAATTTATTTAAATTTATTTTTTTTTCTTCAATTTCAATTTCAATTTCAAATTGAAAAATACTTTTGGGACGAGTCATTCACTATGTCACCCCAATTCAATTAAATTAAAACCCAAAAAAGAAAAAAAAACGGGAAGAGGGAGGGGGGGGGGAGAGAAACCCAAGTTAACTTGATTACCACCTATCCAAATTAATTTTACTATCGTAGGACACTTAATTTTATCCTACATTTCTACATCAGGGTCGGTACATTTTGTTACTACTAAATTATGTCCCTTCTAATGAATGCCCTTTGAGTGGGGTTGCAGAAGGTCTATCAACGTAGAATTAATAGGCTGTGGACATTTAGGCAGCAAAAGTATGTATAGGTCCAAGATCGTGCGAGATGTCAGCTCTGTCTGCGGGATGTATACGCCCCATATACCTCGACCGATTTGATTAATTGATTACTTTATTTGCACAGGACTGAACGGATGTCGTTTTATCCAATGAAGAGGAAACCAGAAACATTTGCCTTTTCCAGATTGCCATCTATTTGGATACTTTGTGTCCGTACTTCAAAGTTTAAGGGTTTTTGATTGATGTCTTTTACTCTTTTTTATAAATCGTTGCAATTGGTTAGTCTTTTGGAATTGGAGTTTTGATGTTTTTATTTTTGATTTGTTTTGTACTCATGTACGCAATCCCCGTAGTATTTCTATTCATTATTTGGACAGAATTAAGGTAAAAACATGACTGTACGAATTTAAGTGAAGCAAATTGTTTTCTTTATACTGAAATTATATATAGCGGTATTCTTGATGACAGGCTTAATGTTTTTATGGTCAGCGACAAATTCTGCCAGACTTATGATAGTCAAAGTTTTTGTTTTAACTGATTTTTGCACTAAGTATCGGAGAAAGTTAGGTGTTTTTAGAATATCGAACGATTAAGATTTGAGTCCAAAGCTTCCAAAACTTGTTTGCGGGGTATTCAGGGCTCAGCAGACAAAGAAATTTTGCAAGATGTAGGACTGCAAGAACCTGAAATATGGTAGTTTAATTTTTTTTTTAAATCTTTTACTAAACAAAAAGATGGAATAGATCTTTTTATACATATGATCAAAGCTTAGTTTGGAAGAATTTCTTGTAAGTTTCCCGATTAATAACCGGAGCCAAAGGTAAATATGTGGTTTTATAAGTCAAAACAATTGAATTGTAACAGTTATATTATTTACACTGAGATTTGTAAGCCTTATTAAAAAAAGTCCAAGAGAAACATTCTTAACAAATTATGATCAAGTGACGAAATTTTTCAATTATGTCTAACTTTCCAATGTACATATTTGCATGTTTTATTTGTATTAATATATTGTTTCCCAAAATCGGTGGAGTTGAGATGAATAAAAGCTCAACAGGAAGACAATAATATTGGAATGTAACTCATCTGCTGAAAAACTTACCATCCAGAGAAGAACCAGCTAAAGCAGCATCCAGCTCATGTAGAAAATCTCAAATTAAAGTTAAAATTTACATTAGAAATTTTAAATTTAGAATTAAGGGACTATCTCAGTGTAACCGGCCAAAAAATTGTCAACTTTCGCGATCGGGATGGTTTTTTCTTTTTTTAATGAATAAGAGCACTATTTAGCAATACAAAAATATTTTTTCGTTAGTTTTTATTTATTTTTACTTGTTGTTAATAATTATTTTAGAAAGTGAGTTAAAAAAATGGGGGCAATCGGTATCCACGGTTGTGGCCGCAGTTTGCATCATAAAGAAAAACATCAAATTGATTATTAATCTGTAAGGAAGCCGCTATGTCCCTATGGAGTTTTTTTTTTTTTTGAAATTTGACAAAATGGCCACGGCCTGAGGAAAAAGTACGAAATTTAGCCCTGTTTTTTAATAGTTTTTCTTGCGAAAAAATAGGATGATTTCGAACAAAAGAAAACTTTCATAGGGACATAAAGAATGAAGTAAGGAAAATTCCATAAAAATTTAAAGTCGCTAGCTTGAAAACTTTCCCGCTGCGAGTAGACACCGTTTATAAAAAGGTCATTTCGAGAAAAACGCGTTTAAAATTTGAAGGAGGGTTTTTTTTTACATAAATTGTCTACTTACAATCAGTAGGCCATCCCAGCTCCATAGAACCATTCTGAATAACAAGACGAAACTGACGAATTTGACTACTGTCTTTCGGTTATAGAAGAGCAGGTAAGAACTCAGGTGGGGACGGAGCAAAAGAAATGACACGCGTCGCCTTTCGCTCTAATCTCTGTTTTTAAGAAAGTTTGTAGCGACCATAATAATGCGAATTTTAATTTCAAAATTTGACAGAACACGCACTACTCTATGTACTTCAAGATGAGAAAAAAAATGAACTGATTTTTCAAAAATTTTACACTGAGATGGTCCCTTAAGACAAAAATAATAGTTTACGTGCTTTATATTGTCACGATTATTTTATTGTTCCAAGAAAATAAAATTGCACCGGTCGAGCGGTAATGAGGGAGCAATCCCAATTGTTTATTCCAATGCACTTCGCCTTTCCAATACCACAGCCTTGTCTAAGCATCCATGTCCTTGTCCGCCATTTGTAGACTCGATCGTGTCCGTTGGTTATTTCCACCACGGATAAAATGTAGATCCAAAGCAGTTCCACAATTGTCGAGGGATATTCCTGTTCGTGTCTCCACTAGAAGTTCCCATGTGTACAGAAAGAACGAAGGCTTACCATGTAATTGTGAAATTGAATATGCTAAAATTATATGAAATGTCCTAGAATACGACGGGTGCACATAAAGTTTTTCCAGTAGATATTTTTTGGAGACAATTTGCGAATAAAAAGTGGGCTAGAGTTTCGGAAATTGAAGAAAGAAATCTTATTGAATCCAGCAAGTCCAGCTAGTCATCATTTCGCTCATTCCTTTATGGGTGTACAGTAAGAGTGTTACAGGATGTTAAGGAGAAATATACCAAAATAATAAACAACCTTTCTCTCCTAAACGATGCATTTTATACTTTGGTACAGTTAGCATATTTAATAATGTTTAATTCTTGCCATGCATACGTAAATAGGTATTTTTATATAAATATGAAAAAAAAACTAGTGTAAACTCTAAAAACCATTCACTTTAATTTTAATAGTCGTCTACTTTTTCCCAGATCCGAATCAGAGGAGATTACCGGTTGATGTTGTAAGAAAAGCGAAAAATATAAAAGATTTTAATTAAATTTATAAACAGTTAAATGCGTGTACTCCCGAACGTAAAAATAATTACACAATACTTACGTCGTTACTTGCTAGCGTGAACCAATCTGGCCTGAAATAACGAAACACATGAGCATTTTGTCCTCTTGGGATTCCATTAATATGTGAATGACCACCAAATAAATATAAAATAAATAATAAGTGGGCGCCAATTGTGAAGAGCATGGGTGCTACACTGGCAGAAACACCAATTCCAGTTGTGAGGTGAAAGTGCCGGTTACTGGTAGAAACACCAAATCCAGCAACAAAAAGTCCTCACTGGCAGAAGAACCAAATCCAGTGGACAGAGAACTCTCAAATACCAGAATTCAGAATACAACTATCGGCAGAAGCACCAAATCCGATAGCAGCTCTCTTCAAAAAGGCACACACTTCATCAGAGGAGAAATACCAACCTCTAACGAATCCCGCTCTTACACCAATTCCAAATTAGCAACAATCTACATATATGAGGAAATTCCTCAAAGCAACAAAAACTAACACTGCTCAGTGAAAACTCACCCCTCGAATAAGTGGTATTATAACAAAATAAATTAAGTACTCTATATTTATTCCTTTATCTATTTTTTTATTCACTTCATGTTTTTATATCAAATTGAATTCAACAACCCCTTTGACATCAGCGATACCTTCTTCTTTTGTTTTTTTTTTCCGTGCCTCCTACAATGTGGATAATAAAAACGGTTATAAATGTACAAGGTTTTATAAATGGATAAAACATTATCACATTTTCATGCTTGGAAAGAAAAAATTATCGCATATATATATATATTTTGACATTTTGTAAAAATTGAAATCATGGCAATTTGATAATTCGCCCCCATATCAAAAATCATGGCGACCTACAGACATTTTATAAGACCAAAGTAATTTGAAATTTTCCATGAGCCAGTTCACTATAAGAAAACGCAGCTATTATGTCTTATCTGAAAGCAATTTTAAAACAAATTAAGACCAGCGAAGCTGTACAGGCCTATAATAGTTTCTAATAACGAATTAAGCTTTTAATTGATTAAAAATTGGAAATTATAATGGCGTGCTTGTAGCCAGACCCCCCCCCCCCCCTCCGAGGGATAGCTGTTTTTACTCGCATCACTTTCAAAGATAATTACTTGTTAACTTTCATGAAATTTTCAAGAAAGTTATTATGAGGAAATGCTTAATTGGTAAGGCTTTCATGATTTTTGACTACCTGATCCCATTAAGATCTCAATTTGAAATTTTGGAATGTTCTAGTTGATAATATAAGGTATAAAATAAAATAAAAAATGAATAAAATTAAAAGTACGTCTTCTAGAATACTCACGGATAACAGATATAGTCTTTATCCTTGATATCTCTTTTCGTATAAATTTTTCTTAGATATCTTAAAATCTTAACTTTCAAACGAGCCATATTTCTTTATTAATTCATGAACAACAAAGTTTGTATGAATTTTTAATGAAGACCAGGACAGACTTTTTTCTAAATTTTTACCTTGTGAAATACGCAATGCATAGGGAAAATGTTTAATTTGAGTTTTGTTTACACATACCCTGCAAGTATGTAAAATTTCAGAAAAATTGGTGATGGTCATGGGACACATGTCGCCTATTTTATATGGAATGCCCCATTCCTCCGGTGACTTTGCGGCACCGCATGCCCATATGGTGTACATTGACATACATATTGTCTTTACTTTTTTCCGAAGATTCCTACGGCATAACATCGGTGCTGTAATTCAAGTCTCTGAGCTTAGCAGTTATAGTAAACAAATCCATAATATAATAATTACAAATAATGTAATATATTATATACATATATCATAATTACCTTTCCGTTCAGTGCATTAATTATCCCACGATCAGACCATGACACCTTATTCCATCATCCGGTATTTTCACAGCACGAAACCGCTTACGCCTGAAATTTATAAATATCATATTATCATCCAAATAATTCTTGAATGCAATTTATTAAGAATCCAAATAATACATTTCCTTTCACACAGAACTGAAAACTTAAATTTGTCACGTACACATTCTTTCACACGGGTGAATTATCAAGCTAAGTGAAATATAATCCGCCAACTGCAATTTTCCAAAAAGCTCGTAGAGCAAAGAAGATATAGAATGATAAAATGTAAGTTAGTCCAGTAGAAAACTTAATTCGGCACGGCCGCGAAATAATTAGTTCGTTAAAGTAACAATCGGTGTAAATAAAAAGTTTTATAATAAAGAATTTGTTGTATTAAGTGAAATCTTTGATTGATTATTTCCTTTTTTTCCTTTTTTATAATTTTTTTTCTCACAATTGTAAGAACAATTGTTAAATCTTAGCCGCACCTCATGTCCAAAACACTGATGTGTACGCCGGGCCATAGATTCCTTTTTAAAATTTTGTAAAAACTGCCCAAATTTTGTGGATTATAAATAAGAAAATAAATGTGGTTAATTGCTTAGGAAATTATGATTAATCTATTGAAAATAAAAAATTAAAAAAAACTGTGGCTTTAAGTCGTGATCATACCGAGCGCTGTGCTGCTCGGTTCCCATCGCTAAAATAGAATGTTCACATTGGGAACGGCGGAATTTTTCCAAATTTATTCGAGTTCCGATGATGGAGTCCTGTTTTTAGTAGCTCTGATTGAAAACAGCAGAGAAAATGAGCATCGATTCTACGAGCAGTTAATGTCAAAAGCCGAATTTGACTTGTTGTTTCCCGCATCGCGCTGTTCTTGGTATAGCTTATAGATTTAATTTAGTAAAAGCAAGCGTGCAAAATGCCACTCCGGGTCGCGCCGCTCTTGGTGTGACACCCACTTCATGTTCCATGTCGAGATTTTAGCAAATAAAACTTGAATTTCATTTCTTCAAAAAAGAAGTTTTGAAGTGCTCAGAAGGGATCAGGACGCGACTTTAGAGCCCTATTTTTCCAACCTTTCTTGGTATTGGGACACCTATCCCCCCACCCTCACCTACCCAAAGCTAAATCCTGGGTGCGCTATTGCATGTAACTCGCTTAAGCAGTACAGGCCTCGCATTCTTCCTTCAATACATATTTTTTTGTTATGTTTGTGTCTCAAAAAAATACTCACGGAAACACAACAAGTGCCAAATTAGTGCTTCCAGCAGAGAACATATCCCGAAATTATCCTGTACATCTCGTCTGTAAAATGTTGATAATATTTCGTTCGAACTAAAATTTTGCTAATATTCTCATCAAAATAATTGCGGGATATCCCACGGAATAGGAAATTTCTAATAACCCCTAGAAATAAAGCTCTAAGTATTTACCCGGGAAAGTTGTGGGATTTATTGGGGGAAAATGGGATGTCCCTGAATAATTTTGAGCTGTATGGAATTTGCCTGCACTGCATAACTTACTGGAACAACAACAAAATTGTGCTACGATATTACTCAACTTCAGGGAAATCGCGATATGAAAACGCTTTCTGCATACTATTGACGATTCTTCCCGCACGCTCAAATATAAACTAGAAGCTGCGCTGAAATGTGGATGCGGAGATCCCTATTCAATCAGCTAACTACACAACGTCTCTTCTCTCCACTTGAAGAGCGAACCCATTGGGTTTTTAGTAAAGTGAAGATATTTATTAAAAGTGCACCTCGGTAGATCACAAGCCGCATACAACAGCCGCTGATACCCAAAATACATATTTACCGAAATGACAAGCTGATCATGTGGAAGTTGCGCTAAGACCCACTGACCTATTTCCACTT
Source organism: Dioctria rufipes (assembly GCA_963924295.1). Taxonomy (NCBI): domain Eukaryota; kingdom Metazoa; phylum Arthropoda; class Insecta; order Diptera; family Asilidae; genus Dioctria; species Dioctria rufipes. The sequence continues at coordinate 323,977,510 of OZ002740.1, read as the reverse complement.
TGCGGATGATTTATTTTCATTCATTTTTGCAAACGACCGATAGGAGAATTTTTTTTGAAAGGAATTTGAATTTGATTACCGAGTTTATGAAAAAATTTCAGTCAACTGAAATTCACTACTGCAAGCGAAAAAAAATGCAGTATCTCGCAAATGACTTAAGCATTAATAAAATGGCCCCATTATTTCAGAAAGAACACCCGGAATTGGATGTAAAAAGCAGCTATTTCAGAGCAGTTCTCAATACGAAATTTTATATCGGTTTAAGGTGCCAAGTAATAATCCATGCACATAAATATTGCCTAAGTATTAAACAACGCATTAAGTCTGAAAAGGATGTATTCAAAAAGAATGAGCTTATGATATAAAAACGAGCTTCGCTTTGAGTCAAGGAATTTTTAAATAAACTGATGGCGGTATCGAGCAATCAATTTATGTTAACCTCCTGTGATTGTGTGAAAAATCTAGCATTAATGAATGTTGCCGACCAAGCAGCGTACTATAGGCGCCAATTAACTTTATTTAATTTTGGTGTAATTAAGGGCTCATCACTTACTACAAAAATTCACTTATTACAAAAATTGTCTATTTGTACGTATCCTAAAGGATCCAACCAAATTGGTACGATGCATTCCATCCTTTGTGTAATTCAAAATTCCGTGATAAATCGGAAATTCGCTTAATGATTTTGGCGGACAAAATAAGTACTGAATTATGATACTGGCTTCGTTTGAAATCGATTGAGGCCATTTTCCCGGTTACAGGCGAGTTTTTTAAGATTTTTTTTTACTTCTTTTTTACAATAACCCCCTAATCGGGTGTTGGCTGAAATTGAGAAAAGATTCGCCAATAGGAATCTTCTATATAAATAAAAATCAATTGCTGCATGTATGTTATATCATCACTTGAGAACGGCTCTGTCGACTTGTCTCATTTTTTCTTTGTTTTGTGTTTATATTTGTCACGACAAGGTTTTTAGGGAAAGAAAAATTAGAATCGGCAACCCCTTCTTGGTGTTGCCATACACAATTTCAGTTTTTCACTTTGTATTTGGAAACTGCCAGAGAGCGGGTCGACGTGGAGAGCTCAAATTTTGTACGCTTCGTTTAAAAAAACCATACAGATTTAAGTTAAAAAATGGTACCAATCCGGCAACTCCTTCGTAAGATTGTCATACAAAAATTTCATTTTTAGCTATATATTTGGGCACTACTGAAAATGCGCTGGCGTAGAGTACTAAAATTTGGTGCATGGTGTTTCCATAGCAATAGTAAACACGGGTTCAAAAATGGACTAAATATGGCGACCCCTTCTTGCTGTTGCTATATAAAAATTTGGTTTTCACTATATATTTGGACACTGCCTGAGAGCACATCGACGTGGAGAGCTTAAATTTTGTACACTGCATTTTCATATAAATTGCCAATACAAGTTCAAAGATAGACCAAAACGGGAAACCCCTTTTTGGTGAAGCCATATAAAACTTAAGTTTTTCACTATATATTTGGGCACTGCTGCACGCGTTGACCTCGAGAGCTGTAATTTTCTACACAGAACTTTTTATAAAAAAAAAAAATGTAAATTTAAGTACAAAATGGAACTAATCTGGCAACTATTTCGTAGGATTGCCATACAAAAATTTCGTTTTTAACTATATAATTGGGCACTACCTGAAAACGCGTCGATGTAGACTGCCAAAATTTCTTGCATAATATTTTCATTGCAATTGTATATAAAATATCAAAAATGGATTAAATTGGCTTACCCCTTCTTAGTAATGCCATACAAAACTTTGATTTTTCCCTATATACTTGGAAGTTACCTGAGAAGGCGTCGACGTGGACAGGTCATATTTTGTATACGGCGTTTTTATAAAAACTGCGAATACAGGTCCAAAAGTGGAGCAAAGGGCAGCCTTTTCTTGGTGTTACCATACAAAACTTTAGTGTTTCACTGTATATTTGGGCACTGCCTCATTCGGGAAATCCGTCATAGGGTTGCCATACAAAAAATCGTCTTTTACTCACTGCCTGAGAACTCGTCGGCGTACAGAAGCATGCTCTCACATGTATAAACATATGTTCACACATACACCCACAAAGGGAAACCTTGGAATACGGAATCCCGCGATCGAGTTGGATGATAGCTTCAAATTCAGTTCAACCAAAATTAAGCCCATAATGATTAGAGGTGAACATTCCTATAATTCGGATTTATCGAAGAGCTACCCAATCTTGAAACGAAAGAAGAGCATTAGAGCAATGAGCTCCGAATATGTGACATATGAAGTTGACTTCAAAATGGAAAAGGAAAAAATGAAATATTTTGGGCAATCTTGGAAAGAGTTAGAAGATTTAATTTTTATATGAAGATGCTATTAAATCAGTTGAGTACACAAGAGAGATCAATGCTGATTAAAGTTGTGAAATTCAAGAGAAAAATGAAGGTAACTTAGTAGTCTAGAGCATTTTAAAATTTGGTATTATTTTCGTTTGTCCAATTAATTTGTTGATATACTTTTAGTTTTTATTTGAACTTTGTCTACTTTTTATTAAGATTTTGCACATCTCTTGAATTGAAAATGTTACGGTTGTGATAATTGTCACAATTCAGATGAAAAACTGCTCTTTTAGAATTCCGTGTTATGCATAACTTCCCTTTTCCTGAAGTTGGAAGCAAGATTTTATTATTCCAAATTTCTTTTGCAACAATTAACTAATGCAAGCTAGACAGATTTCAAAGTAGTGTCTATTAAATTTTCTAAATAAATTCAACATTCTAATCAAAATACATTTTGCATAAAAGAAAACATTTTTGGCATTATTCTTAAAACAATCTAAGATGATAAAGGTCAGCTTTGGCTTCTGAACTACTCTCCTTCGTTTTCCTTGTCAGATATATAGTACCACTTATAATTAAGAGGTATAGTGTCAGTTTAATGTTACTGTCCTGCCATTTTACTGAACCAACATCAGTGTCTGCAATTATTTTATTAAATTATATTTACCACTTTAGTTACCTATTCATTAGCATTACTACAAGAAATTCTTGATATTCAGTTTTTTTCTTATTTTGACAGTTTTGTGAATTCCATCATTCCTCTCTGTCACTTCAAATAATAGAAGCGAAGGGAAGAAATTATCAAAAAATTAAAACATTCTCTTTTAATATATTTATGTATATTATAGTATAATAGATGATTGGTCCATCTTATTTGTTTTTTATACCTCTGAGTGATTCATTAATAGAATGCACCAAGAATCTGGAGAGATTTTGGTAGAACAAACTCAAACCAGATTTATGTTATCATGTTATCAAGTATATTATCCCGCTTCTGCCACCAATTCATTATGTGATTTTTTCCGTTCGGGGTAAATTCTTTACTTAGGCTCTGAAAAATAACCACATTTGAAAAAGGGAAGTTTTCGCGAGGATGGATGAGATGATTGTTTTTGAATGAGTGAACTAAATACAGAAATTGAATAGGAAAAATTTGAAATTTAAATTGGTAAGTGTAGTCCATGGAATGAAAAGTGAAGCTTTTTACCTTAAAAATGTTCAATAGAAAAATTATATTAATAAAGCATTTGGCTAGAAAGGAGTGGGCTGTATAATTTTTAATTCTAAGGGGAAGACAGGTCTATATAACTTAAAAGGTTTTTTTTTAAGAGCAATCAGTACTCAGCAAAAGTTTCAATTTAGATACCAGCGAACCTGTAGGCAATAAAATTTACTATACGTAGATTTGTGTCCTGAAACTGAGAAAATTCATATAAAATTAGATTAGACCTAAACCACAAAGGACATTAGAGATATCTAGCGTAAAAGACAGAAACTGAACATGCGACGAAATTATACAATTTAATATGAAAAACGAATAATTGCAGTTCAAATAAATTGAAATTTTTTAACGCGAAATAATTTTCTTAATCTCTTTTTTGGACATAATTGTTAAATGCACTATTTTGCTTTGTATTTCAACAACTTTCAACGAAATATTCCAATTTCTCGTCAGTAAAATACCGGGAGAAAAAACAAGTAGGTACTATCAGAGTCAAATAATTAAAAAAAGGGCACCTAAATATAAAACAAACTCGACGTTATTTGATTTCAAAAGTAGTCACAATCTAAAAAAATGAGAATAGATACCTACTATTAGGAATTTGATTTAAAAAACTTCAATGTTTACCGTATTTCACAAGTTTTTCAGCTAATATCATTACAGTAGGTAAGGTAGTGTACGTAGTAAAGAAGTGAAGAAAGCACCTGATATATGTCCCCCTAGCAACAAAAGCATTTGTACCGCTACCCTTCTTCTTATACAATTTACTATTTGTTTGGGTGATGGATACCACACTATGAAATATTCGTGAAATAAACCCCCTGTAAATTTCTCATTTCAACAATGTCACGTGTATGTACATAAAACAAGTGACTCGGATAAACACATATGTAGCTTTATTGTATTGCGTATTCAGAAAAAAGTTAAGCCGGTGAAGCTTTAAATTCAATTACGTAAATAGCACAATCAAAGTTCAGGCGGAAATCTGTCCAATTTTTCACCCTGAAATTCCTATTGATATTGATATTCATCTTCTAAGAACAGATCTTCTTTTTCGATAGCTTCTGCTACGGTGAAGATGTTTATGGTATCATAGGACACAAATACTACTGTGGACAAAAAATAGTAAGACTTTGTTCATAATTTTAAAATTCTTTATTTATTCTGCCAAATCTATTTCGTCCCCCTCAAAGTAATCCCCCCCCCCCGGCCCAAAATACACTTATGCCAACGTTTTTTCCAATCCTCGAAACAGTTGTTAAAGTCAATTTCCGGAATAGCCTTCAATGCGGGTAGCGATTCACGTTTAATGTCTTCAATTGACTCAAAACGGTTTCCCCGGAGCGGTCGTTGGAGTTTGCTGAACAGCCAGAAGTCACACGAAGCTAAATTAGGCGAATACGGTGGTTACGGAACGATATTGGTTGAATTTTTGGCCAAAAATTCACGAAGAATCAATGCAGTATGCGACGACGCATTATCGTGGTGCAAAAACCAAGAGTTGTCGGCCCATAATTCCGGCCTTAGCTGGTTTTCACTGATCCTTCCGATATTCCAACGATACCAGTAAGGTCTCTGACTGTTAATCGTCGATTCTCGAGCACCTATTCCTTGATTTTATTGACGTGTTGATCAACAGCTGATGTTGATGGCCGTCCTGGACGTGGTTCGTCGTCAACGCGTTGTCGACCCTATTTGAACAATTTGTACCAATCAAAAACACTTGCTCGCGACATACAATTATCACCTAAGGCTTTTTGCAACATTCTGAACGTTTCAGCACCAGAAATTTGATACCGCACACAAAATTTAACGGAACTTCTTTGTTGAATAATTTCACTCATTGTAAAAATCTCCGAATGCACTTCTTGTACTTCAGAAAGACAAGCGTATACTAAACACTAATGATTATTTTGATGTGATATTTGGCACAGATGTCATTGACAGTCATACCAACGTAGAAAAAAAAATATTTCGACGAATGGATTTCCGCGCGAAATTTAAATTAAAAAGTCTTACTATTTTTTGCCCACAGTAGTATAATTCACTTCTTTCTTTCGGGTAATGGTATCAAGGTTTTTTCAATTTTATTATGATCAAAGGGGATCAGATCTATTGAAATTATGAACTTGAATTACTACTGAATTCCAAACATATAGCAATCAAGATAGCAAACCACTCGACCATCTAAATCTGACCCCTAGCGTGAAAAATGTCAATGAAACTGGTGCGGTATAATATCCTGTACAGTATGTCCCCATAATAACCCAATTTGAAATTCAGCCATTTTAAGGAAATGAATATTTGACAGACTGTCAGCGAAAGTTCATTTTAAATGGCATTTATATGGCCGTCACTTTGAGTCAAGATCATGACAGAGTTAAATAATTTAGTTAAGAAAATTTGTGAGTATTTGTTGTGATTCCAAAAAATTTAGACATAAGAGATGTTTTGTTTTTTTGGCCCAAAAAGAGAACAAAAGCTAGAAAGAGATTTCATTCATGATAAGTTGACAGCTGCCACTGCTGATATATTGAAAAATCTTTCCACTTTCTCTTAATTGTTTTTTTTTTACGGTAGGTGGAACTTTTACTGCAATTTCACTAAAATGTAGTAAAATTTTTGTCCATTTGAAATTGATCCAAAATGTTGCAAGGTGATCCTGCATGCACCTCATTTGTGAACACACTGCAAATTTGAGGGCAATTATTGAAACAGGCTTAATATCCTAGGAATAATTAGCAGTTCATCTTTGTAGCTAAGGAGTGACATAGTTTACAATGTTAACAATTTTTGTCGTAACGATACCTGATTTGTAGCATAATTTAGTTATATGAAACTCCGAACCTTAGGTAATCATGTATACCGATCTACCAGTTTTAAACACCATCACCAATCTTAATAAAGTTTGACAGTAATCTCCTGATTAGTGAAAACATATGCGCTGTAATTAATTTGGACACGGTGGTATTAATCCAGCATAACTTTAGATCAACTGGCACGTTATTAAGCTAACAAACTGCCACTTGCCTGTCAATGTAGACCAGTTTTATTTTCAGTTTTTGACAATAGTACGCAATAACAGTACCCCAGTTTTCTGAATTTCTTTTCTACTTACATGAAGGCAGGCCCCGAGAAAAGCTTTCACAGTCCAACTTATGTAACCGAAAAAATTTGAGCCCAAGTCCTATTGCTTGATGGACTAAAACCATTGAACTACATCGGAACAAGTGAGGACTTTAGCTGAAGCGATTAAAAACGCCAAAGAAAAGGTAACCCGATTAAGTCGATTTTTGAAATTTTATTTACCATTACTATGAAATGACTACGTACCAAATTTTTTTTATGGCATCCCTACGAAGGAGTTGCCAGATTGGTCTTATTTTCGAATTTAATTTACATTTTTTTTTTTTTTCTAAAAAAAGGCCCGTATTCGAAATTTCAGCAATCTGCGTCAACGCGTAAGGCAGTGTCCAAATATATAGTGAAAAACCATAGTTTGGTATGGTAACATCAAGAAGGGGTCGCCCGATTGAGACTATTTCTGAAATTTTATTTATTATTGCCATGAAAGTACCATATACCAAATTTTAGTTCCCCGCATCGACGCGTTCCCTGGTAGTTCCCAAATATATACTAAAACACGAAATATTTGTAAGGCAACCCTACGAAGAATTTACCCAATTTAGTCCATTTTTGAACTTGTATTTGCAATTTTGATGAAAACGCAACTTTTCAGATCTCGACAACAGCGCCATCTATCGTGTCCAAAACTATCATATCTTTCCAGCTATGGCAAATTAAACACATTCACAAAATTTCATTGAAATCGGTTGGCCGGTTTCGGAGAATAGCGTATACAAACACAGTGACTCGGGATTTTTATATGTATATTAAGAAGATAACGTTTACCTATGATTGTATTGTAAATCTGCATAGTTACCAATCAAATGCCTAATCCAACAATAAATTTTTTTTATTTACATATTTACAGTATTAAATCAACGTCGACAAATCCATATTTCCTGTCCAAGCCCAACCAAAACGAGTATCTCACTCAGGTAAACAAAAACTGAAATTAAAGGTCTGCGGCGTAACAATTCTATTCATTTTAAATTCAATTCGAATTAAAAATTAACTTTAATTCATACTGCCACCCCCTCTCACTTTCACCTTTCCCGGTAATCTGATAATATCAAATCTAGCAACCAGATTTGAGATAAAATAAAAAAAAAAAATAAAAAAATACCTAAAAAATGTTCAGCGAGATACCAAATAGCAGAGAACATAAATTATAAGATAAAAAGCAAACAAATTAAAACTAAGCCCAAATTTATGTATAGCAGAGCAATCTGGCGTATCTGGATGAGTGCTATTTTTAGGCGGATAAAATTGCCTTTTCGAATTACGTAAATATTTTACTTTTTGTCCCCAGCACAAATTTTGCTTGAAAAGAATATTTTTCATAAATTTTCCGGCATTATGAATCAGTGCAAAAAAAAAACCCTTGTCAAGCAGATAATTGAATTATGCGGAAAACTATTGCGGATACCTTCCCATCAGATAACGGTTGAATGCAAAATACATCACAAAATTGGGATTCCCTTATGAGAACATTATATGACCCCGAACCGAGTTTAAAGAAGATTGGAAGGAGCTTCATCCCAGTCGTCCTTATGCTTCGGTGCCATTTGAATTGAATTCATACGAATTTATTATAACGAATCACAATCAGTGGCCCATGTATCTTTTGATCTCAGAAAAGATTAGTTCGACAAATGAAAAAAATTCTCCATACTATCTTTAATCCCTGTGACTTTTTGATTATATTTGTGCTTTATCCTGTGGTGGTGGCATTTAAAGGAATATCCCGGATTTTTTAACCTCACTTCTCTCTCTCTCTCTCTCTCTCTCTCTCTCATGGGCATACACACGCAAACACACACGTACTCACCAAGAAACTGCTTGAAATGAATTGACGTCTGGATTTTTCACATACCACAGATGGAACAAACTGCAGAATTGGTATCGACTTAAAATGGAAATTGAACTAGGGATAACTCCTGTATTTATGGATGTAGTACGTAGGGTGGAGAAACTTCAGTGGAATCTGAATTTAACAAATATAAATTGAGCTAAGAAGTTGGTAGTCGGGCCGATGATATCCTGATATTCTGCTCTCCTTGCGTTCATATCGTTAACATATTTATTGATCGAACATTTGAAGATTTTCTAAATTGTTATTGGGCTTTCAACAGGTCTTTGAGAAAGTTTTTAATGCTATTAAGATTTCGGAAAAGTGAGATGGGTCAAGTAATTTCTCTCCATCGTATCATCCCCTTTTCAATGGAAGCAATCATCCTAAAATCCTCTAGGATGGTAATTCAAGCATTCTTATCAGATTAAATAACTTTGTGCTTACGTCGATAGAATTTTATGTTGGAAGGCGCTCTAAGAAGAAAAAAAAAAGAAAAAAAGAAAGAAGATTTAACTATTTATTCACAAACTGGCTCTGGATAGGCAAAAAGGGAGAGAAAGATAGAGATTAATTCGTTCATGTGCCTAAACTAGCTGTGAAGGATCAATTTAGGTACGCTTTGCTAGGAATCGATGAATTTTTCAGATATGGAAGGGTTAATTTATTCACCGCATAGCATGGAAGTGTTTGAAAAGTTTATCTGTTATTTAAAATTTTTGGAAAATATACTTAACTAAGCCGGATTTTAAGTTTTAGTTGTCTAGGAGAAAGGAATAGTTATATTGTAGGGTAAGTATTTGTGAATCAGCAGTTTTAGCCGTCGTGAGGAATCTACGTATTTATTTTTTTACTTTATTTTTTTTTTCAGTTTCTAAAATGTACTATTTGGACCAACAATTCCTTAGATGTTGCTCTTTTACCGTCGTGATAATATTCTGTCGTAAATTTAAACAGAAAGTCTACATTTTTAAACATTCTGATCAGGTTCGGATTCTGGATATCCAAGGAAAAATAATTTCAGTCGAAAGGCCTGAACAATATAGTAACGCTTATCAATCAAGGTTTTAAAGTACGGAAGCAATAAATCTGAACTGTTCGTCGTGTACAAGAAATAAACATGCTGATGCTGACAGGTAGATTCATTAATGTTAATAATTTTTGGAAAAAAAAAAATAACTCCACTACAACTAACTGTGAAGGTAAGCTTTTAAGGAACACTCCAAAGTAGATAAGCAATTGAGGAGAAAGGTCATTGACAGTTTTTTTATGGGAGATGGACCAAGTGCTGTCCAGAATGAAAACTTAGTACATTTTATTCCTCAGGCCAACACTAATCTATAAACCGAAGTGCATCAAATTCTGTCCGAGGAGTCAAGAGTCAACTCCCCTTCCCCTACTCTGAGGGGGAAAATTGAAATGCGGGTTTCGTCTGCCGCTCCGCAATTAAGTTCCGCACCCCCCCCCGGGTTTGGGAGCACCTTGAATGAAGATACTAGAGTTCAAATAAAGCAGATTCACCAAAACAAAAATACGTACAGTAGAAACGGATCACAAATATCGCGATACTCTTAAAAAAGTCTTTAAAAAAAATACGTCAGTTTATTTCTTCTCGGGCTAATATTTTTTTTATTTATACGTTAATGCCAGAAATCCAACCAATTGGTCTTAACATGTTGAGCTGAATGTCGCCTGCATACGTATGAATATATCAGTTCTCGGTAATATCGAGAAAATGATTAATATTCCTCGAGGACAGAACACAGCATATTTTCTTAATATTGACAGTATCTGCCTACTGATCGCGTAACCTCTACGACTCAACAATACCTCGTATAAGCTAACATTCAAATATATGCAAGTAAATCGAGTTCCAATAATGAAACTGGGGTTACTTTTGGATAAAATTTGTCGGCCTTTAACTCTGGATGGACGGATTGAATGAAGTTGAGTTTCCGGCGGGGGGGGGGGGTAAAATCTAGAACGTAGACCACTATAAGGCTACAAGGCCCCAAGACTCATTGTTAAGTTAATAGATACCAACCAGACGCTATTACACACCATAAGACTGGCTCCCAACCATCCTTACCTGCTTCATGCAATCCATTCAGGAAGTGTGAGCCAAGGAATCGATAACATTTTCCAGACCCTGACAATAACAAAGGAAGTGAGTTACCATTTCGGACTCCTCTCCGCATCCTTTGCATGTAGGTTTATCAACCAGTCCTATCCTATGTAAGTGACCCCTGAGAGAACAGTGTCCAGTAAGAATAGACACCAGAATTCTCGTGGTAGGTTTGCTCAGTCCCAGCAGCTTTTTTGTGAAACTCTGGTTAGGTTTTTACCATAGTTCCTTTGTTGTTCTACCCGAAGGGTCATGTAACCAAAGACAACTGTGTTGGCAATCGCCCCAAGTCGCAATTGTAGAGACAAGCTGTCACGATGCGATCCCAATTGTTAATCTATAATGTTTAGAAGGATATAGAAAATGGCCATAAGCCACCGGTTAGAACTTCTTCTCGCTATCCATCAAATCTACTTTAGTCTAAATTACCGAAATCTGTGGCACTCTCCAACTCCTAAGAAACTTTCACAATAATTTCCAAAACTTCCCAGATCGGTCTGTATCGGTTTTTCATGTTGGCTCTCTGGGAAGTCAACCAATGCGTGGCTTTATTTATATTTAGAATATCAACTAAATATTAAAACTCAATTAGGGGCCTTAGCTCCATCACTACTGTGTATCTTTTCTGAAAGAATAATGTACAGTTGATGAGAGTCTGCCATCTAGATTAGCGAGGTTCTTCTCTTAAGCCGGTTGGCTTTTATTACTTATTTTCATTTTTTGCTTGGACTTCAGTACTATTTACATGCAAAATAATATATTCTCCTATGTTTTTGACCATAGCAACATTACAAGCAATGATAAAGCAGCTCAGCTGATCAACAAAGATCAAAATTAAGCTTCCCGCACCTGTTACCTTTCTTCGGGGTCCAGACCACAGCAGATAAAAGATGAATTATTGGAGTGACCACAAATTAAGACACACTCTACTGGAGGCAAAGTAAGTGTTGAAAACAATTAAAACTATTCTTGGCAATTCACTCCGAAAGAAGAACTTCCGAGCTTCTACAATTGAACAGCCATCAAGCTGGGCGAATTAGCGGCCTACTGCCGAGCACTACCGCCTTAATAAATATATGCACAACCATCAAACTCTGAAGAAACAGCCCCTGAAGATTATGCGAATATGAAGAGAAAACTACAGAGCACCTCTCTTTAACTCCAAATAGTTCGCGCACAAATATCTCAGATTTTTCGGGAAATACTTTTCTATACCATCAGAGGTAATATCAAGCTTATTCAGTTCGTCAAAATAACTTCAAGCTTTAAAGATGAAGGAGTCACAATAAACCCATAGTACCAGAATTGAATGGGACCTAAAATTAAAACACTCTCAATACCTAATCTAAAGTCATTCTAATTTACCATGGGGTTTGTAAGACCCCAATGATACTATATATCCGTCCTTATCACTCAAATGTAACAACGAAACTGACGACCAGGTACCGGGCGGTGTTTTACAAGAATATTTAGCTCAAAAGTGTGGGAGTTCTGTACTCTTCAAGTTATTCATGAACGCATATACTGGACGCGAATAATTATGCTTGGGTTTTACTATAGTTATTGGCTAAATCGGTCATTTCAGTGTACTCAGGTCATACAAGTCTTCTGGTATAAGTGACTCATGTAAAAGGTTCGGTTATTTGGGTCATTTGAGTCACTTGAGAATAATCATCTAATACCCTAAAATTATACCTATCTCATCGAATCATTCATGTCAGAGAAACGCTTAAAGATAAAGTGCGCTTAGTTAATCAATTTTGAAGCCAGTCACGTCTAATAAATCATTATGTGATAAGCTGAACTACAGAAACGTGGCACGGCAAAGTAACTCGGTTGGCCTCGAAGCAAGCATTTGGCAAATGAATATTGTTGTATTCTCAGAATAATTAAATCAGTCTTCAGTGCTGCAGAAATTTGTATTTGTTTCAATTTATTTCATTCTTTGATCATAGAAATAAATTTTGCTTAAGAAAAATCCTTCTAAGGAAATGAAAATTACAAATCTATAGCGCAAATTCAAATACGTTGGCTTTAAGTATGTGCGCATGCCAGAGGCGGATCCAGGATTCTTGCAAGGGGGGAAGTGCAGCTATAGTTTAAAAGCGGTACAAGCTCGAGACAGATCAAAAGTTCGAAGACCCTCGCCACCACTCGCAAATATCAAATGCGCAAAATATATCATTTAGAAGATTTGGGTGGAACAGATAAGCTACCACTCTCAACAAAGAAAGTTACTCAACGCTCAACATTTGCCATTCGTCAAACGAGGTGTGAATTTATTTCTTTTGTTTTGGATTGTAAATGGTGGACGTATAACGCTTCCGAAGCATCCATTTCGGTTAGTAAAAATAGCGAAATCCATTTTTTTCAAATCCACGAATTCATCATAAACTGTAGCTTTGCAAAATACAGGAATGAAAGCGCCAATTAAAATAGCAGTCACAGAACAGATGCAATCCACACCTTGTAAGTATATAACTTCATGGAAAAGTTAAGAAAGTTTTACTAATAAGCCAAGCTCAGAAGATACCCTGTGCTGCAAAGCACAGCATGGCAGGAAGCACATAAGGAAAGGATCGAAAGGCATCCAACATTGAGGCAGGGCTCGAGTGAGTGGATATGACAAGTCATTGCCAAAGCGCCAATGAGCTTCAAGGCCAAAGTTAAAAGTGTGCGACCAGCCCCGACCTAGATAAGGTAATTGTATTCCATTCTAGGTCGGATGTAGGACTATTAGATGAGCGCTAGATTCGATGGGCTGAAACATTTCTTACACGTTTCCAGAAATCCAAGATCTTTCGATGTTTCTTTGACAGAAAAGGAGTGGTCTGTCCAGCTTAACTTACAAAAAATATTAATGTCAGGAATGCATAAAGACGGTCTACCGTAAAGCAGTGCTCCATCCATATAAATAGGACTGGAAGAGTTATGATCCTGTTTGAAAGAGATGAGACAGCTTTCAGACATAGAAGCCTTGAATTCGACAAGCGGGTCTAGCAAACTTGATTGAGTGCTCTGGAGTCCCTAAGAGTGTCTAAGCAGTAAGTGAAATCAAGGGTTCTGTGATAGACAAAACTATGGATGTTATTAAAAATAAGGGAAAACAGATCATTAAAGAAAATTAAACAGAGGGATGGAGAGATAGCAGAGCCCTGGGAGCATCGGCATTTATAGGGTGAGATTCTGGTGAAACGCCACCTAGTGCAAGCGGTATTAGGCGATCAGATAAAATCTAAAAGGACTGGATGCCAGACTATATCCAAGGCCTTTTAAATATCTAGGATAACGATTTTGGACTCACCAAAATTGTGAAAAATACGGCTCCAACCTGTTGTAAAAAAAGTCAGTAAGTCTCCAGATGAGCGTCCAGTCCGGAGGCCATATTGGCGATCATTGATAAGTTCTTTGGTTTCTAGATACTTTATTAATTTGGAGTAAATAATAGCTTCCAGAACCTTTGAAAGACTCGAAGGGATTCAGTTGGTCGATAATTTGAGAGATCGCTCTCCTTTCTTGGAAATAGGCTGAACGTGAGCTAGTTTTCAACCATTTGGAACTTTTCCTGTCGAATAAGACAGGTATAATAGTTTGCGCCGAGATTTAGCCAAGCTTTTAATTAACAGGAATGAGAAACAATCGGGACCTACGGCATTTGAGACACCAATCCCCTTAAGGACCTTGAACACATCTGTTGTACGGATATGTATTGGTTCTTGTAAACATCCACACGGGCTATGCAAAACAGGTGTCTGTGAAGTGAATAGAAAACAAGAATTTCAAGCGAATCTAGCAACCAAAATATTAGCTTTATCCAGTGAGTCAACAATCACTTCAGAAATAGAGGAATTTATGAAGTTGCTCCTGATGGTTTTGACTAAGGTCCAGATGCCTTTGATATCCTTGAGACTTGCGAAAATTATTTGTCTCACATTCTGGATAAAAAGGAATTTTTGTCTCCGCACAATTAACTTGCAGGTGTTCTGTGTAGTCTTGTAGACTTGTTTCAATTTTGGATATGAATGAAATTGATAGGCGCGAAATACAGACTCTTTCGATCTTATTACTTGATTGAATTATCGTTAAACCAAGAGAGATTTTGCTGTTGTTGAGACCTGATGTAGGAATGAGAAATCTATTCATGGATGCCAAGACTTATAATGTAACTAAGTTCTAATATACAATCATCAACATCCCTTGAAGCAAAACACACGGACCAATAAATTTCTCTAATTTTTCCAATTATGAGCTAGAATTGTTTGTTGAAATGTTTTTTTGACTCACCGATAATATTCTAACAAGCCATCTTTCCCTTGAGGATTCGTCAAAGACCCTTTGGCACTTGTTTTAAATTGAAATAAATCTCCTATCGCAGTATAATGGATTTTGTTATGAAAACTTCAGAAGACCTCTTGCAATTTTGTTTTCAGTGGTCTTCAGGGAGGGGCGCGCCCCATAGTTGTATTCGCCACTGGTATGCATGATCGTTGCAGATAAAGCAAGCAAATATATAATAATATTGTAAACTATAAAGATTATCCATCACATTTCTGACATTCTTGCATTGCTTTGACATCCCCTTTGCATGTGAAAAATGGAGGTAAATACCAAAAGTACGATTTTCCGATAGAGTTGGCAGTTGAGGGACTAATAGCAATAAAATCTAATGCAGAAAGGGTACCTTTCTGCATGCCTAGTAGCATCTTTTTTTTTGTTTTCTTATGCTGCCAAAACAGAGTTGTCGATGGAGTGGAATATATACGATATGAACTAGATGCAAAAGTTTTATTTCAATGTGAAAAAATATGAGCTAAAAGTGTATAGCTGCGTGCATACCCTGTCAATAAAAAGTTTAAGATCGGTTGAAAGTATGGCTTTAACAAATAAGTCAGGAAAAACATTTTTTTTTCTCCTTGAGTCTAAATGACCGTTTGACCAATTTAATTTTGAAATGGTGACTCAGGTTTTTTAAGATCTGTGTACTGATCCGGTCAAACAGACCGAATTGTTCACGACCGACCCATCAATAGTCTACTGGAAACCTAGATGGGTTTTCAATGTCCTGAAATTTTGAAAATCTTTAAAAATTTTCCTCCAATTAGTTTTAATTATAAATAGCCAATAAAGGTCTTAGCAATTCATAGTTATTTAATTTTTAAGTAAGTTTAAAATCGAAGACGTTAGATAAGGGTAGCGAAAAAACAATAAATAAATGAATTTATAGAATATTTTTTGAAGCTAAATTTATCACAATTAACTATGTTTGTAGAGGACGCTTCTTATAGTGGCCGTATGAGAAATTAACATAATAAGCTCCACTATCTCATGGAATTTAGCTAAGCACCTGAGTACATAATTAATTCACAGCTGTATTATAAGCGAATAACAAATAAAATAAATTAATTTTCTTCCTTGTGTTCATTTTATATAACTAAATGCTCTAAAACGATTAATCCTGTATGCATAAATGTTATGAGAGTGGACTAAATTTTGCATACGTAAGAGAACTAACGAAACGATTGAATAATTGGTTTAATCAAAGAGAAGTCAAGTTAATTCCAGCCAAATTAACTTCCACTGCACTGAGTTAGTTTAATTTGATTCTATAATTGAGTTGACACAGACATTTTGCATACTTAATTATGTGTAATTATCGCTTGAAATAAGATTTGCATATATGATAGAGGAGAAAAGGATTTTTTCTTTTCCTTATTTCACATGGGAATTCTCCTTGCTTTTCAATTAAGAGAATTTAAAGTGAATTTAGAAAAAGTGAACACAAAATTGAAAATTTTTTTTTTTTTTTTTGTAATTTTAAACCAAGTTAGTTCTATACTTCTATAGTCAAATAATGGTCAAATCGTGTTGGATATGACCAGCTCAATGAGCACTTTTTAAATAAATAAAGAATTATTACGGTTTTGTCCGTCAAATAATGGCTTCTATGGAATCTGTGTTTCGAAGCAACAACGGTTCTTGTATGTCTAGTAATATAATTTACAAGTGAGGGGTTTTCTTTTTACTTTTGTGAAAATATGGAAATTTTCTGTTTCACTATTTGAACTTGAATATTATAATAAAAAAGCTACAGGTGAAATCTTTCAAAATATTTATTGATGAGTACCTAATGCATTGTACATGGTAGGGAATGTTAGTAAATAGCCACCGCGGCACCATTCACAGCAAGCTACCAGTGGTGTATCAAGAGATGGGACAGCTTTAGAACTTAGATGTATTGAATTCGATGCGATTCGGCTTGCTCCAAGCAAGGATTTTATCAAGTTGGTTATTCAAGGATCTAATCATGCAATCTGCTTTGACAGGTGTGGCATTTCCTCTGCAGTCCGCAAGAGTGTCAAAGGAGTAAGCGAAATCAAGGGTATTGCCATCGGCAAAACAATGGATGAGATTAGAAGTAAAGGAAAGTAAATCATTAATGAAATTTGAGAAGATGCAAGGAGAAATAACAGAGCCCTGAGGCACACCGACATTTATTGGCTGAGATTCCGATGTAACGCCATCTAATATAATCCGCATTAAGCGACCAAATAAAACGCTTTACATCCATACATTATCAAAGGTCTTTGAAATATCTACGACAACGATTTTGGACTCACCAAAAAATTGGAAAACTACGGTTTCATATGAAAAGTCAGAAAAAGCAAAGCCATATTGTAATTGGTCGATAATTTGAGGGATCGCTACCCCTTCCCTTTCTTGGGAAGGGGCTAAATGTGAGGTAGTTTTCAAGCAATTGAAAATTTTCCTGTCCAATAAGACAAGTAGAATAGGTTTCGCAGAGCTTTAGCCAAGAATGAGGCACAGGTTTTATTTAACGGGGGCTTGAAACTATCAGGACCTGCAGCTGATTGAGACGTTAATCTCCTTAAGGATCTTGAAGATATCTCTCGTGCGGATGTGTATTGGATCTTGTACACATCTACAAGAGAGATGTGAAGTGGGTGGAGAATTTGAAGTGAATATAGCAGTCTAAATATTAGTTTTATTCAGGATGTCAACAATCACGTCATTGTAAAGCAGGGAAGGAATACAGGAACTGCTAAAGTAGCTCCTGATGGTGTGGACCTGGGACTAGAAGCCTTTTCTGCCTTTGCGTCTTTCCAATATTCCAACGTTCTGGTCAAAAAGAAATTTTTCTCTTTGGATACTGTTTCAGTTCTGGACATGGATGCAATTGATAGGTGCGAAAAGCGGACTATTTCCCTTTTATTGCTTTGTTGTACTTATCATTAAACCAAGAGGGATTTTGCTGTTGTTAAGATCTGCCGTATAAATAATCTGAATGTATTCCCGCATGCCCAATACTCAGAATCGTACTAAATTCAAATGTGCCTTCATCAACATCCCTTGAAGCAAAACAGACCGACCTATCAAATTCTCTAGGATACTCCTTGAGACTTTTCCAATCTTCAGATTTATTTTCTTTTTATGTTAAGTTTGGGCTGAGTATTCTATTAAAACTATTGAATTTTACGAAATAATAAAAAAACTTTATTTGAAAATTAATTTCTTGCGTTAAATGTAATAAAACTCACTACACCAATGTGGCACAATGACTTGTTCGCCGTTGTGTACTTTCGCTGAATTTCTCCAATTACGAGTTCTAATTGTTTCTTTAAATGTTTGTTTTGCCACGCCGCGCCGATAATTTTCTAAGAAGCCGTCTTTACATCGAAGGCTTATTTATCAAAGACCCTTTTGCAGCTGTTTTCAATTAATACAAACCTTCCATCCTGTTAACGTGAATAGGCTCTGTCTGCTTCAAACACCCCGACTAAAGTGACGCTCGTGTATAGTAATCTGTGCTTACAGTTTTCTCTATAGGCTTTAACAACCATGACTGAAGGCTCAGGTGCTAGCTAGGGCCTGCGTTCCTAAATGTATTTAACGCTTGCAGAAATTTTTACGTTTTTTACAAAAGGTGCAGTAAAATAGATGTGAATTATTTTGTTAGGAAAAATTCAGAAGATCACCAGCAATTTTTGTCAGTGGTATTCCAGGGGGGGGGGCACCCCCTAGCTGGATCCATCCCTCCTATATACGTATTGTTTCAAGATCCCTAAATTTCGCCCGCAATGAGAAGAAAAGCCTGCTTATATCCAATTGCTATGTGGAACAGATGCAGTGCGTCTGATCGGAGATCTACGGCTTCGGCTTCTTTGTGGCAGTAACCGTGAAAAGAGGAGAAAACATCACAAAGAACCACTTCTAATTTTACATTAATAATTTATTTACCTAATTACATTTCCTTCCCTCGATGTAGGTAAATAACAGTGAATGAATGGCTGGGCTAAATAAATGAAATAATTTAACACAACTCTGAAATTTAATAAAAATTTACACTTAAAGCTTTTGAAACATTTCAAACCAATACACCTTAAGTTTCGCTGAACTCCCGGAATTCTGAAATGTTTACTACCAGAATCATCAAAAATAAGTGAATGTTCAAGCTCGAATTCCCACGACGAGATTTTCGAAGCTGCTGCCTGCCTCTAGGTCTTACCAGATATAGATTTACTTTTCGCTGAAAAGAAAACAGCACAACACCAGAAGGAATCATATTCTTAATTAATCAGATCGAAACTTACTTAATTTTCTTCCAGGAGAGGAATAACATAAACCACCCAGTTGCGATCACCATAAACAATTGACAAACGTCAACTAGAATTTCTTTTTCTACTCTCTCAAGAAAACAAGGTGTCGACAATACAATATTACCGCAGAACAGCCAACATAAAAGTGCGACAAGATCCACACTTATAGATGGATACTCGTTCCACACCAATTAATGAAAATCAAATTAACATTAAAATATTTTTTATTATTATTCTTGGGAAATGATAATTTACCTTAATGGCCATATAATATGTACAAACTATTTCTTATCGTTATATGATCATACGTTGTACTTGCTAAGCCAAACCAAGCTAAGTCCAATGTACTCGTCTGACCTACGCACAGCTGTAACGATTAGCGGACTTTTCTGTTGATACCAACGCATAGCTGCTAAGGTCAACTTACTTTGATTGTTATGCGCAATTTAAAATAATTTATTGGTGCCGTGCGCACTTCAGAGGTAATATAAGCTTCATCCCAACTTGAATCTCCCTCTTTTTTGCATCAAGCTCTCATAGATTGTGCATCATTTGGAATCGACTTAGCTGGTGGTAATACCTTAAAATTATTAAAACTTTATCTGGGGTTAACGACTGAGGCAAAGATATTTATTCTGGGTCTCGACTGAAATAACATTTACTAATCTCAAACCTTTATTTTGGATCACGACTGAGCTAAAGGTAGTTATTTTGGGTAACGATTAGAATAATACATACTAACATCAACTTTGTCTTAGGTATCGACTGATATAAAGATATTTACTCTGGGTACCTGCTCGAATAAATACTATTAACACAACTTTCTTTTGGGTCTCGACTGAAACAAAGTATCTTGTTCCGGGGCACGATTGGAACAAGATAATCACTGACTATCTATTTACCAACGCCATAAAGTCGATTCCTTATTTTAGACTGGTGAGTACATTTTGATTAACCCTTTAATACATATCAAGTCAAATTTAGTAATTATATTTATACATACATAGATATACAGGATATCCCATACGTTACCGCATTTCCTTTATACACCGGATTCCTCACTCAATTTCGAGAAAAAAATTGTATGGGAGGGGAGTCGGAAAAGGCATGGTGAAGGCGGTAGGGGGTTTTTTTGATTTTTGTTTTTTCTATCCTAATACCATGTAACTTTCGTGCAACTTTCTTGTTATACACCATATGAAGGTGACTTGCATCTGAGGTGATAGTAAACCCTCTACGGTTTCCAACAAATGCCCAACCACCTCTCTATTCCTTTTCCGTCGGCAGTTATAGGACGTCAAAATCAAAAAATTAGAAAATTTTGCAATTTGTTTTTCAATTTCAATGATTTTCCTGCTAAAAGGCAAGATAAGGATAGCACTTTCTTCCACGATGTCGAGACCTCCGAATGTTACCTTTCATTTGATCCTACATATGTACCTACCTAAATGCTACCGTTTTTGAGATATTCCCGTTTTTATGATGCATAATTTCATTAATTCTGCTAATAACAATAGAAATCGCGTCTAATATGTATATGCAATTCCACGCAAAAAATTCATGAATTTATGAATCATAGAAACGGTAATATCTCAAAAACGGTTGCATTTAGATAGGTACGTTTGCATAGTCAAATTAAAAATAACATTCCGGGGTCTCTAAATCTTGTAAATAAACTGTATATTTATCATGTATTTTGGCGGGAAAATCGATAAAATTTGAAAAAAACAGGATGTTTTTTCCACTTTTTGGACTTTGGCGTACTACAACTTAAGATTGAAGGTGACAGTAGGGCTAGTTGGACATTCATTGCAAAGCTTAAATAAATCTCGCCTTGATAGGGTGTATATCAAGAGATTTGGAAATAGGACTAAAAATCATAAACCCCCCTACCGCCCACACCGTGCATTTTCCGGCTCTCCTACCATACAATTTATTTCTGGAAATTGAGTGAGTAATCCGGGGTATAAAGGAAATGCGGTTCGTATTGGACACCCATATATTGGTGCCATTTCAGAAAAGTGAATTCATTTTGAAGTTACCATGTTGGTTGATACATTAGTGAGCTTTTCAGTTATTAACTGACATAGTCGACATTATAAGTATGTTAAGTTATATTCGTGAATATGTAATCTCTGAAATATATTTCCCTGTGAATTTGGTATAGTGTATGAACTTTGACGTATTTTGAAATAACCCATTAACTTTAAATATTCATTGGCGGTATCATTTGCAGTCCAAATTCTTACTTAATATTTTTCTTAAGTGTTCCCATTAGGCAGAACGGGTATAATGAAGTGCTGCGACTTTGAGCTTAAAACAAAAAAGAAATCAGAATATGCTTTGAAAAATCTTTTAAGAGTACTTCATGAAAACAAGTTTAATTATTTACCTAAAGATAGTAGAACATTACTAGGTGCTTCCAGGTACATTTCAAATATCATAAATATTGGAAATGGACGTTACTGGCATGATGGACTGAAAAAGAGTATAACAAATATTTTATTGCAGATTCAATGTCTCTTTAATTATTAATATTGATGGTTTGCTCATTGCATCTAGCTCAAGGAGCGAATTTTGATCGATTCTTTGTGCCAGGATTAAAAAATTGAAACAATTTCCTTTAAAAACAACCTCAATTAAATTAGAATCATATAGAGGAATGCCTATTAAAGTCATCTGCGAAGTTGAATTAGAATGCTATCATAGTAATATAAAAACTCTACAAAAATTTATAATAGTAGATTACCACTAAGTTTCAATCTCAGAATTAAAAGGGTGCACAGATTTTACTTAATTAAAAGAGTTCACGCTATAAAAGATATTGAAAGGAAGAAATTTGTGAAATTTGTGTGTATTTGAAAGCTTAGGAAGTTTTGAAAAAAATTTCAAAATAGACTTAAAAGACAATACATTTCCATTAATAAAACCTGCCCGAAGAATTCCAATAAAGTTAATTGAACCTTTAACAAGTAAAAACAAACTCTAAGACCAATTCTTATGATACCCTAGATGAATTCCCTTATGCAATTTCGTATTGTCACCCTTCTGCGCAAGTTTGATTTTTGAAGTGGTTTTTCGCATATATTTCTAGAACGATTTGTCGGACAGAAAAAATGATTATAACCAGTTTTATATGATTTCGTATTCTGAAGAAGTTTTTAGTACAATAAAAATGCCTTGGACTGATCGTTTTTACAGTATACGTAAAAAATCTAAATTTTTATATGGCAACACCAAGAAGCAGTTGCCCGATTTATTCCATTTTTGAAATTTTATTTGCTAGTACAATGAAAACACCATGTACTAAATTTCAGCTCTCTACGTCGACGTTTTCTGAGGCAGTGTCCAAATTTATAGTTCCAAAATATCTTCTTATACATGGTACATTAAAATAATGTAATAAAATGTCTCTGAAACATACATTCCAACTAATACCATGTATCTGCAAAATTTCACAAGATTCAAGTATACAAACTGCCTTTCAAATTTAATGAAGTAGGTCTGCGGTTTTGGGTACTCTCTGCCCCACTTGGCTCAATTTTCATGTACAGGAAAATTATTAAAAGGAAATGATTGAAATCACAAATTCAACGTCAAAATGTGAAAACGTTTGAAATTTTTATTTGCTGTGAAAAACTTTTCCTGAAACCCTTTCTGAGAATTAGTCCCAAACTGAAATAAAATTTTTGTGATTTGAGTCTTAAATTTTACTTTAAAATAAACATAAATTTTTCTTTACATTTAATGCCAAATATTTTCTCATTGAAATTAAAAATTGCCGAAATACCCAAATTATTTCCTATTATTTATGGTTTGGGGAACCCAAATGAACAGTCCCTTTAAAATCGCCTTCTTTTGTTTTCCTAAATTGGGAATTAAAAGAAGTTCATGTATAGTCCCTAGTTTGTATTTGTGATTTGTTCCTTTTTGAAAACCTTAGGGAACAGTTCCTTCTTTATTATCTCTTCGTTATCAGGTTTTGCTATTGGGAATAGAACTAAGAACGATGCCTGAGGTTTCTAATGTTCTTTCACTACATTTTATATACTTGAAAGGAATGATTTCGTTCTTTTATAATTAATTGAAAAGGTTATCGGCCAAATGCTATAGTTCTCTGTCATACGTAGTTTTATGGATGAAACAGAATTTTCCTAACTTCTATGTAAATATTTACATATATATATACTTACATGGTAATAATAATAATAATTTCTACTCGTACTGCAGAAATTTACTTCTCTTACACTTCCATCCTTCACCTAAGTAGGAACTTACTCCTACTGCAGAGATGTACTTCTGCTACACTTTCTCCTTCATCTAAGCAGGAATTTACACCTGCTGCAGAAATTTACTTCTGTTTCATTTTCGTCCACATCTGACCAAAAATGTAATTCTGCTACTGCTCCCGTGCTTATATGCAGCATAGACAAAGACTTAATTTTGTCAGGCCTACACCGCACAGTATACTCGAACTTTGTTAAAAGTTCAACTCTGGTCTCATACTGCAGCTCACTCATTGCAGCTACATACTGCAGCGCTTCCATTTATAATCGTACACGTAATAATAGTGTGCTCCCAAAAAATTCCATTTTGTAAGTCATGAACTTAATAGTGATTTTTTTTTTTAGAAATAAAGGAAAACGCAGTGGCGGCACGGTACGTTGAATTTTAGTTGAATTTGTTGAATTACTAATTTGTGTTTTTAATTTGTTGAAATATTGTAGTAAACTTGGTTAGTTTTATGAACTGAAGTTTGCTATGGTAGTTTTAAGCAATACATAGGTGAAATAAAATTCCATATTTGAATTAAAAGACTGAATTATCTCTTAATAGACCGGCACCCTTTGGCATGAGCTTAGATCTCACAGTATTTCCAATGCCTTTTTATCTTAAAAAAGGTTTAAAGGTTATGATAATTTAGATAACATTATGCCGACAGATCGATGAGTTGAAATAATGCTTTTTCCTTTCATTAACAGGTTTATGAAAGGTTTTATAAAGGCCTACAAATCGTCGTAAAGAGTAATCCAGATAAAACCAATAAGGCTTTATACGGTTTTAAAATTAGGTCCGGAAAGCTTATTACAGTTTAGGCTCTTTTAGTTTTATAAGAGGTTTTTTACGGTCATGTAATTGTTGGTTTGTCTAAATTGTTTAGTTAAAAGTTTTATTAAATAGTATAGAAAACGTTATGTAGACTATGTTAAAACTAAAATTGTTACTTGGGGAGAGTAGTGAAGTTTCTGACGCATGTTATTCTTGAACTTTCGTAGATTATAAATCCGCGCAAGGAGAGATGCTAGTAGACAATTCTACATTCGCATAGTACGAAATAAAATGTAGGATGGATTCTTACTTGTTTTAAAGAAGTGAGAAAGCTTTGCATCTCATATGTATTGAAATCGACCGGATTCGTTTTGCCTCAAGAGAGAATATTGAAAAGGTCATTATTCATAGATTTAATCATGCAATCTCGATTGGCACAAGTTGCAATCCATCTGAAGTCCGCAAGAGTGTCAAAGGAGTAAGCTAAGGATGGGATTGATAGTAAGGGAATTTAGATCATTAATGAAAACTAAGAAGAGACCGCCAAAATATAAGAGAGATCTTGGGCACTCCGGCCTTTATATGCAGATTTTAAGATGTTTGGATGTAACGCCATTAAATATAATCTGTATTAGACGACCAGATAAAATCCTTTCAATTCTTTATAGAAGATTAGGTGAGAGTCCAAGTGCATAGAGTTTAGCTAAAAGCACAGGATGCCAGAATCTATCAAAGTTCTTTGAAATATCTCTGCCCTTAACACACCTGGGTTGATAGTAGTACGGTGGTGAAATTCATTTTTCTTTTACCATAATTGAAACTAGGTATCAAAGCTATTTTTTCATGAATTCAGTACTATAGAAGAAATAAACTTTTCTTCACACACAGAGGTGGACTCAGATTTTTTGATTGGAACATATCTCTTGAATATTCTTTCTCTTCATGAATCAAATCACTTATTACCTCTGATTGATCATACTGAAATATATCGGTGATTGACAGCGAATTGACTTGATTCATGAAGAGAAATAATATTCAAGAGAAATGTCTCAATCAAAAAATCTGAGTCTACCTCAGTGTGTGAAGAAAAGTTTATTTTCTACTTTTTCATGCGGCTTGGCCTCAGTTTTATTTGACAACTAGTTTTTTACTTATTTTATTTTCTGCCTTTTGCACGTTAACTAAATTGTTATTACGTGCTGCATGGAGATATTTTAAAACAATTTTATGACGGCTGAAAAGACACTGATTTACCAGTTTTTAAAAAAACTTGGTCGAGTATCAAATAGTTGAAGTACTGCAACGGTTTTCTGAAATTCAAGTTATGTTTTAAACAGCGCTTTTTAGCTGTATTTCAACTTTATCCCATGTAACGTGAATTTTCCCGATTTTCCATGCTTTCCACAGACTTTTCCTATTACTATGAATTTTTTTTTTAAATTTACATGGATTTTCCTCGATTTTTCATGCAAGTTTTCATGATTGTTGATGCCAGTATGACGGAAAAAAAATTATTCCGCATAGCTTTCCAGAGATATTGAAAACTTTTGCATTTATCCTGAAACAGATTTATCACTAATCATATCGATGAAAATTTTTTCGATGATTTTCCCGTTTTTCCAGGTTTTCCATGGAGTTTTCCAAAAAAGCAACTTTATGCAACTCATTTCGCTCTACAACTTTAGGTTGCAAAAAGCTCAAACGCTTCCTTGGTCGGAAAAGCTCCCGAAAAGCGTTTTACATGAATTTTTCTCGATTTTTTCTGCAAATTTGCACCATTGTCGGAGAGAAAGTGATGATTCCAGTTGATAGGGAACTTGATCTTGCATAATTTAGAAAAAAATTTTACCGGAAAATTTTCCGGAAAAGTTGGAAAATTCCGGAAATTTTTTTCTGAAAAAACGGAAAACTCTGCATTTTTCCTGAAACGGATTTATCACTAATCGAATTTGTACCAAATTTTCAAATGATTTTTCCCGATTTTGCGGCTTTTCCATGGAAATTTCCGGTTCAAATTTTGATAGATTCAATTGCCACGCGACATGAACCTGTGCGCCAAATTTCAGCTCGCTGTGATGACGAAAAGTGGGTTTACGAGAGTGTCGAAATTAGTAAAAAAGAAATATGTAAATAGTCAGACAAATTCGTGTACGAATTAAAGGGAATGGCTGGCCTCAAAATTTAACAAATTTTCTAAAGCAATTAGGTGACTAACAAAATTCTACTTGATTGAATTTAAGTAGGATATCCTATAACTAAGCCAAAAATATTCTTTGCATTATCAATAAAACCGCTTTTTCTCCTTCTTTACAAAAGTCTTCTGAAAAAAAACCGTGCACTGTTCAATTGCATGACGGCCGTTCAAATAATTTGCCAACATAATAAAATTGGAATTAATTTGTGAACGATAGTCATATGACGTATTAGTTTTGACGTGATGACGTCAGGAAGCGTTTACATGGTATCATTAAGCTTACAATAAAATATCTACCGAATACTGCGCTGTGCAAGTGCCAATTTTATTTGCACCTTCAAACAATGAAATATTATATTCCAAGTTGATTGGGGGTCTTTAGTCGTCATCAGTGAAATTGAATACAGACAATTTAGTCTGCTAATAGCCTCTAGGACATAGCATCACATACACACACACGGTTCGACAAGATTGTCTGTAGAATTTTTTTTAAATCAATTTCTTTTCCGTTTCTTGATAAATCATTTTCAGTAATGTGCTGCTCATGCTTTTGCTTCCATTTCCTCTATTTACTTTTTATTTTACAATTTTCTAAAGAAATACACTTTCTGCTCTGGCAAAAATGAAATATGAGGAGTAGTAACGCCAACTTTTATTGATCACAATGAGCTCTGAAATTACAATTTTCTGTACCTTTTGCAGTAGGATGGGAATGCTGGCATCAAGTCCTGGTAATTTATAGGATTCTAAAGATTGAATTGTCCACTACGTTTTCTTATTTCTTACCATATCCTGTACAGACTGTAAGTTCGGAATATCTACATACATATTCACTATTGCTGTTAGTGTGGTTGGCTTCAGAGCTCCTTGGACAATGGTAGTTTATGCGGTATAGTCATCTGTTTTCTGGATGGAACATTAGGGTCCTTGAGAGAATATTCCCTGTGCCGTTCCATAGACGATTAAGAACTGCTACGCGTAATCATGTTACCACCACTCAGGTTCGCACTTCGAAAATACGATATTATTGGTTCAAACTTAATCTTGAATTACCATGAAGAAGGCAACTGCCTATGGTCAAAACAAGCCTAATTGTGATTATCTCCCAGAAGCTCTAAACAGGTTCTTTGAAACTCTCCGAATTAATTCACATCAGATTATTTGTAGCTATAAGAATCATAGATATAACCCACCAATTCCTGATACGTGGGACGAGAAGTTTAGTTTTCGGGAAGTAACCCTGGATGAGTTTTACTTGATGGTATGCTCTGTCAAATCGAAAACTGTTGGAGCTAATGATATCGTGCTGCATTTTGTTAAACAACTACTTCCATATATCGGTCGGCACATATTCTGTACATCTTTAACTCGAGCTTTACATACCATCAAGCAAGGCAGTATTAATATTTCCTATCATAGAAAACGCTTCACCCAAAGATATTTTGGATTTTCGGTCACTCCGCATACTCCCTTTTCTGGTCTAAAGCTAATTTTCGTATATGCATATAAGCTAATATCCAAGTGATAATCGCGTTTTCGGATTTTAACATCTGCGAAAATTGCAGTGCTAAAAGCGCCTATGGACATAAGAATTACTATGGATATTAAAGAATTGTATGTACATATTATCCTTACTGGACCTTAATTAGGTTTAAGTTATCAATAAACTAACCACTTGTTTCCCGTTCTTATATTATACCGCTAGACTATTGAGATCAATTTAATATGATCGATTCCTGCAAGTACAAGTTAGTAATCAACTCTGGGATTCCTCAGGGCTCTATACTGGGTCCTCTTCTCTTAATAGAACATATCAATAATTTCTGTCATGTCATAAAGGGTGGTAATATTCATTTATATGCGAATGATATTTAGCTCTGTCATAGTGAACGTATCAATCTAAACTGTTTCAGAATGTCCGTGTGGCTTTACTTAAATGTCTTGTTCTAAATCAGATTAAATAATTAAATTAAATAATACTGATCCTGTATATTTGGACTTAGCACCTATAAGGCCGGCGTTATATTATCCCTATATCAATAATGTGAAAAAACTTGCAATTTCCCATTCCTGCATGAAGAGCTGCCCTATCCGATTGTATGGAAAAAATGTCCGGTTTTCGTAAATTGTGGATGGTTACGTCTAAAATTGGTAAAAAGCTTATTATTGCCTCTCTTTACTTGCAGAAATTTAATTTTTCCTTACCCGGAGATTACACGAGATAGTACAGCTTGCATTCAATCCTCCCTTCCAACGCCTTTTTTAACTTAACAGCAGAAGGCAGTTTGGTTGATGTATTATCATCTTTCATGCAAGTTCATTTAAAAAATGGCATTGAGGCGTAAAGTCATGCGTATATTGGAAAATTATAGCAATAAAAGAAGTAGCAGAATGATAAAAACCCAAGAAAAAGTTAAGAGGAAGGTGTTGGTAAATGTTGTAATGCAAACGATGCCAGAAAATCTCATTTTCCAGAATAAATTTAACAAATTCTCTTAAGCATTTCATTTCCGCCATCTTGAAAACTGCATAATGTCAAATTACTATCACCTCAGCTGCCATGGTTTTTCATCATGCAAGTTCGTTGAAAGCTGAGCTGCCAGCATGGCAGTAGAGGTTATACGTGCAAAAAGTATGGCAGTGCAGCTTTCATGCAAGGTGTACTTGCAGGTGTAACCCCCGGGTTATGTCCGGTTTCACGATCGAGTTTAAACCAAGCTTTAGTTTAAACCATCTTCCAAGTTTAAACGTAGTTTAAACCAAATCGGGTTCCACAGTGCATTCTTTTAGTAACGTTGGTAGTACTGATTAAATTGTGAGCTAAATTAGTTATCGCCACCATTGTGAAGCAATTTTTCTATCAATCAATCTGTCAATCGAAAAAAGTAAACATCAGAAAGTAACAAATAAAAAATATGTAGTTATATTTGCTAATTTTAAATATGCCAACATTCAAAGATGCAAATGTTATCATAAGTGAAGTTGAGCTATTGCCTCTCCCAGTGCATAAAGAAAGATTATATAATAGAGCGCAAGAAAAGGGATATATTCGAAGATAAGTTCATTACTTAAACGGAACCTAGCATAAAAATCAACGTCATTAATATAGTTTGGCCGATTTGTAATTACTGTCAGTTTTCGACAGAGTTGAAAATTTAACTAAAAAAAATCTTTTTCAATTGCTAAAAATGTCTAAATCTAAATCCATGATCAAATTATTTTCTTGATACAAACAAACAATGCTACTGTAAAAATAAAATGTCACACTTTTCAAATACTTTTATCTTGAGTTTAAACCGAGGGATGGCATGGTTTAAACTCTAGTTTAAACCGGGGTTTAAACCAAACTGTGAAACTCATTCGTCGAGTTTAAACTAAATATTTGGTTTAAACTCAGTCTGTGAAACTGGCCATTAGCTGTACAGATAATAGTTGCTCAAGAAGGTTGGATATAGCTTTCAATGACTGTATTCATTTCACTTATGTTCTACGTCAGTTTGACCCTGTTTCATCTTTTAGAATCTCTCTTCTTCAACATTCACTGGCTTTCTGTCTTTAACGGGAACCGACTCACAGTTTCGATTTTCTTTAATTTTACAATTCTAACTCGGGGTTTACACGAGTCAGTAGAACGCTGTCAGGTTTCACACTTACACAGGCTCGTGTAAGCCTCTACTAACTACACTTTTTTTTCCTGACTAGTCTATACTGACAAGATTTCTGACCAGTCAGTACAGACTAGTCAATAAACTGTCAAATGTAAAATTAAAATATCGGAAACTTGTAACGGCTATAATCTCTCTATTAGGGAAAAAATATCTATTTTTTTTTCTTGGGGGTTAATCATTCATCCTTGGTCAGTCTCATTTTAATCCAGACTTTGATTAAACGACTAATTTGTTTTCTTAATGAAAAGAAAGAAGAGAGAAACTAATTTCATTTTCGCATCGAAAGGCGAAATAATTGAGTTCAAGCGGAAATTAAATTTAAAACTAAAAAAAAAAAAAAAAAAAAAAAATGTATTTTTCTGTCCCTCAGAAATCACGCATTAAATTGGCTTTGTTAAGAAAAACTGCGCTTAACAAACTGCAATTCGAGAGGCACTTCCTATCACCCAACAAAAGGTGCTGATCGATAAAGTGCAATGCACTTTAGAACATTTACCTCGTATCGCTTCTTTGGGGAATCAAGACATGCGACGATCGAGATCCTCACATTGTAAAGTGAGTCGTTGGAAGTAAGAACTTCCCCGGGAACAACTCAAGCCTCTGAATTTGGGTTTTTTTTAATTGTTGCTCATCTAAACCTGGCACGCGGCTAGCAATTTTTTTGTGTTTTTTTGTCTTTGAGTTAAAATTATCAAAGATAAAATAGTGAAGTGAAGGTACTAAAATCGCACAAAGTACCAGAATAAATTCGGTTGTGGTTTTGAATAAATATCGGAACTCGGGCTTCTGTGCGTGTGTATAAAGGTTACAAGACTTCCAGTAATAGTAGACGACACGGGAAGTTCACTAAAATCAATTTGTTTTGTGGTTGCACCCAACTATCACCAAGCGTGATATAAGCCTTCTTTCTGAACTATAAGGTGAGGTGAAATTACTTTTCTGTCGAGAGTGTAATTCCCCAGTGAAGTTCTTTTTTACTATATACATATACCAGGTGACAGAGTCTGGACCAGTATTGTGGGAATCCAAGAAAGCAAAATCGGCAGTGAAGTGCGCCGGAACTTACCTGAGACCAGATCTCGCACCCACCTCCCTGAGCATTCAAGTCTTCTCGGATTTATTTCTCTCCACGGATCAACCGATCTGTTAATCACCGTCGCGGGAAGATAGGGGATCAGTTAGGGAACGAGAAGAAAAAGAAGAGGGAAAGGAAGGGCAACAATAGCAACCCGAATATTCCCTTTGGTTTTTTTTTATTATTTTTTTTTTTCAGCAATATTCACCAGGTCGCTGAAGCGCTTCATCGCCGGGGGATTGTTATGTAAGTAGCACTTATCATTTGTGTAATAAGAGAATAGTCGGTTGTTTTTTTGTTTTTCTCTTTTCTTATCTTCGAAGAGCATATATAGGCTACAATAGTGAAATTTTCTTTCTGAGTTTTTTTTGCTTTATTTATGATATGTAACCTGTATATGTACTGTCACACAGCGTAATGTTTTCAGTTTTAAGTTGATTTGTCTTTGAATATTCGTGTATGGAGTTAATAGTGTAGTGTAAAGTTTCTTTTTTTTTTCCTGAATTTAGTCTATATGATAGCATAATTTTTTTTATGGGTTTATTTTGTAATAGTGTAAAGATTCTTTTTTTTTAGTAGCGTAAGTGATTTTATTCTGTCCTAAATTGTTTTTTTTTTGTTTTCCTCTATTTCTTTGATATATAGATATGTAACCCGAATAGCAGAAAAATTTTAATATCTAGATACATATGGATCTACAATTCTGTATATCGTAGCGTAACTTGTTACCTTATTTATTTTTTTTTGTGTTTTTTGTCTTTGAGTTCTAAATAAAATAACATGGCAATAGGCTAAATATTAGTTTTCGTTTGGTGCTGGGTCCAGTTGGGGTTTTGGGAGGATCGAGATGCCAGGAGGCGGAAT
Source organism: Dioctria rufipes (assembly GCA_963924295.1). Classification (NCBI taxonomy): domain Eukaryota; kingdom Metazoa; phylum Arthropoda; class Insecta; order Diptera; family Asilidae; genus Dioctria; species Dioctria rufipes. The sequence continues at coordinate 323,945,386 of OZ002740.1, read as the reverse complement.
GTAGTTGGCAATCTATCCTATGAGTTTGGTGAGTGGGGCGGTGGGATGGGTTTCAAGTAATAGAGATGGTCCTATCATTCAGAGTGGGGGCCGTATTCCTATATTTCAGTTTTTTTTTCATCTTGTTTTCTTTCTATTTTAACTAATTCCTCTAGAGCGGTACAGTAATAGGTGGTTGAACAGCGAGCAAGAACTTACCCCAGCCCTGAGCTTGAGCCGGCAAGAAGCCTGTACCGTGCTCGCCTAAAGATCAACCTCCATTGTCCCACAACAACCTTAAAAGGGACATAAAGTAGCCATGATCAGTCATCTGTCTCGCTGAGTTTAGTGGTCGAGAAGCGGTCACGCTGATAGATAGATATGACTGGCCGGAAGGTTACAAACTGTAAATAAAAGATCGATGTTAGTAGAAATTTGTGTTTATATTTCTAATCTTCTCTGTTTTGAGTGGGGAATGACTGGAAAGGCTTTAATAAACATTTTAATCTTTACTTTGTAGAAAAAAATGACGGATTAAGGAAGAAATCGTTAGATATGCATATAAAAGGGGAATGTCTGTACCGGTTGACAACATTTTATTATGAGCTGACCAGTCCATTAATCGAACGCAAATCGTTTTGTTTTTATCAATAAAATTGACAGACAAAATCAGGACGGTCCGTCAGCTCTACTGACTCCTGTAATCGTCGCGTCGCGTATGATACTGATTCCTCATAAGAAAACGTCAAAGGTTGCAATCTGTAAGAAGAGGCAGAACACTTCATACTGCATGCAATTTTTAGATGTCAAACTGCAGTTCAGAGATTTCCTAATTATGCGCCTTAGCACTTGGATGCTAGTACGCCCCAATGACAACTAAGCTCATCGGTTATATTATGCTACGGTTGTTTCGTATGCTCTGTTCTGTGCTTGCTGGTTACGACTGGGTTCAAAGGAATGATCGAGGGGTGTCTATTAAAAACTCGTATGAAATATTGGTGATTTTCTCATTGCAAATTTTCTCAAAAACCAACGAAAATTCGGCAGAGAATTTTTCTAGAAAATTACTGTTGCTTACCGCTTATCTTTCTACTTTATCTGATTTGTCTGTTTATTTCGAGAAATATTTCATTTCAGATCGTATAAATATATACTGCACTCAGGGTAAAACTACGGTAAAATGTAACAAAATTTGCATATGAAAATGCGCTTATCTACGAAACTGGTAATTTTTAACGAAGTGCTTTTGTAGTGGTACTGGTAAGTTCCGTAAAATTGACTAATAAATTTTCGTACACGTACTGTAAATTTTGGTCTACAAACAGAAAAATTACAGTGTTAGAACAAATTGCCACATTTGAAATACTGCAATAACTAGTTTGCTTTACTGAACTAAATAGTGTGTAAACAAATTTTTTTGTACACAGCCTAAGCCTATGAGTCTTTAATATAGTGAAAAATTAATCGTCGAGAGGTGAACACAGCCTGAAAAAGGGATAAATGGAAAATTTAAATAAAAATCGGAGTTTTGTTACTAAGTAAATATTTATTAGTCAAAAATTATTGAAGAGAATTTAAAAGTATTTCGGTCTTACATATTCCTTTCCATTTGGAATTTTTGTTACATTTAATGGACTATAAAAACATGATTCTATTTTAAATATATAATATTTATTTGTCTTTTCTAATACTGGAAAAGCTTGAAAACTAAAATATCTAATTTTTTATTTTTACGATAATGTTGTAATACGTACTCTCAGTTTGGCGATTTAGATAGAATTTCTTGAAGATTCTGCAAGATTTTGGCAATATCAAATAACATTTAACTCACATAAATATAACCATAAGAGAAAAAGTTTCCATTGGTAATAGGAAGAATAAAAATTGTACAATACTTACAAACCACTGAAATTCAATCCTGGCTTTTTCGTTGGTACTATTATTTATACGTCTTAAATCTATTTCAGGTAAGTTTGATGAAAAAGTGGAATTTGAACCGGACTCCTTGGTACTTCTATTACTTCGTATCCATTCTTGATGAAATGAGCTATATTCAGAATCCACAGGCTCAGTATTGCATAGCGATGGACTTGAAATATTCTATTAAATATATTTTATAAATAAACTACAACTACTATAATGCAAATATAAGTACATTTTCCTTTCTCCATTGATTTAAATGGTATCTGAACTCAATTCTTTTTTTTTTAAACAATATATTAAGATCAGGTTTTGTCAAATATTCAAGATGGTGTACTTTTGAAATTCCATTTACTAGGAAAACAAATATTTAAATAGTGAAATGAAAAATGCGCAAAATTTTAGCAGAAAAAGTTTCAGTCATGGACTCGAAACCCAGTTTTTTAATATTCCCGGAAAATCTGACGTATTATTTATCTCTAATAAGTCTGCTCCCACAATTTGTGCATTTAAGTTTTGCAAATTTCCATATAAAAATATATGCACTTTCACTTTAATTCAACAACATTATTTACGATCCTATAAACAGGTTCCAATTTGCCAAGAGCACTTCTGTTTTCACTTTCCACACTGGCTTCATTAAAATCACAGATCTGGAGCAAAAAAAAAAAGATTTATTTTACAAATAAATTCGCACGCACGCGCAACTAGATACCCGCTCTGTAATGTAATGACTCACCTTGTAGTAAACTTTGGTGATCTATCGAAGATTTGTTTGGTTTTACCAACTTTCCGTTCTCAGTTCAAATGTTTTGGTAATAGTAGACAATATGTTGGTTCACGTACGAAATTGTCGGTTAAAATCAACTGCATTTCAGTTTATGTACAATTTTATGGTGTAATCTTACAAAGTTTTCAGATAAGAATAAATAAACTGCTTAGTTTATATACGGTATGTACAGTAAATTCTCATTAGATGAACTGAAATATACTGTTATGTAAATGGTATTTTTGTACGATCAACCACAAATACAATCAAATAGTTATACTTTGACAAAATCTACGTCAGAATTGTAAAGCGAGATCGCTGTAATATATGGAAACCTGCAGAATTGTTTGTGTACAAATATTTTTGTCAATTTCTACCAACGAAATTTCTCTGAGTGTGGGGCTAGCGATGATTTTCTATCGATTTTTGCTTAATTAGTGATACAAGTTTTATAACGTAGTTTTATAACAATAATTATAATATTTATTTGGCAGCTGTACAAAGATTTTAAAATCTTATTTATTACGGAACACTAGTTTGGAATTAACTAACTAATAAGAAAAAAGAAAAGTAACATCTAATCAGTAATAAAAAAAAACAAAAAAAAATAAAGATTAATCTTAAAAACAAAAGTTAAGGAAAATTCACAAGAAAACAGAAATGAAAAAACAAAGATAAAAAAAAGTTTTATTTTCATAATTAGTTATTCAACATAAAGGAAGAATATGCATTTAGGTAGAATTGGTTGATTTTAACATTTTTAAGAAAAACCCTGCTAGAACCCACGTACTGAAGTTCTGATGGTAATGAGTTCCATTTACGGAGAACTTGAACAAAATAAGAACTCTATCCAAGTTGTCATCTGCAGCGTGGCATACAAATATTTACACCTCTTTGTGAGCGTAGAAACTGCAGCTTGCTGTAGAGGTACTCAGGATTTTTAAGATTAATTAGCTTGTACAAAAAATACAAGTTACGATGAGTAAGGTAGATATCTAACGGAAACCCGAGAATACAATTACGATATGGGGAGATATGGGAGCAACGGGGCAGTTTATATACATACAGGGTTGGAGTAACTACGCTAATTGAACCGGAAAGTTTTGGAATACCAGCCCATTTTCTCTGAAACAAAAAAAAAATTCTTATGCAAAGTTACATCTTTATTAAGATTACTATTTAAATTATTAAGTTTTTAAAAAATTTGGGACTACCCTTACATATTCCTTTAATTACTACTTCATTATTAATAATAATTAATAAATCAATATTTCCGTTCATTATATTCAGCCCATCTATATGATCATTACATAATCTATTTCTTAAGTGATTTTTAATATATTTTAGAATATTAAATGTACGTTCGCATTGAACTTGTGTCACTGACTATGTCATGGATTCGTTGTCACGAATCTTCATAAGCCGCTTTAAAATAATTCCAATTTGTAAACAATAAATTCAAAATCTAAGCGAAATACCATTATATGGCAGTAAATTGCCAAAAATCAAATACACATACATACTTGCTTATGTACAACATACAGACAAGACATATTCTGTATTAAGGATTAGACATATCTTAAAAGGCGGAAAATGATTTGCATAAACTTTTATCTACAAATGCAACACATTCCTAGCTTTAGTATATGTGCATACAGCTGATAAATTCAGTCCTGAATGTCACATTGTCCTTGGATATCATTTTAGTGCATTATATGATGTCAGCAACGAACAATTTGTGCATTCAAATGCAAAATTCTATTGCTTTGGAAAATCTTGTTAAGATATTCTTAGACAGAGAGCTATCTATGTAATTCTCTAGTACCAAGCTAATAACACAACTATAATACTTCTCTGCCTTCTACCTGACCGAAATCCTAGATTAGCTGGTATAAACATGTCATGGATTACGTAAACACAAAACCAACCAAATAACACTTGTTGGACACATGTTCAAGAGGTATACGTACAATAGGTAAGTCTGGTAGGGCAGGATGACGTATCTGTTAGCAGAAATTTCTTGAATAAATTCAACTTTATCCTGACATAATCATCATATCATTACAGAGAGGACGGGCGGCTGGCGCAATGCTGTGAACTCTTGCCTGCCTCTAAATAAATTTAAACATAACACCGAATTGCGTATATGATGCTGCTGTTGCTGCTGCTGCATAAAGTATGTTCTCCTTCGGGAGAAATTATTATCATATGCCCCTTTGCCCCTAGCCAACCTCCTTTCGAAAGTTCTAATTTAATAGCAAAAGTTTTCTAAGTCTTACCCTAAATTATCGGATCTTTTAATATGAATATTTATCGCCTTGGCTTAGTTATTTCATTTTATGATATTTCGGGGAGAAAAATTCTGAAATATTTCCCTCAAATATTCATTAGCCGGTTGAAGGAATTGCTTTCCGCACTTTGTACATTTTGCCACAGAAATGAGTATATTTCTTAAATATCTTTTTTGGAATGAAGATATAATTCAAAAATAAAATTTACACCAAATGTGGCGGTATGGTGAAGGAAAAGCAGCTTTAGTTCTATCCATAAAATTATTATTTGTAATTTTTCCCTTAATTTGTACTTTAAGGGCTTTTATTATTCAATTTATTAATTTTTAAACTAACTCCATTAATTATAAAATGGTCTTAATGTAGGCGTATTAGGAAGATTATTTGCAAGATATCAATGCCATAATTCTGTCGAAACTCACTGAGTATTTTGATGGAGTCGTTGGAGCCGAGATAAGATGATCAGAAAGGCATTTGAAGTGTTTAGTATTTTTGTTCAGTTTTCTGATGTTGTTCATTGGCGTAACGAAGTAGAGGCCAGGGTGGGCCTGGCCTTCTTCAGAATGAGGACTGCCCCCCCCCGGGCCAGAAAATTACAGAAATTCCTATAAAAAAAATTCGTACAATCTTCTGATCAAAAAGGCTCTAAATAGTTATTTTTTTAAGAAAATCTATTCAAATCTGATTTCTCTGATTTCAGGTCCAGGTCCCGGTACTGGTATTCAAAAAATTTCCAAGTACAAATCCCGATTTTGGTACTTAAAAATTTTCATAAGTCACATATATAAGCTTAAGTAACCTATAAGTACCAAAGTGCGGAGTTACTATAAATACCGCCTGTAAATTTTACTGATAATGGGCTGTCATAAATCAAATCAAGAGGCTGCAGGTACACTTTGGAAACAAATTTCTTTCCCACTTTATCGTGCTACGATGTCTAGAAACCGATTTGAGCAAATATTGGGGGTCATTCGGTACGATTGGCATGTTACAAAAGCTGCTCGCCAAAAAGTGGATAAGACTGCACCGATTACAGATGTCTATGTGATGGTTAACTCGAATCTAAAAACATATTACAGACTATATATGAACCTATTAAAGTAGACGAGCAATTTTTTTGGATACAGGGGATGCACCAAGTTCACACAATACATGCCCTCCAAGCCGGCAAAGTACGGCTTAAAAATTTGGTGGACTTGTAATTCCGCAACTTCGTATCCCCTGAATGGTCAAATTTCCATCGCAAAAACAGGCAATGTCAGAGATGTGAAGCAAGATGAGCGAGTTGTTAAAGAGTTGGTGGCTCCTTATAAAGGGACTTCTTTACCTCTCTACCGCTGGCTATGGAACTGGTCACTCAGAAAATGACGGTTGTCGGCATTTAAAAAAAAAAATAAGTGGTATCTACCAGATGCGTTCAAAGAAGCGAAGAACCGACCAGTTTACTCCACTGAGTTTGGATTTGGTCAAAATGTAGCCATGTCTTCATATGTCCCCGCAATAGGTATAACCCGGGTTTTATTATCGACCATGCATCGTTATAATGCTGTTTGCTGTCTAAAACAAAAAACGGAAATAATTTATTATTATAACTATAGCAATGGTGGTATGGATACGATGCATAAAATGCTGGCTCAATATTCCACGAAGATGGCAACAAAACGTTGGTCTCTAGCTATTTTTTTATAATATTCTAGATACCGCAGCCCCTGCGACTTACATAATCTACTCAGCGAATATGTAACTCTGGAGAAAATGTGTAAAAAATCGCATCGTCATGAATTTCTGATTGCACTCCAGATGATTGTCCAGAACGAGATGTAAAAAACCAGTATACGCATGGCATAGCTTGACACAAACAATATTTGAAGGCTGTCATGCAGGTCCATCCTCAATACAGTCATCATCCCAATCGCTGATACTTTTCACTAGTTTTAATTATTTTTTCTACTTTTTGCTATTTCCGTACAAAGTTTAATTATATTATTAGTTATTTTACATTATATTATCAATAAAAATAAATAAATGTTGTATTAAAATGTTTTACTCTTTTAGTTGCAAATATTCTAACGAACATACGAAAATTCCCATATAAATTGTTTGTATCTACCCGGGTCGGGTAGATACATTTTCAAATCCGTATATAAAACAACGAAATTAAAAAAAAAGATTGAGCGGTGCGAATAAAATTATTTTATTTTTATTTTCTGAAATAAACTGACAACCTAGTCACTGATTCAGAGGCGTTTTGAAATATGATGAAATTTTCCCGAGTTATAAAGAAAAGTAAATCAAAATAGAGCGAGAGGTTGAAATACCGACTTTATATCGTAATTATAATCGCGTCGATATTAATTGTATGTTGGCGGAGTGTACCAATCTGCCCTGGAATGAAATTTATGATTTCACTAATGTAGATGACCAAGTAGAGAGGTTCGATTCCATCATGCAATATCTGCATGATAAATACGCTCCTCTTCGCTCACGGCGTAGTTTTACACACAGAATTCCATGGTATACGGAAGATATTAGTATACTTATAGCAGAGCGTGAGTTTCTTTATCAGAGGTATAAATACTCGAGAAGTCAGCTTGCCAAGCGACAGTATAAACAAATTAGAAATTTGGTAACTCGTAAAGTACGGTCCGCAAAGTGTTATTATTTGGGTCACAAGCTTGATCCTAGTCTCATCTCAAAAAAATTTTGGTCTAATTTAAAAAGCTTGGGCATTCATGGCAAACATGCACCTACCTGTGATTTTGATCCAAATGATCTAAATGAACATTTTACTTCGTCTTCAGCAGTAGTAATCCCAACTGCATCTTACTTTATGCATGCAACTCCTCAATCACCATTAGATGATGGTTTCAGCTTCCGCTGTAATGCCATTAACTCGATAAGGTCGAACGCTAGCGGGCCAGATAGCATCCCTCCACTTTTCGTGAAATTACTTTTGCCTGCTATATTACCTACTGTCAAGCACATCTTTAACACTGCTTTAACTACGTCAAAGTTTCCAGCAAAGTGGAAAAGGGCAGTTGTTTTAGCCATTGCCAAAAATAACTCCCCAAGTAACATGTCTGATTTCAGACCTATCAGCCTATTATGTTTTCTGGCGAAAGCCCTGGAGAAGCTCATATCAATCCAAATGTTTGAGTATCTTGAGCAACGTTCGCTGTTAACTGCTTGTCAATCTGGCTTTCGTCGCAAGCACAGCTGCGAAACAGTTTTACTGAAAGTTACCACCGATATTGGTGAAGCGCTTGATAGGGATGATATGGGGATTCTGGTGCTATTGGACTTTTCTAAAGCTTTTGACAGTGTCAATCATAGTAAATTATTGCAAAAATTAGCTTCGAATTTTAATTTCACCTCATCTGCACTTTCTGTTATTAACAGCTTTTTGTCTGGACGAACACAACAAGTGAAAATAAATAATTGCCTTTCTAATGCAATAAGTTTGATATGTGGAATCCCCCAATGCTCTATCTTAGGACCGCTGCTATTCAGCCTTTATATTAATGACATACGGATGTTATACGTCATGCTAATATACATTTATATGCGGATGACGTGCAGATCTTTATGAGCTGTCCTGTTGGCTTGTCTGAGGATTGCATTGTCAAGATCAATAGTGATCTTGTGCGGATTGATGAATGGTCAGCATTAAACGACCTTGCATTGAACGCTAAAAAGTCCAATTATATGCTAATACACCGAGGAGGTTTGGATCCTTCGAATTTTTCTCCTATTGTTCTTGGAAATACCCCGCTACCCCACTTAGAGCGTATAAGGAATCTTGGTATAATACTAAACTCTCGGATGAGCTGCTGTGATTATGTAAATAGCGTGTTGGGAAAAGTGTATGGCGGACTTCGTCGCCTTTGGCTCTCAGCACATTTACTTTCTGTAAGTGTTAAAATTAAAATCGTCAGAGCATTATTAGTACCTTTTTTTACTTTTGGAAGTTTAGTCTTCACTGCTCTAGATTCTAGCTGCTCTCGAAAATTAGAGATCGCATTTAATAATTGCATAAAATTTGTATTTGGACTTCGGCGTTTTGATCATATAAGCCAATATAGAAATGTAATTCTGAACTGTTCCCTTAAAACATATCTTTTGCATAAAGCACTAGCTTTCCTTCATAGGCTAATTTATACATAACAATCAGCCTGCTTATCTCTGCAATGGTATCAGATTCTTACATTCCACTAGACATGTGGGTATTTTGATTCCCCGCTACCGTACAGTATTGGGCCAACGTTCCTACTTTGGTCATATAACTCGCAAGTGGAATTCTCTTCCTGTCAATTTGCAACGCATGGGGTCAGCCGGCATGTTTAAAAGACTTCTTTTTCAGTATTTATTAAATGAGAATTAGGCATAGGTCCGATGAGCTTGAGAAATCTGTAGTGTTTGTCAGTATAGCAGTAACTAATATAGGTTAGCATTTACTTTTTATTTTATTTTCACAGTTTTGAATTTTTTTTTTATATTTCTTCATCTTAGTAGCATTTCCTGGTAGAAATTTTAGAATGTACATGCTGAAAAGATTTATGTATCTTGTTGTGCATTATCCTTGAAAATAAAATTGAAATTGAAATTGAAATCTACCTGGGTAAATATTGGTAGAGGGAAGGTTAAATGGATATTAAACAGCGACTTCAACAGATTCTATTCTATCGAAGCATAAGCAGTTAAAAATTCTAAAAAACTTTATAAATATTCCACAAATTTTGCTATTATGGTATAGGCTGAAACAAATGTCATCATTTAATAATTTCCATCCTTTGAGAAAACCCATTCGATCGGTAGTACAATACCGGACCATTCTAAGAACTAAAACCATAATTTATACTTATATAACTCCATTTAATTTCGATTAAATTACTCCACACAGCCGAGAATTATTTCATATTCTAGCTCTCAATTATAAATTACATGCTGTTTTCATTATTTACAAGTTTTACAACAAAATTTACACCCAGCATAATATTGATGCTGCATAATGAGATTTTCTAGGGCATAATTACTAGAAATAGCTTTAGGTGTATGTCTATGAACGAAATTTCATTTAATATTGTCATTAGAGGAGAATACCACAAATACTAGTTTCCATAGGTAAGTATATATCTAGTCTGCCTGTGGGAGATAATCATTTTCATGTATACTATTACATAATCTAAAATTTTACTAAAATATAATGCGAATAGATATTACATGTGAAGGCGGTCGGTGGAAGGCGTACGTACGTATGAGGGAAATCCATAGTAAATTGTGAATTATTTATTCGCATATAACTAGAGGCGTAAAACATGCAAATATGATTTCAAAAATGAATTTTCATGGGAATAAATCTTTTGATTACATGTAAATTGTAAATTATTACAAGGTGAATCTCTGAAGATTATAATCAAACTTTCAAAGTTCTAATTAGTTTAAAGATTTTATATAAAGTTTAAGTTGTTGATTGGAAGTAAAGTTTGCCATCTTCAAAGAACATCATCATCATCACCATCATCGTATCGAAAATTTTGCTTTTCTTAATCTGAAGTAGCTATTTATCTCTTATTGGACTAATTCAATTAGATATTGAAACGATAGCGTTCATTTGATGTGCACCATGTACCTACTATATTTTCCTGATACAGAGTTGAGTTAGGGATGAGTAGGTAAGCGTTAAATTTTGGTGGCTGTGTTAACACGATGCTATTTCCATGAGTTCACAGCTGAAATATTTCGCACAAAGTATCCGGATTTCTGTTGGGTAAAACACCTATCCGCACTATTCTAACAAATACTTACACAAAACCCAACTAAACTCAACTGATTTCGTGGAGTTATATGAGTATTATCTTGAGTTCAACTCGGTTTGAACTCCACATGAAAATATAGTAATAGCCTTAAAAATCAAAATCAAAGATTAACACGGAAAGAGTTAGAGAGAGAGAGAGATATGAGGAGAAAGAGATTTAAAAATTATATTTTCTTTCGAGAGACGATAAATAGGATAATCTTTGATTCCTTACAAAGCACCCATCCCATCCATTTACCATCGTTTATCACTATGCTACTGTTATTAAGCACACATCGATTTTTGTACCCCCACACATACCTAAATATGTACATAAAACTGTGGTAGAGATTTCATCGAGCTTCTCGTTGTTCAGCTTGTGAAAATTATAAGCCCACAAAAAAAAAAAAAAAAAAGCGAACGGCATTCGCTAAATGGAAGCAAGCTTTCCTCAAGCGAAAATTGTAATTTGATTTCCTTTGCTTTTTTTGGGTTGGGTCCAAACACAGATTCTGTTCGCATCACATCTACATATCACGCCCGATTCAGATTTTACCCAACTCCCATTTAACAATATCCACTGAACTGAATAAAATTTCCTTTGGGAACTTATCTTTCATCGCTATATATGGCGATGACTGTGAATTTTACCACGGTTTATCTGCAATCAAAGGATTCAAAAATGCTTTTTTCCCGTTTGTTATTAAACAGAAAAAAAAAGAAGTTTTTTTCTTATTTTTGAGAATTAAACGGTCCTTATAAATCCGGATTATTTTGAATACGTTCGTTCTTTTGAACAATTTCTTATGAGTGCGCTATGATTTATAATCATAATCATCGCTAAAATGAAAAATATTTTATCATCGTAGACATTAGCCTTTAAACGATTGTGGGTGGTGTATTTCCGCTTGCATTTGCTGAGGCAAATAGAGACGCACATCAAAATGGGACAGCTTTTCCAACATACTACTACCATGAAAATCAATAAATGACGGCTTTCTATACTGATGCTAGGGACTATTGCTTCACCGATTGAAACGAGGTTGACCATCATTTGGATATATTCCAGCTTAGGCTAAATTAAGCTGTCAAAAGGAGGAAGTACGCTGCTTATTCGTATATTTATATGTATGTACAGCTACACATTCCTGATATCAAATATCGATCACTATCCTTATGATTTATTGTTGGTGATTTGTCATTGCAGTTTTATCATTGTAAATGACGATTGTGTACTCGTATATAGCTCTGCTAGATACCAATACAGATAGACTTACATGCAATGAATTATTGCAAATAAACTTTGCTTATTAATTGCCTGTAATTGACCGCAAATCATCAGTAACCATCGCAACTGAACTCGGCGAATGTAATGAGAAGTTAGAATTCATCTCATAACTTAAGTCCTGATTAGTAAAATATTAATTTTGTTCAGCTATGAATGATAGCTAAAAGGAAACGAAAAGGAATTAATAATATTCAAACTAATATGAAATACTTGACTTAAGTAATTGATTTTATACATATAGATATGCCATCAAATCTGTTACCTCTTCTCGACAGATGGCCATACATGTACCAAATTAGAAAACATAGGCGAAATTTTTAACGAATGACTGAAATCATGTTTACATATGGCGCCATCTATTAGAAAAAATGTAAAATATGAGGATATTCAATTATCTACGATAACTTCCTTATCTAACAATGTCTAGGAATGTGGAAAAAATGTAATAAAGGAATTGAAAGGAATTTCAGATTTTTTCTCAATAAATTTGCTATTTATGAGATATATATATATAGAGAAGTACTTCGTGAGAGATTTTTCTGTTGTAATTTAATACATATTTCATTTGACACATTATTCCAGTAACTTATATATATTATAGGCAGTGGCGCCACTAGGGTTGGTGTCACCCAGTGCGGTGACTTATGATGTCACCCCCCTCACGACACACTATAAACCTGCTCCGAGTCCGCCAGTGCGAAATAACGGAAACATACAGAATCCTTAGTAACGTTTATAAACATAGATCGTATATTTACAAAGACAATAGAAGAAAAAATTAATTCAAGGTCGGTTGGTAAAAGATTGTAAGAAGTTAAGAAGTAAGAACTACAGAGAAAATATGTTACTTTTTTAATTGTTATTTTAACATTATATTTTATGTGATATTATGTCTCGACAAAATCAAAACTTTCCTTTTCTGGTCTTTAGAGTTACAAACTTGTTAATTACTTCATCGAAATTAACTCCTTTCGCCACATCACTTTTAATTGATAATATTTCAAGATCAGAAAGCCTTGACTGTTCCATGGTAGATCGCAAATAGTTCTTTATAAACTTTAGCTTTGAAAAAATCCTCTCACATGAAGCCACAGACACACAGATCGTAAGAAATAATTGTAGGCTCACTGAGAGATAAGGGAAAGCTTCTAGGAAGTCCCATTCAGCTATAAATTTCAAAACGTCAAGTACTGACCAGTCTTTGACTTCTTCGAGATCAGTCTTTGCTGCCTTCAGGTGCTTTCTCAACCTTAGTATTTCTAATAAAAGCTCTTTCTCTGATAGCTTATCATAGAAAGTGGCCAATTTTGGAATGGACACCAGTAACTTTTCTTCAGTGGCAGATATAAAACTCTTGGCTTGAACAGCCTCAAACACGGCTGCTACTTCCTTGATGGCTCTTGATCTGATCTGGAGTTCAGAATAGGCACGATCAATACACTCAAGCATCGCTCTCTTGTTTTCTTCTTACAGAGTTAGTCCAGCATCTCTCTCTCGTCTTCTCACCTGTCATCCTCTTCTTGAACCTGGGTCTGCTCTCTACTGAAATTCCATATTGGTATGATTTTAAAAGCGCCTGTTCAATTGCCTGCTCCACAAGATGATTGCGCTGGTCAAACATAAAAAGTCTTAGTGCCTCTAGCTTTGTCACCACTTTGTCAAGAGTTAAGCCCTTAGTCTGAAGGTACAGCTGTGTAACATTAACTTCTTCAAATACATCACACCAAAAGAAGAGGTAGCACAGAAACGTGAAATTGGAGACAGCAGGTAAAAGACCCCGGGCTGTAACTCTTGTGTCAAAGTTTTCATCTCTATGTTATGCTTCAATTGCCGCAGCATAATGAGAACTCCAGCGTGTTGTTGATAAACTTTTTACTGAGACTCCAGTGTGGTACATGAAAACATCCCATCAGTGAGTGGAAGCGGCAAAGAAGGAAAACATTGTCTCAAGAGTTCCAAAAAAGTGACGCATGAAGCATTTTCAGCAAAACAGTGTTGGCCGCACAAGTTAAGCGAATGGTCCACATATCCATTAAAAATAGTTTTCTAAATGGCTTGTACACCCCCATGGATTGCAGACATAATCTCAGCGTTATCGTAACCTTTAGCGCGGCAATTCATAATGTCGAGTCCATCATTTTTCAGATTTCTGACAATATCAGAACTGAGGTAAACAGCTTTTTTCCCCTTTAAAGGGAAAAATTCCAGAAACACTTCTCTTACTTCAACTTTGTGAATTTTCAGTTTGTGATGTGTCAGGTGTGCTATCGAACATAACCCCAAAATACCTGGCAGATTTTATATCCATGAAAAGCTTCTCCTTCACATGATATGCTAGGACATGTATAAACTCATTCTAAGTTTTTGGTGCAAGATAAGTTACTGATGCTTTGATTTTGCATGTGCTTCGCTTTAATTTCATTAGGTGCCCTTTCAGCACTGGGTCATATTTAGAAAGCATCTCAACCATTTCAAGAAAATTTCCTTTATTCAATGAAGATTCATCTTAATTATGGCCCCTAAATGCCAGATTTTGCTTGACGAGAACCAATGTGAAAAAAATTTTACGAACCTCCCTAATTTTGGTGTCACCCCTTGTGATGGTGTCACCCGGTACGGTCCGCACCCACCGCACCGCCCTAGTGACGCCACTGATTATAGGTACCTTATGTAAATATATAAATTATTTTCAAATTAGGAATGGTTTATTCTAATTTCAAAACGCGTCATTTTTACAATGCCTCCTTTCAGCCAACGCGTCAACAGCTCGTTTCGCAGCAGCCACTTGCAGGTCATTATAAATTCTTCCATATAGTACGAGAGCTAGCAGCGCCACCGTCTCAATAGGCATGCGGCCCATCTGTTTGGTGAGAGGGGTTGCGTTTACCTGTGTCCATTCCGTTCCACAGGTAAACAAAGTAGTTTTCAAAATGATTTTAGTTCGATTTGGTTTTTCTTTTTTATTAGTTTTTATAAACATCTAAACATTGATTAATATAATTTCATTATTCTCAGATAGTTGTTTTGATGCTAGTATGTGCCAGATGCTTTTTTTTCGATAAAAATAAATTAAAAAAAATGATTTTATTATGGCTGTAATTTTTATACGAACTGGTTTAATTAATTTGTCAGGCAGAAATTCAGTTGATTGTCAATAGCCAAATCGATTGGAGTGTGATAGGTAATAAATGTGTCAGAGTACGGCCGACAAGGCGTTGAATTCTAACGATAAAAAAAAAACGTCTAGAACGGTGCCAGCAATGAGAAAACTGTCTGCAAATAATAAATTTATATTGTTCGATGTTTATGAAAATATATGAAAAAAAAAAAAATCGAATTAAAATCATTTTAAAGACTACTTTTTTCACATGTGTAACGGAAAAGGCACAGGTAAATACAACCCCTCTCATCAGGCAGCGTAACTGAAGGATATTGGCTATAGCAATTCCATTTCGGATCTTTTCCTGGCTAGTTGGACCCCTATCCCGTTGTCTGCGATATTGCAATGTAAAGGCACCCATATTTGTGCAAATAAATTGGAGTGCGTTAATTTAATTAACTCCAGCAGGCAGTCCCACATCAGTTTGGAGTTGAAACTAGTTGTTTGAAGAGCCAGGAATGCAGCTCTGCAGTCAGAAAAGATATTATAGATATTTTTATTCCTGTGGGTTCTCTTGATATTTTATCAAATTTATAGCTCAATTATATACATATGTCGACCTGAGGTCTTGAACCATATGCTCCTCCCCCATCTCCCTCATTTGTTTTGGAGGCCTCTGTAAATCAAAAGAATATTCTATCGAGGCTCAGGCACTACAAGTACCCGAATCAATTCAACTTTATTAGATCGTTCTCGGCAAGAATAATTCTAAAGAAAAATGTCCAGTAATTTATAAGAAACAAGTAAAAAAGCTAGAATTGGTATAAGACTAATTCTTATGATACCCTAGTTGAATGCTCGTTTGTAATTTCGTATAGTCACTCATCTGCGCAAGTTTGAGTTTTGAAGTGGTTTTTGAATATATGTATCTCTAGAACGGTTCGTCGAACAGAAAAAAGTGATTATAACAAATTTTATAGGATTTCATATTCAGAAAAGCTTTCCAGTGCATTCAAACCGTATAGGACTGATCGTTTTCACAGGATACGTAAAAATCCTAAATTTTTTATGAAACTGTACTTCCTGGTTTTATGAAAATACAAAATTTAAACGCTATACGATGGCGCATTCTCAGTCCAAATATGTAGTGAAAAATGAAAATTTTGTATGGCAACCGTACGAAGAAGTTACCCGATTTGCCCCATTTTCAAACCTAATTTTGCTTTTTTATTTAAAAGCCCATGTGCAAAATTTCAGCTATCTAAGTACACGCGTTGAGGACGGACAGACAGTCGGATATGCATAAATCAAAATAACTTTTAATTTTATGCATGGGACCAATCCATTGTGCTCTAGCATCATTATTTCTATGTGTTACAAATGGAATGACAATCTTAGTATACCCTTTAGATTTCATCTAGGGTATAAAAAAAAAATTTTCACGCTCATAAGAAATTTCTTTCAATGAGACAAATTGCTTGGCGGAAAATATTTCAAATTATTCACGAAAAATCAATGTAACAGTCAACAACCAGATGTAAGAAGGCAGATCGCAGAAATTCTATCGAAAATCCGACCGAAAAATTTCTTGGAAGCCCGCAGTGCCCAGATAAAGGTGGTTTCCTATGGCGCGTGGTTTCACGAGCTAAAACAGCTCGTGCTTGCACGGCATGGCGCGTGAAATCGCAGGCCGTGGGAAGCCTGCTATGTGCTCGCGCCAACCCGTGCCGCGCTTATACACTTCCCACGGCCCGTGTTGGATCGAGTTGATTTGCGGCGCGGTCCCACCGAAATGAAAAGTAAATATCACGTGCCGCCTCGAGACACCTCGCGCAAGCTAGCGCCGCGCCTTTGAAGTTACCTACTCGGAATGGATTGGGCGCGCTAGCACAGGCGAGCTCGCGCCACTTCGAGCTACACCCTTCCCACAGCGAGTTGGCTCTTGGTCGCACGGCGCGGAGTATGAAACTACGCGTCGTTGGAAGCCAGCTTAAGAGTTTTGTCTGTTCTGCAACTTTCTGGTGCGAAAGCGAAGTATGAAATTGCTTTCAGTTAAATTACGTATCATTATAAAGGGTTTTCCAATAAGAGGTGTTATTTTAATTTGCCCGCTATTTCGGTAGATGTCACCTTTGGAGCAGTCATTTTTTGACATTTGACAAGTAGAAACTACGCTATTAATAAAAATGGGACGATACACGATTCAACAACGCATTGAAATTATTAAAATTCCCTATAAAAATGGTGAAAATGTGGCAGAGACGGTTCGTAAGACTCGAACATTTTTGGGTCGTCGTGAAGCACCTTGTCGGACCGCAATACAGAAATTGGTAGAAAAATTCGAGCTGTCGGGACAAGTTAGTGATGTGAAGAATAAAACCCGTGCACGTCGCTCAAGAACAGCCGAGAATATTGCAGCTGTAGCCGAAAGTGTTGAAGAAAACCCAGGTTTGTTCATTCCTCGTCGTTCTTTGGAATTAGGCATTCCACAAACGTCATTACACCGTATTTTGCATAAAGATTTGGGTCTTAAGGCTTATAAAGTTGAGCTAACACAAGAACTCAAGCCGACCGATTATCAACAACGTCGAGTCTTTGCTGATTTGGTCCTTGAAATGCATGAAAATGATCCGGAATTCCATCGAAAACTCATCTTGAGTGATGAGGCCCATTTCCACCTCGATGGCTTCGTCAACAAGCAAAATTGTCGCATCTGGGGCTCGGAAAACCCACGAGTTATTGTTGAAAAGCCTCTCTATCCTCAACGTGTGACTGTTTGGTGCGGTTTATGGTCCCGCGGGATCTTACTTTTTCGAAAATGAGGCTGGAGCAACAGTTACGGTGAATGGATTGCGCTATCGACAGATGATTAATGATTTTTTATGGCCGGAATTGGATGGTATTGATCTGGACAACGTTTGCTTTCAACAAGACGGCGCTACGTCCCATACAAGCAACGAAACCATTGATCTTTTACGGGAAAAGTTTCCGGACCGTGTTATCTCTCGAAGAGGTGATCACAATTGGCCACCGAGATCTTGTGACTTAACACCTTGCGACTTCTTTCTTTGGGGCCACGCGAAAGAGAAGGTCTACGCCAACAGCCCAGCGTCGATTCAAGACCTCAAAGATGGAGTTCGTGAGGCTATCGAGGACATAGGGCAGCCACTTTGCGATTTGGTTATGGAAAATTTCATGAAAAGGATATGGTCCTGTAGGCGTGGTCGGTGTAGTCATTTGGCTGATGTTATTTGCTATTCTTAACGGCATACCTTCCTCTTTATAATGAAATAAAGATCCGATCATTTATTTCAAAAAATGGCACTTTTCTTTGAATATCAAAATAACACCTCTTATTGGAAAACCCTGTATATATATTACTATGTATAGAGAAAAATATATCATTTAGCACAATTTGGTGCATGAATAAAAGAAAGTTTTTCAAATAACGATTCAAAATTGTTTATTTATTAAATTTAAAAAACATAAAAATAATACGAGAAAAAATTTAAATATCTTCAATTGAATGCTAAATTTAGAAAATAAATTAATAATATGCAAACTTTATTCATGTTGACCGCATATTTTGCAAATTATTGAATTCTCGAAGGTACATTTTCCACACACATATTTCGCTACCTTAAATGTTCAATACGCCACTTTTTACACTATACGAGTTATAGATCAATTTGTATGTTGGTAATCGACCACGCTCTATTCATTTTTCGTATCAGCTTTGTTCTCTCTGCTTAGTTTTCGGGATAATGTTTTTGATCCCTGATATTTCGGTTATTTTCAAACACATTTTGTTCTTATTTGTCCTATTTCCAGTTTTTGTATTACATTCACTCAAAGAAGAAACACTTAAAATCAGTAGTTTTTTAATAGTTATTCCCATTAATTTTAGTCAATAGGATTTATACCATTAATAAGTAATAGTCCGTATAATTAGAATAATATAATGGTCGTCACATTAGAGTTATACAATCTTCATATCAAAATAATGTGATGTAAAGTTAATTTTTAATATGATCCTCCGTTTAACCTTAAATGACATAATATTAAGTACTTTAATTATTTCCATTATTAGAGTACTATGATAAGGTTATCATTTTAATAGTGTGCATAATATTATTACAACAGTTTAACCTATTGTTTCTACAATCTCTGCCTATTAAAAGCAAAGGAGTAGCACATTGAATTAAAATCATATCTTTTTAAATCAATGTGCTGTTCCATAATAAATCTATGGAGTGATCATTTGAAATTTACCGGAAAAAAACATTGAGTTACTAATCCCGTTGAACCGGTGTATCCGATGAACTTCGTATCAAACACAAAAGTTCCGAACAAGTCAATTTGGTCGATTGAAAAGATTAATTGCGATTTACTTGAACTATTTCCTCGGAATAGATCATAATATGTGGATTCTTATTAAAGGACAAAGAATGAATTCTATTTAGATTTTTCAACAACTCAGGTATTTTACAGATCATCTCAATCAATTTTTTTTTGAAATTGGGATTAACTGAACTGAATATATATAAAAGCAAGCATTTTCATTATTTCAAGGTTATGGAAACCACGAAAAATGTATTAATATAGAAGTGGAAATAAAATACACTGATAATATGAATATTAAAGATTTAATGCATTAATATTCATTCCTCAAAACTCTAAATTAATCTTGACTTGTTTTTTGTAAGAAACTTATCAAGATCGATATATTTGATTTTAGTTCGTCAAGTTCTGTTTTAATAGAAAACAAAAATTTTTGAATGAAAATATAAACATTTTTGCCCTCATCAGGGTATTTAAAAATTTTAAAAGTACACAAAGAAAGTTCCTTGTGGTTTTACGTGAGCACCTGCCAAGTATGGCTTAATCCTACTGCATTCTTCATGCTCGGATTGTTATCGACAATCAACGTCCTTATGTGTGAAAGAACAAGTTTCAGTGTGCCAATAGAGCATGACATGACATCAACTTACTGGTACTGCCGATCTCGGGTCACGGCACCCTATACCACAGCCACTACGATTCTCCCATAAAGGGGCCATCCCAAGTTGAGGTGGATAAGTTAGCCAATGTCGGGCCGCCAGTTTGGTATAGCTTTCGTAAAGCATGATCAACGGACCATGAATACTCCCAGTTTCATACCTTCATGCAAAATATTCTTTTTTAAACGGTACTGGTAACTACGCTCGGGCCTAGATCTTATTTCTAACGTCTAAAAGAATTGTACTTGGCCTATAGAGGTAATACAACCCTTATGGGCGCTATCAGAGGGGAGCACGTGAAGGTTAAAATATTCCCGATTAAGTCTGGATAGGCTTCGAGATTCACAATTTGGATTTTATAGCTGACCATGCATACTAACCATATAAGCACTACTAACATACATACCTAATTTCCGTCATTTATCAACTTATTCATCAACTAAGACATCCTGCCCAAGAGGCTGTGTCTGTTTTTCTCCATCAATGTCTGAGATTTTATTTTTCTAACTTACATGAGCGCATAACTTCTTTGCATCGTGGGCCATCTGCTTAGCATTACTACAGTACCATCGCAGTCAAAAATCTCAATTTCAATTTCACTAAGGTATAGTTACCCCGCCGTGAGAAGTACCAATTCGTGCATATGGTATGTTTCACCCATACTACTTTATTGTACGTACTCTAGTGGGAGATGCCAAAGCGATCTTCAGTACAACTTAAAACACCTAAACAACAAACCAACAAATTTCATCCATAAAGTATGCATGCTTTCCTCTTATATAGATTTCACCTTGTTCAGCAGACTACTTCCCCCCTCCCCCCCCCCCATAAAATACAGTCCAGAGATTTTAAAAACGAATTAAATTTGTATAAAATTCCATTGTATGCGCTATAAAAAATTTAAGCTTACTTATTTGCTCACCAATTACAAGTATTAGCGGCTGTAAAGTCAAACCATTATCTAAATATTTTTCACAAAGTTTTTCGAGTCGTCCGTCATAGTCATTAACTGTCGGAGAATCTAATAAAGTTGGTTGCTGGGAATCGATAATAGATGGCTTCCACCGAAATCGTTTGTTATTACTTCTTGAAATAACTACTGCCGATGATTTTGAAACTGCATGTAACAAAAAAAAATAGGATACAGTCACGTGAGTCTATAATAACGAAAAAATAATTTTATTATATCATAAATGTATAGTAAATATGTTGATTTAAACCATTATCAATGTCACTGCTAAGAATGTTGAGAAGTTTAAGAGATCCAGAGTCCTTTATGTTCTCTTCAAACCCAGATCACTAGTTTTTTTAGATGGGGCAAACCTCCTATCTAATTTTCAATCGGGTTTTGGATCCGAGCGGAGCTGCACTTCAGCGTTGCTAAATATTCCAGAGGAAATCATTTGATCTTGACATGCGATTACATAGAACAAGGAATCAGCACATTATAACAGATTGGTATTGCAAACATTGTAGCTCTAATAGGATTTTAAACTATTATTCAAACCACCCGCATAACACTAAGATAAACACAGCGCTATCTCTCGCCAGCAAAATCTTTAAAGTAAGCCACAAAAATTTCCGACAAAAAAACACCGGAATCGTTACAGAAATCCTAATAAAAAACAACTATCCATCACATATAATCCATACAATAATAAAAATAGCAATAATGAACAACCATATCAACAATTCGATACCCATACCAAACAACGCAATAATATTAGATAATACCAATCCTATCTATACATCAATCCCGTTCATATACCCATTATCCCTAAAAATCGCGAAAATAATCAAAACCGGGAATAACCACATAAACGTAGCCTTCAAACCAATAACTAAACTAAACAACAATTACACCAAAACTAAGGATGCGATACCCACACATGAAAAAAACAGCGTTGTATACAAGGTCGAATGCGAGAACTGCAACGCCACGTACATCGGACAAACATCTAAAAAGCTTAAAACTAGACTATCACAACATAAAGCGTATATCAAAAAGAAAGCACCGCGATCAGCACTAACATCCCACTCAATAGAAACAGGACATGTATTTTCTTTCGATAATGCAAAAATAATAGACACTTAGAATAATAGGAAAAAACGAGAACTAAAGGAAGCATGCCACATATACGTTAATAAAAACAGAGTTATAAACATAAGACAGGACACAGAACTAATAAATAAAGAATATAAATACATACTGAGCAAATTACTATCATAGTGTTAGTCACCTATTTAAACGTTTTCTTCTCGACAACCGCTCACTTTCATATTGTCCCCGTAGCATGTAAATGGCTTTTTGTTTGAAGTCTATTTTAATTTATTAACAATGTATTTTTTTTTTTTTTTTTATTTTAATGTAATCAGTTCTTCTATTCTGTGTAATTGTTATTTATTATTACTACCTTTAAGATGTCAAACAAAAATAAAAATTCTCAAGAAAAATGACTTATGTGCAATTTTATTTATGTAGAGCTCCTGAAGAAGGGCTGCACCTGGACCCGAAACGTCGAGCAAATGAAATAAAAAATTTGTCTTCAAAACAAAAACGATCGGTGTTTTCCTGAAAATTTTTTATTTATTAATGATCTTCCAATGATTTTGAGAAATTGTGATTACCACATGTATGCTGATGATATACAGCTTTACATTTCTAGGCCGTTGGGATTGCTGGAGGATGTCATATGCCATATCAACGAAGACCTCGCTGATGTGCTTGCTTGGGCTTTTAATAATGGTTTGAGCTTAAGTGCCTCTAAATCCAATACTGTCGTGATCTATAAAAGTGAATTGGACACTTACTGCTTTCCAAATGTTATCCTAAATAATGTAATTATTCCTTACAGCAGTACCGTAAAAAATCTTAGAATAATTTTGAATTTCACGTTAAACTGGTCCAATCATATCATCGTGCTTGTCTGCAAGGTCTATGGAATGCTACGTAAACTTTCAGTCTCTGCAGCCTTTAATCCTGTTGATACGCGGATTATGTTAGTTAAATTTTAATTGTTACTCTCATGACTTATGGATGTGAAGTTTTCCGTTGTTCTAACTCAATTTCATTGCGTAAAGTCAATGCGGCTTTTAACTCTACCGTACGGTATGTGTTTGGCTTGAGGCAATACGACCATGTCTCGGAATATTGAAATTCAATCTTGGGATGCACGTTGGTAACCTACTTTAAATATCGTGCGATGTTATTCCTTAGTAATTTGATGATTACCGAGCTCCCCGACTACCTGTATACTAGACTGGATTTTTCCCAATTCGTAAGAACTTTTTCTCTAAACACTCCTCGGTCCACCTGTATTTCAAGTATTCGTCAATTTTTCGTTCAATCTTCAAGACTCTGGAACTCTCTTCCTCTGAACATTAAAAGAAGGAGCAGGGAAAATCTTAGTTTTAGGAACAATTTAATTGAATATTTAATATCTGCATAACTTTATAGTTGATCTGTTTTCCTAGTAGTAATGCAATCTATATTTATCATTATTATCATTATTAATTTAGATATCAGATATCTTCATTTGTAAGGTTTAGTTTAGTTCAGTAATGTTTATGTTTAAATTTTTTCCACTATCGCACCTACACATAACTATAAGATTTGTCTTACTTGTGTAGCGTTGAAAATAAACTTTATTCGAATTTGAATTTGAGCATCTGGTAAAGGAGACCACAAAAAAGTTTGCTATTTATTAGTAGAGAAACTTTTCAATAGAGATTTGATTCAAATCCACAGCAAAATCAAAGCGCTGCTTTCAGTTGTTGAAAAAAATTAATAGATTTTTCTTTGAAATCGTTTTTGTAGCCGACAATTTATTTACAGAAGAGCTGGCCTAGTGATACTGGTGATACTGCCAATGGCGACTAAACCAAAAGGAATGTCTATGTGGTAGAAAAATATTGATTTACGAATTGCTAACTTTTTAAGGAACTGTGTTATGCGAACATATTTATGAACATATTATATTTACCGTTAATATTCTGAAGATTATTTTGTTTTGTAAAGTAATTTTTTAAATTCTCTAAGTTTTATTATCGTACATAAGAGTGAATTCAACATTGCATTAACGTTCTAACTACACCCATCTAACGTAATAAAATTTACAACTATAAAATTGCAATGATAGCAAAAGTAACATTGTAATCACTGTAACCATAGTGTCGTAAATATGCTACTTGGGAAGCTAATACTAAAGCTAATGAAAAAACAGCGATGTTTTGAAATTCAACCACGAATGCAACAAATTTAAGATCGTTTCAAATATCCCCTCCCCTTTCCTGACTTAAAATGAAGTGTTGGAATTGTCTTTTGTACGTCATTGGAAATGCAAGACGCCAACGGCATCATTCTGAGTATCAAGTCAACTAATAGAGCTATTACTCATCACATTGAGATAGCAGTCCCTAAAGGTTTGTCAAACTACAGAATATCTTGAATATTAAAATTAAATATCTATGAATCTTGATAAATACTCTACACATGGATGAACAATTTCCTAACTATTCGGTTTAACGAACTGAGATTTAAACCATTATACGAATTCCCCCTAAGTTACGTATACTCTAGAGAGTTTATTAATTGTCTAATTTTCCGGTTAGCTTATATTTCACAGCTCTAAACTGCATTTACTTAGCTATAAATGTCAAACACTAGCAGACTCTCCTGAACATTGACTACATATATATATAAATACCACACAACCAGAATACTTCGTACTACCGACATACAGAAATAGCTCTTTAAATTCTGACTGATTTCGAAGTTCAAACGTTTCATGTCATGAGAATGCCCAGGGCAAAAGACCAATTTCGTATCCTACACGTAAGACCACTATGTGGTTTCCGCAGGCATGCTGTACAAATTCGTATATGGAGCAGTTTGTTAGTCATACCCAATCCCCACATAACCTGCACGACTAACAAAAGAATGCAAAGTGAATTTCTTGAATAACTTTTCAAAGAATCCTCTCCATCTCTACATATTGCATATACACTGGGTTTTCATTTTTCACAGCACATAAAGGATATTGTATTATTGATCTGTTATAGATGTCATTTCGATTCTATAGGGATTTCAGGATTTCATCTGAAAACTATACGTTGCAATTTCACAACAACAAAGTCGCAATATTATTTTGGTTCGTTAGGGATTTTACGATAAATTTATAACTTTTGGTAGTTTTTGACTGACGACCTGAAGAAGAGCGGATCCGTGGAGCAGTTAAATATAATTTTTCTTACCAAGATAGCTTTACCATATCATTGTTGGTCGAGATTCTATTAGGAAATGACAATGAGGTTAATACAATTTTATTTTATTATTATTAAACCAAACTGTAAAGGAAATTACGGTAAGAAGGCCGTAGGGAAAGGTTGACGAGTCTATGAAGATAGTAGAGGAGGTACTGATTAATGTCACTCTTGAGTGTTACGTGCTGGAATCACTTTAAAAGGCATCAGGATATATAGGGATAAAAGAGCGAAAGACATTCAACATTGAGTCGCTGCTCGAGCGAGGCGATGTGACAAGCTATTGTCAAATCACCTATGACCTTGAGGGCGTTCTTTTGGATAATATCTAACCTAGGGATTACATCTTGCATGCAAATTTTACTGCCATATTTTTTACACGTGTAATCACCACTGCCATACAGGCAGCTCAGCTTTCACGGAACTTGCATAATGAAAAATCATGGCAGCTCATGTGATAGTAATTTTTTTTTGTCTTTATGGGATCATTTACAATACATCATTTACCAACACCTTCCCTTCCTTTTTTCTTTTATTTTTCCGAATCTGATATTTCCTTTATTGCTAAAATTGCCGATATACACAAGACTTTGATTTTTGTATGTAATTTCTGAGATTGATTTCAATCTTTCGGAAAGTGTTGCTTTCGTCAACCTGTACCAGTCCTCAGTTTTGTCCGAGCACGATTCTTTGAAATAATCGTGATCGGTCGTGAAGTCTTTATGCTGAACTATATGTTCTTCTGTTTTCTCGAAGGCGCTCCATATTTCTTCGAGTTGTTGTAATTTACCGTTTACAAAGGTATTGGTACGCTTCACTTTACCGGCTTGGTGATAAGCCCCTAGTATTTGCCTAATTGCACTATTTTTTTCTATTTGAGATTGGCAAAGCTCATCGAAAGAAACGGTTTCTTCAGTCATTGTAGTTTCTTGAAGTAGAAGACGGAAAATTTGGTGGAGATGTGGTATGAGATTTAATAATATTAAGGGTGTGTGTATCGAGCTCCGATTTGGTTTATCTGATTGGAACTATAGACGATGCGACAAAATGGTATTTAATAGAAAAATACGGCTGAGTAGAAGACAAATTGTTCAATTTCCAAGCAGTAGTAAGTTGCGAATCAGTTTGTTATGTGTAAGCAGTATTTGCTTTGAAGGAAAAAGGTTGTAAATTGTCGGAAGTGAATAAAGTACAGTAACGGGTGTTATGATAATTTGTTGGATTTGTTGGTATTACGAAATTCTCGAATTCTAATAAAAGGAATGCTAAGAATTTATGTTTATATAATAAAAAAAAAACTGATTTTTATTTATTTATTTTAAATATATCTGTTAATTTTTTGCGGGAGAACTGGACTTGTAGAAAAAAAAAATATTTTATCACAACACAAAAATGGAAATTATTATTAGATAGCGACACAAAAATCTTTTAAATGAAGTGCGTATTTCCATTAAAATAAAATAAAAAATTTAGACATTATACACATATGTAGGTATGTATGTAATAAAAAGGAAAAGTGCTTCGTTATCTGATCTGCAAATTTTTAAATTGTTACTAGATGGCTCTTCCAATCAATATCTTTCTCCTGACCGATAGACTCACGAAGTCCTACCGCAGGGGATTGATATTTGATTTTTGTCGAAGTCCTCTGACCAACAAGCTCACGAAGTCTTGCCGCAGAGGTCGCTTCTAGGAAGGGCGGATTTTAATTTTTCTGTGTTGAATTTAATTAATTTAATTAGCCGAGAACCGGAAGAAATTGTTTTCCAGCTGTTATATACACATATATGTATATACATGAAAATATGTCAATAATCTGAAAAATTTAAGTATGTGAGTAGCAGGAAATGTCTTTTTTTTTGCAAAGAAATTTGGAAATTAAGTTCTGTATATACGCAAAATTTCGGTATTGGTTTAAGATTTATTTGTGGGATCACTTCTTTTAATCCAATCATTCACTTATGTATTCACTTGTGTATGTAATGCGAAGCAAAATAAGAAAAATATATATATATTCATTTGTACATGGCCGTAATATGTTTTATAGGTTGAATTAATTAATAAAATATAGAAAAAGAGAAAAAAAATAACCTTTACATAAGTGTAAAAACATATGGTTAAAAATGAGTTCAAAATATGAAGAAGAAAACAGTTTCACTGTACCTTTAACTCTATCCAATTTTGTATATTTGATGTTGAGTTTATGTTGATATTTATGATGAGTATGGTGTTGTGTTTTTTTTTTTTTGGTTCCTTGCCTTCTTTCGCACTTCTTGGTTGTTGTGCTTGTTATTGGTGGAGATGGAGATGATGATGGAGTTTGTACACATGAGGTCTTCCTTCCTTCTTCCTTCCTTAATAGACGTCTTTATTGAGGCAGGGATGAAGCCTCGCAAAATTCCCACGTTGAGCGCTATGGCGCTTGAACTCTTTTTATTTTCCTCTAAGTACCCTTTGAGGGTACCCGGGCTCTTTTTTTTTTATCAACAAAATTATAGATTTTATTATTTGTATTTTGGTTATTTTTAATTGCTTGTTTGGTTTTTATTTAACTATCTTTTATGCACTGAACTTCCTTCAGGATTATTGTTGCTACCAGTTGTTTGTCTGGCAGATTTTATTGTTGTTGTTAATTGTAAGGATTTTATTTTTTATTTTATTATTTTTATTAATCAATTTATTTGGAAACAATAACACTTTTTTTTTCAAGGCACTGATTTGTCGGTATGGAACACCGCTGCCACCAAAATGTTATCCGTTGGGTGCCGTGCTCTAGGACGAGAGCACCTAACGTTCGAAATTAATGTTTAATAAAAATCAAAGAAAACCAAATGTTGAAATTGCTTTTTATTTAGGTTCTCTTATGTTTTTTCACAGATTCTTTCACTATTCAACAAATTATCACATAAATATTCAGATAGATCACTTTGGCAAAAAAAAAATTTTAATTGGAAAACTCCCGAACTTGTTGCGAGGCGATTCAAAAACAAACTCCCCGAGGGTCGGCGATATTGCACCCAGGTACCGATCACAAAACTTCCAAAAGCTTTTCTTATTCTTTTTATTACTTTCCAACGACGTGAAGAATCGTACGTGGGAAAGAACAAAAGTTTAGACGCAGTGCATATGCATGAAATCTGATATGCACTGTGTCTTGTAAAAATAATATTTTTAAACGACCGACGGGTATAATTGTACGTATGTATAGTACATGCGATTAAGTTTTAGGAATTTAACGGAAAAGCTGTATGTAAGTATGTACATGGTACTGCATGTAGGTAAGTATACATGCCGTGTGAACGGAATGTACGACTGATAACAAAATGCAATTTATGCTAAATTGCATTTTGTTGCAGTATGTAAATACATTTTTAAATGCAAATGAAATTTAAATTGAATTGAAAATAAGATATTCTTGAATTTTCAGGGTCAAATTGTAGTACGCCAATATATTGCATAGGGCAAGATATTGGCGTATTGGTTTTATTGTTGTGATTCGGGGTATAGGCACCTGGGTCACAACAGTCCGTCTGTCCGCCCGTCCGACGGCCGGTCTGTCTGTCTGTCTGCCTGTGTGTACTATAACTCGAGAACGCGTATATTTAGACGGCTGACATTTTGTAAACGGCCTTTAAAAAAAAAGTAAAATTAAGTTCGAAAAAGAGGGGTTGCCATACAAAAATTTCGTTTTCCACTATATATGTATTTGGATACTGCCTAGTGAGTTAACATAGAGATCTGAAATTTGGTAAATGGTATTCATATAGTAATAGCAAATAAAATTTCAAAATGGTATAAATCAGGCAACCCATTCTTGTTGTTGCCATATAAAAATTTAGATTTTTTACGTATACTCTCAAAACGATCAGCCCTAGACATTTTTATTGTACCAAAACTTCCTCAGAATATGAAGTCCTATAAAATTGATTATAATCATTTTTTCTGTCCGAAGAACCGTTCTAGAAATATATGCGAAAAACCATTGTAAAAATTAAACTTGCTCAAATGGGTGACCATACGAAATTTTATACGGGCATTCATTTAGGATATCATAAGACTTCGTCTTATTGTTAGACCAATTCCAGCTTTTTTACTTGTTTTAAACGAACATACATGAAAGGTAATAATGCATCAAGCGAACTGACTTCTGCTGTCAAATTTAAAAACGCGTTGGAAGGGAGGCTTGTATGGAAGCAGTACATATTAACTCGTGTAATCCCTAGGTAAAATTGTGCGAGCAGCTCCGCCCCAGATATGGGAATTGTATTCCATTCTAAGTATGATATATTTTGGACTTGTAGAAGAACTCTAGATTTAGCTACTTGAAATATTTCATATGCAATTTCAGAAATCCGTCGATGCTTCTTTGCCAATAAAGAAGTTTCGATATGTTCAATTTAACTTCCTGGATAATAATTCCATCTGACAATAATGCTTTGGTGACGGTATATCAGAAATTAATGGTCAATCGGAAGAAACGTGATTAATAAATTAATTATGTTTTTTTTAAAGATATACGGCAATTTTGATGTCCAATTTATTAAATTAGATGTGGTTCGCTTTGCCTCAAGCGAGAATCGTTACTGAATGACCTAATCTCCCTTGAGACAAGCGGCATCCACTCTTCAATCAAAGTAGTAAACGTAATCAAGAGTAATGTCACCGACAAAGCTATGCATGGAATTGAAGGTATGGGAAAGCAGCATTAATGAGAATTAAAAAGAGACACGGAGGGACAACAGAGCCCTGAGGCATACCGACATATATCGGGTGAGGTTCAGATGTAACATAATATAATACCACTCGGGTTAGATGTGGGTGTGTATGTATGTTTGTATATATATATATATATACCCATTTCCGTACCTATGCATGTTTTTACATATGTACGTAGATACAGGACATGTCAGGAAAATAATTTTAATAAATCCGTAACGAACATTTTATTGAAAAGAAAAGTACAAATGTTTAATGTTCTTCGAAAGAGTACCCGTGGCTATCAATACACTTTCCCCAGCGATTCCGCTAGCTCTGGTAGGCTTCGTGCAAAACATTGAGGTGAACTTCCTTCAGACACCTCGTCATACCGCCTCTGACGGCATCTACCGTCCCATAACGATGACCATTTAAACTTTTTTTTCATTCGAAAAAACAAAAATAAGTCCGATGGTGGCAGATAAGAAGTGTATGGTGGCTGAGGCAACATTGCCACATCGTGTCTGGCCAGGAATTTGCTAAAAATGAAGGCAGTATGGGACGGTTCATTGTCGTGATGGAATCGACATCCTCTCTCCCCTCCTGGAATATCTTGTTCCACCATTAAGTCATGTTTTGGGATATCACATCATCACCATAGCTTACTTAAGCATTGTGATGAGCTCGGAGCCTGATTTGCTTAGCTTAACACAAAATTCGATAAATTTATTCATATAAATGTGAAATTTGATACGTGCAATTGGACACTTACACCGAAAGCAATCGAAATTGATCGGATCGAAACGGAGAGTTGAGGGAATTTCAACATTAACGGATGACATAAACTAGAAATCATCTGTTACGATTTGTTTATATTCTAAGATGGATGAAAAATATTATGTTGAGGAAATAAAAAGAAAACAGGAATATACAAAAAAAAAAAAAAACTAATTCACATGGCTGGATCTAAAGCGGAAAGACAAGATCTGGCAAAATTTGAAACCGATCAAAACAATTGTACAATTGTCATGCATTCGGTTGAGCGAAATGTGTTGGCTCGAATCGAATCGAAACGACACTTTAATACCTTTGGCTGCGACTGACTCCGTTCATTGTGTGCAATTCAATTGAGAAACATATAAAAAAAATACACGGTTTTCAGACTGTGCGTTCCGTTGCGTTCATTGTACGTCAGCCTCACTGACATATAATAAGAATGGACTAAGTGTTCTTGCTTCAAAAATGACACAAATTTTGAACAGGCTATGAAAACCATTTATTTCGTACAATTGTACACCGATTCATAATTTATTATTATTTATTGATTAAGAACACTAAAGATGCTATAAAGTAGTATTACCTTAAACAAAATTATTTAGGAAGTTAAACTTGTTTTAATTAATACCAAAATTAAGTTTTTATATTACTAAAAAATGTGCTTCTCTGCAGATTTGATTTCAAACAAAATCTGAGTATGACTGATATACACTTTTATAAGCAATATATTTTTCTGACTTTTTATGTCAATTCTAATGCATTCGATTTAATACAACCGGACCCATTCTTTCCAAAATTGGTTACAGTTCAATTCAACGTACATTTTGAGCTTGACGGAGACAAACAGATTTTTACCAAAATTTGTGCCATTTTTGACTAGAATTAGATAAGAAGGCTCAGTCGCTTCTAATTATATGTCAGTGTTCAGCCTTAACGTTTTTACACGCGCACAGCCTCCTTACTTAATTATAGTATAAATCTGTTCTTGTATTTAAGCTGGAAATGAATCCTGTTCCTTACTTTAGAACTTCTATCCTTGAGTGTCCTTACACAGTTCAGCTTATTCAAATGTGAAATCAATTGCCCACCCATATCCAAAGATCCAGCACCTTCGGAACGTTCCGAAAACTCTTGGTAGATTTTTTGGATTGAATGTTTCTTGCAGTGATCCAATTCGCACTAAGTTCATATTCTTTACTTTTGTTAGTTAATAGGTATTGTATATAAAATTATATTTTGTTTGTTTGTTAATATTGTAGGATTTAAACCGGAAATAAATTTGAATTGAATACAAATTGAATTAAATTATTGCTTTCATCCTAAATTAGGGTCTGATTTTATTCATTTTTTGCATTTGTTTTCTTTTATACCAGAAATATCTTTTACTTGTAAATAAATACCCTAGACATATTTTCTACGCCTACTCTACTGCTACGCTATTCTACTCCTACTGTTTACTTCCTTCCAGAAGTACCTACTTCCGAAATAGACGAAACATACTTATCTACGACGTCCTGAAAATTATTTACGCATTTTTACACGACGTGTTTTCTTTGAAATCATTTACGTCTCAGGTGTTAAATTTTTTTTCTTTATATTTTTTGTCTGCCCGTATGAGGAATTCCACACAAATTGAATTTTCATAGAAATTCTTTTTTAAAATTTTTGGAATTTCATGTTAAATCAAACCAAATCATATAAAAACAGAATTGGTTCAAATAATAATAGAAAATATAAATAAAGGATAGAAAATATTTTCTTAAAGTCCTTTTAGCTAAAATAAACAACTTCAGTATACTTAATATGTTGAAGGGAAAATTTTAATTCTAGTTTCTTAGCTTGCTACACATGACTTAACTGAAATAAAATTAAACAAAAATTTCGGTAAGTCCTTATTTCTGTTGAATCGCTTATACATATACATATACTACAATATCTTCACCCTGTGGGGTTCCGGAGGGATCCATTCTTGTACCTCTACTTGTTATCCTGTATATCAATTCAATTATTTTGGTTTCTTATCTTTAATTTATGACGAAAACATCTGCTAGGTGGTTCGTCGGGATGATGTAGGTAGTAAAGGAAAGACATGGATTATTATATTTCAAAACTATTTAATTAAAATATAAACTTCTGCTAACGGGCAGCATTTCTTACAAAGACTTCAAGACAAAAATGGGGCGAGCTGTCATTTTCAGATTGTGTAACACTTTCAGTGTTGCCACGCATATAATTGTGTAATGTAGCAACAAATAATGCTAGAATGCTTTCTAGTAAAGCCAAGAATCAATGAACATAACAACATGTACCTATATTTGTGCAGATGAAGTTCAAAATTAAGTAAGTTCGTCACACTGCATTGGTCTGATAGAAGACTGCGGCGTGGATAGAACCAACAGCGGTGTCTTTGAAATTAGTAAGTGGGCATTTGAACACAATCTAAAATTAAATCCTGATAAGACTCAGTGTAGCTATTTCCTTTCCGTTTTTTGTCATCGGTGTCATGTAATAAAATCTTTAGTTCGTCAGCACTTTACCTATGGTTACCTTGTTGTCATGAAGTTGGACTACAGCTGGTCCAAATAATTAAATGTCACATTCAATGGTTGCGTCCGGTTTTTGTTCGGATTATGAAGGTTTGACCATGTGTCTCATCTTAAGGTTTACTCTGCTTCCATGATCACTGAAAAAATATTTGAAACAGATGGAAATATTAGTGTTTTATGTACAACCTTGCTACTACAGCCAAAACCTTGAATCTACCTAACTTGATTCAGACTCTGAACTCTGCCAGATGGTATAAGTTTTTCATGCCTAGAATCCATACATCAGTCTTTCAGTATTCTTGAATTGTTCAAGCAACTTATTCTGGAACTTTATGTTGAGTTCCTAGGGATGCGTTCTTTTTGGTTGCGATACACAGGTATATATTGTTTTAGTGTCTTCTCTTCTATACTTTTTGATTTAGATTTTAATTTTGATTTTAATTTTGATTTAATTTTAATTTTGCCTGTGCATACAATTGTCGCAAATGTAAAAGATTGTAAAGCTTATGTACCAAGAATTATGTATGATGTTATCTCGACGGGCTCTAGGTTTTTAGTAATTTATTATTGCAATGAGAGATCTTGCTATCATATAATTCATTATTGCTTTTGTTAAAAAGTATTTGAAGGGCACAGGGGAAGAACGATCTAAATCACATTATAGTGTGAAATGAGTTATACATGATATGTTATGCGCTGTAAGTTGCTCTTTTAGATGAGATAGTCTAAATGCTTGAAAAAACGATCTAAGTCGAAGTAAATGCAGTATAACCAATCTGTCGTTTATGGAAAAGCGATCTAAGTCCATACGATTGTATGAAATACTGATCCAAGTCCACGCACACAAAAATGTCGCTCTAATGTGGTGTTATGTTATAAACATTGAAAAGGTATTTGAAGGAAACTGTAGTTCGTGCCATGATAGAAGAGGAACTCACCAAAATCGACCTCATAAGGTACCAGCTGAAACTTTAATAGATATACAGGATCACATCAAAAAGTTTCAAGGGTAAGAAATCACATTACAGCCTCAAAAATACGAGACAACTGTACCTTCCGGAGACGTTAAATGTAAAAAAAATGCATGGACTATACCTTGAAAAAGGGTATCATCCTGTGAGTTATGAAACTTACAGGAATATTTTCTTATAGACTTCAACATTGGGTTTGGCTATCCTAGAACTGACAACTGCAGTGCCTGTGATGCAGCAAAAGTGAAAATCACATCCCTAGAATCTCAACTGGGTCAACTTGCATCATCCGATAAAAAAGATGAGAGCACAAGCATTCTATAATAAAAAACGACTGGAGAAAAAACGAGCTAGAAAATCCAACGAGTTTGAGGCCATTACAATGGATTTTTTAAAACACTTGCCAACACCGAACATTAGTACCAATGACGTTTACTATAAAAGGCAACTTACTTTTATTAGCTTTAATATCCACGTTTTATCTACAAACCAATCAGTGTTTTATACGTACCCTCAAACTGTGACAAAGAAGGGAGCTGATGAAGTCATGTCATTTTTGTACCATTTTCTCTGCGAAATGCTCGACCCGCAAGTGAAACATCTACGTATATTTTGTGATTCCTGTTCAGGGCAAAATAAAAATTTTACCCTTGTTAGATTTTTGCATTATATGATCCATGGACAGAAGCGGCTTGAATCAATTAATGTGATATTTCCTATAAGAGGGCATTCATACCTCGAATGCGATAAACATTTCGGACTGATCAATCAAAAATCTATAGTTGAATTTCCTGATCAATGGCTCGAAGTATTTCGGACATCAAGATTCAAACCCATGCCTTTCGATGTGTATGACAGTAAGCATGAATTTTTTCATGCTTGGACAAACTTTCTACGGCAATACTACAGGAAAACTTGCCCATTTGCTAATAGGCCAGTTAGAGAATTGCAGTTTAATAAGGAACACCCACGTACTGTAGCAGTTCGGGAGACGGCATACAATGCAGCACTCACTTAATTTGTTATCATGAGTAAAAATTCAACTTGGAATTCCAATGTTAGTCCAGAACCACTTTACCCTAACTTAATACCTCTTCCGAAAAAAAAAAAAAATACGACCAACTACAAGAATTGAAAATGTTCATCTCAGAAGAGTTCCAGCATTTCTATCAAGAATTACCTTTTTTTGACGGCAATAGAAGCGATGATGAGTTCGACGTAAGCTATCTCTGAATGTTCACTTTCTAAAATAACAAAATACTTTTGTTTTTTTGTAGGAGCTGTGAATACAAAAGGACTTAGTTCATTCTACCATACATTTTTTTACATTTTATTTTATTATAGTTTTTTTTTATTCTATTTGGATAAAAGTGATTTATTTTTTTTTTTGTAATCCTGAATAATAACATATAAAATGAGCTTTTCCACCAGACTGTGTTTTTCTATATTTTTATATCTATAACCAGTAGTGTTTGAAACTTTAAATTTAGTTTATCTCAGATTGTTTAAAATGTGACTTAGATCGTTCTTCCCCTGTGCTCTTCATTTGTATGGGTAATTGGGTGATCTCTATCATCGAACTTTCGTGGTAGGCGACCAGACATTATCACACTGATGAGACCTCTCTGATCATTGGGTCGAAAACCTCGATATTATTTTTTCTGCATTTCAATGCATTTTGCAAACTCAGTGTAATTATTATCAGCGGATATCAGTCTATTATAGACGAAAAATTTCCATTTCTAAGTTTTTACATCAATTGGTTCGACCAAAAAATTTGTTTAAATAAACTTTGTATTAAAATTTGGAGTTTTATTAATTTTCATATTTCTTTTTCTTTCAGGTAAGTACCAGCATTAAGGACAATTTATGAAGTTTTAACAAAGCCTATAAGCGTAAGTAAAATTTCATAAACCAATCATTATCTAGATGTAAAGATAAATTCATCATTTAAAGAACATTTTCAATTGAATTTTTTCGGTAGAAATAGACATTTTTTTATGTTATTCTCTTCTCATACCCTTAATTCCCATGATAAGATGAAATTCGACACTTTCACGATTTTTTCCAGGTGCGATGTTTATATACACATACCAACTTCAGTATAAAATGTACGTAGAATGGTAGATACACAGTAAATAGGAAAATCGTATTCCATTGCATCAAGTATGTAAATCCATCAGAATCTCGTTGTCGAATTTTTTTATTACACGACAGATACCTCTGCCTATGTACATAGATACAATAAAAATGTTTACCTACACGAAATAGCGAAATAAAATCGCTTTTCAGACATTTACTTGAATTTGTTAAGTGATTCCTTTACACCAAGGAGAGACAATTTGAATTTATTTTACTTTATCTTTTTTTCTTTTTATTATTTTTGAGGTTCAAGAAAAGGAGACATTTGAGAATAGCTAAAGAGGATTAAATTACCCGTCGAGAAATGTCTTATAAAATTAAAATCATGTTTTGTCAGGTAGCAGCTTTAAAGGATGATTTTTACTTGTAACACATCATCCCATGTCATCAATAATGTTGTCATGTTATTGCGTGTAATGGGAGTCATATAAGAAAGAGGATATATGCTTCAGATATACTTTGGTTGTACTCTGTATTCGAGAAGAGTTGATAGGTTGAAGTGTAGTGGATCGAATAGACAAGTGGCGGATTATCTTTGTCACGAATGTTTCTGAAACAACACCACAACTTTTCAGAGCCAGCAGTTTTAACCAAGTACCTAATTGTAACTTATGTTACCAAAAAGTTTTAAAAATAACTGTATTTTTATTTATTTTATATTTTTGGTTCTTTGGCATCACATTTAAATTATAAGCTGTAAGAGAAGTAATGAAAAATTAATCGCAACTTATTTTTTAACTATCGCAACTATTGGTCCTTCAGAAAATTACATTTCCTGTTGCTAAATGTGTGATCTGTCTGTTTATGTAGTAGGATACACGTTTTTTCTTGACAATTTGTTAAAGTACGAATAGTTCTGAAAATGGTCGGACAATTCAGAAATAAAGATAGACAGAGTAGAGGGGCTTCGAATTTCTTGAATTCGATACGAAAAACTGTTTGAAAACGCGTTTTCGAAGACAAAAAAAAACTTAGTAAATGGGTAATGAATAAAACTAAAATAAATTTCCCTAATTTTGTCTTTGATGTAACATAACTCTTCGAACCGAAACGTTGCGTGTCTTTGTTCTACGTATAGGAGTTCAAAACAGTGATGAATTAGAAAGCATCATCAAATGGTAAATGAGAGCTGCTTGATAAACCACTGTCATAATGATTTTGAATCAGCGATCGCTTCCTTATTGAATTTGAGTTTTCTTTAGCCGAATAATTTCTACATTCAGCAGTTATAGGCATGGCAATACCCAGCAGATTTTTGAGCTGGTGCGTTTTCGTGATTGATTAGAATATTTTCCAATAGAAACTAATCGGCCAGACAAAGATCACTAAAATTCTCTTATGATCGTTTTTTTTTTTTTTTTCATTTTCAGGTAGTCGATAAAGAGTGTGCCGTATGAATCTTAGAAAATAGTGGCCATATTCAGCCTATAGAACGGTTTTTCCTTTCAGAGTACAATCGCCAGGAGAAGCCCATTGTGATCAGTACTCTCTCGTTTCTGAAGTATAATGACGGATACATGTTTCTTCAAGTATTAATTAACGCTGAATAAAGTAATTTAAATTGAGATTGAACATAAAACTGTGTCCAAAAAATAAGGTGACATTGAATTTATATTGAAAATTCTTTATTTATTCTTCCAAATCAATTTCATCGCCTTCAAAGTAATCCCCTTCCGATGCAATGCACTTATGTCAACGGATTTTCTAATCTTCGAAACAGTTGAAAAAGTCGATTTCAGGGATGGCCTTTAGCTCCTTCTTCGCAGCGGCTTGAATCTGCTCTATCGTCTCAAAACGGTGTCCTTGGAGCGGTCTTTTGAGCTTGCTGAACAGCCAGAAGTCGCACGGCGCCAAATCAGGTGAATACGGTGGTTGCGGAACGATATGAGTCGAGTTTTTGGCGAAATGGTCGCGAAGAACGAGTGCAATGTCAGACGGCGCATTATCGTGGTGTAAAAACCAAGAGTTATCTTTCCGAAATTCCGGCCTCTTTTGGCGGATAGCGTTACGCAAACGATGCATAACATTCAGATAATATTCCTTGTTGACTGTTTGACCCGGGGGAAGGAACTCAGAATGCACAACACCACGATAATCGAAAACAACAGTCAACATCACCTTGATTTTTGAGCGACTTTGGTGCGGTTTTTTTGGTCCCGACACACCCTTGGCACGATATTTGCTCGGTTGATCGGTCGTTTCGGGGTCGTAAGCATAGATCCAAGTCTCGTCTCCAGTGATCATGCATTTCGTCTTGTCAATGTAGTCAGAAAGCATTGTTTCACACACTTCAACGCGACGCCTTTTTTCCAAAAAATTCAATGATTTCGGTACCAATCGAGATTTGACGCGTTTGAGGCCCAAAGCATCCTTCAAATGGTATTGACTGAGCCTTTCGATATGCCAATATCATCAGCAAGATCTCTAATCGTTAATCGACGATTTTCAAATACCAAATCTTTAATTTTGAGCTTCGTCGGTTGAGGTTGATGGTCGCCCAGGGCGCTCTTCATCGTCGACACGTTCACGGCATGCTTGGAACCACTTGTAAACATTTTTTTTCGACATAGCCTCATCACCAA
Source organism: Dioctria rufipes (assembly GCA_963924295.1). Taxonomy (NCBI): domain Eukaryota; kingdom Metazoa; phylum Arthropoda; class Insecta; order Diptera; family Asilidae; genus Dioctria; species Dioctria rufipes. Next base: position 323,906,270 of record OZ002740.1, on the reverse strand, counting down.
AGGCTTTCTGTGCACCATCCTCAACGAATCCGCAGCAGAAAGTTGATTCCGCAAACAAAATTTAATGCAAATTCTTTGCTCAACAAATTTCGACATCGCAAAAAACGAGAATTTCACTTTTAGCAGCTCACAAAACGAAGCGTATCTCAAACACTAATGAATAGTTTGACGTGTGATAACTGATAACTTCTTCATGAACAATGTGAAAAAACCAACCGGCTTAGATATTTAGTTCAGGTATCTTTACTTGACGATCGTCCATCGTCTACAATGTTATGGAGTTTATTGACCCTTTTGGCAATACTTTCGTTCCAGACTGCACCGACCTTTAATAAAACGCTGCAATCGCTCTAAAAAATATATACTATAAAAAAATGTTTTTGAAATAGCTTGCTGATGACAAAGAGGGAATTAGCTAGATGGGCTTTAACAATTGTAGATATAAAAATGAAACCAAACAGCAAAATTCTAATTATTCCGGTATCAACCGGCAATTACTCAACATAAAAATAGAATGAAAAAGACAATTAAAAGTTCCATAACCAACAATAAAAAATAAATCGTAACTCCGGAGGAAATTCTACAACTGCTGAACCAATGAATTTTCTCTATCCTTTTAATGATCACTCGATAAACTTGCAACAATCTGCAACTGTGACTAGCAAACCAGCAGTTGCCATAGGGTCGGCTTGAGGCAGGAAACCAGACTCACTCCAATTGCAGCCGACAAGATGACATAACGTCGACCTAATCCAGACTGCCGAGACGCGAACTTTACACACAGCACCAGCGTTATCGGAACTCCTATAGCCGCTGTCAAGTCGAAATAGTGTCGGCTCGAGCTTAGTACCACCGGTTTCTTAGAGGAATATCATCCGTTTGGGCTGCAACAAAGAAGGGAAGCCCTCCTCAGACGCGGCGTCTTCGCAGCTTTATTTGGCCCTAAAGACGACTTCATTTGCTTATTAAATAAAAAAAAAAACGAAAACATTTCAGGGCATTCTATCAACAACTAATCAACCTTCAAGACTGTTCTAAAGGTATACAAACCGTCGGAGCTCCAAACTACAAGCAAGCTTAAGTAATTTTAAAGACAGCACACTTCCCTGCTGCTAGTAGGCATTCTATCAAGATTTGTCGTAATGTCCTAAAAATTTTACAAGAAATATGCGCAATTGTGGATGTCTCTCCCGACAAGAATTGGCAACCCGCCAAAGCCTTATACGAATGTTCCAGATGGATCAGATCATTTGTACTTGTACAATTATAAGCAAATGCACTCGTAAACAATTCCATGTGACAGCGCTGCAGGGGCGGATCCAGAATTATTGTGAGGGAGGGGCGCAACTCTGGTTTAAAATACTCATTAATTTGGAGTCATTTATAGATTCAAAAGCGTTTGAAAGAATCGAAACGATTGCCATTGCAATAATTTAGAGATTGCTACTCCGTCCTTCCTTGGGAATAGGCTGAGCGTCAGCTGGTTTCCAAGCAACTAGAAATTTTTCTGTCTAATAAGACAGGTAGACGGAAGTAGAACAATTTTCATAGCGATTTAGCTAAGGATGAGCCATAGCTTTTAATTAACCGGGGTTAAAAGCCATCAGGACCTGCGGTTTTGGAGACGTTGGTCTCCTTAAGAACTTTAAATACATCTCTTATACGGATATGTATTAGCTCTAGAGAAACATCCACATGGGAGACTCAAAAGTGGTGTTTGTGAAGTGGGTGGAAGAACCCAAAAGTGGTGTTTGTGAAGTCGGTGGAAGATGGGAATTTGATGCGAATCTAGCAGCCAAAATATAAGTTTTATCCAGGGAGTCAACAACCACTTCTCCATTGTTAAGTAGTGAATATATAAAGGAACTGGTGAAGTTGTTCCCAATTGTTTTGACCAGGGACCAGAAACCTTTTCTACCTTCACGGTTTGTCAAGTTTTTTTGTCTAACTTTCTGATCAAAGGGAAAGTTTTCTCGGGATAATGGACTTGAAGGTGTTCTGTGCAGTCTTTTAGACTTGTTTCTGTTCTGGACGCGGATGCAATTGATTGGTGCGAAAAGCAAACTCTTTCACGTTTATTACTTGGTTGCATTTATCGCTGAATCAGGAGAGATTTAGCTGTTGTTGAGATCTGTTGTAGGAATACGGAATGTATTCACACATCCCAATACTGAGAATCTTACTAAATTCTAATATGTATTCAATTCATCAACATTTCTTGAAGCAAAACCGATCGATCAATCAATTTCTATAAGATACTGATTGAGATTTGTTTTTATTTAACGTTTGGGATAAGTACCTATTCTAGTACAACTATTGCACATTAACGAAATAATAAAAAACATTATTCCAAAATAAATATTTTGTTTTAAATATAATAACTCACTTCAACAAACCATTTTTTAGCCGGCTGAATTTTCACAACTACTAGTTATAATTGTTTCTCTAAATGTTTGTTTTGTCACGCCGATAATATTCTGATAAGCGGTCTTTATATCGACTTATGAAAGAGCCCTTGGCAAAACAAACTTTTGCCGAAATAGGGTCTCTCCTACTTTAAACAGGCTGAGAAAAGTCGCTCTCATATACACGATTTTTGCAGGTATCAGCACTTCCTGTTTTCTCTAGAGGCTTCAACAGCCCGGAACTAAATTGGAACGTTAGCCAAGTCTCTAGCCATAAGGGCTGAATTCTTAAACGTATAAATTGAACGCTTCCAGAAATCTTTATGTTTTTTACAAAAAGTGCAGAATTATTTTGTTAGGAAAAATTGAGAAGATCTACTGCAATTTTCTTCAGTGATTTTCAGGGAGGAACGCGTGCCCCCCACGCCCACTAGCTGGATCCGCCCTTGAAGCGAAGAGTCTCCATAATATTTTTCTTCAATTTTTCTTCAATTTTCTAAGTGGATTTTCCGCGCAAAAAGTTGTTTTTATTAGCACAAGTATTCAATATTTTTCATTAACTTGACTATCATAATAACTTATCCTCTTTTATATTTCCCGTGAAACTTTGTCTGTATACCAAAATAATACAGTAAATGTCAAAAATATAATTACTTCTGTAACCTGAAAGGTATCTGTTATAAAAAAATGAATTTATCATACAGCCTCCGTCAAAAGTTGAAGAAAGTGTAATTAAAAAATATGAGGAAAAGTAGCGTTCTACCTTCAAAAGGACACAAATTAACCCTTGTGTTAATACCCGGGTACCCGGGTGCCCGCCGTGTTATATTTGCATGAAAAAAACTAAAAAAAAAACGAAAATTTGATATTGAGTTCCAGGATCCTCGTTATTTAGTTCAAAAGCAAGCAAATCATGAATTTGAAGTTATTTTTTATTTTAATTAGTTTAAACTTAAGCCATCGCTGCAATCGAACCCGGATACCCACAGCAGTATTTATACAAAATAAATTTAAAATTATTTTTGTTAAGACATGGGAGTAAATCTTATTGTTAAAATAGAAAAATATCATACTCATTTCTTTATGAATAATATTATTTATTATATTCTATACATTTTATAATATATTTTGTATGTTCATCACAAACCGGCAGTTGACATACGCTGCAGCTCTTGCGCGTTTTTCGTCGTCTTTTTATTGTTAGTTTATAACACATATAACAGTATCCCGTGACTTTTCTTCTTCCCGTTCTGTCCCGTTCAACCAATGTACCAGGATCTTGTGTTATAATTGCTACTTCACGACCTATGATACTTTCAATGGCAATTTTTGTAGTATAATTGCGCATCACTTGAGGATTCGTCATGCGTTTTTCAATCATTGGCTTGGCAAGTTCTTCACTTTATTTGCGCATAAAAAGTCGTCGTTCCGTTATTTTTTTCTTAATCATTTTATTATTTTCATAATAAATTATATATGCCGCGAGTGAAGTGATGTCCAATATGTTGAAGAACATTGCCATTGGTCCATAGTGTCAACACCAGCTTTATATTTATTATAATTATTGATAATATCAGGTTTCTTCTTTGCAACGTCACCCACAGCTATATCCGAATGCATTGTTGATATGAGAATCGCTTTATTTTTTTAGGTACGTAAGAACACATGGTTACTTTCTCATGAAAACCAAAAACTGTTGAGTATTGCGCTCGTGATTTATTTGCTGCCATGATACTAGGGATATATATATGTATATATATATATATGTATATATATATATGTATATATATGTTGTAAAAAAATTATCTATGCAGATATTTCTTCCACTTCCTCGGTACGGAGCGGCTAATTCTTTTACCACTCTCTCTCCCTGATTTTTTTCGCGGGTATTGTTTGTTTTGCCAGTGTAAATTATACCATGTAGAGGATACGTGTTTTCACCATCGCAAATCCACCAGATTTTTACACCATACTTAGCCTGCTTTAAATATTTTATTTCTCAATATTTCATGAGAACCGGTTTTCATAAAAGCGCGGGAATATTTTACGAGAGTAAAACGTGAAAACTCACCTTCTCATTTATTTACGAAAACGAAGCATTTGCCATTCTTTTTCGTTGCACGCAATCTACGCTTTCACATTTTTCATCTTTGTTCATAAAAGTTTTAAAAAGATTTTTATTTTTGTTTTTTAATTTTTTCCTTTCTTTCTTTCATTCCTTGCCGTGGACATTTGAAATGTAAAACACTCGGAAATCTCGCCTGCTTCTTAACTTATTATTAAGTTATCTTTACCTAAAGTATAGTTTATGATGCTATATACATTTCTACAGCATTTTTTCTTCTTAAACTTACTTAGATACTCAATAGCAATGTATATTAAAAAAAAAATTAAAAACACTTTCTTTTACTGAAATATTAAAAATTTGAAAATTACAGTAAATGGGTACCCGGGTACCCCGGGTGCTAAACCGTGTTGGTAAAGTTGGGTATTAACACAAGGGTTAAGCTCCGATTCGCTGTAGTTACATCTGAAAATTGAAAGTGCTTTTCTCAATCCGAGCTATCACAACTTGATGTGGATGCGTAATGCCTTTCTAATACCGAGTTCGAGTCCTTCACCGTACAGGCTGCTAACAACAAACAGCTATCTTGTTAGCATGCACTTAACTATTTCCAGACGGGTAAAAATGGTCTTGATCAATTATTAGCCACAAAGTCTCTTCAATGCAAGCCTCTTCTTCAGATCTTTGAAATTGTACATCTATGCCATTAGATTAGCCCACAGCATAAATATTGCTAATTATGCTAGAGTTTCCATCTATCTCTTAATATTTAAAGCGTGCAATTTTGATTTTGTCCCATATATTTTCCGGTTGAGTTCTTTGCTGATATTGCGAAATTTCCATATGATGTTATAAACCGTAAAACTGTTCTCTGTTTCTCCTAGTACTCATTCCGTTATATCAGGAAATTGATGATTTTACCATTCATATGCCACCTATTAAGACAACAGAAAAATATCTACTTGCAATCAAATCAAGCTCAAATTTTAATTATATGCATTTCTCTCTACTCTAAAACTGGTCATACGGTAATAATCCGCTCCAAAACTGAGTGCTTTATTGAAAATTATATTAATACTATTCAAATGTGGATTACCAGTCTTTTTATGCATCAAATTGAATCCAAAACCCCATCCAAACGAAACCAAACATTTCGTAAAAAGAGCATGGAATCTGCCAAATTGAATAAATTGATTTGTTGCATAATTTGAATGCTTTTCTTTTACTAAACTGCGAAAAACATTCCAACAGATTCCAATCGATTATTAAATAAAACATAAAATCGTATCGGTTTCGCAAAGTCTTCGTTTTTATTATTCACCATAATACGGGGAAGGAAGCATATCCGCGAATTATGCTGATCCTTAACACCAACAACGCCATAACGGCTAGAGAAAATCTTTTGAAATTTTCTTCTTTTTTGGTTGAAAAAAAAAGAAAATTTATGCTTCGAACTGGCGCGGCTAGTATTTATGTATTTCGTATTGATACTAAGAGGGTGGGTGAGTTCGTCCCACTTGTATAATTTATGGCACACGATTTATTTCCAGAAATATGATAAAATAGAATATGCTATGGTGAGAGATTATGGGGCGATTTCTCGGGACATACATATATTAGCGACTTGTTTGGATTTAAATGGCCGACAAGTTTTCGACTCCTCATGTTACCGTTTACGTGATTTTACTACTCTAGAGCAGAGGGCATTTAAAGTTTCCAGGAACGTCTTAAGTAATAACAACTTGTAAGGATTTTTGAATTTCTAGAATTTTCTAGAAATTTTTCTTTTATTGCGAAGTAGTTGGAGTTTTATTTTTTCATATTTGTCAAAGTACAAACATTTTCAGGAAATCAATAAAATGTATGTAGAACATGGTTATATACATACTTACAGTTAGATTCATATATCTACATGACCACATATACGGTCCTTAACATATTTTGTTTAATTCTTTTTTTTTTTATCAAAGAATTTCTAAAATTGGAACTACATTTTGAGGTATTTTATGTCCTAAAATAGAAAGCTTTGATGTTTGCAGTGGTCAAGAGATAATGCCGATCAGATGTTCGTTCACACAGAAATCCCTCTTCGAGAATAAAATATATTTATGCGTAAAAGATACGGTTTTAATATTTTCGAAGAATTCGTGGATTGAAAAGTTTTTCTAGATATTTTAGGAAAATCTAAAATTAGGATGTAGAAACATCGGGTATTTCACATAATTGTAATCGCAGTGTGTGAGCAAAACTAATTTTATTGAAGCGTAATTTAAGAAAAATTCCAAATATATCCTAAGAGATAAGTGCAACCAATGATTAAATGTACATACAAATTATAGAAAGTCATGAGTAGTACTGCTATTGCTACAAAAATACAAAAATATCTGCTATTATAAGAGGTTAATTATTTTGCATTTTTTGAGATTAGAGATGTACCTTTCCAGGCTGACGAAAAGGTTTTTGATATTGGTCGTAAGCTACATGATTTTTTGGATCTTCCTTTTGATGATAGTCAAATTACTAAGTGCTATCGTATCTCTTCAAAGCATAGTACTAATAAACCTGCTAGCCCTATTATAGTTAAGCATTCAGTTAAGTATTGTTACCAAAATTTAATCTGGCCAAGCGGTCACCACGGTGAGGATATTCTTCTATCTGCCAAGTCCATGCGCCAGCTCAATTCGACCACTTTTCCTTTTCGTATTCACGACTTCTTGGTTAGGTAAAGAAAATACACGCTGTCTGACTTGGACCCGATGGTCAATAATTTTGATTTTTATTGATTTTTTTTATCTTCTTTGTACAACTTGACGTCTCTTACAAGTCACAGCTGAAAAGTGCAATGCACCACTCTACTTACAATATGGTCGCTTCTTCTATCAATTTTTAGTTTCGTTACTTACTTCACTCTTGAATTAGGTGTAGTCACCTCTATCTTCAAAAGCCTACATTACTTAAAGGTCATTTTAATTTTCTATAAGTTTGCTTCGAGTAAGTTTCTATTTAACATTTATTTTAAAATTTATTTTAGTTTTTTACAAGTTTGATCTATCTCAGGTGCCCCTTATGTAAAAAAATTCTTTTAATGGTTCCTAAATTGTTTTTCAAATTTTTCTATTATTATTTATTTATTATTTATTATGTCGAAAAGTTCATTTTAATAGTTTTCATTTGTTTACCTATAGTTTTTTTTCTGTTTCTATCTATTTAACATATCTGTCAAACCGTTATTTACGATTTTCATACAATAAATCTCGGATTCTTAACTGACGTTTATTAGTAATTTTAATTCAAGAAATGTCTGATTGTTCAGTGAATTTTATTTTCTTCTATTTTCTAAATTTTATTGGCGATTTTAATTCAATATATCGGTCTGGGAACGAGTCCAGCAAAGTGCTTCGTGCTGCTACGTGTAGGTTAACGCTTTATTTGCGCGGTTTATTTGTCACGAACTAGGTTTCGCGCGTAATTGTAGAAATATTTCTCTGCCGCACAATAGCTGAATGAAATGTAAATCGTTCTTTATATGAGTTACAAGAACACAAACTTTCCGAATATGAACGGGCGGTGTAAACATTGGCAACAAAGTATCCTTAACAATAATTCCGTGAAGTATCTTGATGGTGCTTAGAATGATGTACAACTTCTTACAGCCAAGGGATATACTGCAGGTGCTAGATGAAAGGACAATAGTTCACCGCTGGGCCACATAATTATTAAAGTGGTAATTCGTTGTATATTAGTGAATTTTTAACAAGAGGGAAAAAGTCCTTACTATATGAGGCTAAACAATTCAAAATCAAGCATTGCTTTAAGTACCTATGTTTGGGTGAAAAATTTCAAAATATACCTCAAAATGTATTAAAATTCCACACCTTTTATCATAAAGTCAGTGGAATGTGTCGATCTCATTTTGAAAAATCGCACTTATCTGAATTATCAGTTAATTCAATATGAATTTTGACGTTTATTACAAAAATGTCAGAGGCTTGCGGTCTAAAACTGAGCATTTGCATCCTAACGTTCTTTCCAATATTTGATGAAAGGTTCGTCGTATTTAGAAAAGATAGAAATCTTCCTTTATCAGGATCACAAGATGATGGTGGTTGGGTGGGAACAAAGACGTTTATTGCCGCCCTCTAACAACAATTTTATTTGGGACACATTTTATTACTATGCAGCATATATGACAAATAACTTATTATATAATGCATTCCCTAGAACTAAAACTAGAAAAACAATTTGATTTGAGTCTCAAACTATTTTAAAATAAGAAGAAAGTTAAAATTCGTATCATTACAAATACAGCTTGTTTTATTAACACATAAAATGTTTGAAATTATGTGACGTGCCGAAACCTGCAAAGCGTTGCTACAGCGCTCGAGTTATGATACTCACGAGGTTGATTAAAAAAACAAAAAATAAGTAAAACCCGCTTTTAGATATTAAAGAAAAATTACTTTTATTCACCGCTTACTTCTTCTTACATCTCTTTTTGAACTTACTTCTGAAAATTTAAATTCTACTTTTTTAACAATATCGAAAATGCAAGTTTAGTGCTTTTACAGGAAACTCGTGTCTACCTGTCTATGGAACTTTTGTGGTGTCGGCTTACTTATGTGAGCCGTTCTCAAATATGTCAGCAAAAAGATTTTATGATGTTTTTGTGAATTAAATGGGTAATGGTTAAACTTTGAAGTTGTTATTTTATGAATATGTTATGCTGTTCCTGTAACTCTCGCTCTACCTCCCATCTGCACGTCGGAGTTCGTCTTGTGCACAGTTGCCATTTTAGCCGCTATTTAGCCGGCAAACAATTTATAAAGAATTGCTAACTGCTTTTTACACCTTAGATGTATACTAAATTTGTCATTCCGTTTGTAACACCTCGAAATAATGATGATAGAACGAGAATGGATTGGACACTCATGCATAATACTAAAAGTTGTTTTGATTTTTGCATCTCCGTCCATTTAGTGTGCTGAAATTTTATACACGGGCTTGGTTTTTTAAAAAAAGTAAAATTAAATTCAAAAATGGAACAAATCGGGCTACTCCTTCGTAGGACTGCCATATAAATTATCGATTTTCACTATATAATTGGGCACTACCCGAAAACGCGTTCATGTAGAGAGGTAAAATTTTGTACATGGTATTTTAATAAAAATTCCTAATATAGGTTCAAAAATGGAATAAAACTGCTAACACTTTCTTGGTATTGTCATGCAAAACTTTGGTCTTATATTTGGACACTACCTGAGAACGCGTCGACGTAGAAAGTGTTTTCATAAAAATAGTAAAGACAAATTTCAAAAATGTATTGCCATACAGAACTTTCGGTTTTCACTCTATTTAACTTTTATTTTCATCTAGCTAAAGTATAATATTATTGATCTTAGACCAATTATAACTCTTTCTCTTGTTTGTTTTAGCCGCTTTTCAATATGAATCTTCCCGACTAGAACGACTAAAATTTGAGACGATTTCAAAAAAAAACTCTGGGGTACTGCCGTTCAGGTTAGAAGGATTTAGCCGATTCTTTATCTGGATTCAAAGACCTTAATTCGGTTAAAACGGCTAAATTTGGCTGGCATAAATATATTATTCTGTCAACTCAGTACTTGTGCCAACTATCTTATATTAGGAGCTTTTGGTAAGCACTGTCTAAGTGAGACAACTCAGACAAAACTTTGAGCAACCGTTTTAGTTGTCTCAGTTCAAAATAATAAGCAGATCTGCCAATTTTGATGTTTAAATAATTTTGATCAGTAATAAATTGTGGAAAGTGTTGTTAGTTTATTCAAATAGCTCACTAAACTTTAATTAGTAATTAATATCACAAAATAACGAAACTGAGTCAACTTTGACAAGCAAATTCAGTTTCATTTGTATCAGTTGCTCAGCGGTTATGTCCGATTTTTGTAGCTCAGTGTGGAACTAGGACAGTTCACCGAAAGTGCACTCTCAGTGAGCCAACTGAGAATATCTCACTTGTCTCACTGAGAAGGTGATTGCCGAAAGCGCCTATTCTGTCTACATTCGCGGTAGGATTGATGGGTGATGGCGAAGTATGAAGTATGGTCTTAAAAATATTTCCGATTCTTGTAATTAGATTTTTTTTCTCGTTTAGTTATGAGTTCACAAGTCCATCGTATTGCCGCCCCCTTAAAACTAGCGACCGGGAAAGTGCTCCCGCATCCCCCCCGTAGATCTGGCCCTGGATACAAACTCCTATCGCGTACCTTCTCTGGAAATTGTCTATGAAGATCTTTAGGGGGCTATTAACGAGAATAATATTACTCTGTAAATATATTATTTATACATTCCGCCGCAATCTCCAAACATAATCTCCAAACATAATCTATGATTCTATAGTTTGTAATATTAGTGTTAAGTTTCTTAATCTCCCGGAACGATCTAACCTTCTCATATTTGGCGATTTTAACTTGTCATATTTAGATTGGAATTTTAATTATAATGATAATTGTATGCAGCCCTCCAATGTAGAGTAATTCGTAATCGTAATGAATTTGTTAAAATTAGAAAATTTCAACTGAGTTATTTTGAAAGCATGAATTATTTTTCGAAGGCTCAGGCTTCTCGTCTGTTGATACTGATGATATTTATCAATCCATCCACAGATTTTGCGATGTGATTAATGAAGGTTTGTTCCTATTAAGAAAAATAGAAGTACCAAATATCCTACCAGGTTTAGTGAAGAGTTGATCAAGGTTTTTAAATCAAAAGGGAAATACAGGCATTAATATAGCGTCACCCAGCACCCTGAAATTTATGCACCTCTTATTTCAGGAATAAGTCTAAAATACTAATAGAGGAATATTATGCTAAATATATTAATTCCACTGGATCTTCTCTAAAAGAAAACCCTATTGTAAAATTTTTAAAAAACTCGAACCTCTATCCCAAGGAAATCGAGTATGATAACGTTAAGTCAACTAGTCACAGTCAAATATGTGAACCATTCTCTACATAGGTACTCTGCATCTGTATACTCGTGGCAGGATAATTTGTTGGACTTATCTTCACTCAGTTTACTTAAAAATATTAGTGGTTTTAGCATATTATCTTCTGCATTAGTCTCAAATATACTGAATAAATTAAATTGTAATAAGAACCCCGGTCCTGATTGGGTGCGTAATTTGATCATCAAAAAATGTTCTCGCACACTTTCTGAACCAATACGTAATTTGTTTAACCTCGACTTATTACTAACTATCGGCCTATATCAATATCTAACAGCCTTGCTCACATCTTCGAAAGAATTACCTATTATGAACTATTCTATTAAGTTAAGGCGCACAACTGTGATCAGCAGCATGGTTTTTTTTCCTGGACTTTCAACCACTTCCAATCTTGTCCTTTTCACTGACACTATAGCTAGCACTCTTGATGAATGCGTACAAGTTGATGCTATTAACACCGATTTTTCGACGGCATTTGATAAAATTTCACATAAACGTGTTCTTTACAAAATGGCGGAACTAGGATTCCACACAAATATAATTTCTTGGGTTTTCTCCTTCTTGATTAATCGAAGCAGCTTCGTTGTTCTTAGTGGATTCCATTCTGTCCCTTATAAACACCTGTCTGGCGTTCGCCAAGGCACAATCCTCGGTCCTCTTATTTTCTTGATCTACATTACCGATCGATCCATTGAGAGTGACTGCCTATATTACCCCGACGACGATTCTAAGCTCTTTAGGAGAATTACAAATATCAATGACTGTTTTTGCCTACGAAGGGACATCAAGAAGCTCGAAGCTTGGTATAACAGGAATTCTCTGCAAATTAAGATCAATAATTATAATTTCATGTCTTTCTCTAGGAAACGAGATTCCATCAATTTCGATTATAAAATTAATAATATTTCTATCTTTCGTGTGAATGAAATAAATGACTTGGGGGTTATATTTGATTAAAAGCTTACATTTGCCTTACATATTACAGCCATAACTTCTATAGCGTTTAGGTTAATCGGGTTTATTTTTCGTACACGTAGGTCCTTTAAGTGATCCGATTCTTATATTACTCTTTTTAACTCTATAATTAGAAGTATCCTCGAATACTCCTCATGTGAAATCCGTTTCCGAGTCAATTCAAAGAAAATTTTCCAGACTCTTTTTATTTATGTTCAATAATATTTCGTTTGAATATCCCGAAAGCCTCAGTCATTTTAATTTGTTATCCTGGTCAATCACAGAGCCTACCTTTTCAAGACGGTAAACTGTCTATTTGATTGTCCTATATTACTGACTAACGCTTCCACTCGCACACCAAGGAATATACCTTGTTTCAGACTGCCCTCTCGCAGATCAAACATCAAGGAAAATCTTGAAATCTTTAACACCGACCTCCCAACATTTAAAAGACTGACACTCAATGGCATTCTAGCTAAACATTTCGCCCCACTATCAAGCCTTGTTTCATTTTTGCTTTTTGTTTTTTTTTTGTTTTATATATACTTCTTCACATAGATGTAGTATTGGACATATTCATTTCTTTTTACTTTTTTAGTTAGTTTTAGTTAGCTTTGTTTTTACTTTCTTTACTTTTCTCTTTTTTATTTTATATTTGTTTTTCATGAATTATGTATTTTTTCTTTTATATTATTATTAATATTTTCTTCTTCTTACTTTTTTATATAATATTATTGTTTAGTCTGTACGGTAATGTGTTATTGGACTTTGTCTGTTCATTATCGTATTAACTTTTCAAATAAATAACATAAACTAAATAAATAATATCATCGAAAGTGAAAGTGTTCCAGCTGACATTTTGCAAATGTTTCAGGAGAGCAATTTGAATATATTTTACATCGTCATAATTATTTTTCAGCTTGAATTTAAAACAAAAAAGGTATGCCGTGTATTGATATGTATAATTCTTAAGTATAATATTACTTAAAGCGCTGTACATACTTTTGCAGATATAACATTTTTTAACTCGCGGAAAAAGAAATAATGAAAGGGTTCTGACATAAAATTGAATATTATTGCCCAGAAAACAGAATACACAGATGAACATTCAGGGAAAGAATATGCGACGGTTATTAACTTTAGGGATGTCTACTCTTTCTGACCTCTAAAAATGTTACCTGAAATTATAGGGTTCCGGTTTTACGGAACGAAAGTCTCATTCTAAATAATTAGCTTCTCTATTTCATTCGCATGATGATACTGTGTTAAAAATTTTACGAAAGTCACTAGCCATATCTATTCTTGACTTGTAGTACGTCCGCATATATGGCGCAATAAACACTATTCTTGTAGTTGAGATATAAGTTTACACGTTATAAACATTATGTTGTCTCCAATAAAAATATTTTTGAAGAAACATAGAAATCATACGAGAACAAGAAAGTCCTTTTTTCTATTATTATTTGGATCCTAATACTTTAGGTTTTTGAATCTATTATTAACTACAAAATAATGAAGTATCCAGCTAGAGATGTGTCGTTCCGAGGATTTTTTAAACCCGAATCTACAGACCCGTTCCATCGTTCCTTTCGTGATTCTATTCAAAGAAAGATGTTGTGAGTTCAGCTGATTTCATATTATACGAGTAGAATTAATAGCTAACAATATATGTATAGTCCAATCAATAGGGACTAAATAAGGCCTTTGCCATACAAAAGGTGGGGCAGTTGTGATTTTTATATATGTTATTCAGTTACGGACCCCGATGAAAAATCCATGTTTAGACCATTAGGGAGGGTCCGCATGGTCCGCCATCTTGGATTAAAAGTACCAAAAATTATTGTTTTTTTCAAAATAATTCCTGAACGCTTGATCCTACTACAAAAATCTATAAAAATAAATTTGAAGAAGACTAAATTCCCTCAACTTTTTGCTAAAACACTTTTTATGTAAATTTGATGATGTGTAACGAGTTACAGCGGCAGAAACGTGAACATTTTTCCAAAAAACTGTATACATATAGTACCATTTATACAAGGTGTTTCGTCCACGGTGGTCGACAGGGCAGGAGGTGATAGTAGTCAACTATTCAAACAAAAATTGTATTGCAAGGGGGAGCGGCATCTCAACCGTTTCGGAGTTACAGAGTGATTAAGAAAATTCGGTAGTCTTTCACAAAATGCCCTGTATTTTAAAAAATACAGAGTGTACGGTCATTTACAGAGCACGACTGCTTGACCAACACCGTATTCCTCTCCTCTCAGGAGTTATAGAGGGCTAAACTAACTATGGACCCGCTCCGTTCATTCCTTGTATGGACCCATTCAGAATGGATCAGTCCGTTCCGAACCGACACATCTCCAATCAACTCATCAACAATCGCCAATATCCAAACTGAATGCTCATCTGGAGACTTGCTAACTTTTCTTACGGAGCTCTTCAAGTCAAACTTAATCCACTTGTTCTCCCCACTTATCTTCTACTATGAATTGAAACTTTTTTAACTGGTCAGCTAATACGGGTTATATTAGTTGGCTTTATATCTGAATCTTACTCTATTATTGCTGGTGTGCCCTAGGGCTCTATTATCTCTCCGTATCTGTTCTTCATTTTCATTAGTGATTTTATTTCCATTATTTTCAATCCCATCCACATCTTTGCCGATGACATTACTCTTTATATTGGTTACTCTCTTGACACTCTTGCGGACTCCGAACAACAGTGCATAAATCATTCAATAACGAACTTGATAATGTCCTCGCTTAGAGGAAAGCGAATCGCGTCGAATCCAATGCATCTAAGACCCAAAGCTATTTCACTGTCAATAAACATTCTTGACATTAAGATGTCCAGTAAGTTTAGGGATTATACCTATCTGCAAGGGCAAAAAATTTAAATGAAATTATTTAGTCGTTGGTAGTTCTATATAAAAAAAAATTATTTTAGACAAAATGGTGGCAGTTCTAAGTTATGATATCAATTTTTGGCTAAATAGGTTTTAGTCTTTTTACCTGTAAGTCAATAATTATGCAAAACAGACGCAAAACCCATGCTCGAGGACTAGATGTATTACGTAGAAAAAGTCGACAAAAGATTAATTAATTTGGTGCAGTGATTTTCAAAATATTTGGATCACCATGTTTATTAATAACTTTCTATCAACTTACAGACTCCTGACTCAGAAAGTTTGTGTCTGAGCGCCTGAATGCCTGAACGCCTGAAGTGAGAGTGCCGTTCATGACGAAAAAGTTTTAGGGTAGTAAACGAGGATGGATTTACTTTGGGTTTTTGATTCAGAATGAGTGAATGGGGAGCTTTCCGGCGGGGTAACATTTTCTTACGTTCTGGGGGGTTTTGGGGATGGGGGTGATAGCTACCACCCCTTGAGAGTGCCTTTCGTGACAAAAGAAAGAATTTTACGCTAGTAAACGTGGATGGATTTACATGAGGGTTTTTGCTTTAGAATGGGTGAAAGGGGAGCTTTCCGACGGGGTAAAATTTTCTTACGTGTTGGGGAGTTTTGGGGTGGGGATGATAACTACCCCTCCTTGAGAATGCAGTTTGTAACGAAGTAAAGAGTTTTACGGTAGTAAGCATGGATGGATTTACATGGGATTTTTTGATTTAGATTGAGTGAATATCGAGCTTTACGATGGGGTAAAACTTTCTAACGTGTTGGGGGTTTTGGGGTGGAGGTGGTAAATACCACCCTTGGAGCTGTCCAATATGGGCCGTTTTTGATATAAGACGAGTTTCGAGAGTCGAGAATCGAGCGTCGCGGTCCGAGAGTATGACTAAAAAATAGAAAATAAAAGATATTTAAAAAAATTTTTCTTTGTCAGTGATATAAATAAGAAAAGTTTAATGCAAAATAAGAAATGCTACAACTCAGAGTAAATCTTAAAAGTTTGGGCATGAGGTTCAGTTTGACAATTGTGATAATACCAAAATTTTTTCAACTTCCAAATTTTATTGCGGACACTTTTAAGTTTAAAGTTTAACATGGGACTGATTAAAATACGAGTTCTTAATATTAGAATTTACTATAATGTAAATTATTTGCTTACTTTAAGCAATTTCTAAAAGTAGCCTTTCTTACTGAATTCTTTAATTTGAAATTCTATTGAAATTCTACAGCAATATTACTTCCATATAATACTTTCCCAAATATTTCTAAAGCGAATCAATACTTTTAATAAACAAGGATAAAAGCTAAAAATTTCTGTAAGACAGATTCTTATGAAATCCTAGATTAATGCCGTCAGTATTCGTATGGTTTGATAGTCAAATTGTGTACGAGCGTTCAAACAATGTGTAATCTGCGTCACTCCGATATATTTGAGCAGGCCTTGCCCAATCTAAGTCTGAAAGTTGTTCAATACACGTCACCACTTTCACTTTCGCACAGTAATGAAAAATTTTGGAAAAATTATGAGGTCATGGTTTGGATAAAAATAAAGTTATTTTCATTGATATTGTTTTTCTTGTAAAGCTTTAGCTAACTACAAACTATAATCGCGGACAAAAGTCGGACATGAGTCCTAACTTACAAGTAAACGTGTGGATAAATATACGATATTGATATTTAATAAGTTGGTTACTTGGGAAGGATATTACTAATATATAAATTTAAAATGGAGATAACAAATTTTAAAATACAGTATATATGCTTCCACGAGAAACAAGAGACTGAAGGTAAACTCTGCAATCGTCAATTCAATGTTTCTTAAACCTGAAATAACTTCTCAGCAGTAAATTTGAAACCTCGCCTTCCCTAATAATAAGGTACCTGCAGCAAATAAACCCCGGAGGGTAATAAGGCCCATATTTCACAATGAATCGCAGCAACCTCATACTTTATGCGCACATGCATTAAGTCAACACGAACGCCGGCTAGGGCGCATCCGGCATCTTGCGCCGCCATCTTGTCAGTTGGAAACGGTACGTCACCGAGAAGAGTATGGCTGCTTGGAATTATTATTTCCGCCTAGACAAAATCGTAAGCTCCGCTGTTTAATTGCTATTTCCACATGTAGTAACTTGTTTAGTTTGAACGTTAGGTAATGTAGTCTATGATTTCGGTGTTTATTTTCGTCCACCATTGTGTTTACTTGATTAATGAGTAATTTTGTAAAATTTTGTCATAGGTCTAATAAAGCCCACTGTAGTAGACCGTGGACCTTTTTATCCTACCTAACCTAAATTGTCAATGAAACTAATGTCCCAATATAGGATTATGTTTGTCATATTATTTTTGTTCCAAAGAATGAAGGTTGTTTGGATTTCCTCTGTTGTACGTTAAGATATTTATAACTAAAGTTGTTGGAGCCTTAATATCCCCCTGGGAGATAAAAAGGACAATTTTTATTTTTATTCGAAATTATTGAAAATAACCGAATTTGGTAGATTTTCTTAGTTTTAACAAGATTAAAGGAAATCATTCCTCTGATTAAGATTTTGAAAAAGTTAATTTTTGCTTTGGGTCTTATTATACTGTGGTAGTTTAATAAGTCCCTTGGAAAAGATTTATAAAACTAAATTATTTTTTCAAATACTCCGTTATAGGTTTTATATTTTTTTAGTTGTGCAAA